>CM075765.1:64434246-65700496 GCA_037974665.1 Ehretia macrophylla
GGAGAAAAGAAAGGCTATCAGTCCTTTTATCTCGCTAGATGGGGCATTAAAGGTCTTAGTCTTAGGAATCCCATCCCTCTAGAGCTAGAAGTGGAACAAGCGCTCTTAGCCTTTTGCTTGACAGTAGGACTTGTGAAGATATTACCTGCTGCTTGACTGCTCGACTTGGCTATTGAAGAAGCTCTTTGCCTTTAGGCACCAGGAGTAGGCAAAAAAGACGGGCTTTCCTCCAACTGGCACGATTGAAATAGACGGCTAGGAAGGTACGAAGTGACTCGACTCTAAAGGAGAGGAAGGAGGCATTGAGGCCCAGAATAGTTCCTCAACTTTTTGAATTTCATTCTCCCTCGATGAAGGGAATTCGGGTTGCAACCAAAAACGAAACTTGGTAGATTTCAGCTGTGATTCCTCTTGTTGAAAAGAAAGATGCATCTCTTTTTTCAATCTGCCTATCCTCGGGATGTGCATTTCTTTTTTTTATAGGTATACTTGGGCCTTCACTGACCATGTGAGGACTTTTTCGGAAAAAGATGTCCGGCCTACAAAAAGCACTAAAGACTATCTGTCTCTTTCTCATAGTCAAAATAGCTGATGAAAGAAAGAGAGCAGAAGTATGCCCTTTCTTTTTGCCTCAAGACCGAGAAAGAGGGTCACCTAAGTCTTTCAATAGTGAAGGGTGCTTGAGAATATGACTGCAGTTGATTCCGAGGCAAAGTCGACGCCTCTTTCTTTTTTCGTAGATATCGCCATTCTATCGTATTGTGCCATTCTTTTCCTTATAGCAGTACCATAGAAAATTGGTTTAGGGCCATCATCGCACTTTCCCGCTTTGGGCAGCGGGCACCATTTCGCACGCAAGTCAAGTGGTGAGGCCTCAAAGGGAACTTCCCCCGTCTTTGATGCAAGACTTTCGGATAACTCAGCGCTTTTCTGCTAGCTTTTTCCTTTTATAGTTATAGTCTTTAATTGAATCAATTTACTGTGTCGAATTGCTTTCGTCTTTTACATGCTCAGAAGTCGGTTAAGTAGAGTTGGTTTTTCGATAGGGAAAGAGGGGGCTGTAGTTGAGTGCTTTGGAGCTTTTTTTTTCGCCCCGTCGCAAAAAGACTGAGTGCTTTCATACCTTCACCCTACTGCTTGCTCCGCCCTTAGCCCTAGATCAAATAGACCCTTTATCTTAGGCCTACTCGCTTACCGATACCGAAAGGAATCTTTCTTCATCCACTTGAAGGGTTTAGCAGAAGGAGGGATTCCAGAAAGAATAGGAGAGCTTAGAGCGGAAATCGGCTTTTATAAAAGCAATCTCAGGCAGTAAGCTCAGTCCTCTATTGACAGGAATAGGAAGTGCTCTCTTTCTTGGCTAGGTTGAGTGCTTTGAGAATTAGAGATTTGTATGTTCGGGCGGTCCCTGGATTTTCCTTGGGCATTCCCTCAAGGTAGTCGATAGACTGACTAATCCTCTACAACTCTTTCTTCCTTTTTCGTTTTGAGGCTGTTTGGTAGAGCTGAAGGAGACCAGTATGAGATGGATGGAGTCTTGGTGATAGATTTGGTCGGATAAACCTCTGGTGTCGCAAGTGCAGCTCCAACGAGCGGGGGCACCAGGGTCCCTTACCTGAGAATCGAAAACACCAGATTCATCCCAGTATGCACGGAGCCAGAAAGGTAACCCCCTTGAAACCATGGGAAGAATTGAACCTAGTGAAATAGTTGATCTTTCTATTTCCTTACCGTAGGTTAGTAAAGGAAGGCTGAACATTGTGCATTTCTTTCTTTCATTTATTCGAAAGTTTTTCCTAAATCCTACTGTGAAGCTGTAACTCATGCATGCTGGAGGAAAGAAGACGTGCAGGAAGAACTCCAATCCTTCTTTCCTTTCAATTCAAAGAAGATGTTTTCCCCTCTCAACCTACATCTCTCTGTGTCCATCGCTCTTTGTTTGGTTGGTGGAATGCTCTCACCGAAGGCTTGGGATCTTTTTTGAAAGCTTTCATAGCGTTTTAGTGTATTAGTTGCTACTAAAATCTAACTAGCTAGCTTCTTACCTTCCACATAGCGAAGGGAGTTAGGAAGGAAGTGGCGTCAGCATCTACCCCGGGCTCATGAACTGACTGGCTTGGTCAGCTACATCTTTATGGTTCTAACAAGCTTCGCTTCCCTCTCTTACCACACAAAGCTATTCGTGCACATAGTCTCAATCTAGTCTGTCGAATACCTATGACTTCGAATACAGCCAACTGTAATGAAGTTAGTCAAGTAGTCAGTTTGGAAGCTAAAGACTGTTTACGGCATTGAGCTAACCAACGACTAACGGGATTACGCTTAATGGGATAGACCGATTATCGCTTCCTTCCTCTACTCGTTCTGGAGTCAAGCCAGCAAACAAAAGACTGATAGTCGATCTGGGACGGAGATGCACATACAAAGGAAAGGAGTAAATAGCCGTGTGAGTGAAGATAGGATCACACTCGAGAAAGAGTCTAAAACCAAAGATTGTGGCCGAACGGGAAACTGTGTGTTCTAAAACGGTAAAGTTCATCCTGCAGTGGAAGAAACCTGATTCATTCAAATCAGATCTATTCGAGCTAAGTGGCCTGTAGCCAGCCCACCAAAGAATAAACGAAGATTTGTGAGCGCATCTTTATCAAAAGTCCAGCTGACCAAAGCTGGCAAATCAAACAACTGAAAAACCGACTTCCGCAAGGTGAAGCAAGTATGGAAAATGGCTAGTGGTGGTTGACTCTTGATTCTCATCAATGCCGTTTACTAAGAAAAAAGAAGTATTAACCTAACATATGGAATTGGATATCCCTCATGCAAAGGGTCATCCGTCGATGGATCTGAGGCCGCCAAGGATCCGGAGGTACCGAATCAGTGCTAGATAAACCGGGAACCCATGGTGAGCGCTCTGTGAATATAGTAGATAGATCTCTGATTCGTCTTCGCCAAAAAGAATTTCATTGTGTAATGGTCATAAACGGAATCTTATCTGGGGCGGATGACTCCTAAAGAGTAACGGAGGTGTGCAATGGCACACACCAACAAGATTATTGTCAAAAGCACTTCTCTTGCGTTCTTGAGTTCGTTTTTCGACCGAGCGAGGAAACTACAAGCTAAGTTAGCGTTACGGCTTTCGTTAGTATCTTGCTCCCTAAAAGGGGAGTTCCTTATCGGAGATACGCTATTCTAGGTGACGATGTCGTCATTCATCATAGTGATGTGGCAAGGGAGTACTCTCTGATACTCCAGGGATTACAAGTAAGAATTTCAAGTAAGAAAGAATTACTATCATCCCTTGGAGCATTTGAGTTTGCCAATCAGTTCTTTTTGCTGGGGTGGTGTTGTTGATTTATCACCAATATCCCTCAACTTTCACACTTGTAACGGCATCCGTGCTTTTCAAAGGCAGTATCCTCACTCGTCTGAGGCTCCGCTCTTTAGATTAGCAGGAGCGGGGTATAAAGTTCGTGGCAGACTTACCTCTCCATCATTGAACTCTAAGATTTGGACGAGGTTGAGAGTCTTTCTCTCTGCGCCATTACAGCGTTCACCTCTGGTCTTTGAGTTCTGGTTGGCGGGAGGCATCCCGTTAAACCCTTACTTAAAAGGTCAGTTATGGTGGTGGCTTGTTGAACGGACCCGTCCAAAAGATATCAAAGTTCCTTTTGGTACTGAGGATGATGAAGTCAATGAGCTAGAAGCTGACTTTCTTGAGCGCACATGTCTCCGTAATTGGATGAGCATGTGGCTTGACTACTTAAAGACTCACACTGTAATGTCTGCGAATATGGAAACTCCATTACTGGATTTTAGAAAACTTACTCCAGCAGAAGTGTCTCCATATCGCCGAACCTCGGATCCAACTGTCCAAAGGTTTGGATTGATATGGAAGCTATACACTAAAGTAAGAAGGAGTAAGTCCGTCCCTTTAGCAATAGAGGGAAAGGGAGAGAGCGATCAAACTACAAGCGCTAACGAGCGTTCTGGCTTTCGAGCCCTCCTCCACTTGCTCCGTAACTTGCTCATCCACTTGCTTCTACAAGCGGAGAATTAGTTATAGCGTAGGGGTGCACGCTGGAATCTTCTTTCACAATCGCACATACATCTCCCTGCGTCAAAGCCTGATTGTCTACCGATCCGCGTAAAAGCTTTCTGCTTGAGTTTACCCCTCATCTCCTTATCAGTCAAATTACTTCATACCTCTCGCTCTTCTTAAACTACCCGTCCGATCGCTTTCAGGAAAAGAGCATTCCCAATCCCCACGGTGCGGTAAGGGAACTTCTACTACTAAGGCTGACGAACGAGTTTATTGGCCGGTGTACACCGTTTTTAATGGTGTGAGCCTTCTTTGCCAGTATTAGTGGTTTTTTTAGCTTACGAGAATTCCTCTAGTGGGAAAATATCTCAAAGGTTGAAGTCAAAGAAAGTATGATCATCTGATTGCAGAGATTTTGCGCTTCCTCACGCTCTAACTATCTCCAATGCTTCCATGGGCGATCCAGCTGGCGAATCAGATCAGGCTAGTTTGAAAGTGGGCCTAGGCCAGTTATCTTCATACTGCTGGAGTAAGCCAACCTGCTCGAGTTATAAGGTGAGCAAGCAAGTCTATCAGTCTCTTTTCATCAGTCTTTCGACCACCATTAGAGCGGGGCACCCCTGCCTGAAAACGCGCTCTAGCTGTTTTTCCGTCTTTTGTACCCGAATCTCGACCCTTAACCTTAGGCTTGGCACGGCAAGCAAAGACCTCTCCCCGAGCGCGTGCACGGCTAAAGGAAGAATTGGACGGTCTCTCACACACTATATCTGTCCCTCTTTAGGAAGAATATCATCTTCAATCAGGTACTCCTATCCCTAAAGGCTCCCGGCAGAGGAACGGCCCTTGTCCTATAAGAAAATGAAGAAATGAAGAGTTGGGTAGTTGGTTATTTGCTGACGTAACGGCATCCGCTAAGAGACTCCTCATTTTCCATAGCGAGGTTCTGAAAGAAGTGAAGTGAAAGAGAAAAGTCGCAATAGGTCGAACATAGCCTGCCCCGAATGCCTTATCTGGCCCTCGAGATGGCGAGCGTAGTGAATACTGCAACTTACCCATCAACCTTGCCAATAGGTTATTCGTAGAAGGGTTGGTTAACATCCTATAATAGTTGTATGAAACGGTAGGATTCCTGCCTCTATCTATCCCGTGGTGGAAAGGGGTACTCTCAAGAAACTCACTCCGTCTTGCTTCGATCTGACCTTCAGTGATTGGGTCGATCGGGGCTCTCGACTATTAGTGGCTAGTAGTCGATTCTTCGGAGTTCACATCCGAAGCAGCATTCGTCCAAGCCTGACCCTACCCTACCATCCGAACTTGTTGAATCAGCATCGTAATCAGCAGCTGGAATTGAATGAATCAGTGGTGGCCGTGACTCGAATTCGCGCTCTATTCTCGCGTACGTAGCCTTGATGTCTCTCTCGGTCTTTTCTATACTACGGGTGACGCGATCTTGTCATTGGGAACAGTCTCTCTCCCTTAAGAAGAGTGGGTCGCTGATCTGGGAGTCAGTGTCTCGATGCCGAAGCCACGATGTCACTCTTTTATATGATAGAACTACCTAAAGCAGGGGCCGCTTCCATTCCATCTAGCTCTGGAGGCATCGACCTCCATTTTCTACATAAAGGAGATTCTCTTCCTTCCAGGGGGAACCATCGTCCCTATATGCTCATACGGCACTCCGACCTTACCTCATCTGAATCAGCCTATGATGGCTACCCCGATTACGAGGCGGATTCGACTCTTGTAGATCAGCCACTCAATCTTCGGAATACCCCGACTTTTCCACTTTTTCAACTAGAAAAAAGGTCCGGGAGGCAATGAGCTTGTCTCATTGTCGAAATTGAATCATAATGAAAAGAATTACCATAGCAGGGCTCTTAGCCAGTGATTACTTCACATTCAAAGTAGCATTAGCACTGACACAGCTTCCTTCATCCTACTCTACTGCTCTTTTCCTGATGAGATAGCAGAAGCAATTGCTTCGTGCTAACAAAGGAAATCCAGTTACAGTAGGGTTACTGATGAGTACTCTCAGTCAGGTTCTTAAGAATCAAAGTGCATATCCGGCGGTTCTTGTGTTCTTTCCTTTCAAGAGCTTGACCCATGGGATGAAAGTACTCACCTGACTTTGTTCTTACCGGTGACATCTTCGCTTTTCCCTTTTCCTGTATGGAATTTACATACTCTGGTTCCGAATTGGCAGAGAATAAGACTGACTTTTGCTAGACAGCAGGTTTAGGAATAGGCCATACTGATTGGAGCAGGTAGCATGAATCATAGCATACCCCTTCGTCTAACACTGACGCTCTTTTGGTTGATGACGAAAGAAATTGTATGTTAAGAATTCCTTCAGTAGATGCGAAGGGGCGTAGTGACTTTCTCTAAGAAATTTCTTTGCTGCATCATGAACGAATGAAATGGCGACAGCTTTTGGTTCAAAAGATCGGAGTCTAGTCACTATGGTGCGAGGTAATCTATCGATCGGTTTCGTATCATATAGGGGTCAAACCTGACTTTTTTCTTTCGTTGAAGTAGGAAGAAGAGACCTTCAAATCCAATCCGATTGCGTTTTCCTGGCATTTTAGGTAGCGAGCGGGTACGAAATCATCAAAGTTATGTTTTACCGCTATATGAGTAGCGAAAAAGGAAAAGATCAATGTCTTCATGTGAAGCAAGCACCGAGTGAAAAAATCAGTCATTTCATTGCCTGGCGACTCCAACTTGACCAATCTACATCTTCTTCCTGATCGATCAGAAAGAGAGTTGGTTAAGAAGCACGAGTCGAAGGCCTTAATAGAATATCCCTGTTCGAGTTCGTATTCAAGCTAAGTAGATTAGCCGATTGAGAAAAGAGCGAGGATTGCTTGAGTTGTTAGCTATGAGTAAGAAGTTCGAGTTGATGACTTTCTTCCTCTGTTAATTCACAGGCCGTAGGTGAATTCCTTGGCTTGTTGTAGGGCAGGATAGGTGGAAGGCACATGCTTCTCTTTACGACGTAAAGGCAATGAAATTGTTTCATTATCGGCTATTACATCTATGGGTCAACGAGTTTCTGGAGTATCTTAAAGAGGGGATCGAAGCAAGGTCAAATCCCATTATTCTAAATAGTTATTCTAAAGAATACGATCATCTCACAGATGAAGAAGTGAGCAAGCCTTTCTACAATGGATTCTAACAGCGCAGACTAGGCATCTTTTATCTTATTTCAATTTCTTTATCTTAGTAAAGCCCCTTGTTTCAAGGCCTAGGAACATGGTTTAATTGCGTTTAGCAGCATTGGCCGTAGAATCCAATATTGATATTGAGGGTGACTGACCACTAGATCTGTCGATCGAGACCTTGGTCTTCTACAGGCTTTTGACTCTCTCTCTATGGGCTTCGGGCTAACGCCCTAGATCCTCCAACGGTGAGACTGAGTGTCTGACTTTCTTTTCTCTTAAGACGACAGAGGCAACGAAGTTGGGTCCCTCAATGAAACTCTCTCTTAAGACTTTTCTGGGTGACCAAGACATAGACTAATCTTCCTTTGTATCCGGGCGCTTACCTCGCTTGTTAGGGATCGATGGTTCGAAAGATTTTGGACTGAGATGGAGCGAGAAAACGGAAAGCGCTAACGCGCGTGTATTCGAGCCGAGCCGTAACTTGCTTCTTGCTGGCTCCTTTCCGCTGACTCCTCACAGCCTACCTCTAAAGAGATGCGAAACTCGAGACGCTCAACAATAGATATGAGCAGCAAAAAACTTAGTCAAGTTAAGCCTACTTCATAGAGCTAATTCCGTACCGTAAAGTCGTCTTTATGTAGTGTAGCCTTAGTGCGCCGCCATAATCTTGATTTATATATTATATTGTATATTATATTCTAATATAGAATATAGAAGAGATGCAGATTCGAGTCGCTATTGTGAGAGAAAGTAAAGATAAGGAAGCACTACCCGATTGTACAAATAGGGAACTCATACCTCGATGTCAAGGCAGTCCTCTAGAAGTGGTGCCGGCGATCAAAGGCGAGATGGAATCTCGCCCTTTCAGAACCGTTTCACTGAGCACCCGAGAAAGCGGAATTCTAGAACCCAGCTCCCACTGCATTGAATGATTACTCCCAGAGGCAGGCCAGATCTCTCCACCGGCAATCAAGACCCCGATTCAAGGGAATAGAACTCTGTCCCTCCCTGAAAAAGAAACCATAAGATTGTCAACAGAGAGAGGTACGGCTACTCCCTGAAGGAGGAACAGACAGATAGATGAACAACAGAGGAAGAAAGCTACTAATGACTGACAGCTAACAAGACTAACAGCCTAAGGCGCGCCCCATTAGTAAGGCTATTAATAAGAAAGCCTTATTACCCCTTAAGTTAAGCAAGCAACGACCTTCAAGCCCCTATTAGTAAACGCGCAAGGAAGCGCGCCAGCGCCTTTAATTTAAGGCTCCTTCGGACAAGTAGGCATGACAGCTCAGCTCGGGCAACTAAAGCCGCTAGTCAGGCAGCTCTTGCTGCTAATTACGCTCGGCTTGGAGTAAGTCGTGATACCTCTGAATCTTCCCTAAAGGAGTGAACACAACATGGCACTTGTTGCATCTGAAGGTGCTGCTTGAAACGAGGAGCTTCCATAAAGAAGTATTCGTCTATACAGGGCGGAGCCGGCTTGTTTGTCTCAGTAGGTGCTTTAGTCGCTTCTGCCTTCCTGGCTTTCGGACTTGTAGCTAAGTTGTCTAATAACCTCTTCCCTTGGCTTGAAGACAAGACGTTTTGCCTTGCATTAGCCGCAACTAGTTAGTTGTAGGACTGACTGGCATTAGCTGCTTTTAAGGTTTTGTCTTTAATTGGCAGGTCGAGGCTGGAGGTTGGGCAGACGTCGGAAGGCTTGATCCTCAATCGCCTTCGGCATTCGCCTTTCGCCTTGGGCTTTAAGACAAGAGAAAAAATTAGTAGCTCACTCAGGCAGTTGTTCTCGGGTAGCCAGCTTTAGCAGTTCGGCTTGAAGACGACGACTCTACGCGTCGTTGGTTGTCCAAATCTCCCTTTTGCAGCAGGTCTCGCACCTGAAATTAGTGACAGCTCGGCTTGTAGCTGTTATTCCTGCTGCTGGATAAACTACTTGCGCTGCTCCACCAGCTCTATCGCTCTCTTTGCAATCTGAGGCCTTCCAGTCTTAATACATGTTGCTGTAAGTAGCCATAGGAGCACTACAAAACAAGGTCATACCAGCACTCGTCAAGCTAGAGTTACAAAATATTCAGCAGCACATAAAACAGGATCCGCAATGTACTTTGATTATTATGTAGGTATTGAAGTGCATAAAAGTCTTTCCTAATCAATGGCTCTAAGTTTATGGGATGTCTTCGGAGTCAAGTGCCTACGCAACCAGGTTGTTGTTTTTGGGAGCCAAATGATGATAGTAGGGCATCCCCCAAAGTAAAGCATCACCTCTCCAAAGTCATTTTGGGATTCTGTTTGTCCCGGACCACCCCCATTGGGTTCTCACCCAACTCATACATCGACCTTTGTGGCCATCTCAACCCCATCATGGTCCCCTACTGAATCGAAGAGTAAGATTTTTGACTTTAGAGAGTAAACAATAAGAAGAATCGAGAAGTGACGGACGGAGACCCATCTTTCCTTCCCATTGATCCCTACTTATCCGCCCCCCCCTATTTCTGCCTCTTTAGTTGGAACGACTGCCGCCGGTTAAAGCTATGCACTGATTCCCAGCAAGTTCCGGAGCGATCAAACTACATGCGCTAACGCGCGTTACTACGCGAGAAAACGTAATGCGCGCTAGCGCGTTCCGGCTTTCGAGCCCGCCTACACTTGCTGCCTTAGGAACCTACTTTGATTTTGGTACCAATGAAGCTTTCACTCTACCATAGTGGAGCCTCTTCTTTTGCCAGGCATGGCATCTGAGTCAAAACCATCCAGAGATCTTCGGTACAGCTCATTTTCAATTAGGGCAAATCTTGGCGCACTTCTTCTTTCCTTTCTCTTAGCCTTCTGCTGAGGCCGTGTTGCAGGTAGTCGAGGAAAGGTTGCTGAACATCTTCTGTTTGTTCTTGAATGGCAACGGTATTGACCGACTCTTCTTGAAACACAACTTCTGTCAAAGGGAACTTCGCCCTATCCTCTCTTCCAATAGGTCTATCTTCATCCCTCTTTCTTTACCAAAAAACTCATGCTTCGTTGCCTGAACCAAAGCCTACCGTATCAGCAGCCCCTTCTTCCTTCTCAATGAATGTCCGGTCATCAATCCCGATCCATAGATTCAAGAATCTAACCCCTGACTTTCACTCAATGACCAGGCTGGCAGGCTAAAAGACAATCCAGATTTCAGTATGATCTTAGGCTAGTAAGGTTATCCCTCTCTCTCTCGATTAGGATAGAGTACTTTTTATGCAAAATAGCTTGCCTTGCGTAGGAAACCACTTGTCTTCTACCTTATTAAATTAAGCTTTGGACTTCACCCTTTAGCTAATGATTGAACTGATAGCTATGATTCGCATCTCGAAAGAGGCTACTCCTTGCCTAAGAGTTATTTATTCCTTAATAACTCTTGCTCCCCTTGCAGCTTTCCACTAAGTTAAGAGTTGGATAATGTATGAAAGACCTATGAACAGAGGAATAAATAGAATACATAGTGACCATAGTCAGAGGGTAAGATGTAGGCCAAGTAGCCTTTTTCAATTCAATGATTTTTGGGTGAATACCCGAAAGAAAGAATGGACAACCCACGGGGTAACTCTTTCCTTAAAGACTCATGTTATCGTTCACGCTTCCCGGCCAGGGATTCAATACCTAAAAGGCAGCTACATGTCTACTATTTATTCATACTTTAGAAATGAAGGACTCTCTCCATCCTGAGTTACTCAACCAGACCCGGACCTTACTCATACTTACTTCCCGGTACTCAAATCCGCTATTTCTCAACCGGACTCGAAGACAGTGGTCTAACCATTTCAAAGTGCTAGTACTCGAGGAATGGCAGAAGATTGCAAAGACTCGAGAACAGAAAGGGCATTGGCATCGGGAAAGTCGGGCTAGAAAGAAAGCAAGTAGGTAGGAACGCAAGCAAGAAAGGAAAGCGTCAGAGAGATAGCCCTTTTCTAAAGTATAGATAACCATTAGCCATTAGAAAGGGTTATACTCAAACGGACTCTAAAACCATAAGGTTCGCTTGAAAGTCAAATTCATGAGCTTGTTAATGGTATCTGGGCGCCTCTTGCTAGCTGTTCTACCGCCATCTTTGATGGTGGAACTTCCTTTAGCTTGATTTCGAACAGAGAAATTGCTTCTTTCTAGATAGACGAGCACACGTACGCGAAAGAAAGCCAAGGAAAGGGTTGCATAGGCTCCAAGGCCAAGGTTCATTAGCTCCATAGTTGCAATAAGGTAGGGGCTTTTACTGGTCCGCAGATGAACTGCCTTGGGGAACTCAAAGGCAAGGGCATAGAGGTACTATAGCTCCATAACTACAAAGCTCCATAGCAGCCAAGTGGTAGGTTTTTATTCGGATTTAGAGTGACGCCATATCCTGAGATCTTGGCATTAGCATCATTATCCCAGGGGTGAATGCTTCGGCTGGCATTGGTTCTAGGGCAGAAAGCGCGTTCGGCCTGCTTGCTATGCCACTCTCTCCTCTCACATTCGTTCGAGGTCTTTCAGAGCCTCTCCTTATGTCGAGCGTCTCCGAACCTCGTCCTCTCACTATCGGTCGACTTTGCATCTCCTTTCAGTCTCGCTACTCTGTTCCTATAGCTTGACTTCAGCCTGTAACCTATTCCCTCAGCTGTCACTCCGTATCCATCCTCCTCTCCTCTACTTTAAGACTTTATGGTCTAGGCCATCTCTCACTCCTGTCAGTGAAGTGACTTCTTTAACCTCTCATTCAGTATCAGTCTCTTTCTTAGTAGAGTAGTCAGTATCGGTAACCCCAAGTCATTCCTATATTGCCTTAGAACGCCTTTTCTTGACATCATTAGTCTCGCTCTTCGAACCTTCCCTGGTGAAAGAAGATTGATTTGCTTTCCTGGGTGCGCCCGATCGCTTCCTATTTTGCTCAGTCTGCTCCTGAATGCCTTGAAATTCTCTTTCTTCGCTCACAGGCTCTATCAAGACCTTCGCTCACTTACCGGTAAGATTGATCTTTCTTTCCTTCCTTCTCCCGGCGGTTCTGGTACAGTGTCTTTCGCTTTCTTAGCACCTCTGTCTTAGCTCCATAGCCTAACTATGTTAGTGGTCTCGGTCTCAACCCGCTTCCGTAGTCGATAGGAGTTTCTTCTCTGACTTTCTGACTGAAGCAAGCAAGCAATTTCAATTCAATTCAATTGCTCGAAGAGGATGGAATAGCACGATCAAATCAAACGATAGGATAAATCCATCTTATTGAACCCTAGGAGATATATGAACTTCAGGAATTCTTTAGTTACAGCATTAATAAAGAAGAAGGAATTAAAGAAGAGAAGAGATAGTGAAAGATAAAGGAAAGCTATGAGAATTACAGAATGACACGGATAAGAATTGTTTATTATACTGACTATGATTCCAATTCAAATACATTCTCCTGGTGATCTGTTAGAGGGTGATCAACCCTCTACCAAGGATTCACTAGAGACCTCCGCACAGGAGAAATGGTGCTGATAGAGTACAAGGGGCAGGCCATAATGTCCGCCAGGATGTAAGCAATTTCTTGCCTCATCAATTTGATGCTACGACTAGTCCAAATACTAATCCAAGTGCCTATGTACAGGAGGCTAGTATGCTTGCAGAAGGCTCGGGGGGCAATGCTATAGGGGTGCCCAGGAGAGTTCACTCAGCTCCACAGCCAAGGCCTCCTAGGGAGCCCGTGCAAATCGACGTTGATGCAGTAAGGGACGTCGTGCAAGAGTTGTATGGACCTGGTCTGCGGCAGGTAGGAAGACCAGAGGCTAATTCAAGGCCTTATCCTGACGTGATTGATAGAGAAAGCCATAGGAGTCAGGTTTTAGAGTTCCTGAGTTTACATTGTTTCGGGAGAGGATGGTCAGTCTACGTTAGAGCACATTGCCTGATTCACAATTCAATGCGGAGAGCTGGCAAAGTATGATCATTTTAATAATTCTCAGTTAAGGTTCTTCCCGAACTCTTTGACTGGACCAGCCTTTACCTGCTATCTCACTCTGCCTAGAAAGTCTATCTTTACCTGGAACGAGATGGAGAGGCAATTCCACACTCAGTTCTTTAGAGCTGAGCCAGAAGTCTGTATAGCCGAACTGTCGAGAGTGACTCAAAAAGGAGTGGTTGAAAGCGCTGACAAATTCATTGCTCCCTTTAAAAAGATGAGGAATAGATGCAAGATTGATCTGCCAGAAAGCGACTTTGTCAAAATGGCACAGAGGGGTTTGGACATTGAGTTGAGAAAGCAGTTTCAAGGCATGGAATGAAGAGACTTCTATGAGCTCGCAGCAAAAGTCACTCAATAGGAAGAGCTTCTTCATGAGGAGAACCAGAAGAGGAAAGCTGCAATGGGAACGTATTACAGTGATGTAAATCATGATGTGCCAGTTGCAGATTTGCCTAATTCTGCTTCCTTTGTGTGCCCCTTGCTGGTCAGGAAAGCCCAGGAGACTAAGTCATCGGTCGTGCCGGGATTGATTTCCTACTTTGAATGAGGGTCACACAGCCGTCAACCCTGCTGGAAGTGCTTTCGTCATCCAATCTCCTGGTCTTTCGTTCGCTATTCTTATTCTGGACCAGTAGAAATGTACGAAAGGTGGTCTTGTCCTTTCCTTTCCAACTAGTAGCTAGTAGCTTCGTCGTTGATCTCTCCTCTTCCCGGCCGGCTGTGACTCGTATGTCCAGACAACGACTATCGATTCCTAACGAACCCATAGATTCTTCTACCATTCGACCCATTGTATGATAATTTGATTTTCCATTCCAGCGCTCGTTAGCGCTTTAGCGCTTTCCTCTCGCTCCCTTCCCCCGCCATAATAGCACCACCTAGCTTCGCTGCATCGGGATAGTAGTAGCACATATCTGTATTTAGTGATCGTTATAGGGATAATGAAACCAATGATAGAGTTGACCTAGCCTAGCGACATCCATCCCTTGTCTCCGACCGGGAGATAGAGACTACTTCATGCGCAACTTCGACATCTCCTGCCAACGGGTAGGCCTTTTCAAGACCCCCTTTCGGAAAACGTGAATTCGTTAGGTGGGTCATCCCTCCCTGGTCGCGACTAGCTCAACTGTCGGTGGCTCCCATTATCGCAGTGGTGTCCAGCGAAGAACCGATTCCGTCTGGAGTGGGTTTAGGAGGAGAAGAAGATCTTTCTTCGGCAAGTCATTTTATTAAATGTGAAAAGCGTCTATCGGATCCAGGAACGGATGGTTTTCTCACCCCAATGATATACTAGGTGGATGTTTATTCCTTTCTCTGGGCATCATTCCCTTCTAAGGAGGGATGAGCGGATGGATCAACCAAGGAATTTGCAGATAGATCATCGGGGGAGGCGGGCAAGATAACCATGTCAGGCGGTGGTCAAGCCCTTTCCTCATTTCAGTCTCACTCGGCATCCCAAGCTTACTTTCGAGATGAGTATCAAATGTGGGCACCTCGACCGAAGGGGGTAGGGAATCACGACTGGTATCGAATCAAGGGGGAGCTTTTTTTGGAAGTTTGAGAGATAGTGAGGAAGAATCCGAGGGCACCTTCTCACGAATTCAGTGATGGATGACGAAGAAAAGTCGATCGAATAGCTGCCCAATCAAAGTTTCTCGAGTTTGAGGAAGCAAGATACGGCTCGTTAGCGCTTTAGCGCTTTCCTCTCGCTCCTTTCATATATACTATTCTTAGTCGGCCAGCAACCAGCTTATGGCTTTATTCTCGCACCCGCCAATCGATCCAATTCCTATTCCCAGCGGATGAGGAAGAGTACTCGCTCGACCATAAACCCCTGTATCTGTAATGGCTGTAATAAGCACGTACCTTTAATGGTTGGAAGGGGCCAGGAGATGCCAGTTCCTAGTGGATTCCCTCTCCCACCTTTTCGCACTATCATTAGAAGTAGGGCGGCCGTCGATCAATGAATTGAGAAAGATAGGACCGGGGATTCCATTTCAATAGAGAAAGCTATCGATGGTCACATTGGGACGGGAACAGATGGGAAGTATGCCCCCGGTTTTCTTCCTTTTTTTGTTCGGATGAGACGGCAGTGAGCAATCGATAGAGAGCAAGGGATGCTAGCGCTCTGATCAACGTATTCCTCGCTTCAGTAGGTTCAGGAAGCTTTGGCATCGGGACGCATTACGATAGCTAGGCCGGGTGGGATTTTCTATCGGATGGTTATTCATCAAGTGGATCCTTTGCCCTTTACCTCAGTAGCTGGGCCCGGAAGGCGGTAACCGGCTTCGTTGAAAACTCTTCCAACAATCAATCGCGAGGGAGCCGAGACGGATTTGAATGAAGTGGAACCGAGCAAGCGAGAAAACGGAAAGCGCTAACGCGCGTGTATTCGAGCTGAGCCGAGCCGTAACTTGCTGCGTTGGAATGGAATGTGCAATTCCCGAATGCTTGTGTGCGCCACCTCCAGCGAGTCAATTCTGATCATGTTCCTATTTTGCTTAATGTTCTTGGTGGTGACTTGACTGCCAGTCCACAAAAACCATTTCGCTTTGAAATGGCCTGGCTACTGCATAAAAACTTTTAGGAACTTATTAGACAGGTTTGGCCTTCGGAAGAAAAGAATATGTCCCGATCGATTGCTAAGATGACGGCTGAAATGCAACGATGGAACAAGACAACTTCTGGTAAGATTTTTGCCAAGAAAAGACGGATTCTTGCGCGGATTGCAGGGATCCAACGTGTGTTGCAAAAATAGATATAATTCCTCCCTCTGTCGACTTGAAAGGGAGCTTAAAGAGGAATATGAGAATGTGCTTGCACAAGAAGAATTGTTTTGGTACCAGAAGTCGCGGAAGCAATGGATCCAATCTGGTGATCGTAATACCAAATACTATCATCTGTCTACAATCATTCGGCGTCGGAAAGCTAATGTTACATGTTTACGAGATTCTTCGGGTACTTGGGTGCAAGATCCGGAGCGACTAATGGACATGGCTCGAAATTATTTCAAAGGCTTATTTAGTGGTGTGCAAACCTCTTCCTTTGCGTTCTCACAAGCTACATTCCCGAGATTAACTGAGGTTGATCGGGATACATTATCTCTTCCCATCTCGAACGAAGAGGTGCGGGTTGCTTTGTTTCAAATGCATCCATCCAAAGCGCCGGGCTCAGATGGTTTGCCAGCCAGTTTCTTTCAAAGATGTTGGGATGTGGTGGGTATGAATTTGTGTGAAATGGTCCGGACCGCTTTTCAAAATGGTGTGATGCCGAGAGATATGAATCAGGCTGTAATACATCTCATTCCTAAAGTGAAGAATCCTGAAACTATTAAGCAGTTCAGACCTTAGAGAGGAAAGCGCTAAAGCGCTAACGAGCGCTTGAATGTGACTGTGAAGCTTGTGATGAAAGTCCTGGTGAATCGGATAAGACCACTTCTTGCATATTGGATTGGACCAGCCCAAAGCAGCTTTATTCCGGGGCGCTCCACGCATGATAACATTATTTTACTTCAGGAGGCGGTGCATGTGATGAGTACCAGTAAGCGAAAGCCGGGGAAAGTCGCTGTTAAAATTGACCTTGAGAAAGCCTACGATAAATGTTGATGGGATTTTCTCAGAGACACTTTGCATCAACTGGGGCTGCCTTTGTCATGGGTTGATTTGGTCATGTCCTCCTAAGCTCGAAAGCCGCGCTAGCGCGCTTGTAGTTTTCTCGCTTGTCCGTCCCCCTGTGAGCTATAGAAGAGTTTCCGGACGACTGCATTAGAAGCTTCTCTTTCTCCTCTCCCAGACTCGAGAGAGCGCTAATACGTCTTCCCCGCCTCAACGGAATAAGGATCAGTAAGAGCGGATTCTCTTGCAGCTGATTCCCCGGTAAGCTTAGGGTATTGCAAAAGAGGAGAGGTTCGACGTGGCAACAACCAGATCGAAGGGATTCCAACTCAGCAGATATTTCAGTAGCAACATAGGCACTTGGTCGGGTACGGGGCTAAGAAGACAAGGTCTGAAGATGCAAGTCAAACGGAATAGGAAGCAGGGGTTAACCCGATCGAAGGGAAGTTCCAAAGAGGGATTCCGCCAAAAGACAATGACTTATGCAATTCATACAGGCACGCATGAAAGACGAGTGAAAAAGGATGATTTTCCCTTAAAAGCTTGCGGGCCCCAACCGATGGTCGTTCCTAGGCCCAGTCAACCACTTATGATGACTTCGCCTTTACCCACTAGTACTGGAGCCTCTCCTGACGATGTCACCACTAGTTCAGGTACTTTCACCAGTACTTCAGCCAGCACCTAGCTATGCCCTAGCCGTTGCTTCCCCGCTGGATCAACGGGATCCCAATCTCGATTTCCTAGGTATGCCTGTCCTTCCTTCCCTTAGTCAGTTCATCAAAAGCTAAATCTATGTCACTTTTTATCTTAGCAGCTGCGGTTCTTCTTCAATAAAGAAAGAATCTTGGCCTACTTTTACTAGGCCCATCTTGGTCAATCAATCGGCCCGCCTAGGCGAGGAGGAGCAGCTAAACACCACTTTATACATAATATAAAGCACACGTTCAATAGAGAGGGAGAAAGCCTTTAGCAAGTACTAATCTAATGTGATCTTTGCCTTTTCCCTTAGCCTAGCAGTAGGAGGACTATCTATCGCCGCTTTCATGTGACCACGAATGGAATGGCTCTTGTTCCTAGACCGGGAATCCTATCTTCCTAAAGAAAAGGGCGAGAATTCTTCTAACTCTTTTTCTTTTCAAGAATGTGTAAACCGATGCCCATAGCCTTATCACATCGAAATAGGAGCTGCAGTTAGCTCAAACGGGGCTTAAGTGGGTAGGCAACTCAATAGGCATTTAGTGTGGGGAGGTAGCCGCTCACTAGTCTTTCAGTTCAGCTCGGAGGCGGAGGAGCGAGAGGAAAGCTAAGTTAGCGCTTGTAGTTTTCTCGCTCCTTCAGGCCCTATCCATTCTGCTTTGTTAGTTCGTGATATCACCCTGTCCACTGCACTGACCGTGTTCCATCCGCTGACCCGAGGCAAATCCAATTCGTGAGCAGCAATTGAACTGAACGTTCCAAGTGCATCCAGCAGGAATCGAACCTACGAATTTGCCCCTTTACTAGGTTGAGCGCTTTAACCATTCAGCCATGGATGCAAAGGGACTCAGCGAGTGAACTAAACTACCGGCATGGGCGGATAGGCCCTAAACCTACTAATTCTAATCATGAATGGAATCGGTGCGCCTATCAACCGTAGGGATTGGGTACGGGGCTAAGACCGGATGTGCAAGAGAGACTGGGCTTGGGTATACCAAATGATAGAAGGAAGCTTGTTAGAATTAGAAAAGGAAGTCACTGAATCAAGTCCCATTTGATAGTTAACCCCCATCATCCATCAATGGAAGAAGGCGTTAAGGTAACCTCAAACCCAGTTGATGAAGGAAGGCATCTCACCAAGGCCTTAGCGCATGCTGCCCACATGAGCACAGAAAAAGGCCAATGTTGTAATAGCAATGAAGAGCCCTCATCCCCCAAATACCGAGTCCTAGCCGCCTCTGTATCTATCTCCCTGTGCTTCTAAGGCGATCAAGCCCACTTAGGAAGAGAAAGTCAGCGAATGGTTCCATGGCAACATCAATTGCATTAGGAAGAGCAAGTGCCTTCCATTTTTTCACCTTGGGGATCTTAGCCTGACCGGCCTAATGCACCCCTTGGGCCTTGATCGATCCCAGGAGCTCAAGACAAGAATAAGGAAGATGAATGCCAGCCCTCTTAAACTGAAACTATCCCACATACGATAAGGAGATGTATACGATAGCGCTGACTTGGAGGCACTATTTGTTCGGGAAGGAGACGCTTTACGAATAGGCCACTCTGATCAACAAAGTGCTTCAGTATCTACAGATGCAGTCCAAGCTTCAGGGGGGGCGTCATATGAAGTGAGTTTCAGTTCCTGCAACGGTTCGAGTTGGTGATCAAGTACAAGAAAAGAAGGGCCAACGACGGTTACAGATTTTCTGTCCCCTTTTTCTATTTTTAGTAAAGCGTCGCAACTGCTTTTTTATCACTTTATTAGACTTCAGGGACTTTACGGCGGAGTACTCGGAGGGACGTCGAAAGGCGTCTGGGAGAAGACGACCCAACTGCAGACGGCAGATGGCGAAGAGCCGGGGCAAAGACCCTCTTTATTGGCTAGCGGGGCATGCCCTTCATTAGTGGGTGTGCTGTCGACTATTGATTCAATTCCCGAAAACTTGACAAATGAAAGGGAAAGATAGTTGGCTAGGGAATGGACAGGGGGTCGTGGAAGTGTTTCGAGCTTTACTAATAGATAGGGGTGGCAAGCTTTAGAGAGTAGGGGCATCGGTTGAAGCAAAGGAAAGGGGAACTAGTGAAATCAAACCGCCATAGAATGGATTCATTGATTATGTCCCCCCGGATCTAATGGATGAGGCATCACAGTAGAAGAAAGAGAAAGAAGGGAGCAGCACGGCACGGCATTCGATCGATTAGAGAGCGGTTAGCCTCTCTACGTGATTGAGCGGTATGGGGAAAAGCATGGGGAAACCTTCTATATGGGTATTCCCCAATTCCGAGCCTGCCCTTTGACGGCCGTTTGCGAGATTCAATGGATAGGGGTTTGCCCCAGCCTGACTTGTGTTCAAGGGGCCTATTAGCGGAGGAAGCATCCACTATAGATTCTCAACTCGGGCCAAAGAGCTTAGTTGCAAGGCTAATGGACTCATCGGCAAGGTTCGTCGGAGCAGCTCAATCAACAAAGGAAGTCGGTTCGGCTTCAGGGAGCTCAGTTGAGTGGAAGCCGCCAAAGGAGAAGAATGCCACTTTATCGAAAGGGGAAGGAGGATAAGACAGAACTCGACTTCCAGTCCAGCAGAGAGAGAAAAGGCTATCCTCGATTCTTTCTCCAAGTCTGAACCTTCCACTTCTCTTACATCAACCAATCCAACCCAACTAGTGCCAAGGAGATACCCATCTTCTTTGATGGGATGATCTAGGGTAGGAAGAAGCGATAGCAGCCAGCTCGACGTATGTTCGCATACTTTCAGGTGTTATTTGAAGATTGATTCCGGATTGAATTGACAAAGAAGAAAGGGCAGTGGAAAGAAACTCCACCACCGCTAGAGGAGAGAACGAACGCTTTTTGCCCAAGAGGGAGAGTTGGGGAATCAGTCTACCATACCCTGTCTTTTTTCGAACATTCTTTCTTGAGGTCAGTCTTTTCGGCTGAATTGATTGACTATGAAGGACAGCCACAGGAGCCGAGCAGCTTCGCCGTCTAGGGGATGGAGCAAAACGCCACTATCTACACTCTTTCTTTAGTAGCCAGACCAGTAGAGACTGGATTAGCGATCAAAGGGACCACTATCTAGGCTAGCCGGGGGCGGAATTCTATTCCACTCGACCACTTCAGGTTTTGGGGTAGGGAGAGGTGATGGAAGATTCTACTCTGGAAGTTGATTTGCCTCATTTGCTATGGTTCATGAAGGCCTCACGGGAAAGCTTTCTTAAGAAGAATCTATCTGCTCTACACGAATTCCCATCGTCAGCTGCTTTTGATTTCGAATAGGCTGTGGGCCTTTCTTTTGCTTGAGTGAGCCCGTCGGATTCTTTTGAAAGGTTTGGAACCCTTGCGCATAAACTGAAAAGGAAGTGACAATGGGCGTCATGCCAAGCCTGCTTTGGTGGAAGTAGGACCTATCGAAGTCGGAACTATCAGATCTCTTTCCCAATCCGCCAATTCCCAATCAGACAAGCACAACAAAGCATCTCCGACAACTACATATTCTTTCCACGGATTCCCGCTTCTTCTTCTTCCCTTTTGGCTCGGGGCACGAGAAGGACTCAAAACAAAGAAGGTTTTTGGGACTGAGCTTGTATCAGTACTTCGGTATTAGATGGAAGTTACATAAACAAAGACACCCTCTAACAGCATTGGCAGAAGCCAAAGCCCTTCTATAAAAGGAAGGCCCGCGGCTTCTTCTATTTGCAGTGGTCTCGAATGAGCTCAAGTACTTCAAGGTTTGAAGACGCTCGAACGAAGTGAGAGGAGCGAAAAGCGAGCACATCCGGGCTCTACCTTTCTCTACTGATCTAAGGGAAAGCGCGTTCATGAATTCATGGCAATATGTGCAGCTCTGGTTTGTTGTGGTGCTTTGGTTTTAGATAAGCAAATATCCTCTGCTGTGGAATCCTAGCTTAGCTCGTGAGCTAGCTAACTGCTAATCCGTTCTCTTTCCAGGCCGACCCTCCTTTATTCTAGTCAAGTTGGAGAGGGGAATGAAGCTCGACCGTACTAAAGAGGTACGAAGTTGCTCTAATGTGTTGTTATTTATAAATGAATAAAAGCGAGTTGTAAGGAAGGTTTAAGAAGAGTCCTCTCTTTGACGGCCAAGCAAGCAAGAAAGGTCGCCCACCCATTTGTTGCTCGATGAAACGATCCAGATGACCTGACCATGTTTTATTACTATCTTCCACTCGTGTCTCGAGTAGACAGATGGTACAGAGGCCTGCCCGCGACAACGAGATTTCTTCGTTTTTATTTCGAATCAAATAAGGGCTAAAGCGCGAACCTAATCTTTCTTTATTGACTGGATAGGGATACGCATTCGAATCATTGATCTACTGATTGAGTACGAACGAGGAAGCTCTTTATGTTTTAAATGAAAATGAATTTCCACGTGGGCATTACTCCGCTCTTCTTCCTCCTTCCCTTGTCAGGCCTTTCTAAGAGATAAAGAGGTCAACAAAAAGTTCTTTGAGCTATCGACGAAATGGCCAGCAGAGTTTGATTTCAGCATTGAGAACTTCTTTCTTAATCCTCGCCCTTTGGTTGACTTACTCCGTACCTAGAAACATAGTTGAGACTGGTCGATCTTTGTCAATCCGGCTTTCACTCTCAAGCAACCTTTGCTCCATTCGTGGAAAGAAGCCTAAGACAAGAGGGTTGGGTCAGCAGATTGGGTCGACGAAACCTCTTTCGACAAAAGATCGGAAGGTGGCGATCCTGATCCTGAACTAAGTGACTAACCTAAGGGTCTCCTTCCTTTTTCGCGCCAGCTCCAGTCGTCCCTTTCTATAAAAGAAACAAGGAATTGACAAAGCCAACCGGGAGGTGAAAGCACTCCGCCTATGGTGATAGCGCGCCTTGTAAGAGAACTGGGTAGTTTTTCCTTTCCCTCGCAGTCAATGCGTTTGGCTTTCTATTCTATTGAATGGAATGAGAAAAGGCCCGGTAAAGTAAATAAGTAGGATAGATAGTTACCCGACTCTGGCCTTGAAACAATGACCCGGCAGAAGTACTCAAAGGTGGCAGACGTCCTACACGCCTAATGTAAAGTGAAAGTGTCTGGTTTGATAGAACCAGGTAGTAGTTGGTCGGAAAGGAAGAGAAAGAGACTCCAACGGACTCGGGCAATACCATTAGGACAGAAAGGGATTGGGGTACGGAGTAGTGAAGTGGGAGAGGAGCGTAGGACCAACCAAAGATGCTAACTCTCTGGGCGGAGTTGCTCTTTATTTAATTTATTTAAAGTGGTTGAGGGAATAAAAGAGTCGAGTGATAGTGATAACGAGAGAGTGGAAATCACTCAATTTACTTTCTGAGGATCAAGAAGATGAGAGATGCCCAGCCGGGTGCCTTTGATAGCGCGTACGGTAGGTATAGAAAAAAGGGCTAGCTTGCCCGTCAGTCCTAGGTGGAGAACTAGGGGGTTTTCAGATTACAGGTACTTGCGTAATACGGTTTTCCCAATCGAAGTTCAAATGCCCTTTCTTTCCTTCGTTCGAAAGGTAGGATCGATCTAATGCTAATGTGATTGTTTCTGAGAAATTACGGGTGAGAAAGTTCATCCCTGCATTTCTCAATTGACCTTTGACTCACTCGGAAACTCTTATCATGACCTTTCGATCCAAGTATGCTACGAACCAGAGTCTAACTAACTTGCTTTTTAAGGAAAGAAAGAAGTCGTATCTCTGTATATGATAATTAAAGTCGCTCGATTCCGCCCTTTAGCTTGGCACGTTGATGGAATAACTTCTCTCTTTTTCTACCCGGGGATCTCCTCTTATACTGTTATTGATATAGAATACATAAGAATGACATTCCCTTCCCCGAAAGCCTAGAAGTCAGCCATAACTCTTAACGATGCAAGGAATAGCTATCGTTTCGTGCCCAAGTCCAAGCACGGGATGAGACTTACCAACTGATCCTAGTGGCTCTGGGTCAGGTCACGAACGGTATTCGATTGATTTGAGCTCTATCGTCCCATTCTCTAACTAAACTAGTCCACCAGCGAGGGTAGGCAACTCACTAAGTAGAGTCTCTAATGTTAGCAAGATCCGCTGCGCTATTGAAAGGCTCTTAGCTGCTTATCCGGGATTAGAAAAAGGCGTAACTGCTCTTATCGTAAGGGCTAGGCTACTAGATGGGAAAGAGCCCGCTAGGCTCAAAGCGATGAGACGATTTCTTATATTATCTTTACGGTGTTAGACTCTATATAACCAGAAAAATATACTGATTTGATTTTGGTCAGATCAGAGCCTTCTGTTGGAGGAGATTGATTTGACTTGCTACCGTACTTTAATTAGTCTTCCACTGTACCTGGATTCTATAAAGCTTAAAGGGAGTATACCTCGGGTCGCAACTAGGCTATGGGCATTCTTTTTTCCTGTCTTTGTCACGATCAGTAGAAAATACTGAGCTCCATCTATGCCAACCAAAAGCTCATAGAAATGAGTTCAAACTACTTACTAGTAGAGGCGCATGGGAAGGAGAGTAATTCCAACTGTTTCCTATGGTGACAAATTCTATTGGTAGATTCTAACCAAAAGTAGAAAGGGGGTTCTACCCATGGATCAGCTAACGCAGTTCAGATACTAAAGTAATCTCACCAGATTACGTCCCGAGACGATAGGCGACCTACATTTCCTTTGAGGTACAAACCACCGGTTGAACTTCTCTTCGTCAGAATAAGTGAGCTCACTTCACAAACCCAAAGCGTCAAACTCACCTCGGTTTAGCAATTACACGTACAGTCCAGGAGTTGCAGAGGGGATAGAAGGATATAGGCAAGTAAAGAACTTGCTTTGCTAATATCACTCTGCATAGGATCACTCGCCTTAAGGCTCTCTCAGAGAAATTCCAAAAACAGATTATGGAATGAAATTGATGAGAACTGTCTTGTCAGAAAAGCAAATCTCAGTAGATCCAGAGATGGATCGCCTACGAAACGAAAGGGACTATCGCTCTGAAACCCTGCCTGGCAATTCCCTTAGACCCCAAGTCACCACAATACGCTGCTATGCCCGCCCCTACCAGCTCCAAGACTGACTTCGGATTCGGATACTTGGATCGAATATAGGAAAGCGGGGACCAAAGCCCGAGTTCAATCAGTACCATCGCTGTCAGAAAGGAAAGACTGTCCGACTGTATGAAAGAAGCAATCAAGAGGCAACAGCCGCTTTATAGCGGGAGAATATGATACAGAGACTTTCATTGCCCTTAACTCCTCACATAAAGCAACAAAGGAAGTGTCAAGTGTAGCGAGAACATTATCTATGAATATAATCCCGCAAAAGTCAAATAAAGACGTTCAGGCGCTCTAGTGTCTAAAAAAAGGTTGGAGGAGTTTTCCTGCCAATTAACTGCTGATCTCATTGCCATGATTCATCATACAGATTTCATCATCGCCAGCACCTTTCAAGAAATCGCTGGAAGCAAGGACACTCTTGGACAAGACGAGAGTCACAATGCTTTCACTCTTACTGGGCTCTACCGAGTTGTTCATGGGATTGATGTTTTTGATCCCAAGTGAAACATTTTTTTCACCTGGTGCTGATACGAGTCTTGACTTCCCCTACACAGAGGAGAACAGGAGGTTGGACTTACTTCCATCCTTAGATTGAGGAGTGAAAGCCACTCGACTGTAAGGAGAGGAGTGAATTTACAGCCATGTTGAGAACAAAGAACACTGATGTGTGCTAAAGGACCGGAGCAAGCCGATCTTCTTCACAATGGCAAGGTTGGACCGTGTGAAGAACTTGACTGGACTCGTTGAATGGTATGGCAAGAATGCTCGTCTCCGGGAGCTGGTTCACCTTGTTGTGGTTGGTGGTGATCGGAGGAAGGAGTAGAAAACTTGGAAGAGCAAGCAGAGATGAATAAGATGTAAGGCCTTATTGATAAAGACAACTTGAATGGTCAGTTCAGGTGGATTTCTTCTTGAAAGTGCTATTGAGTTCCCTTGCCCTTGGATGGTAGGCCAGGGAAGAAATGCCATCGGTCAGTCCGAGTGGGAGTCTGTTCCGGTCAAACGGAAGAAAGGCGAGCAAGACAGCGTTAGTGCATTGATGCCCAGAATTCGCTTCTTGAAGGTAAGGTTGTAGCCTCTTTCAGGTGAGAAGTCCACCTTTGTCTCCATCTCCGGTTCCAGTGCCAGGCAAAGGCCAACCGAACTATTCATCTTTCTTTCCATCCCCACGGCCCCGACCAGCAACTGCAAATGAACACCCACCTGCATAACCTTTCTTCGAGTCCTTTAGTTAGCTCATCACCGGTACCTGGTGTAGCTGCATCTAACAGGTGAAAGCGAGTACGAGCAACCCTCCATCTTCTTCTTTTCAATCTCCTGATCCCCCCTCAGCCTCTAACTCTAACGCCTTCTCCCGGGAAGGATAACCTTAGGTCCCCCCTAATAGGCCGGAACCAGATGTACTGGGCTCGGAAGCTCCTGTTTTACTTCTATCCCCATCTCTTGTCCCATCCATGGAACCAATGCTTGAAAGCAGGTGTACTAAAAGAAATAGGAAAGGGCCGATTCCATTCATCCAAGGCTTGGCCATCTCACTTCCATCCGACAAACTCTCGAGTCTTCCCCCTCCGAATAAGCAGGCAAGAACCGCATTCATGATTGATTCACATTCTCCACCAGCCACTGCCGAATTCGCAGTTTCAGCAGCGTAGCCTATTCTCTTATTTACGCAAATGAAAGTCGGATTGGTCTTGTCAGAAGAAGATTGGGCCCTACAGTGGTTGTCTCGCCTGGTTAACCGATCGGTAGTAGCTAAGCGCTCAGAAGCGAGATCAAAAAAAGCATCTCTGACGAAATTGCACTTTATTGAGTAACGAGATCAGTCTCTAGTCTGGGAAAACCTGCTCTTCGATATTGTACTCTATATTTGACGATCTCTCTTTGTCCCAAGATCAAAGCAAGAAACAGAGCTAATGATAACTACCCTTTTCAGGCCGATGGGGTTGACGGCAAGCAATGGTATACGGGGTGGAAAGCAAAGTCAACGGCATTTGAGGCAACGGAGAAATGAAAAAGGAAAAGATTCCAACCATAGGGATTGAAAACCGCTTTTAGGGAAGCAACAATAAAGATAACAAGAAAATTCCGCATCAGCTTAGCTTAGCGTCTGATCTTTTTCTACCTGAATCTACAATTGTGAAATTGGACCATCTGTCTTTGTCCCAGCCGGTAGAATGACATCAAAAACACAGACGGGGCCAAAGCAGTTCAGAATCTTCCTTTTCAGGCGGAAGGCACACAAGAAGGAAAGGCTTCCCCAAAAGCCCCACCCAGTGAAAGATGGGAAGGAGTGCCGGCTTGATTCTAAGTACGAGATAGTATTGACAATGTACCAATAGTCATGATAGCAAACAAGATACCCCTCAGCCTCAGAGGGAGAGGGAGGGGGCCCTTTCAGGGGCGGTTTATCAGACTCACCGCAAAGAAAACCATACCGGACTTAGCTGAAGAACGGATAATTGCCACACTCTATGCTTGTATCCGAAGGCGGTTTGGAAGGTGTATCTCAAGCACCTGGGAACAAAGCTTTGGGGATAAGGCGCCGACTCCTGAAATCCACATCAACTACAACCAAGATTCATTATTCATCTGAAAGACAGAAACCCCGGTTAGCAAAAAGTCAAAGGGGTCAGGAAGTTGGTCTTATCAAAAAAATAGGGAAATGGGGGTCATCATTGAGCATCTTCCGATGAAGCATAGACCCTTTCACCCTTAACAACCAGCCGAGCCTTTCTTTATTGAACTTTTCGATCATACCGCTCAAAAAGCCAAAAGTAAGAAAGAAGCAAACTGAGAATGAATGGGAAGTTTCTAGTTATGATGCCTTTAAAGCGCGCCGGCGGTCAATTCCTCATTCATAGATCTTCGGGCCGGAGCGCCAACAATTTGGTGATTATAATGAGGAGTGCGATTATGCAACATGGCCACTGCTAATGATCAGTAAGGAGAAAAAGGAAACTGCGGTACTAGAAAGAGAACTCCTTTCTTCAACATCGTCCCTAGAGCAAGAAAAGAAGGACCTCTATCTGAGGAAGTCTTTCGATGAATTAAAAGGAACGAACTTATTGAAAGGGGACACCCCTTGGGAAACCTCTGAGGGAAGAGAATTGTGGCAGCTAAAGCTAGGCCCTCTGGGTGGCCGTTCTGATTAGGATGTGTTAGATGGACATTGGTCTGAGAACGACTAATGCCCTCGGCTCACTTGTGGTGCTTTCATTTTGGATTGCGTTGGGCATTCTTATTGGACTACTGGACTCGCGTGCGGTCCAACAATACAATCTATTCCATTAGCGCGCGTTAACTATTCAATACTTTACTGACTTGGGATTTCATTTCACGACAGAGGGAATTGTGCATTAACGCATTGACTCACGGCGGGGACTATTCAAACAGAAAAGCCCGGACCCATAAGGGACAGTATACAAAAGTATACATCGGTGTAAACGTCAACATCAAAAACAGTCTATTCATGAGTTAGGACAGGATCTCAGAAATCAATTAGTGACTAAAACTTCTTCTAAGTGGACCATTAGTTCAAGCATAAATGAAGATTTCTTTCATTTTTTAGGATGTGAAACTAAAAGACAAGGAAGAAAACCATCAAAACTTACCTATGGCCGAAAATGAGAGTTTTTTGAGCTTTGTGAGAGATTCTTGCTATGTTGCTTGCCATGGCCGAGCTTGGAGTGGTCTTGAGAGTCCTTGAGAGCTTGTTAGAAATCTTGGGAGCTCAAAGGGCAGCCATGGTCGAAAATGGAGAGAGAATGGGAGAGTTTGAGAGGAAAGAGAGAGTTTGAGAGAAAAATGATGCTTTGAAGATGTTTTGAGTGTGTGTGTCGGCCTTGAGCTTTTCAAAATTTGAATTTGTGTCATCTTTTGCATTTTTTGAATTGTGAGGAGTGGTTGTGGTGTGTAGGCCGAGAAAGGGAAGGGTTTGGGTGAGGTTTTTATTATTATTTTTTTGTATTGTCATGCATTTGTCTATCCTAGGTTGCATTGTGTCTTGTACTTGTCATATGAATGTTTAGATAATAGGAAAATGCTTAGGGTTTAGCATGTGTAAGAGAATGTTGGGTATTTAGCGATTTTAGGTAGAATAGAATATAGGATATGTTTAGAGGTTTGTGAGATTTTGTCTTGTAGTGAGTTTAAAATATAATATTTAGGTGTTAGTGGATTTTGTAGAGATTTGAATTGGGAATTTAATAATGGTTAGTGGGTTGTGTAGGATTATTTTATTGTCTTGTGCTTTGTGCAGGAATCTTTATTGATTAGCGTGCAGGCACGCATTCCTAGGTCTAGGGCACGCATTACAAGGTAATGCACGCACTTCTAGGTAGATGCACCGCTTCCTATGTAAATGCACGCAATCCTAGGTGAAGGCATGCAAACCAATGCAAGGCACGTAATTCAATGCAATGCACACAAATCAAGACACAATCCTATATCTAGGTTAAGGTACGTAGTTCAAGATTAGGGCACACAAAATGAGGTAACGCACATACATCGAGGTCAGGGCACGTATATCTAGGTATCGCACGTTAGTCGGGGATTAGGGCACACCATTCTAGGTCAAGGCACGTATGACGAGGTATGCACGAAAACCAAGACAGGCATGTAATCCAAGGTCGGTCATATAATTCTGGGTCTATGGCATGCAAATTGAGGTAAGACACGTTATTCGGGGTCAGGCCTCACACATATTAACTTGTTATGCTCGACTCTTGTTTGAATCTTCTGCAATCAACATTCATTAGGTGGAAAAGCTCTGCAAATTGTTCGTCAAAAGAAAAAATTGATTCATGCAAATATAAATATGATGTGATCTTAGCAAAAAATAAAAAATAAAAATGATGTGTTAGACCATTAGCTATTTGGTCTAGTGGTATAATTCACGCTTTAGATGCAAGAAATTTTAAGATTTATTTACATGTATAACATTTTAAGTAATGTAAAATATGTTAGGTCTCTATTTATTTTTTATTTTTTAAAATAAAATACAATATAGTAGACATTTACTCATATTGGTCATGCGCAAGCCTTGAAAATATTCTCATCCCCATTAATCAGTATGGTTTGCAGAGAAACATGGACGAATAATGTACTAATGGACACCAATTCACAATTGCTAGAGATAGTTTGAACTCTAAAATGGAAAGTTCTTTTTTTTAAGAAAATATTTATGAAGGAGTTGTTTATCTCTTGGCAAATTTCAGTGGTAGTCCCCAATATTTATTCAATTTTTTAAATTAGATCTCAATGTTTCAAAAGTTGTATAAGTAGTCCTATATGTTCCACAAAATTTACTCAAAAGGTTCCTCTTGTTATTTCTTTGTTGAATGTAGACGGAAAAGTTTATATTACTTTTATGGTTAATTTAGTTTTCAATGTTTCAAAAGTCATGAAATTGGTGCCT
This sequence comes from Ehretia macrophylla, assembly GCA_037974665.1. Taxonomy (NCBI): domain Eukaryota; kingdom Viridiplantae; phylum Streptophyta; class Magnoliopsida; order Boraginales; family Ehretiaceae; genus Ehretia; species Ehretia macrophylla. The sequence goes on from CM075765.1 coordinate 64,464,115, forward strand.
ATTGTTTGAAAACTCTTGAAATATTGAGGGTAAGATTTAAATTTTTTTCCATTTTATCCTCCAAAAAATGGTCATATATGTGACACACATTACTTTTTGTTTGTTTATGGATTAGTTGACGAAACTATTTATGCGACTTTTTATGAATGTTAAAGTCTAACCTGAAAAATTAAGTAAACATCATTAGATAAAGCTAGTGAAATTTGTGTCTTAATTTTGTATGTCAACAAAACATTCACGTGTTAAATAAATAAGTGGTGAAAATGTAGTTATATTTTGCACATTTGGCAACGATCGACAAATATGCAAAAATCTGACCAAAAAAAGAAAAAAAAGAAGTCCAAACGTCGTCGTTTTTGTGGGGTTCAAAATAATCAGTCGGAGTCTTGCATAGTGGAAGCGGATAAGATGACTATGATGACGCAGTGTATGCACATAGTAAGAAAAACACAGAGTCGAAAATGGAGCAGCAGCTGGCAGCTCTGCAACACACATCCCTCTATCATCCACCAGCAACGCCGCCTTCTCCTCCACATTACAATCCTCTAATCTATTGCTATAGCTATTGTAACTGTTACGCCTATTCACATTCTAAACTCTCCTCCAACAAGTTGACGAGAAATTCAAACCACCGCCGAGGAGGACCAACTCACTTTCAACTAAAAGCTACTGCTACTACTAGAAATAACAAGGTCAACTTAGTCATTGAACAAGAAGATGATAGTGTATCTGCGAGGATGATTTCTTCCACATCGAGTGGAGACGCAGAGGATGAGGACAACGAGGCGGCGTCGATGTTGTTGTCGTTAAGCGAAAAGCCCGACCGGAACATGGCTCTGCTTGACGATTATGAGCTCGAGGAGCTTGATTTTGTCCCCGATGACCCTAACCACCGCACCGGTCTGTCTATATTTATGCTTTTTAAGTCTTATGTTTACTGTCTCATCTAAAACTTTAAGTCATTAGAGGAAAGTTTATTATATTTTTCACATGTTAAAGTGCAGGCGAGATTCGTTTTGAGACCTTGCACCAAAAAATTCTGTCTTTCCAAATGTAAGGCGGTGAGCCTCGAACCTAATATCGTTTTGATATCAATTAAATTACTACTCATCTAAAAAGTTTAAAGTTGCTAAAGAAGGTTTTTGTTTTATTTAGTTATTAACTTCGTGTATATATATATATATATATATATACTGTAATTGTAACTGAAAGTCCACAATGTTTGATTAGATTTGTAAATTAGTTAAATTGTTACAAAATTCGGTCACTAATATGTGCCAGAAATCATCATGGGAGCTTCTCGACTTGGTTAGTTCCATTAGCTTTTCGTCAGATGCGGATAGGAAATGCATGACGCAGAACGGAAGCGAAACACTAGATTCGTTCTAGCAAAACGTAATTGATACAAGGAAAATTTTAAATATTACAACTTTAGAATGCTAGAGAGGAAGTATACAATACTAGTTTTATATTGATTGAGGGGTGTTTAATGAGCTTGGGGAGCTATCTATTTATAGGAACTCTTACAGACTGTTTGGAATAAATGAATTTTACAAAATTTTGTGGAATTCATTTGTAAATCTAATTTTTTTTGTTTGGTTGCACATTTTTAAAAAGTTACAAATTCAGGATTTGCAATTCTTGGATTTGCACAAGCCTTACTCAAATCCGAGCTCAAGTGGTGGAACTTACAAATCCACGTTTTCTAATTCTGCTGCTAATTCTTTGAGGACAAAACTACCATCAAGTTTAAGTTATTGACTTTGCTAGGAATAGTAGAAAACTCAAGAAAAATAAATAAATAAATAAATGTCTTCCCCACTTTTATCTCTTTCACGGCAAAAAAAGAAAAAACTCAATATCTTTCATTCACTCCTCTTTATTCGTTTAATCTTCTTTGTAAATTTATTCATGATTTTTCTTTTGGGCAATATGTATTCTTGTAAAAGAATTTATAGTTATCACATGCTAATTTTAATATAATCAATATATGTCAAGCATAATAAACACTAGATAATGCTTTTATATATGACAACCGCGCTAAAAAGATTAGTATCGTGTTTGTCGTGATTTTGTCGTGGCCGTGTATATGTGTATAGTTGAACTTGAAGTTATTTATTCATGTTAAATTTTTGGGTGAACTTAAAATTATTATGATTATTTTGTAATGTTTATATTTTTTGAAAATATTTCTTTGCTTTTTTTTGTTTTGGATTTTTATAATAGTACTAGGAATTAATAATTGGTTAAAAAGACAACAGTTATATGATAGTCTAATTGCAATTGAATAAAAGAAAGATATTTAAGTAAAATACATCTATTAAATTCAATTTCACATGTGTTCCAAACACAATTTGGATTTACAAATAACAGAATTGACTTAATTTTATTTTACATTTCCAAAGAAGAGAATTCATTTATAAATGAATTTCTCATGGAATTCATTTATAAATGAAATGAATTCCACACACGAATTGCTTTCAAACACTATGTTAGGCCTTAAAATTTGCTAAACTTCCTATGTGGGATAAAACAAACTAAATGGTATTATTCATAACAAAACAATACTATTCATAACATAAGAAAAATATGAAGGCTTATTTGTTCTTCTTCTTGGGTTTGATTTTGTCAATCTTTTTCATCAACTCTTTTGAATCATGTTCCGCATCAATCTCCTCCACTTGAGAAAAACTCGCCCTCGAGTTAATTTTCGGATATAAAGAACCTTCCTGTGGATAGTAATCATATAAATCAGCAACATTGAAGGTTGATGAAATTTCCCAATCATCCGAAAAATCAATCACATAAGTATTGTCATTGATCTTCTTTAAAATTTGGTAGGGACCATACTTCTTCAGATTCAGCTTGTTGTAGGTACCCACAGGAATTCTTTCTTTTCTCAAGTAGACCAGGACCATATCCCCTTTTTTAAATACCTTCACCCTTTTATGCTTATCAGCTGCAGCCTTGTATTTGGCATTTGAGGTTTCCAATTTCTGTTTTACCTCTTCTTGAATAGACTGCACTTGTTCCACCATTTTATTTGCTGCAATGCTCTTATCAGAGAATTTCGGCAGTTTAACCAAATCTAGAGCATGCTTTGGTACTTTCTTGTAGACAATGAAAACTGGTTATACTCCAGTTGCTGTGGATTGCACTATTATAGGCAAACTCAGCTTGTGCAAGTGCAAAATCCCATTGGCTCGGCTTATCTTGGCAAATACAACGAATCAAATTTCCCAAGGTTCTGTTGGTTGCCTCGGTTTGACCATCAGTTTGAGAATGAGCTGTGCTGCTGAATTTCAAACTTGCATCGAAGCGCTTCCATAATTTCCGATAAGATTTTCTGATAGAAATAGGAACTTTGCACACCTCTGTGACCTTTATTGAATGTCCTTCCTTGACCCATCCAATCTCGTACGGTGTTGGATGAGGTTCTGTGGGCAGCTTTAAGTGATTCATCAAAGCTCTTGAAACAATATTCTCTCAGCTCCCGTTGTTAATAATAAGGTTGCATACCTTTTCTTGAATACTGCATTTTGAATGAAAGATGCGTTTGCGCTGGGATGAGTCTTCTTGTTTCGGGTGTACAATAATCGTTGAATGACACACGTCACTTGTACTCCATCTTCGTCTGCAATTTCAGCATCCTCCAAGTCATCATCATTATTGTACTCAACTTCTTCATCATACTCATTATCATAGTCTGCTAGATTGACAGACATGCGAGCTCGGCATTCATTGGAATGATGACCAGGTTCTCCACATTTGAAACATTTTCCAATGGTTGGCCTAGCATATGGATTATTGGGTCGGGTGATATTCGATGCCTGTCTGATTGATTTGGCCACTCCTTGATTGCTAGTGCCAGTATTGTGAGTAGAAGGACGAGTTGCTTCTTCTGCAACTTGTTTGCCTCTGTCAGGATTCGAACGGACTGGTGCAAAAGGAGTTTGTCGAGTGGAAAGACGAGCCAAAAGCATTTCTGCCTTTCATGCCATGTTGTAACCTTCATCAATGGTCCATATTGGAGCTAATGTCATCCTCTCCTGAATTGCAAATTTCAAGCCGTTGAGGTATCGTGATGTTTGTTGTTCTTACGACTCTGATATATTGCACCTAGCAGTAAGGCGCTGAAATTCATCAGTGTATTCTCTCACTGATCGATGACCCTGGCTGCAGTTTTGGTATTGTTGGAACAAGTATTGTTCATAATCTTGAGGAAGAAATCTTCATTTCAGTTGTTGTTTCATCATTCTCCTAGTCCAAACGGGTGTTTTTCCTTGTCGCCTTCTATTGTTTTGCAAGGTGTCCCACCAAGCAGCTGCACCGCCCTTTAATTTGTAGGCGACTAGTTTTACTTGTTTGTCCTCCGGTACATCCATCATGCCAAAGAATTTTTCAACTTCATAGCACCAATCAAGAAATGCTTCAATATTAAGATCGCCGTTGAAGTTGGGAATGTCGGCTTTAGGATGATATTCGTCAAAGCCTTGTTCTCTTCTGGGTGCATGTTGATGCCTTTGATTTATTTCTTCGTCACTGTAAGATTCCTCCTCATATGTTGTTGGTCTGCGATGTCGAGCAAAACCATGTTGATGAGGATGTTATGGTTGATTTCTAGCTCGTGGTTGTGCTTGGTTGATTCCTCGGTAGTTTAGGAACTCTTCATCAGATTCATCTTCATAGGCTGGTTGCCTATGACGAATTGCAAGGTCGTGTTGATTGATAGGTTGTCCACGAGCATCTTCTCTGACACGGTTGATCCCACCATCGTCACAAGCCCTGTTGGCGTTTACGCTTAAGTTGGAAAGGATGTCGCGAATCTCTCGGAGTTCACGGGTCACCTTTTCTTCTTGAGCTTGTATCGCCGCCAAAAAGGCCTCCATCCCTCGATCACCGTCAATAGGATGGCCGCATTCGCCTCTGCTATGGCTGCTACCAGCAATGTTGATGTCGATGTTGCCACTATCTCCACCGCCATTGTTGTTCTTGGACGCCATCTTCTCTGGCTTATAGGTTTGTAATTTAATCGGTCGAGTTTTCTGATGCACAGGATCCACTATACGTGGCAAGTGCAGAGCATACGACTCAATCGACCAATCAAGCTTTCTGATGCACAGGGTCCACTATTAGTGGCAAGTGCAGAGCATACGGCTCAATTACAACTACAACCCTCTAAACTAGGACTCTCGAACTTGGCTCTGGTGTCAACTGACGCAGAACGGAAGTGAAACACTAGATTTGTTCTATCAAAACGTCCTTGATACAAGGAAAACTTTAAATATTACAACTCTAGAATGCTAGAGAGGAAGTATACAATACTAGCTTTGTATTGATTGAGGTGTGTTTAATGAGCTTGGGGGGCTATCTATTTATAGGAGCTTTTAGACCTTAAAATTTACTAAACTTCCTATGTGGGATAAAACAAACTAAATGGTACTATTCATAACAAAACAATACTATTCATAATATAAGAAAAATATAAAGGTTTATTTGTTCTTCTTCTTGGGTTTGATTTTGTCAATCTTTTTCATCAACTCCTTTGAATCATGTTCCGCATCATTGCATCATCTGAGCGTCACTTAAGTTGAATATCTTTCTTTATTTGGAAAGTTTTCGTCACGTTTTGGCATAAAATATAACATAATTAGCCAATTTAGAACTGAAGGAAGACATTAGGAGTCATAATGGCACTTTTATAATAATGTGAGTGGACTCGGGAAGATGATCAAAAAATGGTGGCTGCTGCCGCTGAAATTATCCCGACTTGTAATATGAAGTAGAAAAACTACGTGTGATGATTTTGATTGTTAAGATTGGTATTGGACATGCAGGATATGTGGCTGTGATGGGCAAACCAAATGTGGGAAAAAGTACTCTCTCAAATCAAATGATTGGCCAGAAGCTCTCAATCGTTACAGATAAACCACAAACCACACGTCATCGAATTCTCGGTATATGTTCTGGCCCGGACTATCAGGTTTGAAGATTTCCTACATTTTGGGATTTAAATGCCAATATCGAATAATCATATAATTGACAAGAGCATTTGTGATTCTCACCTTAATAGATGCTAAATGTAATGGCTAATTTGAACAGTTGGAATGCCCGGATCATGTTTCTTTATCTAGTCTGATACACGACTATTCTTCATCACAGATGCTGTGGTGCATCTTTTTATGCCTGATTGCTGCCTTTCATATGTTCTTATTTTTCCTTATTTCCGCTCTTTAATCTCTGTGTCATGGCAATCCATCTGATGTTCAGGATATTGCAGTTGTGCCTTATGTAAGCATTAAGAGAATATATATCTTTTGCTGATAGCTACATTTTTGCTTGCAGATGATACTTTATGACACACCTGGTGTTATTGAGAAGAAAATGCACAAGTTGGATGCCATGATGATGAGGAATGTGCGCAATGCCGCCGTCAATGCTGACTGTGTGCTTATTGTTGTTGATGCATGTAGGGCACCCCAAAAGGTATGCTGCTGATGTTGCGGTAACTCCTAAGAATCTATACATGCTTTGCTGATTTTTTCTTAGATTTCAGATTGATGAGGTGTTAGAAGAGGGTGTTGGAGATCTTAAAGATAAAGTACCCACACTGCTCGTATTGAATAAGAAGGACCTGATCAAACCCGGAGAAATTGCAAAGAAACTTGAGGTAACAGCTTACCCTCTATATTTTTTGGAATGAGTATTTTTACCTTTATTTGTTGATCCAGTGTCGTTGGTTTAAAGTCGTTCCAGAAAAGCAGGCTGTTTCTGTTCCAGGCAAGATTTCATATAATATCTCAAAGTTATCTCTTAACCCATACTTCTATGGCAATAACTGCCTAACTTATTCATCTAATGGACTTTATGTGCTGAAGTTGGAAGTAATGCTACTGCTGCACATAAAATGCCTAGTTGTCTGATCTCTTTGGTAGAGATTTGTGAATGATATTTATAATTCTTTTTGTTGCATCGATATGCTTAAACAAATGTAAGGGAGCCTTAATTGCCCAACTTTTTCAAACTAAGGGAGGAAAGCCGTTCAATAAACTCTATTCAAAATGATAAACTCTGGTTTCATATTAAAAGGAGTCAGTCTATTGGGTGAAAAAGAGGGGAAGAGAAAATATGTTGGGTTTATCTGGTGCACATCCTCGTTGTGCCAAGTGCGGGCTTGAACCCTAATAACTGTGCCAAGGATGCTTGTTGACTATAGTTAGCAGGGGATATGAAATTTCTGTTCGAACAAAATATTATGTAAAAGATCGCTTTATAGGGTCTCGGAGGATGCTGTAATGACATCCTATTTCTGTATAATTCTATGCCTGACATTGATGTCATGTTTATGGCAGTGGTATGAAAAATTTACTGATGTTGATGAGGTTATACCTGTGAGTGCCAAGTATGGTCATGGAGTGGATGATATCAAGGACTGGATATTATCCAAACTTCCTCATGGGCCAGCTTATTATCCTAAGGTGAGTAAATACTTTTCCCCTTATCTTTTTCATTTTCCTCATCTTAGAGTGTTCCTTTAAATCATACAACTCTTCTTTCTTGTCATAATGATTGTTGATCTTATATTTTAAGCATGTGAAAACCTGCTCCGACCAGGTTCTTGGTCTACACAAGGTTTTGAATGCTTGGAATTGTATGTGATGCTCCAACATTGCTTCATAGTTTACAGTAAGTAACAAGTGGAAAATTGAATGGAAGATGGGATGATTTAAAACTTAATCTGTGCCTCCAACACTAGGTTTTTATTTATTGACACATGCAAAATTTTATTACTTTTCATCTTTATCTTGTTGAAATCGATCTGTGTCTTTCTTCAGTTCACTTAGTGTAAAAAAAAAAGTAGTTAGCACTTAAATGGTCAAAAGAATTTGCATCAGGATGTTGTATGACTGATTCTATGACAACTTCTTGTATTGAGGTAGACTTATTTTTAGATATCTACCATGAGAAGTCCTCAAAAAACAAGGTGATGCAGGTTATGTGTGATGGGCTCACTTAAATTCTTTCCCCTTAAACAAGAGGCATGGTATTGAAATGGTTAATGGATAATGATGTTGAACTGGTTTATGTTGATTATTTAATATATCCAAATTCAGTTACTAAGGTCTATGAATTTTTTTTTTCCATTTAATTATTGTAATCAGGACATTATTAGTGAGCACCCAGAAAGATTTTTTGTAGCTGAAATCGTCAGAGAAAAGATCTTTATGCAATTCCGTAATGAGGTTCCTTATGCATGTCAGGTAAAAGTATACATGTTTTCCTGAGTTTTAATTACCTTTCATGTTTTCTTACTCTACCTTAAAGGGCTTTGGCCCGGCCTTGAGCTCTCCCGTTTGAAGCCAAGAGGAGCTGATATACATGTTTTGAGTTTGAATTACCTTTCATGTTTTCTTCTCCTAATAAGTGTTGCCCATTTTGATATTACTTTCCTTCCTTGAAATTGTACTTGTTGAAGATTTGTTTCTCACTCTCTACATTTACAGGTTAACGTCATCAGCTACAAAACTAGACCAAATGCGAAAGATTTCATTCAAGTTGAAATTGTTGTGGAGAAAAACTCGCAAAAAATCATCCTCATTGGCAAGGTAATTTAGGCTATCATCAAAGGTATTTAATTTGTTGGCTTCATTGTGCCTCAGATGTGTCAATTACCATGGAGCTTCTTTACCTTTGACTCAGTGTTGAATAGTCGAATTGCTCCAGACTTGTTAAGTGACTTGAAGGAGGAAAATGGTATCTGGTGAAGGATTCACAGATACCATGAATAGTGCCTCCTGTAGATCCAAAATCCCTGAGGGCAATGTGCCTCAAATATAAGACCTGTGGTCAAAGTTAGTTGAAATACTTGTGTAGTAGCCCATTATAAGGGGCAAGAACTAATGACAAGACATGAAGCACTAATTCAAACAATGCGAATCAAACTGCAAAATGCACTAGTGTCCCGGAGACGGTTAAAAAATCAACTTTGATTAGCAATTTTCTGAAGATCACAATTTTTTGGACATTGACATGTTGCTGGACCAAGAGTGCACAATTTTTCTGCAAATTGCCAATATTTGACCATGAAAATACCATTAGGGATTCTTTGAATTTCCATGCACCGGCACCTAGGCATTCAAGAGTGACTGAGTCTCCCAAGTCCCAGAGGATAAATGCCATCTCTTGGTTGGGAGACTGTTCTATGGTGAACCATAATGTGACAACCGATTGGTACATTTTCCCTGCGAGGAAATCTATTGTTTTTCTCTGATGTAGTCAGTTCATTATTTTATCATTGCTAGACGTGAGAAGTATCCTTAAAAATTGAGAAGTATTAATTTACTGAATAATGAGTTAGCTAAATGGTTAATGCTCAATTATATGTGGTCCTCCATAAAAGTATGGGAACTTCCAGCTTCCAGGCAAGTTATGTAGCTCAAATTCTTGGTTTGTCGGGGGTTCTGTTTTCTTTGCTTGAGCTCCCTTGTCATGGTTCATTACTAATGCTTCATCCAAGATGTGCCTGTGGAGAAGTGGAAATTCTGCATGGTATGAAACAAGATGGAGCACCTCTATACTAGAATTTGCATGTAGGAGCTCATGAATTATTATCTTTTCTTCATTATTTTAGGAAGGAAAGGCTTTGAAGCTACTTGCAACAGCTGCACGGCTTGACATAGAAGATTTCTTGCAAAAGAAAGTTTTTCTGGAGGTATTAATTTACAGAAATTATACTTTTGCTTCACAGTTACAAATGAATACGTGAACACTTACCTCCGGAGGCCTCTATATTGCACATTAATCTTGTTGCTATATCCACTTCCTGAATAAACAGATTGAGGTGAAGGTTAAAGAGAATTGGAGGCAAAATGAAGGGCTTCTGAAGTACTATGGTTATGGAGGGCAGATTCGTGCTTTATGATGAAAATATGTTTGCCGTGGAAGGGACATAATAGGTAAATTGCAACACTACAGGCCTAAATTACTTCTGAAGTGGTGCTGATGCAACTGGAGAAAGAGATCCTAGATGGCATAAGCAGGCGTTTTGGTTTTGGACAAGTAGCTGGTCGAATGCGGTTACTGCTACAGATATCAGTGCATCTTGCAGCTTATAATCAAGGCCTTTGCTCGGGACATCTAGTGTGAAGCAGTATATGAAATGGTTCTGCTTGATTTTGAATTTGCTTAAGCAGGTTGTAGATTTCGGTGAAATCTTACAGAAGAAATGCCTACTTCCTCTTCCAGTGTATCAAAAGCGAATTCATCAATTTGCTTGCAAAATTTTAATTCATTTGTTTTCTATGCATAAGAAAGTTATTGCAAAAAAGTGCATCTACTTTCATGTTTCATCAACTGATCTTCTATGCATAAGAAAAGTTAGTTTATCTGAATTTGGAGTGTCCAAATGTATTTCTTTTTGCAGGCAAATCAAAAGGGTGGTGAAAGAATTTCCCATTCACTTCTTCTCTAATTTCTATGCAGGTAGGCAACATCTTGAATGGAATAACATTAGGAGCAAGATTTAACAATTTTAAATAGTTGTATGATTATAATAAAATGACGTGGACGGTTTATAACTATTGAATCATACTCGTAATGTTATAATATTATATGAGAGATTTTTACTCCGATACAAAGTTGAAGAATTGTAATATCACAATGGAACTTCAGAGTAGGGGCCATTAGCTCCAGAGTTGGATCTTCCAAAGATTTTCTGCTGTATACCAACCCATCAACTGTGTAAGGTCTTGTGATGTTCCAGATCTGATATGATAACACGGATACAGGCCCCACTTCAGGACCAGGTCCATGGATTTCTAATCAATTGTGGTGTGGTTAGACAAGCCATGTTACATGCCTTGAGGTTGTGCTTCCGCCGATTTCGCCAATGAATATGTTTGTTTGTTGCAGTGGTTATAGAATTGAGTCAAGTTCAGAAATTTTTGCTGTGTGCAAAAAGATGTGTTTGCGTATTTCACCATGTTATTATATAGACTGTCTTTCATCATTAGATTAATCTTATAAGTATTATAGTATCATAAAAAAAATATAAATTATATCATTACAAGAGAATTTAACGAATCCAACCCCGTTATGCATATGTCTGGCTGTCAGCCTCAATGGTAATCATCTCCCAGATGGGATCCCTGGGAGAAAGACAATGGTTATCCGAGTGAGAGTACACATCCACTGTTCTGGAGAGGAAATCTTGTGCTAACTAACAACGAAAGGTCACTAAAATGCTCTATCGCCATTGGATATATGACCTCTACAGCCACAATTTTGTGACGCGTGGTATTGCTCGCCTTAGCCCCCCCGCCCCCCCCCCCCCCCCCCCCCCCCCTAGCCATGTACTAACTTGGCATTACATGGAAATTACATTTTTGTAAGAAATATATCTGCTCTAACAATTTTGTCGTCGTTTATCAAAAAAATTGGAAATATTTCAGAAAAAGTAGGTATATGATATTCCTGTCGAATGGCTGAGATTATGGGATTAATCTTCAAAATGGTAGATTAATAATTTGAATTTATTAAAATAATGAATTGTAAAGTAATCATCTCAAATGACTATTATTTTAAAGTGTTTTCTTAAATTAAAGGTCAAAAAAAAATTATGACGTATCAATTTGCTGAAAAGTTTATTCCCTGCTTTCAATTAAAACAAAGACACTTAATGCTTTTCTTGCTAAATGGCATAGCGTAGCCCCATTTTTTTTTTACTTCTTTTTGTATAATAAAAATTGAAATAATAATTCAAACTTAAATTATTTTTATTGTAATAAATTACTATAAGATGATTCTTTCCAACCCTAATAATTTTGAGAGACGTAACTTTAGTCGTGGCTTTTCGATTTTGATGCGGCCATTAACTTTTATCTCAGAAATTGCCAATATAAATCTTGTATGACATGGACCACTATGCTTCAAACCTGTTTGCTTTTCCGTGAAGAGCGCAAGCCACAGTCTCGCGACTTTTCCGCTTTTTCGGCAAAGTTCACTCAATGGGCATTGGCATCTCATCATATAAAGCAACCTATGTTTTTTCAAAAATAAATTTATTTATAACATTATAATTTCACGAATAAATTCTCACTCCCACTTTTCACCCTTCATACTGGTGCGGTGCAGTTGGGGAATAATTAATAGTACGGCAAATATTACGGTCAATATTTGTTGTCTACCTGCATAGCCAACAATGTTACCAAAAGAGTAAAATATTTTTGGATTCCTTAATTTTTGCATAAATCATTTTTTATCTCTCAATTAAAAAGAATTTCGTTTTAGGTTTATTTGTCAGTTACTTTTGACAAAAAAAGTAAAAAAAAATATTTTTTTACCTATTTTGCCCTTGGACCATAATTCTCTCTCCTAAATTAACTATTATTTTCATTTTTAATCCAATATGTAAAATCAAAACAAAAAAATTATACTCGAGAACTAAATTAACTAAAATTAGCATTTTTTCATAATCAACAAATAAAATTAAAAATAAGAAAATTATAATTGAGAGCTAAATAATCAAGACTCTCATTTTTCCATAACCAAAAACCAAAAGTAAAATAAAAAAAAAATTATAATTGGGAGCTAAATTAACTAATATTTGCACTTTAACTCAAAATTGAACACAAAAATAAAACTGAAGTTATAATTGAAGCTAAATTAACTAAAATTTGCATTTTTAACCCAAAATAAACAAAAAGTAAAATAAAAAATCTATAACCCGGAGATAAATTAATTAACTTTTGCATTCTTTACCCAAAATAAAAGACACAAAAAATTAAAAAGAAATAGAATTTATAATCGAAACTGAATTAACTAAAATTTGCATTAACTAAAAAATTAAAAATTGCAAATTTTAGTTAATTTAGCTTCAATTATAATTTTTATTTTTCTGATTTTTCATCTTGAATTAAAAATGAAAATAATAGTTAATTTAGCTCCCGGTTATAAATTTAATTTTTACTTTTTAATAAAAAAAAAATTGGGTATTAGAATTTCGGAAAATTATTAAGCAAAAGTCGAACTTCAATTTTTTGTTTGTAGAAATTGTATATTTTGTTTAGGGTTTGGACAAATATATTTTGGTGATTTTTCAAGATGTTAGTAATTTTGTTGCTCATTGTTGCTGCCAAAATGGTGTTTAACGTTGCATGCAAGCTTTTATTGTTGCTATCAAGGGTCAAAATAAGAGAGAAGTCAGTTGAAATTAATGTCATGTAAGAAAGAGAATTATGGTCCAAGAGCAAAATAGGCAAAACATATTTTTTTCACTTTTTTCGTCAAAAGTACCTGACAAATGGACCTAAAGAAAAGTTTTTTTTAGTTGAATGACTAGAAGGTAATTTACGTATAGATTGAAGGGCCCAAAGATATTTTACTCGTTACGAAAAGAGAGATGGGATTAATGGAGTTCCAAGAATGTCGGCAGGCACTGCTTTTCTGAATACATTTTGCTTTTATTAGTTTGCTATTCCAGAGATTTAAGGGTATTAACAATATAATGGAGTTTAATCCCTAGATTAATTCAATTTCACTAATGGAGTTTAGCGACATTAGTCTTGATTTAGCATATGCTTTGAATCGAAAGAAAATGGCAAAAGCCAGGACATTCTTTTTGGTTTACTGAAATTACACATTAGATTAGTGTTATTATAATAATCTAATAATCGGTACAAAATCTATAAAATTACAGCAAGTTATAATTCTTTTATATATAGCCGTAAATGAATTAATAAATTATTAAGATACTATATAACTTAAAAAGTGCAACTCCAACAAAATATTCGGATTTTTTTTGGCTTTGTGGAAAAGAAAAAGAAAGATTTCCTACAACTTCTTAAAGATGAGTAGGTTTCATGGAAAATCAAAAATGAAGAATTTTTTAACAATATGTTGACTGTTAATTTCCCTTTCTTGCAAATGTCACTATCAATGCTGAAATGCAATCCCACACAGCCCCATGTTCTACTTCCCATCTTTAAAACCTTAAACCAACTTCTTCATCTAACCTGAAAACTCACTTCCTTTGAACCTGTAAGAAAAATGAAGCATTTTGCATTGACACTGTTTCTTCTTCTTTTAATCCAACAAAAATGCTTTCTTGTTCAAGTTGGAGCATGGGATGGCTTCATTAGAACAAGAGGAATCCACTTCATGTTAAATGGTAGTCCTTACTATGCCAATGGCTTCAATGCCTACTGGTTGATGCTTGTAGCTTCTGATCCATCTCAAAGATACAAGGTTTCAGCTGCATTTAGAGAGGCTTCAAGCCATGGCCTCACAGTTGCAAGAACATGGGCTTTCAGTGATGGTGGTTATAGTCCTTTGCAATATGCTCCTGGTTCTTACAATGAACAAATGTTTAAGGTCAAGATTGTTTTTAGTCAATCCACCTACACGTCTTGCTTTTACTGCTTTCTTTTTGGCTTAATCTTGAAAAGATTGTTCTTTTAATTTCATTCTACATTTTAACTTTGTTTAACTGTTCAATTCTTTGAAGGGGTTGGATTTTGTTGTAGCTGAAGCAAGAAGATATGGGATCAGGCTTATTCTGAGCTTGGCAAATAACTATGACAGCTTTGGTGGAAAGAAACAGTATGTGAATTGGGCTAGAAGTCAGGGGCAGTACTTGACATCTGATGATGATTTCTTTACAAACTCTCTTGTTAAATGGTTTTACAAGAATCATATAAGGGTAAGTGAAAAGATTTAACTCCTACAACACTTCTTGCTTTACCTTTTCTTTTTGTTTCTATATATTTTCATACCATGAGAGCGAAGCCGTGATTTGAATTTAAAATCATTGATTATGACGGGAAGTTATTCGATCATTCCTATCAACTCTTGGATAGTTCTTACTTTACTTCCATACGTCTTTTTATGGCTTTTTCCTCTTTATTTTCAATAAGATATGTGGATCTATGATGCTTATATTTTGTTATGTGTGCTTTCTTGCAGACTGTTCTGACCAGATATAACACCTATACGAGAGTGCTCTACAAAAATGACCCTACAATCATGGCTTGGGAGCTGATGAATGAACCTAGATGTTTATCAGATCCATCAGGAAGGACTATCCAGGTTACCATGCCTGCAGCCCTGTGATCTATCATCTTTTATCATCATTTAGATTTTTTTAATACAAAGGTGGCCAAAATCGTAGTTCGAAATTGGAGCCTTTTATTACAATCGATAACTATTCAACCATTTTACCCAACACTTGGGAGTTATCATTATTTAGATTTTGGTTTTCATTGTCTCAAATTTATTCTTTTTAAGGGGTCCATTTTATTGCATAAAGGGAAGTAGAGAGCTTTGAAAACGCACCAAAGTTTTCCAAAATGGTGGCATGTTTAATTAGCACTGACAAGGCATGCCCACTAACTAAATGATGTATTCGTGGTGCGAGGCCCACATTCACTATCTCACAACACGATCATGAGTGCTTGTTCCAAATCGATAGATTATTTTTTTTAGTTTTTTTCCTAATTAATTAAAAGTTTTGATTTTGGTAAGCATAAATGTATCCACAACCACACGCTTATCCTAAATGCCATCTCTTAATGCAAGCTTGTCCTATTGCATGTTAATTAAGGTCGTGTTGAAATCATTATTTTGCTCAAATTATTGTCTGCATTGCAGGCATGGGTAATGGAAATGGCTTCTTATGTGAAATCAATAGACAGAAATCATCTGCTAGAAGTTGGCTTGGAAGGCTTTTATGGGCAATCAACTCCTCAGAGGACAAAATTGAACCCAAATTTTAATATAGGGACAGACTTCATTGCAAATAATCGCATTCCTGGCATTGATTTCGCAACTATCCACTCCTACCCTGATCAATGGTAACTTCAATTTCTTACATCATTACGTTATGGGTGGAATTTAATGGTTGTGAACTGTCCACGTAATTTTATCATAATTGTATCAATAATTCACAACTGTTGAATTCATAACGTCATAACTTTAATTCCCATCCCCATTGACTAGTATGGAGCTGATACAAATTAGGTGGATTATGACAAGGACATCTCTTTAGCTATCAGTAAATGAACTGTAATATATATGAATGTTCCTCAACTTTAGTATCCGTGGGCTTATTAAAAGAAATGAGGACACTTTACTGAGTTATCAGCATTTCTCTCCATTGATTTCTTATTGGTTTTTTCATGAATGTGTTTTCTGAACAGGCTATCAACTTCAAATAATGAATACCAGCTTGCGTTTCTGAACAATTGGCTTGACGCGCACATTCAAGATGCTCAACATACTCTTTGGAAGCCTTTACTGATCACAGAATTTGGAAAATCTTGGAAAGATAGTGGCTTCAGCACCTATCAGAGGGATGTGTTATTCAATACTGTGTATTACAAGATATATTCATCGGCCAAGCGCGGTGGTGCAGCTGCCGGAGGCCTCTTTTGGCAGCTTCTAACTGAAGGAATGGATTCTTTCAGGGATGGATATGATATAGTCCTGAGTCAGAATCCCTCAACTGCAAATGTGATTGCTCAACAGTCTCATAAGCTTGACCAAATCCGAAAAATATTTGCCAGGATACGAAACATGGAGATGTGGAGGAGAGCAAGGGCTGCTAGGAGGGAGCAATGGTTAGCCAGGAACAAGGGGAAGCGTATTGGAAATTGATGAGGAGTCTATATGTTGTGTGTGTGTGTGTGTGTGTGTGAGTGTGCGTGTGTGTGAAATATCGTCTTACTGGACTTTGTAAGTCTCAAAGTTCCCTGTAACACTTTATATAGTCATCTCTCTTAGAGATGAATATTGTTCATCCAGGAGATGGCTTTACCAGGATCGATAGCTCTAGATGAATTGTAATAGACTAATAGCTGGATTTGTGTTTTATGTGTTTGGAGAGCAATGAAAGCGGAGAGCAAACAACCCTCTTGAGAGTTCTTCTTCAAGTAAAACTTCTAATATCAACATGAATCACCATGAATGATCTTCCAATCTATGATATCACTGATTTGTGAGAAGTGCTTGGAAAAGTGAAGTATATCTATGAGAATTTACAGTAACGATTTTGATTAATGATTATACAATTAAATTCGGGATTCTGATCCGGTATGAAGCAAGTGAAAGAATTGCATGTGAGCTAATGAAATTTCAGAGTATATGCTCTGTTATTGTTCATCCATAACCCAGTACCTGATTACATATATTAGAAAGGCAAGACAAATTCCAGCTGCACCTAGAACAACCACAATCCGGACCAACAACGAGGAAACAAATGCATCCAGTAAAAACGCGTGCCATGACCAAAACCATAAGAAAGAGAAGATGGATCCCAACAAAGCACCCACAACTACTTGGCTGATTGTGTGAAGTTGCTGTGAAACCCGTAGCCAGGACTGTAAACACAGATGCAGATATATTGAATTACTAAGAAACACAGAGGGAAAAAGAAAACTAACACATTTTTGTAAATTTGGACAAGGTTTCAATCAAGCAAGTTTCACTCATAGACTGCTAAGCTGTTTAATCCAACAAAAGCGAGGATAGCATTCAAAGAATCTTTACACGAAAAAAATCCTTACTATTTTAATTCTAGAGACCTAGTAACTTCCCTGGACTTTTAGAAACCTCAGCAAAAGATCAGATCTTTTATCAAGTATTTAGAAGAGTAAATAAGTGAATTTTATCTAGTATTTAATGTGAATATACAAATTAGAGCTACACACCAATAATACTGCATAAGATCCAAAATTTTCGAAAATCAGAGATATGGACTGATATCGGACAAGATCCAAATTGTTCAAAAACTAGAGATACAAACCAACCATACCATGACAAGATCCAGAGTTTTCAAGGTTATTTGTTGCTCACGAATGAGCATTCTTAGTCAACTAGAAAAAGAAAGCGAGCAGTATTTGCTGTCACTTTTTCAGTCTTCCAAGAATAAACAATGAGCTCTTCTCAAGACTTCTAATAAGATTGAAGGATATGTTAGCAAAATATTTGTTTTTATTTCTTGCTCACCCCTTCCTACCCTGCCCCCAAAATAAGTTTATGGTCTCGATCCATGTTGCGCTTCATGGCGGGTGTTAAACGACCAGAAGCAAGAACGTCAACCTATGACCATGGTCTACTTATGCCATCATCAGAAATGACATTACGTTATCTTAACAAGTTGATAAATATACAATTACAAATTAATGGGTATGGCAAAGGAAAGATCAAGTATCTTATGATGTTAGAAGAAGACAATTGTGTTTAGTGCCTGAGCATCTGTCTGGTAATGTTTACACTTTATATTCTGACATTGTCATCCCAAGCCTAGACATGTCAGTAGCTAGACAATAGCATAGGACATATTTTGAGCCCAAATTCTAGAAGAATATACGCATAGATGCTGCAATCATATGTTTCCGACATGGACAAGGGGCATTGCATCAATAGCTGATACAGAACAGAAAGAAGGTTTTGCTGAGTTGAGTATATTGACAAGACTATAGCTTCAAAAATTTCTAGAACCAACAAGTACATAGCTGGCTTAATATAAAAACAAATGTCTAAGTAATATATCTTTCAGTCAAAAGTGCAAGCTGTTCTATTCATTAGTGAATAATATGACCAGCAAGCACATATACACAAGAACGTTATGATCAGATCGCAACATGTTAAAGTCAGCTTAATTTTGGGTTGTATACTTACAAAGTAGGCACCGACTGAAAAAGTAAAAATGCTGAAAGTTGTCGTCAATCCGTTCCATCCAAACCATTCTAACACTGCAACAAACAACATAATGGGAAGGCATTGAAAGTCGTACTCTGAGAGGTTGTCCAAGCAATAATCATGACAATGATAAATAAAGCAGCAAAGACTAAACATCAGTCAGAATGCAACACCGAGACAAGCTACATAAGATAGACTAAATGAACCACTTATCCAAAAGATCTAACAAGATTTAAGTGTTATGTGCATACTTTATATCTACATGCATAAACTTCAGACGCATATAAAATAATTTTCTAAGATCATACATGAATAGAAAAACAGTGTGGAAATTTTTTTTTTCTTTTTTCCAAGAAGTAAAACTGACAAAAAAACAGTGGAAAATTTTAAGACAGTTACTTGAAACAATGGCAAATGTGACAGTGTAGAAGATAGATTGAGCATGAGAAGACGGCATTCCGGGGTCTGATCGTAAATTAGAAACAGGTCGCTCTTGGTTTAGTATTCTCTTCAGTATTGTTGAGAGGCCGACATTCAGAACAGAACCCATAGCAGCCCACAAGGCTTCTGCATCATGCCTCCAGAGAACAATCAGTCCAAAAACTGCAGCTACTACCCACTTACTCTGCATTAAGCTCAGTATAATAATGTCAGTAGTAAAAACTGCACCCATTCATGTACTAACTCGGGAATAACACGTGATATCGAATTTCTTCAAAGAGCTTATTAACTTAGTAATTTGATAAACTTCTCAATCCGTAATAGGATATACAGTAGGCTTCAATCTAAAGAGGTCATTGAATATGTAAAAATAGTTAATATAAAGTCATTTCATTTCTTGATGTGAAGCTAATCAGATTAATTAACTGAAAATGGAAACACTATCTGATAAACATTCAGCAAATGTTTGATGAACTACCAAATTTTTTATTTTATTCAAGCCCATACCAATACAAAAAGCATTAGGAACCCGAAATTTTAAGAACTACATCGAGGGTAGCTCATTGGCTTCTGAAAATAAGTAGAATGCCATAGTTGCAAACGTGTCATCCTACATTACGAAATGCTTCAGAAAAATCTGAAAACCTTTGCGGCAGAAATATATATATTTTTAGTTTATTACCAGTAAATGATTTTCATTTGCAAACAAAATCTCACGTGAGATTGACCTCACAGACGAGATGACTTCAATCAAATATAAACCCCGTCTTATTCATATAGCCGATCTTAGCTAGCGAGAAATTATGAAATTTACATTGTTCTTGAATAAAACATGGCTGCAATATCAAGACACTATATCTTACAGACTCTAAACTCAAACCCTTTTTCACTTATACCTATCTAATCACCAATCCATTAAAAAAAAGAAACAAAGAAAAACAATCCAAATTTATACTGACACAAATGGTTCATGGAAGAAAATCGAGTTATTTGGGACCTGGATCTCCTAGTTTTCGTATACAAGGTATCCATCTTAGTCACTACACAACACAACCATCTATTGCAATTACAGAAAACTAAAGTAGCAAATTAAAGAGCAGTCCCGGGGCACAAAACATGACCATGGTATTGCAATTACTGAATAATAAAGTTGCAAATCAAAGAGCAGATCAGCCCGGAGCACGAAACACCAGCTAATTACCATTTTAAAGTAATAAATAATCAAATTAATAAAAAAAAATTAAAAAAAGGAAAATAACATACCAGACTATTAAGGGTGGCCTCAAGTCCACCAGCTACAAAACTTGTTGACTCATCAATGAAAGCTTCTTGTTCAAATGCTTTCACACTTTCTTCTTCAGCACTAACCCGGGTTCTAACTGAACCAGAAATCATGCTGTTTGGAAACAGTTTTCTGTTATCCCAGGAAACAGATTTCCCACAAATGAATTCTAATCTTTGTCTTTGAATCAAACTTTTTTTACTAGTTTTTTTACGAGGATTTAATTGGGTTGTAATACTAATAATGGGTAGTGGTCTAATACCAATGGCAATTGAAGCCAACATAATTTTTGCTTCTTTTTTTTTAATTTATTTTTAAAAGCTTGGTTCTTTATTTTTGCTACAAGTCCACAGGTTGATTACTAATGCATTTTTGTATATGGGAAGGATGGACCACGGAGAAAAAAACAAGTGGCAATTGGTGTTTGTGTGAAAATGTTGTGTACATATAAGGGGAGCTCCAACAGCTTCCCTAAATGCCTAAAATTATTAAATTTGGAGGAGCTGTTGGTGTTATATAGCTCCAACAGCTCTCCCAAATGATCCCCTATATTTTAGGAGATAAACGATTTAATGTTTGGATCCCCTATTGCTGGGGGATCAAATCGCATCCCCCATCCCATCCCCTATAGTTTTTAATGTTATAGAAGTAAGAATTTTCTATATAGGGAGCTGTTGGAGTAAAACTAAAATAGAGATTCTATAAAATAAGAGATTGGTTAAAAATAGGGGAGCTGTTGGAGTGAAACTGAAATAGGGAATCTGTAAAAATAGGATAAATGCTTTAAATCCCCTAAATGTAAAAAAAAAATAGGGAAGCTGTTGGAGCATTGTTATGGTGGGTCAAGAGATCCAAAAACATAATCCATATTACCTGCCAAATCGAGCTTGTAGAATCTTTTGACCAAAAGAAAATATAGGTTGTAGAATCTTCCTTTTTTTTTAATTTTATAATTCGGTATAAAAATTTTATCACGTACGATATATAGAAAAAATTTAGATGTCTTTTTGAGATTATTTTACACAATTTTATTTTGAAATTATACAGATAATTTTTTACACAATTTATATTTATGACTTTCAAATTATTCAACGACAACTTTATTATTATATTAAAATTTCTAAGACGAGAAAAATTTGATTGTTAGATGAAGATTAGCTATTTGAATGGAGTTTTGCTAGATTTTTTCTTATGCATTATTGTGTCATGTGAAACCTAACATTATGTTGGACCAAAAAAAAAAAAAACCTAACATCATGTGCGCATATGTCATGTGACTTATCAATAATACCCTTTGTTATTCTCGTAAATTTTTTGAAGTGGTTTATATGCTTAGATTTAACCAAGTGCTCAAAAGGTTGAAAAGCAAATTATTTAATATTTTTGCTCATATGTCATGTTACTTATCAATAATACCCTTTGTTATTCTCGTAAATCTTTTGAAGTGGTTTACATGCTTAGATTTAACCAAACGCTCAAAAGGTTGAAAAGCAAATTATTTAATTTTTTTGTTCTATTTATCCTTTTCTTTATCGTTGTATGTTTGCCGGCTGTAAAATTTAAGGGCAAAAACCATTTTGATCCCTGAGGTTTGGTATAAAGCCCAAATTAGTTCCTGAAATTTGTAAAAAGCCTAAATAGGTCCCTCCCATTATCTATGACTTAATAGTCAAAGATTTGACAAAATGAAAAGACTTAAATGCCCTTGCTTTAGTGGTTGGAGATTTGGAAGGAGGGAAAAAAAAGATTGGAACCATGCAGCAGACACAACTATTTAAGCACCTAAGCTATTTTTTTTTTTCTTTTCTTACTTTCAATTCATGCTCTTTCTCATCCAAAAAAAAAAAAAAAGAACAACAGCAACAACAAAATTCTTGCTATTTAGAAGAGTTTGGCTCTTAATTTTTTTAGAATACATCTTTTTTTCTTTCTTTCTTTGGTAATGTTGATTGGGTTGTTATTTGATCAACTATGTAATCTCTTTCATCGTTTTCAGATTATAGAAATATTATGACTGAATAATCTGTAATTTTTAATATTTATAATAGTGTAAAATTAAATATAAATTAAAAAGAAAGTCAAGTATATCTATAACCACTACCTTGTCCTCAAAAGTTAAATTTAGTATCGGGTAGCCACTAATTGTGGCTTTTAAAGTCTTAAATTTTGGATATATGTCCTCCAACTACAAATGTTGTCTGACTTTTAACTAACATGAAAAATGTATTGAGGTGCAATATTAGACAATAGAATGTATAACCTTATAATAAATTCACTATAATTCACATGTAACGAATTTCTCGTTATTTGAAAACAAAAAAGAAAAAATAATAATAGATGAAAAAAAAAATATATTAAATGTGAAAAAATAATTCACATGTAACGAATTCTTCATCTATTATTATTTTTTATTTTTTATTTTCAAATGACGATAAAAAATAGTTTGGATGCTTAAATAGTTGTGCTTGTTGTATGGTCCCAATCTTTTTTTTTTCCTTCCCTCCAAATCTCCAACCACTAAAGCAAGGGTATTTAAGTCTTTTTATTTGGTCAAATCTTTGACTATTAAGTTATAGATAATGGGAGGGACCTATTTGGTCTTTTTGCAAACCTCAGGAACCAGTTTGAGCTTTATACCAAACCTCAAGGACCAAAATGGTTTTTGCCCTAAAATTTAATGAAAGGTAAATACTTAAAAAACTTGAACTCTTCTACTTGCCATTACCAATGAGTAAATTAAATTATAAATGCACTCTAGAATTTACTTATTAGTTATATAACCATGAGCGACATGAGCAAAGGACAAAAGAATATTAAAGGGGCAAAAACCATTTTAGTCCCTGAGGTTTGGTATAAATTCAAATTAGTCCCTGAGGTTTGCAAAAAGACCAAATAGGTCCCTCCAATTATTTATGACTTAATAGTCAAATATTTGACCAAATGAAAAGACTTAAATGTCCTTGCTTTAGTGGTTGGAGATTTGAAGGGAAGGAAAAAAAAAATTAGGACCATGCAACAAGCACAACTATTTAAGCACCCAAGCCATTTTTTTCGTCATTTGAAAACAAAAAAGAAAAAATAATAATAGATAAAAAAAATACAAATATTAAATGTGAAAAAATAATTTACATATAACGAATTCCTCATCTATTATTATTTTTTATTTTTTTGTTTTCAAATGACGAGGAATTCATTACATGTTAATTATAGTGAATTTATTACAAGGTTATATATTCTATTGTCTAATATTACACCTCAATACATTTTTCAAGTTAGTTAAAAGTCAGACAACATTTATAGTTGGAGGACATATATCTAAAATTTAAGACTTTAAAAGCCACAATTAGTGGCTACCCGATACTAAATTCAACATTTGTTATCGTTGTTCTTTTTTTTTTTTTTGGGTGAGAAAGAGCATGAATTGAAAGTGAGAAAAGAAAAAAAAATAGTTTTAGTGCTTAAATAGTTGTATCTGCTGCATGGTCCCAATCTTTTTTTTTTCTTTCCCTCCAAATCTCTAACCACTAAAGTAAGGGCATTTAAGTCTTTTTACTTAGTCAAATATTTGACTATTAAGTCATAAATAATGGGAGGGACCTATTTGGTCTTTTTACAAAATCTCAGGAACTAATTTGGACTTTATACCAAACCTCAGGGACCAAAATGGTTTTTGCCCAATATTAAAGTATGAAAGTTTATAATAATAATAATAATAACAACAATGAAAGTCTTGAAATGATAATGCTTTGCATGCCTAGAATTTATTATGCCATGTTGATTTATGGCACCTAAAACAATTGTCAATATAAGGTTAATATTTAAATGTCATGGGTAAATCATGGACATTTATTTGGCATGAGAGTATTCATTACAAGTCTAAAAATATTAAAATCTGTTTCTTGTTATTTATTGAAAACTAGCATACGTCAATAATCTCCACAATCATATGCCATTTTATAAGAAGAAAGAAAAGAAAAAATAATCTCTAAATTTTTTTATATGAAACCGAGATAGAAAAGTTGCAATTCTCAAGGTATGGAATCTAAAAATTAGAAAATAAAAAAATGATTGTATTTTCAATAACCTTTGTTATTCTCGTAAATACATTTGAAGTGGTTTATATGCTCAGATTTAACCAAACGTTCAAAAGGTTGAAAAGCAAATTATTTGACAATTTTTTTTCTATTTATCCTTTTATGGTGGTATGTTTGCAAGCCTGTAAAATTTCGTGAAAGGCAAATGCTTAAAAAACTTGAACTCTTCAACTTATCATTACCAACGACTAAATTAAATTATAAATGCACTCTAGAATTGACTTGTTAGTTACATAACCATGAGCGACACGAGCAAAGTATACAGGAATATTAAAATATGAAAGTTTATTATAATAATACATAATAGACTTGAAATGGTAATGCTCTGCATGCCTAGCGTTTATTATGCCATGTTGAACTATGGCACCTAAAACCAATTGTCAATAAGAGGTTAATATTTAAATGTCACGAGTATAAATCATAGACATAATTTATTTGGCATGAGAGTATTCATTACAAGTCTAAAAATATCAAAATCTGTTTTTTTTTTTTTTTGCTGGGAAATTAAAGTTCATATTATTAAGCTCAACAAAAATGACAAAATCCAAATTACAAAAGAAGCATCTTAACTAAGGATGTCTTCAAGGCACTAGTTCCTACATATTAGTCTATTTGCAACAGTATCAATGAACTTTTTACAAGAATAAATCCATAATTTAATGGACTGAAAAATACCAACAATAATATTCTCCTCAGCATAATAGTTATCACGATAAATCCTATAATTTATCTCTTTCCAAATGACATAAATAATCCCACACAAAAGCAGTCTCGCAAGGGTGGCTTGGAGACTCTCTCCTCCACAATGCCAAAAGCTCCAAGCCTCAGCCTCTTCCTATTTAGATATATCCTCATTAATGAGGAGAAGATTAAGTCCACGGGTGCATATTCTACGACTCTAATCACAAAAAAAGAATAGATGGTCCCTATCTTCCATCGCAATACCACATAATTTATAGATGCTATCCCCAATCATACTCTAAGATAATAATCGATC
This sequence comes from Ehretia macrophylla, assembly GCA_037974665.1. NCBI lineage: Eukaryota > Viridiplantae > Streptophyta > Magnoliopsida > Boraginales > Ehretiaceae > Ehretia > Ehretia macrophylla. Next base: position 64,489,625 of record CM075765.1, read on the forward strand.
CTTAATTGGTAGCCTATTGAGAAGGGCTAACCAAGTAAGGAATGTGCTTCGGAATGTTAATGCAAATCTTGGACTTGCGATCTTGACTTTTTCTTGTCATTTTTTGGGCTTAATAAATAGCTTCATATTAGAAAGAGAAATGATACATTTGCACGATCCAGCCCAATTTGGCAATAAAAAAACTAACATATAACATCCCAAATTTAACGTGTGCTCCGGATCATAAAGGAGCAAATCAATGGGCCTAGATAACAAAAGCCCAGTTTCTCAAACAAAGGGACCAAAACACAAGATTAATAAACAAGATTGAACCCATTAGTTACGCCCAAACCTAACCAAAGGACAAATCTTCCCCTCTTCAGGTTGCGGCACCGGCAACAGATTAGAGCTTTGATTATGGTGCACCAAAAGCACATTGACCTTTGCGTACTAGGACACTATTGTAACCAATTAAACTTTGGGCCAACTAGTAGGAATACAGTAAAAGTCAATATAAATCCAGACAAGTTTTCGAGAGTGGAGATTTTTCAAGATGCTTCCATAGCTCCAGGCACTAGTCCAATTTTTTCAAGATGCTCCCATGGCTCCAGGCACTAGTCCAAATTCAAAGTCCACTAAGGATCCACATCTACTGTTTCGGACATTTTAGATTTGGGACACCATTTTCTTTCCATTTAAAGAGTAATGGGTTTAGAGCCCATATCTTTTTCGTCCAAAATTCATGCCATCAAAGATATGGGCCTCATTGTGTTGGAGAAGTTTTTAATCAAATTCACCAACCTAATGGGAAGCCTATCAAAGAAAGCCCAAATTCTTTACCTTGAGAAAATTCACCATCCAACTGCACTTCAACTCTTGACAAACACTTAAATAGGCTAACATTTTATATATACTTAAATAGGCTAACAATTTATATATATAGCCGTAAATGATGAATACTAGACGCTGTACGTATCGATATATATATATATAAACACATACACATAATTAGCAACAACCATCCCACCCAAAACCTTAAATATTCATTTGAACGATGAGAAAATTGCGCACGAAATTATTTCATGAAGAAACTAGTTTTTCTTGTTCGTGTTTAGTTTGATTGGAGAAAATGAAGGAAAATTATTGTGTACAGCTGGCTAGACCCAATAGACTCTCTAACAGGTGGGACCTTCATGATGTGGGCTAACAATATTTGTGAGAGCATGTTGAGTCTTGTAGGATCCAGCAACCGAAACCAATAACTGCCCAAAAGTGAATAATTAATAGCGAAGAAGAGAGCGACCGGAAGATTTTGTGTTTCTTGAAAATTCCAATGCATCTTGCAAGGAAATTGATGCAGGGAAATTGTTTGAGAATTATGAGATATATTTATTGTGCAAAATTTCCTTCTATCTTGCAAACCAGACACATGGATGGATAATCATTTCCTGCTATCCAAACGGCATCTAAGGCTACGAGTGGAGTTGTCACGAGAACATTAGCTAAGTAGAGAAGGACAAGAGCTCTCATAAAAATAAGATAAGAACATATAAGGAGTGTGATAACGAAGATGGGATTATTAAGAGATGATTTGAATACAACGTGAGAGTCGTCAAACAAAAAGTTTATATGTGAGCATTGTTATATATTATATATTGGGATGAAGTTTTATTATTTTTTATAAAGGATGCGTAAAATATCGCTCGAGTGATATAAAACATCATCTTTACTTCCAACATCGCGATCCGAAGGCTATAGCTTTTTTTCGCAAGAAAGAATTCCAGGTGAATAAATCAGCAATTAGCGTTAAACATTTTGTTTTGTTTCAGGATATATAAGAATATTTGATCCAATTTCTGATAGTAACATTGTCATGGACAGAAGATATTTTAGTATATAAGTGGCAAAGAGGCTGATCTCAATTAACAAGGTCTTATATCTTGGCATCTTCCACGTAAAAAATTCCTACCATATATCACAAACATGATTTATAACCAAGATTTGATGCTTGATGCCCTATCTCATATTGCCAAAAGGAGAAGAAAGAGGAGACCTAGAGTTCGCTGAAATGATTTAATAACAATTTGTTATAATTATAGTTTATTAGTTTAAACATAACTTATTGAAAATGAAAAAAACTCGAGAAGAAAGAGAAGCATCTAGAAAAGTGAAAAAATGGAAACACAGAACGTGATTGAATGCTATGGTGATGGATGTTAACAATCAATGTGGGCAAAGAAACATGCGTACATGTAATCAAGTGTAGAGCATATTAGTATTGTTGCACGATTTTGGGCAAGTGTTGATTCCAGCGCCACAGGTAGACGAATATACTTGAAATGCGGCATTGGCATAAGTAATTACAAAAAATTATATAGCTTGTCAATGTCATCTTTACATAGAGCTCCTTTAGACCACATAGCATGCATGCATGTCCAATAAAGAAACAATGAAGATTTTAAGTCTAAAAACTTATAGATGATTAGCTCCAATGGCCTTCACAAATATTCTTTGAGGTCATCGGTTCAGTAGTATATTACTCGTAATGTTTGTGAGTTTGAGTTTCGCTAGTTACATTTATAATATGTGTACGGCCTTGGCTTTCTTTGAATCAAAAAAAATAAATAAATAAATTCTTTGAGGTCTTTACAGGCAAGCATGTCGATTTTTATAGTGTCTAAAAGCTATTTCATGGAATCAAGATTACTTTTCAAATAGTCTGTCTAAAAATCATTTTTCTTTCTCACCATTAAAGCTAGCTAGAAGCATATAACTTTTTACTGACTGCAGATTCTCTCACCACTAGAGCATTGCTTTTCACTTTTTGGTTTTTTTTTTTTCCCTCTTTCTTGCTTTTGGATAAGTTTGTTTAAAGAAGCTTTTTCAAATTTGTGTGTAAATTTTATTCGTGGCAAATGAGTATGGTCGAGGTGCTCAAATTATGGAAGAAATGGAGCCCGGAACATAACACAGTTTTATCCATTTCGAAAATGGATTAGTATCCTTTTCGAACGTACGAGTGTTTTATCCTTTTAATTAAACTTAAACATTTACTCATTAAAGATTTAATAAGTAAATAATTGAATTGGATAGTACCAATAACTCAAGTGCTACCTTTCAATTTAATTTTTAAACTACAAAAAAAAAAAAAAAAAAATATTTTTGTCGAGTGAAATTACATATTTCGATCTAATGCTAGCAATTATTGTAGTTATTAGATGAAATGTTAGATATTTTTGGTGTAATAAATAGTTAGGATGTAATGTTATTAGAGCTGTTCAGGTGAATCATGTCGACTATTTTTTTATTTTTTATTTTTTTCCATTAGTCCTCAAGAACAATTTGATTCAAGGAAATGATGGTACAACTGTGTTTTTCAATGCTTTATTGTTTTGCAAGCTGGATCAATTAAAGTTGGGTTGATCAGATCACATAGTTAACCTATCACAGCTACCCATATTAATGAACCTATCTAGGAAACGAACTTGTCTCTTACTGCTTGTAGGCAACAATGTGATGGTCTATACAGGTCACCTAGGCAAAAATGTGATGGTCTCCCCCTTCAGCTGTCATTGCTCATTGATCAGGACATTCACCCACGGGACTTTTAGACGAGTAATTTTCTGTGTGTTGATTGTTTTTTTTAGTCCAAAAAAAAATATATATACAGGTCACCTAGGCACCATTTTTTCATCTAAACGGGCAATTGTTTGCAGCGGTCGAGTTTGAGATTTGCTTTTGAGAGTGTCGAATTACTCCAGTCAAAGGACAAAAAAGTTATATTAAAAAAAAAAAAAAAAAAACTCACTTAAAAAAAATCACCATAAGAAGTTAAGAACTATAAGAAGTTTATCCTATTTATAAACTGAATTAGAATCTTTTTTCTTAAATCATGTTTTATTTTAACATTATATTTCAATTATTCATTTAATTTTTAAATTACTAAAATGGAGGGAAAAGTGTTTTTATTGAGTAGAATCAATGGTTGAAATGCTAGTTAGAATGTTATAACAATGAGATATTAAACTAATTGTTCACCATGTCGTCTAAATTCTTTTCTATCAGTCGATTGTTTATCCTTCCCCCACCAAATGGCTTACGCCAAGCATATATATGGAGCTGGAGTCGTCCAGGTTTTGTACATGTGAAGATTATAAGTGAAGGTAGTGAAAAAACTGATCAAATTGATATCTTGGTGTTGTATCACAATACTTATAAAATTTACTATATATAGCCTTTTTATCCCTTAACCAAATATAACAATAAGCTATTTGTAGAGAGGGCCATATTTGACTCAACCTATAAAATTATTGGAAAATTTTAGGGCAAAATTTTACAAAGCTTCGGGAGGACCATGGACCCCTAGGTGTCGTCAAACAAAAATCTCATGTTTTTGCTCCTCTCCGCTTTCCAACCTCCACGAGATTTGCCCTTGCAGCAAACCGGGAAATACAAAACACTTGTCAACCAATCAGAATGTTCTTTAACGCAAATTTATAATTTAAACTACATTTGATCTTTTTTGTACTATTATTTTTTTTAAAAAATAGAAAGTTTCCTCACAAATTGCATGTGTGTAGTTAATGTTCATCATATAAGTGTTTTGAAAACGCTTTTTTTTTTTTTTTTTGGTCAAATATGTTTTGAAACTTGAAACGTTACAAACAACTTTTGAAGCGAGTTCAAAATGTGCTCGTGACTTGATTGAACATATATATAAAGTTAAGAAATTTATTTTACATGAAAATTAGGTGAGAAGTGAAAAATGACATGTAATGATAATAGTAGACTTCAAAATATAAAATGTTTTGAAGCGCTCTTTCTACATATCATTTTTTACTTTTTTACCTCACAATCACTGGAGAAAACATTAAAACGTTTTGAAGCTCTCCTGCTATACTCAGGTTGAGCTATCCATAAAATCAGCCCTATTAGAAATCAACCTATAGAAATAGCATCATCAATGCCGCATATTGTGTTTGGAATACTTGGTAGCACTGGATAACTTGTAAGACCGGAAAGCAGTAAAGCTTAACAGTGGCTACAAAGTCATGATTTTCCAGGAGGGCTTGGACGGTCAAAGCAAAGATAATTTTCCCTGGTGGCATAGTTTGAATTTTCAGACCGATAGATAGGGGATATGGATCCTTTCACAAGGTAGATCCTCTCATGTAGAGATGATCGAGAATATTAATTATTAATTAGTTTCTGTTTTAATTTCGAAATGATATGTGCTAAAATAAATAGGTCCGAAATAGGAAAAAAATAAAATTTATAGATGAGTTTGAAATAACATGTGTTTGCTTGAGATTAAAATAGAATTAATTAATAATCAAAAAATTTCTAACATTTTAATATGAGAAGATCTAACCTATAAAAGGATCAATTCCCATAGATAGAAGTAAGAGCAGATCTTAATTCCAAGCCTAGTTGAACTACCAATAATGGAAGCTAGATAGTGGGGGTCCGGTGCGAGTGAGCAGGGAATGCGACCAGAGACCACTATCAGGCGCTTGCAAGACAAAGCCCACCCCTTCTGACAATACCTAAAACTTGGATATGAAAAGTACTAGACCTCAAGCATCTATTCCCCAGGACTTCCGTACCTACATTGCGACTTCGCATCGTAAGATATTTTGAAATCTTACGGTCTCATAACATTATAAAATTATAAATAATATTTAATAATTATAAATTATTCATATTCTATTAGTAATTCATAATCATTGACAGATGAATCATTAAGAATTGAATTAGGATTTTATATTATTTGAAAATAAATGTATTTTTAAGTTACTTTTAGGTCAAAAATTAATTTTGTCTTACTGAAAAAAATTATCAACATATAAATATTAAATTGCATGATATTAGTCTCTACTGAATTTAAATCTTAGATCCATCCATATTCACAACTATTACACTTAACTCATAATATTATGACATTATAAACATATATCTTCTTGATAATTTGGGGGGCATCATCATGCTTGGGGCTACAGCGGCCTAATATCTAATTATGGAGAAGTAATTTTCACAGGTTTGGATGATCTTGTGTTATTAATAACTCTTATTGCGCTTCATGCTGTGCGCCCAAGTCTGGTATGCTGCTCGCTCAGGGGCGGAGCCACCTTTGGCATTGGGTGTGCAATGGAACACCCTAAAATTTTGGGTGCGTAGTCTTTTTTTTTTTTTTTTTCTCTTTTCATGAAAATAACATTTTTGCAGGGGAACCCCCTGAAATTATGGTTCGATGCCATGAACACAACATTTTTTGCAGTGGAACACCCTAAAATTTTGGGTGCGTAGTCTTTTTTTTTTTTTTTCTCTTTTCATGAAAATAACATTTTTGCAGTGGAACACCCTGAAATTATGGTTCGATGCCATGAACACAACATTTTTTGCAGTGGAACACTCTTATATTTGTGTTATAAAGTGTTTAAATTAAGTATTGGTTTAGTTATAGTATAAAAATATGATTTTAGACATAAAACCATCAATTTTTTTTATAGTTTATATAAAAATTTATGCATAAATAATTGTCATGTATCCCGATTACTGACTTTGATATTGTAGTGCACACCATAATGCCCGGTGCCTGGCTTCGCCACTGTGCTCGCTTATATGTAGTTGGCATAGGAAAACGACGTGAGATGGTGCTTCTGTACTTCAATTGTAATGCAGATAGATAGTTCATGTGTTGATCTGAATGCTTCTTCTTCCATTTGGATGCAAAAGTGCAGCAAGAAGAAGGGAGAAAAACACAAAGAAGATGAAGAAATCTTTAAAGATGGTTGAGCAAAGGCTGTAAACAGATGGACACAGTAAATAGCGTCGCTTTAAAGCAATGCTATATATCATTATTTTACTCTATCACCCTTCTTTATACAGTCCAAATTTTACCATATACACGAAATTTAATATTTAATGCATAAATACTTGTCATACAAAGGAAGCGTGAAAGGGTGAAAGTTGATATAAAGCATTACTCGCGTTATTAGCAAGCTCCAAGTTCTTAAGAATAATGGACTTGACTATCATTGGTGATCATGGGATCGAATAAATGATTTATGTACAACCAAGAGTTGGATGAAATAATCAGATAGTTAAGGGAGATCCATGATAAAGCTCACTGGGAGTGGGGGTTAAAAATATAAAATTTAATACTCATATATGCATAACTTTTTTTAAATGAGAAACAATCTCTTAAAAATATAATCCAACTCACTCTTAAGGTCAGTAGGTGTTACAATCTTTACTGACCCATAAATAACTTAGTAGTAGCCTGTTATTGAAATTTTGAATTCAAACTAGAGAAAAATATATAATTTCCTTCATGATGTAGAGATAAACTCTTTTTTTAGTAGTAGTACTTTAAATAAGTTCAAGACTAGTGGTTATGGTGTTTTGGGTATACCAGGATATCTTTAACCAAGTCACATGGAGTAGCAGTGAAAAGAAGATGGAGAAGTAGTGGTCAATCAAGGAGTACTAATTAAGAAATTCAGGGGGACTCCATTTTGGGTTTACCTTGGGTTTCAGGGTCTATGACAACACAATGCACTGGCTCCATGGCGTACGGTAATCTGTGCCCGATCATGCCCTCATCTGGGGGCACCAAGTCCCATGCCCTCATGCTTCTTTGCATGTACAATTTTTATTTATTTATTTCAAAGAGATCGCATTTCGAAGGTTTACTTGTAGCCTCTCCAACTATAAAGGTGCAGGATTGAGTGTGCGAACAAACGTTGAGGGTATTGGCTTTTGGATCGATGAGCAAAGATGAATTTAAGATTTCTATTTTAGTGAAAACACATAATTTGAGATTTATGTCTAAAAAATTTTATTTAATGGGAGTTAATTTGATTTCTTAGACTTAAAATTATCCTAAAATTACGCATACTTTTAAAAAAAAAATATTAGGTGAGTGAGACTCATGCCTAGTGGTGGCTACTGCTTCTAATGGCCTAGCAGTTAAGAGATCAATGTTCGAATTTAAAGTAGAGTGTTAAAAAAACAAAAAAAGAAGAATTAAATCCTCTCTGATATGTCTACTTTTCCGCAGTCCAGTATTGTAGCATTCCCAATCCCAAAGATCTGATTTCTTCTTCATGTGGTTAAATGTAAAGCTTTGAATTCCAGAAGCAGGTGAAATCATCCCGATTCACAAACTCACGTGAATACTTCATCACTGACAGAAACTATAGTAGCTCAATTTGACCGTGTCAAGCAAACAACCACTTCCACCAAAAGGCAATTGAAGAAAACTTAAGAGTTCGGCGTGTAATAGTTAGGTTGCGATTTATTATAATTAAAATTTTTAAATTTAAGTTATGATTTTGGCCTTTATTATATCAAAAAAAAAAAGGGCGATTGAAGAATAAAGAGCAAAGACAAAAATGGCTTCTACATGACAAAGAAAAACCAAAAATAAATAAGTAACAACTCAAAATTTCACTTTTCTTTTAGACAAAGAACTTTCAAGCACATCGGTTTCTTTGTCTCAAGTCAAGTTTAATTTTTTTTTTTTTTTGGATTCGGAACTCTTAATCAGCTTGATAACAAGATTGATTTTTTTCGTAATTCAAGAGGAAGGAAAGAAACCGTCGTCAATGAAGCTTTTCGAGACTCAAATTTTCACTTTGTGAGTGCAATTATGGAAGAATCCAATCCCTGAATTTAAATTCATTCACATGATTTTTCCTTCCCTTATTCTATTCTGAAGGATAATTAATTACACAATTCAGGAGACTAGAAGCCCAAAATATTACTCTATAGATGTTAACTCTAAAAGCTATGTTGATCTGCAAAGTACCAAAAGTTCCTCAACCTAGAGTTTGAACACGAGGGCCACTTTCTGTAAATTAAGTTAGGCATAAATAGAGGATGGAATAGTTTTACTATATAATATGAAAATTATTGTATTAATATATATAAATTTAAATGAGACTTAAATTGTATAATAAATATAAAAAAATATTATCAACGAGATTTGATTTTACAATACGTCCAAAGACCCGATGATCACATTTAATATCCTTTTGATTCTCTTGTGGAACCCTCCAACAAAAAACCCCAAATCCCTCTTAATGAAGCAATCATAATCTCAGTTAGTTAGCCACTAGCCCACAATTAGCACTAAGTAATGATGCTTATTTCTCACTCAAATGTCTATAAAAATCCAACCTCTTCCCTCTAAAACTCTCCACTCATTTCACCCCAATCGCCACACACATCTCTCTCCCCATCTCTCTCTCTCTCTCTGCTTCACTTGTCATCACTCACTAAACACTAATAAAAATGGATGTTTTCGATTTCGACAACGTTAAAGCCGAGAAAGCAAACGCTATACTTCGTTACAACAGACTCAAGACCATCAAGAAACTGTTCCGTTTAGTAGAGCTTTGTCTCGGCTTAGTTCTTCTTTCTTGGACCTCGTCTCGGTTGCCGTTCGCCGTCAAACTCTCCGGCGAATATTTTCGGCAGCTCATTTCCATCATCATTAGCCCTTTCTTCATTTTCATTATCAGCAATTTTATCATCCTTGCCCTCCTCTTCAAGTCCAGCCACCACCTCTCTCCGATCACCCAAGAAACTGACCTCTACGAAGAGTTCATCAATGTCAGCAGTGAGAATTTCACCCACTTCAGAGAAGAAAAATCCGAACCCGAGGAGGTTGTTTACGAAGATAAAGAGACCATTTTTGAAGTGAAATCAGTTGAAGTTTCAGATTCTGAAGGGGTTGATGCTGTGGGAGTTACTGAATTGGACAAGGGTGTTACGAAAATGTATAGGAGAAGTCAATCGGAGAATTTGGAGAGGGAGAGTCGTGTGGTGGAAAGGATTTCCGGGAAGCTCCGCAGATCGGAGACGGAGAAGTGCCGGAGTGTTGCGAATCGCGACGACGTGAACACAGAGCCGGAGGCGGAGTATGTGTTTGATCAGTTGAGTAATGAGGAGTTTCAGCGGACAATTGAGGCCTTCATTGCTAAGCAAGTGAAGTTTCATCAAGAAGAGAAGCTGGCTATTGTTTTACATAGCGAAGCTTGAGAAAATATTTTGTGTAAAAAATTATATAAAAAAATAAAAATAAAAATTAGTGTTTAAAGTTAGATTTGTATAGTGGTGAATTTTCACTGTATTATTGTGAAAATGAAGGATATCTTCTATGGGGAAGGAAATTGTTGATCTGAGCTGGTTATTACTTTTTTTTCCTAAAATAGTAGAAATAATATAACAATAAGTATTTTTAATTTTTATTAGCAAAAAAAAACTATTTCTAATTTTTATTAGCAAAAAAAAACTATTTCTAATTTTTATTAGCAAAAAAAAAACTATTTCTAATTTTTTGTTGGAAATCAACTCTCACTAATTAGTTACTAAATAATTTAATAGCATAATTAGCTAGAGAAATGGATAGATTTTTTTAAGAATGTTGTTTTGTCTTGTCATCTAACCTCTAGAATTAGAATTTATTCTCTCTCTCTCTCCTTTTTTTTTTTTTTTTAACCTCAACTAAGTGGAAGGTGACTAAGGAAAAAGCTAATTGTTCCAAAATTCTTTAAATATGTCTAGATGCATTTATATGCTTTGCTAATTGAGGAATTGATCCCAGAAACAAAAAAAGGGATAAACTTGATTTTCTTTGGATATTAATTTAATCCTATACTCCATTTCATATTCTTTGGCGTAGAATATTCTTCTTTTATCTAATTTCTTTTTGAGAAAAAGGAGATTCGAAACACCTCCAAAAACACTAACTTTGCTTAGGTGTTGCTATTGTGACTTTATATATTTTTGGTACAATGAAAATTGAGTCTATAATTTAAACTCATAATTACAATAAATCGTTTTCGGATTATTCTACCTAACTCTTGAGTGTATTGTGACTTCATATTTAACAATTCGTTTCATTGGATGTTGGATGTCATTATTGCTAACATTTTGGATGGCATTAACAAGTACTTCTCAGAGTACACTCGTCAATTTCTTTCTTTTTTCCAATGTACCGATTAATTAACTTGGTAATTTTAGATAATGGTTAAGCAATAATTTTCACCGTTTCGCCAATAGTGGATCAAAATGCACACGAAAGAGATGTTGAACAATCCTTTAACAATGGTTCTTTCAAAAGTAGGTAAAAAACAAAATGAATATATATAACACTGTCTGTCTTTCCTCAGGATAAAAAAAAAAAAAAATAGTTTAGTTTCTTCTGTCTTTAAGGTAGGCAGTGTCACTAGCATCTAGTCTTTTTTTTGTCAATGAAAAAGGGAATTAAACCCGTGGGTCACTTGCTTTTACTTCCATTTTGAGATCAAACTCTTGACTAAATTAGTGCATATTTTGGGGTAAATCGCTGCACTCCTAGGGTTTGGTTCACACCTAGCCGTTAGGCCAGACATGATAAGTCAGGTATGACTCATCAAGGAACCGAAAGTTTTAATGAAGGGGTGTCTAATCTTAGTCGATGTCCCGTGAGCTGATTGTTGTAGGGATGTTTCCTGATAAATAAAAAAAAAAGGGAATTTCATTAAAACAAGAACAGATTACAAAAGTATGTCACTAGCATCTAGTCAAAGTATGTCTTTGGATGGGCACTCAAAAATTAAACAAAGAACAAGGACAACAAACGCCAAAGTTTATCGGTTGTTGAAAAAGACTAATTATGAAACTCTAGTCCTAAGCATATAGGACTTGTGATTACTGTTAGGACGAGTTATAAAAGAATTTTTTGAGATTTAAATTATTATTTGTTTGGTATAACAATAATAAAATAATAATGACAAAGTAATATTATAATTTTGTGAAAGTAATTATCAATTCACAACGGTTAAATTAGTTTAAATTTTTTGAATTATTTCATAACGTAATACCTTTATGATGTAGTGATGAAAGTTAACCTTCATTCCCGGGTGAGAATCCTCTGATTGATTTCATCTAATTTAAATATCATTAACTTTAACAAACTTTAATCTTGCAATGAAAGAGTCATCATTATGAAAGTTCCACGAAGTACTCGGAATGATTCATAATATAATATGCCATTCCCTTAACTTTAACGCCGTGGTCGCCTCCTTAAGAGGGGCAATTAACCAAAAGTGAGAGACTATTTTTTTTTCTTTCACAATGGAGACTATATTGGTATTTTAAGTTTTGAATAAGTAATTGTTTGAATAAGTGATTGTCTAATAATGAGTAAAAAATATTTATTTTTCTGCTAAATAAGATATATTGAACTCATAATTTATTAGATACATTTAAAATTTAAAATTTTTATGATAAGCAAATATTATTTGACGATATATTTCACTCAATTCTTGAGTATAAAAGAAAAGACTATTTACCTCACATAATATGCCTTACACAATAATAGACGTAGAGTTTTCTAATGTAAAAAAGGCACAATCTCTAAATAATGGGATAATGTCCCACGCTTTGTATGCCTTCACTATCTCCGTAATCTTTCGAGGAAAAAGCCACTTTAACTTTCTAACAAAGAGATTATTTAGACTTAGTGAATGTGATCTACATTTCTTTTTTGTTTCTCTCTTGGCTATTGTCTTACTTTTCCTATTATTTTTGGGGGCATCATCATTACTAGTTCCACCATGAATGACAATTTGGATTTTTTGAAATTTATAAGCCATCCTATGGAAGACTTGAAAAGACTTAACCATACTTTTGGTCTCAAATAAAGTTGTTTAAGCGCCGTGTCAAAAGTCTTTGGCTTTTCTTTCGTCCCTTTTCCATTTTATTTCTCTTTTACATTTCCATGTGCTTGTTGGGAAGTTGCTTTAAGGCGGGATATATGTTGAGTGGTTATGCCAAGAGGCAAGGCTTCCATCAAATGAACCCATTTTCTATGATAGATTTGATTTAGAATAACTATAAACGACTTAATATCTCTTTTTTTTTTTTATTAAAAATGCACAATACTTCCTTATATTTTAAAATGTAACTGATTACTTTTTTATATTTTATAAAAGTAGTTGAATACTCCTTTGTGTTTTATAAACAAACTGATTATCCCCGTATTTTAAAAACGTAATTAAATACTCTTGGTGTTTTTAAAAACTTAACTGAATACCTCTTTTTAAAATGAATGATTTTTCTAAAAAAATCGGATATTGAATAACGCTTTTAAAACATATGAAGTAATCAGCTATAAAGACCCCTCTCATCTTAGAATCATTCCCCTTGGTGCTGAAATTTGTATTGAAGTTGGCTGTATACTTTCCGCTGAAACTTATGGAAAATAGTATAGATGATGACTAATTCATTCAATAAACATCACTTCATGTGATTGTCATTTGACTATTTGATTATTAAATTTTTCTTTAGTCAAATGATCACATAATACACTATTTAGTTAGTATGATATCTTGATTCAAAACCAAATGAAGGTACGCATTATTTTGCCTGTATTTACATCGAAGAAGCTCCCAATCTTGAGCAGATTTTTGTAATATATTTTCTTAAAGAGTGAAATATGACTTGAGTAATATATGAAATGCTAAAAAATTAAAAGAATATTATTGGTGGTCCATTCTTTGTGGAGTGTGTTTTGATAGAAATGTGAATTACGTTTTTTTTTTTTTAATTCAAAAAAAGTTTAAATCGTATATCACATATCAAAGAATGACAATAATGAGAATTGATCTCACATATCTCACATTCATAGTGAAGGATATACCACTAGCCCAAACGCCTAGTGAATGATGAACTACATTACATCTTAACCATAGTGTGAAAGGATAAGTGCATGATATATAGATATATTAATTACAAAAAAAAAAAGAAAAATCAATGAACAAATTAGACGTATAAAACAAAAAAGAAGAAAATTAACCTAAACTTTTTTGTGGGTGAAATTGCACTTATTTATTGGCTTGGAGTCTCAGTCTTAAACATTACGCTAAAGCCTCATTTATTGGCTTAGAGTATCACAATCATGTAGACGATACGTAATTGCTCAATTTGGTGTATTGAATATTATTCTTTCAGATAGGAAAGAATAAAATGGTGGTAACTTGGTGAAATATATTCTGTCCTTTGTTGTGTTTGATCCATCTTCGTATCAACAATCAAGTAGGATTAAAGAGAAAAAGAGAGAGCCTGTTAGGGCCGCTTGTTGATGACTGTAAGTCAATACGTGAACAAGATCGTGTATTTCATTATCAGCCGGCATATTTTTCGGGATGCAAATGCTTTTGCTGATTGATTTGTCAATTTCGGCATTGAACAATCTCTCAAAAGTTGCCCTATAGAAAGTATCCCCTCTGTAATTCATATTTTGTTGGAGTGAGGTAAAAAGGGTGAGACCACTCCAAGATAAACGATGCATAATGTTTATAGATACTCATATCCCAGTTTTTCTTTTGAACAACTAGGCCTTCCCTCAAACCCATAGACAGAGAGTGTGTGTCCAATAATTATAAGGGTGAAGTGCACAAGATTATTCTGTAATTTTGTAAAGTTGTACAATACGTCTCTGTGATTTTAAAAGTGCACGGTACTCCTTGTAGTTTCTAAAACTAAGCACAATAGTTTCTTGTAGTTTTAAAAGTGTACGGTATCCCCCTGTGGTTTCTAAAACTAAGCACAACAGTCCTTTTCGTCAAAAAATTCGTCCATTTTAATAGAAAGTATGATGCACGCGAATCAAATATATTTTTTTTTGCTTAAATTATTAATTGTTTGGACAAAAATACCTATTTTCTCCAACCCTAAAGAAAAAATATGTGTCATGTATTTTTGTCTAAATAATTAATAATTTAAGTAAAAAAACCTTGAATAATTGCATTTGATGCGCATCCATCACATTTTTTGTTAAAATAAACAGATTTTTTGACAGAAGTGAGCTATTGTACTTAGTTTCAGAAACCGTAGAGTGGTACCCATGCACTTTTAAAACCACAGAGAGTTATTGTGATTAGTTTCAGAAATTATAAGAGAGTACCGTACACTTTTAAAACTATAGAGGAATATTGTACAACTTTACAAAAATACAGAAGATCATGTGCACTTCACCTATATTATTTAATAAATATTCTCAAAACTGCCTTTGCACATGTGGAAGCATATTGTATAACAAGTAGACCAAACACGATTTATTTATTATTCATTTGTAGAAATTTCATGTAATTCAATGAACTTAAGCCAGAGCTCCAATCGAACTAGATCATAGTCTGTAACACTGCGACTTGGGGATTGAAACAAAAACAAAAACAAAATCCCCCTCTAGTGAACAAAATGTATATATTGATTACTTAAGTTGAATATTGGAAGCATTATTTGCTTCCATCCCAGAGTCGCTCCACCAATCGAAACACTTAGAGAATCTCTTATTTTAATCATTTTCATTTATCTCGTTAGACTATGTGTAGTGCTCATAGCTGATAATTACATCCTGAGTTATTGTGAAGTAAAAAAAAATATATATATATGACTGAAAATTGGAAGCATTATTTATTGCATCCAATCTCTACTCCGGAACAAGACTTGGTCAGGGAAATTTTTTTTTTCTCTATTCATTGTGATAAAAGACAAATGTGACTTGGAACATGCATTGAGTGAAATGCCTTCGTTACACTATATGACTTATGGATTTGGATTTAAGATTTATAATTTTAAAGTTAATCAAATATTATTTTATTTAACATGAATTTCTTATCATTTTATTTTTTAGAAAAAACAAGTGTGACCTCTTTGGGTCGAGGAAGGAAAAATTGGATTTTGAGTATCTCCAAATTAAATCAAGGAGTTATTCATTTGCAATGTTATAGAAGTTTCGCTAGTCATAAAAAGGACATAATGTTGTAAAAAAGTGGAACATTTGTTGCTACACGTTGAAAACACACTCATAGTTATAAGAAATGTTTTATTGCTCAACAACCAACCATGGTATACCCAAGATGAAATAGTGCCACCATTTACAATTCAAACTGTCTGCTAGACAGATTGTGACAGTTTGTCCGAGAGAGAGAGAGAGAGAGAGAGAGAGAGAGAGGGAGACCATTCCAAGCTTCAAAATGGATGAGAGAGATTGAAAACAGGAAGAGATATAGCGCAAGTCAATAATCTAGTGGCAGAGCTCTAAGGGGCATGATCCAGATGTAACGAGGGTAAATTGATTTTATGAGGTTGTGGGTTCAGCATTTTTCAGTAATCTTGAGTTATATATGTCTTTGACTAATCTGGTGCATATGTGGGAACGAATCGCTACATCTAAGAATTTATTAATTGGTGATCAGACTCTGTCAGATAATATAATAATTAAGTTCCATGAATTGATTTTCCACGTCATCCAAAAAACAAAAAAAAATCTAGTGGCAGACATAATCTATGTCTACGTGAACAAGGCTGTACCTAAACTAGATTTGATTGTACAGTGCGCTTTGATGGACGGAGTTGGCAATGGAACATCTTGACCATCTTCTAATAGGCATTAAAAGCAAACAAGTAACTGCAATATTAGGTGTCTTTGTCTTCTGGCCTGGCGATCATACTCTACATTTTACAATGAGGCACACCATTTTTAATAAGGCACCATGTGGTGACTGATTAGTTAATTATAGATTCCAACAACAATTTAGATATCATAATGTGTAGTCTATCTCCCCCACTGTACTGTTGTTGGTATTACTTGAGAAAGATTGAAGAGACGAAAGTATTGTGCTTAAACAATTTTTGTCTACCTTGAATAAAAAAAATAAAAAAAATAAAAATTAATTAACTCATGTTCTAACGCAAGCTAATTTTTTGTTCTACAGTTCTCGATTTATTCTTTCTTATATTGTCCCAAAAGTGAAACAGACTACCAAGGATAAGGAGAAAACGAAAAAGTAAATCCGAAATAGAATTCTAGTAACCTTTATTAATTGTTAGGTTTTGCGTCAAGTTTCAAACCCAAGCCCATATTCAAGACCAGTGAAAGTTCAAAGAGAATAGAAATGAAAACCCTAATTCTTTGTTATAAATAGAACTTTCTGCTGTATTTTGCCTGTCCAAAAATCTATAATCATGTGAAGGTATAGGCTTTTTCGTGCACAAAACAATGATGCACAACCATTATGGTGGATTATCATAGAGGCAGAATCATGAATGTAAGTCAAAAGTAACTGAACTACATAAATAATATCGTGTTTCAGCTACTTTAATATGTACATGTGTATCCTCATCCCGACATTAATATATCTAATTGAAAAATACTTGATTCCAAGTGACAGAAACCATTTCTCATCAACTCTTCTGCTAGATCTAACCGGAGAAGCTATTTTAGGGGACAATTAGCGAATACTGAAGGTAAGAACCTCACATCAACAAATTGGATTTGAGACCTGCCTACGCACTGCCCATATGGTGGAACATTAAAGCTTTTGTAGTACTAAGTCGAAATATGAACTATCATCCTTCTCTATATCATGATAAGTATGAACATGATACGAGGTGACATATTTCTACTCTCTTGTGCGCAATTTGTTGTTTGGCAATTAAACTAATCTGTGAGGCATTTACCATCACTCAGCCTTGACCAAACATTTGGATATTGCAGAGAGTGAATAATACCTATTTCCCTAGCCAAAAATTGGCCCAAGTATGTGGTCGATATATATATAAACCAATTTTCTTATAGGCCTACATCTGTTTCGGAAATGAAGGCCCACTAACACTAGCAGCTCTAACGACATTTGACCAAAAAAAGAGTTAGCATGGTACTTTGCGGGCTTTAAACGTCATACTTCGGCCCATCTCCATACATCTAGGTTTGCAAATACAAAACACAAGAAAGTTATTTTATGACAAACAAACGGACCCTAAAGTTATTTGCAGTGTATAATTCATTTGACTTATTAATGAATTTTGTGAGAGTTTTTGTTTATAAATGAATTCTTTTATTTGAAACTGTAAAATTGTATTAAGTAATTCTCTGATCTATAAATATATTTATTGTATGTATTTCGTTTCTGCCCTTATATCTTGAAGCTCTATTTTTAAAACTTTAATATAAATATGTGTTCCATCAATAACATTTACAGTTTTTAAAATAAATTTAATTAATTAGTATCAATGGGTTGATAACACAAAGAAATAATTTATGATTTTAGATAACTAAGTACGCTAATACTATCTAAAAATAATGACGGAAGAATAAATAGCTTATGATTTGAGTTTCTAATTGAAGACGAAAAAAAGTTTGGATTAAGAAATATGGAAAAAAAATTGTCATTGAAGAAGCTCACAAGAAGAAGAACTAATTACATAGAGAATAAGGGCGGTAAAAAAAAAATACAACTTAGAGGGTAGTTTAGTCTTTAAGAAATAGAAAATATCACGTTACCCTCCTGTGTTATGTGAAACTATCACGCTAACCCCTATGTTTTAAAAACTATCAGAAACCCCCCGTGTTTTTTGAAACTCACTACACCACTCCCCTCTATTTATTTTAAACTAACACTGTTAGAAAAAAAGATGAATTGACTAATTTGCCCCTCTTTTAATATACTTTGTAAGAGAGAGAATATATATATATATATTTTTTTTTCTTTCTTTTTTTTCCTTCATCTCCACCCATTTTCACTAAATAAAAAAATTAAAAAAAATTAAAAGATCATCTTCTTCAACCCCCCACCCATCAACCCCTACCCCTCACCCCCCCTCCCCCTAACTTGTCAGCAACCCCTACCCACCTGTGAGGCCCACCCCCCATCCCCGTCACCCCTTCCCCACCCCCTATCAGCCCCCACCCCCGTCAGGATATATATATATATTCTGATTTGTGTGTATATATAAATATGTATTTCTTTATATATAAAGGTTTTTTTTGCCAATTTATGTCTCATATAAAGTTAAAAAAAACTCACGAAATTGCTTCTTACGTTAGTGGATTACACATTCAACTGTAAAACTAACGGATTGCAAACGAAGAGGGGTAGGATGGTGAGTTTCAAAAAACACAGGGGGGTTTTTGATAGTTTTGAGAACACAGGGGGGTAGCGTGATAGTTTTGCATATCACAGGGGGGTAACGTAATATTTTCTCCCTTAAGAAATGAACACTAATTTGGTGGCTTAGAATTTCTATTTTTTCAAAAAAGGTGTTTTCACATACAAGTAATTGGATTTACAAATGAATTCTCCAAAATTTTACTAAGTTCATTTATTACAAACAATATATAATATTTTATGTTATTCGTTCACCTCTTATATATTTGTATGGTAAGATTTTATGTATTAAATGTCAAATCTCTTGTATACATAATATAAATTCTTTTATATAAAGAATGGTGAAGAGGTGACGTATAATAATATACTTAATAAATAAATACAACGCAATGATAGTAAGAAGCCCATAATTTTTTTTCGTGAATAAGAAAATGTCTCCATTAATAGAACAAGGAATAGTATAAATTAACCAACTCTAGTAGGATAAAAATCGTTGACAAAAAAAAAAAAAAAAGTAGGATAAAAATCAGTAGCAAGGAGATTAGAGCATTTGCTAGCCAACCTAAGGGGTGGGATACAAGTGTTAAATTCGTTGTTGTTCAATTGGTAGATTTAGGCTCTATTTGTCCTAATTTTTTAACACTAAAAAGTGTTAATTTTTCTATAAGTTTAAAAGCTGAGGCTACCCTATCTATTTTTGAAAATGCTTTTAGGTAAAAGTTGAAATTTAAAAAAACTGAAAAACAAGAAGATTTAAATTGGAACTTTTCAAAATAAGTTTTTACGAAACTATTTTTACCTAATGCGGGAAGTTATTTATTTTTTCTTTCTCAAATATACCTCTTCATATTTTCTTAAAGTCCAATATTGCCCTTAAATTTTTTAAAAGTTCAATATTGCTCAACATATGTCAAATAGTCAACGACATTTGTTCAACAACACTTTTGACTAAAGTTCTACTGCTAAAAGCTCTAATACTAAAAATCTAAAATTTCACAACTAAGCCAAACATAGCCTTATTATTGTTCCTTCTAACAAAATTGAACAAAATTTGTTCAATGATAAGAAGCCCATAATGAGATGAGACAATAAAGTTATTCTCAAACTAGACTCTAGCGGTTTATGTACGAGATATGTGTATCTATATATACAACAAATATGCACAACAGACATATAAATTTCTATATGTACATGTATATGAAAGACATTATTTTTGTGTGAAGAATTTTATAGAGTGAAAACCATTTACCATGTCATGTTTTAATTAGGTTGATTATATAAAAACTATACCAATGATAATTTAAATTGGTTTGTTGTAATACTCAAGCTCACGCCAAGCTCATCTAGTTGTGATTGTGCTAAGCTCTGCGCGATCAAGTTTACATGATAGCTAACTTATTCACCAATTGGCCCATAATTTATCAAAATTATGTAGACCTACAATACCTAGTGTGAGTTGAAATTTGAAAAATGATTTGTTCTAGAAGAGGAATTTTAGGGTTGACTGTAGCTTTGACCTAAGTGCATCGCCGAACATGTCTTGACTAGCTGCGACTGTGGCGGTGATGAGTAGTAGTATAGGTGGGGTTTGGTAATAGATAGAATTGGAGAGTTCAGTTGAGGCAATGATTGTTGAGCCACCTTGGGAGTGTAGTTTGCAACCACGCAAGTTTCTTTTGTTTTTGTTTTCATCATTACATGTAAATGGCTTTGCCATCAAGTTTTTTGGATAGTTAAATAAAATCTTCTTCTTGCTACTATCCTTCTCATTTGTTTTTTCTTTTCATCATTTATGCCCCATTTCATTTGTCAGTATATGGGTAATAGGGGGTTGCAAAATATTTTTGATGACATCATCACACCTTATAACTAGGGTTCAGGACATTAACATTAAGGTAGATTTTTGTAAGAGGATATCGAAACTAAAGAGGGATTTAATAAAATACCGAATAATTGAAGGTAAGTATTCGTTAGTAACCAAGTTAAACTAAATAACCTTTTTTATTATTATTTAATGGAAGTTTAAAATCGTACAACACATATTAAGAATGTAACAAGAGAAAATCAATTTCACAACCTTTTACATACAAAACAAGTAACTTACCATTGGACCAAAACCCTAGTGGCAACTAAATAAACTTCTTATTATTCATATTTCAATATATAAGTACACATGCTAACATTGACTTGATGTGGCAATGGCTATTTTACATATTGACCACACAAAATTTAATTTTTCATCATAGTTTTTTAAGAACAGCAATA
Source organism: Ehretia macrophylla (assembly GCA_037974665.1). Lineage (NCBI taxonomy): Eukaryota > Viridiplantae > Streptophyta > Magnoliopsida > Boraginales > Ehretiaceae > Ehretia > Ehretia macrophylla. Next base: position 64,510,813 of record CM075765.1, read on the forward strand.
AAAGTGATGGGTCGAATATCTTCTTTAGCCATTTCTTCATCCACTAATTTACCATATTGCTTAAACAATCTGTCCATTATGGCTTCTCCAAAATGGTGGGCGATACTTGATTCTTGGATAGCCCTCACTGTCATTGCAACCATTGTTCCATAACTCACACCATTATCACTAACTCCCTTCTCTATTTCAAACATTTCAATCCGGTCCAATGTAAATGACCCTTCTCTCTTAACCACTTCTTCTAATTCTACTTTGGATGGTGCGTAGAAATGGACATCGTAAGAGTCGAGTTTTTCCTTCTCAATGTCACCCTAGCAAGAAGAAGAAAGAACATAAGTGAACACATACTGGTAAAATGTTCGAGTATTCGAATTTAAATAAACAATGTGAACATATATAAAGGGCAGTCGGGTTAGGGGTGGCAATGGCATGGGGTGGATTTGGAGTGGGGATCTATCCTCATACCTCGCCCTATCTTCTAAAAAGTCATCCAACACCCGTGTTGCCTCTGCATTCTGAACCCCATTACCCTGCCCACACTCTCACGTCATCCATAAATCCTCGTGGGAAATGAAGATTACCGTATACTTTTTTTGTTTTTTTGAATAGTGTAATATTAAGTTTTATTTGAATCACGTAACTTCAAAATATAAACTAAAGTTAATCCCCAACCACCGCTTCATTCCTCACTCCCTACCCTAATTCCCTGTCTATTTAGGTTGGGTGAGAGGGGAGGTGGGAGGTTGAATAGATACCTGCAAAACCTATTCCTATTGACATCCCTAAGTTAGATGTACGAAATTCTCGTTACGTGGGCGCCGAGAAATGATCAAACCCACTTTGAGCTTGGGATTACGATACGCAACCTTATGTTGTATTTAAAACTATAATTGGTTGTTTTCACAACTCAAATAATGTTGGATCATGGATATAGGTAGATAGTCGACCTATTTTAGGAATATCGTGTGTTGAATTTCGTTGTGCTATGTGGTTTGTGTGTGCGCGTGTCCCATTCCCAACAAATGAAAGTAAAAAAGAGAAGAAAAAATTGATAGCATCTGATTACCTGATAGAGCAAAGTCGCTAATGAACGAGTGAGAAGTTCCCAGAAGAATGAATTTCCTCTATCAACATGATTGGGACCTTCCCTTCCCAGAAGAATTAGGACCATCTTTCCTTTGCTAACCAGCTCGTGGGACCGTAAACGAAGGAACAGTGAGAAGTCTTGACAGAATTGGTCATGATATGCTTGTGCGACCTCTGGGGGGCTGCGCTCAGATACGTATATGCTGCCTTTGTTAATTGGCTTGCTCTGTTCATCATAAAGACCTGAAGGCACCTATAGAAAATGATGAACTACACGATCATTATAAGGTCATACTACTATGATATCTTGTAGTCTTACTTATGAGATTTATGTTTAATTTATAATAATTTGATTTCATTACAACTGTCAACACGAGTTTAAGTATCTTGAATCAATAAATTACGTTAAGTATTAGTTAAAGAATTGTAGCAAACAATAAATTAATGCAGGGGTTTAAGTCTTAAAAAGTTATTTCTATTTTAATCGTGAAATTTAGAAGAGTTTGATAGTCTTCGTTACCTTACTATTATCTACTCGATCGCATCCAACTTTATCGCACTAAGGCAAATGCAAAATGCAAAGTAGTTAAACTCACTTGTTTAGACCGAGGAGAAGGAATGCATTTTGGGTCTGAAGGACGCAATTTTCCGGTTTTTTTGGTTCAACTAACTTGTGATCGATTTAGCTAAACTTTTTCATTTTTCTCAACAAGTTTGAGTTGGACTTGGGAGCAAATCACTCTTTCTTTCTCCTATTTTAGAGTAGTACTCAATATCTAGTCTAGAAAGTTTCTCTCTCAACTAACCTTCGCTTTGGCTACTTTTTGCACTAGCCTCAAACGCTAATTCCATTTAGGATAAGATATTCTACATCCGTACCTGAGTTACACTGGTTACAGTGTATGAGGCTAGAGGAGAATATATTCTCACCTTTGATAGCCAGTGCAAACTGTAGGAGGAATATATAAAGTGCAAGCAATTGTCTGGAAAAAGTCTGCCATAAAACGAACCAGGATAACCAGCTACGTAAACCGATGGACCCCCATCAACTCTTCCCTTCTTTAGCTCTCTATAGAAATCCGGCAAGGCCTGAAAAATTGCGTTAAAATCGTTGGTCGGAAGATCGTTAAGATAAACTTGAAACTCAGGTATTGCTGGTTGCAAGATACGACTCGTTTCTTCAATAGTTTCAACTATGTCTCTTATATTTGACAATGCGTTAGACCCTGAAGAGCAACCCAAGTCAGCTATTCCTAAGCTCTTTGGCATTATTGTGAGATAGACTTCTTCAATGGTCTCTAGGGTTATATGCTTCACCTTGTCTGATCCCTTCTTCTGCCAGTAAAGAAAAAGAAAATTATAGGCATTTGATACAATTGAGCGTCACTGTATACCACCCGAATTTTATCACTCGTTTATCACCTTTTAACATGCCAATTAAGAAATCACGTAAAAAGTGATAAACATACAATAAAAATAGGGTGATATTAGCAATAGGCCAGAGAGCAAACCTGAAGCGAGGAATTTCTGGAATAGCTTGTCTTACCAGTTCCTCCTGTCATGTGGAAGATTTTCTCAACATCCATGATGGTGGGAATAGTTTATAGGCTTTGAGTTCACTGAATCTTGATGGCTCAAGTGGCAACAATGTGACGACCTTAGTGCAGTTTATATAGGAATGCTTCGAGGCACAAATTTGTCTTAAGATAATTAATTCTCAAAACTATAGCAATTTATGTCTGCATTGACTCTTTCTTTGTTAAGGTTAGTCTCCTAGATTTCATCAAAAAGCCATGTTAATTGGTTCTGTGTACATGTAATAACACTAGCTTTGGAAGTATTTGCTTAACTTATATGACCCACTAAATAGAGAGTTCAAAATTAAGGAGTTAGTTTACTGGTAAAAAAATTAGGACATCAAGAGAGATTCAGTCACATTTTGGATTGAATTAGTAAGAAGTTAATTTTTTTTGGATTAATTTTGATTTTTCTTGTTTAATTAATTTGGATTATACTTTTTTTGAGAGAAAGTTTCCTAGTGTGAGTATAAAAATTTTCACATAAAATTTCTTGTTGTAAAAAAAGAAAGTTTAAAATGATTTAATAAATTCTAATTCGAGCCGGGGCCTTTGGCATTTAAGGGGAGGAGGTTATATTAGAAGAACAGTGCTATCTGTCACCGAATTAATGCTTTATCCATCTCTATATGGTAAGTATTTTTTTTTTATATAAAAAACAAAAATTTGACTTAAATATATAAATTCTTAATATAAAAATATAATTAAATAAAATATTACTCAAATGATATAAAATATTATTCACAATAGAATCGCTCAAGTGGCAGACATTTGGGGGTGACATTTGAGTTGGTCACTTCATGCCAATGAAATATTATATATATATATATATATATTTATATTTTATTCAAGAGAGATTTAAAACCGTATAATATAATTAAAAAAATTTAAATTTATAATCTCTTACATACATAAATAATTACATATCATTAGATCAAATCTTAATGACAAAAGTAATTATATTTTAACCATATATCCTAGTGATTAACCTTTCCTATGCTCTGATTGGTTATTGGTCGTTCATGGCATTAACTAGTACCTTGTAGGTGGTCAACTCGATATAAAATTATGGTTTTCGTCAAAAAGAGATAAGACGTAGCCACGCGGGGTACTGTGCAAAATATAAATTAGGATTTCTACCGTCATAGACCCCTTATCTTTTTTAGGATTGTTTAGTTGGTTCTTTATCTTCAAAATGATTATAGATTAATCATTTATCTTTATTTTTTATATCACCGTTGATCTTTCCGTCATATTTCTAATATTTTTGACATGTACAACGCATGTGATAACTTTTTTAGAAGGCAAAATCATAAACTCATAAAAAACACATATTACCTCTCTCATTTAACTCAAAACCGATTCCCAAACCCATACCCCCTCAAATCCCTCAACTTCATCTGCAATTCACTAGGCTACCTATTTTGACTTCAATCGACAGTCATATATGTTGTTGCCTAACCTCTATCACAAATGTTTTTTTTTTTTTAATTTGCTTGATATTATTATATTATTTCATGACCATACAATAACCCTAATTTTCTTTTGTTCAAACTTACAAGTCATTAATTACAATATATTTGTATTACAACATTACCTAGTCCATAGAGAAGATTAGTAATACGCTAACCATTGGATTGGTCCGAAAATAAAATTAACATGTATTATTAGAACCTTTGATTCAAAAGAGTTGGTGGCTGATTTGTCTTCCGTGGTTCATCATTGACCCAATTTCACCTTTCACATACATTTTTCTATGCCTTCGATGCATCAGCCACCAACTTTTTTGAGTCAAAGGTTCTCATACATGTTAATTTTATTTTCGGACCAATCCAATGGTTAGTGTATTACTAATCTTCTCTATGGACTAGGTAAGGTTGTAATACAAATATATTGTAATGACTTGTAAGTTTGAACAAAAGAAAATTAGGGTTATCGTATGGTCATGAAATAGTGTAATAATATCAAGCAAGTTAATATTTTTAAAAAACATTTGTGATAGAGATTAGGCACCAAAAGCATATATGATTGTCGATTGAAGTCAAAATAGGTAGCCTAGTGAATTGCAAATGAAGTTGAGGAATTTGAGGGGTATGAGTTTGGTAATCGGGTTTGGGTTAAATAAGAGAAGTAACATATGTTTTTTATGAGTTGATGATTTTACCTTCCAAAAAAACTATCACATGCGTTGTACATGTAAAAAACGTTAGAAATATGACGGAAAGACCAACAGTGACACTAAAAATAAAGATAATGGACTAACTTATGGTCATTTTGAAGATAAGAAACCAACTAAACAATCCTGAAAAAGATAAGGGATCTGTGGAGATATAAATCCCAAGTGATGTTTAGATTAAGACATTCAGTTGCATAAAAAGTTCTCAACTAGTAGTCATTGGATACTATATCTTCAAGACACAAATCATTGTTATTGTTTTGTCAGGCTCTCGGATGAGCACATTTTAGAAATATGTGGACTTCATACATCATATGCATATATATGATCTGATTATTTTGAAGTAAATTTCAATAATAGTTTCCAAGGAATATGTGTAAGGGACATTTCGAGGACAACGGTCACATCGCTTACTAGAAGTTTAAGGATTCAAATCTTTGTCACTCTACCAATTAGCAAAGTGAAACCATTTTACTATTAAGCATTTGCTTTAATGGTATGATTTTCATTTTGTGTACAAAAGGTCTTTAAGGTCAATTTTTAACGTATATAATATTTTTTGTGTGTATTGTAATATTGATTTAAACCTCTTTTTCAATAAATAAATAAGTGCAACGATCTTCACATAGCAACATGATCAATTTGTATATTAGCTCCATAAGATTCAATGCCTCACAGTATACATAAGCTAATATAGTACTCAGAGGGAGGTGACTCCTCACACTCGCTTCCTTTTGAATAGTTTCACATAAAATTTCTCATCATATTATATTATTATATTATGAAATTATACAAAGTAACAGACTCTAAACAGAATTTCACTTCAAACAAAATTACTTTCATTTTGAAAAGTCACATTCGTTAGATGGAGAGAAATTAATTTTGAAAAATATGACTATATGAATGTCGATTTAGATTATCCTTGTAAAAAATTAATTTATGGAGTGCTACCATATACAAAAAAATATATACATAATCTTATAAATCAAATCAAATTTTATTTCCTTAAATAGAGTCCGTCCGACCACATGAATCTGACTATAGCATTTTTTTATATTAAAAGCCTTTTTCTTCATCAGCTTTATTATGCGAATTCTCATTTGAATGTCATATTCGTAATCTAATAACTTGAAAAAAATCTCTTCCGTCTTCCAATAAAATTTTCCACCGGTCCTGAATCCAGCCGGAATCGTGTTAATATTTTTTTTTTTTTGGATAAAGGAATCGTGTTAATTACTGTGGCAGAAAGACCCACTACTTGTACTTGGTGCAACATGAGTCAATCAAATCAGTGGGTACTTGCCAACACCAAAAGAGAAAATCAAATTGGTAACAAAAAGTGGAGAATATTTATTCTCAGTTGCTTCCCTACAAAAAGCCTAGGCCTTCGACATATGTCAGCCAAGGGATGCTTCAAGTGCCCTCTTTTTTTCAAAGACAATATGCGCCTAATTCGGCTTTTGGTGAGTGCCAGCTAACTTTGTGCATCATTTTGGTACCGATGCACTTGATAGCATAATTCTGGCCTTTTCAACAGGTGGGATTGCGGGTCCCTTGAGACATAGTTTAATAATAATGAGATAAAATTATTTATATAAGATCGTGAGTTTAACATTATTCATTATTTTAGAATTTTGCTATTAATTAATTTAGTACATGTGTAAAGTCGCACTACTGCATTATGAGATTTACTAGTTAGGGGGGTTGGGCTCCACCAGCTAAGCTCTCAGTCAACCCAAAAATAGGTAAGATTGCATAGTTGGATCTATTCATAAAGTTATATATAATTTTACTTCTATACGGATGCGAAAATATACAGTTGTCAAATAAAAAGTGGGCCACACATGCAATGGCGGAGCCAAACACCCCGGGTTAGGGGGTGCTGCTTTGTCACTCGAGATTAGGGGTGTACTACGTGACAGAGTCAGTAATCGGGTTTGGACACTTATTCATGCAAATTTATTTTATATAAAATGAAAAAAATATTGTCTTTATCCCTAAAATCATGACAATGATGAAAAAATATTAAAATATTTAAATATATAGAATTCGTTAATATTCGAACCGAACTGTTTAATCAAATATACAAAATCATCAATTAAAAATAAAAGACAGTGTAAAAATCATTTTAAAAAATTAAAATAAAATTAAATGTACAATTAAACTAGAAAAGTTTAACTTAAATGTTAAAAATAATATAAAAATAAATTAATCAAAATTCATACATAATGATAACACAAATAATTCCCGAAATATAGAAAATAAATTTAAAACATATTTATAAATAAGAGAATAAAAGTAAAAAATGAAGAGAGAAAAATATAAGAAAAGAGAGAGAAAAAATTAAGAGGTTATTTTTAGAAGAAAAAAAAATCAAATTTCAGGGGGTTCATGTGAACCCCTGAGAGCTATGTGGCTCCGCCAGTGCACACATGGGGCCCCTTTTTGGTATTAGAGTCCCACATCTGTATAGAAGCATTGCTCTGTTATATATTATAAAAGATATTCAAAATTTGTGAATTGTATATGTATACAATTATTATAAAATACTTTAAACAATTAACTATCATTAAACAACCTAAACAAACCTTGGAAAACTACAAAGAAGTCTCCGTGCATCCATTGTGGACACATCTCATAAATTCAAGTTAATCTTTATGATTATCTGACAGATGATTCAACGATGACACACATTATATGTAGATTCCATCTATGAAAAATCACATACACATTCACAATTACTGCTAAACGTAAAAATAAAAAATAAAATTACTACAAAATAAGGGGAGAAAAGATCAAAAACTTATAAGGACTAGGTTGACACCTCCGAGTGAATTGTGTAAGAGTGCATATGAATCTCAGCAAGTGGTCTGAGATTTTACAAAATTGTTACTTCTGATTTTTGTCAATGTCCATTATAACCCATTAGTTTCTTAGAGACCGCTCAAAGAGGAGCATAACATATATAAAGAAATCCAATATCATCCCACTTGAAGGTAGTGTAACCTTTCTTTCCTTTTTCAGCCTTTTGCTTCTCCCCATATAATGCGGTTGGCAATTAAGCTGTTCCTTTTTTTTTTATATTGAATTAAGCTGTTCCTTTTTTTTATTTATTGAATTATGCTGTTCCTTGCCTTAAGCGTGTGTCGGCTTCAATATCCTACCATGTTTATCGCATCCCGAACTATCTGAATTGCATGTGAGAGGTATGTGGACCATACAAGCGCATTAATGTAGCGATCAGTTATAAAATTGACCCTATTGTTGTGGATTTTGTTTAAAAACAATTGTCGTCTTTAACCAATCAATTCATAATTTTTTGATATTGCAATTTTGCTTCATTGAGTTGTTTGGGCAAATCTAATAATTGTCTAGGTACAATAACTGCTCAGACAGGTCCATTATAAATCTAAGTAGATCCAATAAACATTTGAATAGATCCAATAATAACCTAGATAGATCCAATAACCGTCCGAACAAATCTAATAACTGTCCAAACTAAATTTTATAATTCAACAAAAATATAAAGATCAAAAAACAAAAAAATAATATCATTTGTAAGCCTAACCCCTCTTTTCGTGCCTTCTGCCCACTTCAGTACGTACTTGATTCGACTCAAAATAATATAGTGAGTGGCATGTGCAGCAGCTAAGTTAGGAGGAGTATATTTCATGTCATCAATGAAAACTGCAATCATATGCTCATGTATGGCGAGTGTTTAGACAACAAGGCTCTGCTGACTTTTTGCCTAGTTAGGTTTTTATGCAAAATTGTTGCTCATTAATGAGTACAACTTGTACCATCTTATCACTTAGCAAAAAAACTTGTACCATCTTATCAAGTCACCTTGAAGTTTATCCTGTTCATGTTTTGTAGAGGAGATCTCATTAGTCCCATGTCACTCTCATACTTGACTTTGCCTTGTGTACAGCGTATAGGGGGCTGCAATTTCTGTACGTCTCCCAAGTTTCAACTATTAAAACAACTGGCAACAGATTACTATTTTCCTTTTCCCTTTTTTCGAAAAAATTGTTCACATTTTTGTTTGAATAAGTCAAAAAATTCATTTTACTTAAGTCAATCCTGATAAATATTGTATCCAACTAATTTGAAACATATTTTCCTTGAATATATTATGTGTTTTAAAAATTGACACTCTAATGTAAGCTTGAAAGGTTTCACCGAAGAATCTCTTGTGGGAGAATTATGCGTGGAAAATGATGATATAAATAAATCACAACTCAAAGTAAATGTGAAAGATAAAACTAGATAAAAAGGAAAAATACAATATCAAAGGTTTATGTAAAAGTCGCAATCTCGATCATGTATTTACAGATGGAATCGAGTAGGCGATTAAGAAGAATAAAACAATACGTAGTCTCGACTATGTAATTACACATGAAGTCGAACAGGCGTTTATTAAAAAAAAAAGGAAAATAAAAAGACAGAAAGAAATCAAAAAGGAAGAAGGAAACTGAGAATTGAAATTACAAAATAATAAATGAATTTACTTGAATGTAAACCAAAAATTTCAGATAAATGCAAAACTTCAAAGAATTTCACCGAGGCCTAAAGATCTTAGTTTCCTTAAGACGATATCGCCCCGCTACGGTGCTTACGGACTTTTGGCGATTGTCTCCCAGGATTCAACAGTGTGATATATTCAATAGGAGCACTCCAAATTGAAGAAACTTGGCGAACCTCAAATATTTGAATTTTTCTAACACAATGTTATGATTTGCAATAAAATAGTTTAATGCAATGTTTATCTGGAAAAATCTATGTAAAAAAAGGTTTAGAATGCCTACTATTCATAGGCAACTTCGTACCATTTCATGAAGGGGTGCCAGATTTCATACCATTTCATAAAGGGGTACAAAGTTTCATACCATTTCATGAAGGGGTGCAAAGCTTCATACCATTTCATGAAGGGGTACAAATCTTGAAGAAGTTCTTCCAATTTTGCATTCACTTTTTGTTGGGTCAACCCAACACCAACAATTCTCATCCAAAAAAAAAAAGGATTTCTATTTTGTCAAGCAACAGTCCTTTTTTTTAAAAAAAATTAAGTAAAATACATCATACTCGTATTTTTATAAAGTTACATCATAAACCGTTGTATATGACCCTCCGCCGTCCATTTTTCTATTAATTTTAACGTGGAGTGTAATATACACACGCCTATGATGCAAATATGACATTTATCAGAGAAGTATTTACAACTTTTTTAATATCAAAAGATGGTATTTGCCACTTTTTTAATATTAGAGGGAGATATTTATAACATTCTTCATTTTATAATATGATTGAGAAAATACCTTAAACAAAGGAGAATCACAATGAAACTGATTCTTGCACGGTCTTTTATTATGCCCAAATTGCAAACACTTTTGACAAGTTCATAGTAAGAATCATAGGCGTTTGTATTACACTCCCAGTTAAAATTGACAGAAAAATAGACGGTCGGGGTCATATGCAACATTTTTCATAACACAGGGTTTATAACGTGATTTTTTAAAACACAGAATTTACAATACAATTTTATGAAAACATAAGGAAATATGATGTATTTTACTCTTTTTAATTTATTATTCATTTCTTAAGAAGGCAAAGTCGGGATTACAACAATTCTAGTTAAACTTATGACTTCTTCCATCTGCCTAAAATGGAGCTAGCAAACACCCAAAATTAGCGAAAGAATCACAATTATAAAATGATACAAAACAAGCTTTTGTATAGCTTATTTGGTTAATTACAACAACCTCCCTTTGTTTTACATAATTATCGGAACTTTTTTTCCCTCCAAATTATTCCAACCTCCCTTGTATTTTTAATATCTTGAACGCTTTAAAATTGATTCTTATCAATTTCTAGTTTTTTTTTTTTACTAAGTCAGAGAAATAATTTTATTAAAGAAAAACAAATACAAGAGAACGGTCGTCAAACCAAAACAGGAAAGACCGATTTCAAAGCCAAAGCACCAAAGAGATCAAGAAACAAGTATGAAGGATCTTTTAGAGTTTCTAGTTGCTACTAATATGACGAACATATGGCGAAACAAGTGTAGAAATCGCTTGGCACAAAAAGCACACCAATGTTCATTACGTAAAACAACTATATAGTTGTACAAAGGCATATGGATAAAGACGTAAAAAGATAATCCTAATCCTAAGGTTGTTACAACAATGCATATCTTAATAATACAAGAGGACCTATGCACAGACGTATGAGAAATATAAGGAGAAGATATGTGAGAATCTTGGTATTGCACGTGTATGTGTAACATTCCCTCTCAAGTTGGCGTATGAAGGTCCGAAATGCCCAACTTGCACAAAAGATAATGGAACTGTTCGCGACCAAGTGCCTTGGTGAAAATATCCGCCAATTGGTCACGAGAGGTAATATGATGTGGGACAATCTCATGAGCTTGGATATGTTCACGAACAAAATGACAATCAATTTCGATATGCTTTGTACGCTCATGAAATACTGGGTTGTTGGATATGTGGATAACTGCCTGATTATCGCAAAATAATTGAACTGGAGTTGGATAAGAAAGACCAAGGTCCTTAAAGAGTCGACGGAGCCATGTGAGTTCACTGGTCGTGGCAGCCATACTGCGATACTCTGCTTCAGCTGAAGATTGTGACACCACTGCTTACTTCTTCGAGCGCCAAGAAACATGTGAATTCCCAAGAAAAATAATGTATCCAGTGGTGGAGCGACATGCCATAGGACATCCGGCCCAATCGGCACAATAGGCTCGCAATAGAGGTGTACTAGTTGCAAGTAATAAGATTCCTTGACCTGGATTGCATTTGAGGTACCGCAGAAGTCGTAAAGTTGCGTCCATATGATGTTGCCTAGGACTTTTGTTGTCCCTTAATTAAACCTAAAAGGGGGGTGAATTAGGTTATATAGGCAATAATACTACTTTTTCGATTAGGCAATATACTAGCAATGATTAATCAAAAACAATCTTAAATAGATATGCACTATAGCAATATGAAATGTGAGTGAGGCAATTTATCAAACACTTGGTGTGCAGAAAATAATGCAAAGAGAGAGTTGAGAGAAAGAGATATTGCAAATCGCGATTTAGCGTGGTTCGGCCCCCGCCTAAGTCCTCGACCTAAGCTCCCCGCTTAAGATTTCAACAATCTTTACTATGGTAGCTCTTCAAATATTGGTGAGTCCACAAACCAACTATAATAGTAGTTCAAGCTTTTACAATAGAAAAATTATTCTCAATACAAAACTTTAACCCCAACACCTTTGACAAGGAAATCCTTCCTTTCAAAGTGTTTAACTCTCTCTTTTGGTAAGTGTTTGAGATTCACAATAAAAGCCATCTTTTAGGGTAGATGAATACAATGAATGCTTCTCTCAATATTGCTCACAAATTCTTACTTAAGTATAGCTCAATGATGATTCAAAGATGAAATTAATGAAAGAACTCAAGAGTAATTGCTTTGAATCAAATGAAATGAGAGTTTTCAATTGAGAGAGATTAATAGAGGCTGAAATATGTGTAATAAATGCACCCCAACGTTCATAAAATGACTATATTTTGAATCAGCGTTTTGGCCCGAGCAGTCGACCCCTGTTCCACCGGTCGACCGGTTGAAAGACCCTCGTCCGGTGGACAAGTCTAGGGCGAACGACCCTTTGGCCACTGGTCGATTGGTTGCCGTGGGGTCGTCCGGTGGGCTTAAAACTGTAAGAGTTAGGTTTTGAAAACGTTTATTTTGAGCATCTTTTGTAACGCCTTTTTCAATTATTTCAAAAATAACTTTTAAAAATCATTATCGAGCATATACCATTTGTAAGACCCAGACCCTGGCCAAGTCCCAACTGGTACCCCTTATGACTTCCGTCTCCATCCTTATAACTCCATCTTCATTCTTCAAATCTTTTCCTTGAGTTGATGGATGTTCTTCTTCTTTCTTCAGCTTGATGAACTTGGAATCGGAGTCACTTTTGATTCATCTTTACATATACACACTTAAACAAACTCATTAAACACATTTATGGTTTGTTATATCAAAATCAAGATTTAGAAGCCCTTTAGGCTAACAATCTCCTAATTTTTTATGATGACAAAACTTATCCCAAATAATAACAATATAAGCATAAATGAGTTTGAGAGAGCATTTTGCATTTCGTGCATTTTGAGTTTGCTTGAACCTAAAATAGGTAAGATATAAGTTTGTTCAAAACTCCCCCTCAACTTGTGCATATTTTAACTTCTTACTCCCCCTCAATGTATGAGTCTTCTCTTAGGCTCAAGTTTAACACATTTGTCATGCTAGCTTTCGTATTATTTATACATTTTTTTCTCCCCTTTTTTGTCATTAGTAAAACAAAGTAAAGCATGATCTTTCATAGTTCATCTCCAACTATTTGGCAAAAAAATACATAATAAAACAAGACATAACAATTGAAACCGAAAAACCAAAGTCATGGAAGTAGATTGGAAGAAACATAGAGAGTTAAAAAATTGAAACAATTTGATAGAGTGCATGACAAATTAAAACAAGATATTTTTGAAAAAAAAAATTGCAAAGTCTAGGAGATAGGGCAAAGGGGATCATCCTATTCATCTTAAGGCAACGGGTTTAGTCCTTCATAAACTTCTCATAAAGCTTTTCAAGCATCGTCTTTATGCCCTTCATCTTGGAGTTGACTTTTCCAACGGTCAAGGATAACTGATCAACTTTCTAAATCAAATTATCAACCTTGGTATTTACCTCTCCAAGAGTGGCTGGGCGAGATCTTCTCCTTGTAGATGAACTTGCACCTCCAATATTAGCATATCTTCCTTCGTGGTCTCCATTACCACTCTCACTTGCGGCTTCACTGTCATTTCCCTCTTCCCCAAGGTCATAGTTTTCTAGAACATCAACTACTTCAGATTGAACCTTACAGAATTGACGTTGCGCAATGTAGATAATGTTTTTATTTTCACGAGCCATGTATTGTCTATCTAGGCAATATTTGTCAAGGAGATAGATGGAAGCATTCAAGGGTTCAAACTGACCAACACGAGCGATATCTCTTAGTCGAAAAAGGTGACACAAGATCATCCTATAGGGCAAGGATTTCTTTTTGAAGGCCAACATATGACTAAGCATAATATGTAGGAGGTTGATTTTTACCTTCTTGTACATGAGATGCATCATATAGCCTGTGAAGAATCGAATTGTCCCGTCTTTGACAATGCGAGGCATGATGACTTGATTCAAGATATAGAGGAACAATCATTTTTTAGCACAAAGTTGATCTCGTTTTGGCATAAACTCTTCCGACCTTCCCGAGCCTTCCCACAAAGTAGTAAACATCTCTGTTGGAGCATTGTCGTGTAGTCCGCTTGGTAAGTTAATAGGGGGGTAGATTTTTAGACCACTAATTGGAATGCCTAGCAAGTTAGCCAAGTCCCGTTCACTCACAAATATGTTAACTCTATTTACTCGGCTTTTTAGCCCACGCACACCCTCATGTTCACCTTCTACCGCATAAGCATAAAACTCATGAACCCATTGATCACAATTGATATCCTTAAGTCCAAATAGAGGAAGCTATCTTTGATATCTAAGCAATTTATGTGGATAGGTGTTATCCAAAAAATTTGGAGGATCAAGAAGCTTACCCCAAAGAATTTCCTTTTTAGAAAAATCACCCAATGCAATGATGCGCATAGGATCCCATGGGTCAATTGTGTGAGGCCTAAAACCGGTCTTTCGTTTCTTGGATGCTTGTCGTGATGATGATGCCATGAGTAAAAAAGAAGATTTGCAAGAGAAAACAAGAAAAAACTTGATTTGTGAATTTTGTCGAACACCTTGTGTGCAAGAGAAGTTTGATCACAAACTTATGAAGATTTAAATAGAGAGAAGATTACTGGAGTGAAGTTTAGGATTTTGAAGGCTTTGATATTTTGTTTGTAGTAAAGATGATGAGGTTTAAAGCTTAAAAAAGTTTATGAGGATTTATAGGATTTGAATGGTAAAGATGGGTAGGGTTTAAGAAAGAGAAAAATGATTGAAAAAGGTATAGAATTTGGATTTTAAGCTTGGTGCCCGTCATTGCCGCGACCGGATGAGGATAGACGCACTGATCAACCGGTGCCAGATCCTCGTCCATCCCAGGCACGTCCACCGGATGAGGGTATGGTCCACCGGTCCACTGGTCGACCGGTGGCAACCCTCTCTTCCGGTAGTGCACTTTCTGCCAGGAAGTGCATCTCATGGGAAAAACTTCAAGTTTTTTGCAACGTTAACTCATTTTAAGCATGCTCAATTCCCTTCTAATCTTGCAAAATTGATTCTCATGCAGAGGTTTAATAAAAATATCTAGTAATTGATGTACGGAATCAACAAATTCAAGTATAACATCCCTTTTTTGAACATGATCGTGAATGAAATGATGCCTAATTTCAATATGTTTTGTTCTAGAGTGTTGGATGGGATTCTTAGTGAGATTAATGGCACTTGTATTGTTGCATTTAATAGCCACATTATTGTACACAAGGCCATAGTCGTGCAAATTTTGTTTCATCCAAAGAATTTGGGCAACACAATTTCCGGCAGATACGTATTCAACTTTGGGCTTAGAGAGAGCTATACTATTTTACTTTTTACTAGATCAAGAGATTAATGAATGCCATAGAAATTGACAACATCCACTAGTACTCTTCCTATCTACTCGATCTCCTGCATAATCTATATCCGAATATCCTATAAGTTCAAATGATGTGCCTTTCGGATACCACAATCCTAAATCTATAGTCTCCTTAAGATATCTAATGATTCTTTTTATTGTATTTAAGTGAGACTCTTTAGGACAAGATTGAAAACGAGCACATAAGCACACAACAAATACAATATCGGGCCTAAAGGCAGTTAAATAAAGAAGACTTCTGATCATATCTCGATATTGCTTTTCATCTACCTTGTTACCTTCCTCATCTTTGTCAAGCTTGATTGATATTGACATTGGTGTACTCATTTCTTTTACTGACTCAAGCCCAAACTTCTTAATAAGTTCTCTAGTGTACTTGGCTTGATTGATGAAAGTGTCCTCTTGTGTTTGCTTGATTTGGAGTCCGAAAAAAAAAATTCAATTCTCCCATCATACTCATCTCGAATTCCTTGTACATAAACTTAGAGAAATACTCACAAAGAGATTCATTAGTAGCACCAAAGATTATATCATCAACATAAATTTGTACAAGCAATTTATCTTTGCCTTTTGTTTTAACAAAGAGGAGTGGAATCTAATTTTCCTCTAGTGAACCCTTTTTCAAACAAATAGTTGCTAAGCCTATCATACCATGTTCTAGGTGTTTGCTTAAGGCCATATAATTTCATAACTAGTTTATATACATAATTTGACAAGTTAGAGTCCTCAAATCCGGGTGGTTGTTTCACATAAACTTCTTCCTTGAAATAGCCATTTAGAAATGCACTTTTTACATCCATTTAATATAATTGAAAGTCCATAAAACATGCAAAGGCAAGAAGCATACGAATGGATTCAAGTCTAGCTACGGGAGCAAATGTCTCATCATAATCTAGGGCTTCTTCTTGATTATACCCTTGAGCCACTAGTCTAGCTTTGTTCCTAGTTACAACCCCGGATTCATCTAGTTTGTTCCTAAAAACCCATTTTGTACCAATTATAGGATAATCCTTAGGTTTTTCAACTAGATGTCATACTTTACTTCTTTTAAATTGATTTAATTCTTCTTGCATGACAATTATCCAATCTTCACGATCTAAAGCTTCTTTAACATTTTTAGGCTCTACTTGAGAAAGAAAAGCAACATGTTCACAATAAGCATTTAGATTAGACTGAGTTCTTATTCCCTTTGAAGGATCACCAAGAATTTGATCATTTGGATGATCTCACACAAATTTCTAACATTTTGGTAGATCATCATTTGTTGTGGCTTCTTGGTCATTTTGCATTTGTTGTTTATTGACTTGTGGATTTGCTAGAGCTTCACCATCTTTTGAGGTTTGACCCTCTTCAGCACTTGTCTCCTTTGGATCACTCGGGGTTCCCTCATTGTCAATGGTTGTAGGTAATATTTGAACGTCAACTTCGGAAGCACCTACATCATCATCATTCTTTCTCGGGGCAAAATGATTAGTTTCATCAAAATTACATGCATAGAATCTTCGATAAACATATTTCTTTTGTTAAAAACTCTATAAGCTTTGCTTCTTGAAAAGTAACCCATAAAAAAGTCCTTCATCGATTTAGAATCAAATTTTCCAAGATGTTCTTTTGTATTTAGGATGAAACACTTACAACCAAATACTTTGAAATGAGACACATTTGGTGCTCTACCTTTTCATAATTCATAAGGTGTTTTCTTTAGAAAATGTCTAATTAGCACACGATTTAGCACATAACATGCGGTATTTATGGCTTTGACCCAAAAATATGTTGGCTAGTTATTTTCTTTCAACATTGTTCTTGTCATTTCTTATAATGTCCGGTTCTTCATTTCTACTACCCCATTTTGTTGAAGAGTTCTAGGAGCCGAAAATTATGTTCAACGTCACGTACTTCACAATAGTCCATAAAAGATGCATTTATAAATTCGGTGCCTTGATCACTATGAATACAATTAATATAATAGTCTTTCTCATTTTGTACCTTATTACAAAGTTTAGCAAATTCATTGAAGACATCATTTTTATATGCAAGGGGTCTCACCTATGTGAATCTAGTGTAATCATCTATGATAACATAGACATATCTAGATCTATCTAGGCTTGCCACATCCATTTGACCAAAAAGATCCATATGTAATTTTTGTAAAGCTCTTGATGTGGTTACCTTGCTAATTGTTTTGAAAGATGTTTTGTGTTTTTTTCCAAATTGGCATGCATAAAATAAATGGTCTTTTTGAAATCTAGTCTTAAGAAGACCTATGACAAGTTCTTTTCTAGAAAGTTTAGCAAGTAAATCCATGTTAGCATGACCAAGTCTTCTATGTCATAACCATGAGTCTTCATTAATGGTAACTAAGCATGTTACATTTTGACATTTTAATTCATGGAAGTTAATCACATACACATTATCATATCTATTTCCAACAAACAACACTTCATCATCTTTATCATACACCTTGCAACAAGTAGATAAAAATTTAACCCTAAATCCATTATCACAAAATTGACTTACACTTAACAGATTGTGTCTAAGACCTTTAACAAACAAGATATCATGAATGGAAAGAGAGTTTATATCTCCTATGCTACCCTTACCAGTGACTTTGCCTCCTTCATTCCTCTATAGCTAACTTTACCTTTGAAATCTTTGTCAATCTCATAAAAGAAAGAAACATCTCCCGTCATATGTCTTGAGCACCCACTATCAATAACCCAAGTATCTTCATACTTCACCTTTAGGGCAACTTATCATTCATAGAAATAAATCAAGTTCATTTTGGTCCCCAAGGTTCTATTGGGTCTTTTTGTGTTAGTACGAAATCCTAATGCATCTAACAACCCATTTGGGTCTAAGCCATAAAGGAATATGAGAATCTCTTCCCACCATGTTTCTAAATCTACATCGTGATGCATTGTGACCAATCTTCTCATAATAAATGCATCTCTTAAATGATCCTCTTGATGTTGAGGCTACATGCCAAGGGGATGATGCTTTGACAAAATGATTTTGAAACCCTTTTTGATGTGGCTTATAGCCAATCTATTTTTTGTCAATTTGTACTTTTTGTGATTCTTTTAATGGTGGATGGACAATTGAGGATTGAGAAGCTTTCACAAAGATAGTTTTTGAGAGCTTTAGTTTAGAAAATGGCTCATAGCCAATTCTACCTTTGTCAAATGGTAATTTTTGGGAACCAAGGATTTCGTCCAAAGCCTTTGTTCCCCTTGAAAATCTAGCAAGATCATTTTTGTAAATCAAGCACTTGTTTTTCAAAGTCTTTGATTTCTAATTCATTTTTGGACTTTAAATGATACTATTCACAAATATTTTTGGTAAGAGTATCATTTTCATCTCTAAGTTCTTTAACTTCTTTTTGAAGTTCATAATTTTCTTTTTGAAGATTCTTTACTTTTGAGTGTGCAAGAAGAAAACTATCATGTAGTTTTAAAAATTCATTTGTTAGTTCCTCAAAAGTACATTCATCATCATTAGAAGAAGAAGAAGATTCATCACAAGATGAAGAAGTTACCTTATCATCTCTAGCCATGAAGCACACAAAGTTGGCCACTTCGGTTTCTCTTCCACTTTTATCACCGATTGATATATCATCCTCAACACAAGCCTTCATTGCCTTTTGCTTCCCTTTGATCAATTTTGGACACTTTGTTTTGATGTGTCCTGGCTTATCACAGTTGAAGCACTTGATCTCCTCTTTGGTCTTTTCTAATTTTTCTTTGAATCTTCTCTTGACTTTGTTGTTGATGGGCTCCTCTTTCTTCATCTCTTTGTATTTCAAGAACTTCTTAAAATTCTTTGCAAGAAGTGCAAGCTCATCATGATCACTATCATCTTTGTCTTCATCACTCGATTGAGATTGAGCAATGAGAGCAAGTGATTTCCTTGTCTTCTTTTCTTCTTCATCTCGTATCTTTTCTTGATTCAATACAAGTTCCTCCGTCTCAATATTGCAAATGAGCTCATGCACCATAATCTTGGATAGATTGGTTGATTCTCTAATTGATGTCACCTTTGATTTTTATTCTTTTGGAAGAGCCATAAGAATCTTTCAGTTGAGTTCTTCATTTGGATACTTCTTTCTGAGAGCACTAAAGTTGTTTACAATTTTAGAGAATCTTTGATGCATTTCATTTAGTGATTTTTCGGCCTTCATATGAAACAACTCATACTCATGGATGTGAAGATCAATTTTGGTATTCTTCACTTGAGACATTTATTGATAAGACAAGTGTAACATATCCTAAATCTCATGAGCGGTTTCACATTGACTCACATGACTATACTCTGTTTCGTTTAGAGCACAATAAAGGATGTTCTTGGCTCTTGAGTTCTTGGTCATCATGATAATGTCTTGATCATTAAACTATCTCATTTCCTTGGGCACTTGAATGGTTTTGACTTTCTCAACTCCACTTGAAGTCGAAGCATCTTTGACCGTTGATAAATTTGTATTTTTAGTAACTTTAACCCATTGAATCATGTATATTGCATTATTATTTCAAGCTTAATTGTATATTTTACACAAATTTAGTGCAATATAGGTTTTAAAGAAGAAAGAGAAAAAACGGCCATAAAAACCAACTTTTGGAGCGAATATTCAGCGCAACACTGAAGGAAAATGGTAGAACAACTTCAAAACGAGCAATTTGAGTTTGAATTTGGCCAAACCAAGTGCAGAAATAGATTTAGGACGCTGAAAAACCTTAGAATAGACCACGTCAACTTTTTGGTCAACAGTCAAAGTCAATGGTCAATGGTCAAAGTCAAACGAGCTGGTCAAGTCAAAGTTCGGAGTCACAGTTCACCTACCATAGCCAGAAGGGCACTCGAGCGCCCATTTTCTGAGCTCGAGCGCCACTTTTTGAAAAAGACCGACAATTGAGTGGCAGAGTGCAGACTGAAAATGACATAAAAAAAAAATTAAAATCAAAATTGCAGAAGGGCGCTCGAGCGCGCCTGACTGGCACTCGAGCGCCCCCCTACATTTTTGCCTATAAATAGTCACGATTTTCGGCAAACAAGGGTGTACCATTTCATCTCCTAGCATAATTTTTGTTATTCTTGTGTTTGTAAAGTGAGTTGTGAGTGTGTTAATTATTTTATTTAGTTATGTGCAACGTTATAATCCCGAGGGAAGGGTCTAGTGAGCTATAAGCATATCAAAGTCATACCGGTCTATCGAAATCCGTTCAAACACAATAAGTATTCTTTGATTTTGGTTTTCATTATGAATTTGTGTACTTTAAAGTTTATCATGGCACACTAGACCCGAGATTTGGGGTGGTACGTGTGAGGTTATTCTTGTACATATGTTTTGATTCAGATTTATTAAAGTCTCGTATTTTTTTGTTTCCAAGTATTCTTTGATTAATTATACATATACTTGTACTTATGTTATATTTAATTGAAAGTACATATAAGCCCGGTTTTATAAACCAGTGGCAATACGAGACTACTTTGGATGGATTCTAGTCTGGTTGTATCGACACTTCCAAGTTACATATGTGAAAGATTAATTGAGAGATTGGATATCGTTAGGTTGTACCAACATATCCAGTCTTATTAATTAATTAATCTTCTCACTTATGTAATTAAAGGTTCATTTCAGTAGTGGGAGCTTGTAGCCCTATTTCTGAAGGACTTAACTTTTAATATGAATCAATAACTTTGTACTTGAGTATACCGAGCTATAACCATCCTGAATCATTAACCCTTTGGATTTTCATTGTATTATTAAGTGTTGTAATTCTTCAATTTTGTACATTTGTTTAATTCACTTTTGGACCTTGTTACTACTGTATCTTTGGACATTTTGTGGACATCTCTTGGACTTAATTTTCCGTACTTTTGTACTTCCGTACTTTTGGACTTAATCAAACTTATCCGTGACGGAAAATAGTCAAACAATTCTAAATTAAAGACTTAAATTAATTTGATAACCCAATCTCTGTGGATCGACCCTCTACTTGCCACAGCTAGAGGTAATTCAAGGTAAGCAATATTTTCAATCATTTAACCTTACTATTTTTTAGCGCAAAACGACGCGATCAACCGTCACTTCCTTCATTGGAACATAAGGACCATCTTCTACCAATGACCATAGAGCATAGTCAACGGATTATATGTATGTCTCCATCTTGTTCTTCCAATAATTGAAATTGGTACCTTTAAACAATGGAGGCCTATTAGTGGAGTAGTCTTCAAAGTAAGGAAAGGTATGCAAAGTCCTAGCTCTTGATACCATTTGTTGTCCCTTAATTAAACCTAAGAGGGGGTGAATTAGGTTATATAGGCAATAATACTACTTTTTCGATTAGGCAATATACTAGTAATGATTAATCAAAAACAATCTTAAATAGATATGCACTCTAGCAATATGAAATGTGAGTGAGAAAATTTATCAAACACTTGATGTGCAGAAAATAATACAAAGAAAGAGTTGAGAAAAAGAGATTACAAATCGCGATTTAGCGTGATTCGGCCCCCGCCTAAGTCCACGACCTAAGCTTCCCGCTTAGGATTTCAACAATCTTTACTATGGTGGCTCTTCAAATGTTGGTGAATCCACAAACCAACTATAATGGTAGTTCAAGCTTTTACAATAGAAAAATCATTCTCAATACAAAGCTTTAACCCCAACACATTTGACAAGGAAATTCTTCATTTCAAAGTGTTTAACTCTCTCTTTTGGTAAGTGTTTGAGATTCACAATAAAAGTCCTCTTTTAGGGTAGATGAATACAATGAATATTTTTCTCAATATTGCTCACAAATTCTTGCTTAAGTATAGTTCAATGATGATTGAAAGATGAAATTAATGAAAGAACTCAAGAGTAATTACTTTGAACCAAATGAAATGAGAGTTTGCAGTTGAGAGAGATTAATAGAGGCTGAAATATGTGTAATATGCACCCCAATGTTCATAAAATGGCTATATTTTGAATTAGCATTTTGGACCGATCGGTCGACCGGTCGAGAGACCCTCGTTCGGTGGACAGGTCTCGAGTGAACGACTCTTTGGCCATCGGTCGACCGGTTGCCATGGAGTCGTCCGGTGGGCTTAAAATTGTAAGGGTTGGGTTTTTGAAAACGTTTATTATGAGCATCTTTTGTAACGCCTTTTTCAATTGTTTTAAAAACAACTTTTAAAAATCATTATCGAGCATATACCATTTGCAAGACCCACACCCCAGTTAAGTCCTAACCGGTACCCTTTATGACTTTCGTCTCTATCTTTATAACTCCATCTTCATTCTTCGAATCTCTTCCTTGAGTTGATGGATGTTCGTATTCCTTCTTCAGCTTGATGAACTTGGAATCAGAGTCACTTTTGATTCATTTTTACATATACACACTTAAACAAACTCATTAAACACATTTATAGTTTGTTATCATCAAAACCAAGATTTAGAAGCCCTTTAGGCTAACAACTTTGCATGTATTGGCTAAGAGCATGTACAATATAGCATATATCGGGCCTTGTAATTGTAAGATAAAACAACTGCCCAACTAGCCTACGATAACGTCTTGGATCTTCACATGGTGTACCTGTATCCGTTGACAACTTGCACTGTTGTTCCATTGGCGTGGAACTAGGCCGAGAACCTAATAAACCACATTCTGTCAATATGTCCAGTATATATTTTCTTTGATTTAGAGAAATACCAACAGATGATCGAGCAACTTCAATTCCAAGGAAATACTTGAGCTTGCCAAGGTCCTTGATGTAAAATTATGTGTTAAGGTGGTTCTTTAACTAGGAAATTTTGGTGGAGTTATTACCAGCCACAATAATGTCATCGACGTATATGATGACTGCAATAAAAACTCCTTCTTGTGAAAAAATAAAAAGTGAGTGATCTGCTTGCGGATTGATGAAATTCAACATCCAACAATGAGGAAATAAATTTATGGTACCAGTTCCGGGATGCTTGTCGAAGCCCATATAAAGACTTCTGAAGACGAAAAACACGATGCTCCCCCTGTCTGGAAAAACCTTGAGGTATCTTCATATAAACTTCTTCATGAAGATCCCCGTGCAGGAATGCATTATTGATGCCGAGTTGGTAGAGTTCCCAATGTCCGATGGCTGCAATTGCAAGTAGGCAACGAACTGCGACTAATTTAGCCACTAGGGCAAAAGTCTCGTGAAAGTCGTCCCCTTCAATTTGTGTGAAGCCTTTAACAACGAGTCGGGCCTTGTATCGCTCGATACTACCATCAGGCTTATACTTTACTTTGTAAATGCACTTGGAATCTATTACCCGTTTTCCAGGTGGTAGTTGCTCCAAAGTCCATGTGTTGTTTGCTTCAAGAGCTGCTATTTCCTTAGCCATGGCCTCATGCCATAATTTATTTTGAACAGCCTGAGAGAAAGAAGTAGGCTCATTGACGAAGGTGATGGCCGCTAAGAAGATTTTATGAGCATAAAAAAAAATTGTATGAAACATAATGTGCTATAGGGTGTTGATCGCGTTGTTTTGCGCTCAAAAATAGTAAAAAGATTAAATAATTGAAAATATTGCTTACCTTGAATTACCTCTAATTGTGGCAAGTAGAGGGTCGATCCACGGAGATTGGGTTATCAAATTAAGTTCAATCTTTAATTTAGACTTGTTTGACTATCTCCCGTCACAGATAAGTTTGATTAAGTTCAAAAGTCCACAGGTATGGTAAATTAAGTCCAAAAGTCCAAGAAGTGTCCAGAGATACAGTAGTAATGAGATCCAAAAGTGAATTGTACAAATGTACTAAATTGAAGAATTACAATACTTAACAATAAAAATGAAAATCCAAAGGGTTAATGATTCAGGGTAGTCATAGGTCGGTCTACGCAAGTACAAAGTTATTGATTTAGATTAAAAGATAAGTTCTTCAGAAATAGGGCTACAAGCTCCTACTACTGAGATGAGCCTTTAGTTACGTAAGTGATAAGATTAATTGATTAATAAGACTGGATGTGTTGGTACAACCTAACGATATCCAATCTCTCAATTAATCTTTCACTTATGTAACCTGGAGGTGTCAGTACAACCAGACTAGAATCCATCCAAGTTAGTCTCGTATTGCCACTGGTTTACAAAACTGGGCGTATATGTACTTTCAATTAAATATAGCATAACTACAAGTATACATATAATTAATCAAAGAATACTTAGAAATAAAAAATACGAGACTTTAATAAATTTGAATCAAAACATATGTACAAGAGTAACCTCACAAGTACCACCTCGAATCTCTGGTCTAGTATGCCATAATAAACTGTAAAGTACAAGAAATCATAACGAAAACTGAAATAAAAGAATACTTATCGTGTTGAATGAATTTCGGTAGACCGATATGATTTCGGTATGCTGATGGCTCACTAGACCCTCCCATCGAGATTAAAACTTTGCACACAACTAAGAATAATAATTAAAACACTCAAAACTCACTTCACAAATAGTGGAGTAGCAGAAATTGAGCTAAGAAGAGAAATGGTATGGTTTTCAACAATAAAAACCGTGCTATTTATAGGCAAAATTTCAGGAGGGCGATCTAGCACTAGTCAAGTGCGCTCGAGCGCCCTTCTGCACTAATAATTTTTTTATATTTTTTTTCATCTTTTCCTTCCACACTTTGTCGCCCATTTGTCTGCCATTTGCAAAAAGTGGAGCTCAAGCGCGGAAAAGGGGCGCTCGAGCGCACGTCTGGCTGCAGTAGGTGAACTTTGACTTTGATTGGCTCGTTGACTTTGACCATTGACCAAAAAGTTAACCAGGTCTATTTCAAGGTTTCTCAGCGTCTTGAATCTTTTTTCACACTCGGTTTGGCCAAATTCAATCTCGAATTGCTCATTTTAAAGTCGTTCTACCATTCTTCACTAGTGTTACGCTGAATTTCTTGTTCAAATGTTGGTTTTTGTGGCCCTTTTTGCTATTTCTTCTTCAAAACCTATATTGCACTAAAATTGTGTAAAATATACAATTAAGCTTGAAATAATAGTGAAATATACATGATTTGATGGGTTAAAAGTAGTAAAAATATGGATTTATTAGGTGTACCATGGAATTAACTGATAGATCAGACAAGCAAGATGGTTGGAGCGAGGGTGGCAGTGCATATTGGTATCCTGTGAGTTTGTGAGATATATGTCATTGTCGCTTGGAATGTTCATTTGATGCTGAAATATCATCCACGCTATGCTTTTGTGTGGGAATTGTTTCTAATGATAATCCTTGATTATTGGAACCAGATTCAAGTAGAGAGGTATTGATCCGATCCTCTTGAGTTGGGTCATCAGGATTATGAGATACGGCTCCTTGATCTTCTTGGGAACATGAGGTTGTTGATATGTCAGTACAAGAATTACTAATTTGTTAAGAATTTTGGTAGTGCATTGGGTCTGAAAAGTACTGATCAGGACCATAGAGAACAAGTGGTGCATGGCTTGTACCTTGAACTGAAGCATCCATGCTCATGTGTATTGGCTTTAAAAGGTTGCCACTTTCAGCATATGGAAATATTTTCTCGTGAAAGGTGACATCACGAGATGTATATAATTTCCTAGCTTCCATATCATATATTTTGTACCCTTTCTGCCTTGATGGATACCCTACGAAAATTCCACGTCGAGCTCTTTCTGTAAATTTGTCGCGAGGTTTATTTAATACCTGAGCATAACATAAGCACCCAAATCTTCTTAGATGATCATAATAAGGTGGCTTGCCTAATAAAACCTCATAAAGAGTCTTATTTGCCAATAATGTTGATGGCATTCTGTTGATTAAATAAACGGCTGCAAGAACACATTCTCCCCAAAGAAATTATGGTAGATTAGCATGGAATCGAAGAGCTCGTGCGACTTTTAGCAGATGTCCATATTTCCTTTCAACGACCCTGTTTTGTTGCGGGGTGTGTGCGCAAGATGTTTGATGTGCTATTCCCTTATTGCCACAATAACGCAAGAATTCTCCATTCACAAACTCTGTCCCATTATCTGATCTTATAGTCTTGACATGAGCATTAAATTGAGTTTTTACCCAATTGCAAAAACAAATCAAATATTAACATGTTTCCGTTTTTACTTTCATGAGATAAACCCAAGTTGCACGACTATGATTATCTATAATGCTGAGAAAATAATGAGCGCCAGACAATGAAGACATTTTATAAGGTCCCTATATATCATAATGGATCAATTCAAAACCACTTGAAACTTTATTGCTTCTAGTTGGAAAAGACGGCTTGACATGTTTGGCTCGTTCACAGGCATCACAAACAAAGTCATTTGGAATCTTAAGAGATAAAAAGCTCAGTACATGATTCATGCGATTTATCGGCAAGTGCCCCAAACGTTGATGCCAAAGAGAAATATCTTGCTTCCTGCTCACCATATGCACTGCGCCTCCCTTTATTGGCTCCAAAAGATATAAACCATCCTTCGCTTTACCCATTCCAATCAGCTTTTTCGTAGGTAGGTCCTGTATAACACACAAGTCAGGATAAAACGTAAGAGTACAATTCAATTCTTTGGTTAACTTTTGTACAGAATGTTGATTGCAATTGAACTCAGTGACTCTTATCACACTATCAAGCACTAGATTTTCTCCCAACTTGGCACTGCCTATGGCACAAATTGGCACCATACGTACATTTGGAATGCGAACTGGTGCTATTTTTGGCATATCCACTCTATTTATGAGCTGCTCCGAGGAACATGTGAAATGATCCGTCGCCCCAAAATCTATTATCCCTGTTTGGGACATATTTGACATACCAGAAAAATTCTCATGATTTACAGAAGGACCTATGCTGCTATTGTTGTTTAGAAGATTCAATAGTTGATGATACTGCTCTTCGATAAAATGTGGAATCAAAGCTTGTGGCTCGTGCTTGGCATTGGTGAACTCAGTGCTTGAAGCCTGTAATGGCATCTACGTAACATTGGCTGCACTATAACTGCGATTGTTGGCACCCGTATTCACACCTTTAATGTTGAATTTTCTAGGTTTCTTACGCCAATGAGCTGGATACCCGATGATCTCGTAACACTTGTCCTTGGTATGTCCTATCTTTTTGCAAAATTCACATACTGGTTTCTCTGAATATGCTAAAGATTTTGAACTATTTGCTAATAATCCGCCCGAACGTCAAGCCATGAAAGCTACTTGTTCAAGGTTTGGATTTCTTGCTGCAACTACTGCTTGTTGTTTCTCCTGTTGTGCCGCAATTGCATATGCACACCCTAGGCTGGGTAACGGCTCTATGCTCAAAATCTGCGATCGAACAGTGGTGAATTCACTGTCGAGTCCCATACGGAAATCATGTACTTTTTCGCTTTCTCTCATTGCTTGCATTTTCTTCGAAGCCCCACATTGACACCCACATGTACAAGAAGGAATCGGATTGACTGCTTGAAGTTCATCCCACAGTCCCCTTAATTTCCCATAGTATGTCGATATGGCTACTTTTTCTTGTTGTAGTAACGCAATGTCCCTTCTTATCTCGTATACTCGAGGTGCATTTCCTTGTGATAAACGCTTTTCTAAACATTTCCATATTTCTCGTGTTGTCTCTGCATACGCCACACTATTCTGAAGTTCCTTCGACATGGAATTCACAAGCCATGAGCGAACCATGGCATTGCATTTTATCCATTGTAGCATGTCGCGGGTATTTAATTTACATCTGGTTTCTTCACTGACCCATCTATAAAGCCTGTATTGACTTTGGACTCTAGCGCATTCGTCATGTTTCTCCTCCACGTAAAATAGTTTGTACCACTTTCGTCTAATGGATTGACGACAAATATCAGTCCAGGATGGCCTGATGGTTGTAAGTAAAAGGTGGTGTCGAGGCCGGATTCTCACAGTTGAGTTGGTCGGCTACGCTTGCCAAGCTGAACTTTCAGGTTGGCCTCCGAATTGAACTTTTCAGGTCTGCTACCTGACCTGCACAAGGAAAAGGAAGGAAAAGGCTGGGTGACGACCCGAATTTTCCCTTCGGGCGTGCGAATGATTAGTATGTCCGAGCTGGCAAGGTAGCTGAGAGCATTTAATGATGAGTTACCTCTGAAATCAAGGGGGTGGAGCTCTATTTATACTAAATTCGGGTCTAACAGCATTTAATGCGGTGCAGCTTTATGTCTCATCGGAACAGCTGGCACTGAGGTCTGGGTTTTCCGGGGTCAGGTCAGCATCCAGGTTGGGCATTTAGTTGAATGCGCTAGGCTCGGCTCTTATTAGCCCGTCTCAGCTCGGTGTTAGTAACTCACCCCAGCTCAAGAACCCATCGTCAATCCCCCATCCCCCAAGTCGAGATCGAGGGGGTGAGATCTAGAATTGGAAATTTCTCCCAAGCTGGAGGTGCTCGGCCCCAACAGAGTAGGGATGGCCATGTCAGCGGTGCATGCCTTTCAGATGGCGGACACGTCACCTGGCGGTTCTGACAAGACGCGACGTTTGGGCTCCCCGAGGCGATTTTCAGAAGTGCCTATAAATAGGGCCTTGACATCCGAGATTCATTTCACACTTCGCTTTCAACTTTCAAGAGTTTTAGGTCAGACACCAGAGTAGTCGAACGCATTTAGGTCGGAAAGAATCTTCTCGGGATTTTCAGCTCGTAGCCAGCTAGGTCGGGTCACATTCCACAGTTAAGAGTAGTAGGTACGTCCCGACTCCTTTTAGTCATTCTTGTATATTTATATTTAATCTGTAGACAAGATGGGGAGGTCAGAGTCGGAAGATTCTCAGGCGATGAAGGTGAGGTCCTATAGTGGGGATGAGAGTCCGTCGAGCTCGGAGTCTACCTCAAATAGAGACCAAGGTGGAGAGAGCACCAGTGCATCTCTAGGATCAGCTCAGAAATCTGGGCCCGGGGAGAGCGATGATGATTGCCAAGTTATTGAGGTCAAACTGGCGCAAGAAGAGGCCGAGGCGGATCCTTTGGCCGACCTGGGAGACTTGGAAGATAGGGAGGATGAGGAGCCGCTGAATCAACTGGAGGGCGTCGAGATGCCACAAGAGTACCTAGCTGGAGTTTCTGCCGCTGAGCCGATCGAAGCAGTCCTGGTTAGTGTTGTTCGACCTCGGAGCTCGGCCATAGCCAGCGCTTCTTCGACTTGGGGGAAGAGGATTGAGCAGTTGTTCTCCTGTTGCAAGCGTAAGTGTCATTCCACTGTGCAAATGGCCAACGCCAGGCTGAGGAACTGGTCAGTGGATCGTCATCACAAGCTGAAGGTTCCAGGTCAGCACGAATCGGCTTGCTATCCTCAGGCCGACCACTTCACCATATACGATCTTGCATTCGACGTCATCCAGCTCCCCCTCCTCGATTTTGTTGTCAACATCTTGAACTATTTCAAGCTCAACCCAGGTCAGATGTCGCCAAATGGTTGGGTCGTGATGGTGGCCTTCTATGTGTTCTGCCTTGAGAAGAAAGTAGAGCCAACCTTGCGCAGGTTCAGGAATTTCTTTGTGTGCAAACCCAACTCGAAGCAGCCAGGGTGGTTCCACTTCGCAGCTCGGGTCGGCAACTCCATATTCACCAAGTGACACTCTTCTAACAAAGGCTGGCATAATGACTATTATTGGGTGGAGTCGGCTGTGAACTCTAGGTGCAGGTTGGACTGGATTCCAAGTTTGAGGAAGACCGTCAATGATGACCCCAAGCTCTCAGAAGAGGAACTTGAGGAAGTCACGGTGCTCAGGCCCGTGCCCGAGATGTTGATAGATATTGACAGCGTACTCAAATGGGAGCGGATCTGGGATTCCAAGCTGTTTGGGACGGAACTCGACCTCTCGAGGGATCACCCCAACCTGCTTCCCGAGCCCAAAAGGGACGCGGGGTCCAGCTCAAAAAAGGGTCAGTTTGCAGGGCCGGCACCCGACCTCCCAATTGTCCTGTCTGCTAGTCTTTTTAGGTTGGACTTCGGCTCTTTTTCATTTCTTTTCTCTACCTTTTGTAAGCATGGCAGATATGAGAAAGCTCGGGTATGCCCAGGTGAGAAAGAAGAATGAAGCCGACGGCGAGGCTTCGGCTCAATCTGGTTTGGGAAGTGCTGCTCAAGGTCAGAGGCAGCAGCCTAGCGGCTAAGTGTGGGAGGTCGGCTCCGAGGCCTCCTCCAAGGGGGCTTCGGGGTCCTCTTTGCCCAAGAGATCGAGCTCGGGAGTGGCGATCTCGGAGCGCTCAACATTCCAACCTGAGAGTAGAAAATGACCTCGGGCCGAATACTCCAGTAAAGGCAAGGCCGCGGAGGTGAGGGCTCCCAGCAAGGACTTCATGGAGGCGGCCAAAGCTGGCGACTGTCCAAGCAGAGCAGCTCTCGCTCGACCTGAGGACGGCTATAGTCACGGTGAGTCTTATCCAACTTCTGATAAGGTTGTTTTTTAGCTCGGCTAATCGTTTTGCTTTTTTCTAAATAGGCCGAGTCCCACATCCTTCCGGCTCCCAACTTTCTTGTTAGGGCCCAGACTCATTGCGTCGAGCTCGAGCAGCGATACATGGATGCCCGGGCCGAGCTCGAGACTCTGAGGGAGGAGGCCGCCCAGAGGTGCAAGGCGGACACGACGGAGATCGACCGTCTAAAGAAGAAGCTTTATGCGGAAAAGTCCCGGCACGAAGCCGCGGCCAAGGACGTCAAGCGCTATAAGCTAGAGAAGCGTGAGGCCGAGGTGAAGCTCCGGGATCTGGTGGACCGGGTCGGCACCGAAGGAGAGAATGTAGTAGAAGCCTTCAAGTCCAGTGATGCGGCCGTGGACTGGTTGGCCACGGAAGGCGAGGCCATGGCTGTAATACCCGAGCCCGGAATGTGAAATTCCTTGTTTATTATTTTGGAAATTATATTTCCTTAAATTCTTTGAGAATTAATTGTTACTTTCTTGCTGTCGCAACGTGCATTGCATTTAGGGAGCGATAGCTAGAGAACGGTTTCTAGTCCTCAGCAAATAGTGAAACTAGTATTTAGATGACTTAAATTTTATATTTTAATTGTTCCTAGCTGAAATTTATATTGGTGTTAGTTATTTTAGCTTAAAATGCATTGAAATAAGGCCTTTTGACCAAGTTTTAAGTAGTTGACCAAGGCTTGACCTTTGACCAAAGACTAGACCACTTAATAAGCTAAAACAAAGCAAAAAAAAAAAAAAAAAAACAAGGCTGAAAATCAGAGAGCAGGCCGTGAGCTTCAAAGAGAAAAAAAAAAACCTTTCAACTTCCAATCGTTCAATCTTCGCGTGAGCTTGTGCGGGGTTGTTACCGAGCCATCCAGCGTTGTTTTCCTAGCGACTAGGAGTGCCTAAGGTGAGGGAAGCATGTTATTTGCGCATTTAAATGATATGTATTTCAACTTTGCAATTTTTAGATTTTATCCGTAGATCGTTGTTTAAAATGTTTTGATGCTTCTAGAATGTTCCTTGGCAATTGTAGAACGTGTATTTATAGCTTTTTAACATTTTCTGCGGTTAAATGTTGAGATTGTAATTTACATTGATTGTTGAATAGTGTTTTATGAATAGTAAACCCTTGGAACGATGAAGTTGTTCCGTTATGCTGTCCGTTGATGTAGAATTGTGCTAGGTGTGCTAGAATGCCTAAATGCATGGTTTGTTTGGGTTGCGTAATGGAAAAAATGGGAATTAAGCCTTGGTGAAAGTCGGGGTCGTTTAGGTTGGCTTTAGCGTTTTCTCGTTTTGCGTGTTGGCATTGTTTCGGGAGGCCATGGAAGCACTTTTGGTGCGATTATGGCGTTGGTTGGGTGTTTGGTTGGTATAGTTGTAGTTCAAACGAGCAAAGGGGGAAAACGGGACTTTGCGTGAATTTTAGGGTTAAGTAGGGTTTCAGGGTCTTTAGACGTGCCTTATAGTGACCTAGGAGGATTGGCGAAGTCGGTTTCCAGAACTCGTGGCTCGTTTGGAAATGGTAGCGTTTTGATAGTTGGGGCCGATTTGTGTTTTTGCTTGTTTTCTTGATTTTATGCTTATAGAATGCTTAGGGTTGCTTGAAATACTTGTTTGAATTGATTTGGATTGAAATGCTTATCAATTGTTGCTATTGCGTGCGAGAGTAACCTACTTTGTTATTCTCCCACGTGTGGCTTTATCGCTTGTTTATCGCCTTGTATCGAGTCTTGCATTGCATAGTGTCTCGCGCGTGAGTGATGGGCCTCTCTGGGTAGCCTCGGGTTGCCAGTGTTGGTTGCTCTAGCTCCGCTGCTATTCCTTTTTCTCGCTTAGGTTGCCTCCCAGGGAGTTTTGGGTCGTAGGTTGATGGATACTTCCGGGTATTCCAAACTGGTATTATAAGGTGGTTTGGGCCAGCGCGTCGTCATCGAATTCTTGAATGAAAGTTGCTCGTGAAAAGAGTACCGTATCCTTTGAATGAATGTTTATAGTCTTTAATGCTTGCCTTGTTATAATATTGACTTGTTTGTATCTTTAAATGATAATTGTATGCATTGCTTGGCTAATTGCATTGCATACTCCTCTCATCTCCGTCCTTGAGACCAATTGCCCTCGCTGAGCAATAGTTTTTGCTCATTGCTCTCTATACTATATTTTTACAAGAGTAGTTGAAGCAGACCCTCTTGAGGTAATTGAGGAGGAGGAACAGGTAGAGGTGTTCCTGTGATAGCACTTCTTTGCTTTGCTGGTGGTTGGTTACCAGATTTTGTGCGAGCCTTGCTTGATATGTATATTTCTTGGATGTCGCTTCATTTTGAGGCTTGTAGCCTTGTATGTATTTTCTAGTTTGAGGCCTCTACGGTCTTATGTTGTATAAGTTGAAAGAATGTAAAGTTGTAAACTTATACTCTTGTGTCTAGTAAGGAAATGCATGCTAATGGAATTGATTAGTGGCATAAATACTTGTGTAGTATGCATATCATTTTTGGGTTGCAAAGTTGGTTAATAAGAAATGTATGTTTCAAAGAAAGTCGGCTTGTTTTAATTGTTTTATGGCTTTCGCAAGTATTATGTTGATTTTAGAGTTTTCGGATCATCCGCGGTACAGAGGAGACTCCGTCTGTTTGTCGGGTCCGGGCTTGGCCTTTTGTGGGGTCGGGTCGGGGCGTGACATCTTTAGGTGGTATCAGAGCATAATAGTCTTGCATGAGCCGAGATATGATTCTCGGTCTGTGGGGTAAAGGTCCAAAATGCTAAAGTGTTTATGTATGATTGCTAAGTGAAAAGAAAATGTTATAGCATGACTTTGTGAACTTGGAGTGTTTATGTGTTTAAGTGAAATAGTTTGGCAAGTTAAACTTGTCTTATGTGAATTGTGTGATAGAATATTGGATTGTTATTGACTTGAGTGTTATCTAATCTTATGTGCTATATTTCTGTCTATAAACTGCTTTTAAATGTTGCCAGCTATTGTGAATTGCTACTATGCCGCCACGTCGTGGTACTCAAGGTATAGGATCAGATGAAGAGGCAGCAGAACAGGGTCAGCAGCCGTTGCCTGAGCAGTTTATGGCTACTATGACTACTGCAGTAGACCGGATTACACAGGTGCTGCATGAGGCAGGCAGGACAGGAATAATCTTTTCATGGCAGCTTTGCTAGCCAGCAATCTGATTTGAGCTTTAGCTCGGAGCTCTTCGGCTAGGTCGAGCTCTTCACGGATCCGTGCTCCGTTTATTTCTGGATCATGGTGGAGGGTTCTACTGGTCGGGGACCCGATCTCCACTGGCAGCACTGCTTAAGTACCGAAGCTCAGCTCGAAGGGCGATTCTCCCGTTGCTGAGCTGGTGGTGGTCCGCTGAGCCCACAACACCTGGGGAAGAATCGATGCCCACTGGCCCTCTACTTCCTCCAGCTTGGTTTTCAGGCCCTGCAAAATGATAGTACCAACTTCTCCCCCACCTCGGGTCGGGATAGCAAGGGTGGCGAACCTAAATACCTTTTCAGCTCTTGGAAGGCATTCTGGCATTCTCTAGTCCATTCAAAGTTCTTAGGATTCCTCAATATCTTGAACAAGGGTGTACACTTGTTCGCCGACCTAGACATGAATCTGCTCAGCGCCGCGACCTTGCCTGCTAACACCTGGATGTCTTTTACGCAGGTCGATGGTGCCAGGTCGAGTATCGCCTGAACTTTCTTCGGGTTGGCTTCTATCCCACGGGCTGTGACCATGAAGCCCAGAAACTTTCCTGCCTTGATGCCAAATGCGCATTTTTTCAGGTTCAACTTTATCCCAAAGTGCTCAATCACGGCGAAGGCTTCAGCCAGGTCGGCTTCATGGTCTTCCGCCCTTCTGCTCTTGACCAGCATGTCATCTACATAGATCTCTATATTTCTGCCAATCTGATTTTTGAAAACCTTGTTTACCATCCGAGTATAGGTAGCTCCAGCATTCTTGAGGCTAAAAGGCATGACCTCATAGTAGTAGAGACCTTTATCGGTGGTAAAGGCAGTCTTCTCTTTGTCTCCGGGTGCTATCTTAATCTGGTTATAGCCTTTGAAGGCGTCCATGAAAGAGAGTAGCTCGAACCCGGAGGTGTCATCCACCATTTGATCAATCCGAGGTAGGGGAAAGCAATTCTTGGGGCAGGCTTTGTTGAGGTCGGTGAAGTCAATACACAGTCTTCATCCACCTGATGACTTGGTCACCAGGACCACGTTGGATAACCAGGTTGGGTACTGGATTTCGTTTATGTGGACGACGTCTACCAATTTGTCTACCTCTTCTGCTATGATTTGTTGTTTATCATAATTGAAGTGCCTGCGCTTCTGCTTCACTGGATAGTGATTCGGGTCGGCATTCAGGTGATGCTCAATCACTCCCGGGTCAATACCTGTCATGTCAGAGGCAGACCATGCAAATATGTGTTCATTTTTTCGGAGAAATTGGCTTATACCTTTCTTGAAGTTGGCAGAGAGTTCACTTCCGATTTTTGCTCTCTTTGTTTCATCGGAGAGTTCCACCTCCTGAAGGTCTTCAGCTAGGCTTCCTCTCTTAGCATCCCTCTTTTCTTCGGGCAAATATAGTCCCCAGCCAACCTGATATTTGGGTCGGAGGGAGTTTTCATAACACTCCCGGGCTGAGAGCTGGGCTCCGCGGATGGTGGCCGTGCCGGCTGAGGTCGGGAATTTTAGGGCCTGGTAGTAGGTGGAAGGAACGGCCCTGAAATGGTTGAGTGCCACCCGACCTAAAATTCCGTTGTAAGTGGAGTTGCAATCCATCACAATGAAGTTGGCTTGCATTGAAACCCGCTTATCTCCGTCTTCTAGCTTCAGTGGAAGGTTAATGATCCCTTCAGCTCGGTGGGCTTGCCCTGTGAAACTAGCTAAAGTGCCCCTCAATGGCCTGAGTCGGCTCCTGTCCAACCCCATTTGCTCAAAAGCGCTGAGGAATAAGACTTTCGCCAAGCTCCCGGTGTCCACCATCAGCCTCTTTACGGTAAAGTTGGCTATTTCAGCGCTGAT
This sequence comes from Ehretia macrophylla, assembly GCA_037974665.1. Classification (NCBI taxonomy): domain Eukaryota; kingdom Viridiplantae; phylum Streptophyta; class Magnoliopsida; order Boraginales; family Ehretiaceae; genus Ehretia; species Ehretia macrophylla. The sequence continues at coordinate 64,546,760 of CM075765.1, forward strand.
TACCAGTGGGTCATCGTGGGCCAATATCACACCCTCCAAATCTTCTGAGGAAAAAATGAGCTCCTCCAACTCCGGACCGGACCCCGCGCTGGCCCATACTCTCTTCCAGCTCGAACATAACCCTTCCTGCCAGCTGAGGTCTCTCCACCCGACGCCAATCCTCCGGCAATGGTTTTGATCACAACTAGACGTCTGCCCTCGTCTTGGCGTCTGGGTGGACTTCTCTCCCTGTCCCTCTGGTTTTGGCTCTGGGTCGGCTGATTATCTACATACCTCCGGAGGTGACCTCGGGCTATCAGTGCTTCGATCTCCTGTTTCAAGTCTTTACACTCCTCGGTGTATGGCCGTAATCCATGTGGTAGTGGCAATACTTGGTTCTGTTGTGCTTTTCAGGTCGGTCTTTCATCCTCGGTGCTGGAGGTAAGTGGTTCTGGTGCTGGATCTCTATTAAGATCTGCTCCCTTGAGGTGTTAAGTAGAGTAAACATAGTGAACCGGGGGTTTTGCTTGGGCTGCTGAGGCTGCTTTCCTCAGTCGTTTTGGATCTTACCCCCAGGTTGGGCTCGGGAGGTTTCTCCCTTTTTTCCAGCCTCCTTCTCCTTGTCATCGTCCCTCTTAGCTTGATGGATTTCCTCCGAGTGTATGTACCCTTCTACTCGTACCATCAGCTCGGCTACGGTATCCACGGGGTCGATGGCCAAGGAAGAGGTAAGGGGTCCCGACCTAAGCCCACTTTGGTAAGCCATTAGTGCTATGGAATCCTCCAGGTTGGGGATCCTGAGGGTCTCTTCATTGAATCGGGCGGTGTAAGCCCTCAAACTCTCTCCTCTGTGCTGTTTCACCGACAGCAATGACGAGGTGTGATGCGTTGCACGTCGGCTTCCAGCGAAGCGGGACAAGAAAGCCTCAGCCAGCTGATGAAAATTCGCAATAGAACCGGGACGAAGTTTTTGGAACCAGTCCAAGGCATGGCCAACTAGGGTGGTTGGGAATGTTTTCGTCTTCATGAGGTCGGTCATATCATGCAGAGTCATATGGTGGTCGAAGTTCAGCAAATGGCTAGCTGGGTCTCCGTCCCCATTATAGACTGCCAGGTTGGGCATCCGGTTACCGGTGAGCAAAGGCGTTGCCAGTACTTCGGGCAAGAGTGGGCTTATGCCGAGCTGGTTAATGACCTTGGCTATGACTGCAGCGGTCTTGGCCTGCTCAAGGTTGGCATGGGCCGCCCTCTTTCCTCTCGCCTCCACGGGTCTCTCCTCCGGCTCCAGGAATCCTTCTCCTTCTTGTGCTCGGGTTCGCCCCGGGGCCGGAATGCAGAACTGTGGGCGCATGGGCCGCGGTGTAGTTGCTTGTGAAACTAGGGGTTCCGCAGCCAGCCGGGCTACCTGCTCCTTTAGCTCCTGGAACATCTTAAGCATCATCCTCATCTCCGGCGTCAGGTTGGAGTTGAGGTCTCCATCTGTGTAGGGGTTGGTTTCTGAGGCTAAGTGTATACGTTGGCTCGTTCTAACGTCGGCTTGGGTTTGATCTTGGCTAGGCACCTGCGTGGTTTCGAGGCCCTCATCCGGGTTGGGTGAGTCCTCTACCGGTGCACTGTGGCTTCTAGTTTGTACCATGATGGTTCCTCAATGAGTGGTGAGAAGAGTGATAGAAAGAACTCGTTCCCACAGACGGTGCCAAACTATCGAGGTCGGATTCTCGCAGTTGAGTTGGTCGGCTACGCTTGCCAGCTGAACTTTTAGGTTGGCCTCCGAGTTGAACTTTTCAGGTCGGCTACCTGACCTGCACAAGGAAAATGCAGGGTGACGACCCGGATTTTCCCCTCAGGTGTGCAAATGATTAGTATGTCGCTGGTAAGGTAGTTGAGAGTATTTAATGACGAGTTACCTCTGAAATGAAGGGGGTGGAGCTCTATTCATACTAAATTCGGGTCTAACAGCATTTAATGCGGTGCAGCTTTATGTCCCATCAGTGCTTTATGTCCCATCGGAACAGCTGGCACTGAGGTCGGGGTTTTCTGGGGTCGGGTCAGCATCCAGGTTGGGCATTTAGTTGAATGCGCTGGGCTCGGCTCTGATTAGCCTGTCTCAGCTCGGTGTGGGTAACTCACCCCAACTCGGGCACCCCTCATCAAGGGGAATTGACGTCCCCTATATTGGTTTGATGTTCTTCGGATTTAGAAGAGGTTGATTTTAAAGTGGAGCTTTCACCACTCTGATTACTTTGATCAGTCATGGCTGATAGGATTTTTTTTTTTTTTTTTGTGTACTATAGTGAAGTGTTCAAGCAGATTATCACAATATAACCTTCTCTGATACCATGTAGAAATTGCTTGGCACAAAAAGCACACCAATGTTCATTACGTAAAGCAACTATATAGTTGTACAAAGGCATATGGATACAGACGTAAAAAGACAATGCTAATCCTAAGGTTGTTACAATAATGCATATCTTAATAATACAAGAGGACCAATGCACAGACGTATGAGAAATGTAAGGAGAAGATATGTGAGACTCTTGGTGCTGCACGTGTATGTGTAATAACAAGTATTAAAGAATCTTATTCTGCTTGTGTAAGAGCAAGAAAATGTGTTTCTAATATCTTTTGCAAACTCACTTGAACTGTCTAGTTTTTTCTTTTTTCTTTGAAGTTTTGGGACTGATTTTTTCTTTTTTTCGAGGAGGTTAAGTTGTTATAGTGAGATCATCTTGGAGAATATTTCACATCGCCTATCTGTTTCCAATTGGATAAGTAACTAGCGGAGATTACTCTCCATAACATGTAAACTAAGAAACTATGCTAACCTAAATTTAGCAAGTCAATCCATAGACATATTCACTTTTCAGTAAACATGCCTCACTTGAAAGTCGGGTTGGTTTGATCAAATTCTCTTATAATCTTCAGTTAAGAACCTCAATAGACTGTTGATCAGAGTTACCATCCTCAAAAATTTGAGAATAACTTGAAAATCTATCTCCACAACATGGTTTGATATCCTAAATTCCACTACTTTAACTAGGCCTTCAAGAAGGGCCATTAATTCAGCCCAGTTGTTAGAGGCAAAACCCAAGTTCATTGTGAATCAAATAATCCAATCACCTGTCTCGTTCTTAATGAGACCACCTGCGCCAGTTGTACCTGATTTCCTTTCAAGCAGCCATAAATGGAATTAGATCGAGTTTCTTGATAAACCAATGGAATCTTTTGTGCTGACTCTAGCGGTTCAATTTAATTAGGTAGAGTAGTTTTAACAACATTAACAAGCAGATATGATGATGAATCAATCTTAGTTACTAACTTCTTTTCTTTTTTAAAAAATTTTAGTAGAAAAATGATGGAGTTATATTTGTTGAAAAATTTAATTATTCTATATAGATGAATCAGGACATTCAAAACATATTCATCATGGGGTACTTCATCTCGTACCTATTGATTTTAGGATGAAATTTCAGGCTATTTAATGTGATATCAAAATTGAGCTTTAGTTGAATTTCGTGTTTTTGGCTATAACTTTATTACACAAAATTTATTATTAATTGATTTTACGATAAAATCTCATGCTATTTAACAATATGTCAATTAGCTAGCGGCCTTAGTATTCGATTGGTGCGCCTTTCATTGTTTTAGTTGATTTTGCAATGCCGCCAAATGTTGCACGCTTGAGAACGGCATTGACTTAGTATTGTACGAAGCGGATCTGAGGCAAAACAAATGATCCAATTATAAAATTAAAGGGGTTGAAAAACCAAAGCTTCATTTGATTAAAATAATAACAATTTAGGTTTGGGATGAAAGAAGACAATAGTATCTGTTGTATTGGTCTTTCTAGACTGCTCTTAAGGTGGAAAAAAATGGCAGTGATTCACTAACCTGTCGAAAATTAGGAGGAGGTTTCGCCATGGTGCAAAAAACAGTCTTGAAGGTTGATATTTCAGACGAAAAATGCAAGAAGAAGCTCCTCAAAGCAGTATCAGGACTACAAGGTACCATAAAATCATGCATTTTACAATTTCGTAAAATTTTAATATTTGATTTCGAAATAATTTTGGAAAAAGTGATTCAATTAATGAAATTTGATATAATTATTTGGTACGCAAGTATAAGAAACATCTATAAATAACTGGTCTAAGTTTACATATTCACTTCCCCTAGTCATTGCATAATATTACCTTTTGACCTTCTTACTTTTATGATTCTTCCCCAAATAAAGAAGACGTTTCTAACATTGCAAATAGATTTATGCATAAGATACATCTATGCGAATATGATTTGATGGTTCTAATTCAAAAGTCTTCCACCCAATCCAAGGTGAGGGCAATCTATCATGTGGGTTGTAAGGGTTTGTAGTCCTCTACTGACGTTATAAAATATTTTTATTATTTTGATCTATAAAATTATTTTTCTCCCATTTAGTCTCACGTCTCGACATTTAACACTCATTAATAAAATATTCTAGATTCGTTCGACATTAAACATTAGACTTTTTGTTTCTCCAAGAATAACCATCTTAAAATGTTGAGAAGTATAGGGGCTATGGCTCATTGTGTTGATCTTGTAGGTGTTGACAAAATCGAAGTTGATGGAGCTAAGGGAACTTTGACCATTACAGGTGATGCAGATCCATATGAGGTTATTGTGAGAACAAAGAAAACTGGGAAGTTTATTGAAGTAATAAGCATTGGGCCTCCTCCAGCTCCCCAGAAGCAAGATGGCCAGAAAAAGGCTGATGAAAAGAAACCGGAAGGAAAGAAGCCTGAACAGAAGAAGGCTGAGGCCCAAGTACATACGCCAGGCCCATACTACTATTACCCCATATCTCAAAGGCCAGCAGTTGTTTACGTGACGCGGCCGGAACAGCCCAGCCCACAATGCTCTATCTTGTGATGGTCAGCCATGAAGTTTTAGTTTAGTTGTCAAATTAATTTGATATACTAAAATGTAATTATAAGTGAAAAGCCACACTTATTCAGATTTTATTTCCGTTCTTTTCAAGTTGCAAATCTTATTCCAATTGACTAAAATAAATGATTGACAATTTCTTTAGGGAAAAATTAGAAAATAATAATTCTTGATTATGTACGATGAATCACAAAGTTTTATCCTATTCGTTCAAAATAACTATAAAACTATTAGCTAGTATTTAGTTTTAAATTAAAGATTTTGCATCTTCATGCACAACTAAGATCCTTTAGAAAGAATGAAAATCTAAAATAAAACTTTAGAAATATAAATGAAGAAATATTTTATTATTTATGTGCTAAAAATCCGAAAAAATCAAATAAAGTGTATGTAAAAAAGTCTTGTCCTTCAGTGGGAAAGGAAAAGCTTATATAAAAAAAAAAAATCTTTATTAGTCCTAAACTTTTAGGTTAAAGAAGGGAAAGGTTATTGTTATTGAGGTCAATTAGAAGTCACATATGAGGGAACTAACCAAGTTAAAAAAACTAAAATAAACATGCTTGTTCATAAATATGAAATGTTTAAAATGTCATTTGATGAAAATATTGAACAAATGTTTTCTAGATTTACCGATATTGTTAATGTTCTAAAATCTCTTGGAAAAGAGTATTCTAACGAAGAATTGGTAGGAAAAGTTCTCCGAAACTTAACTGAGACATGGGAAGCTAAAGTAACGGCTATTGAGGAAGCTAGAAACCTCAAAACTCTCACTCTTAGTAAACTTATGGGATCTCTTATGAGCCATGAGTTGAAGAAGAAGGACTGAGAAGAAAAAAAAAGAAATAACAAGAAGTCACTTGCACTTCTTGCATCAAAGGCTTACTCAAGTAATGAAGATGAATAAAACAAAGAAGATGATGATGAGATAGCTCTTTTTACAAGGAACTTTAAGAAATTTCTCAAATTCAAAAAGGTAAGCAAAGCTCCTTATAATAAGTTTATGAACAAAGGGATAAACAAACCAAAAGAAGAAGAAAGACGTTTCAATTGTTACAAGACGGGTCACATAAAAATAAATTGTCCAAAACCAATCAAAACCAAGGAAGGAAAAGCTTTGAAAGCAACATACGTTGATGACGATGCATCAACCGGTGAAGAAAGCGAAAATGAAGAAGTGACAAACATCGTTTGTCTTATGACAAAAGAAGATGATGAGGTATGTTCTTCATTTAACTCCGAATATTACTCTTCTAGCTCATTAATTGATAATGAATGTTCTTTTGAAGAATTACAATATGAATTTTCTAAAATGCATGATAGTTTTGAAATTGCAATTATCAAGATACATGAACTTTAAAAGGAAAATAATACCTTAAAAGAAGAAAATAAGTTGCTTGAAAAATATCAAAATTGTGCTCATGAAAAGGCACTTAAGATTCATTTTGAAAATGATAATCTTCAAACAAAAATTGAAAAACTTGAAAAAGAAAATCAAGGATTAAATGGAAACCTAGCTAGATTTACAAAAGGAAAGAAAATCTTGATAAAATGCTTGGCTCACAAAAAATGGCTTTTGATAAAAGTGGAATAGGATATGAACCTTCTTCAAAACAAAAATCTCTAAAAAGTTATTTTGTAAAAGCATCATATTCTACAAATGAAGTATCAACATCAAAAGGATTTCAAAAAATATGCACTTATTGTGAAAAACAAGGTCACATAACATCACATTGTAAATTTTGAAATATGGTAGGTAGAGACTCTAAAATTCCTTCTTGGCTTAAACCAAAATGGATTATTAAATGTACTAAAAGTCAATACTAACAATATAGGACCCAATAGAACTTGGAGACCTAAATTTTGTTTTTGTATATAGGTTACCCTAAAGATGAAGTATGAAGGAAATTTGGTCATTGATAGTGGATGTTCAAGATATATGACCGGTGATCCATCTATTTTCTATGAGCGTATCAAAAAATAAAAAAGTTTTGTGAGCTTTGGAAATAATGAGAAAGGTAAAATTATTGGTAAATGTAGCATTGGAAATAAAAATAATATATCTATCCATGATGTGCTACTTGTGAAAGGATTGCAACATAATTTACTAAGTGTAAGTCAACTATGTGATAATGATTATCTAGTTGAATTTAAATCATCATGTTGCACCATTTTTAACAAAATGAAAAATATGTTGTTTATTGCAAATAGACATGAAAATGTCTATATCATTGACTTTGAAAGTATATCATGCCAAAATATTGATTGTTTAATCACAACAAATGAAAGTTCTTGGTTATGGCATTGAAAATTAGGACATATTAGTATGGATCTACTTGGTAAACTTTCTTGAAAGAATCTTGTAAGAGGCCTTCCTAAGACCAAGTTTGAAAAAGATCATTTATATTATGCATGTCAATTTGAAAAATAACATAAAGCATATTTCAAAACAATTAGCCATGTAACCACATCAAAAGTTTTACAAAAACTTCATATTGACCTTTTTGAACTAATGGATGTAATAAGTCTAGGGAGATCTAGATATGTTTTTGTTATTGTTGATGATTATACTAAATACACATGGGTCATGTTTCTTGCTCTCAAAAGTGATGCTTTCAATGAGTTTGCAAAATTCTGTAAAAGAGTGCAAAATGAGAAATGATACTACATTTCATGCATTCATAGTGATCAAAGCACGGAATTCATAAATGCATATTTTGTGGAATTATGTGAACAAAATGATATTGAGCATAACTTTTTGGCTCCTAGAACTCCTCAACAAAATGGGGTTGTTGAAAGGAAAAACCAAACTCTATAAGAAATGGCAAGAACAATGTTGAAAGAAAACAACATGCCTACATACTTTTGGGAATAAGTTGTCAATACGGCTTGCTATGTTTTAAATAGAGTTTTAATTAGACCTTCTCTCAATAAAACTCCATATGATCTATGGAAATGACGTACTCCAAATATTTCACATTTTAAAGTTTTTAGATGTAAATGCTTCATCTTAAATAACAAAGATCATCTTGGTAAGTTTGATTCAAAATCCGATGAAGGTATTTTTATTGGTTATTCTTCTAGAAGCAAGGAATATCGAGTTTACAATAAAATAACCTCGGTAATTGATGAATCTATGCATGTTAATTTTGATGAAACTAACCACTTTATGTCAAGAAAAAATGAAGATGATGATGTAAGCTTTCAACAAGTTGAAGAACAAGGTCAACCTATTTCTACAAGTGAATAAGGTAATACATCCACAAGCAATATAATTGATACTCCAATTGAGGAAGAACAACCAACATCAAATGATCAAATCATATTAACAAATCAAGATCTTCCAAAATATTAGAAATTTGTCAAAAATCATCCAAATGATCAAATCCTCGAAGATCCATCACAAGAATTTGAAATGAGCATGATGGGAGAATTAAATTTCTTCATTGGACTTCAAATCAAACAAACAAATAAAGGGATCTTCATAAATCAAGCCAAGTACATTAAGGAACTCATCAAGAAGTTCAGGCTTGAAACCGCAAAAGAAATTAACACTCCTATGGGAACGTAAATCAAACTTGACAAAGATGAAAAAGGTAAATCGGTTGATGAAAAACAATATCGAGGTATGATCGGAAGCCTTCTCTATTTAACTGCCTTAAGACCTGATATTATGTTTTATGTGTGCTTATGTGCTCGTTTCCAATCTTCTCCTAGGGAATCACACTTAAATGCTGTAAAAAGGAATATTAGATACCTTAAAGGTACTATTGATTTAGGACTTCTTTACCCTAAAGGCACATTTTTTGAACTTTTGGGATATTCCGATGCCGATTATGCGGGTTGTAAAATTGATAGAAAAAGCACTGGTAGTAGTTGTCAATTTCTAGGACATGCTTTAGTTTCATGGTCTAGCAAGAAATAACATAGTATAGCTCTTTCAACGGCTGAAGCCAAGTATGTAGCTATAGATAATTATGTTGCACAAATTCTTTGGATGAAAGAAACTTTGCTTGACTTTGGTCTAGAATATGATCATGTGCCGATCAAATGTGATAATACAAGTGTTATAAGTCTATCAAATAATCCAATTCAACATTGTAGAACTAAGCATATCGAAATTCGTCATCATTTTCTAAGAGATCATGTGCAAAAAGGTGATAATGAACTTGAATTTGTTGATTCTTTGCATCAATTGGCTGATATTTTTACAAAACCATTGCATGAAAATCAATTTTGTGCCATTAGAAGAAAATTAGGAATGTTTTGGGTCACTTGATTTTTGAAAAATTGTATTTTTTTTTAAGAAAACAGGGGATCCGGGCGTTACTGCATTCATCCGGTCGACCGAATGAAGCATGTAACGACCGGATTGCGCGCTACTACCAGGCATTACTGCCCTCATTCGGGTGCCCGGATCAATGGCCTAGCGCCCGGATCGCGCTAATAAGAGCACGATTTTGGCCTTATTCTTTCAAAAATTCTCCTACTCAACGTCAAATTCTCTCAATCCCTCTCAATCTCTTCTATTTCAACTCATCAAATCCACAAATTCTTCATCACAAATTGATTCACAACACATATTTATCATCAAATCCTTGTTTTTGCATCATCAAACTCTTCAAAATCTTCAAAAGAAAAACTTTGAACTCCTTTGATCACAAGGTGTTCGACGAATTTCCTCAAAGACAATTTTTTTCTTAAAAGCTTCAATCTCTTGCAAATTCTCAATGGCACCACCAAGAGCTGACTCTATGAAGCGCAAAGCAAGGAGAATCTTCATCATCCGGGCCTCAAATCATTGACAATCCCGGTGCCTTTCCTCAACAAAACATCTTATAGGAGATCCAATTGAAGGACAAGGCACTGGTCGAGGTAGAGCTGGTAGTTCTCGCAGAGCTGGATCATCTTTTTCTCAATCCTCCACACATGCTGAAATCATTGTTCTCCTGGATGCACAAGATGCTCGTTTGGATCGTATGGAGCAGATGTTGAAAGCATTGCATGACCACCATCTTGGTTCTTAGTTTGTGGATGCTTAGAGACTTATTTTCCTTCAAACAACTTTTTAGATTTTATGTTTTACTTGAGTACTCCTTTGCATTTTTTAATCTTGTTTTAACATTGATTGGATACTTTGATTTGCTTCTTTAATGCTTCAATTGTTTTTTGGTTTTAAATCCTCTTATGCTTATTTGTTCTTCTCTTATTTATTATCTATATTTTGTTGATGTCAAATAGGGGGAGAAAAAGAATATTGAAATCTAGCATGAAAATACTTATGTATGGTTGAATGACTATATATTCAGGGGGAACTTGCTTTTCATGTGCAAACAAATGATTCTATCAAGCACAAATTGAGGGAGAGACCTCAAATCTTGTTTGATTTTCCAAATTCTACTATTTCGTGTTTTTAAATTTCAATGTTTTGTCATCATAAAAAAGTGGGAGATTATTGACCTGAAAAACTTATAATCTTTATTTTGATAATAACAAAATTCTTAATTGTGATTTAAACATTCTTATTTGTATTTTGGGTAAGTTATTTAAATCCATCAACATATGATTGTCCCAAGCAAAGCCCACATCAACTTGTTCATTCAAAATGATCAAATGCTAGCTTCAAAACTATTGGATCAAAGTCAAAGCCCAAAAGGTATTCTTATATCTTGTCTCATTCAAATGAAGTCTCTCATAAGCAATCAAGCTATGAATACCCGAAGAAAAAGACTTGTCAACTCAAAGAAATGAAGTTGAAGATTCCACAATAAAAATGGAGTTACAAGGAAAGAGACGTAGAGACATAAGGAGTACTGGCATTAAAAATGTTATTTGCCTAAGTATGACTTGTGTAGCTCATAATTTCTCCAAAAATATTTTTCATAAAAGATTTTCTATTTGCAAAATATCCTTTGAACATATATTTTCAAAAAGGTCATTACAAACTTATCTTTGAAAAACAAGACTTTTAGAATTTCAAACTTGTGACATAAAAATTGTTTTATATATTTTTAAGAGTTTTTGAAAATGTTTTGAGATATTAAAAATGCTATAAATACTTTTTTATAAGTGCCTTCAAAAGTGCCCAAATACTTTATTATTTAACAAATTGTTTTGGGGCTAAAAAATATCGCTTTTCACTATTTTAAGCATCCGGGCATTATTAGCTTCATCCGGTCTACCGGATGAAGGGCTTAGCGACCGGATAGCTTAATGGGAAAATCCAAAATTTTTGCATTATATCCGTTTTGTGTCTAACTTTTCCCTCTTTTTAAGTCATGCTCTCTCACCATCTCAAACATTTCTTCAAGCCTTAATATTCAGATTTCTAAGCTAATTCAAAGAGCTTTTCATATCATTTTCATTGAGAAATCTTGAGCTATCATTTTCATATCTTTGAGCATTCAAAGTATTATTCAATTATAATATCAAACTCAAATAAGAGTTGCAATTGTCATTCATTTTATCACACAATCTTTGTAATACACTCTTTCACATAGATTGAGAGAATCATTGTGAGAAGAAGTATTGTAATCATTTGTGGACTCAAAGGAAGAGAGGATAGTAGGTTAAGCTTCACCTACACTTGAAGGAACTTGTGTAACTCTTGTGGACTCAAGAATAATTGTAGTTGGTTTTTGCTTTACCAACATTTGAAGAAACATCTTAGTGAAGAGTTGTTAAATCCTAAGGGAATGGAAGACTTTAGGTGGTGGACAAGGCCTCCGGGAATGCGAACCACTTAAAAATCATCGTGTTTGATTTCTCTTTCATTACTCTCTTTATTTTCAAATCATTTACCTTCGTGTGGATATTGTTCATATTAATTGTTTGATAATTGTTGAGTTATCTATTTATAATTTATTTTTGAAGTTTTAATTGCTTATCTAGTGTTATATACTTGTGTGCTCACTAAGTGTTTGATAAATTGCCTACAAGAACTTCTAGAGCATTATCATATTTCACTAGACATTATTTCCGCATCAAGAATTTTTAAATTGCTTAACCTTGCCAAACAACCTAATTCACCCCTCTCTTCCTCTCCCCCCCCCCCCACCCCACTCCTCTTTCTCTTAGGTTAGCAAGGACCAACAAGGAGCATACCACTAGACCAAAGGGCCGATGGTTGTTATTATTTTTATTGCAATCCAAACAAGATACGACCTGACTTTTTTCGTAGGATCAGCGCGTGCATCATTTTTCAAGATGCCCTCCCACTACCTTCTATTCAAAAGGTGAACAAGAATATTTTTCCTTCCTTTCTTTTATATTTCTTCATTTACCTTACTTTCCTTTCCTTCCCCTTGTGCAATCCAAACAGGGTGTAAGAGGAGGGGGAGTGTTTTTTGTTTTGGTCAAAAGGGGAGTGTTAACGTTAACAATCCAATCATTATTCAAAATGTCTCTAAATTTGCACTTCGTGATTTGTAATTCTTGTGACACACTAAAAATGAATAGCATAATTCTAGTCGCGATCTCTTTATATCTTCCACAATAGCTTGATATTCGAGTTAGGAGGAATTACTTTTGTATTATTTTCAATAATGATACGAGACATAACTCGGCCAAAAAGGCCCGCCTTTCATCATTCCGCATTCCGCACGTTTATGCCGTCTCATGCATCATCTAATTTTGAACATTGCAGAATTAATTTAAAAGCATTCCTTGTTTCTCATTATTTGATTCTTGATTATTATATATCCCCATTAAATTTAGATTAATCTAATTGTACATTTTATTGCGGTTGCGATGTTAATTCATTCAAAACTTGAACTAGAGGCTTACTAGTTCAATCTTGTCCACCAAAAAATTATAATTTATAGCATTTTTGTGTTGTGCGGAAATGGATATTGCATTTTTACTGTGTGAAATGCAAAGCCGAAAATTTAATTGCTGAAAATATCATCTCCTCTTGCATGATGAAGCTAGATTTTTTCTTTTTTAATGCAGAAAATGTTATTTAATTTTTTTCCAAAAACACGTGTCTTACTTACACATGACTTGCCACATAAAACCAGCTTAGGATGCAGTAAAATTTGGGTGACATAATTTGAGTGATATATATGATTAATGATATTATGTTTCTTAATAATATTGAATATGCAGACATAGGGAAGTCGAGTGTTCGAATCTTGAACAGTTATTTTCGGTATGGTAGATCTATCAACACCTGCTCTGATTTTTTATATTATGGTTGCGTTGGCTGAGACTTGATTTTCATTCGAAGACGTTTAAGGTTGTTGCTTTTGATTATATGGTTGCTGCCTTCTGGTAGATTTAAGTTAGATTACGCAATTTTGCACCTCTCAATTAGTATTCCGTTGGACCCAGAAATGAAATATACATTGGAAGAATTCGTTGGATTTTCTAATATGAATAGATTAATTGTTTCGCTCTAATAATTTATTTCTGAAAAGCAAGACTGAATCATGTTCAATGGGAACTCGTTTCTATAATTCATTGCACTTTCAACAAAAAACATAACATAACTACGTTAAAATGATCATAGAATTCTGAATTTGATATTCGTTGTCCGCATTGCTTATCACAATCATGCTTTGGAACATGTAGGCTCTCCCCATCTTATAAAGCTGTTAAAGTTATTGGACATCCACTTCTCAATCTGGGAATATGAGCTTTCCTTTCCAGGCTGGGATCTGGATCATCAACTGTCCACCTACATGTGGAGAACAATGCAAACTTAGTACTATTAGATATAACCAAACAATTAAAATATCAAGGGACGCACTTCAAAACGGCCACCGGGCACGGGTCCTTTAGCCGTTTGGAAGAGTTTTTCAAATGTTAACTAGAGAAATATGCAGGAGCTGCTGACTCACTTGTATCCACTGGTTAATCTGTGTAAAAACACCAGCATGGTCACTTTTGCCATATTAATCCCCAAGCAGGTCCGGGGTCCTGATCCAAAAGGTATATAACTGTATGGCTTTTGCATTTCCTGGATACAAGAATTTAGAGAGCATTATTACCAATCTGTTATGATCCTTAATTTATATTTTTGGCACTTGATAAGACAAATAATGTTAGAACTCATTACATCAAATCTTGAAGGGTTGAAACGCATAGGGTCTTTGTATATCTCTGGGTCATGATGTATACATGTTGCGTCGATGTTGACATGCCATCCTTTCATTATCTCATAACCTGCCATCATCATGATGTAAAGAAGTAGACAGATCAGTTTATTTACAAGTTAGTTGACGAACTTTCAACGTTTATAGAAGATTGATAAAGAAGAATTCATTGTATAGATAAAGACGAAATGGATCCAAAGGCAAAATATTACAACCCCAATGATTCTACTACACTTGCCTTCGATTTCGCAGTTATCAAGTGCAACCCGAGGAAACCATAATAAGACATTTGACATTCTCAGTGTCTCTTTGACAACCTGAAATCTAGGACTTCAAATTCTTGCAAGGGAGAAAAAAGGGAAAAAAGAGAGAAAACGAACTGCCTGAATTTCCAGAAAAGTACAACTTATCTTGCTTCCGTACCTTCGAGCCGTAGGACATACTGTTTAGATCTTGAAGTGTAAGCAAGTAGCCGTCGGGCTTCTCTCTGGCTAGTAAAAGTTGTTCTTCCTGTAAATAAATTAGTCATTAAACTGATAATAGACAAATTTGAGAAATGGAAACGAGGCCTTTTTGTTATTGTTTTGTGGTGGGGGTGCAGGAGATAGAAGACTCAAGAATTTTGCTGCAAAGCCTTCAGAATATTCTGTTCAGTAATTACTTGCAGTAATATTCAGTCGATTTGTTCGAAGGTGGGAATGATCGAAATCCAATATGGCCCTTGCCGCCTGTTGTATATCGATACTCTCCTCTTTTATGATATGTTTGGGTGTTACTTTCCATAAAATCTGTTTAACATGATGAAACTAAAAGAATCTACAGATTATATATTTGCCTAGAGAATGGTTTTTATGTTTCCAGAAGCAAAGCTGAAGAAAGTTGACATATATTTTTACCCTGAGTCTATCTTGGACGTTTCTATTGTCATTCAAGAATTTGACACTCCACATCATTGCAGCTGCAGTAGTGGTTTGCCCTGCAATAATCAACGTTAATAGATTGTCCATAATCTCTTCATCGTCAAGCTTTTCATCAGTTGAATATGAATCTCTCTGCAACATAGACTGCAGAAAATCCTCAGGAGATTCCTTTCCATCTCGGCGACGGTTAATAATTGTTTTGAAGGTTTCCATCAACCTTTGGCGTGCCTGCATACAATTGCTGTGTTTAGTAGTATGCTCTGGTTGAAAATACCTCAAAATATTTATTTGTGGGAGTTAATTCGGCTTCTCTCTCTGTCTCATATATTATACCGATCTGCATTATTGTTCTGGGCATTGCTAACCTATTGCATCCTGCCATAGAGAAGGCAATCCTACCTTAATACCTTTGTAGTATCTGGTGCCGGGAATCATGAATGGAAATGATAGCATTGCATCAGAAACAGCAGTACAATCTCTCTCGATTTGTTGAAGCAGTGAAGCGTCTTGAATACTCATTAACATGTCACACATTGCATCGAATGTTATCTGTATCAGATTTTTGTCCTGTGGTTAGCATCCTGACAAATTGCAACTGCTGATTCATCAAAAGCTTTTGTCTGAACTTTTAATTTGTTCAGATAGTTGAATTTCTGAAGACATTCTCTAATTCTGTTGTTCCTTATATGTTATGTTGATGCAAACAAGTAGCTTACATTGACCTGAAGATTCTCTCATTAAATTTACCATGTGTCTTATGTTTGATATCCAATAATTGTACCACAAGCGAAGATGTCGAGTGGTGAATCAGAAAATTGATTGTGTCAATAACAATTAGGCATTGATTGAACACATACCTTCATATTGAAGTCAAGTAATACAAAGCTTTTCCCATCCTCTTCATGTTTCCTTAGTCTTTTGCACAGCATGTCGTCAAACTTTTGAACAAATTTGGATAAAGAATTCATGGAGAAAGGATCAGATAACAGACGCCTAATCCTTTTGTGACTCTCTCGAGGAACACATAGTAAGCTTTTCTTTCCTACTGCATCTGCCATTGATTTCACATACCCCTTATTGAAAAGCACAAAATCATTGGTGAAGATTGTTTTTGCAGCCTCAACGGTTGGAACAAAAACGTGGATCTTGCCAAAAATTCTTGTTTTGAACAACATACCATGCCTGATTTGAGATAGTCATGAGATGATCATGAGATGAGCATACTATTGAATGATCTACTGATGTGCTCTGAGAACTGAATATGTAACTTAATTACATGCCTTGTTTATGTTATTATCATTGTTGTTTTAAGTATTTGCTTGCTAGAAGGTCTAATAGATTGTGCATAAATCTCCTTTATAAATACACGAAAGGTAGAAGTTTCAACTTTCAATTTGCAATTCTTCAAAATCAAGAAAATAGCATTAATCAGATTAGCGTAGTTTAATAATCTCTAGGAGAAATGAAACAGAACACCTAGTAGTAATAAGGTAGAAGCCTGTAGTCAAAGCTATGGATTGTGGATACTACTTACTAGTTCATTCAGTGGAAGAAAAATGCTTACCATAGTCGTCGAAGTCTAACAAAATGATAGCAACCTTTTGTGCTATAGGTGGCTGCAAGAAAAGCCAAGGTCTCGCCGAGAAAAGGAACTCCCAAGCTGCCAGGGATGCCCTTTTTCCCACTTTTAGTTCCTGCAAATGCTCTGAAGAGGAAAAAACTCAATCCTGCAGCAAACGCCGTGGCGAGGACGATATCAAAATGATTGTTCATCAGGAGGATAACGTCTCCCCCTGATAAGGTAAACATCTTCGATATTATTAATTTGATGTACTCTATCTCAATGCCGGAGATGTACCGATACTTCAAAGTGATGAACATAATATGCGAGCTAATTAAAGATGTTTAAGAGATGATTATTAATATACAAAGGCAAGGCATCTGGATGTGTGTATTCCTAGAGTATGGTCTTACAAATAATATTCTTGTCAGTAGATGACAATATGCTTTGAGCATAGATTTTTGTCTCGACTCTCTTTAAAATATGAGTCAAACCTATATAGTTTAGTGTCTTGATTTGGATACATAACTACTCTTTCATTTTACACAATGCCGATGATTTCAAGTGATATATATCGCGCATTAAGGGTCAAACTATAAGAGTTATATATAGATTATTCTACTAGGATGATGGTGAATCATGTTCATACATACTGGTGTCATTTTACGAAGGTTTTGTTTTGAATATGACATTATTGTTGGACGCAGACAACACAGAATAGAGGGGTTGTATAGTAGTGGTATTATATGTCAAGTAACATTCTGTCTAAGCAGATTTGATGCAAGAGATGAGATGAACCACAACTGCCATATGCCGTCTGCATCACGTTTTTAGTGCAACACAAATTGGATCCTTTCGTAATATTATTATGACTGTTTTATGAAGGAATCCAATTATGGTGTAGTAATTGTTAAGATAATGATGTACATATCTCCACATTATTCAAATAGACGTATAGATAACTGTTGTAAATCTTTTTAGCTTACAGTCCTACTGCTTGTGAAACACTACCATGTAATATGTTTATAAATATCAATACAGCGGCCCCTAAAAGGGTAAGGCAGTTTGCATAAAACTTTACATGGTATCAGTCGCTTAGGTTCCACCTCGGCCTACTCCCTTTTAATTTTTTTTTCCAATGACATAGCATCAAACGATCTATTCCCATCTACCTACAGCCTTTTTTTGCACACTATGACAGAAGACCCTAAGACGCCATCCCAAACTACTGCATCCGAAGAACCCGTGGCGTCTTTGCCCGTGGTTAAACATATTCATCAGAAAGTCTCACAAAAACTTAGCAGTGACAATTTCTTGCTGTGGAAAACTCATATTTGTCTTATTCTCAGAAGTCATGATCTTCTTGGTTTTGTTGATGGCACGTCTCTTCAACCGAAAACTCCGCCCGATGCCGTTGCAAAATGGAAACGGCTTGATCAAATGGTCTTGGGCTGGCTTCTTGTGTCACTCTCTGACTCTGTTCTTTCGTAGGTTGTTGATAAGACTACCTCTCGTGCAGTTTGGACTACACTCGAATTACTCTATGGCTCCCAATCTCGCGCCAGAATTCAGCAACTCAAAATTGAACTTCAGTCTCTCAACAAAGGCACTGACTCTATTCATGCCTACATTCAGCGAGCAAAATCTTTGTCCCTGGTCTTGGCGAGTGCTGGCAAACCAGTTGATGATGATGATCTTATTTTGTGGACGTTGCGCGGCTTGAGTTCGGACTATGATCCAATAGTAGCTACCATAAATTCACGCTCCACCAGCCCGACTTTCGCAGAGGTCTGTGGCCTTTTATTGGATTTCGAGCTTCGTTCATTGGCGTCCTCTACTCAGACTAATAAGGCAGTGGCTTTCAATGCTTCACATGCATCTTCCCTTAATACTCTTTCACTGCCGCATCAGTCCCAAATTGCTCAAGGCCGTGGCTCTTCTCCTGGTCATGGAAACAAAAGTGGTCGTGGTAATAGTTCTGGCCGCGGCAATCGTGGACGTGGACGGGGTCGTGGTCGCTCTAATAATTCTTCAGTGCCTAATGTCTCTAGTCCTTCATCAGTCGTTTGCTATCGGTGTGGGTATCCCTATCATAAAGCGAATAATTGCTGGGCTCCTGATGATGTAGTTGCCGCATCTACTAAAGCTTTTAATGCAATGCATATTGCAAATCCCTTTGATTCTGAATGGTACGTTGACACAGGAGCAACTCATCACATGACACCTGACGACACACATGTTTCCGGTAAGACTCCATATTCTGGCTCTGATTCTGTTGTAGTTAGCAATGGTATTGGCTTACGGATCACTCATACTGGTTCTGTTCCATTTCAATTAACAAATGGTTCTACTCTCAATAGTTCTGTACTACTTGTTCCATCACTTGCCAATAAGCTTTTGTCTGTTGTGCAATTTACTCAAGAACATAACTGTATTTTTCAATTCACCCCTTTTGATTATTCTATAAAGGATTTGAAGACAGGGCGCCTCCTGCACCAGGGTCAAATTAAGAGTGGATTATATACGTTCAGTCAATCCCCTACAACCTTGTTCTTAGCCAATAAAGTCTCGTCTGATGCTTGGCATGCTCGCATAGGTCATCCCTCAACTCGAGTTTTCAATCTGCTCAATAAAGTTTTAGCTATCAAGCCTTCTCCATCATCTGGTGCCCCTTGTAGTAGCTATCAGTTGGGAAAAAGTCATAGGCTACCTTTTGATAGTCATAGCTTACACTCTACTACTGTCTTGAATATTGTTCACTGTGATGTATGGGGTCCGGCCCCCGTGAACTCTTTGGATGGTTTTCGCTATTATTTGATATTAATTGATGATTATTCTAGTTTTTCTTGGTTTTATCCATTGGTCCGCAAATCTGATGTTGCCTCAATTTTGCCTGATTTTATCAATATGGTTCAAAACATATGCAATGCCCAAATAAAATATTTTCAGAGTGATGCAGGGGGTGAGTTTATGGGTTCAGCTGTACAGTCTATTTTTCGTAAATATGGGATCATTCATCGCTTATCTTGTCCTAGAACCCCATAACAGAATAGTGTTGCCGAGAGCAAGCACCGCCATATTGTGGAAACAGGATTGACGTTACTTGCTCACAGCTTTTTACCACGCTAGTTTTGGAACCATGCCTTTTCTACAGCTGTCTACCTTATTAACAGGCTACCTACTTCTTTATTGCTTAACAAATGTCCATATGAACTCTTGTATGGCACATTGCCAAATTATTCAATCTTACGGGTTTTTGGCTCCTTGTGTTACCCATGCATCAACACTTTTGGTAGACAAAAATTGGATTTCAAAAGCTGTCGTTGTATATTTCTTGGCTACAACCCTGTTCATAAGGGGTACAAATGCTACAACCCCATCAACAACAAAACATTGATTTCTTGTCATGTGGTGTTTGATGAACGGCTTTTTTCTGCGAAAGAATTACTTGCTTCAAACAATCAGTCCATTACTGCTCAACAATTCAAGCTTCGACTGTTTCCGTCATCACTACTTGACAATTCAACTGATTTCTCAACAGCTACTCCCCACATGCCTCCATTAGTTTCTAATCCTATTTTGCCACCAAATGTGTCCGACATTCCACCATGTGCCATTGTTGTCCCAGCTCCACCCTCCACTTCACCTGCTGCCACTTCTGTTCCACCTACGTCACCAAATGAGCATTCCCAAATCCAAAATCAGCCATCATCTATGACACCCTCACAGTCCCAATCACCAACTCCAACTGATTCCTCAAACACACTTGTACAAAATGATCAACCACCCGCTACTCCTACTTGTTCTCATCACATGATTACACGGTCTTTAGATGGCACTCGTTGACCTCGTGTACTTTTGTCTACCAAATATCCCCTACCTACATGCTTACTTTCCGCTACTACCCAACTACCTCCTGAACCGTCCTCATACACTCAAGCTAGCAAGGATAAGAATTGGTGCATGGCTATGGCAGAGGAGTTCAACTCCTTAATTAAAAATCATACTTGGTCTTTGGTGCCTCCTACTGCTACTATGAATGTGATCGGATGCAAATGGGTCTTTCGAGTGAAGCAGAAATCAGACGGCACTTTAGAACGGTACAAGGCCAGGTTGGTTGCGAAGGGTTATACCCAACAATTGGGTCGTGACTATGGGGAAACATTTAGTCCTGTGGTTCGACCAGGTTCAATTCGGCTCGTTATTAGCTTCGCCATTTCAAATAATTGGGATCTTCGGCAGCTTGATGTGAAGAATGCATTTCTTCACAGAGATTTAACTGAAATAGTTTACATGAGTCAACCTCTTGGATTTGTGGACTCCGCTCATCCTACCTATGTTTGCAAGTTACATAAATCATTATATGGCTTGAAACAAGCTCCACGTGCGTGGTACCACATGTTCAGTGCCTATTTACTCTCATGCGGATTCCATCATTCACAGCATGATGCTTCACTCTTTGCTCGTCACTCATCTGATCACCTTTTAATTGTGTTGATTTATGTTGATGACATAATTGTCACTGGTAACTCTACATCTCATATCACTTCCTTCATTGATTCACTCTCCACCCAGTTTGAAATGAAGGACCTGGGCCCTTTGCATTATTTTCTCGGCATGGAGATGCATCGAAAATCACATGGCATACTGCTCACTCAAACAAAATATGCCATTCAGTTGCTTCAACAGTTTGGTATGGATTGTGCAAAGCCGGTTTCCACGCCAATGTCTCCTGCGCGGCTTGACTCTATTACTGGTGAATTACTGCCTGATCCTACTGAATTTAGACAATTGGTAGGCGCCCTTCAGTATTTAACAATGACCAGACCAAATTTACCGTATGCAGTAAATTTTGTTTGTCAACACATGAGTGCTCCACGTCAACCTCATATAGTGGCTGTCAAACGTATCCTTCGATACGTCAAACAGACTTTGCAGCATGGTATTCTCCTCACTCCTTGCCCCACATTTCAACTCTCAGGATATAGTGACGCTGATTGGGCTGGTTGTCCGACCACACGACGATCTACTACAGGATATGCTATCTTTTTGGGTCGCAATTTGATCACATGGAGTTCTAAAAAGCAAACAACAGTCTTGAAGTCTAGCTCTGAGGCTGAATATAGAGCCTTAGCCGCTCTTACATCTGAATTACTTTGGGTTCTTCACATTCTGAATTTCTTGCAAGTTCCATTAGCTCAGCCACCGGCTATTTTTTGTGATAACATCAGCACCATCTATATGGCGACAAACCCAATAATTCATCAACGAAGCAAACATATTGAGATTGATATACACTTTGTGCGTGAGAAAGTTAGTAATGGCACTTTCCGTTTGAACTATATTTCTACTTCGGATCAGCCCGCTGATATGTTCACAAAGCCCTTATGCAAACCGCGGTTTGAGTTCTTGTGTGCCAAGCTTCCCGTTGTGGATCCACCTTCAGCTTGCGATGGGGTGTTAAGATAATGATGTACATATCTCCACATTATTCAAATAGACGTATAGATAACTGTTGTAAATCTTTTTAGCTTACAGTCCTACTGCTTGTGAAACACTACCATGTAATATGTTTATAAATATCAATATAGCGGCCCCTAAAAGGGTAAGGCAGTTTGTATAAAACTTTACAGTAATGACGTAGTTATTTGAGTCAAAATTACGAGACAAACTCATACAAGTTTCAAGTAGCTTAATGCAGTTTACAACATGACAAATATAACTTACATTGGGAGTGTTCACATTGTATTTCCAGTTCTTCAATGAACAATACAAAATCGAAAAGGTAATTCTTAGTTATAAAATAGCAAACAAAATTACTAGGCTCTAATTAATACACGGAAATTAATAAAACTAAAAAAAAAACAAAAAGAAAGAAAAGTTGGCCATTAATATTAATTAATTTACACCCAAGATTTAGATAGAAAAAGATTTCACTGAATTAAATTGGTCCATGAATTTAAGTAATAGTGAGATTCTTGATCGTCAGTAACAACTTATTGTATTTGATTATTTGAATATAAATCACTGTTTTGACCTCCACTATATTAATAAAAAAAAGAATTAATTCGATATTTGAAAGTAATATTGTTAGATAAACGAATGAAATCCATAAGTCAATGATTCCTTCATTCCCATGAATCAAACTATAAAAAATTTAATTATTCGACAAATCGAATTCTCAAAAGTAGTTTAAAACAATAAACAAATATTACAATTTATTCTAGAGAATACAAAAAATCCTTGGTCCATCTAAAAAAGCTGCCAATTAAAATAAAAATAAGAATATATAAGTTTGCCAATAGAACTCAAGAAAATATGGGCTAATTTAAATATAAATCTAGACCAGCCCATTATGATAAAGGCCCAAAACACACTCGTACGCCACGCAGCACAAGTGCTTTCTCACTTTCTTCAGCTTCAATCTTCTTCTGCAAGCCCTAGCTCACGCTCTCTCTCTCTCTCTCTCTCTCTGATCGATCACTATGACGAAGCAGCAAGCTAACTGGTCACCATACGACAACAATGGAGGGTAGATTTGTCAATTCCTTTTCCATTTGCATATTTTGTTTCCAATTTCTCTTCTCTTTTGGTTCTATAGATATATACACATATATATGTCTCTGTGTGTGTGTGTGCAGGACTTGTGTGGCGATAGCTGGTGCGGATTATTGCGTAATTGCAGCCGATACGCGATTATCGACTGGCTACAGTATTCTCACTCGCGATTACTCCAAAATCAGCCAATTGTATGCTCCCCAATTTTTAGTATTTGCTATATTTTATTTTACTTTATGTTGTATATTATGCTTAAAGTTGGAATCTTTGGGCTGGGGATTTGCAAAATATGTGCGTGCGTGCGCACGCGTATGTACATGTATTCACTTCTTATAGAATTTGGGATTAGAAAATTTTCATTTACATTTTAGCTTAGGAGAAGGTTTTATTTTTATATCTCGTGTATAGAGAAATTTGTATATGGTATTAAGGTCGATACATTTGGGGAGGGGAAAGTGGGGAAGTATTTGAGAAATGAAGAATTTTGGCTGTAGATAGGTAAAGTTTTGAAAAGTTGGATTAGGATACGAAAGAATTAGAATACCGGTGTTTAAACAACCAAAAGTAGATAGGTAACGAGCTATATGTGAGTTGCTGGTTGGTTATACTTAATCCAGTGTCGTTTGTGGAAGTTTATGTTGGACCTGACTGGACGCTACAAAGTAATTATGTTGGGGTATCCTCGTCTGTAGGGAATAAAGTAGACCAGTTGAGACCCTTGATGTAGAACTGAGTCCTGTGGTAGAATTGGCCACGGGTTAAGCTGATTGGATCTATGGAGCAGGAGAATAGGATGAGCCGATGAGGAGTAATATTCCATCTTTTCGGTTTGCAATCTAAAAGTTTTCTTAAGGTTGAATGTTCACTTTATTAATGATATTTCCTCAGCTGATACTCTGTTTCTAAGGTGTGATGCTTTCAACTATGCATGAAAATATTTGTTTGCCGTTGATTAACAAAACTAGAATCTTCTGTTCTCTGTACTCTTTTCAATTTTCTTCTTTCTCAGAATTGTCTTCTATTCTTGACTGCTCAAGTGTTTCCATATTTTTTATTTCTCAGGGCAGATAAATCTGTATTGGCCTCATCAGGATTCCAGGCCGATATCAGAGCTTTACAAAAGGTCTTGGAAGCTAAGCACTTGGTAAGAAATCTTCTTTCATAGATTTTCAAACACCTTTTCTATAGTGGAATTTGCTTAATTCACGATTAAATAATTAGAAATCTATGCCATACTTAATTGATGAGAAGAGAGGAAATGTTTGAAATGATAAAGGACAATTTCTGACTCCATTACTGTATGGTATGAACAAATTATGCTGCAAGTGTTTTTTTTTTCGTTCCCTCGCCTTTTTTCTTTTTTGTCTTTCTGTAAAACTGAATAGAAAATATTATTAGCTAGGTGGTCTTTCTTGGTCATTGCGGGTTGTAGTAACAAGGCTGCTTTGCAGAAAGGTGAACATATCAGATTTGTGTACATTGAGTAAAAAATTGTTGTGACAATGGCCACATTGGAAAATCTGAAGACGTAAAATAGGATTTTTTAGTTAGCTCTTACTAGATGCTGCAACATTTTAATTGGAAGTGAATATGTTATGATGTTTTGTAAGTGTGAGACTAAATGCATAGAGCATATTCTAGATGCTGATTTTACATTATGTTTTCCTTACCTTGAGCTCTTTGGAATATAAGTGAGTAATTTTGGAGCTTATGTATTATCATTTGTTCTTCTTGTAACATAGATATATCAGCACCAACACAACAAACAAATGAGCTGTCCTGCAATGGCCCAGCTGCTCTCAAACACACTCTACTACAAAAGGTTCTTTCCATATTATGCTTTTAATGTTCTAGGTGGCCTTGACAATGAAGGTAAGATATCATGGGTAGGATTTTTGTTGGTATTTATAAGATAAAAGTTTTCTTCCTGCTTTCACATTTCATTCCACTTCATTACATTTAGGGAAGGGGTGTGTCTTCACCTATGATGCTGTTGGATCCTACGAAAGGGTTGGATACAGTTCCCAAGGTTCTGGTTCTACTTTGATCATTCCTTTTTTGGACAATCAGCTGAAGTCTCCAAGCCCTCTCTTGTTACCTGCCCAGGTCTATCTATATTTAATTTTAAAGAAATCTGTGTCTTCGGCTTTTTTATTTCATGTTTAACAAAGAATCCCTTAATCTGAGCAGGATGCGGTTACTCCACTTTCTGAATCAGAAGCTATCGATTTGGTGAAGACTTGTTTTGCATCAGCAACAGAAAGAGATATATACACTGTTAGTTTCTTCTTTTCTAGTATCATTGGCTACAAATGTTGGGAACTTTGCCACGAAGTCAATTCACTTAAATGAAAGTTTTGGAAGTCTGTGTTTTCCCTCATTTGGACAGTAAAACACCTATCAGAACTTTTTAGGGCTATTAGATCTTACCTTTGTAAGCATCTCCAAATAAGTAGTAAATGCGACTTGAAAAGTATTGCCAATTTGCAAGCTTGCCCCTTCATATTGAATTGGTCTTGATCAAACTCGTTGATTGTTGTGGCTCTTTCAAACTTGTACCTAACTGTTGTGCACTACTTTTAAGTATTAAGATGCATTCCTTGCTTAACCTAACATTCTTAAATTCTTGTAGTTCTGTTGTATGGAATCTATATTTGTATGGAGGAATGAGTCAAATGGTAAACTTGTCAAATTTCAATCTAAGGCTGATAAAGTAGGGAGGATTTAAGACTATTCCTTGTCATAAAACTGTGGTGGTCGAGAACTGGTCAAATTCTCCAGCACCCCCCAATTCTCTGGCGAGTATTCTTTCTTGGTCACAAGAGAGGTGGGGAGGCTCAGCAGTTAAAAAAACTTTAGTTAAGATAGAAGAAGTTCCAAGTATAACACTAAACTAATGATTAGAGAAGTTGGTCCATCGTATTCATTAATCCAGTTCCTCTTTTTGAATTGTGAAGCCATAGTTGATGCTGCCATAGTTGCTTCCTCATATTAGATTCGGCCCTAGTTTCTCCCTCATATTTGGCTGGTTAAGTATTAGACCATCATGAAATATTTAATATCTGGAGAGCCTGAAGCTGTGATTCCTTTTCTGAGGTAGGATTTTCTTGCTTTTACTAATAGCTTCATGTTTGCATTGCAGGGTGACAAGCTGGAAATAGTTGTTTTAAATGCTGATGGCATTCGACGTGAATTTATGGAGCTCAGGAAAGATTGATCTTATGCATGCAAGTCCTTATGGCTTGATTAGGTTCCAGTTATGGGAAATTCAGTTCTAACGCTATTTATTATTGGTTCCCATGGCTCATCGATTGTGAGATATTCGCTGCAACTTCTGTAAAGTACTTAGAATGTTGAGTTGGGTTGTAATGTGTTTGTAGTTTAAGGTACTGTATGTGGATAAGCAAGCTATGGTTCAAATGACTATTGGGTTTAACATGTTTTGCTTTTTGATATTCCTAAGTTATGAGGTTCAAAATTCATCTTGTGGAGGAATAATTTTTGAAATATTGACAACAAACTGTGCCACTTCATATTTGTTCGCAGATAAATCTCATCAATTTTTTTTAATTTTATATGCATGTTTAAGGGTCCGTTTGACTTGGATTATTTCTTTGATTATTTGACAGAAATATCATTTTGTATGTTGATTTTGGTTATTTCATTTCCCCGCATAATTTTCAAAACACGTATTTATCAAGTGAGACTTTAGAAGGGAAAATTGGGTGAGTGTTCTTTTCAAATTAAATCACATGAAGTCTTATTTTATTAGGTGTAGGCAATTATATAAATTTAAAAATATCACTCATTTTTGTTATCGTCTTTTTTTTTTAGTTTTATATAAATAAAATTTCGTCTTAATATTTTTATTCGATTCATTTTAAATCTTTTCTTATGTTATTATTGTGTGTGATCTGATTTGACAAAAAGTGACACGTCAGAAAGATCGAGTGCCAATCCATGTCATATATTTTCGTCGCCATGTGAAGTTCAACTTCATTCATTTTCAGCTAAAAGGTTTTGTAAGAGCATAAAGTAGCTTTCTGAAGATACTTACAATATGATGCTAGTGACTCAGAGGATGTTGAAGAATCTGTACTCTTTCGATTCAAACATTGAAGATAGATGTCCTTTGGGTAGTTGGGTTATAGAGTTGATGTGTCGGAAGTCGAGGAATTAATTTAGTGGTGACATTGAGACGTAAATGATTAATTTATTTATATTTTGAGTTTGTGTTAGTTCAAAATTTAATATCTTTGAAACTAGTTTCAGTAGATCAGATTTGGTGCCTGATTAATTTAGATCACGTTTTTTCCGAATTGAGTTATATATTTTGAAATTTTACACTCTTGTTGTGAATTAGGAAAAAGAAAACAAAAAAAGAAGTGGGGGGCCATTATATCATTTTCACTTCAATTCTGTGAAATCTATGTATGATGGTACTAAACATTTGCATTCAAGTTGATTTTAAATGCTCTTTGATTCTGATAATAGTATATTGACATGGATCTGAAAGTGATTATCGTCTAGGAGAGTTGTCATCACCCAATGCCCCTAGCCTTATTCTTGAATTTATTAATGTGTAATATTTCGTGTGACCTCTCTATGAAGCTATGACATAGTTTACATTTTACGAACCTGAACCAAGCACAGCCTTTGGATACCCCCAATTCCCGTCCATAATACTAAGAAGGTTAGACGGTGGTGTCATTTACACCAACTGTGGTCAAAATTATGACAAACTTGGAGATATGATTTGGCCATTTCAGGTGCAACCATTGACTCGTAAGAAGAGTTCATATTTTTTGCTTGATAAGTAATCGTTTTATTCAACTGTCAAAAAATATGCGTATACATGCTAAGTGTTTACGGATTCTTGTCTATGACCACTATAAATAAGTAACTATTATTATAGGGAGGGTATCAAGTATTTACTGTCGATTCACTTGTTGATTTACTAACTTAAATGTAAATACGTATCGATTCACTAACTTAAGTATTGTAACGTTTCTGGTCGGCACCACATCTATTCAAAAACTTAAGTTGGCAATTAAGCTGCTTTTTTGCCTTTTGATCTATAGGTTGCTAGTGACAGGAATTTGAACTAATTATAAATCTCGACATCTACACTCCATGTCTCCATCAACCACATATTCTCTTTCTTGTTTACAAGATTGACTAAGAGGGGCATTTTCTTAAAAAAATGTATATTCAGGCAGGAATGATCATTAAAAACTCAAATAACTAATTTTTAGCCCCATGTATAGGACGCACTGTAATGCTAGAAGAATTCTCACATTAGTGGTAACTCAATGAAAAGTATAAGAGGATTATGAATATAATACGAAACTATAGAAGAAATCAACCACGAAAAATAATCAAAAATGTTACGGTCGAAATTTTCCTGTGTAAAGAACGGACACTTGCAACATTTGGCTAGCCACTATTAATATTTGGGCTATTTCTGGACCCCAACTAGAACGAAGTATCCCAAATTAATGGATTTTTCTTCTATGATGCATGTAACAAATCTGTCACAATTATATGGATAAAAAATGTTTCAATTAATTGATATATATCAATCAATTGTTATAAGTGGGACATCATAATAATTTATTTAAAACTCTGTAAAATCAAATTAGTAAAAAAAAAAACTTCTGATATTCTGACATGACATGTCTGCATGATACAAACTAACGTGAATTAGACTTATAGAATAACAACTTGATATATAATTATGATAAATTTATTACATGTCTCATGAATTTTTTTTTCCAAATTAATATTAAGCTTATTGGAAGTATGACTATTGATGGAAGCAGCTATAATACTAAGAAAAGAAGCTAAAAATATGGAAATCGGGAAAAGATAGCTACAGTCCATTTTTGAAGCAACAAATCTCATACGGAGATTTCACTGCCACAAGTACTTGTCCGACTTGTCCGACTTGTCCATTAGCTAGAAATGTACGATAAAATGACATTTTAGCAAAGTTTGGACAAGGCAGACCCCAAGGGGTCGCCTAAGGGTAGAAGGCAAAAAATCATAAACTTAAATTTGAGTCTTGGTAATTGTTTTAGAGATTAAATTTTTGATTGAATTAGTGTATATTTTGGGTCGAATCATTATGTTCTCAAGTTTGGTTTACATTCATTCATTAAGTCAGATGATAGGATGTTGGCGTGTCCATCATGGGGTCAAAGCCTTTAGTGTTGTCTAATTCGATTTATATATCATGAGTTGGTTGACATGGAAATAAATCTGAAATATTAAAAAAAAAAAGTTTGGACAAGGCAATCATTTTCAATTCCCCAACTTCTCTACATCATAGGGCCTGACGAGGGGGATCCCGAGCTGAAGTAAGATGTCCATGCCGAGCTGAGGCGGGCTAATTCGAGCCAAGACGAACATATTCAGCTAATGCCCAACCTGGATGCTGAT
Organism: Ehretia macrophylla; assembly: GCA_037974665.1. Taxonomy (NCBI): domain Eukaryota; kingdom Viridiplantae; phylum Streptophyta; class Magnoliopsida; order Boraginales; family Ehretiaceae; genus Ehretia; species Ehretia macrophylla. Next base: position 64,576,231 of record CM075765.1, read on the forward strand.
CCAACTTCACCCCGACCCCGAAAAACCCTGACCTCAGTGCCAGCTGCCCTGATGGGACATAAAGCTGCACCGCATTAAATGCTGTCAGGTCCGAATTTAGTATAAATAGAGCTCCTCCCCTTCATTTCAGAGGTAACTCATCATTAAATGCTCTCAGCTACCTTGCCAGCTCGGACATACTAATCATTCGCACGCCCGAGGGGAAAATTCAGGTCATCACCCCGCCTTTTCCTTCCCTTTCCTTGTGCAGGTTGAGTGGCCGACCTGAAAGTTCAACTCGGTGGCCGACCTGAAAGTTCAGCTCGGAGGCCAACCTGAAAGTTCAGCTTGGCAAGCGTAGCCGACCAACTCAACTGCGAGGTTTCCGACCTCGACAGTTTGGCGCCGTCTGTGGGAAGTCAGTTCTTTCTATTGCTCTCTTCACCACTCATTGAGAAACCATCATGGTACAAACGAGAAGCCACGGCGCACCGATAGAGGATTCGCCCAACCCGGATGGGGACCTAGAAACCACACAAGTACCTAGCCAAGACCCAACCCAAGCTGACGTTGGAACGAGCCAACGCATACACTTAGCCACCCAAACCAACCCCATAATAGATGGAGACCTCAACTCCAGCCTATCACCGGAGATAAGGATGATGCTCAGGATGTTCGAGGAACTTAAGGAGCAAGTAGCCTGGCTAGCTACGGACCCCCCGGCTCTGCAAGCAGCTATATCGTAGCCCGCGTGTCTGCAGTTCCGCATTCTAACCCCAGGGCGAACCCAAGCACAAGACGGAGAAGGCTTCCTGAAGCCTGAGGCGAGACCCCTGCAGGCGAGAGGCAATAGGGCGGTTCATGTCGACCTCGAGCAGGCCAAGACCGCGGCTGCAATAGCCAAGGTCATTAAACAGCTCGGCGTAAGCCCACTCTCACCCGAGGTACTGGCCACACCACTACCCACCGGCAACCGGATGCCCAACTTGGCAGTTTACAATGGGGACGGCGACCCGGCCAGCCACTTGCTCAACTTTGACCACCACATGACCTTGCACGACATGTCTAATCTCATGAAGATGAAGACATTCCCGACCACCCAGGTTGGCAATGCCTTGGACTGGTTCCAAAAATTTTGTCCCGGCTCTATTGCAACTTTTCATCAACTAGCTGAGGCTTTCCTGTCCCACTTCATAGGAAGCCGGCGTGCAACCCACCACACCTCATCATTGTTGTCGGTAAAGCAGCATAGAGGAGAAAGTCTAAAGGCTTACACAGCTCGGTTCAATGAGAAGACCCTCAGGATCCCCAACCTAGAGGATTCTATGGCATTAATCGCCTACTAAAGCGGACTCAAGTCGGGCCCTCTTACATCCTCCTTGGCCATCGACCCCGTGGATACTGTAGCCGAGCTGATGGTACAAGCAGAAGGATACATACACTTTGAGGAGATCCATCAGGTGAAGAGGGATGATGACAAGGAGAAGGAAGCCGGCAAGAAGGGAGAGACTTCCCGAGCCCAACCTGGAGGTAAAGTCCAGAATGACCGAGGCAAACAGCCTCATCAGCCGAAGCAGAACCCCCGGTTCACCATGTTCACTCCCTTTAACACCACAAGGGAGCAGATCCTATTGGAGATCTAGCACCAGAACCACCTGCCTCCAGCTCCAAGGATGAAAAGCCGACCTGATAACTGCAATAGGATTAATTATTGCCGCTATCATATGGACTGCGGCCATACCACCGAGGAGTGTAAAGACTTGAAACAGGAGATCGAGGCACTAATAGCCCGAGGTCACTTGCGGAGGTACGTAGATCAGCAGCCTACCCGGAATCACGATGTGAGAGATAGGGAGAGAAGTCCACCCAGGCGCCAGGCAAGGGGCAGGCGTTTAGCTGTGATCGAGACCATCATAGGAGGATTGGCGTCGGGTGGGAAGACCTCGGCCGGCAGGAAGGGTTATGTTCGCGCTGGGAGGGAGTATGGACCGGTGCGGGGTCCGGCCTAGAAGATGGAGGAGCTCACCTTCTCCTCATAAGACTTGGAGGGGGTGATATTGCCCCATGACGACCCATTGGTGATAAGCGCTGAAATAGCCAACTTCACCGTGAAGAGGCTGATGGTGGACACCGGGAGCTCGGCAGAAGTCCTATTCTTGAAGGCATTCGAGCAGATGGGTTGGACAGGAGCCGACTCAGGCCATTGAGGGGCACTTTAGCTAGTTTCACCAGACAAGCCCACCGAGCCGAAGGGGTCTTCAACCTCCCGCTAAAGTTGGAAGATGGAGACAAGCGAGTTTCGATGCAAGCCAACTTCATTGTGATGGATTACAATTCCACTTACAATGGGATTTTAGGTCGGGTGACGCTCAACCATTTCAGGGTTGTCCCTTCAACTTACCACCAGGCCCTGAAATTCCCGAACCCAGCTGACACAGCCACCATTCGGGGAGCTCAGCTCTCAGCTCGGGAATGCTATGAAAATTCACTCTGACCCAAATATCAGGTTGGCTGGGGACCAGATTTGCCCCAAGAGAAGAGGGATGCTAAGAAAGGGAGCCCGGCTGAAGACCTTCAAGAGGTGGAGCTCTCCGATGAAACAAAGAGAACAAAGATCGGAAGCGAACTCCCTGATGACCTCAAGAAAGGTATAAGTCGATTCATTCTGAAAAATGAACACATATTTGCATGGTCTTCCTTTGACATGACAGGTATTGACCCGGCTGTGATTGAGCATCACCTGAATGCCGACCCGAATCACTATCCGGTAAAGCAGAAGCGCAGGCACTTTCATTATGATAAGCAACAAATCATAGCAGAAGAGGTGGACAAGTTGGTAGACGCCGGCCATATAAAGGAAATCCAGTACCCAACCTGGTTATCCAACATGGTGCTGGTGACCAAGTCCTCCGGTGGATGGAGGTTGTGTATTGACTTCACCAACCTCAATAAAGCTTGCCCTAAGGATTGTTTTCCCCTACCTCGGATTGATCAGATGATGGATGCCACCTCCGGGTTTGAGCTACTCTATTTCATGGATGCCTTCAAAGGCTATAACCAGATCAATATGGCTCCCGGAGACAAAGAGAAGACTGCCTTTACTACCAATAAAAGGTCTCTACTATTACGAGGTCATGCCTTTTGGCTTCAAGAATGCCGGAGCTACCTACACTCGGATGGTAAACAAAATTTTCAAAAATCAGATTGGCCGAAATATGGAGATCTATGTAGATGACATGTTGGTCAAGAGCAGAAGGGCAGAAGACCATATAGCCGACTTGGCTGAAGCCTTCGTCATAATGGAACACTTTGGGATAAAGCTAAACCCAGAAAAGTGCGCATTCGGCGTCAAGGCAGAAAAGTTTTTGGGCTTCATGGTCACAGCCTGTGGGATAGAAGTCAACCCGGAGAAGGTTCAGGAAATACTCAACCTGGCACCGCCGACCTGCGTGAAAGACGTCAAGGTGTTAGCAGGCAAGGTCGCGGCACTAAGTAGATTCATGTCCAGGTCGGCTGACAAGTGTACTCTTCTGTTCAAAATATTGAGGAATCCTAAGAACTTTGAATGGACTATAGAATGCGAGAACGCCTTCCAAGAGCTAAAAAGGTATCTAGCTTTACCACCCCTGCTATCCCAACTTGAGGTGGAGGAGGAGTTAGTACTATACATAGCATGCTAGGGGACAGCAGTGGCAGCGACACTAGTCCGAGAAGAAGGGAAGGAACAGAAGCCGGTCTATTATGTCAGCAAAACCCTGCAAGGGGCTGAGGTGAGGTACTCCTTCTTGGAAAAACTTGACATCGCGCTCATCACAGCGACAAGAAAGTTGAAGCCATACTTTGATGATCATCCAATTAAGGTCATGACGGATGCCCCACTCAAGTCCATCATGCACAAGTTGGAGGCGTAGGGCAGGCTGCTGAAATGGGCAGTTGAGCTGAGTCAATTTGACATCACCTACCAGCCCAGAACAACCATTGTGGACTTTGTGGTGGAATGCACTAGCCGAGCCGAGCATGAACCAGAGGACATGTGGAAGGTCCATGTGGATGGGGCCTCAAGGAAGTCTGGAAGCAGAGTTGGGGTGGTCATCCTCGACCCAACCCGGCATGAGCACAAATACTCCCTTAAGTTCACCTTTCCGGCGTTCAACAATGAAGCGGAGTATGAAGCGGTGATTGTGGGGCTGAAAATTGCAACTCAGCTCGGGGCACAGACAGTCGACCTGAGCACCGACTCTCAATTGGTTTCTAGTCAGATATCGGGAGAGTTCGAAGCCAAGGACAGTACTATGCTGGCCTACCTCAACAGAGTCAGGGATTTGACCTCAGGGCTCCAAAGGTTCACGATACAGTAAATCCCGAGGGAAGAGAACATGAAAGCTGACGCCCTGTCCAGGTTGGCCTTCGGCGAGAGCCGACCTGCCCTGGTCCATGTGGAAGAAGTATCCGAACCGAGCATCCAGTTAGGGGTGCAAGCCGTAGCTGAGCTTAATTTAAGCCCAGATTGGACCAAACCAATCGTCGACTACTTGGAAGGGGTATGACCCCGGAGGATGAAAAAGCAGCTCGTAAACTCATGAAACAGGCCTCAAGGTTTGTCATAATTGCTGGGCAACTCTACAAGAGAGCCTACACTTGGCCTCTCTTGAAATGTGTTGGACCCGAGGAGGAAAACTATGTACTCCGGGAGATCCATGAAGGGGTATATGGAAACCACTTGGGAGGCAAAGCTCTAGCTCGAAAGGCATTGAGGCAAGGCTATTTCTGGCCAACCTTAGAACAAGATGCCAAAGAGTATGTAAAAAAGTGCGACACCTGCTAAAGGTTCGCCAATGTACAAAGGAAGCATGCGGTAAACCTCACGGTGATAATAAGCCCATGGCCATTCTATCAGTGGTGTCTAGATATCATCGGCCCATTGCCGACCAGTGTTGGCCAAAAGAAACATGCCTTTGTAGTAGTAGACTACTTCACCAAATGGTCTAAGGCTGAAGGTGTTGCTAGAATAACATAAAAGGCAGCTTGGGATTTCGTATGGAAAAACATCATTTGCCAATTTGGGGTGCCAAAGGTCATCGTTACTGACCACGGCAAGTAATTCGACAGTGTATACTTTCGAGGCAAATGTGTTGAGATTGGGATCGACCTCAGATTCTCATCTATTGCTCATCCTCAAAGTAATGGCCAAGTTGAAAGAACTAACCAAATTATTTTGCAAGGACCTGAAAACCAAGCTGGAGGAGCCAGAGGGTCAGTGGGCATCGATTCTTCCCGAGGTGCTGTGGGCTCAGCAGACCACCACCAGCTCAGCAATGGGAGAATCGCCCTTCGAGCTGACCTTCGGTATTCAAGCGGTGCTGCCAGTAGAGATCGGGCCTCCGACCAGTAGAACCCTCCACCATGATCCAGAAATAAACGGAGCACTGATCCGTGAAGAGATCGACCTTGCCGAATAGCTCCGAGCTAAAGCTCAAATTAGGATGCTAGCCAGCAAAGCTGCCATGCAAAGAGCCTTCGCTAAATAGGTCAAGCCTAAACCTATTAAGGTTGGCGATCTCGTCCTCGAAAAATCTATCTTTTTGCCGCGCTCGAGCAACAAACTCTCCTCGACTTGGGAAGGACCGTACAAAGTCATGAAAGAAGTCTGACCTGGAACCTTCTACCTCCGCGACAGATACGGGAAGCAATTAAAAAATGCATGGCACGCTGAGCACCTGAAGAGATATTTTTTGTAACGGCCCCGAGCCGGAAAATCTTGTAACAGCCCCGAGCCAGAAAATCTTGTAACGGCCCCCGAGCCGAAAATCTTATAAATGACACCTAAGCCGAAAGATCTTGTAACGTCCCTGAGATGGAAAATCTTGCAACGGCCCCAAGCCGAAATCTTTGCTAAGGCCCCGAGCCAAGAATCGTTTGTAATCGACTCCCGAGCCCAAGTACTTCATGTACAAATTCAATGCAAGCCTATTTTGTAAATCAGTGCAACGCCCGACCCGGGACTAAGCACCTCAGCTACTTAGCTACTGCCAACTCAGATTAACGCGGTGGCCACGCTTAATTACTAGCTAATGATCAAGTAAACCAGCTCGGACTGAGTTCTAGCTCGGGTATAATCAATAATAATTTGATTAGCTTTGCCAATTTGGATTAAAATCCAACTCGGTATAATCCGACTTTAGGTCGGCACATTAGTTTGGGTCTAAACTCGAACTCAACATTTGTCAACATTAGTTTGAATTATTTTAAATCGGACTGACGAGTCCAGGTCGGTGACAATTATATAGTTGCCCAATTGACCAGCTCGGATTATGATGATAATTCATTAATCGTATCCAGCTCGGTTCCTTATATTTAAATTAAGTTTGAAAGGTTGATTATATTAGTCCGACCCCACTTACTTAGGAAATTTGTGAAGAAAAGGTACGCATGTACTGACTCGAACAAAACGCAAATAAAACTAGAACAATCATTTCATTGAAATTGAAAAGAGTCAATTACAAGGAGCCCAACCTGGGCGAAATTACAGAAGCCCGACCCGAGCGATTACAAAGTTTACTTAGGAGTGGCGGTGGAGGTGGTGGCATCGGCTTCATCCCCGATGTGGTCTATGCCCTTTTGAACAAATTCCATAACCTCCTTGGCTTGGGACGTAAAATCGGCCGGGAGCTCAAGAATCTCCCAGAACTCCAACGACGGAGCCTCCAAGATATCGATGTAATCATTCTTGGTGGCAGGGAAGAAGGTCTTCGCTATCTCCTGAGCTGCGACTTGGCCTCGGAAGTAGTACTCTAATTCGGCGTACCGGGCCATTGCCTCACTCTCTGTGGCTAGCCAGTCCACAGCCTCTTGGCTGGACTTAAAAGCTTCTACTGTCTTCTCCCCTCGTGGGCCGACCCAATCCAAGAGGTCCTTAAGCTTTGCCTCGCCCTCGCGCTTGTCCTTCTTGAAGCGCTCGACATTCGTGGCCGCGACCTCACGCCGAGACTTCTCTGCCTCGAGCTCCTTCTTCAGGCGGACGATCTCTGTTGCATCCGCTTTTTGCCTCTGGGAAGCATCCTCCCTCAGGGCCTCCAGCTCGGCTCGGGAGTTGATGAATCGTTGCTCGAGCTCGACGCAATGAGCCTGGGCTCGGGTGAGCAAGCTAGGTGCTGTAAGAATGTGGGACTCGGCCTGTACAAAAGATGACAAAACAATCAGCCGAGCCAAAAAACTTAACCACGTTAACGCGATCAGGTATGCCTTACCGTGACTATAGCCGTCCTCAGGTCGAGCGAAAGCTGCTCCGCCGGGACCGAAGCCAACTTGGGATCGCAGGCGACCTTAGCTGCCTCCACGAAATCCCTGTTGGGAGGGCTCACCTCCGTGGCCTTGCCTTTCCCGAAATACTTGAGGCGAGATCGTTTCTTATTATCGGGGCAGGATGCTGAGTGCTCAGGGATCGCCACTCCCGAGCTCGATCTTTTAGTTTAGGGAGACGCCGACGTCCCCTTGGAAGAGACCTCGGGCCACTGTCTCTGCTCCTGATGGACGGAGAATCCCAAGCCGGACCGAGCAGAGACTTCGCCACTGGCCTAATTCTTTCTCTTCATCTGGGCATACGCGAGCTTCCTCGTGTCCGCCATATCTGCAAAAAGCAAGGGAAGATGTGAGAAACAATCAAATGCAAACTAAAGGGAACAACGATAGACAAGGAGACGGGAAGTTCGGGGATTAGTCCTACTAACTGACCCTCTTCTGAGCCGGACTCCGCATTCTCTTTGGGCTAGGGAAGTAGGTAAGGGTGTTCCTTCCTCAGGTCGGGTTCTCTCCCGAATAACTTTGATTTTCATATTCTGTCCCACCTGAGGACGCTGTCAATATCAATCAGCATACCCGGCTCAAGTCTCAACACCCTGACCTCGGCAAGTTCAGCTTCTGAGAGCTTGGGATCGTCATTCAAAGTCTTTTTCAATGAAAGGTTTCAATCCACTCTACACCCCGGGTTCACGGCCGGCTTGACCCAGTAGTAGTCATTGTGTTATCCCTTGTTGGAGGAGTGCCACTTGGTGAATATGGCGTTGCTGACACGAGCTGCGAAGTAGAACCACCCTGGCTGGTTCAGGTTGGGCTTGCAAACAAAGAACTGTCTGAACCGTCGCAGGGTCGGCTCTACCTTCCTATCAAGGCAGAACACATAAAACGCCACCATCACGGCCCAACCGTTAGGTGACATCTAACCCGGGCTAAGCTCGAAGTAATTCAAAATGCTGGCGATGAAGTCGGGAAGTGGAAGCCGAATGACATCGAATGCGAGGTCGTAGATGGTGAAATGGTCGGGTGGAGAATAGCAGGCAGGCTTGGTCTGACCTGGCACCTTCAGATTGTGGTGTTGGTCCACCAACCAGTCCCTTAGCCTAGCGTTACCCATCTGGACGGTAGAGCGGCACTCGCGCCTACAGCAGGCAAACAACTGCTCTATCCTCTTTCCCCGAGCCGACGAACCACTAGTTGTAGCTGAGCTCCGAGGTTGGACCGTCCTAACCGGGACCGCTTTAATCGGCTCCGACGCGGAGACTCCAACTAAGTACTCATGTGGTATCTCGACCCCCTCCAACTGGTTCAGTGGCTCGTCATCCTCTCTATCTCCCAAGTCACCCAAGTCAGCTAAAGGATCAGTCTCGGCTTCTTTTTGCACTCGCCTGACCTCGATCACTTAGCAATTATTATCACTCTCTCTAAGCCCAGATTTCCGAGATGATTCTTGAGATGCACCTTTGATGTCATCACCGTGCCCTCTATCTGAAGTCGACTCCGAGCTCGACGAATTCTCATCCCCTTCATAGGACCTCACCTCTATCGCTTGGGAATCTTCCAACTCCGACCTTCCCATCCTGTTTACAAATTAAAATATATGCAGGAATAACTAAAGGGAGTCGGGATGTACCTACTGCTCTAGTTGTCGAAGATGACCCGATCTAATTGACTCCGACCTAATTGGCTCTGAGCTGATGGATTCCGAGCTGAGTACCCCGAGAAGATATTTTCTGAGCTAAAAGTGTCCGACTACTCCAGTATTCGACCTGAAAGCTCTGAACTTCGTATGCAAAATGTGAAATGAATCTCGGATGTCAAGGCCCTATTTATAGGCAACTCCTGTAACCGCCTGGAGAATCCCAAATGTCGCATCTCGTCATAATTGCCAGGTGACGTGTCAGCCATCTGAAGGGCATGTATCACTGACGTGGCCATCCCCACTCTGCTGAGGTCGGGCACCTCTATCTCGGGAAAAACTCTCAAATCTAGATCTCACCCTCTCGATCTCGACTTAGGGGGGGGATTGACGAGGGGGATCCCGAGCTGAAGTAAGATGCCTACGCCGAGCTGAGGCGGGCTAATCCGAGCCAAGCCGAACATATTCAGCTAATGCCCAACCTGGATGCTGATCCAATTTCACCTCGACCCCGAAAAACCCTGACCTCAGTACCAACTGCCCTGATGGAACATAAAGTTTTGATGGGACATAAAGCTGCACCACATTAAATGCTGTCAGGTCCGAATTTAGTATAAATAGAGCTCATCCCCTTCATTTCAGAGGTAACTCGTCATTAAATGCTCTCAGCTACCTTGCCAGCTCGGACATACTAATCATTCGCACACCCGAGAGGAAAATCCGGGTTATCACCCCGCCATTTCCTTCCCTTTCCTTGTGTAGGTTGAGTGGCCGACCTGATAGTTCAACTCGGAGGTCAACCTGAAAGTTCAGCTCGGAGGCCAACCTGAAAGTTCAGCTTGGCAAACGTAGCCGACCAACTCAATTGTGAGGTTTCCGACCTCGATAGGGCCAATTAATCAATTTTCTCAAATCCACTAGTGAAAATTCAAGGACTTCTTTTTTCTTTTTCTATTTTTGTGTGTCAAAGTTACAAATCAAAACTAGATATGGATGACCAATCAAGTAATTGTTTTTTTTGCAAATGAGAGTCGTTATCAAATGACTCATGTAAATAATAATACGGGTGTTCTGTCAAAGGACAACTTACACTAATTTTATTTTACTTGTGAAAAGCTTACACTGGTGTGAGAACAGTTGGCGATTCTAAGCAGAACCCCAATCAAGGCCAAACAAATGTCATGGAGAAGATTGAAATGTGAAATTAAATGACATTAAAAAGTCAATATAAGAATACAACCCACCATAAATGGAGATTGCTTTCAATAGAAATCTCGTTGTTGTTATGAAATAATTGCTATAAAGATAATAATATAAGAAAGTGTTGAAAAAAATTTAAAAAATTCTATTAATTTTATTGTAAATTATGAATTACAATAATCTTTATTTATAGGAATAATGAGGTTATTATGTAGTTACTATTTACAAAATATCAGTAATTACTATTTGTACAGTACCATTATTTGAACAGTGTCCGACAGCTATTGTTCATTAATATTCAACTAATAACAGTTGTAACCTTTTTTCTAATATGGCTCCAGCTGGGATTGGTTAACTTAATGCAATATTTATTTAATGGAACTTTCAGTTCATGACCAAAAAAAAATAGAGACTACACAAAAAGATAAAAACGAGTTTCTATTTTGACAAGATTGACGATCTGACATTCTGACAAAATCAGATTGTCAGATCTAAAAAAAAAAAATTACATAAATTTTTTTTTATTAGACAACGAAAAAAAAACAAAAGCCAACATATGCTGACAATAGAGCCGTTGCAAAGCAGAAAAAAAAATTATGTCAGTTGAAATTCATGTATATATGTAATCAAATCTGGAAACAAAAATACCATCAACACATATCATAAATCTTTCAACATACCAAAAATTTTAAACAAAAAAATTAAAAATTTCAAATAAACAAAAAAAAAGTAAAAACAGACAGTGGGAGGGGGGTCACTCACTGCACATACACACACACACACACACATATATATATGTGTGTGTGTGTGTGTAGATCTGAAGGGGGGGGAGGAGGGGTCGCTCGCTGCACATACACACACATATGTATATACAAACACACACACACACACACACATATATATATATATATATGTGTGTGTGTGTGTGTATGTGTGTGTGTGTGTAGATCTGAAGGGGGAGAGAGGTGCAACGTCGCTGCAGAGAATAAGGAGGGGGGTGCAGCGCGCTGCAGAGAATGAGAGGGGGGAGGGAGGGTGTTGTAGCTCTGCTACAAAGAAGGAAGGAGGGAGGGAGGGAGGGAAGGGGGGAGGAGGGGTTGCATCGCGATGCAGAGAATGTGAGGGAGAGAAAGAGGGGGGTGCATCGCGATGCAGAGAAGGAGAGGGAGAGAAGGAGGGGAGGTAAGAGAGGGGGGGAGGGGGGAGGGGGGAGGGGAGGTTGCTTTTATAGTTAGGGTTTTAATTATATTTTTTTAGTTTAGGTTATTTTTTTAATTTAGTTTATGATATTTTTTTTTAATTATATTTTTTTACTTTTGGTTATTTTTTTTATTATATTTTTTGAATGATATTTTAATTATATTTTTAATTAGGATTTTGTATTTTATTTTTTAATGTTATTTTATTTTGTGATATATTTTTTAATGTTATTTTAGTGTATTTTATTTTTTAATTATATATTTAATTAGGGTTTTGTATTTTATTTTAGTTTATGATATTTTTTTTAATGTTATTATAGTGTATTTTATTTTTTAATTATATATTTAATTAGGGTTTTTTATTTTTTTTTTTAATGTTATTTTAGTTTATGATATTTTTTTAATGTTATTTTAGTTTATTTTATTTTTTATTTTTATTTTTTAATTAGGGTTTTGTATTGTATTTTTTAATTTTTTTTAAGCTTATGATATATTTTTTAATGTTATTTTAGTGTATTTTATTTTTTAATTAGGGTTTTGTATTTTATTTTTTAATGTTATTTTAGTTTATGATATATTTTTTTTAATGTTATTATAGTGTATTTTATTTTTTAATTACATATTTAATTAGGGTTTTGTATTTTATTTTCTAACTCTCCTTTTTTTCCTTTTATGGATTAGCAGTTATGGAATGTACGGACGGAATTTCTAGGGGTCGTAATTTCACGCATGAAGATGATAAGGCTTTATGCAGGGCTTATATCGCGATTAGCGAAGATCCTTTGATCGGGATAAACCAAATATCAGAAACAATGTGAAATCGAGTTTTACAAAAATATGAAGAGTTACACCCCCCAAGTGAAAAAAGAACAACAAAGAGCCTTAAATCCCGATGGACGCAAATAAACCAAAAATTGAATAAAATGAAGAACAAAAAAACAAATATAAACGCAACACACGAGAAAATTTTAATTTAATGGGTAAATTAGTGAGGATTTTTAATTAAGATTTTTTTTACGTATGATTTTTTTTTAATTAGAGATTTTTAATTAGTTTTTTTCAAAATGCAATTATGTAATTAAACGTAATTCTAATTTTTTAAATGTTATGTTCATCGCAAATCATATATTTTTTGCTTGAAATATTCGTTAAAAAAATTGAGATAATCTAAATAACAATTAATTAAAAAAAAGTAACACACGAGAAAAAATTATACATAATCAAATTATTATATAAAATTAAAATTAACATGATATAGGGACTCAATTTTATAGAGACTGTCACTGAAATTTTTTTTTTTATCTTGATCTCTAAAATAATTTTTTTATCTTAATATCTAAGTAAGTCTCTAAAACATTATTTAATCTCTATATAAATCTCTAAAATAACAGATAGAAATCTATTATAAAAACTCTATTAAAAATAGCCTAATATTACATAAAACACATCAAACACCACTAATTTAACTTTCCAATCTACAGTCCCGTGAGCATCATTATTGAATCAGATGCAGCTGTTAGTATTACTGCTTTCAATACCCCTGCTTCTTGACCAAAAAAAAAAAAAAAAACCCTGCTTCCCGACAAAAAAAAAAAAAAACCTGCTTAATTATCCAATATTCCATGTGATTACTAGGCATCAACACTAAGCGTGGTGCCCAAGCCGAGTATTACTCTCATACATCCGTCCCCACTTGAATACCAATACAACAACCCTCTCGACCACTCCTAATTCCACGTAAAAGACTAAAATCTACATTGGATTAAATTTATATCAAATATATAGTTAAGTTGACAATAATAATTACATAGTTTAATGGGATAAAATCCATAAAATATGAATTTATCAACGCCAACTCATCTGATGCCATTCCCCTCTCTACTTGCGGACGAAGCTTCCTTCAACACTCACACCTATAAAACCCCAACCCACCAAACAACATCTCTTCATCCACAAACACACCGAGTTAACTCTGCGAGTCACGACCAGGGTTTCAAAAAATGTACTCGTTGCCGGAAATGCAGTCAACGGCGTCAACGCTGTTCTCAGCCTACGCCTCACTAGCAGCAGCCACGATGCTGGTGCGGTCCATGGCCAATGACATGATCCCACCTTCTCTCAAATCCTACATCACATCGTTCATCAACTATTTCTTCACCCCATTGTCCACAAACGTCACCATCATCGTCGACGAACAAACAGGCATGACACGCAACGACGTTTTCGACTCCGCCGAGGTTTACCTCGGCACGAAAATTTCCCCTCACGCCGCAGGTTTTAAAGTCAACAAAAACCCGCGCCAAAAGAACATCCACGTCAGCATCGAGAAGAACGAACAAGTCCACGATTCATTTCTAGATATATCTTTGAAATGGCGCTTCGTGTCGGTCGAACCGGAGAACAACAGTTCGCATTTCTCGTCGGAGAAGAAATTCTTCGAGTTGACTTTCGACAAGAAGTATAAAGAAAAAGTGGTGAACGAGTATTTACCTTTCGTAATACAAAAAGCTAGGGAAATTCGCGAAAGTAATCGCGTGGTCAAACTTTACACGCGGGACGCGCCGTCGTACGATGACGATTACGGCAACGGCGGAGGACTCTGGGGGTCGATTAACTTGGAGCATCCGGCGACTTTTGACACGTTGGCGATGGAGCCGGAGATGAAGAAGGCGATAGTAGATGACTTGGATAGGTTTGTGAGGAGGAGAGAGTATTACAAGAAGGTCGGGAAGGCTTGGAAGAGAGGGTACTTGTTGTACGGACCACCTGGTACTGGGAAGTCGAGCTTGATAGCCGCCATGGCTAATTACTTGAAGTTTGATATCTTTGATTTGGAGTTGACGAGTTTGTATTCCAATTCTGAGCTGAGGAGGATTTTGGTTTCTACCACGAATCGATCCATTATTGTCATCGAGGATATTGATTGTAGCGTGGAGATGCAGGATCGTGCATATGGACACGAGAATATGAACACTAAGGTAACCTTTTTATGATAAAATATGGTAATTCTTTGGTCCGGTAAGGCCGGACATTCCTTTAAGCCGAATGTCCAGTATTGCCGATTTTAAATATTTTTCGCTAAAATTATATCATATTTCTATCATTTAGATGCTTTTCTCCAGTTCATTTTTAGAACAAAATTTATGAATACCTTTAAGCGTTACAGGTTATGGTCTTATATAAAGTATAGAGACTCATGTTGAATCAAATATTAACTAAGTTTAATATGAATTATCCGAACTATTAATTAAGTGTTTAACCCGAATTTTACAAACTACACTTATATCAGCGTATTTTTCAATTTCAGTTTCAATTTTAATGTGCACGTTGAAGTAAGATGTCAAATGTTAAATATTACATGGTTAAATAAGTCGGCATAACTAGGTCTTTTCGATTTAGATAATTGTGTCTTTCAGCCCCACATTTCGTTCTAGATGGTCAAAGCCATCAATATAGAAGCCACATGCCACTTTTATTTTATATGCAAAATTTGCAGAATAGTCAGAGAGCCTCATTTCGGTTGTAATTTCACACATTCCATGTGACGTCCGTATAGCCATCATTAATTGAGTTGCTTGAGATTTTTTTGTATGAAAGAATGGTTATAATTAATCTAATTTCAGTCCGGGATTTTTCTTCAAAACCGCTGCTGTTTTGAACGACCGATATTAAAGAAAAATAAGAATGATAGTAATGTGATTAACGATAATTGTTTTCAAGACTTACCGGGCAGTCTATAACAGTTTGCTCTCGTTGTTTCCTGCAGTTGACGCTGTCAGGATTGTTGAACTTCATAGATGGGTTGTGGTCAAGCTGTGGAGACGAAAGAATCATAGTGTTCACCACAAACCACAAAGACAAGATTGACCCTGCTCTGTTACGACCTGGTCGCATGGACATGCACATTCACATGTCTTATTGTACCTTTAACGCCTTCAAAATCTTGGCCTTCAATTACCTAGGCATCCACGATCATCCAACGTTGTTTAATGAAATTGAAGGCCTAATTGAGAATGTGCAAGTGACGCCAGCAGAGATTGCAGAGGAATTAATGAGAAGCGAGGATGCTGATGTTGCCCTTGAGGGAGTTGTGAGCCTCATCAAGCGGAAGAGAGCTGAGGCTAATGAAGTCAAGGATGGAAAATTTAGTATGCCTGAAGCTAATGGTGGTGTTCATGAGAAGCAAGCTGTTGATGCTTCTGAATCTTCAGAAGCCAAAAGATTGGAAACTGAGAAGCTTGTTAGTGAGGTATTGAGGAATTATAGGATTAGGTTGGGGAGAGGTGGAAGAGGAGGACGAGGAGGAAGAGGAGGGAGAGGCCGGTGGCGCCATACGAAGATGTAAAAGAGAGTGCATCATCACTAATTGATAATGTCGAAAATTTATTTCATTTGTAATTGGTGAAAAATAAACGGGTGAAAAATTCTTTAGAATAGTCATTGGATTGATGTTGTAAGTTTTCCTTTCTTCCGACTTTTTGTCTTATCTAGTGGCTTTGCCCGTTCAACCCGAATAAAAGAAAAAACAACAGAGAATTATAGTAATTGTTTGTAGAAGCCATACACCTTGATGCAAGTCTTTACTTCTATGGTCCATTAAATTGTTATGAAACAGTGAAGTTTTCCAACTTTTGGGCAAATTGAGAAATTGGTGGCTAATATTTAAGGAACATGGTGAATAATCTGAGATCCAAACCATTGCGAACACCTCATAACGAACGAAGCAGTTTTGTTAGTGGCGAGGCCCACTTTCCCGAAGCAGCACACAAACACAACCCAATGTTCAAAATCAGCAGGCAATAATTCAAACGTGGCTTGGTTTCTTATTGAGCTTGAGAAAATTGTTCAAAATGCTCTATCTCAGTGATTTGAAGCAACAAAATCACATTTTTCATTTATTGTAATACTTAAAAATGTTCTGAAAAAATTAAAAATCGTAACAAATGACTTTATGCCGTTGCATTTAGGTTTTATTGTAAACTTTTTACTATAACAGATTTTTTAAAATAAATTCCTTGTAAAAAAGTAATCTATCTCATGAGCATATATTAACAAAAAAAATGATACAAAATAATTTTAATAGTTACCATTAAGTAAAAACTATTGTAAAAAAATTTATTTTATACAACAATTATAAAATACTTATTGCAACAATTTTTTATTTTATTTTTCAATTGAAATAGTGTCAAAGAGCTAAAATATTTTATCACAATTTTTTTTAATTAACGTAAAAACTCAGCTGATAAACTCGATCACTCATTTATAAATCCTCCATTTACAGTGGTGCGAACCACAAGTCAAGTTTAAACATAACCCATCCGGCCCATCGCAAAAAAAGCATCCAGAGCTCGATATTTCAAACCATCCTCCTCTCCTTTCACTTTCCATCACAGAGAATTAGAGGCCGGACAACGCTTTTTACATCTAGATCTTAAGAAAAAAAGGATCTCTCTTTTTTTTTTGTTTTTGTTTTATAATCCAGTTATAGTGTAAAGAAGACAGAGATGGATCCAAACGAAGTGAAATCGAAGCTATCTACTTTGGCATACGGAAATGTTATGGCTGCAGCAGCTCGCGACTATCAGAAGGTGCTTTTTCCCCTTTTTTTTGAATTTATTTGAAAATTATTTTCAATTTTAATGGCTCAAAATTAATTATTTGTGAATGAATAGAGCTCGTTATTATTTTCACCATTAAATCATAATTATTCTCTATATATATTTTGTTCATTTATATTTTCCTCGCACCGGAATGAATGTTTACTCTTCTTAGGGAATCATATGATAATTTAAATCTAAGAGCAAGGCATTATTATTTTGTGGTGTTGAAAGTATAGTGCTGGTTGTTATAAAATGATTCGGTTGATGTAAATATGCGATAAGTGTTGTCTATGCAAGTGTCGAATGATAAGTAGTTGTTGCTTACTGGAGATAAATTCAGATTGTTTTCGGTGACCCTGTACAGGAGATTCTGGCTCAAGAAAAGGCGCAGCAATCAACATCGGTGAATCAAGAGGTTGATCTTGATGAATTAATGGATGTAAGTTGAAGTTTGAACATTTATTCTGTTCTCAACATGTCGTGTAAGTATTCTTGTGTATGTCCGTGTTAAAAACCTTGTTGATTTGATTATTGCAGGATCCTGAGCTGGAAAAATTGCACGCAGAAAGGATTGCGGCTCTCAAGGTTTGAAACTTTTCTCTAAATGCAAATGCACCTTTGTGGTAGTTATGATATTTTGAGCGCAAGCGTTTTGGAGAATGATGTGTTTCTCTTGGAAATTTTCAAATAGAAAGAAGCTGAGAAGCGACAAGAACTAAAAACGCAAGGGCATGGAGAGTATAGGGAGGTTACTGAAGGGGATTTTCTGGGTGAAGTTACCAGTAGTGAAAAGGTTATTTGTCACTTCTACCACAGGGAGTTCTACCGTTGCAAGTAAGGTTCCTTCCTTGTCTATTTGTTTCTCCTTCTCTACTTGAACTCAAAAACAAAAAAAAAAAGAGGTCCTCCTCACCCGTTTTTTCCTTCCTCCTCTGGCCCCTGGAAATAACTGAAGCCTTCTTGCTTGTTTCTATGTTATCGAATTCCCCGTTTAGATTATAAGATGAAGTCATGTTGCCATACCCTGATAAAATTTTCTGAAGCTAGTTGTATGCTCAATTTTCATCCTGTAGAAAATTTTGATGGAGCACTTTTTTGTGCTTTTGGGTTTGTTCTTGTCATATAATAGGAGCTTTAAGTGTTTACTTTGGTGCCGGAGAGCCGAAACCGCTAACCGAAACAACACATAGATATGTCATGTACCTTATACATGTCTTTTGTTAATCCTCTTTCAGTACTGTGTTTGTTGCACACATCAGAAGAGTCCCGGAAGATATGCTTGACTGACTCTATTCTTGAAATTTTGCATCTCGGAGGCATGAGTTTGTGGTCCCTGTATTTATATTTCATAACATGCTTTGTCCGCCGAGTCATGGGATGTCTTCTTTAAGTATTGTCTTACTCCATACATTAATGCAAGAGTAATAATCATGTTTCTAGGATCATGGATAAGCATTTGAAGATCCTCACACCAAGGTATTTGGATACCAAGTTCATAAAACTGGATGCAGAGGTTAGTTATTCATGTTTTCATTTGTTCTTCTTGCCTGGTATATAGGTCTTTATGCAGTGCTAGAACTCTGCTTGTTCACCATGAGAATTTTTAGCCAAAGAAGAAGAAAGCACGTGAATTAATTCCTGTCTTCCAATGAATGCAGAATGCTCCATTCTTTGTTACCAAATTGGGAATCAAGACTTTGCCTTGTGTCATATTATTTCAGTAAGTTCATTATTTTCTTCTTAATTCTTCAGTTCACTTATTTTTCATATTTATACTTTTCTTATTTATTGAAATCTCATTAGGGGATTAAGTAATGATCCTATAGTTGTTCCTGAGAAACAGCTTCAAGATAGAGAAGTATAGAACAACCTTCGGCTACCTAAATTCTCATAATTTCTTTGCTTGCAAATGGAGATATATAATTTGCAAGTAACTAGAAGGATGTCTAGAAAGTGAGCAAAACACATTTTCTTTTGCTTTTTTTGAATGTCTAGTTGAGGTTGGTTCCAATCAATGCAGCATAGCTAAGCGGGGTTCATTACTTTGGTTTTACACTAGCCTTTTACTTTCTAAACCTATAGCCTCTACTGTCATAATCATGATCTCTACTGCATAGTTTTTGTGTGATATTGTGTGCTAAATTTGTGATGTAGAGTAATGCTGGAGAAACCATGGATTGAGTCTTGCTATTTCTTTTTTCGTATAGTTCTCAGAATGTTTATAGTGCCCTACACCGGCTCTTTTCGCTATATGGGCATTTGTCCTCAGCTGACAGGTGTTAGTTTGGATCTCCCATGGAAAACTGAGTCAGAACACCTTACAGCTGAGACAGATGCCTAGCTGTGCATGGAGCTCTTCAATTCTGTTTTCAAACTAGTACATTCCTTGGAACTTGAAAGATTCTCTTTGCAGGAAAGGTATTGCAATTGATAGGCTGATTGGATTTCAAGACCTGGGAGGAAAAGATGATTTCTCCACAAAGACGCTTGAGATTCTTCTGTCAAAGAAAGGTAATTTTTACTCTAGAATAATCTCTTCTGCGCAATTGCAGTTTTTAAACCATCTTTTTGCAGGAATTATTTCTGAGAAGAAGAAAGAAGACGAGGACGATGATTATCATGAAAACCGACAAAGAACAGTGAGATCATCTGTGAATGTTGATTCTGATTCCGATTGAAATGGGAATTTGAAGTAATTGCTGCAAACTGTCATCAAGTCTGTTGATTACCTTCCTGTCATACTTGGTCCTCCTCTTCATAATCCTTGTTAATGGTTAATGTCTTCTTCAAGAGGCATTGGTCTACATATAAGTTGATGATAGCACGTAGTAAATGGCTGGAGCTAACACAAGAAATTATGAAGTCTCTATGGTAGCTGCTGCTGAATTGTGGCATGAGTGCTGCAAGAGAGCTGCTATGTTTTCCGATGCCCGAGTATCGTTTGTACTTCATGAGTTCATGTTATGACTGAAATTGTATGTTTAGTTTCTTGATAATTGGAGGGAAGAGGAGTTTATCTTTTTTGTTTTCCTCTCATTTTCTGGAAAGTGATATTTTTTCTTGTTTGAGGTCTTATCATCTTGGGTGTGAGGTTGGAGACTACTGGTTGACACTGATTGATGCTCAATGCTTTAACAATCGGGAAGGATAGTTCTCAAGGATTGTGATTAGTGTGTGAAAATCCTTGAGATAGGGAAATCTTAGGGTTCTTGGTCTGCAAAACAGAGTTATGAAGTGGTGATTTTGTACCCTAAGCCACCTTTTGAAGAGGAGCCATGGTGTAAATTCAGTTGGTAAAACCGTAATGTGGAAAGACCCTCCGAGGCAAGCTTTAAATCATGATACCTAATTGGATACTATAATATAATATTCGCCAATTAATTAACACAATAATTTACTTCTCTGTAAATATTCAACTTGATACCCATGATTGCATTGCAGAATCCTTTCAACCTCTTGGTCAACAAAAAATGCATTATATTAACTAAAAAGCCAACATTAAAGAAGATGGTAACGATGATGGCAAGAATTGGGAATTTAGTCATTTTAATACATTTTTTTTTGTTGACTAATGGGTCAAGGAGGCTAAAGTATTATAAAACTATACATAAGGGTGTAAAGTGTTTTTCCTTTAAACATTGATGGTGTTTTACTGTAATTATCCTATGATTTATTACTTTGTTCTAGTGTATTGAAATTCTCGCATTACCACCTATATTTTGTAATCGAGTAATTGCACCTAAGTTTTCAAATAGTTTTAAATTGCAACCTAGTAAGGTAGCCTCTATTCAAGATACTAAACATAATCAATATTGTTCCATTTGATTTCTTTAATAAACATCGTTCCATTTGATTTCTTTTAACAAATATAACGGGGTGGCAATTTTATATCAATAGCAAAAACATAAGTAGGAGGCAAATTATCATATTGAGAAAATTACAGGGGTTAAACTCTCATTCATGCTTCACCCTATTGGAATAAATGTGGCACACAATTTGGCATCTCGTTTAATAAACTTGAAAATTATAGTAAACCCCCAGGGTAAGAAGACATGTAAGACGTAAAAGACAAGGGTACGAGACATAATCTTCTACTTCTTAGATCCTGTATTGGTTGATCTTCCTTCTCATCTTCCATGATTGTGTCCTGACAACAATCGAACAATAGATTCTTTTAGTCATGTCTGTCTACATACGACCTCTCTGTTACATTTCA
The DNA here is from genome assembly GCA_037974665.1 of Ehretia macrophylla. NCBI lineage: Eukaryota > Viridiplantae > Streptophyta > Magnoliopsida > Boraginales > Ehretiaceae > Ehretia > Ehretia macrophylla. The sequence goes on from CM075765.1 coordinate 64,597,357, forward strand.
TGGGAAACTTGGGTATAATCTTCAAATTAACTTAGTGGGAAATTTTAGAAGATTTTAGCCATAAATTGATGGGGTAATTTTGAATTTTTGCTATAAATTCACGGGGTAAAATGGCTTTAACCCTAGCAAATAATGTAGCCAGCAAAGAAATTAAACCAAATTATGTGGCTTGTTTATCTCTCTAGTCTCATTTAGGAAGAGATCTTCTATTGCCTGTGAAGGTTAATACAGCATGTTGAAGCAAAAAAATTTTCCAGACCAACTTCTTTTTTCCTTTATTTTTCTCTTTTTTAAAGAGATCAAATTTTTTTTTTCTAACTAATAATTTATTTTAACATTCTAGCATTATATTTCAATTTTAAATTACAAAAATATTGAGAGAGAAAGTAAAATGTTAGGATATAATGTTAATTCTGGTGTGCATGTATGCATTATATGACAGGTATGGTTTTATGAGATACAAGACCAAGAATTTATCAAATGACGTACCCCGGGGATTGGTCGTCGGCGCCTGCTGGGTGAGGGCAGTACGTAGGACGTACTCAAACTCTGCCACAAATAAACCAACAATTATACTAACTTCAACAATCATGTCCATTACAACAATAAAATTCTAACCCATACTTCGAATTCTAATTAGATTTGATTTTTTTGATACGCACAAGTCGTGATTCGATTTTAAAACTTTTTAATTACTATAAGTCGTTATCCAATTATTTTACTTAATTCTTCGTGTATAATTGAATTTTCCCCCACTGACAAAAAAAAAAAACTCATCAAAAAGATAGGTAAGTGAAAGATTACCTGTATCTGGTCTTGAAGAAACTGAATGTACCCAATGGCTTCTGTGAGTACGGAGGCTGTATCTGTCTGCATGTTCCCCATTATGCAAAAAGAATTTGTAAGAGCATGGCCATAAACATATAAAAACATGCGAGATCTCTCTCTCTCTCTCTCTCTCTCTCTCTTCATATAGTGGATTCTGATGAAGAGGTGATGAGGGCATACAGTACCTTGCCGAAAGGTGCCACCAATCTGTGAAGAGCTGCAATCCTGTCTCCCAATTTCTCCTTTCGGACCTAGTCACATTAAAACAAACTTTGTTGTCAACATGTGTGTGTGTGTCTGTGTGTAAATTTAAGTTTAAGAAACATTATGGTGTAACTTTTTATTTTAATACGTACATTAAGTGCTGAAGATGAAGATTGTGACGACGCAGCTCGAGGCTTCTTAGCTTCTTGATCATGAGATGGCTTCACATCCATGAAGTTGACTTGCCGCTTAATTGCCTTCAAAGCACTATTCCTATAGGCTGATGTCTTTGCAATTAAAGGGTAATTAAAGTTTAGCCTAATATTACACAAATTTATCAGAATGCTGTAGAAATAAGTGTCCATGGAAAAGAACAAGCCCTGGTTAGTGTTCTAAAACTTGACGATATGCTGCGTGTTATCTATGTAGGATAATTGGATTCTCCAATATTTCTCATCACGTGTGATTTATGATTAATTGATTGATGTGCAGTGTTAATTAGAGTAGCCCAATTAAGATTTTACATACCGATCTTTAAAGTTCTAAATTATCCATGTGAGACAAATTGGATTATCCAACACTGACAACATATATATCTACGCATGGACCATAGTGAAAATCTTATTTTATAGGACCAAATTTGAGTGGTAAATCAAAAAGGAAATGAGATATGGAAGAATGCGTGCATTAAGCTTTTATGGTTTAACGTAGATTCGGTTGGATACTAATTCTTCTTCGATTTTATGGTATTGTAATATTCCTTATAATTCTATTCAAGAACGAATGAATAGTTCCATTAATCTACTAATTAATTTAAGGCATATGCAATATATCTTTACGAATTATTTTTCAGTTTATATATCCCTTAGGCAAATATGCAATATATACATATATGGTGAGGATGCATTTAAAACAAACGTTTCACAAACTTAACAAATCACTAGAACCATATTAATGCTACGGCTCCTAATTAAAAGCTTTGATAATTAGAAACTATACTGTAGCCAAGTTTTTCTTGCTTACTATATAATGTTTGCTCATATATACAACTTGAACAATCAAACTTTATGATTCTTTTTTATTTATTTATTTTTTTGTTGTTATCATGGTTCTTAACCTCTAAACACAATTAGTCAATCCTTGACCGTAACACCTAATTCTTGAATAATTAAACTTTATGATTTGCAACATGATACACAACAACTATCCAGTAATGTGTAAGGGTTTATATAATTAGCGACAAACTTACAGTAAAAGGGTAATCACGCAACATGCTTGGCCAGAAAAAGAAGAAAAGGAAGGTGATGATGATTATCAGCGAAGGAAAAGAATAATTGTCAAAATAGATACCTACTTTGTCTGAGCTATTTGATGGACTGCCACTTGATTTTTGTATCTGACAATAGCTTCTATGAGGCTGCCTGAAGCTTAATTCACCACTATTTCTGCAATTTAGAGCATCCATCGATAAATTCATGCCCGGAGAAGGGGAAACCAATGAAGACGACAAACCCATGTTGGAATAACAGTAGCCATGACTTGAAGATGTAGCTAGACGTGAAAGCCTCTGATCTGCACTATCAAGATTTGAGACGTACGAGTCTGTTGCGAGAAGCTCATGCCCTCTAGGTTGGCCATTAATGGAGGAGAATGAGCTGATCAGACCAACATTCTCATCATCATTTAGATCAAGTACTACATTTTGTTGCTTAAATTTGATATGATGACTTGTGTCATAGCTGCTACCATTTGTGTGATCACTCGACTTGATCAAACTATTTGATATGCTTCCATTGATGGTTGATTGTTGGGCATAGCTTCTACCATGATCAATTGAACCAGTGTCTTGAAACATAGTATTTTGGACTAATGGGATAAAATTTGTATTAATCGCATACAACTCTTTTGTATTGGCGAGGATTTCATTCATGTACCGATTATACTCATCTGCGTTCCTGCATAACAACATATAAAAAAGGTTACTAATTTACTTAAAGAAGGCAATTTTAACAATAGGAGTATTATTATTATTATTTTTTTGAACAGTAAGGAGTATTAATAATTTCCTATCTTTTAGATGAAAATTGAATCTCACCAGATATTCTACCGGACCGATGATTTGGACGATACATTCCAATTTTTTCAAGCGTAGAAACTTCAAAACTAGAAGAAGTAACGCTTACCTATCTATTAAACATGACATTCTCTCTTTCTGCCTTTATGCGACTAGAATCAATATGCCTGGGATTGTCTTAGAAGAAGCTTTACCTAAATTAGTAATTTAGGATTAACAATGGACAACTGTGTGGACCGATAGACTTACCAGCTTTGATCTTTACAAACGGCAATGCTACCACATCGAGCCCGTTCCTGGAGAAAAAGATCAATATATTGCTATTTCTCTCCCTATTAATCGTAAGATGAAAAAAATCTAAGTTTTTGTTCCATTTCATATTGATCAAAGTGTTTCTTCATGCATAAGAAATTTCTTCTGAAACTAAAGTACACTCCTCTTTGCTTTAGGGCATTAGCCTACGTATAACTAAATGACAGAAATGGAAAACTATACACAGAAAAAAAAAAATGCATAAATTCGATTGTTGAATCGTAAACAATTGTTGAGGCTATAGGAAACTGGACCAACATAAGTAATCTTGGAAGGGAAAAGGAAGACAACTAACATGTAAAACTGTATGTACTTACAGCATGATGCTTGGATTCAAATCATGTAGGGCTATATTCGGACCATGCGCAGACTGTGTTGCTAATGAAGAATAAGCCGCAAGCTGTTGTTGTAGCAGCTGTTGTTGATGATAAATATTTGAAGACTCCATGATTATTTCGTTGAAGCCTTGAGTATCACTTTGTGGGTAATTATGATTATTTGGCCCCCTCTCAGATTGTTATATGAAGCTTTCCCTAGTCTCGTAGCTTCTTGATTCACGTAGAAATTTCGAAACTATAATACTAGTGGAATTATTGGAAAGACTTCTAACTTTAAGCTGAATCCAAAGGGCAGACCTGAACATACCATGAATGTCTCTCTTAAGCTTCTCTTGACCTAAAAACTCTTTTTATCGTATTTTACAGGGATGAATAATATATTGTATTATATATAGGCGTCATATATCTCTCATATCAGAATATAATATGGCTATAATTTATTTTTCAGAATTACAGCAGGTGAGTGAAGAAAATAATCATGTCACTGTGCAACTTTTCAATCCGCATGTTGACACTTTTATCACTATGCATATTGTCGATTTTTACATATAAGATGAGGAATATGGACTACACACAAAAAGGGTATCGAGTATGTGCTCTGTGTGCTTTGTCCCTACGTCAACTTATGATGATTTTGGGCCATATGTACTTCGGACACTTTCTAATGATGGACTGAGAGAATTGTGACACTACTGTACTGTACGGCTCATATATATGCAATAATCAAACACACACATATATATATATCTTACGTTGGGATGATGTAAATATGATATCACCCTCGATTATATTACTAGTTATTTAATCTGAGAAAATAAATTGTTTTTATGTTTTCTAAGCATGAAATTAGAATTTTTTTCAGTTAAGATTGTATATAATCCCGAGAAAATTAGCATTAAGTAACCTATATAAGGCTGAATATATATATATATATTATAAGAACGGCCTATTATAAGATGATGTAATTTAATTATTGAGAGTGAGAGTTGGTATCTAAGTAAGTGGAAGCAATCATATATGATCCGTATATTACTTTAAGTGACTTGATTAATTAGGGTTTCCAATGCGGATCCTCAGCCCCACATTAGGCCATATCCAACAGGATAGGATATGTAAAAAGCATTTTATCTTATATATAGAGAATATATTGAAGATAAATATCTCTAACAGGTTCTCTAAAGATTCTTTATATATTGTGAAGATGCTAAACAAATACCCTAAACCATTCTCTAAAATAATACGTAGGAGAGACTTTGGAGTAAACAAAAATAAATATTCTCTAAAATATAGGAGCTGCTGAAGTGATACTGAAATAGAAATTCTCTAAAATCAGAATGTGGGGAAGTTGTTGGAGTTAAACTGAAATAGAGAATCCCTACATGTAGAGAAATGACCAAAATTCCCTACATGTAAGGAGAAAAATAGAGAAGCTGTTGGAGAAGGTATAACACTCCTCTCACAAACACATGTGGTCCTCAATTTTGCGAAGAAAAAGTGTCTACTTATTTCTCGAGAAGAGAAGAAGAACATATTCAATATCATTTGATTGAATAGTTGAATGGAGGTATGAACTATAAATTTGAATAGTTGAGCAGATGTTTGATCACCGAATACTATGGAGAAAATAATCCAATAAATCTACTCAAAATTATATTCATATGCTATATTCATTTCTATTGGAGAAAAAAAAAATGTTGATGGCTCTCTTCCTAGTTCCCTTCTAGGGTCATTAATGAAAATTTTATGCTCACTAAAAGAATTTATAAAACAAAAAAAATTTAATTGCCAGGTGACAATTGTGTTGTTTTTTTAGTTGCGACCCCCTTAAAACTTAAACTGGCAAATCATCACATGTCAAATCAATTTTAGTAAACTATTCTTTTCTTTTATAAATTCTATTAGTATACATATATATCATTACTTCAAAAATACAGGTTAACCGTTTTTTACTTATATCATCATTGAAAATGATATACATCCACAGATAGTTAACATGTGAAAAAAATCTTTTATGTTAATGAGCCATCTCTTATACCAATACTCATTGGCTTTGAAAAGCCTTAATTACTAATTACTATATGCGGTGCAAAAACAAAGAGTAAATGTAAGCATCATCCAATTATAAATTTAATGTTTTTAATTCCCTCTATATATATATATATTTATTAAAAAAATTGCCTAACTATATAATAATCAAATTAGCCCCACAAAAGGCGAAAGTCAGAGGAAAAGGTGAAGGAATAATGAGGAGTACTAGAGATTATGGGCTTGTTTGTCCTCTACCTCTTGGCCATACTCAAACAGCCTTGCTATATACCAGTTACACTACCTGTAATTATTATTATTTTTGGTTCAATGAATGGAGTTTTATCATGCATTAATGCCAACCTATAAAAATGATTAAGGATATATATATATATATATATATATATATATATATATATATATATATGTTGAGTTCTATAATTTTTTTTCTTTCTTTCTTTTTGTCGAAGTTGAGTTTTTCGCCTCTAGACATCTTATTCATACATGTCACATCCTATATAATATTCTACACTTAATATTCCATAACCTTTTTGTCTTTCTCTTTTTCGCTTTCGCATCATTAATTATAAGCATATTATGAGCATAAATTCGATTTAGTTAATCATCAACAAATTTCTTGTCTGATCGCAAAAGTTTATTAGATCAATTATCGTGTATAATATCTTTAGTAGTATAAAATGGTTTAAGTCTCTCATAAATAAACAAAAAATAAAAATGACATTATTTTATTCTTTTTCTATACATGTATAAAAATTAACTTATTTGCTAATTGAAAGTTTCCCGGTACCACATGAGTATATTTGCATTTTATATATTAGGCACACTAAGATTTATATGGAGTAATTTGAAAAGCTTCCAATTATTGGGACATTGGGATTCCAAGATGCCTTTTGTATGGTTTCTGTCACTTAATTTTGGCATGTTAGTAAAGATCCCTATATATGTTCGTCGGACCCACTTGCATCTATAGGTACGAAATGGAATCCTAGTTGGATGCATTATGGTTATATTTTTATTTAAAAATATTAGATATTCAACTATAATAATTCCACTTTTGAATGTAACTAGTTTTTCTATCATTGTCTAAGGATGACATTTTAGGAAGAGCCTGTAAACAGGTGTGTATGATTATGAGGTAATATTATTGTAAACTTGATATTCTTTTCATGTTAGAGTATTTTTAATGGGATATATTATTTATACAAACATATTATTTTTGATAATTTTTAGAGATTGAGTCTCTAAATTTAGAGTCAAAATACATGGAGTCCGTCACTTTTATCAACTTTTTGATTAAAATAGAGACTCAATTACTTTTTGGATCTTTAAATTTAGAGACCCAAAAAGTGATTGAATATCTATTTTAGCCAAAAAGTTAATAAAAGTGGCGAACCCCATGTATTTTAACTTTAAATTTAGAGACCCAGTCTCTAAAAATTACCAAAAATAGTATATTTTTATAAATAATGTCTCCCATTAAAAATGCTCTTATGATACATTTCACGCAAACTATGATGTTTTTCAACGAGTATTATTATATATTTTTCTCTCCATTCTTTTTTATATAATAGAATTTTTATTATATATATAAAAAATTTAACATTTAATACATAAATTTTTACTATATAAAAAAAAATAAAAAAATAAAAGATAACATAACATATTACTCTTCTGCTATAAATGCAAATGCATAACACATTTAAATTTATGAATGTCCCATTGAACAATCATAACACTGGTCAAAACCTAACAATAAAATTCTACTATATGTTCACTCTGCAACGGAAAACTGACCAATTACTTAAAGTATTGAATAATATCATTTTGGAGCTGCTTTAGGCATCCATGTGGCTGTAGTTTAGTGGTAAGAATTCCACGTTGTGGCCGTGGAGACCTGGGCTCGAATCCCAGCAGCCACACAAGTAAACAATTTTATGTTTTGTTTTCTTGGAGTTGAAGCCTCTCAAATTTTTTTATTTTTTTTTAAAAGAAGATTTAAACCGTACAATATAAATTAAATGATGTCATCTTTAAAAATTAATCTCACAATCTTTTATATTTACAACGAGGCACATATCATTACAAAAAGGATTTGCTAATTCTCTAATTTTCTTCTAATTAATAGTTTTACATTTTAAAAACTACTCTTCTATCAATCATTGTTTAACAACCGTGAGAATTCAACAACTATTCATCCTCATGGCATACTCTTAGTGGGATTTTAATATTCCATCTTGATCATGGCATGACATATATAAGCTGCCGCACGAAAGAGTGGATGCAAGCGGGCCTACGCCGATCTTTCCACGTCCATCGCCGCTTGCATAAGCGCCTCCGTTCAACGCAACTCTCCCCATTACAGAATGTCCAACTTTTTAACATTCACGTGGTCGATTAATTATACCCAAACCATAATTTGATAATCAAAACGAATAAAATAGTGTAAAGGCAGAATGAAGGCGCCAAGTGGCTTCAAAGTTCAACATTTAACAGTGAAACTCTTCGTTTGATATTACTTGGAAAAATTCAACGTTTGATCTCTATTATTTTCTTTTAGTTTTAGTTTGATTCCTGTTATTTAAAATGTCTCAATTTCGTCCGTATTATTTTTTCAAAAGTTTCAATTTCATTCTTACTTTTTAAAATTTCTCAATTTCATCCTTATTGTTTTCCAAAAGTTTCAATTTAGTCTATAATATTTTACTAAAAATTTTAATTTTGTCCATATTATTTTCTTAAAGTTTTAAATTTGTTTCTATTATTCAAGGACTAAATTGAAATCTTTTGAGAAACAATATGGTCGAATTTGAATTTTTTTAAAAAAATAATAGGAACTAAATTAACTAATTTTAAATAATAGAGGCGAATTTAAAAATTTAATAAAATAAGAAAGACGGAATTGATATTTTTTAAAAATAATAATGACGAAGTTGAGACTTTTTTAAAAATAATAGGGATAAAATTGAGATATTTTAAACAATAGAAACCAAATTAAAAGTAAAAGAAAATAATAGGGACTAAATGTGATATTTTTCCTTAAAAAAATACTCATAATTATACACTGTGATATTTTAGCTATTTTATAATTTTCAATTGAAAAATTAAAAAAAAAATTATTGCAATAAGTGTCTTATTATTGCAACGATTTTTTTAACGTTGTATAAACTAAATTTTTTTACAACGGTTAATTTTTTTTAATCACCTTTTGTCAATAGTTGATTATTCGATTACTTTTTCATAATAGATTTTAAAATTATAATTTAATTACAAAAAATCGTTTCTTATTATTTACAAGAAATCGTTGCAGTAATGAGTTTGCAACTTGACTATATGCAATGGTTAAAAAATTGTTATTGCATTAAGTCATTTGTATCAATTCTTAATTAGTCTTTTTTCAAAAAAATTTAAGTGTTGTAATAGATCAAATGTAATAGTGATATCTCGTGAGATTATAATTTTAATATAAATGGAAATTAATTTCAGTTTACCAATTAGTTTCAAACTTGAAACTAGGATAATCAAATTTTCTGACTGAATCAACTAAACAATCTGAACCAAATGGATCCTTTTTAGGTGCATATAATGCAATAATAATGTAAGGCATGCAAAAGAAATTCTATTAACACTCTATAAGACTATAATCATCTCATCTTTTTTATTTCATGATTCTTATCAGATAGTTCCTAAAACCAATGGGCATTGATCACTTCTTCGTTCCTAGAATTGGTTGAATTAATATTCACTTAAAAGAATTAATAAAATCTTTAGTACGTACAAAATTTTAATTGATTGAAGATACAATAAAACTTGGAGCTCACAATATAATTTTTACATCTTCAAGAATAAAATTTCTTGTAATAAAATGACAATTTTGTCCTCAAAAAAACATGATAGCAGTTACGGTGCTAAGACAACAGTTCATCGAGTTACGAATATGCCAATACAAGAAGTTATGGCTTCCTCTTTAATTACTTATCCTCCTTTATTAGCGTATCGTGCATGAATCTGAACAATAAGTTGATGTAGTGGGAAGATTAACTACGTACCTGTCGTGTCCGTAAAACAACACCTGCATATATTGCTTCAATCACACGCTTCACCATATGCAAAACCTCCCGACATACACAATTAATATGTCGTTGTTTTAGCTGTTTTTCAGGTAAAATCATCGTCGAGGTTCAAGAATTTCGGTGACACTTTCGCTTTACTTACGAGTACGCTTTTTTCACACACTTAAAGTGAACAAAAGTGGCGGTAAACGAATTGGTTGAAGATTGAAGACAAAGAAAAGCGAAAATTCTCACCTTAAATTATTCAACAAAAATTATCATCCTAAGCACTTAACCTATAATCTGATGATGATCGAGTCGATTCCATGCTAGCTTTTGTCTATGTTCAATGGAAAACATCATCAGCAAAATGGCGAGACCAATGGAGCCACCAAGCGGATCAATTAGGTCAAGAGGAAAACATTGTTACACGATGTGGCAAACGTTGTTCGAAATCGACACGAAATATGTTCCGATTAAGCCAATAGGGAGAGGAGCATACGGCGTCGTGTGCTCATCAATTAATACAGAAACGAATGAGAAAGTCGCGATCAAGAAGATCAACAATGTGTTCGGGAATCCTATCGACTCGATGAGGACTTTAAGGGAGTTGATGTTGTTAAGGCATATAAAGCACGAGAATGTGATCGCTTTGACCGATATTATGATGCCTATAAATAGGAACAGTTTTAAGGATTTGTATTTGGTTTACGAGTTAATGGACACCGATCTTCATCAGATTATTAAGTCGTCTCAGCCTTTGTCCAATGATCACTGCAAGTATTTTATTTTCCAGGTATTTAATTCGTTACACAATTTTTTCAACTTTAATACAAGTGCGTGCTTATCTAGCCAAAAATAAATAAATAAATAAAAATGGCACCCGGAAGAACAATATAATTATTTTCCAATACTTTTGCTCTTTTTCACATCTGAGCTACTCTGCAGCGCACTTTTAATCTTGTCAATCTTGATTAACTTATATGATCTTCTAACAAATCGCTTTTTGTTTGATTCTTCCACACACACTATAGCTCCTCCGAGGTTTGAAATATCTACACTCGGCAAACATTCTTCATCGCGATCTGAAGCCTGGAAATCTCCTGGTTAATGCAAACTGCGAACTAAAGATCTGTGATTTCGGATTGGCACGAACGAGCAGAGACAACGGGCAGTTTATGACAGAGTATGTAGTCACTCGCTGGTACCGCGCACCCGAGCTGCTTCTTTGCTGTGACAATTATGGAACCTCCATAGATGTCTGGTCAGTCGGATGCATTTTTGCTGAAATCCTCGGCCGAAAACCGATCTTTCCAGGGACCGATTGCCTCAGTCAGCTTAAACTAATTATCAATGTTCTTGGTACACAACTTGAAGCTGATGTTGAATTTATTGACAACGCCAAGGCTAAAAGGTTCATAAAATCACTTCCCTATTCCAGAGGAATGCAATTTTCGTCTTTGTTCCCTGATGCTGATCCAATGGCGATAGATTTGTTGCAAAAAATGCTAGTGTTTGATCCGTCTAAGAGAATCACAGTTACAGAAGCTCTGCATCACCCGTACGTGTCGGCTCTCTATGTTCCCATATCTAATCCTCCAGCTCGATATCCTCTGAATCTTGATCTTGATAAGAATATGGGCGAGCCATTGATAAGAGAAATGATGCTAAGAGAAATTCTTCATTACCATCCTGAAGCCGCTTATTCTTATATGTGGTGCTAATGTATTAGTTGGAGGTCCGCGCAAAACTGGACAATGGAGGCTTGTGGTGACATCAAGTCACTGAGAATTTTAGCTTAGTGTTTCATCTTTCGATTATTAAGAGAATAGGTCCCGGAAAAGCAACCCGCCTTTTCTTCATCTATACCAGATGCCACGCACGAACTAATAAAAACGATTTCAGAGACACATTTACTTGTAGCTCATGCCCAGGCATAGAAGAATTTATGCTGTTCTATGTAATTGTAATAGTTGTAGCAGAGACTTCAACTCTGAGCTTGGTGAATTCTTGCTATTGAATTGAATGGCATTTGATGAAATTCTCAGACATCTTTATGAAAATAGTTTGTCCTCTTCTTTTGTTCCTTTGGTGAAGGAAACTGGATATTAGGAATGGGATTGTTAGAACTCGGAGTTAATATGATTGCGTCAAGCTTTGTTTCAATTACAAAATTCAATGTAAATCGTTTCCGTTTCACCGAGGGAACTATTTTCAATCTTGGTGAAGGTGCGGGTTTCTTTAAGAATCGGTTTATCGAAAAATTCTTAGTTGAGTTCAGCTCACGAGTATCACACAATTAAGTGCATACGTCCATTGCATGTACTCAGATGGTGTGCAAAAGCGTAGCACATGTGAGTCAGGCTCAAACTAAGAATCCTCATGTATACATATGGTGAAAAAATAGATGAGAAGCTCCCCAAGCAAGAATTGAACTACTAATGAGATATTCTTGGCAAGAGTAGCCAAGGGTACAGCTTGGAAGATTTTGGATATTGATGGTTCGGCCGACGTGGATTCTGAATGGTGGTCCGTTGGGCCCGTAATGTTGAATGTTTGGTTTTGTTTGGGCCCGTAGGTTAGGCTCCTTTTGTTGTGCTGGGGCTTAGCCCAATTCTTTGTAACCTTTCTTGGCCTGATTTCTGTATATGTTTGTGCCTTTAACTGTTTTTACTGATTTCTTAAATATAAATACATTTTTTGACAAATAAAAAAATGATGGGGTAAAAATGAGAAATCCATTCTTGTATAACAAAAATTATAGGCATGTTCGTAAAAAAGTCTTTTTATGCTTATTTGGTCGCACTTTCCTACCTCATCCAATGAGATCTGGGGTTAAGATTACTTCTTTGGCAAATTATCAACAATAAGTACCTTAAGTTTGAACACATATAATAGGAAAAATTACTGAACCAATGCATGTATTGAGACGTATCTGTACACTCAAAGGTTTATCAAAGGGTGGTCGGTCTCCGCCAACTGGTTCTCGCGTCATAAAAAAAAAAAAACATATAATAGCAAAAAATGTCGTGAATTGCCACTCATATGACAATAATTAGCTTTAAGTACCTCCAAATCACAGAATATAACTCTCTAGAACATTTTATTAATTCTTTGGTTTTGAGTAACAAAGCACAAATGGGAATAAATATCATATTAATCTTTGGTATCAAGATGAAGATCACAATGATAGCAATAATTAAAAAGAGAGAGAAGCAAAAGATCGTTGTACTATATTCGGTTTGTTTATTTGAGTTTTAGAGAAACCCTTTTCCCTCAAAATATTGATTTAATCCTATTTTCTGAAGGTACCATTCTAATTCCAAATAATACAATTCTCTATATGGTTTCCTATTTGACAACTGTTTAATCTCAAAATTAGAACATGTAAAACAATCTCAATTAGAAAAGTTCTAGTTGACCTAGGAAGCATGATATATATTAATAAGAATTGCAAAGTCATACTAAATAACGATATTGATTGACTACAAGTAGGAGTAAAAGCAACGATCGTCATACATAATAACTAGCACATTGTCAATAATTATAATAAGTTAGCGATATTTGATGTAGATTTTTATTTCATTAGCATTTAAGCTTACAATTTTCTTCAAAAGTTGCTACTTTCTAATAGATTTCAAATTCACACTCATATTAATATGAGATTAACACCATTATCAATATAAAAATCTCATCTATGTTATTTCTTTGAGGACAATACTAGTAGTTGCGCAATGAAAAGTCTTTCTTCTTCTCGTGCAACCAAAAAGAGCACTATATTTATTGCCTTGAAATGTCTTGGGAAGGATAATTTGGAAGAAATTATATTTGACAAATTTGATGAAAAAAGAATTTTCAAGCAGTTGAAGTTTAGCCAAATTAATATGGAAAATATCCCAATTATACTTGTAGATGATGATACGAAAAAGAAGGATGGAAGCTTTGGTTTCTTCGAGGATTGGCACAAGAAGGTTGTTGTTGCAAGGAGTTTTAAAGGAAATAAAGTTGTTGGTTTTTATGTTGATCCTAAAACAGGAAAGTTTCATTTTTCTTTGTTGAATGTTTGTAATTAGTCACTGCAAGTAACATGGTTATGGTTCATGTCATAAAATGGGAATAAAATTAAAATAGAAAAGAAATTAATAAGTAAATTATACTTCAATCTCTCTCTCTCTCTCTCTCCCTCTCATCTCTCTTTGTTCATCCCCACAAGTCAATGTTTGAGAAAACATATGCTTCATGGAGAGGGTATGTTAGGTGGAATTTACATAGAACTATCATTTTCAACCTATTAATATATGTACTAAAAATAAAAAAACATGGTAAAGAAAAGCATAGTTCTTTACAACTTATTTCTCTTAAATAAATAATCATTAACAAAATGGAATCCCTATTTTTCTTTTGTGTTTCTATTCTTTCAAGGCTGAAGAAACTATTTTAATTTTAAATGAAGCATATATAGATGCAAGGCCTTATACCTTTTGAACATATTTCATCCTCATTACCCTATCAGTCTCCCTTCTTAAATTGCTAATTATAGATTTATATATCATCTGCTAAGAATTGACATGTCGAATTAGAACTAACAAGTACTATAAGACAACAAAATTTATCGGTATTAAGGAACAAAATTAAAAGAATTCAGCAAGGAAAATAGATCTAATTATATGATAAACTCCAAATGCATTAAGGACTTATTTGGTAACTAATTGGCACATATAGATTAATAGGATTGAATAAAAATCCAACTTGAAAAAGCAAATTAAAGAACATAATTATGCCTCCTCCTCAGGGCAGATTTAAGAATTCTTTTTAATGGGAAACTAAAATACATAAATTTTCAACTATATATATGATTTTTTTTTAAATTTTTTGAGTGGAGGCTAAATAATAATTTTTAAATAAAAATACATAGATATTTAATTTTTGGCCCAAAATTAAATCCGCAATTGCTCCTCATTAATTATATATATGTGGAATTAAGTGAAGATTGATTTTCAATGTTTTAACCAGATTTCTCCTCTTGATCAACTCGCTATTTTATGTTTTTGATGTTTTAGATAATAACAACTTCTAAATCAAGCAACTCCAATATTATCATTATTAAGCGAAAGCGATTTCTACAACCACTTCGTTGCTAAACCCAAATATTTTTTCAAGGGGAAAAGGACATCCAGGTCCCTGCTTTTTTCCCTTTATTTCAAACAGGTCCTTCAATTTTTAAAAATGTCTTAATAGGTCCTTCACTAAAGGGCAATTCAGTCTTTTTAATAATAATTAAATAAAAAATAAACAAATTGGTAGAAGTTAACAATTAATCCCATAAATTTTAATAAATTATAACAATACAACCCATACACAAACACCACCATCGTTACTCTCCTATTGTTACCACCACCATCACCACCATACACATTGACAAACCCTTCAATTCTAACCAAACTCTTTACCCCAACCACCAACACCATTACATATGTGCATATCAACAACATTACCATCAACTCCAAACTTAAATCTAATCCCAACATCAACGCCATTACCATCACATACATCACAATGATAATTTTTTATTTTCGTTTTTCTTTTCTCTGCTCCTGTCATTTTCTTTTTGGTGTATGGTTAAAGGTTTAGTTGTGTTATTCATGGTAACAAAGGGATCTACCTGCTGGTAACAAAGGGATGGTAAGTTTGGTTCACCATTTTTAAAGTATAATTCTCATTATTACCGAAATTATATTTTACTTTTAAAGAAAATTAAAAATAAAACTTTTTTCAAACATTACAGCGAGGTTGTCTTCTCTCTCTTTTTTATTTTTATTCTTTTTGCATTATTATTAGATTTATAAATAAAATGGCCTCAAACTATTTTTTATTTTCCTTTTCCTTTTCCCTACCCGTCATTTCCTCTTATCTGCTTGTGCTGAGAATCAAGACAAACCAACATTTGTTCATTTGTTAGCTGCTTGTGCTGAGAATCAAGGTAGTGGGGTTTGTGTTAAGTGAGTTTTTTTTTTTTGTCAAGGTGTTGTGGGTATGTTGTATAATTTATTAAAATTTATAGGATTAATTGTTAATTATTTTTCCTTTTAGGGTGTGTGCATAATTTATTAAACTTTTATTACCATTTTTTTTAAAAAAATATTTAATTATTATTAAAAAGACTAAATTGCCCCTTAGTGAAGGACCTCTCAAGAAATTTTTAAAAATTGAAGGACCTATTTAAGACAAAGGAAAAAAGACAGGGACCTGGATGTCCTTTTTTCCTTTTTCAAGGATGGTCAATGATGATTACAACTTTTTTTAAGTAAAGAGATTAATTTAAATGTTAATCAAAGCATAAAGCACCTACACATGGGAATATGCTACTTTACAAGTGGAGATTCACTCGCCCAACATGAACAAATAAAACACAGAGAAAAATGGAAAGAGGAAAATATACAAAACAACTTTAGTTTAAAGTCATCATCATGGTGGTCCATGAACCAATATAAAGTTTAAACACAAGGAAATATAGGGTTTGAATTTGACGTACGTGCATTACTCAGCCTGATTCAGATTTCAGGGCTCTAATATAAAGTTAAGGGTCTCTGATACCCCAAGCACAAAGAGACTAGTTCTCAACATGCATGCATGATAAACACAAGAGTTGAGTAGAATGCTCAAGTAATGATGTGTTGTAATTATAAGTTTTGAATATGAATCACGATTTCGATCTTCAGTATAATTAAAAATAAAAAATAAATAAATAATATTGCAAATAAAAATTACTCAACTCATTTGAAATTGCAGCTAATCTCTGAATGAAGTGTCATCTCGAATTTGGATTCTCTCATAATTTTATTATTTTATAAGGAATTAAAAATAGTAAAGTGATAATATAGTTATTAACATGAAACTTTTTACTTAGACTTTTTGCTTTCCAACTCGCTATTAAAGGATCTTATATCCACGAGAGAGTAAAGTCATAGACAGTACTGTAAGACTAAATGGTCCATGCTTCTTTTCTTTGTTGCAACTGCCATAAAGCTACTTAAGTTGCCATTAATTGACTTGTCCCTAGCAATCTCTTAATTTTACACTCTCTTGTTTTTCCTTTTCAACAATATTATAAATCTAAAATAAAAATAACACTAGAAATATCTATTTGGCATTTAATCTACAATCTACTAGCCAAAAGAAAAAAAAGGAGAAAATAATAACGTTAAATAATAAGTGACCTGACTTTTTGTCAAGTATTTTAAATTTCAAACTTCTTTAATTTTTTATTCTTTTCGGATCGAGATGTATAAATTTTATCCATGAGTTAACAATCGTTTCTTAGTATAAAGAGAACCTTGGGTCACAAAATAAAATATTTATAGAAGGAGACATTTGCTATCTCAAGGCAGATTTGATCCACAGTAAAAGTGTGGCTCCTTAGTCTTCTAAAAGGTCCGACATAATAGCATGTGCAGTTGCACTGGGAATTGAATAATTACATGTTTTTTTCACAAGAGATAGTACTGTCCCCTTTCTAATTTATATCCTAGCTCTCTGTAATTTTGCATTTTTTAAAAGATGAATAAAATTTCTTGAATGTTTGTGTGCCTTTTAATGTGATGATGCAAACATTCAGATGCATTATATTCGAATCCTAGACTACATTCTCGAATCTAAGTTTTCTAGAATGAGCAGTAAACAAGATGTATGTAGCGGTAGGTAATTATAGATTTTTTTTTTTTTTTTTGTGATGTGAAAACTCAGTTGACGGAACTCTACTACCGGAACCTGACCATCCCCTGGTAAATCCTCAAGTGTAGTGGTACGTCCCAATATATGCATCGATTCAGTTAAGGTTATCCAAAATAGATTGTGTAAATCGAACCCATTAGTATACCGTATTCAAAACATACTCCTTACCTTTAGGTTATCCCTTAACACCCATGGAACTTAATTATACATAGAAGTTAGGCCTTCCTCATTTTTTTTTGGGTAAATTAGTCCTCCCACATAACTTTAGAATTATCGCCCATCCAAACTTTTAATTTCCTTAAGCCCTATTAAATATTGGTAAAAGAGAGAGTAACTAAACCAAGAAAACAAATAGGAACGATTACTAGATTTTGCTCAAGGAAAAATGAGAAAAAAAGACGAGACAAATATTGTCTTGCTATGTTCACACCAGGAAATAAAATCAAAACTAGAGGGAGATGTATGCTCACTAGCTAGTGGCAGTCTTGATTAAAATAAAATAATTGATTATGGCATTTCGGTCACATAGAGTGCTTTTAAGCATTTAAATTTTCAACTTTAATTTAGACTCTAAATCTTTACAAGTATATCTAGTTATTAATCCTTAATATGCATCATCTTTTATTAACTTTTGATGAAAAATCAACCAAGGTGAATAGTAAAAGAGCATTATGCATCATATTTCTATAAAAAAATCTGACCATAAAGTTTAGTCAAGGATTTCCATGGCGTACTTTTAAATCTTGAGTGACTAAAAAGTTCAAAATTAAATTTAGAAACTTAACCGAGCAAAAAATAAAAAAAAAAAATTAGAAACTTAATTAAATATAAAACTCATACACTTAATTAGAAGAAAGTTCGAAGAATTAGCTAACCAAGCAATTAATGTATATATGTGTAAACATCAAAGACTTTTGACCCGGACCGGTGAATTAAGTACTCGTCTTAGGTTAATAATTCTTTTCCTAGTGTTTGACATTAGACGTAGTCTAAATCACATGGTAAAATTAAGCCACACATTAACATTACTCACCTTGTGTACCTACCTTTGATTTGCAAAAGAAAACATATCAAAAAATAAATAAAAATCTATGAGTTAAAAGTAGTAGGTCACCATTGCTCTCAAGGGTATGGTCTAGCGGTAGTTGGGTGAAATTGTTTATGTGATATCATAGGTTCGATACTTTTCACTACTCTGAAGTTCCATCATTTACTGACCTGATACATATGTGGAGACACACTGCTGTACTAGAGAGTTTAACAGTTGGTGGTCGAATTTCGCTGGATAATTTATTAATTATTAAACTCCGTCAACTAAGTTATTACGTTATAAAAATAAAAATAAAAAGTAGGTCACCATTGATCTTTTATATTCATTTGTGTGCCACATTTATCATTTCTTTATTCCTTCCAATGGACGTAACATGTCTATATAATCCACCTCCAAAACCATTCTAAACCTCCCTCTCCTTCCCCATCATTTCTTTGCATAGTTTTTTTACGCTCCGAGTCTCAAAACCACCAAAAACTTCCTCCTTCCCCATCATATCTTTCACACTTTTCTATTGTTCTTGCAAGTTAACTATTTGCAGCTCACAATTTCATCTTTTTTTGCTTCATCAACATAAATATATCTGAAAAAGAAAGTTTAATTTGATGCTTAGTATTAGTTTCTTGGTGCTTGAGATTCATGTCTCCTGTACTTAGTGAAGTCCTGCTTTCTGGATTTACCATAAACTCGACCCTTCGCCGCCGTACCCACCTCGTCCAATCTTTGTCTGTTGTTTTCCTCTACTGGTTCTACGTTTTCTCATGAACAACCTCTTCTATACGTCTCGATCTGCCATTGTTCTTTTTCATTAGATCAGTAATTTTAGTGTTAATTTAACATTGAAAATTAAAGATATTCATCACCACCTTGCGAATTAAATCTAATACGGCTATTAGTAATAGTTATCTTTTGAGTAAACAACATGGCTTCTCCAGCATCTTCAGGCTCGTACCAGGTTCTAAACTCGGGTTCTGAACAAGATCTTCAGCAGATAATGGACCAAAGGAAACGTAAGAGAATGATATCGAATCGTGAATCGGCACGAAGATCAAGAATGAGGAAGCAAAAGCATTTGGATGACTTGACAGCCCAAGTGAGTCAACTAAGGAATGAGAATAACCATATCCTCACAAACATGAATCTTACCGCACAGCTATACTTGAACGTTGAGTCTGAGAACTCAATTCTTAGAGCCCAGATGGATGAGTTGAGCCAGAGACTACAATCTCTTAATGATATTATCAACTGCGTGAACGACACCAACAATGTTGCAGCTTTTGAAACTGAGGATGCATATAATAATCTGGCCATGGATGGTGCCATTGATGATTTCTTGAACCCTTGGAATTTGCTTCACGTGAATCGGCCCATCATGGCTTCGGCTGATGCGTTCATGTACTAATTAATTAATCATCATCTATCTTATATGATGAGCCATTATTGTTGCTTGTTAACCCTACTTGGTGGTGTTATTGATTAGGTCATAAATAAAATGGACATAAAAGATAAAAATTTGTTGATGTTTGTAATATTACTACTAGTCAGCAGATAAAGCCTGATTGGTTGTTGGTTTGTGGATGCAATGCTACTGTTATTGTGTAAGCAAATGCATTATGTATCTCTAGTATTTTTATATGAAATGGAGGCTCCATTATTGAATGTTGTAATACATTCAACAATTGTTTTCTTTTTGTTATGTTACTATCACACCATTGTTGAAAATTTAAAGTGCAACCATGCCTTAAGCAAAGTTGTTTTGTCCTTACCCTAAACGATCGGGGATTAGTGGTTAGGAAGTTATTTGATGTGACTGATGGTCTCATATTCAAACCTATATCCTTTCATAATCACAAATAGTAATAGGCACTGTACTATCATGGATCGAGTGTAAGTTGGAACGAACCACTACATTCTATGATTGATAATTTTAGAGTGAATTTAATGTGTTCCTTCATAAGTGAGTTTTTTATTATCAAAAGTTATTTTCTCTTTATGAAGTGTTCTTTTACCTCATATAGTATCAGCAATTTAAAATTCATGTTATAAGTACTAAGGAAATTAGTGACCAAACTAATGTATAATATCTGACCGGTGCGTATTCATTCAGTGGAGGATCTTTAATTTTTTAAATTAATTGGTTTAATAGCTTTTGGACGTTCTCAAAAGACCTAAATGCTGACATCAAGCTTTTGTTAGTACTGGCAAATATCAATTGACAATATAACAAATCAACCAACTAAACATGATGCTAAAAACAAAAACAAAAAAAAAAAAATCACTTCGCTTGTGTAATAATGCACCTGAATTTCCATCCACGGTGCCCTTAATATATTATTTCCTCTCCCTTAAAATATATACGCTAGTTTTGTAATTAGTCAACCGACGCAATAAAGTATATATATTTAACTTCATCACAAAAAAAAAAGTATATATATTTAACTTGTATAATTTAAAATGGCGTAGACGAGTTGTACCTTATCTTTTACGAAATTCTTATATATTACATCTATTCTGCCTCAAGGTCAATCACATATTTGATTTTACAAGAAAAAGAAAAAGAGAGCACGCTGAAGTGAATTTTGATTGGAGAATCTCCCTTTCTTCATTGATATTCATTAAAAACTTGTTGTACATTATAAATAAATACAAAAAATCATCTCTAACAGTTTAAATTTTTAGATGAGGCAGTTACTTAATTTGATTATAGAGCCTAGGTACCAAAAGGTTCCTGTTCAAAACTCGATGCTACCCATTTGTAAAAAATAGTGTAATTCTCAATTAAAAACTCTCTAATCTACACGTGAGTGAATACAATAAATAAATACCAAAAACTCATCTCTAATAAATTAAATTTTTAGATAAGGTGATCACTTAACTAAACTTCTATCTGACTTTTATAAAAACCTAATAAAATTAGTGAAATGTGTAGAAAGAGATTTTGACTTCCAATACAATTTACAGTATAACATCTTTAAAATAATATGTTGGGATCACTAAATTCTATTAATTTAGCGAGATATTAATTTATCAACATATTTTAGTTTTTTTGGCTTAATAGAACATATTATATTCATGGTACATTTTTTAAAAAGTGACTCATATTTTTTTAAAGTAACCTCAAAACATTTAGGCGTAATACGTATAATTAAAGATAGGATTCAGTTAGCTTTGAAGTTCAATAAAAGACAAGCTGCTTTTGATTCATATTTCGAGAAAACTTCATAATCAATGTATTATATACTTTTTAAGTAATTATTAATTTATGAAATTTTTAGGTTGATAAAATACAAATGAAATATTTTAAATGTATTATATTATAATTTTATCGAAATTATTATTTTTTTACACTGATACCAAGTTGGGATCAAACATTTTTATTATTTAAAATATATTATTAATTTATCGAATATTAATTTAAAAATATTCTACACTATGTTATGGTTTTCAAATTACTCTATAGAATCTACAAGTTTTTTGCTAAATAAACACCTATTGAACCCAAAACCATCAAATTTATATGCAGCCAATTAACAAATTTCCTAAGTTCCTTAAACAACCTCGATGCCATCTAAATCAACACATCTTGTTGTTCTCATTATTAGCCATCGTTTCGAACCTTCTCAAGCGATTTTGCATAGTATGATTTTAATCAAACTGCCTAATAAATAATTATGATTCCTTTGGAATTTAGGTTATGTTTGGCCTAGCTGTGAAATTTCAGCTTTTAAGTTATAGAGATTTTAGAGTAGAGCTTTTGTAAAAAGTGTTGTTGAACAAAAGTCGTTGATTGTTTGGCATGTGTTATACAACGTTAAGCTTTTAAAAATTTTAAAGGTAATATCGGACTTTAAAAATATGGAGGGGTATATTTGAGAAAATATAAAAGAAAAACAGCTTCCCACATTATGTAAAACAGTTTCGTAAAAGTCTTTTTGAAAAGTTTCAATTTAGAGCTTCTCATTTTTTAACTTTTTTCAGCTTTAACTTTTAACTAAAAGCACTTTTAAAAATGGGCCAAATAAATTAGTTCAGTTTCTAAACTCACAGAAAGCATTTTTGACTATCTAAAAGCTAGGCCAACCCGTGCCTTATTGAGCGATTTGTCCTTCGACATCACAATTTTTTTCAAATAAACTATTGTCATTAACAGGAGACAAAAGCTGTAATCCACTTTTAAGTCACAATCTAATGTCACTATAATTATATTTTAAAGACAAAACATTAGTACTTTCATCAGTCCTTAATTAACACCGAATGAAACTTAATTACTTTAATAAGTCAGAAAAGAGGTGCCATTTCGTACTTCATTAATAATTCAAGTAATTAGATCGCATTCCCCCTTAAAGTTTGTGATTAACTACTCTAATTAAGAATTAATATCGATTAATAAAAAAATCGAAAATGAACTTTGAAAACTTGACCTAGTTGCACCAATATAAAGATTGGCGCAAAGTATATTTAACCTTTGTTTAATAGACATAGCCTAGTTTGCCTTTAATTTCTGGATTCTTATTGTATATAAAAATAGTATTAGGATGAATCATATGCGCGCAACTTGAGACCAATAAGGAGAGCATGTGGCCACAACCTTTTTTTCTTTTAAGGAGGTATTAGGTCGGTTACATTCAAATACTCTTAAAGAATGTTGTACCTTTTTTGTCCTTTTCAATCAATTGTCAACTTTTGATGCACATGAAATTTTAAATAAAACTGACAAATTAATTTGAAAATGGCACGAGTTTAATCTTAAATGAGATTTGTTTGTCATAAATACCCAAATTAAACCTAGACAACACTTCTAAGAAGGTGCCAGCCGCCAGGCCTGCTTAATCAACAAGATTTTCGAAATAATTTACCTATCATTATTGACGAGAAGATGCCTTTTGATTTATTTACTAATTTGAGTTTTGGAGAGGGCAATCAATGGAAAGTTATACGTTCCTTCGTTTTTTGGCACATTTTTCATGCATGAACGACTATCAAAAGATAAATTACTACCGGCTTTTGACATGAACTTGCATATGGAGATGGTCTTCAGATGTGACTTTTGATTTTAAACCAGTTTTAATGGTAGTGAACTCGACTCGAATTGAAATATAATTAATAATGTTTAATTGATATTTTAAAATAAATTACTTGTCATGTTACAAGCATTATGGCATGATTTTTCATAACAACTTGCAGTATTTGTGAGAGTTGCGAGTTCGAATCTCGCTAACTACATCGTTAGTATATGTTGTACAATCATATGTCTTCCTTGAATCAAAAAAAAAAAAAAAAAAGATATAGTAACTATTGACCTTCAAAGCAGTCATAATATCTTTTTAGATAAAAATCAAAAAGGATCTCTATAAGAAAAAAACTTAATCTATAGAATTGTGTTCATATATGTTCATAATGTAATTTGGTTCTGATTATCTGAATACTATGAAAATTTAGGCCTCATTATTTATAAAGTTAAAGTATAAGGCCGCCTTTATGTAATTGAAATATTGAAAAATTAAATTACGTAAAGTTAATAACTATATTCTCATTCAACTCGGATACTATGAATTGACCATTATACCTTCGAAAAAATGGTTTGACTAATATTTTGAAATAATCAAAGGTGTCTTAGTTTAGCCTCAATTTATAAATTTTGTGATGTTTAAATCTTACTTTTGAAAATTCAAAAGGTTTATGTCAAATTACTCTATTTTGTAAAACATCCATCATAGATTGGGTGCATTGTTGATGAGGTTGGTCATGCCTTCAACTAAGATTCATGTCCTACAATTCCATTAATTCATTAAGAGGGAAAATCATCATTGGGCTCCATCGAGAAATTTGATGCCCTTATTAATGTGGGCCGTACTCGTCTTTAAGTGGACACTTATTTTCAGCCCAAGCAATCTTAAACATTACCGCCCAATAACATAGTCCAATGCTTTGCTTAAATTAAGCCCAGCCTTCACTGCATCAACCTTAAAGCCGATCAAAGCTTTTTTTTATCGCATTGAAGTCAAGGTCGTCTGCTGCTTGCTGTTGACCACCCGCTCTTTTCCACCGTGGATTGCAAGGGGAAGGAAAAAGAAAGTAAGATCGAGGAAGAAACAATAAATAACGACTTGGCCTTTGGTTTGGTGGTATGCTCTTCACTATAAGTATAAGAAGTTATGAAATTAATTTTTATATGTGATATTTGATATGTGTTGTATGATTTAAACCTCCCTTCAATAAAATAAAAAAGGAAACAATAAAGAGAAAGAAAAGAAATGGGTTTCTTGTTTGCATTGTAAAAGGAAAAAGAGAGGAAAGAAAATAAAAGAACCTTGTAATTCTTTATTTGGATTAAAAAAGGAAAGGAAATGAAACTTTGTTTAAATACCATTTTTATATTTACTGTTATGTTGGACGTATATCTAAAATTATGTAAAGTACCAAGGACTTTAACTCATTAATCTTCCTTTTTCCTTCATAAAATTTGAAATTGGGGAGATTACGAAACCTTCTCTGTTAAAAGATTATAGGGGAATTTTCAATCCATTAATTTACTTTTCTTTCATTGAAAAGCGAATCCAAATAAGGAGAGATATTTCTTCCCCTTTCTTTCCTTTAAAACCACGAATTTAAACATAATTTTTGGTTTCGAATTTAGTTGAAGATGATCATTAGTCTTCATGAAGACTAAAGCATCACACTTTCATTTTATCAAAATTGCGTAGTAAATGGACATCTCAATGCAGTACTTCATTATTAACCCTTCAGGGTCTTGACTTGTCGCATGAGTCTGAATTTTATATTTCCGTACATAAAAAAAAATATAAATATCTTCTGCACGTCTTTAGGGCCTTGGCTTGATTTCAGCAGCATGGTTCTAATTATTTTGTGAAATCAAGTGAGCTTGGAGGGAGAAGTGAAACTAAATTAATTTGAGATAATCTGTAAATATTCTTGTAAAACAATTAATTGAGATCATTTATAAACATTATTGACGATTTAATATTGTTTATTAAATTCTGTGAACTTGGGAATGATTTGATTGCATTTCCTTGATGGCACGATTCTTTCATATTATCTTTGTCCTAACCAGAAATTGAATAGAAGAAATTAAAAATTGATGGACATTGTTATCCCAACCATTAAAAAATATCATATTGAGCTAATTTTTCCTGAATGTGTTCCCTGATTGTTCTTTTTGTTGGTGCTTTCCCATTTTGGCAATGCAAGTGGATAAAATTGTTTTTCTACTAGCAATGGTAACATTCAATTACTCACAAAAGTATGCATGCATTCATCAGTAAGAATAACTTATATTAATATTGTTTCACATCTAGGGGTGATGGAGACTTGGCCAATTCTTAATAGCTGCAATTTTTATTGGATCAAGTGGATGCAACAGATCAAGTAAAATGTTCGCTGTTTTTGGGGCGCACTACTGCTGTAAAGAAGAGGTGGCACTGAAAGCATAATTTTATTGATGATGCTCGTATGAATAAATAGAGTACAAGATAACAGATTCTACTCCTAAGAGATTACAACAGGTCTGGTGTGCCAATCTAGTGTACATGATACGAACTAATCTAGCATTTAAAATACAAAGCAGTACATAAGATAAGCAAGTGGTTGAGGTATGGTGAATGACGGCATGGCCTAACTGCTTGTGTGTGCTCGCGATATCACCAATACTCCCCCTCAAATTGGAGCATGAAGGCAAGAAATGCCCAATTTGCCAAGTAAATGATCAAACCTATCCCGACCTAAGGCCTTAGTAAAGATATCTGCTAGCTGCAAAGTAGATAAGATAAGCAAACGGCAAAATTCCCTAACCACTGCCGAACATGGCATAACTGTTTGTGTGTGCTCACGATATCACCACAAACTTTATAATCTTGTGATAAATCTAATATAGCCCTTCTACTTAGAATAAATTCGTTATCGAAGAGTCACACGGTATCCAAATGAAAAGCATTTTTCATTTGTTTCATAATGTAGACCATCTTTTTTGGGAATGTCTGAATAAGGCATAATTAATCCATATTCTGTACGTATATAGTCAATTCTTTTTTTCTTTTTTTTGTTGTCATGTATATATATAGTTAATTCGCAACAAAATATTTTAGTGCATTGTTTTGTCTTTCGGGTTAGAAATGGAAATGCTAGCTATTTAATTTTGTCGTTAGAAGTGAGTGATAATGATGGTTGCTTTCGGCAAAGCTTTACATTTCCCTCACAGTAAACCTTTTAGAAGTCAAATATATCTGCAATAGATTTTATGCTCCCTCTACGAGTGGTCAAAAGCCAAAAGCATGAATCGCGAATCTGCATCAAAATGTAGCCGAAAAAAAAAAGGAAAGGGTCAGCACATATCATGACTTGTTAAGTCAGAGATTTTTTTAATAAGTCTATAAATAGTTTTATAAATGTATCACGGTGAATTTCAAATTCATAACTTTTTTATACTTATATTTTAATTTTGATACGATTTAAAATTATCACCGCATTTAAAAACTCAACCTATTAAAAATGAATTTGTATTCAACATGAGTACTGTACACACAGCACAGGTCGCTAGCTCTGTTCAAGCGGAGCTAAATTGTTCATAATTAAATTGATTGGACTGTGAAACCTGAGTAGTAATGAACGAATATTATGTTGTCAGTAAGCTTAGATGGTGGAAGGAGGGGGTGAAATGGACGTGGAACATAAAAAGGAAAGAATAATTAAGGGGTAAGGCAAAATGGTAACTGCATATAATAGGTATGGGCAAATTAATAATTGTAAAAAGGAACAAATTGTGTTCCTTTTAGATTAGCTGGGCTTTTAGGGCAGGTAAGTACCCCAATCCCCGTGGAGGTTCCGGCCTTTGTCCCCCTTCACTTTTGTACTTTTCTTTTGATATTAATAAAATTCTCGGAGGGAAGAACCCCTCCTTTTATTAAAAAAAAAAAATTAATAATTGTAAAAAGTCAAACGTTTGATCGTTAATATATTTTTAACTTTTGTTATGTAGTTCATGGGAAAATTTGGGTTTTGTTGAAATCTCATGGAGGACTTAGGGTTTATATATGCTATAAACTCCCTGGAAAAAAATATAATTGACTTTGACCCAAATTAAAAGGGTCATATGCATGATAGTACACTCTGTTGAGGTGAACTTACAACTATATCTTATGTTATTTAGGGCATCCGACGTGTATAACCATGTCATATGGTCCATAATACAATTTTTTTTTTTGGTAAAAATAATACAAAATTGGTTGGATCGGCCTACTTCCATGCATGACTTAGTCTTTGGACTGGCATCTACGTACAGGAGAAGAGTTTTATAGTGATTATAGACTTCAATAGTTCTCACAATCCTAGCTTCAAGTCTCTTTTATCACTCTCCGTGATGGAGTTAGACATTCAAGGTCAGGATGTGTACTTATACAGTTAAAATACCTAATATAATAATTTTTTTTTTTTTCAAGTTATGCACACCGTCTTTTCTAAGTGGCTCCGCCACTGATCACTCCCGCACACCTTGAAGCGATTAAATGGATATATAATCACATAGAGTTCCTTATGCTGATTAGAATTACAAGAACAAGAACAATAAGCTCGTTAAGAATTACGGATCATAATTTCAACACAACCACTACTCCATACTCCCCAGTCCCCTCCTCCGGTACTCTCTGATAAGTCTCCCTTTGTTTCTTTGCTTGTTTTTAGCAATTTTTGTGACACATGGATCAATCCTTTTGAGAATATTTAGATATCACCTCATTTTCATCATTAATTTACTATTTTTTGCATGTTGACATACTATAAGAAGAGAGAGAAATAAAAGAAATTTATTATTTTTACATGCCAACTAAACACAATTCAAAGGGACCAATACTAGTTGACTGAAGATTTCTCTTTATCGTTGAAATTCTCTCTCTTCTTTTAGGACAAATGGCGCCGACTATTAAGCTCCATGCGGTGAAAGAGAACATATTCCAATATGGCCAGCCAGGTGATGGTCACTAGAATTGGCAAGATAAAATGCTATTTATGAAAGAGGCAATTCGAGGGTGGATAATAAAGTAGAATCTGATCTCTATTCTATAATTCGATATAAATAGAGACTTGAAATGATCAAATTTTGCATCACATTAGATCAGCTATATATCAAGATCAAGTCGATAGCTATAGGAAGGAAGGTCTTACATGAAGGTAAAAGGCTTATTTGGTAGCCAGGGATGACTTGCCTGCTCCATGCACGAGAGTGTCTAACTTGTAAAGATGTTAGAAGTCGTGCATGGTCACCAGGCAGTCTCCTTGGCTAACCGGACAACCTTTTCCTCTCATGCTAGACTCTCTCTTTCTTCGAATTTAAGTTTTCTACAATATACAATTCCATGTAATTCCTTTTAGTAATTATGTTGATTGATGGCACGTTGATATAAAACGAGATGTCGAAATATTAATGGGCTAGATTAGTCGAATCAAGAACAAAAAGAAAGGCACCTAATTAGTAGGTGCCCGAGTCAACGTCATTTTCATTCCGTATCTTTTAATTTATGTTACGACTTCGTTTTATGCCATATTATTTTGAAATTATTCATTTTACTCTAAACTAGCTAGTAAAACAGCTTGCTCTTTACCTTTATTTAGCACTTTTCACCATTTTTTATTTATTTATGAAAACTCTTATTTTACTCTTTAATAATAACATTTTCTCGTATAAAGGCGTTTCTTAAAATGTATTTAGAATTATAACTTTCATTCTTCGTCACATGTGATCGTACTGATACAGTTTCCATAAATATATTTGGTTTGCACTAGATTAATCGTGAGAAAGATCCGATATCAATCCATCATCTTATTTTTAACCTACCACGGTGAATGTTGGAGTAACATTTTTTCCAGGAAGGTTAGTAAGGTAATTGTCAAAGAGCCACATTCCGATCCAGGCACTTCTTTTTCTTTCTTGGATCATGTTATTGAGTTATTATGATCTTTTGAAATTCTTATATTTATATTGTTAATTAGTAAATTATAGGGAATTATTTTCATAATTCTACTATGATAATATTGCTATGGTTTGCTTTTTAAGTTCTTTTAGAAGTGATACAGTGATGAAACTTAAAGCAAATTTCTCAAGATGATATAAATTTCCTAAACAGAAGAATAAACATTATAAAAATACAACCTCCAACTTGGCCTCATGAACTAGTACCAACATCATTAGCTCGTCAACTTAGCAAATGTTTTTATTTCTGATAGAAACTTTGCAATATTTATTATTGATAAAGTAAATTAGAAGTAAGTTTTTAATTGTTTTTGTTAGCACTAAGGTAATATAATAAAATACTTAAAACAAAATAACAATACACACTTTATGCAAAACAAAACTCTCACCGACTCTCATACAGCACACCTATGCTAACACTCAATGACTCTTGACTCCACACCACCACACAAGAGGACCAATCCTCCTATTTATAGATGTCTAACACCGACTTTTACCCCCTTGTTTGGATGGCAAGAGGAAAAGGAAAGGAAAGGAAAGGAAAGGAAAGGAAAGTGGAGGAAGAAAAATATATGAAAGGAAAGGAAATGAGTTATCTTCTTTGGATTGTAAAAATAATAATAATAATAAAAAGGAAAGAAAATGATTTTATGAGTTTTTGTTTGGATTGGAGAAAGAAAGGAAAAGAAATGTTAATTTTAAATGTAAAATTATTTAAGTATTTTATTTTTATTTTTATAATAATAAAATATGTGGGGACAAAAGAGACTTTTTACAACTTTATTTTTCTTTCTCTTCAAAAAATCTCAAATTGAAAGTATTATAAAATTATTCTCATTAAAGAAAATGAAGGAATTTTAGAACCCTTTCATAACTTTTCGTTCTTCTAAAATTGCAATCTAAATAATAAAAATGATTGAAAAATGTCTCTCTAACCTTTCATTTCTTTTAAGATTGCCAATCCAAACAAGCTTTACAAGTCGGTTCGTAGGCTTGCCGCCATAGATGGAATCTTCTAGTAATGCATGATACAATTAATATTTGATAAAGCTTCAAGAAAGATTCAGAGATATTAAAATACAGTCAAACCTCTTTAAATTAATACTCAATAAATTAATAATCTCTTTTAAATAATTAAAATGTCTAGTCACGACTTGAGACCAATATAAAAAATTAATAATTTTAATAAAATTATAAGATAATACATTTAAAATATTTTATTTGTATTTTATCGACCTATATATTTCATAAATTAATAATTAGTTAAAAAGTACATAATAAATTAACTATAAAGTTTTTTTCAAAATATGGATCAAGAACAAATTGTCTTTTATTGAACTTCAAATCTAGCTGAATCTCATCTTTAATTGTGTGCAATGTGCCTAAAAAATCTAATCCTATTAAATTAGATTTTTATGTTCTATTCTCATTAGACTTTTCTACTTGTTTTTTTTTTCAAATCGGCCTGAAAAAATATGATTCACTTTTCAAAAGAGATAACATAAGTATAATATGTTTACTATTAAGCTAAAAAATTAAATATTTCAATAAATTAATAATTATTAATTTATCGATAAATTAATATCTCGTTAAATTAATAGAATTTAGTAGTCCCAAAATTATTAATTTAAAGAGGTTATATTGTATCTTGAGAGGAAAAGAAATATCATGAATAATCTAGACAAGAGAGTTAGTGGTGCAGGCTTTAACAGTTTTTATTTCTGATAGAGTAAATTATTTTTTTTTTTGTTAAGTGTTAGAGTAAATTATTACTACTTTTTTGTTTTTGTTAAGTGATAGAGTAAATTATTATTATTATTATTTTTTTAAGTGATAGATATTTCTTAAAATTCAGAAGGAGATCACTAAAACACCCATTATAATCTCCAATGAGAGTGCCCCATGCACGCCCATCTCTTTACGTGCGAAAACAAAACGAACACATCAAATTTAGTAGAGCTGAAGTCGATAGTCCTAATACATAAACTGTCGGGTTGTAACTTGTACCAATCTGCCATAGAAAAAAAAACACATTACTTTCTTGCCGACACAATTAGTTCCAGCCATAATTTATCGTCCTACAGGATTAGAAACGTAGACCAATTTGCTTGTAAGTAGTAGTCACACCAAATGACTTTTGGTGATGAGTAATATTTTATATCATCGTTTATTTTGTTATGACTAAAGTTAATGAATTAAATATCAAAAAAGTTTTTATGTGATTAAACTTTAACGTTTAAAAAAGATAAATTTTATGTTTAGTCTTTATTGTTTATATATTTTTTTAATATTATTTCTAATATTCTAAAAAATTCATAGAAGTCCTTAATATTTGTAAAAGTGATTCAAAATAGTATGTATTGTTCAATACTAGCCAATTTGGTCCTTATTATTTTTTAAAAATTCAGCATGTGACCATATTTAGAGATTATTTAAAATATTTAAAAAATAATAAGAACTAAATTGATTAGTTTTGAATAATAGAAATTATTTTAAATAATTTTTATAAATAATAAGGACTAGTATAATTTTTTTAAAATATTAAAAATTAATTTAAAAAATTATAAAAAAATTATATACATAATTTATCCTTTATAGATATCTTTAGAAATATCTACCTAAAAAAAAATCACCCAAATCCGTCATAATAGTGTGGGATATGATATATCCATCAATACTTATCCACTTTAGTGATGTCTGATTCCACCATCTTGCCACGTTTAAGGTCATAAACTTCGTGTTTTTTTTTTTTTTTTGTCATTAAATTTCGTGTTAGCATCATCAAATTTGCATAGCACCAGTCTGATAATACTTGCCATGTTTCTAGCTTTTGTCTTCAAAGTCTTCTTGTGCGCTGTGCGGTGAAGTGTCATCTTCCACCAAGATTTTCAGTTAAATGACGAGTCTTATCTGACTGCCGACAGATATAACACTTGTCTTAAAACAAGTGCTGCCACGGCTCTGTGCGTGTCTTACGCAACACCTGTCAGCCTCTCGTGCCTGTGAACCAATAAGTTTTAAACACTCGTACCTCTTTTGCCCTATAAATTCGTAAGCAATCGAAGCTCGAAATCATCAGTTAGCAACACCCAATATCTATCTGCTAGTATCTGTGTTTACTTGTTACTGAAAGTTGAGCTTTTGTTTGCTTTGTTTATTTGTTTTTTGTTCCAAAAATGGCACAATATGGAGAGCAGAAATATGGTAGCCAGACGACTGATGAGTATGGAAACCAAGTTCACCACACTGGTCAACATGGAACCACTGGGGCTGGCCAAGGTGGAACGGGAATGCAACATGGAACCACTGGGGCTGGCCATGGTGGAACGGGAATGCAGCATGGAACAACTGGCACTGCCTTAGGTGGGGAGCAACATGGCCAGCACCGTCGCTCTGGCAGCTCTGGCTCTAGCTCGGTAAACTCTTTTGCAACTTTTGTCTCCATTTCCTGTTTTAATTGAGAAATAATTATGTGATCACCGCCTTTATGATCACTACTTAGTAGTTCCGTTTTTGGATCAGTGGGGGGTCGCAGCCCCGAACACATTGACCCAACCATGTTTATATATGTTACTGCTATATGCATGGCATTCGTCATTGCTTTGCTTTTCTTGAGCATTTTATTGAAGATGTGTCGTTGCGTGTTATGAATTTGCAGTCTGAAGATGATGGACAAGGTGGAAGAAGAAAGAAGGGTTTGAAGGACAAGATAAAGGAGAAGCTGCCCGGAGGTCACAAGGAGAATGAGCCGACACATGTCACAGCAGCTACGGATCATGGCAGCTATGGGCAGCAGGAAGCAGGAGAGCCTGAGGAGAAGAAGGGAATGATGGACAAAATTAAAGAAAAGCTGCCTGGCCACAAATAAATTGTCATGGGAAATGCTTGGAAATGTTACAACATATAATCGGACGATCTGCTGAATGGAGAGTGGACCGCTTATGAGCTTACCTCCACATTCAGTTAGATGAGTCTGATTGTAACGTTTCGAAGAGTTTTCCAATTGTGATGTACTTGTGTGGAATATTAAGCTGCTATCGTATTAGGAGTCATAAAGCGTGGTTACTTCTATAAGCTATGCTAGCTCCCCCAAGAGGGGGCATATATATATATGTATGTTGTGTGGTTTGATTTGTGTAATGTTAAGTCTGTTTGGGACTTGCATACTGCATAGTGTATACAGTTTGCTGTTTCTATATGTTTTTTTGTGTTGTTTCTGAATTCTGATCATTATTTCGTGAACTTCTGGCAGTTTGCATAGAGATCGATTTACCTTTTTATGATTTAATTCCCCGAGTAGGATTTATTTATTGGTACTTAATTGAATGAATATCAGTCATACTTAGAAAGGAAAATTTTAGGATAAGGACACGCACACAAATTAGCAAATTTCTATATATAGTATTTATAATAATATGATTAATCGGCCATCTTCTAATATCTATGATTCACCTTTTAAACAAGTTCATTATTATCTTAACAAAAAAACACTATATATTATTATTGTTCAACAATAGTTACGGCCGACTTTATACAGAAAAAAAGTTCAAACCTTCTTCCCTTGCATAATCGGTTTTTTAAGAAAACTACAAAAAAAATTTCTGGATTCACATCTTACCTCGTACTGAGGGATAATCATTTATAAGATAAGAAGTACCATTTATTAGACCGCAAAAATTAAAAAAAAAAAAAAAAAAAAAAAGCTAGGTATTTATAACTCTGTTCCCATTTAACTTCTGTTCGACGTAGACATGGGTTTAAACTTTGAATTAAAGCCAACAAATATCAGCTAGTTACGTCTGTTGTTGCTGTTAATTTACCCAACAAATGACGTCAAAGGTCAAAGACACGAGTATAAGAGAATGAATATGCACATAATATTAACGATATGATTGTGAATTATTGATATAATTATGAATAAATCATATAAATAATTCATAACAGTTAAATTTTACGCATAATATTATATATAATATTATGAGAAAATCTACACTTGAGCATAAGATAGGTAACAATTTGATAATTCAAATTGAATAGGATATTTTCTCGTGGCATAGAAACAAAGAGGAGTGCAGTGACATAAAGCTAGGTGTAACTGACTTTTCCTCAACGATGTAACATTAATTTGAACTTACAAATGTGGACTTCTCATAAATTATTACATAAAACTCGCTCCAACTCTATGAAAAATGGAAAAAAAAAAAACTTAAGAAAAGATCGTGCCTCATCTCGTAGGGGTTGTGTGTTCATCCATAAAGTGCAACAACTTCATAATTAATTCTTTTTTTTTTTTCTGGTTTGAACTTCTTAATTCTTTTTGGCACAAGGGAATGATAACTTATATATGGCCCTTTAAACCAACTGCAAACCCCCAATACTGATACCCCTTCTCATAGAATGGATTCCGGGACCTAATTTCTAAAGGAACACTTTTTGCCATTTTTTCACCTTTTGGTATTGTGATTTAAGTAATACGTTTGCAAACATTGGGTTTTGAGAGATCTAGTTACCAGCTGGACGAGAGCTTTCAGTCATGTGAGAAATAAGTATTGTGCTAGACAAAGTGTTATATCGTGCCAATATAATGAGAATCACTTCTAAAGTCACAAACACAAGTGAAAACTACCTCTAGAATTAATCTTGCACAGTTTGGTTAGTTTTGAGTGACTATGTCGTGACAAAACCCATGACGTTAATCTCTGTTGAATGTTTGAAATTTTGGGTTTATCTTGCCTGGAAGCAAAAGAAATTCGAGACGTAAAACGTGTTGGATAGTAATGATTTCGCAATATATATATAGTAGAAAACCCAAGTAGCAGGTCTATCTATCATCATTAGAGCTTGATTGCAATATATGTAGAGGCAATTTGTCTATCACATCTTAAAGCGAAAATGTGAATTAAAAAGCAAGAGCATAAGTCTTGCCACGATGCTTCCAATGATGGATGATATCATTGTCGGAGAAAATGCATGATTGCCTCACAGAAAGCAATGCAAGAGGAGAGTCTTCACTTGACTTAAATGCCGGTCCCTCATCGAATGCTACATCTTTCTATTACATTCACCACATTTTGCGTCTGTCCTAAAAAAATTATTTTCGTAGTTAAACAGGATCTTTAAATTACAAAAATAATCTTGATCATTTATTTAAAAAATATAATTTCACCCAAAAAATAATTTTCCCTCCTCTCTTATTACTTCCACTATCCACCACGTCAGACATCTCATATTTGAACTTCTCTTCTTTGCATCCTCACACAGTCACCACTGCCTCGGCTATGTTTTTCTTTTTTTTATTCCAATAAAGAGGTCAGTTAAGAAGAAAGCATGTTTCAAATATGAAAAAAAGTCTATTGGATTTTGATAAGAATTTCAAATATAAAAAAGATCCATTTGATTTTGATAAAAATTTTAAACATTATAAAGACCCGTTGATTTTGATGAAAACTTCAAATATTAAAAAGACCCATCTGATTTTGATGAAAATTTCAAATTTAAGAAGACCCATTTGATTTTGCTAAAAATTTTAAATATGTAAAAGACCCATTTGATTTTGATGAAAATTTCAAATATTAAAAAGACTCATTGAGTTGTTATATGTTATGAATTTTGTACTTGAATTCTATGCTTCTTTGCATCTTCATGCAATTTCATGTGGGTTTTATTTGGAATTTGGTTTTGTTAGGCTTTAGTTTCAAATGAGAGAGAAGCTTTTTTTTTCTGGTTTTGATTATGTCTTTTAATTGAATGGTCAAGATTATTTTATAATTTAAGAATAAAATGGATGGTTTGGATAAAAAGTTAGGAAGTTTGAGTTAGGAGAGGATCCTAATTATCTTAATAGAGGCTTAAAAATAAGTGTATTGGACTTCAAATTAAGTAGTCGAAAATAATTATTTTTAGATATATGATATTAGTTAGGTTTGACATAACCGTATTCAGATCATGTTCGGATTCGTGAGGGAATGGATAAGAAAGGAAATGAAAAAATAAAATTATAAAAGAAGAAAAGAGAAAGTAAAACTTTTTTTCGGATTGAATAAAATTATAAAGAAAAGAATCATAAGTATGTGTTTTATATATTTGGATTGGGAAGAAAATTAACAAATGGTTCAATTTTGTATACAAATTGACAAATTTACCCTTCTTTGTATAGTTTATACTAGATATTATGTTAAAATATGAAAGGCAAGGTATACAGGAATTAATTGAAAATCCGTTATCTTCATTTGAACCCAAATTGAGGATTAAACTTTGACTAATTAAAGGATTCTAAGAATCAATCCTTATCATTCCCTTCATTTAGTTGTCCAAAACAAACCAACGAAATGATTCTATAATTCCTCTCTAAACATTTCTTTCCTCCTATTCCCATGCAGGAAGTGGAAAATGAATTGAAAATTTCCATGCACAAATGACAAATTTGTCCCTCTCCCGGCAGTAAATCTGAGTTTCAATCGCTGTTCACCAATTGCCATGAGCTCACTTGCAAAAATTATAATACAACTACATATTACGTTAATCGTTTAATGTTTTTTTCTTTTGATCTGGAGATTTAATACTTGCCACGCTCTAGATTGTTGCTGGATAGTTACGTTGTCATCATCTTGCTAGGCCCAAGAACAAACATTTCTTATGTGATCGATATGAGATGGGTCGGTTACTACTATGCATTTTTACTGGTTAAAAGGCCCAATATTAAACTTTCGAACTTATTGATCATCTCAGTTTTTCTCGCACTACCACCATAATTAGTTAACAAAAAGTATTTTCCTTAGGGTCAGCCTTAGTTAATATATTGTGTTTTACTAAATCGAATCTGCCCACGTAGGCTGAGTTAATACAATGCCAGTGGGGGCTATCCAATTTCCTTTTTAGAATGTACGTGTATTTACCTTTGTTAAGGTCAGAATTGTATTGGGCCACAGAGTGGAGTTAGGCCCGCTTTTCCGAATTAGACAGGTGCGATTTCAAGCTGGATATTTACAAAATAAATGATTTAAGGTGGTATCTGGGGTCCTTTTCTGATACTTAAGTCATTTATGATGATAGAAATAGCTTATGAAAAGCTTAGTGAGTTAGTCACAATGTGTAGCTAGAGTTTAGATTCCCCCTTTCAGTGTTGGAGTTGTCCTTTTATAGGTAGAGTGGTGCCCATGATTCGGTTGAGAAATGTGTTGTCCCACGATGATCGTGGGGATGTTCCCCCTACCTCCGGACCTATAGCCTCAAAAATGGAAGAACTGGGCTTATCTTTATCTCGAGTGGTTAAGATTGTATTTGAAACAGTTAACAAATTTCTGATATCATTGACCTAATCTGCTGTCGGGCCATGGCCCAACTCTGCTTTTGGGTTCGATACTTTGGCCTAACTATAGAATTCAAAACCTGGGCTTTATGTCATATCATGGCATTAATTTATGGCCCATCAACCTTTAAAAAAAATATATTTAACCTACATTAAAACCAAATTCTAAACGTCCCTATAAATAAAGTTACATATTTTAGAATTTAGCCCCTAGTATAAGTTCAAAAAAATCCTCAAAAATATCATCAATCGACTCAATTAGGTTCCCATCCAACAAGTCTCTGATACAGCCGTGTGGAATTGATTACGAGTCTCAATAATCTCAACTTGGATTGCAGAACTCAAATCAAGGCTAAAAGACATGGCTTATAGTTCAAGACCCAGTCGATCGAGGACAGAGGCCTACCGTGTCAATGAAATAATATGCGTAATAAGTCCCAAACAGATGGACATCAACTTTCTTCTGACTCACAAAATTTGTAGTCATTTCCTTCTGAAACTTCAATCATAGGTTTACATTGACTATCATTTTCGAAAGCAAAGATATTTGTAGGTCATTAATGTAATAATAATTTTTTTTTGTTGGGTCAACAAGAGAATTT
Organism: Ehretia macrophylla; assembly: GCA_037974665.1. NCBI lineage: Eukaryota > Viridiplantae > Streptophyta > Magnoliopsida > Boraginales > Ehretiaceae > Ehretia > Ehretia macrophylla. The sequence continues at coordinate 64,635,878 of CM075765.1, forward strand.
TCATTCAATAACAAAAACTATGACAAACGCCATATACACGAAAAAAATTTTTTACAGAAACCAAAAAAAAGAAACATATCTAATGATCTCACAGAAGTTCCAAATTATACAAATCTCTCTATTGATGCTATTTTGCCTAAACCTTTTCCCCGTTAATATTTTACTTCTCACATTATCTTCGATCCTTTTAACTACTTGGTCAACATTCCCAAATTTATTTTTAAAAATCTATCGTTAATATCATAGTTATATTTTATATTAGTTAAATTTTACGACTTCCGTTACGATAGAACCGCCAATGAGTTTACGAACACATATAGTGCTTATCTGTTTTGATTTTGTTTTGTCCTCTTATTTTCGATGAGGAGCAGTTACTCCTACTCCATCTATGTATTGTGAACCTAATATTCGCATATTCTGTCTGGGTTGCTTCCGCTGTTCCACTTGACCCCAAAAAAAAAAAAAAAAAAAGGCTTCCTCTGCTCCACACTGCAACAAAACCGATATTTAGTAATCAAATCAATCAGCCTGGTATACCAAATGGTAATGGGATTAAGTCTTAACGTTATTTATTTAAAAATATTAAAATTATACAATTAAAAAATAAAATATGTTAAATACGATAAATAAATAACTTTTTAAGATTCTCGAGCCAATTACGATGTCGTTTATTGTGAACAAAGCAGGTCTCCTCCTGTCCCACTTCACGTAGATGTCTCTTCTTTTTCCTCTGCATGTTTGTCCTATCCTCATCCCTTCAACACAATGCAAGATATTATGATTGACCAAATCAAAAACACTCCCTCTTGACTGTTTGTTCTTATGCATGTATTGTTTGGTCATGAAGTGTTCAATAATAAGGCTAATGAGACTGATTATGCTAATTAATTAAGCTTCCATGGGTAGGCTAATCATGCTTTAATCAAGTGTAAAGTGACTTTAATTAAGTTGTCAGTTTTCTAATTAAGAAACCATAATCTGTTGAAATTCTCATGTAATTTCCGGCTCCTGAAGGCTCTCCTGCCAAGGAGGGACTTTGCTATCGTTATTCAGACTGTTTTTCTCTCAACGATAAAACTCATCTCCGTCTTCATGCTTGCTTGAGACTATATTAGAAGTAACAACAATAGCTCAAGCTCGAAATCTAACTCTCATGAATTTTTCTGCCATGATTTAAAGAAACTGCAATATTTTAAGGGAAAACGTTAAGAATATAATTTCACGTAATTATCAGCTTCTGATAATCATCATTAATTAGTAAGATAGGGGGTCAAAATCAGCTCTCAGGGCTATAGTAGCTGGTACTGCATACCTAATGCTACAATGTCTACTACTGTTATGGCAAACTAATCATGCTAAAACAATAATTGACGGGTAAGGCTTCCATCTGCCTTACACATGAAGTTTACTTTTTTTACTCAACGGTCGAAGAATTTTTTATAATTAACATGCACGTTTAATAAAAGATGTATCATGAAAAAGGTACTAATCCAAACTACAATGCTACCAGCTCCATCATCCCTGTCTCCCACCATTGATTCCTACTATTTCACGCTCGAAAACAACTATAAGTACTCACAAAGCTTTTCTCAATTCCCATAATAACAAGTCTTTAAACATAAAGTTTCTACTTTAGTACTCCTGGGGACATCACAGTCCTGCAACAACAAAGGTTGACAACAATGAGCATTTTTGTGCTGATAACTCTACTTGCTACTGCACCAGTTTGCTTCTCAAGCAAGACCGGTGGTGGTTACTTATACCCCCAATTCTACGACCGATCATGCCCCAAAGCGCACGAGATCGTCGAGTCCATCGTTGCAAAGGCCGTCGCCAAAGAACCGCGCATGGCTGCTTCTTTGCTCAGGCTCCACTTCCATGACTGCTTTGTCAAGGTCTGTGACAAAATGATCCATTTCAATATTGCCCTCTGCTTCATGTCTATGTTATCCTCCTAGATGAGGAACAACGTATAAGACATTTCAAGGTGTACAAATTATAATAGGAAATCGTGGGTGTCGTAGAGCTTCTCGTAGAAATACAAAAAAACGTATCTCCCACTTCCTACAAATTTAATTTACAAAACAATAAATTAACGACTAATAATGTCACAATGTTTGTACAGGGGTGTGATGCATCCATACTCCTGGACAGCGCAGGAAGCGTAATCACAGAAAAGAGATCAAACCCCAACAGGAATTCAGCTCGTGGATTCGAAGTCATCGATGAGATTAAATCTGCACTGGAGAAAGAGTGCTCTCATACTGTTTCTTGTGCTGATATCTTGGCTCTTTCTGCAAGGGATTCTACAGTTCTAGTAAGTGTCTCGTTCTGCCATGACCTAGTCATGACATTGACACTTCTAGCATAACTATATTGAAAAAGGAAAATTCTTCAGTTCGATAGTAGTGGGAGTCTTTCACATTGAAAAATAACCACCTATTAATTTTCTCTGGCTACAGACTGGTGGACCAAGCTGGGAGGTTCCATTAGGAAGAAGAGACGCCAGAAGTGCTAGCTTGAGCGGCTCCAATCAGAACATTCCTGCTCCAAACAACACATTTCAGACCATTCTCACCAAGTTCAAGCTAAAAGGACTCGACATTGTTGACCTTGTGGCCCTTTCTGGTAAAAGAGTTTACTTGCTACAACTATATATTTACTTGCTTATCGCCGAAATCAAGGTTTATGATGAAGTCAGCCTAGTTTCTACGGTGTTCTACCTTTTGACTTTACTAGAATTGTGCATTTTTCTTGTCATTCTGTCCTAAAAAATTAACATCTTAAACTAATAAGAGCAGTCTAAAATAATTTATCATCTTTCCGAATACATCAACTGATGAAGATCGACTTGTGTATGGACCAAATCTCGAATTGATTCGACATTTTAACCTGATATCTGCAACTGCCTTGCAGGAAGTCACACTATTGGAAATGCAAGATGCACGACCTTCAGGCAAAGACTGTACAACCAATCAGGCAATGGCCAACCTGACAAAACCCTGGATCAGTCATATGCAGCTCAATTGCGCACTAGGTGCCCAAGATCTGGTGGTGATCAAAACCTCTTCTTCTTGGATTTTGTCAGCCCCTTCAAGTTTGACAACAGCTACTTCAAAAACTTGTTAGCTAACAAGGGCCTGCTCAACTCTGACCAAGTTCTTGTCACCAATAATGAAGCATCACTGCAATTAGTGAAAAATTATGCTGACAACAATGAAATATTCTTCGAGCAATTTGCTAAATCCATGATTAAGATGGGAAATATCTCGCCTTTGACAGGTTCGAGAGGAGAGATCCGAAAGAATTGCAGGAAGATCAATTCTTAAGTATCGTTATGGTGAAAATGTATCTACAACTTGATCTTCTTGCATATTTTGATCTGGTTTATCAGAAATTTTTCTCTGTTTATTTTGTCAATTGTGATTGTTGCCAAATTATCTTAATTATCTCTCTTGTATCCATGTTACTTGTTAAGGACCTCGGGTTGTAAACCAGAAATGTCTTAATGGAAGTTTGATGTCAAATTTCATATTTCTTTTTTTCATCTATTCAAGACAATAAATAAATATAATAAACTCTTATTGTGCAATTTTTACATGAGATAATAATTTAATATAGTATTAGAGTCGAATAACAAACGGTCATAGATTTGAATCTCACCACTACTGAACTAAAACGATTGAAAACTAATCACGTATAACGCTCAAAATAAATCATATTTACACGTGCAACGGCAGGACAATAAATAAATATGATACACTATTTTTTAACAAAACTTTTTGATGATGGGGTAGTCTTCAACTATTTTTTTTTTTTTTTGTCAAACTAGTCTTTGCAGCTAGTGAGCAAATGATACCTAAACTACAATTTGTTAAATCATCTATAGCTATAACTCAGTTTATCGTTCCCGGTAAACATAGAAAAGTGTTAAAATTATTATTCTATAAATCATGAGTTTAAAATCTTAGACTATTTTACTTAATACTAAATTTTTTAGAATGATACTTATAATTTTTAACATAATATTAAATTAGATTTTCTCCCTTTGTGTTTTTTCACCCATTCAAATATTTTACCTAACTTCAATTAATTTTAATTTTAGGGTGAAATTATATTGTTCTTAACGGTAGATGATGTGATATACTTTACCAATAAGTTATTTTGTCCCATCCCCTGTATTCAAAAATTTATCAATTAATGATCAAACTCTGCTAATTGAATTCTCATGTCAACAAAAAATAATAAATTATAATGCATTAATCCACCACCCTTCTTCCACCATGTCACTGCCACCATTTTTTCACTCTATATAAATACAAAAATACAGCACAACCATATTCACACACTATTAAAATTGACTCACTTTATAACACCTCCATGAAACCAACAAAAAAACCCATCCCAACCACCATAGAAACATCACCACGGCGCACCACCTACGAAAAATCTGTTCGAAGCCAATCTCCTTTGATTCTCTATCAATTAATAATGTTGTACCATTAACATAGTTAAACCAAACTGTTTGAAGTTTAGATACAACACGGTACTCTTTCTACCAAGATTTAGATCTCCAAATAATATAATATTGTTATTATAAAAATCAAACTCATGTATGTTATTAACATAGTGGAACATTAAACACGTTTGCCACAGCAGTTATGGTGTATGGCAAAGAAGCCAAAGCCGAAGATGAAGCAATTAAAACTCAAATCTCCACCGAAGCAGACACAAATGATGACGGAGACGAGACCTGGAATAATTCTTCACGGCCGAAGTTATCGTAAATTACCTCATGGATTACTGGCTTACAAGCTTGCCTTGCATCCTAATCTCTATATTTTGCTGAAAGGACATTGAATATGAGAATAACACAAACAAAAGGAGAAGGAAAGAAGATGCAAAGAGGAAACATAACCAAGAGAACTTCAAGGCTAAAAGGCATGACAAATAGTAGACAAACTCTAGTGGAATGTCTCACATTGTGTCCACCTTTCATCGTGCCCCTGGAAAAAAACATGAGAATGATTGATAATGCTATCGTTGTTATACTGTGTAATAATGCAATAGTAGACAAATGTGGAAGACTCAGATCAAGGCTAAAAGACATGGCAAATAGTTGAAGACTAAGCTGATCGAGGACAGAGAACTACCGTACCGTGTCAATGAAGTAATACGCGTAATAAGTCCCAAACAGGTGGACATCAACTTTCTTCTGACTCACAAAATTTGTAATGTTTGCTTCTGAAACTTCAACCACAGGTTTGCATTGACTATCATTTTCCAAAGTATTAGAGGCTAAAGACGTCACAAGGAAGATCTTTGTATATCATTAATGTTATTGCCCCAAAGATTACTCTGCTCCACTTGACCCCAAAAAAATAAAAAAATAAAAAAAACCTTCCTCTGCTCCACACTGCAACGAAATGGATATTTAGTAATCAAACCAATTAGCTCGGTATACCAAATGGTAACGGGATTAAATCTTGATAATATATATTTAAAAATATTAAAATTATCCAAATGATTTAATTATAAATGAATCTCAATTATACGTATGAAAATGTGTTAAATACAATAAATAAATACAATAATTTCTCGATGAGATGATAATTCTATAATATGACCTAGTCATGAATTCGGGGGATGAAAAAATAGAACGGAACTAGTCCTATGTTTTGTTTCCAGATAACGATAACCTTTTAGGAATCTTGAGTCAATTGTCATTTCGTTTATTGTCAACAAAGCAGGTCTCCTCTTGTCCCACTTATGTTCGATTTCCTCTGCATGTTTGTCCAATACTCATCCCTTCAACACAAAGCAAGATATTAGGGTGAAGTGAACGTCTATACTTTTGTAAAGTTACATAATATTTCTGTGATTTTAAAAGTCCATGATATCTTTTATAGTTTTTGAAATTAAATACAATAATATTATGTAATTTTAAAAGTACACGGTACCTCTCTGTGGTTTCTGAAACTAAGCAGAATAATCCCTTTTTGTCAAAAAAATCATTTATTTTAACGAAAAATGTGATACACGCACATCAAATGTGATTAGTCAATATTTTTTTTGCTTAAATTATTAATTATTTAGATAAAAATACCTTTATATGACTTTTTTTTTGGGATTGGAAAAAATTGGTATTTTTGTTTAAATAATTAATAATTTAAGCAAAAAAAAACGCATTTGACACGCGTGCATCATACTTTTTGTTAAAATAAATAGATTTTTTGAAAGAGAGGGTTGTTGTGTTTAGTTTCAGAAACCATAGGGTTGTATCGTGCACTTTTAAAACCACATAAAATTATTGTGTTTAGTTTTAGAAATCATAGGGAGGTACCGTGCACTTTTAAAACCATAGAGAGTATTGTGTAATTTTACAGAAGCACATGGGTCTGTACACTTCATCCCAAGATATTATTGTGATTGACCAAATCAACAACACTCACTCTTACTGTTTGTTCTTCTGCATGAATTGTTTGGTCATGAAGTGTTCAATAATATGGCTAATGACTGATTATGCTAATTAATTACGCGTCCATGCGTAGGCAAATCATGCTTTAATCAAGTGTAAAGTGACTTTAAGTCGTCAGTTTTCTGATTAAGATCACCATAATCTGTTGAAATGCTCATGTAATTTCCAGACCCCTGGAGGCTCTCTTGCCGGGGAGGGGCTTGCTATCGTGATTCAGACTTTTTTCTTCTCAACGATGAAACTTATCCCTTGTCGTCATGCTTGCTGAGACTATATTAGAAGTAACAATAATATCTCAAGCTCGAAATTTATCCTAACTCTCATGAATTTTTCCGTCATGATTTCAAGAAATTGGATTATTTCAAGGTAAAACCTTAAGAATTTCACAGTTTATCAGCTTCAGACAATCATCATTAATTAGTAAGATAGAGGCTAAAATCAGCTCTCAACGCTGTAGTAGCTGGTACTACATACCCAATGCTACAATGTCTGCTACTGTTATGGCAAACTAATCATGCTAACACAATAGTTAACGGGTAAGGCTTTCGGTCATTCGACCTCCTCACATATATGTGGAGCTACCTTTCCACCCAGCAGCGGTTGAATCACTGTTTGCCGGATTGAAAATTTTTTCATAATTAACATGCATGTTTCATAAAAGATGTACCATGACAAAGGTACTAATCCAAACTAAAATGCTACCACCTCCATCATCCCTGTCTCCCTCCATTAATTCCTTCTATTTCACGCTCGAAAACAACTATAAGTACTCACAAAGCTTTTCTCAATTCCCATAATAACAAGTCTTTAAACATAAAGTTTCTACTTGAGTACTCCTGGAGACATCACAGTCCTGCAACAACAAAAGTTGACAACAATGAGTCAGTCCATGAGCATTTTTGTGCTGATAACTCTACTTGCTATTGCACCAGTTTGCTTCTCAAGCAAGACCGGTGGTGGTTACTTATACCCCCAATTCTACGTCCGATCATGCCCCAAAGCGCAAGAAATCGTCAAGTCCATCGTTGCAAAGGCCGTTGCCAGAGAACCGCGCATGGCTGCTTCTTTGCTCAGGCTCCATTTCCATGACTGTTTTGTCAAGGTCTGTGACAAAATGATCCATTTCAATATTGCCCTCTGCTTCATGTCTGTGTTATCCTCCTAGATGAGGAACAACGTAATTCTAGTTGGAAGTCGTGTGTGCGGTAGTGCTTCTTATAGAAATACAAAAACGTATCACCCACTTCCTACAAATTTAATTTACCAAACGATAAAACCACTAATTATGTCACAATGCTCGTACAGGGGTGTGATGCATCCGTACTCCTGGACAGCACAGGAAGCATAATCACAGAAAAGAGATCAACCCCCAACAGGAATTCAGCTCGTGGATTCGAAGTCATCGATGAGATTAAGTCTTCACTGGAGAAAGAGTGCCCTCATACAGTCTCTTGTGCTGATATCTTGGCTCTTTCTGCAAGGGATTCTACCGTTCTGGTAAGCGATGTGTTCTGCCTGACCAACTGACAATGACACTTCTAGTATAACCATATTGAAAACAGAAAATTCTTCTGTTCGGTAGAAAGTGTGGGGCTCACTTTTATGTTAGAATGCTTGACGGCCATTTATCAAACAAGAGTCTTTTCTCTCATTGAAAAATGACAAACTATTAATTTTCTCTGATTACAGACTGGTGGACCAAGCTGGGAGGTTCCATTAGGAAGAAGAGACGCCAGAAGTGCTAGCTTGAGCGGCTCCAATCAAAACAGTCCTTTTCCAAACAACACATTTCAGACCATTCTCACCAAATTCAAGCTAAAAGGACTAGACATTGTTGACCTTGTAGCCCTTTCTGGTAAAAGAGTTTACTTATACTACAACTATATATTTACTTGCTTATCGCAAAATCAAGGTTTATGATAAAAGTCAACGAAGTTTCTGTGGTGTTCTACCTTTGCCTAGTAACCAAGTACTTCACTAGAATTATGCATTTGTTTCGTGTCATTCTGCCCTAAAAAATTAACATCTTAAACTAATAAGAGCAGTCTAAAATAATTCATCATCTTTCCGAATACATCAACTGATGAATATCGACCTGTGTATGAACCAAATCTCGAATTGATTCACCATTTTAACCTGATATGCTTCACAACGCGCTGCCTATTATTTGCTGGAACATGCTTAATTTTTGGGAACGAGGACACACAAAGCAAAGCACAGCGGAAATAACACGATATTTTGATATCTGCAACTGCCTTGCAGGAAGTCACACTATTGGAAATGCAAGATGCACTGCCTTCAGGAAAAGACTGTACAACCAATCAGGCAATGGCCAACCTGACAACACCCTGGATCAGTCATATGCAGCTCAATTGCGCACTAGGTGCCCAAGATCTGGTGGTGATCAAAACCTCTTCTTCTTGGATTTTGTCAGCCCCTTCAAGTTTGACAACAGCTACTTCAAAAACTTGTTAGCTAACAAGGGCCTGCTTAACTCTGACCAAGTTCTTGTCACCAAGAATGAAGCATCACTGCAATTAGTGAAAAATTATGCTGACAACAATGAAATATTCTTCGAGCAATTTGCTAAATCCATGATTAAGATGGGAAATATCTCGCCTTTGACAGGTTCGAGAGGAGAGATCCGAAAGAATTGCAGGAAGATCAATTCTTAAGTATCGTTATGGTGAAAATGTATCTACAACTTGATCTTCTTGCATATTTTGATCTGGTCTACCAGACATTTTTCTCTATTTATTTTGTCAATTGTGATTGTTGCCAAATTATCTTAATTACCTCTCTAGCGACTCTTGTATCCATGTTACTTGTTAAGAGGAGCTCCAACAGCTCCCCAAATGCCTAAAATCATTAAATTTGGGGGAGCTGTTGGTGCTATATAGCTCCAACAGTTCCTTCAAACGATCCCCTATATTTTAGGGGATAAATGATTTGAAATTTGGATCCCCTATTGCTGGGGGATCAAGTCCCTCCCCCATCCCATCCCCTATAGTTTTTAATGTTATAGAAGTATGAATTTTTTAAATAGGAGAGCTGTTGGAGTAAAACGAAAATAAGAATTCTATAAAATAAGGAATTGGTTAAAAATAGGGGAGCTGTTGGAGTAAAACTGAAAAAGGGAATCTGTAAAAATAGGAAAAAAATAGGGGAGCTGTTGGAGATGACCTAAGGACCTCGGGTTGTAAACCAGAAATGTCGTAATGGAAGTTTGATATCAAATAAATGAATATAATTAACTATCATTTAACTTTTACATGAGATAATAATTTAACATAATATCAGACTTCGTTATCAAATGATCATAAATTCAAATCTCACAGTTACTCATTTAAAAATATTAAAAATTATTCACGTGTAACGCTAAAAAACAAATCCTATTTACAGATACGACTGCGTATTAAGAATAATAAATAAATATGATAAACTCTATTTTAACAAAACCTTTAGATGATGTGGTAGTCTTCAACTTTTTTTTTTTTTTTTGTCAAACTAGTCTTTAGCTAGTTGACTTTGCAGATAGTGAGCAAATGACTCCTAAACTACAATTTGTTAAGTCGTCTATAGCTATAACTCAGTTTATCGTTCCCGGGAAACATAGAAAAGTGTTAAAATTAATATTCTATAAATCATGAGTTTAAAATTTTAGACTATTTTACTTAATATTAATTGTTTTTAGAAGATATAGATATTCATAACTTTAACATGATGTTAGAATTAGATTTTGTCCCATTGTGTCTATTCACCCATTCAAATATTTTACCTAACTTCAATTAATTTTAGGTTAGAATTATATTATTCTTAACGATAGAGGAGGTGATATACCTTAACAATAAATTATTTTGTCCATTTTCGCTGTACTTAAAAATTTATCATTTAATGATTGGGCTCTGATAGTTGAGTTTTCATATCAGCAAAAAACAATAGATTATTCTTTAAACTTACGAATTAGTGCTCATTGTAATACCCCAATTTTTTTTTTAATATCATTTATATGCAAAGATCATAAGACCATTTATTGTGTTACTTTAGTTTATTATTTTCACAATATTTGCTACTTTAATAGTGTGAAATCATGATACACACCAAACAAAGTGGAGGAGCTATCTGCCCATTTTCTTTTGGCTATTATTTTAGTGATTAGATTGGGAACAAAGTTGAGTGATTCTTGTCTTTTTACCATAAGTGGATATAATGCTATAACTCTAATGCTACCAATTTGTCCAAGATAGACTATTTTAATCAAAGGTGCAGCTATATAGATTATTTTAATGGTAAAGTGCAATACTTTTGGGCTATAAAAACCTCCTGCTAAGAAGAGAGCTGGCACGTTTTGTTTTTTTTTTATTATTATTATTATAACAATTACAGTAGATGTAATAACCATTTGAATAGGAGACTTGAAGTTCTTCGGGATATTATCCTTCTTTCAATACTTGACCAGAAAAGAGAGTCTCGTAATTCATTGAGAGCGAGAGATCAAACGTGAGAATGAGAAGAAAACTAGGCAATTTTTTTTATGCCAACCTGAGTGTTTTGAGTTTAGTGACTTTTGCATAAAAGGTGCTGATTAATTGTCAGTGCATCCGAATTAATGTAAGTAGTTTACTTTTTTTTTTTTTTGATTTACCCTATTTATTATTCTGTAAATATTATTCAGTTCGTTATTTTATTATTCATTCGTAATTCTTGATCAGTTATTTGTATCGTTCCTTCTAATAAGTTAAATCTGAATATTTGATTAAGGTCCTACAAACTTTACAAGTTGTGTATCTGTTGGCCTGAAAAGTCTATAATCTTTATTTTAATAATAACAAAATATCTAAATCGTGCTTTAGCATTCTTTTGTTTTTTGGTAAGACTTTCAATCCAACAAAGCAAGTCCACATCAACATGGATCAACTAGTTTCAGTCAAAGGGTAAAAAGCTATTAGATCAAAGTCTAAGCCCAATCAGAAATTGTATCAAAGCCCAAAAGAATTCAAGTTAAAGACTCGACGATAAAGAGAGAGTCACAAGGAAGGAGACGTGCCGACATAAGGGGTATTGGCCTTAAAAAATGTCGTTTGCCTAAGTATGATTTGTATAGCTCATAATTTCACCAAAAATGTTTTTCATAAAAGATTTTTCATATTTACAAAATATCTTTCAAACAAACATCAATTCGAAATCATCCTTGAAAAATAGTTTTTTGTTTATTTTCAAACTCTTATATTATACAAATCGTTTTAAATCCTTTCAACAGTTTTGAAAATATTTTGGGATGTTAAAAAATGCTAAGAATACTTTTTTATATGTGCCCAAATGCTTTACAATTAAACAAATTATTTTTGGGGCTCAAAATATCACTTTCCAACATTTTTCAGCATCTGGGCGTTACTCACTACAAAAAAATTGGATTTTGCGAGAGAAAATTCCCCTCACTGTGCCGTCACAAATTCTAAATTGGCGACGACACGGTGAGGGGAAACGTCCATCAGACACGACGTTGTCGCCAAAATCGTTCCCCTCACCAAATCGTCATCAATTTGGCGACGGCTACCAAACTATCTCCATCCCGTCTCCAAAGTCTTCCGTTACCACGCCCTCGCCATATTTTCCTGTCTTCAGGCCGTCACCATAGTTTGCCGTCACCGAGCCCTCGTCAATTGGAGCCATCCCAAAACTGTCACCAAATTCCCTATCGCCAAGCCCTCACCAACCTTTCTTGTCACCCGCCCCTCACCAATGATTGCTCTCACCAAGCACTCGCCAACTTAACCCCTCACCAAATCGTCACAAAAAGAGTCGTCACCAAGCCCTCGCCAACATTTCCCCTCACTAATCCGTCACTAACCCTTCCTTTCACCAAGCCTTCATTAACTTAACCATTCCATATAACACTACAAGAAAACTCCTACAAAGAACAAACAAGCCCTCACTAACCATTTCATACATAAACTAAACTTTTACAACCCAATCTTCAAGTGAATCTGACATAATCCTCCTTACCATCTTTATTATCACCACAATAAGAAAACTCCTACAAAGAACAAAATCACCAACATCAAATAAACAAAATTAAAATCAGCAAAAGAATCCATAAACCAAAAGTCATACAAAAAATCCAATATAATTTGGCTTTAGTAGTTGTAAAGAATTTAAAAGGAAAAAATAGAGAAGTTTTTGTATATTCTACACATATTAGCTTAGGAAGCCTACAATAAACCCCTATTCCTAGTTCAGATCCAGCAGACCATAATAAATCCTTTATTATGTAAGGGTGTTTATTTGTCAAATTCAAGATTAAATAATCCAATAGCTATATGGCATAATCAATGAGTATTTGATAAAAAATTCATAATCAACACATGTTAGGTAAATATAGTAGAGAGTGTTCCTTAAAAATCATGGGGCCAATCGATGTTACTCCTTGCCCTCTTACTCCAATGGGATACTTGTTCGAAAATAAATTGAAAGCACAAGCTGGAAAAAAAAAAAAACACTACAACAGAATGATGAATAAAGAAAGTATTGAAGCTTACTAACCCTTGCCATGCCACACCAAAATAGAAAAAACCTATTTGGATTGTGCAGCATCTACATTGTTAATCTGTTCCTTCAATCTTTCTTTTATGGCGTTTACAATAGAGAAGTAATTATCTGGTTAGATATGTAGCAAAGTCTAGTAGAATAAGAAATGCCATGTAGAATATGATTGATTAGTTTCACATCTAAAGGGAATAAATTTGGCATGTGATGATGACACAGTGTAGCATTTTATCACATGCTCAAACTGGATTAACAATTACTAAGACTTTTATCAAACTAGAGCCATTGCTAAATTTAAGTAACTATTATTTTCTAAATGTTGTTCAATTTTCCCCTCATTTCGAAAATAATTCAACTTCTATTTTTTTTCTCTTTTCGGTCTTGAGAAAAGGATTCAAACTCCAAAAAGTATAAGTATTATCACTCTATATGCTGAATAATCTCCATAAATAGATGACCAATCAGAAACATGTGTGCATATTTTTGTTCAATGTCCCCAAGAAAAGATAATATCATGATAGAAAACTCAATGGAAGGATGCTACTGCTTGTGTCCCCAATTAAATGTCCACATGTCTAAAATAGAAAATTTTCCATTTTTTGGAACAATAAACTCATATATGTCACTTGTCTATGTTCACTTATCAATTGTTTGAAACATTACTTCCAATTATCTTTTCTTCAACCAACATTTATTTTCAACTTTTCTCAAACATCATACCAAGTCAAAACTTAAAATATAAATTAAATCAATAAAGCATTTTCTTATTGTGTTTGCATTTAGTGAGTGGTAGATATAAATCAAAGAAAGTGAGAAAGGAAATGTTATAATCAATTTTTGCAACATGTGAAGGTGAAAGACAAAAAATATTGAGTTTCTACAAGTTCTGTTTTGAAATTTACCACCTTGTTTTGGATATCAAGAGACATTCTTCCATTTTATAGAGAATAATTCAGTGAAGCAGAAAAGATTTACCACTAAATCCACATAATGGGAAAGAAACTATAATTAATATCACTAGCCCAATATACTGCCAAAGCTAAAGACTTCATAAAGTTGTACCTGAACGATTGTATGGCAATTTACCCATAGGCTATACATCTCCAATATCAAAATCAAATACTGAATATCAAAGTGCACTAAATTGTCATTTGAAGGAAAAGTAAAAACAAAAGCAAAAAAGGAGAAATGCATAATAGGAAAACTAACCGTAGTCATATTGGACTCCATCAATAACAGGACGGTTCATACTAACATCAAGTCCATCAACAACTTCGCCAACCTATATCAAGAAATTAGGAGTAATCACAAAACTACATACACCAACAAAAAGCAATTGGCAACCATCTTTCGTTGCCTCCAAGGACATTGTAATTGAGGCTCCTTAAAAGGTGTCATAGGTACCATCATGGACATTATGTTTTGAGGTCTTCATGGCTTCAGTGAACTGATATTCAGATTCTCAATGCCTGCAGGCATCACAACTTTGAGACATCAAGTCCGTTGTTATTGATAAATATAATGAATATATTAAATCCTTTCTAATGATCTAAATTTTATATGAAATAGTTAATTAATATGGTATTCAAGAGATTTGATAATGCTAATCTTTTAATTCAAATTCTACTCATAACCGAATGAAGCATGTTGTCAATAATAAAAAGAAAAAGTGAATAACTAGAGAAAGAAATAAGAGGTAATAATGAAATAATTTATGGAACTATGAGTATTTACAAAGAGAAAAAGCTAAAGAATGGAGGGAACATATCATGTCATTCAACATTCAACCAACTCAAATTTTTGAAGCGGTATTTTCAGTCTATGCCTCCTCTTGTAATCTTAAAGTTAATTCTTTATACTACTACTACTACTACTACTTTAATTATTTCTCCTTTTCCATTTACAGATTGGATCGAGAACCATGCACTACAAATCAAAGCATGAACTAAACCTGGTAATGCATAATATGAGTATGGTATCAATACTATAGCTTGAATAGGAGAATTTGTGATTAGATAGAAACCTTATAAACAGAGTGAAACTTCTCCAAATACCAACAATGTGATAAACACTATGTGCATATTTTTACTTCACTTCTCCAAATACCAACAATGTGATAAACACTATGTTATTCCTTTTACTTCGATTTCATCTTTCTCAGTAAATACCAACAATACACATTACCTTTCACATGCCAAGATCTAAATTTCACCATAATATCAACATAATTAACCATAAATTTGAATAATTGAGAACAAAGTACAAGATTATTCAATCAAACAACATCTCACTATAATGGCACATTATGCATTTGACAAAAATACCAAGTAGGAAAATTCATAGAACTCATTACATAAGTAGTCACACTATATGTTTATTTTCATACTCCAATATAGGAA
The DNA here is from genome assembly GCA_037974665.1 of Ehretia macrophylla. NCBI lineage: Eukaryota > Viridiplantae > Streptophyta > Magnoliopsida > Boraginales > Ehretiaceae > Ehretia > Ehretia macrophylla. Next base: position 64,651,301 of record CM075765.1, read on the forward strand.
TGATGTTTCAGTGTTTAGTGTCTTCACTGGAAGTAGAAACATGCATGCCAAAATCTAGGCAGGTTGAGTGTGAACCAGATAAATAATGTAAGACACAATAGATGGAAAACACCTAAGAAAAGCAAATTTTTTTTATCGCAATGCATCAGAAAAGAAATTCTAGTTTAGAAGATGTAAATAAACCTTCATCTTGATATGCTTATCATAATTAACATCATATTGACATTTGATATGCTTATCATAATCTCTGTCAACTAAAGAAAGCCCAAGACCTTAACCTCATGCAGTAGTATATAGTTTAAAATAAGAAGAAAATAAAAAACAATTACCTTTTTCACATTGTATCCACATTGGCCTGCAAGAATCATACACAATCTGATTAGACATTTCATTAATCAATCAATAGCCACAAACATAAAACGACAAGATTACAATTATACATCAAGTGGGCACAGAATCATAGTTATAATAGATACATAGAGACCAAGGAGGGGAAAATTGTAATGTGATATAGACGTGTATGTAAATGAGGATGCTCATGCCCATTCTCATAGAATAACTACACATTCCAAAGCAAACAAAAAAACCAACTGAAAAAACTAAAATTATTTAAAACTGAAAAATAATAACAAAATCCTACAAAAAAAATAGAAAAAAATCAGTATACAAATATAAAAAGCAGCATATATATATATATATATATATATATATATATATATATATATATATATATATATATCTGTGTGTGTGTGTGTGTGTATAGATCTGCAAAGGGGGGGTCACGGTGGGGATAGGGGACTGGGGTGGGTCATTGGGTAGGGGTGGGGGACTGCGTAGGTCGCGGATTGGGGGGGTCACTGGTCGGGGTAGGGGAGTGGGGTGGGTCGCTGGGTGGGGGGTGGGGGACTAGGGTGGGGTGGGTCGCTGGGTGGGGGTAGAGGAGTGGGGTGGGTCATCGGGTAGGGAGGGTGTTTTATAGGTGGGTCACGGGAATGAGGGGTGGGGGGCTGTTTTTAAAATAAAAATGAATTTTTTTTTTTGAACAATAAGAATGCTATTTTAAATTTTTTTTTTTTTTTGGAGACGGGAAATCCCGTCACCAATAATGTTAATTAATTTTTTTTTTTTTTGGAGACGGGAAATCCCGTCACCAATAATGTTAATTTAATTTAATTTAATTTTTTTTTGTGGAGACGAGATTCAAACCCCGTCTCCAAATAGCATTCTTGGAGACGGGATTTTGAATCCCATCTCCAACAAGAATGCAATTTATTTATTTATTTATTTTTTTTGTGGAGACGGGATTCAAACCCCGTCTCCAAATAGCATTCTTGGATACGGGAGTTTGAATCCCGTCTCTAATAAGAATGCAATTTTTTTTTTTTTTTGTGAAGACGGGATTCAAACCCCGTCTCCAATGTTGGAGACGGGGTTCATCTCCCGTCGCCAATAAGAATGCTATTTTAATTTTTTTTTTGTGGAGACGGTATTCATCTCCCGTCTCCATTGGAAATGAACAGCATCTCCAAAGTTTTTTTTGAAAAAAAAAAAATTAAAAGCCCTCTTTTGGAGACGGGAGATGAACCCCATCTCCAAAGTTGGAGACGGGGTTCATCTCCTATCTCCATTGGAGACGGGATGCTAAACCCCGTCTCCAAAATTTTTTTTTTTTTTTTTTTTTAAGATTAGTGATGACAGTTTTTAATATTTATTTAAAAAAAATGAATTTAAAAAAAAAAATTTAAAAGCCCTCTGGAGACGGGATTCAAACCCCGTCTCCAATGTTGTTTGGTGACGGGATTAATCCCCGTCTCCAATACGAATATAAAAAATATATATAATTTTTAATTTTTAAAAATAAAAATAAATAGAAAATTGTATATTTAAAATATAATTTTAATCTTAGTAATTAAATAAAAATTTTAAAAAAAATTATATTTTTCCCCTCACTTGGCCATCGCCAATTTAGTGACGGTCTAACTTAGCCATCGCCAATTTGGAGACGGGAGGCGTTGCCGTCTCCAATTTTGGAGACGGCAAAATATGCCGTCACTGTTGGTGTCGACTTTGTGATGGTGTTTTCCGTCCCAAATTATGCCGTTACTGTCCTGTCACAAAATTGGCGTCAACATATCCCTTCACCAAGCCATCGCCCTATTGGTGACTGAATGGCGACGGCCCGTCGCAAAATCCAATTTTTTTTGTAGTGACTGGCCTTATCCGGTCGCCCGGATAGAAGGCAGAATGCTCGGCAAAGAAGACTAATCCGGGCGATGCATGCCCTTTTCGAGCACCCGGAAGAAGACCTCAGCGATCGGATGACTTAAACGGGAAAATTCAGATTTTATGCATTATATCCGTTTTATGTCTAACTTTTTCCTCTTTTTAAGTTATGCTCTCTCACCATCTCAAACACCTCTCCAAGCCTTAATCCTCTGATTTCTAATCTAATTCAAAGAGTTTTTTATATAATTTTCATTGAGAAATTTTGAGCTATCACTTTCATATCTTTGAGCATTCAAAGTATTCTTCAATTGTAATATCAAACTCAAATAGGAGTTGCAATTGTCATTTATTTTATCACACAATCTTTGTAATACACTCTTTCACATAAATTGAGAGAATCATTGTGAGAAGAAGTATTGTAATCCTTTGTGGACTCAAAGGAAGAGAGGATAGTAGGTTAAGCTTCACCTACACTTGAAGAAGCTTGTGTAACTTTTGTGGACTCAAGAGTAATTGTAGTTGGTTTTTTGCTTCACCAACATTTGAAGAAGCATCTTAGTGAAGAGTTGTTAAATCCTAAGGGAATGGAAGACCTTAGTTGGTGGACTAGGCCTCCGGGAGTGCGAACCACTTAAAAATTATCGTGTTTGATTTCTCTTACTTTACTCTCTTTATTTTCAAGTCACTTACCTTCGTGTGGATATTGCTCATATTAATTATTTGATAATTGTTGAGGTATCTATTTGGAATTCATTTTTGAATTGCTTATTTAGTATTATATACTTGTGTGCTCACTAAGTATTTAATAAATTGTCCACAAGAACTTCTAGAGTATTATCATCTTTCACTAGACATTATTTCCGTATCACGAATTTTTAAATTGCTTAGCCTTGCCAAAACAACCTAATCCACCCCTACTCTCAAGGACCAACAAGTGGTATCAGAGCTAGTACTCTACATATAACTTAACATCTAGTAGAGGATCCCTATGGCAAGCTCATCAATTTCTAATATAGTTGAAAGACAATCTTCCTCTAGACCACCATTGTTTAATGGAACAAACTATTCTTTTTGAAAAACTAGGATGAGAATCTATATTATAGCAAATGACATAAGAGTTTGGAATGTGAAAAAAAACGGACCAACCAATCCTATTCTAACTAAAAAGGAAGGAGAACAAAGTATCACTGTCCCTAAATCGGAAAAAGACTATAATGATGATGATTTCAAAATGTGTGAAAGAAACTTTAAAGCTATGAACATGTTATATCTTGATTTAGATTCAAATGAGTTCAACAAAATTTCTGGATGCAAAAGTACTAAAGAAATTTGGGATCAATTAGAAGTCACGTATGAGGGAACTAACTAAGTTAAAAAAAACTAGAATAAACATGCTTGTTCATAAATATGAAATGTTCAAAATGTCCTTTGATGAAAATATTGAACAAATGTTTTCTAGATTTACCGATACTGTTAATACTCTAAAATCTCTTGGAAAAGAGTATTCTAACGAAGAATTGGTAGGAAAAGTTCTCCGAAGCTTAACCGAGCCATGGGAAGCTAACGTAACGGCTATTGAAGAAGCTAGAAACCTCAAAACTCTCACTCTTAGTGATCTTATGGGATCTCTTATGAGCCATGAGTTGAAGAAGAAGGACTGAGAAGAAGAAAAAAGAAATAACAAGAAGTCACTTGCACTTCTTGCATCAAAGGTTTGCTTAAGTGATGAAGAAGAAGAAAACAAAGAAGATGATGATGAGATAGCTCTTCTTACAAGAAACTTTAAGAAATTTCTCAAATTCAAAAAAGTAAGCAAAGCTCCTTACAATAAGTTTATGAACAAAGGAATAAACAAACCAAAAGAAGAAGGAAGATGTTTCAATTATGACAAGACGGGTCACATAAAAACAAATTGTCCAAAACAAATGGAGGAAAAGCTTTGAAAGCAACATACGTTGATGACGATGCATCAACTGGTGAAGAAAGCGAAAATGAAGAAGTAGCAAACCTCATTTGTCTTATGACAAAAGAGGATGATGAGGTATGTTCCTCTTTTAACTCCGAATATTACTTTTCTATCTCATTAATTGATAATGAATGCTCTTTTGAAGAATTACAATATGAATTTTCTAAAATGCATGATAGTTTTGAAATTGCAATCATTAAGATACGTGAACTTCAAAAGGAAAATAATACATTAAAAGAAGAAAATAAGTTATTTGAAAAAGATCGAAATTGTGCTCATAAAAAGGCATTTAAGATTCATTTTGAAAATGATAATCTTCAAACAAAAATTGAAAAGCTTGAAAAAGAAAATCAAGGATTAAATGGAAGTCTAGCAAGATTTACGAAAGAAAAATAAAATCTTGATAAAATGCTTGGCTCACAAAAAATGGCTTTTGATAAAAGTGGAATAGGATATGAACCTTCTTCAAAACAAAAATCTCTAAAAAGTTATTTTGTAAAAGTATCATATTCTACAAATGAAGTATCAACATCAAAAGGATTTCAAAAAATATGCACCTATTGTGAAAAATAAGGTCACATAACATTATATTGTAAATTTCGAAATATGGTTGGTAGAGACTCTAAAATTCCTTATTGGCTTAAACCAAAATGGATTATTAAATATGCTAAAAATCAATACTAACAATATAGGACCCAATAGAACTTGGGGACCTAAATTTTGTTTTTTATATATAGGTTACCCTAAGGATAAAGTATGAAGAAAATTGGGTCATTGATAGTGGATGTTCAAGACATATGACCGGTGATCCATCGTTTTTCTATGAGCCTATCAAAAAATACAAAGGTTTTGTGAGCTTTGGAAATAATGAGAAAGGTAAAATTATTGGTAAAGGTAGCATTGGAAATAAAAATAATATATCTATCCATCATGAGCTGCTTGTGAAAGGATTGCAACATAATTTGCTAAGTGTAAGTCAACTATGTGATAATGATTATCTAGTTGAATTTAAATCATCATGTTGTACCCTTTTTGACAAAATGAAAAATGTATTGTTTATTGCAAATAGACGTGAAAATGTCTATATCATTGACTTTGAAAGTATATCATGCCAAAATATTGATTGTTTAATCACAACAAATGAAAGTTCTTGGTTATGGCATAGAAGATTAGGACATATTAGCATGGATCTACTTGGTAAACTTTCTTGAAAGGATCTTGTAAGAGGCCTTCCTAAGACCAAGTTTGAAAAAGATCATTTATGTGATGCATGTCAATTTGGAAAACAACATAAAGCATCTTTCAAAACCATTAGCCATGTGACCATATCAAAAGTTTTACAAAAACTTCATATGAACCTTTTTGGACCAATGGATGTAATAAGTGTAGGAGGATCTAGATATATTTTTGTTATTGTTGATAATTATACTAGATACACATGGGTCATGTTTCTTGCTCTCAAAAGTGATACTTTCAATGAGTTTGCAAAATTCTGTAAAAGAGTACAAAACGAGAAAGGATACTACATTTCATGCATTCATAGTGATCAAGGCACGGAATTTATAAATGTATATTTTGTGGAATTATGTGAAAAAAATGGCATTGATCATAACTTTTCGGCTCCTAGAACTCCTCAACAAAATGGGTTGTTGAAAGAAAAAATCGAACTCTACAAGAAATGGCAAGAACAATGTTGAAAGAAAACAACTTGCCTACATATTTTTTGGGAGAAGCTGTAAATACGGCTTGCTATGTTTTAAATAGAGTTTTAATTAGACCTTCTCTCAAGAAAACTCCATATGATCTATGGAAAGGATGTACTCCAAATATTTCACATTTTAAAGTTTTTGGATGTAAATGCTTCATCTTAAATAATAAAGATCATCTTGGTAAGTTTGATTCAAAATCCAATGAAGGTATTTTTATTGGTTATTCTTCTAAAAGTAAGGCATATCGAGTTTACAATAAAAGAACCTCGATAATTGAGGAATCTATGCATATTAATTTTGATGAAACTAACCCCTTTATGTCAAGAAAAGATGAAGATGATGATGTAAGCATTCAACAAATTGAAGAACAGGGTCAACCTATTTCTACAAGTGAAAAAGGTAATACATCCACAAGTAATCAAATTGATACTCAAATTGAAGAAGAACAACCAACGTCAAAAGATCAAATCACATCAACAAATCAAGATCTTCCAAAATGTTAGAAATTTGTCAAAAATCATCCAAGTGATCAAATCCTCGGAGATCCATCACAAGGTGTAAGAACTCGTTCCAATCTAAATACTTTTTGTGAACATGTTACTTTTATATCTCAAATTGAACCTAAGAATATAAAATAAGTTTTATTGGATGATGATTGGATTATTGCTATGCAATAAGAGCTTAATCAATTCAAAAAAAATCAAGTTTGTACCTTAGTTGAAAGACCTAGTAATTACCCGATTATTGATACAAAATGGGTTTTTCGAAACAAACTAGATGAATCTGGTAATGTAACTAGAAATAAGGCTAGATTGGTTGCACAAGGGTATAATCAAGAAGAAGGAAAAGACTATGAAGAAACCTTTGCACCAGTAGCTCGACTTAAATCCATTCCAATGTTACTAGCATTTGCATGTTTTATGAACTTTAAACTTTATCAAATGGATGTCAAAAGTGCTTTCTTAAATGGTTATCTTCAAGAAGAAGTTTATGTTGAACAACTACCCAGTTTTGAAAATACAAATTTATCAAGTCATGAATTCAAATTTCAAAAAGCTCTTTATGGAGTTAAACAAGCACCTAGGGCATGGTATGATAGATTAAATAATTATCTACTTGATAACGGCTTCTCTAGAGATAAACTAGACTCTATATTATTTGTAAAAAGAAAAGCTAAAGATATCTTGCTTGTTCAAATATATGTTGATGATATTATCTTTGGTTCTACTAACGAATCCCTTTGCAAGTATTTTTCTGAATGTATGCATAAAGAATTTGAAATGAGTATGATGGGATAATTAAATTTCTTCCTTGGACTTCAAATCAAACAAACAAAGGAAGGGATCTTCATAAATCAAGCCAAGTACATTAGGGAACTCATCAAGAAGTTCGGGCTTGAAACCGCAAAAGAAATAAGCACTTCTATGGAAACGTCAATCAAGCTTGACAAAAATGAAAAAGGTAAATCGGTTGATGAAAAATAATATCGAGGTATGATCGGAAGCCTTCTCTATTTGACTGCCTCAAGATCTGATATTATGTTTTCTGTCTGCTTATGTGCTCGTTTTTAATCTCATCCCAATGAATCCCACTTGAATGCTGTAAAAAGGATTATTAGATACCTTAAGGGTACTATTAATTTAGGACTTCTTTACCCTAAAGGCATATCTTTCGAACTACTAGGATACTCTGATGCCGATTATGCGGGTTGTAAAATTGATAGAAAAAGTACTAGTGGTAGTTGTCAATTTCTAGGACATGCTTTAGTTTCGTGGTCTAGCAAGAAACAACATAGTGTAGCTCTTTCAACAGTTGAAGCCGAGTATATAGCTATGGGTAATTGTGTTGCACAAATTATTTCGATGAAACAAACTTTGCTTGACTTTGGTTTAAAATATGATCATGTGCCGATCAAATGTGATAATACAAGTACTATAAGTCTATCAAAGAATCCAATTCAACATTCTAGAACTAAGCATGTTGAAATTCGTCATCATTTTCTAAGAGATCATGTGCAAAAATGTGATATTGAACTTGAATTTATTGATTCTCTGCATCAACTTGCTAACATTTTTACAAAACCATTACATGAGAATCAATTTTGTTCCATTATAAGAAAATTGGGAATGCATTGGGTCACTTGAATTTATGGGGAAAAAATGCATTTTTTTAGCAAAATGGTTATCTGGGCGTTACTATGATCTTCTAGGTGACCGGAAGAAGCTTGCAATGATAGGATAAGAAGTCATTGTCGGGCGTTACTGCCCTCATCCGGGCGCCCGGATAAAGGGCCTATCGCCCGGATCGCGCAGATTGAAAATCGAGTTTCCTCTCCTCTTTCAACACTATTTCATAACTTTTCAAAAACAAACTCAATTTTCTCTCAAACCCACATATCTAAACACCAACACCTTCACAATCCTTCATCATTAAATACATCAAAACACCTCTTCATCCTCAAAAACTTGTTTTTGCATCATCAAAGCTTTCAAAATCTTCAACGACAAGGCTTTCAAAAATCCTTGTCTACAAGGTATTCGAGAGAATTCCTCAACGAAAATTCTCTTTCAAAGGCTTCAAAAATCTTGCAAACTCTTAATCGCACCACCAAGGGCTGACTCTAAGAAGCGCAAGACGGGAGAATCATCATCCTCTGCTCCTTAAATCATTGTCAATCCCGATGCATTCCCACAACAAAACATCTTATGGGGTAAGACTTTGGACCCTCCTACTTTGCTTGATGGTACTAGAATTTTAAGAATCTTAGATGCCCAAGGTTGGCTACCTATGTTAAGATTTGAAAACAAAGGGCGTACTTCTTGGATAAGAGAATTCTATTACTATGTGAACTTAGATATTAACACCATGAAGTTGAATAGTAAAGTTCAGACTAAAGAATTGGAATTGACTGCAAGTGTTGTCGCTAGAACGTTTAGGATTCCAAATCAAGGCACAAAGCTTTATTCTTATAGGGGCATGCCGGAAGGTGTTCTTGACAATTTAGAAGCCAGAGTTATAGAATTTCTATGGGAAGGGACGGGAATAAGCTCCTTGAGTTATCCTAAGACTAAGGATATCACCCCAGAAAAGAAGCTTTTATTCTACATTCTTCATGAAGTCATTATTCCAAGAGGAGTTAAGGATGGTTCTATTCCAAAATTCACTGCTTTGCTAATGTATTTGATGTATGAAGTCAAACGTATCAATCTTCCACATATCATTATTAATCATATCATCCACACCAAGGTAGCCCAAAATCAACTTGCTTATGGGATACCTTTAACATATCTTTTTGAAGTGTTAGAAGTTCCACGTGATCAAGAGTTTGAGACCATTAGTGATAGATTCTATCTTCTCAATGTCACTAGCCTCATCCGCCAAAAGTTGAAAATTCATAACTCTCGAGTTCTCAATGTTGGTGATGATACGGGTGATGATCCTCTTGTGTTTGAATCTCTTGATGTTGACCCCACTGATTTTAGAGATCCTATGGAATATCAAGGCAGAAATGATATTGGTAGTTCTCAAGGACAAAGAGCCGGATTGTCTTCCTCTCACTCCTCCTCACATGATGAAATCCTTGCCGGCCTGAATGCACAAGATGTTCGTTTGGATCATATGGAGCAGTTGTTGAAGGCTTTATATGACCACCACATTGGTCCTTAGTCTGTGGATGCCTTGAGATGTGTTTCTCTTCAAACATTTTGTTCTTGCTTTCAGATATTTTTTTCATCAAAAACTCCTCAGCATTTTTATCTCCTTTTAACATTGTTTGGATATTTTGCTTCATTTCATTAATGCTTTGCATTTCCTTTGGTTATCTCTTGTCATATACCTGTTATAGATTATTGTGGCTTTTACTCTTATGATTATTTGCTATGAAAACTATATTTTGTTAATGTCAAATAGGGGGAGAAGGTATATATTCAAATGGAATAAAGCATAACAATAGTGTATGCCATTGCACTTATTCAGGGGGAGCTTGTTTTTCAAGTACAAGCTATAAATTGAGGGGGAGACCTCAAATCAAGTTTTATTCTTCAATTTCAACTATTTCATGCTTGCTAATTTTAATGTTTTGTCATCATAAAAAAGGGAGAGATTGTTGGCCTGAAAAGCCTATAATCTTTATTTTGATAATAACAAAACATCTAAATCGTGCTTTAGCATTCTTTTTATTTTTTTGTAAGACTTTCAATCCAACAAAGCAAGTCCACATCAATATGGATCAACTAGTTTCAGTAAAAAAGTAGAAAGCTATTGGATCAAAGTCCAAGCCCAATCAGAAATTGTATCAAAGCCCAAAAGAATTCAAGTTAAAGACTCGACGATAAAGAGGGAGTCACAAGGAAGGAGACGTGGCGACATAAGAGGTACCGGCCTTAAAAAATGTTGTTTGCCTAAGTATGATTTGTCTAGCTCATAATTTTTCCAAAAAGGTTTTCATAAAAGATTTTTCATATTTACAAAATATCTTTCGAACAAACATCAATTCGAAATCATCCTTGAAAATTAGTTTTTTGTTTGTTTTCAAACTCTTATATTATACAAATCGTTTTAAATCCTTTCAACAATTTTGAAAATATTTTGGGATATTAAAAAATGCTAAAAGTACTTTTTTTATATGTGCCCAAATGCTTTACAATTAAACAAATTATTTTTGGGGCTCAAAATATCACTTTCCAGCATTTTTTCAGCATCCGGGCGTTACTGACCTTATCCGGTCGCCCGGATAGAAGGCACAATGCCTGGCAGAGAAGGCTGATCCGGGCGATACATACCCTTTTCGGGCGCCCGGAAGAAGGGCTTAGCGACCGGATGGCTTAAACGAGAAAATCCGAATTTTATGCATTATATCCGTTTTATATCTAACTTTTTCCTCTTTTTAAGTCATGCTCTCTCACCATCTCAAACACTTCTGCAAGCCTTAATCTTCTGATTTCTAAGCTAATTCAAATAGCTTTTTATATCATTTTCATTGAAAAATCTTGAGCTATCATTTTCATATCTTTGAGCATTCAAAGTATTCTTCAATTGTAATATCAAACTCAAATAGGAGTTGCAATTGTCATTTATTTTATCACACAGTCTTTGTAATACACTCTTTCACATAGATTGAGAGAATCATTGTGAGAAGAAGTATTGTAATCCTTTGTGGACTCAAAAGAAGAGAGGATAGTAGGTTAAGCTTCATCTACACTTGAAGGAACTTGTGTAACTCTTGTGGACTCAAGAGTAACTGTAGTTGGTTTTTTGCTTTACCAACATTTGAAGAAGTATCTTAGTGAAGAGTTGTTAAATCCTAAGGGAAGGGAAGACCTTAGGTGGTGGACTAGGCCTCCGGGAGTGCGAACTACTTGAAAATCATCGTGTTTGATTTATCTTACTCTACTCTCTTTATTTTCAAGTCATTTACCTTCGTGTGGATATTGGTCATATTAATTGTTTGATAATTGTTGAAGTATCTATTTGGAATTCATTTTTGAAGTTCTAATTGTTTATCTAGTATTATATACTTGTGTGTTTACTAAGTGTTTGATAAATTACCCACAAGAACTTCTAGAGTATTATCATCTTTCACTAGACATTATTTTCGCATCAAGAATTTTTAAATTGCTTAACCTTGCCAAAACAACTTAATTCACCCCTCCCTCTTAGGTTATCAAGGACCAACAGTATCGAATCCTATGTGGTTGGGAGTTAATTAGCTGTCCCTTGTTGTCGACTATTGTTATCGACTGTTATGAATTGTGAATATGAACTTGTGATCGTGCTATTATTAAGCAGCCACAGTTTGTTATAGTGATCCGTAGTGTCTGACATTATTTTGTGATTATTTGGCTATTTTATTGATATTTGAATCTTGACTTTCTTCGGGATAAATTTACTTACTAAGCATTGTTCCGATCACTTTTTTTTTCCCTTGCAGACAACAGAGTTAGATCGGGGTTTACCAGGCTAGAAATCACGTGACCAGAACTAAAGATTCGAGTGGATTTATTGAGAATTATAATTATTATTATTTTTGGAGAATTCTAATTTAATTAAAGTTTAATGCTTATTTTTGGGACTGTAGAAGTTTAGGATTATTTATTTATCAATGGATTTCTTGCTTGTTTTATCGAGAGATTTGAGCCTTGTAGGCTTAAGAAGACTTATCTTTCTAGGCGCGTGGCGGTCTCATCCTAAATTTACCACGTTAAAATTTCGGGGCATGACACTCATAAGTAGGAATGGCAATGGTTCGGATAACCACGAAAAATGACAAAACCGTAACCAAAACTGTTTAGCAAACTAATAACCATAACCATAACCAAAATCTAACGGTTTTCAAAACCAATAATCATAACCGTAACCGTTAAGGATTTAAAAAATCGCGGTTAACCGTAGCCATAACCGTTTAACTAAAAAATTATTAGTTTAAATAAAAAAACCTAAAAAATGTAAGAAAAATTAGTTAAAATGTAAAGCGACAAGAAATAAAAGAATCTAAGCCAATGATAAAACTTGAAATAAATTACATAATAATTTTATGAGCAAAAATCAAAATCAATAAGTTATGCAAAGATAAATTCATTCTCAAGCGCCGAACGAGAAACGTCTCTTCTTTCGTTTCGGCAAGCAAATATAACAATTCTTAAAAGTATAAGTATTAGTTTAATAGACTTAGCATATCTCTTTTAATTGAGTTTAGTTCAAATTTTTATCATTTTACTTACTAATTTTAGCTAGTCTTCTATTATTTTAAGTGTATATATATATGTTAGATTTTTTTATTAAATTAATAATCGGGTTTGAGTTTCGAGTTTTGATTTTTTTAACATCAAAATCAAAACCTATCGATTTATCCATCGGTTTCTTTTTATAAAACTCAAACCCTAACAGATTCCTTATCAGTTTTGGTTATCGGATTTTATCGGGTGATTATCCGTCGATTTTTAGTAAACGTACGTAATGGTTTTATATAAAAATATACGTGACAGAGACGTGGGGTTTTTCTGATTTATATTATTGGTATAGCGAATTTGACAACAAGCGCCCGTGGCCTAATGGATAAGGCATTTGACTTCTAATCAAAGGATTGTGGGTTCGAATCCCACCGGGCGTGCATTTTTTATTTGTATTTTTCTAATAAAAGTCAGGCATGGTTAGTCTTTTTTCATTTGTGTTTTTCGAAAGCCATGGAAATCTATACTATAGTAAATGATATTTTTTACCTTACAATCTGATATAATAAAGGATATTATGTTACTTTTTGTTGTAATAATAAGCAGCCATTCCCAAATTTTTTTTATCAGATATCATCATTGTTAATTAATTCTAAATCATAATATCCAGTTTATACATATCACGCGAAAGATATAAATTCTACGTTCCAATTCTATTTTTTTTTTTGCCTTTATCACTTTGTCTAAATTGCAAATGATCAATTACTCTAAGTAGAGGTTGGGATAGATGGAAGAAATTCAAAGCGTTACTCATGAAGAAAAAAAAATGCACTTATATTGCACAACAATACAACAAGACCATAAATCAATATGATAGATCCCTTTGTAAAATACAGAACTTCTTCATTAAATTGGATATGAATCGAGGAGTTAGTCGTTAATAAAACATTTGAAAAGTTCAAGTTTTAGAATATTTCCTTATCATTTGAAATGACGTGACGACAAAAAAAGATATATGAAAAGGAAAAAATAATAAAAGAAATAGCACTATAAACAAAGCAAGAAAAAACTTCATATAAAAAGCACATGTTTTTCAGCATTACAAATAAAATGGGGTGCAAATGTCATATAAACTTTTACACAATTATGGTCCAACAATGTTTTCATTTGATAAAATGCATTTTATAATCTATTATTCAAATGCGAATGGTTCCAAAAATCACATTAATCAAGTTTCTCTAGTAAATTATGGGGTCAATGGAGATGTAATAAAATATTTATGTCTTAAGATATTGTATAAGTGATTCTATGGGAACGAGAAAATAAACTTATGTGATCTTAAATTTGTTTGTCTATATTGTAATTAAAATCAGAAAAAGAAAAGAATAATAAAGTTTTTCGTTCTTTTCTATTTGCCTTTTTTGGGGTTGAGTGGTCCAAACATTCATTATAACTAAATTCACATATTGGATTTTCATATAATCTTATTATTTTAGCGCATGTTCACACCTTGACTTTTGAAATCTTCTTCTCTATTTATCTATTATTTCCATGAAATTTAGATCTTCATGAAAGAATGAACTATTTAATTTGGCGCTTTTGATTAGCACATTTCACATAAAAAAATTTGAGATTAAATATAATATTTTTCCATATAATTCAACAACTTTATCTTAATTCATAATTCTAAATCTTTTACTCCGCAAAAATTTTGTAAACAAATTTGCAGTTTATATTTTGCAACATAATTCAACAACTTTATCTTAATTCATATATCTAAATCATTTACTCCTCCAAATTTTTGTAAACAATTTGTAGTGAAAATTCATTGAATGAATTGGATTTTTCGCATGGATGATGTATTTTTAAGATAAAAAAAAAATGGCATAAACTGATATGAATTTAAAATTAATAGTTAATACATGTCATTAATTTAAAATAAACAGTTATTTGAGAAAAGTAAAATTGAAATTTAAAATACCTCACGCCTAACCTTAAACCTGAGTATAGCGGCCCAAAACAGTGGAAGCCTTAAACCCATAAACTTCACTCATCGCCTCCACTGAGCCGCCTACTTCACTAGCTGCTCCACCACCATCACCACCGCCATGCTCTTATAATTTTTTTTTTTTTTATAACTAAAATCGAAAACATAAATCATTAATTAAACATGAGATTTCACTATTATCGCCTCATTTCCCAATCTCTCTCGCGCCATTCAAACCCTAATTTCTCAAGAGCCCCAAATTTTCTTCCTCAATTATCAAAAAATGCAAACTTTTCAACATCTAGTGAACAAGCAAAATCGACGCCACCGTCCGAGCGAGTGTCGGCAATCGTTGACGAGATATCAGGGCTAACATTATTGGAAGTTTCCGACTTGACGGAGGTGTTGAGGAAGAAAATGGGGATCGAGGAGATGCCGGTGATGGCGGTGATGATGCCGGGGATGGCGTTTGGCGGAGGAGGAATGAAGGGGAAAGGTGGCGGAGCTGCTGCGGGGAAGGCGGAGGAGAAGAAGGAGAAGACGGCGTTTGATTTGAAGCTTGAAGGAGGGTTCGATGCAGCGGCGAAGATTAAGATTATTAAGGAAGTTAGGGCGTTTACGGATTTGGGGTTGAAGGAGGCGAAGGATTTGGTGGAAAAGGCGCCCACTTTGTTGAAGAAAGGGGTTACGAAGGAAGAGGCCGAAAAGATTATCGAGAAAATGAAGCAAGTTGGGGCTAAAGTCACCATGGATTGAGGTATAATGTGGATTGCATATTTGTTTCCGATAAATTTGGGCATTTTGTTTTCAATTAATGTTGTATACTAATGAGAATGAATATACCGAAACATAGGTAACATCGATGAGGTTAAGTGTCGATGGTTGCTTTAACTTTGTTAGAATAAGCTTAGAATGGCAGCATTATACTTTAAGTTTCGTGTTTTATGGTTGTATTGGATTTCAGTTACTTATGGTTAGTGAATCTGAATTTTGAATGTTACGTATATGCGTAGATGCATCTGGCTAGAAATTATTTTTCACAAAACTAGAATGGCTAGTTCGTAGAATGTGTGCTTTGAAATTGAGACGCTGTTAATTGTCATCCAAATCTATAGCTAGTTTCCCTGTGATGGTATTTTAGTGCAATATTTTAATGTGTATGCTTGTCCCGAAGTTGCTAATATGGCCCTTGTTGCCTAGTTTCGACCTATTGATGTTGAGGGATTCACAACTATCTGCATTTCTGCTATTTGGATTTGATTGAAAAAGAATCTGTTCACTTGGCCAGCAAAAAAGAGATACGAGCTATTGATTTTGTTGTTTAGATCTCCATGATTCTCTGTTGCTTAGTCATCCAAGATGTTGACGAATAAGAAATCTTCTATCTTTTACAGGGACAATGGCCACTAAAATTGTTGGTCATGCCACTTTATTTGAGCACAATGGTTGAGACATTATTATGAACTTCATTAATCTGACGTCTATTGAGATAGCGTAATAAAAATTAAATAAACTTTTCTTTGTACCTGTCGAAAGAAAAACGAAAAAGGTTCTTCATAGGTCAGCTCATCACCTTCATTCATTATGAGATCTATATTTGTTTCATAAGGGACCAAGGACTATGCTTAGTTATTGTCTACATCTTAGGAGAATCATCTTAATCAAACTGGTGGATGGCTATACAGTTGCCAGGAAATAAATTATGCTTTTGTTATCACCAATTGTTATTGACATTCTCCTCTTAATTTCTATTTCATGCTGCTGTTTTTCTATCCATATACTGACAAGCACAAACCCATGAGACGCCTCATGCTAATCCAAGTATCACGAGCTCATTTCCCCCACCCCCACCTGGATAGTTGCACTTTAATCTCTTTCAGGTGTACATTTATATTTTTACTATTTCTTTCAATCTTCTATATTCTTCCCTTTTTCCTCCCTTGTGAACACAAATAGTGTATTACAGTGTGTCAACGTCGTGATACTGTAATTGATATCCAATTTTTGGCATCAAAAAGTTTTGTCATTCATATTACCGATATATCAATGTGAATATTGCTGTCATTCTCCAATTTACAACATGCTACATTTTGTTAATGCATTGCTGATAATTTGTTTTCTTCCATTATTCAAAGTTTTTGACAGATGATGACAACACGCACAAAGCACAGGGATTTTGACTTTTATACAGAGTCAGCATGAGATGTTGGATGACATTGGAGTCACATATGGTGTTTGAAAGGAGATTAATTTGGCCTTTTGTGTCTGCAGAATGTTTCTGCTGAGACTGACTTATCTCTTTCCCATTGAATAACATCAGATTGACATTTAAATGCTAAAGCTCTCTTGAAATACTGGAAACTTGTAGCTTGTGGACCTGTTATCGTATTCTTAACAGACATGAGCTACTAGTTTTTCTGCGAAACAAGCGTGTGCATTTATGTGCATTGTCTATATTTTTTGTTCATCTTGTAATGTGGGGTGATTCTGGATTTTAGAAAGTTGAAGAATTTATCTTGTGATAATATGATTGACTAAAGCTTGCTCTTTAGATATAAAGTAGCTCCTGTGAATTTTGGAGATCTTTCTGTGTCCTATGAACTCCAAATCATCATAAATTCAGTTGCTCTCCTTAGTTCTTGAGCCTTTCTTGGCAATTGTGGTTTTAATTGTTTCCTCTCTACCACGCTATGTTAGAAAAAGCGTTGTATCAACCATCCTTTTTCTGCTGTATGGTGATTAAATTGTAAACCGTTGCTTCCCCAAGAGATACAATATGAATGAGTGGCGTTTTGAGATTCATATAGTCAATTTTACTTAGTGAAACGATGTTTGATTTATTATACGTAATCGAATGGAACTACATAGTACGTATGAGCTGCTTGTTTGGTATGCGTCACAAATTTCATAGTAGCATCTTTAAATGCCACTAATTTTACCATCCAGCCCAAGTGTATCTTTTGAAACTGACATTTATTTGATGGAAAAAAATTCGGTCCATTGACTGCAATCCAATAATCGGAATAGGAAGTAATGCATTGCACCCGCGAGTCTCTTAAGCTAACGCCTTTTCTAAAACGAGCTAATTGTTTGATATTTTTAACGATATAGTATTTTGTGTTTTTATAATAAACTGAAATAGCAATGATATAAAATTGAATTTATTATCCACTTATTGACTAATTATGTAGTTTTTTTTCTCTCTCTCTCTCTCTCTCTTCTATATCCCCCACCCTTATGAAATTAGAAACTTGGTCTTTCAATTGCTAAAAAAAGTAACTCATGATCAAGCTACTCTTGAATCTCGATTAATTTATGTGGTGTGAATCTCAACTAATTATGTGGCTTGAATCAAAAGAAATGTAGGACGCCAAAATCAATACGATTCTTTTCTTTTCTTCCCTCGCATTTGATTCTTTTTTTAACTTTGTTTATATTCGATGATTATTTACTCTTTACGGAGCAAAACAGAATCAATTCTATCTTTTTTGTCGAGAAATCTATTTGAGATATAGCAAAAGTAAAAAATATCTTGTAAATGAGTGTTTTTTGGGGGGGTAATAGATGAGTGTTTATTTGGAAAAATGCAACTCTTGGAATAAGGAAAGAGGATTTTGGTGCCATTCGTTCACCTCTATTATTACATTCACCTCTATTATTACATCTGCATCTTAACTATTAATCCTTTTTTTTTTTTTTATTACATGAAGGCTGAAGTCAATATCCCACACCATTGTAAGGGATGTCGCCTCCATTTTATTTTGATCTAACAACAGACCTTGTTGCTAGGACTTTCTTTAATGATATGATATTTTTAACAGATACTTAAACTCCTCAATATCAAATCAATTTACACTGATTAGTTTCTTGATAAACATACCCAAGTCAAATAGTTAATCCAATTTGAGATAAAAGAATCACCTTAAAGATCAGAAAATTCTTGAAAAAAAGTGACGTAAAGAGAAGAAAAATTAAAGTCAAACAAACCTAGCCAAAAAAAAAAAAAAAAAACCCAAACAAAGTAAAAGTAAAAAATTGAAGCAAAAATCAGAGGCCTTGAAATAAAACAGACTGACTATAAGTTTTATTTATTTATTTTTTATTTTTGGACAAAGACTGACTACAGGTTGGTCAACGATTTGTGGGCGAAGACAATACTTTTCTAAAACTTAATTATTGGTTCGTTAATTTTAACTAATATTCGACAAAAAAAAAAAAAAAAATTTAAGTATAGACCGCCAGCCTAGTACGGCGTCGTATTACTAGCTAAGCTAAGCGTGCGCTTCGGGGAGTAATTTGAAGCTTTTCATAGTAGGAAAACGACATAGTTGGTTCGTTCGGGATCGGAGGTGAAAGACAAAAATGTCGGCGTTGAGGTCGGTGGTGGACTGGCAATGGGAGAACGCCACCGCCGGCGCTCTAGCCGGCCTTGCCACCGTCACTTTTTCCCACCCTCTCGACGTCATCCGTACCAGGTTCCAAGGTAAAATTAATCATACAATCATATTCTGTATACGTACATGCGCAACTTTGATATAAAAATCGTTGCTTTTATATGTAAATATATACATACATATAATAAGTTGATAATTTGGTTGATTTGTTGTTGTAGTTCACGATGGCCGAGTTACGAACCTCCCAATTTACAGGAACACTCCTCACGCATTCTTCACCATTGCTCGAACCGAGGTTTGTTTAGTCTTACATCTTCTGAATTTTCTGCTGTTAAATCAATAGTAGCTTTTATATTTTGTGTTTTTTGGATTTATTCTTTATAGCATAGTTTTGAAAACAGAAATAGAAGTAGATGATTGGTGTTATTAATGAAGCAACTTCACAAGGGAAACTGCTATATATGGAAACGTGCTTATGAACCTTTTATACACACTGATGAAATTATTGCAAATTTGTCGTACGCAAATGAACTAGGAGCATTGATAATTGAAACTGCATACGTTAAGACGGAAATCGTGTACAAATACTATTTCTGAATATAGCATTGATGCAAGTTATAAAGCTAAACACTAGTAATCAATCCCTTTAACATATGTTATTGAGTAATGATATGATGGGTTGAACTTAAGACAAGTGTAGTTGATAGACTCTTAGTGTGCTTGTTTGGATTTGCTAGTCTGCACGCAGATGTGCAAAACTTTCAGTGGCAAGCTCTTGAGAATGCTAATCATCGGGAGTTAAGTGAAATAGTGTTTAGTTGATTCCTGAAATTAGCCATGGACATCTCTGGCCCATTGTTGAAGTTGGGCATGCAAGCGATTTACTTGATCATTCTGCAGGTTTTCTTGTTAATGCTACTTTTCTTTTTTTTACTCCTTTATCTTGAGATAAGTGATTAGAGTCGAGTCAATGTGTCAATCTTAGGTACAACTTCCTCAATTGCTTTATGGGCATTTCAGCATCATCTAACTTAGAATTTTTCTATAATTTTATTACATGTAACATGAAAAATAGCTGTCCCCCTTCCTCCCCCTCTCCCAGTTCCCTCAAGGTGAGTGTGTTTCGGCTAAGCATGTTTTCTTGTATTGCTTCAGGGTTTGAGAGGGCTTTATGCAGGGTTTTACCCTGCTGTTCTGGGGTCAACTATTTCATGGGGATTATATTTTTTCTTGTAAGTGCCATTATTTAGTTGTTTTTGGACCATCTACGGACTTGTGATTTCATTTGTTTTAGACATTGATACTTGTTAGTTCTGATAGGAAAATTAATATCTCGTTAGACTTATACACATATTCCACATTGTTTGTGAAAGGAATATATCTAGGGTTGCAAACACTGTATTGAACTTACTTTTTAGCTTGCTTATTGATGTGCTCACTTGTCATTCTGTAGTTTTACTTTTATCTGTCTATCAAACTTGAGGCTGGAAGCCTCCTATATCCCTGAAAATTTTATTTGTTGTCCAAAGAACATTTTAGCAAACTCTTCTAACGTTGATCCCTCTTGTTCAGACGCTAATTATAGATTTTCTTGTTAATAGGACTTAGATCCTCTCTGTCTTTAGTTGACAATAGATGGATATACAGTAATGTTGGCTGTGGGAGGTCTTTAACTTGTCTTATCTTGACAGTCATGCAAAAGATTTTTAGTCGCCGTCTTCATTTACAAAGCATCATTACTATGGTTGCTTTCCCTCAATTGCTATATGTTTTAGCTTTGCAGGCATGTTTCTCTAATGCATAAACGTGATTTCCCTCTTCCAGCTATAGTAAAGCTAAACAAAGGTATTTAGAGAGCAGGAAGGAGCTGAGCCCAGGACTTCATCTTGCTGCAGCTGCAGAAGCAGGAGGATTGGTCAGTATTTGAGCCTTTTGATGCTTTTAATGACAAAAATGATATAATATCTCTTGTTCCATCTATATGATTAGCTGATGCTTTGTCAAAGAGTTAAAGACAAGTATAAAAAGAAAAAGAATATAACCTTATTCAAATTGTACAGTTCGGCTATTAAATGGGAGCAAAACTAGTTAACTTCAACGACTTTGGTGGATTAGGAAAGATGTTTTCTTCACCTACTATTTTTCTTTTAAATGGTCTAGCTTTTTTACTCTTTGAAAGGGAAGAAAAGGCAAGACAACCGCTGATGTTATTTAGGGAATACTGTTCTTGATTGACCAGAAGCTAAAGTGATTATGACATAAAATGAAGAACACTTTAGTTTGAATGACACAAGTTCAAACTGAAGGAACAGATACCATGTATAAATGGGTGATAAGTTCTTATGATAACCAACTTAGTGTATATTTTCCTTACTCACATTTACCTACGATTTATATGTAATAGAAGATTTCAAAGATATTTTCTACTGGCATATGTATAGTTGGGAACCACCAAATATAAGCAGCAGTGTGCATTTATGTTACAATAGCACTTAAATATCAAAAGCTTGTCATATTGTATCTTTCAGACCTGTGGGAACAATGGTCCTGGTGCACATATTGCTGAGAGAGGCTGAGTGCGATTTTGATTTGTGCATTGTCAACTTCTGCAAGAGACTAATGGAATTATATGCAATATTTATTTGGGAATTCTTGAAGGAAAATTCTATGGATGTGCATTGTTTAATATACTTATGTTGACTCCTTCAGGTCTGCTTTTGCACCAATCCTGTTTGGCTTGTGAAGACAAGATTGCAACTTCAGACTCCTCACCATCAAACTCATCCATATTCTGGATTTCATGGTCTGCTTGGTTTTAATATTAGTTTAATTATGCTCTGAACTTATTACATTTATCCACTGCCTTTGAATTGTTTAATAATTTTAATCTATTCAGGTTAAACCAGAAACAAGAATCTTTTTTTTTTTAATTCCATGTTGTTATCACCCCTGGTTTCATACCAGCAGACAAGCTTTTCTATATGTAGATCACGTCTTTGCTTTTGTAAACTAGGCTTTTCAATCAGGAATTTCCATAACTTATAATATGGAAATGCAGCGGCAATGCTATTTACCACTGATTAATCCATTGGATGATATTTTATGTGGTTTGTTTCTAGTCTGGATTATTGTTCCCATTGGGCTTATAAGAGGTTGATAATAATTGTAGGCATTATACTAAAGTAATTACTCCCTTCATTAAAACATCCTTGTGGATATATATGAAAACAGCATAAACTGCAAGAAGAACAACATCCTTTTGTGTAAATCTCTCTTCTTTCTTTCTGTCGCTCTCTCTAATGGATTAATGTTGCTGCCTCTAATGTGTTAGGTCTATCAACCTGAATTATCTGTAAATATTCCTCTGACCATTTGTAACTCATTTCAGATGCTGTAAGAACCATACTAAAAGAAGAAGGATGGAGAGCTCTTTACAAAGGACTAGTGCCTGGTGTTTTTCTTGTTAGTATTTATTTATTTTTAACTTTTCTTTCTTTTCTATGTTAGTTATTCTGATATGTTAATTTTTTATCATTTCCCTATCTGCTCTACTCCGATAAAGCTTCTCTATGTTTCAATTTTATACTCCCCATGTCCCACAGTTTTACTCTTGATGGTGGCGGAGAATTCTAGAAATGTAATTATTGTGCTATGTTCCTCACCTGATGCTGATAAAGATAATTTGGGCTTCAATTGTTGAATAAGGATGGTTTTGGGAACAATGATGGTTCAAGAGTTTATTCAGAAAATGGTAATCAACTTGCAAATAAAGGAGTGACATTGAATTAAAGGATGGAAATAGTATATCCTTTTCTCTTTATTGTTCACTAGCAATTGTTGCTGGCCATTTTCTCAAGCGTAATTTTTTTGTGCAGAATTTGGGGAAGTTTCAATCAGTTGTGTGTTTCATGTAATCATTGTTCAACATTTTTGTATTTACTTCATCCTCTATTGAACTTATTAGTTCTGAGTTTTGTTCAGCAGGTCACGCATGGTGCTATTCAGTTCACTGCATATGAGGAACTTCGTAAAGTTGTAATTGAGTTCAAGTCAGATGAAAGCGAAAGAAATCATGGTCCTGCTGATAATTTGTTGGTGAGTTTCTTTAGAAAAATGCTCACCTTGAAACCTCTCTTGATGTGTATAGTTATACTATTCTACTTTTCACTTCATATATATCATCTGGTGATCTATTCGACTGTGTAGGTGTTAATTGGTAGTTATCATGGAATTTGGTATTCTTGGTAAGAAGTATGGTTATGCCTATATAAATTAGCCTTCCCCTAGAAAAAGATGAGAGCTTCAATGCTTGTATCAACCTTTCAACTTATTCTGTGGATGAGCAATTATGGAGTTAGAGGGGATTTATAATGAATAAATAAATTTGGGGTTTAGTGTAAAATTTTCTCACCCCTTTTACCTATCCATCCAGAATGCTAGTCTAAAGAAGGATATGTTATATATCTAAGTACGACTCCTGTGCGCGGCATCACTCCTTGCATAAACATTACCTTGTATTTGGCCCAATTGTTAACATGTGGGCCTAGAAACAGTGTTTCCCAGATCAGTGACTTTGCCTGTGCCTTCGCCTGCAGATTGACAAGGTTTGGAACCCCCTTTCCAGGGTAAAAAGATCTACCTTTGTGTACCTTGTCTTCATGGACTAAGAGAAGATAATGGAAAATTAGCATTTGACTTGCATAGGGTTCAGATGAATAGATAACATTTGGGGTCTGAGCATTAAATGTTCTCAACATTTTTCATTTCTTCAATGAGAGACTACCATCTAATTTGGACATAAATTCTTCTCATCGCATTACTTGGTTATAGCATTTCCTACATGTTGCCCAGAGTTTTTTGACATGTGAGGCTAGAACCATAATCTTTCAGCCCAGTTATGTTGCCTCCGCTTTCCCATGTGGATTTACAAGGTGTCAGAACGTCCTGGGCAGGGTCATAAAGCCCAATGTTTGTGTATCTTTGAGGATATACACAAAGCCTCAAGTAACTTTTCGAAAATTGAGTGAATGTGTAAATTGCTGGTTATATTGGATATATCAGTCATATATGTTTGTAAACCATATGTGTAGATGTACACTAAATTAATGTCTGTTTTTAAGTTGATATTCTCTGCATAGCTCACGACTGCTAATATAATTCAAAGAATAGGTCTTGCCACAAACCACGTGATAGAGAAACCTTTGTGAACATTTGAAGTTCTCAACTAACAAGGTATGTGTGCTGAAATTGCTTATGAAGCTTAAGGTAGTCCTCAAAGTGTATGATCCTAACTCTTATATGTAACTGTTACTCTATTGCACTGATTCTGTGATTCTCACATATATATGGTTAGTTGATCTGCCCTTCTGCTAGCCATGAAAGAAAACGGAAGAGTTATCTGACTGGCCTTCCGGGTACATAAGCTTATCATCTGGTACATTGTTGACAGGATTCGGTTGATTATGCAACATTGGGGGCTTGCTCTAAAGTGGCTGCAATTCTTTTGACATATCCATTTCAGGTAGTGCTCACGTGAATTCTGTCTATCATTCTATAATTTGTAAGCCATTATCCTTTTTGGTTTTATGCGTGTGGGCATGCATGTCTTTATATTGCTTTAAATGCCTGGTATTTTAGTGACAAAATTATTATTTTAAGGTCTGTTACCTGAATGTTTTCTTTATCTTCTTTGTCTCCCATCATGTTTCAGGTTATTCGGGCTCGATTACAGGTAAGATGTCTCCATTGGCATTGCCATTGTTTTCTTGACAATCTTTGAAAGGAGATTGAATTATGATGCTCAAGAAGAGTGCTTGCGATTTTAAGTACTTGGCTGTATCTTTAAATTCTTTGTTGGCTAATGCATCTCTTTTAATTGCTTATTATTTCTTCCTTTAGCAACGTCCAAGCGTGGATGGAAATCCAAGATATGTGGATAGCTGGCATGTCGTGAAGGAAACTGCTAAGTGAGTGTTAATTTTCTTTTAGATTCTTTCTCCAGAAAAAGAAAATAATAATATAATAACAAAAAAGAGGAAATTCTATTGAATCTGCGGTCAAAATCACTTTGACGCTATAACATGTGCCCAATATTGGCGCATCAACTTTTTTGAATATGCCTAAAAGAATTGGCAAAACCCTATTATATAGTTCCAGCTATTTCTCCTGATGATTTCAAGACATGATTGGCTACGTTTAACTTGAGAGAGGCTTCCACCAGTAAGAGGCTATCTTTAACTTTTGGCCTTTGACTTACAGGTTTGAGGGTCTACGGGGCTTTTACAAGGGGATCACTGCAAACATGCTGAAAAATGTCCCTGCAGCTTCAATTACGTTCATCGTGTATGAGAATGTTCTAAACATGCTAAAGCTATCTAGAAGAGATTAATTGAAGACAATTTTAGGCTCCCTCTCAAATTTGATGTAGCATTTGTTGATGTACATTTTGTAAGAATTGAAGTTCCAAAGAGCAGAAAACGTGAATAACGAGACCTACAGGTGCCATGATGGTGAGTTTAGTTGGATTAATGAATGTTTATTCATACATTCATTTTCATTTAAGTGATGAAGGGTTTACCATGTCATTAACGGCTGTAGGGTGCAAATTACTGACCAGAAAGTGTTTGCTTAAGTTTGTCTGGATTTCATTCATTTGCTTTCAAGTGGGCTCACGCGGTAGACATGCAGATTGCAGAGAAAAGAGTGGTTGCAGCAAAATCCAGATAAACGGGTGCATATGGCTGGTTTACTAGTCAGTTAACTTCTGTTTAGTCACGGATAATGACAACTTTTGCGTGTGAATATGAAAACTTAGGTTGACAGGGACAAATATATTCTGATATATGCCGAGGCTTCCTGTTATTTTTTCTTGTAATACATCCCCATACATCTAATTGTGTGTGGAAACATTCACCTTCTTAACAGATTTTCTGAATGAACGATAGAATTTCTTCTGAAACTTCTTGAGCTCTCTCTTGTTGGATGAAATGATGTCCGTCAAGTATCACAACTTCATGATTTGGGACTAAGCTCTTGAAAACATTTCCTTCTATGTATTCCCTCGTTCCTCCACAATCAAATCCTATATCCTTGTTACCTACTATAAGTTTTGCAGGTACTGTTATAAGTGACCCTTGCCACGGTGCCAGAAGCTCCCAATTGCTGCCATCAGAGTAAGGTCACAGTAAAAACGGTTAAACAGAAAAAAGATTCAGGAAATTGAAATGTAAGATAGGGAGTCTGATTACTTACCACGGGTGGGAACCTCAAATATATTTTTTTTCCCAAGAAATGGAAATGTAAAAGCAAGGACAGGTTTCATCTTTATGGAGCATGTATATGTACCATATGTTCCAATTTTTGTGTCCTGAACAGTGAGCTTCCAGGAAGCTCTACGGATCAAAGCATGCTTCATTCTATGCTAGAATGTATGGACAATATTCGTGGTCTAGATCTTCAACTTAACCTTCTTTCTGGTACTATATCTTCCCTTTACCTATGATATTGATTAAGATTCTACTCTATTTTATGAAGTCCCTTAATGAGCATTGTATTTGAACTTACAGGTCCATCGCTCGATAGTAGTTGAAAGCTCCGGTAAATCCAGATTCCTGGAACTTGTCAGCAAAGACCCTGGAGTTCATCCTCCGTAATCCAGGATGGAAGGAAAGCAGGTGTTTCTAGGAAGTCAATGATCTCCATACCAGGAGGAGCTATCAGTAGATCTGTCTTATTTATGAGAAAGAACTTCTTCATGACCGTCACATAGTCATATCGCGCGAATGCCCTTTCTGCTCGGCCCGGTTCCTGCCAACCATACCGGTACCAGAATTCATGGAGACGAATATATGCAGAATTATGGCCAGATATAAGTTTAATTCTTTGAGAGAAAGAGGAGAGACAAAGAACCTGGAATTGACAGATGTAAAACTCATCTCCAAACATTTGCTTGCAGGATGCAAGAAATTTGATATCTGGAGACCTGGGCGAGAACGGAACAGAGAGACAGACTAATGCTTTAACTCTGTCAGGTCTAAACAAGCTCAGGTGCCAAGCAGCCACAGCTCCCCAGTCGATCCCCACCACGAAGGCCTTCCAACATTCCACATGTAGGTGTCAAGATTACTCGCCAAAAAGAAAATTTTCACATCATGCAAGACAAATAGTAAGATGTAGTGAACTATTTAATTCATTTCATTATAATTGCAGAGACAGTTAACCTGTTGGATCTTCCTCATAACTTGATAACGTTTGAGAAAGTCCAAGTCCGTGTTTAAGAGATAAGACCGACCTTATCGACGCCAAAGTGATCAAGAAGGCCAATGAGGTCGCCAACTATGTGGAAGACAGTATATGAAGTGGGGCTGAGAGGAGAATCAGAGTCTCCATAGCCTCTCAAGTCGGGAGCAGCAACATGGTAGCCATGTCTGCTTAAGAAGTTTATCTGGTGGCGCCATGAATACCAGGTTTCGGGGAAGCCATGAAGCAGCAGAACGAGCGGTCCAGTTCCCTTTTCGACTATGTGCATCCATATACCATTGGTTTTGATTCTCTCATGCTTGACATCGTCCATTATCATCATCATCTCTGCACCCTGTCAATGCAATTCTTGGTCTTGGGCTAATAAGATGAGGAATGGTGAGGGATGAGTATTTTGGGAAGAGGGGAGGTTGGTCCAGAGTTGATATATTCGACGGCTTAGTGATAAAGCAGTCTACCAATTAATTGTTATTTTATGCTGTAGTCATTCATCATGGCCAATTTCGTCCAATTGCTTGGTCAAATACGTAAAAGATACTCGCACATGTCAAAGCATAGGTGAGCTTGGTTTGTTTAATGACCAACGCGATGCTTCTAACCATGGGTGGGACCTACATTGGTTTGAGTGGGGGCAAAGTGAGAAGACCAACGAAGAGATTTATCATTAATATTAATATGATGTTGGGAATAAATGCAGTCCTTACTCACCTTAATTTTATTTAAAAAAGCAAAATGTATAAATTTTAAAAGTAATTTCATGTTAAAATAAATTATTTGTATATAAATGTTAAATTGTGTGATTTAAACCCCAATTGAACAAAAATCTTGAATCTACTCCTACTACTAATTAGGTTAAACTTGTAATGGAAGTAGAATTATTTATAGGCGTTCGAGTTCAAAAAACCCAAGTAGCAAAAGTAGGCAAATCATAGGAGAATCGTTGGTTAGAACTTTTTTGGAGGCATATTGAAATCAAAATATTTATCCATTGTTGCAGTTGCAGATCTGATTGTAACGTCCTACAGTTTTGGCAATATAGATAATCCATTGGTGCATGAAACTGATTGCCAAATTCATGACAGTCACTTCCAAATCAAGTATGATGTCCGCTAAATTGTTGTGTCCGCCTATATTGGGTAGTTTCCGGGGACATCAAACCAAATAAAAGGCCCCAACATTCTTACACATGAAAACTGCCCTGTATTCAAGTTAACAACTTGACATGTTATTTAACATACCCACTGGCTTATATTGGATCATTTATTTTCCTCTCACTTGATTAAGAGGAAGCTTAGCTTAGATTGAGATTGTATAACTCACATTTCGGATGTTATTTTTCATTTTTTTTGTTCAACTAATTTCACGGGATCCTGAAATTAATGGTTGGATAAATCTCCAGTAGTCCTGAGATGACTACATTATGGATGTTATTATGAACAATAAGCACAAAAGCAAGGGCAATTTCTCTTTATTTACAAATACCAGGCATTGTCAAGTCAAATAAATGACATTTGAAGTGGTACTAACCCTTGTTCTTCAAATTTCTTTTTTCCTTCAGTGTTCAGTATCACTAATAGAAAAGGTGTTTGTCAAATTTACTTCCTTCAACTGTCAATGATCGTACGCTGTTTTCATAATCACACTTTATCATCATGGAACCACCACCTGGTTTCTTTAGGCGATCTGCCATTTTTACAATTCCTTACGTAGCGATCATTATCTTCAGGATGTTGCTGTAGAAAGGGTTAGAAGTTAGAACCAATGAGAATACGTATCCCGTTTATAACAAACTATTTAAAGGATATTTATTAGACCTAAAGCAATTGCACTTGGTCATTGCATCAGAGAAGTAACTCAAAATCACTTAAAAAGATAAATGAGCTGTACCTTTACAGTTGAACTTGATAGCATAGAGAGAATACTGATACAGATAGAACTAACAGTCATCGCAGGAGACCAAGAGTCGTATAAAATATCTGCAAGGCACAGAAAGCCTGCATATGTCAAGTTTCTGCTTCTGGGATATGCATATAGAGTTCACCTTAAATCCTAATATCTTAACTTGAAATAAGCTGCTAAAGGATACGACTCACTCTAGAATTGTGAGTAAATCACAGCAGATTTAAGCAGTAAATACACCGATACCAGTTGTTAATTACTTTTTACACATCCAAAAAACGATGGTACACCCTTTGTCAGTTGCATCTCATTCTCATCAATCATTACAATTTGCTTAGTAAGACGAGAAGACATGAGGAGAAGTTATTAAAGAACTATATTTTACAGTCAACAAGAGATTTAATTAGTGTCTTTATCCCTTCAAGGACTATGTAGACCTCCAGTCCGGAAAGCATCTAGTATGAGGCTCCTAAGCCAGAGAAAGACACGAATCATTTCAAAGATGTAATATTGAGACAGCCACTCCAAAGGATTTGGTTATAGGGTATATGTCAATTCCGTTTGTCCACATATTTCATCATTCGTAATGGTAGACATAAAATATAGTACTTACAATCAATTAATCAAGATGATTCATAATACTAAGATCTTTTCGTTACTAACAAATATATACATTAGGCATAACAGCTGCACTTGACATTCCTTCAGTTATTTCTTCTTTATTTTTAATTTTTTAAAACCATAACTTAAAATTGGTTTCTATTGGAAACTCAATCATTAAACCTGAAAGAGTAGGATAATCTGAGACCATGTGATATAGTAAATCAATTTCCAGTTACTCAATCCACGTAACTACTTCAATTTTATAGCATCTAAAAATCTGGATTATGCCACTCTTTACTAGAATATTCCATGTAACAGTTGCCCATTGAATTAACTTATCTGATTCTCTACACACAAAAAAAATCTGTTTTTTTTTTTTTTCTCCAATCAAACATTCTCTTATCTGAGTGTTCAGCCATACTTATCACATGACCATATCTTTAAATTTTCTAAACAACTGAGAAGTACATATATTCACATAAGGACATCTTTAAATATCCAGATAAAGAAATAGATATGTATTTACATTCAAGATATAATCACATTCTCCCTCCCTCCTTCCCCCCCTTTCTCTCCCCTTCTCCCTCTCCCTCTATCTTTATATATATATATATATATAAATGCATTTGATATGGAAGAAAGGAACTAAAACCAAAATCTAAACGGTGAGTTTGGAACAAGGAAAAGGCCAGGAAGGAGAAAGAGCCAAACTGGAAAAGCTAGCTTCTTTCTTCCATCATGTTTGATAGGAGGAAGAAAGAAAAGGGAGGGATTCAAGTGGCTACCAAGTTTATGCTTATATGAGATATTATTTCCTTAATTATTTAAAATAGTCAGTATTCTTTTTTATTTTCTTGTATCCTTTCTCCAACTTCCCCAAATTGGAGGTTCAGAAAAACAGAGTCTAGACTATCTTTCCTTTTCCTTCCTCTTTCTCTTCTTTTATCAAAAAAAGGAAAGATGAGCATTTTGGCAGTCACAAAGTGTTCAGACAGAACAAGCAAATTTCCCTTATGGAACCTTCTATACTGATACAATTCACCCTTTCCCAAACTTTTTGATATCGTTTACTATGGCCTCCAAAGTCAGGTTTTTTATCAAGTCATGGAACCTTCTATACTGATACAATTCACCTTTTCCTAAACTTTTTGTATATTGTGTACTATGGCCTCCCAAAGTCGGGTTTTTGATTGAGTCTGGTCAACATTGAAAAATTCTGGATAAAAGAAAGTCACATACAACTCTGAGATAACTGGGACAAGGGTCGTCATGGACACAAACAAAAACTCATATCTTATTGAACAGAACGTAATGCCTCCAAGATGAGAGTTAGGCAACTGTAGCAAAAGTCAACCATGGCTGTTATCATCCAGGGATTTTAAAAGTTGACTAGCATTCACTGTGAGTTGCATATACAATATACATTACTGACACATCATGGATGCATGTAGATTCACAACAGAATGAGACAAAGAAAGAAAAACAAATGGGGGAGAGATACGAGAGATGTAGAGATGCCGAGGGAAGAATGTTTCTTGCTTTGCCGCAATTCTAACTTTTCAACATACTTCTTGGATAGCAGGGTGGAAATTGGTGGCAACATAGATATCAGAATGTAGCATTCGGAGCTAATTAAGGGTTCCAGACCAAAAGAAACAAGGATTACCTAAGGGTTAAGTTTGGTTTTCCAACGCAACGATCCGCAACATAGATATCAGAATGTAGCATTCGGAGCTAATTAAGGGTTCCAGACCGAAAGAAATAAGGATTACCTAAGGGTTAAGTTTGGTTTTCCAACACAACGATCCTTCACAGAGTAATTAGAGTATTATCACACACATTTGGCTATATAGGCATAACATAGTGGAAATTAAAATCAATACACTAGTCTCATTAAATTTGAATTTTTTGCTACAAAAGACAATTAGAGTGCTCTAGAAGACACAAATTGGTAAAAACAGGCATTATGAAAGACTGGACAACACACGCTCAAGCAGTGTCTAAAGCAAGCTGCAATTATTCAGTAAAGTGAAGCATTATAAAGGAAACATCAGGCATTAGTGATACACAGGTGACAGTTGAACAACTATTTTTAAAGGAAAACACACTACTTGATTTTCTTGTTTTCTAGATTATGCAGCATGCACGAAACACCTCTCATGCTTCCATACAAATGACATATTTATCAATAAGAGAACAATAAACATAATATAATCTAGCAAAGAATTCTATTTTAGAAACATTTAAAGATTACCTAAACAAATATGACCATTGCTGTAGATATGAGGGTGCAAAGGAGCTGGATGCAGAAATATCACCTGCATCATACACATCGTACAGCCCAAAATTAACCCCACAAACCAATGATAATCATAATAACCTTCATTAACAACCCTCTCCCCCCCCCCAAAAAAACAACACACACAAACACGCTCACACTCCACCACAAGAAAGGCCCGATTTGCCTGCACTAAATCCTTGAAAAAAAAGGACTACCTGGGGAGCTTCCATAGGGTAATGCTCAGGAAAATCAACCTGAAGCTGATAAGTTTCATTAGCATATAACGTTCCTGCTGCTCCAGTCACTTCAATTACCCACCTTTTCAATTCAATTGACTAACAATTAATCCAAGAAAATAGCATAAACCTCTATGAATACTCAAAAATCAACCAAAAAATCAAAATCTACCTCATTAAGTGTAAAAAATCAAAAGGGTCTCATTAAAATTAGAGGAAAAAAAAAGTAAAAAGGCAAGACCTTTGAAGATTATCAGTAACTTTGTGCTTGAAACCAGAAGGTGGGTTGACCTGCCACTCCACCAGCTCTTTCTGCAGCCGATTGATTGCTATCTTGCTTAACACCTGTTCATCATTTCATTAATCAACAAATCATAACTAAAACAAAAACAAAAAAAAAATACACAAATTTAATGCCATATATTGTGTGTGAGTGTGTGAGTGTGTGAGTGTGTGTGTGTGTGTGTGTGAAGGTGGAGAACCTTCCGAGAGGAGGCAGAGGAGGTGGTCATGGCTAGGTGAGAAGGTGGGGGTTGACGATGATGCTGACTAACGTTGTATGTGTTACACACAATAAATGGCTTTCCTAATCATATGACCCGGTTTTGTTTAAATTTGTTTAATCTCGTTAATTACGTAATTTCTGTCTTTTTAGGATTATGTTTATTGTTTTTTCGGATTGTTCACTTTCTAAATTTGAATTTTTGATAAATTTTATTATTAACTAATCATTTCTGTAAGAATGGGTCACCCGTCATGTATGATTATAAATAATTTTTTAAAAATAATTTAACGTTATAAAAAAAAATACTCGTATCATAATATATCTTTGTAATGGTTAAAATAAATACTAACACATAATTAGACTAATCATCCAAAACTTTAAAACCTTAACTAGACCAAGTTTATTGGCTATGTTTTTTTTTTTTTCTTTCTTTTTATCTTTGCATTATTTTATCCAGGTTTTGTTTAATATAACGGACAGCGATTGATTACAGAGTTGCCAAAGGTTTACTATTGACTTGGGTTGGTGGGTTATATCAAAGAAGAATCGATCTAAAATGCATTGTATCTTGTTTATGATATAAGAATCCCCAAAAGAGGGGAATAAAGGAAAATAACTTTTGGAAGGGTGTGAGATTGAGAATATCCAAAAAAAAAAAAAAATGGTTCATAGGTATATAAAAGTGACGAAATTGTTTTGACTATAAAACTATATTTGTTTATTGAGGCGAATGAATGCTCGAGTCGAGTGTTATTCCTCTTTTTGGCGCTCTCATTTTCTTAATATGAATCTTGAATCATCAAAATTTTTCTAACTCAATTCATTGTACAACTTAATAAATGATATTAGGCTCCTGTCAATATCAAACAAAAAAAAAAAGAAAGAAAGATCTATTTTCTTGAAATCTTCATATCACAACAGGATTCCGACCAACAAAATGGGCTAATTGTGGCTGTTTTTGACAAGCAGTTTTATTCTTTGCTTCTTGCTTTTGTTTTAACATCTCACTATGCATGCATGAAGTGTGGAAGTATTTCTTATTTATCTATGAAGTTCTCTCTCTTTAACCAAAAAAAAAACAAAAAAAGAAAAAAAAAAAAAGAAAAAAAAAAAACCTTATTGTGTTGTAAAAAAAAAAACAATTGAATTGGATAGAACCAGTTCATTTGTAGTACAAAAAAGAAAGTGCATTTATTTTTGAAAGATGATACACTGAACATCTTCTATAGGGTGTACATGTGAGAAAACCTTCAAATAAACTGACTTTTCAAAGTAAATATTGGTTAGCACATGAAAAATCTGTAGCAATTCTTGGCACTGGGAAACCATTTGATTGCACCATTCATCAACTAACAATGTTCAAATTTCGATATACACAACCCCATTTAAAAAGAATATAAATCTGTTCAACTAAATACAAAACTACTAAAACTTATTTCAAGAAAAATAATTTTTTAATTGATTTGAATGGCTTCCTTCCACACTGCAAATGCGCTACTGTTAAAATTACTCATAATCATAGTGCTTATTACTCATACTAAAACTCTAGTTCTATAAATTTCACTAGCTCCATTTTAATTTAATGTGCGCCCAAAAACGTATAATATTCTATTTCATTACTAGGATCAGGCTAAATAAGATTTTCAGTCAATGCCAAGTTATGAAAATTAAATAAAGGGTCATTAGCTTAATGCAAAATTACTAGATCGGAATGTTAGATCATTTTATTTTAACTACGAGCACTCACCTAGATATGCAAAATTCTATCTAATTTTACTATTGAATCAAATCGTTTGGACATAGTCAGAAGGCTTCAACTCTCAATTTATCTTGAGAGATGTAAACTCCCGAGGGTTGGGTTTAGTATTAATTATATATATGTAGAAATACAAATGAGGTGACTAATTAGGTATTAAAAATGTTAGATTAGACACTATTCCTTCAAATTGAGTAATGCATCAAAGAACAAAGCAAAGCATTTACAAAAAAATAGTGTAAATAGAAGGAAAAGCGTAAGGATTAACAATTACTTGACGTAAGCCCGTCAACCTCTCTTATTTTGGCTTTAGAAAGGAGATAATAAGCTGTTAAATATTAAAGTTTCTGCTTTTGATAGCTGTTAGATAAGTGATACTGTACGCAAGTTTAGATCTATACAGTTATGGTACATTATGACAAGTGGATGAACTAATATTGTTGGCTTAGTTTTTATATGTGGAGGCAAGCTGACGTTAAGCACTGAACCAACAAGAAAAAAATTATCTTGTTTAATGTCATAAATATTATATTTGAAACAACGAGAGTTGATTAAAGTTTTATGGAGTGTTGAAAATTTATTTTTGGACTAAAAAAAAAAAAAGAAGATATGCAAAAAAAAAAAAATTGGAAATAATTAGTAAAATTACGAAAAAGCACTCATGGACACTTCTTTGTCCCCTAATCACAGCCCAGTGGCTCCTATCTAACTCTCAACACAACAGCCACAGCCATGGCTTCTACTCTCTCTTGTTCAATATCCTCCATGTTAAACCATCCCCACTACGCCCTCCGCATGAGACAATGCTCTGCCTTCACTCCCAGACTCCTCCTCCTCTCCACCAATAAGCCACAACCATTATCATCATCTGCCCACCACCACCACCACCACCTCATACCCTTGTACTACACTCACACCACACTCAAATTCACCACAAACTATTGCTCTCAATCTCTCCCTCATAACAAGAATGAAATCCCAAGTCTCCACCACTTCATCCCCAAAGCTATTCCCTCTTCCACCACCATTTCCCAAACCCAACCTAAGTAAGTCACTACTTATTTTACTTTACTTTTATAGAAATTAAAATTTTGGGTTCATTCGGTTTTGATTCTTTTTTATATGAATTTTAGAAGCAATTGGTGCACCACCTTGGTTACTTCATGAGGGGATTGTAACTATTTCGTTAGTTCCATATAGTCGACCCAGTAAGTCACGACGTATTATTTAGCTTCTAATAAGTAAAATTTTTGGGTTTGTTCGGTTTAGGCTATTTTTATTGATTA
The DNA here is from genome assembly GCA_037974665.1 of Ehretia macrophylla. Taxonomy (NCBI): domain Eukaryota; kingdom Viridiplantae; phylum Streptophyta; class Magnoliopsida; order Boraginales; family Ehretiaceae; genus Ehretia; species Ehretia macrophylla. The sequence continues at coordinate 64,687,076 of CM075765.1, forward strand.
TTGTGATGATTTTAGAAGCAATTTATGCAACTTGTTGGTTACCTCATTAGGGGACTTTTGGAGATGTTTCATTAGTTCCATATAGTCGCTTTGGTTTGGTTTTTGAACATTGGTTTTAATTTAAGTTCAGACTAGCAAATGAAATGCTCACTTTTTTTGTTTTTGTTTGATTGAATAAGCTATATAATTCAAACCAAACAAGGCATTCTATCTGGGTACATTTGTTATGGTTTAGTGCGTTTTATCTGTGTCAGGAACTTAATTTGGTACTTACTAGAAGGAAAATTTTAATAATGTGTTGGGTTTTGTCATTCTTAGTACTGATCTTGGTGATATTTCAAGAGAGTTAATTAGCATTGCCGAAAGGTTCTAGAGTGATTGAATCTGTAGAAGACGGTTAAGTAGTTCATATTAAGAAGAAATGGCTTAGTATGATATTAGTACAGTTGACATCCGTATTAAGTGGATGGTAGTTACCAGGTGGTTTTAACAGTGTTCATTTTCGGCTGGAGTTAAGTGGTTAAATACCCTGTTTCATTTGGATTTTATGACTTGCTTGTGAGACTTATTTAACATGATTCTTGCTCACACTTCATGGATTGATTAGGGAGGGGAGGCTAGATACTGTTGATGAGCGACTGCAAGGAAACAAATGAGTAACTTTTCTTTGTTAATTTTACCCGAAAAGCTACAGTTTTTATTGGTTTGTAGGATATACATACTATGTAGTTTATATTATTTTGGCGGATATTACATTAGTTGTCTCCTAATGTTGGTAACTAAAGTAAAAATGAAACTTCTACTTTGTCTGTTTCACTTTTGGACCTTATATGTTATCTTTATCTTTTATTTAGCTATAAAAAAGAGAAATTGTGCTGATTCCATAATAGAACTTTGATAACGACGAAAGAAATGTAGACGTAATAGAATTAGTTATATAGTGTGCTTGTAAAGCCACAAAAGATCATCGCACTTTCTACAATTTCTTTAAAGTTTCTGTTCTTTTTCATTTTTCCCAAGCAATGTGCTGCTGCAAGCAAAATCCTTTTACAGTTTTTATCCCCTTCTATTGTGTTATAGCAGTAGTTAAGGTTGGGTTAGGTTCTATTCATGAGATAAGAGCGTAGTTGTACCTTATTCTACTATCTTTCAATGATTTTCACATGATTGCATTTCTAGGAATAGTAAGTTGAATCTTATTACATACAGTATATGGGTTCACTTGATGCAGAACAGGGTCTTTGTGCAAATAGAACTCATTGTTCCACCTTTTTCCTTTTTTTGCCCTTTTACCCAACAGAATGTTGAATGCTTATTTTCATGAATGGAGACCTCATTTTTAGGATTTTATCTCTTTATGTAGTGTGGTACCAACTTCTGAAGTTCCTTCAAAAGGTCGCGTATATCATGAAACTTATGGGTGTCAGATGAATGTCAATGATATGGAGATTGTCTTATCTATCATGAAGAAGGCTGGATACAATGAAGTTGTGGAGGTTCCTGAGAGTGCAGAAATAATATTCATAAATACTTGTGCTATCAGGGACAATGCAGAACAGAAGGTGTGGCAAAGGCTTAATTACTTTTGGTTTCTGAAGAGGCATTGGAAGAGCAATGTCGCTATTGGGAGATCACAGTCCCTGCATCCTCCAAAAGTGGTTGTTTTGGGGTGTATGGCTGAGAGATTGAAGGACAAGATATTAGATGCAGATAAGATGGTTGATGTAGTTTGCGGGCCTGATGCCTATCGTGATCTTCCACGCCTGTTAGAAGAGGTTGATTATGGTCAAAAAGGGATCAATACCCTTCTTTCACTGGAAGAAACTTATGCTGATATTACCCCAGTCCGTATATCTAAAAATTCGATCTCTGCTTTTGTCTCGATAATGAGAGGTTGCAATAATATGTGCTCCTTTTGCATTGTTCCTTTCACTAGAGGCAGAGAGCGGTCTCGTGCAGTGGAATCAATTGTTAAAGAGGTAGGAGAGCTTTGGAAGGAGGGTGTGAAAGAGGTGACCCTCCTCGGTCAAAATGTAAATAGCTATAACGACACGTCTGATTTAGAAAAAGAAGTTGAAGCAGGATCCAACTGGAAACTTAGTGAGGGCTTTTCCAGCATGTCCAAGGTGAAGAAAGTAGGTTTACGTTTTTCAGATCTCTTGGATAGACTTGCAAGGGAATTTCCTGAGATGAGGTTCAGATTTACTTCTCCACACCCTAAAGATTTCCCAGATGATTTGTTGTATGTGATGCGAGAGAGATACAATATCTGTAATAGCATCCATCTGCCTGCACAATCTGGGAGCAGCACCATATTGGAGAGGATGCGGCGTGGATATACCCGAGAAGCATATTTAGAGCTTGTAAAAAAGATACGAACTATAATTCCAGATATGGGAATTAGCAGTGATTTCATATGCGGTAAGAATCTTCTTTATCTTTTCCTTTGCCACAAGTTTTTTGAATTGCATGAAAGAATGCTATACTTCTACTTCAGTGCTATAGCATGAATTGAGTTGCTGATCTTCTAGCACTAGTGACAAGGTTCTATCATATGGTGGAAAATATGAGCTAGGAGTTCTTGAGTTGGCATCTCTTTACCCAAGAACTCCTAGCCCACATTTTCCACCCCATGATTGAAGCTATCTATTGCAAACATGAATCCTGTTTCCAGTTTTGCTCTCTCTAGGAGTTTGAAGTTATTATTATGGCTCTTTGCTAATTGATTTTATGATGATGATCTTCTCTGGTAGCCCAGCACCATAGTCACTGTATTATGTCATCAGTGTTGTATTTGGTGGCAGTTAGCATCTGTTTTCAGTACTGGCATGTCCCTGACATGATGAGACTCTGTAATGGGTACCGGTATCCAAAGTTTCTGTGCTTCTTTGTTTGTCGTTCTGGATTAAATTGAAGACATTTTGTTTTTTCTTGACTATTTGACTGTATGTGGCAATGTGCCATACGCTTTCTTTGATCTTTGGGAAGTTTGGGCTTCATACTGTATGATCCATTTATCAGGTTTCTGCGGAGAGACAGAAGAGGATCACAAAGATACACTAAGCCTTGTAAAGGCTGTTGGTTATGATATGGCATACATGTTTGCATACAGTATGAGGGAGAAAACCCATGCTCACAGAAATTATGTTGATGATGTTCCTGATGAGGTAAAGCAGAGGAGATTGACAGAGCTTATTGAAGCTTTTCGGGAGAGTACAGGTCAGTGCTTTGACTCACAAATTGGCACTGTTCAACTTGTGCTGGTTGAAGGGCCGAATAAGAGAGCCCCCGACACAGAGCTCATTGGCAAGAGCGATAGAGGCCATAGGGTATTATTCACAAATTTGCCAATTCCAGATAAGGTCGATAATGATGGGAAGAGGAACCCTAAAATTGGTGATTTTGTGGAGGTTCATATATCAAAGTCCACTAGGGCATCTCTCTTTGGAGAAGCACTTGCTATTACGAAATTGAGTTCATTTTACAGCTTAATGCATGAAGAAGCTGATCTGTGTGCCAGCAGTACTTGAGCTGTTTTTGAGGATTCTTCACCGTATTTCTCTTTTTCCTGAATTAGTTTATACTATTGACTTTGTATATGTTTTTCAATCGGGAGCAGTATTGCCTGCTTGGGTAGATGGCGCTGTCGCTGGAGATCTCATCCTTAAGAGATTGAACTTAAAGCTCAGCCTCAGGTTTGCACGTGTTAAGAGTTCTTCCATTCGCTAATTGAAATCATTCACATAATAGCACACCCATCCCTGCTGCAGCCGGCTGTGGGGTTGGCAAGGAGGAGCTGGACAACATCCTCATTTCCTTCTAATTAGGTCCAAGTATGTAACTTACATTTTGAGCACCCTCTTTTCCCAAACTATCAGTAGCTTGTCATGATATCTTAGAATTTTAAGTGTGCCCTTTATATTGAACATTGGACTCATAGATCACCACACTTTCGTTACTTATATTTCTGGTTCCTTGGTTTCTTCGTTTTCTATTTTCTCTTTTGTGGAGCGTGCGAAAATTGGATATTGAAATCGTGGATTGAATTCAAAACTTTTAATTAGAACATATCATTATTTGATTATTCCACTCAACTCGTTAATGTAGTAACGTTTCAACTTTGAGGGTAAAATATTGTAATCTAACAGAGACCTGCTCTAATTTGTGCCAAGTATTATCACCTACCATTTACAAAGTGTTTGCTTTTGTCTCTATTGGCAAATTGAAGAAGGGGACATAAGTTCACAGTGAACATTTATAGAAAGGAATAAAAAGAGAAGAAATAGTCCCAGCAAAACAGCCTGGAGAATGTAATATTCTTTTTCCAATTCCAACTAATATCACAAGATTGATTGCATTTTACGAGCTCTCAACTTATTGCTGGGCCAAGTTCGTACTTTGTCGTTTTACGCTTGGTAACGTCTTGTCTAACGTAATGGGTTTTGTCCATAAAGACCCAATATATATATTATTTTCTTTACGTCGCTTTCTTATCATTAATTAAGATTACATTAAATTTATTTTAAAATTATTAATTTTCTAATGTAACGGTCAACTTTACTATTTAATCACATTATTTATGAAGAATAAATCGAATTTTCTTGTTCTCATTTGATGTTCTTTCTTATAGGTTTTTTATTTTTTATTTTTTAAAAAAAAAAAGAGAAATTAACAGCCTAAACCTACAGTGCTAGAAATTATGAAAATGATTTTTAATGTAAGTGGTCCGAGGTATCTACTTTTCTAGTACATCATAACAGTTAGATCAATGAAACTTCACATAGATAAAGGATGTGTGAGAAAAATAATAATATTTTACATAAATGTGAGTCACAAAACAGCAGTTCTTAAAACCAATGCACGTAGGGCCTCTCACTTTTAGATTACTGAACGATGATAATACGGAAGTCAAAATTCCATGGCTGCCCCATATTTTTTACTACAAATGACGTTGAGTCAGAAAATTATAAATATTAATTGAGGAGACGTCTTATCTCTCTTGTCCGTAATAACAAAGTTTGAGGATAAGATCTGCTATACGAAAATCAAGGGATTGAAAGATACCGCAAGTGGTAAGTTAGTCTACACATTTATTTACTTTACGCTATACATGTTTCGAGTAAAATGTATAATATCTTCTTGTATTTTCATTAAATTACATCATAAACCCTGTATTTTAAAAAGTCACGTTATAAGCTCTGTGTTATGAAAAATATTGCATATAACCCCCTGCCGTCTATTTTTCTATCAATTTTAACATGAGTGTAATACAAACGCTTGAAATACAAGTATAATATTTATCAAGCTATAAAACACATGAAGAAGGACAAAAATACCCTTTTTAATATCAGTTGCTAATTGCCCCATGTGTTTTCGATAAGATTGTAAATTGCTCCTTGTGTTTTTGATAAGATTTTTAATTGCCCATGTGCTTCTTTATAAAGTTATAAATTACCCTTTCAAAAATAAAAATATAAAAAATTGAAACTCCTAAAGAGATAAACTCTTTCAAAGTGATTTTTCTTCGATTTGAAGTTGATTTTGCATTGATTTAAATATTTTAATCTGCTTGTAAAATAACGTGATTACAAGTGAAAGTACGAATGCTTCTACTTCTTCTTCAAACATTTTCTTCCTTTCTTTTTCTTCTTTAAAAAAAAAAAAAATTATTTCCGATTATCATTTAGGGGATTTGCATTCAGTTAGCAAGATCTGCAAAACAAAGTTAAATATCTACATATTACATATACATACATACATACATATATATATATACATACATATATATGTAATATGTGGGTTCACTTTTTTTGCATAATAATATGTAAGTTCATATTTAATTAAAACCATTACTTAATTTTTAATCTTAAGTAATGATGAATTGGTGTGTGGAGAAAAGGTTGAAAACTGTTAGGTGTTTGTATATAAGTGTTGTAGATTGTGTATAAGCAATACAGATGTTGGTTGTGGTACTATAAGTCCATTCTAAAACGTAGATGGCGAATGAAGATGAAGGTGATCTTTTTTTCACTTGAACATTACAAATACAATTGTGTCACAAAGAAACAAGTGTAGTGTTTTGGCTCGGTGGTTATCCTATCAATTTCTTGAGGAAAGGGCGTGGGTTCGAATCTTTTAGTGGGGTATTATATTCTTCTTACTTTTCTCAAGGCCATCAGTGCCACGTGTTGCCACCCAATTGGAAGAGATTGATAGCCACTTGGACAGGACCATTTGAGAAAAATGAAAAAGAAAAGAAAAAAATAATAAATAAATAAATAAAGGACAATAAGGTCATTTTACACTTACAGTTAATAAACATTAACCGAATTTGTTATTGGGGAGAGTGTGCAACATTTTGTGTAACACAAGAGAGTATTTGTTACTTTTTAAAACACAGAATTTATTGTGCAACTTTCATATAACACAGAGGTGTATTATGCATTTTACTCTACATGTTTCACTTGAAACATCGGGCAATTTTTCCTTTTTTGTCCTTTTCCTTTTTTGTTCTTTTGGATTGAGGGAGTACTGATGACCCCCACCCAATCCCACTAGAAGAAAATTTTAAGATATTGAACCAAAATTATATAGTCTTTGCACGAGGGTCACTTACTTTTGATTTATTTATTTTTAACACCAATCTCGATCTAAAACCAAAGTTTATACGCTACTTAAATGCTGTTATTAACTCATTAATTTCATTCCAGATTCAGCATCTATAACCTTATGAAGAAACTCCATACCTTGTAAAGTAATCAACATCCTAGGAAGGTAGAAAGCACATGCTCATCTTTTATGGTATTCAATACATTTTAGAAAAAGTCCCTTTTAGCTTGTAATTAAGATAATCAATAAAAAAAAGAAGTTAATACGAAATACAAATTTATACGATTTCATCTCCTCAATTTAGAGAGTTGTCAATCGCAATGTCCATGAGAAGCCACATGTCCAGTCCCGTAAGTGCGATTGATGTTATAAGCATAAAAAAATAATTTGGATTAATTATTTTGGATCAATAAAAAAGAGGGTTAAAGTAGTTATTTTTTATATTTACAACACCAGTTTCGTTTGCGAGTTTGAGTTTGTGGGGTCGGAGTGTGACGTACACTACAACATAACAACTCACTTTAGGCACCAATATTTTTTCCCTAACACAATTAAATTTCACGGTTTTAGATGAACAAAAGACTTCTTTGTGTAAAAAATCCTAAGACAATAAATGATTAAGAATGTTAAATTTCTCTGTTTTTACTAATATTTTGACTTTCACCCTAAAAGGACAATTGTGTAAAATATTTTGGAATAACGATATATCAAAATCTTACCGTATATATGCACTATTCAATTGTTTATTGGTGAAATATCGCATCCCATATTAGAAATTTTGGGTAATATAGCAATATAATTAAGAGCCTTTAGGGGCAGGAAAAGAACAAAAGGGGCATTACAGAAAAAGAGTGAAGTTGTCAAATTGGTTATGGTATTTAGCCTATTAGGCGGGTAGGGTAGGCTGCAAAGGAAAGACTACTGGCCTCGCCATATTTTATGTGAGAGGAGGAATCAAGACAAAATGAATAAGCGTGCGTCACATTTGCCGCACCCAAAATGGTCTTCTCATTTATGAACAATTGCAACCCTCTGGATCTTCCACATATCTCTTTCAAGATTTACTAATTACTCCTCTTGTACTATCTTCTCTGCAGGAAAGTTATTAAAGCCTATATCTCTCTCCATCTCTCTCTGTATATATATATGTATATGTGTGTGTGTGTCTACGTACAAATATGAGTGCACGTGTGCTGCAACTCTAGGGAAAGCCATCTTTCTTGTAGGCGATGGTTAGAGGAGTTGAAAGCGAAATTCAAGCCTTTTTTCTGAGTGATTAGAAAGGCTCATCCATTTTATTTCAGTACTGTTCTCGTTCGAGCACGTTTAACTTGGAAAAACGCAAGAAAATGGCATCATCAGTATTACAAGAAGCCTGGATTTTGATTGGCGTAATTGTATTGTTTTGGTGGTTGTATAAGGCGATGAGAAGAAGAAACGAAGAGGAGGAGATAGAAAGGAAAAATGGGGTTCCAAGAGGAAGCTCAGGGTGGCCACTTATAGGGGAAACTCTCGACTTCATAGCCAGTGGTTACACTTCTCGACCTGTCAGCTTCATGGAGAAACGCAAGTCCATGTAAGCCTCTCATATTTTATCTATCATTAATCAACCCTCTTCTTATTATTCTTCAACTTTGTGGTGTCTATATCATCATCATATACTACTAGCTTTTTTATTGTGAAATTATATATCTTCGTATATAAATGGATTACTTGAATTTTTGGTTTCTTGAGAAAGAAATGAATCAAATCAAACAAAAAGTGGGGAAGCAGATAAAGAAACAAAATATGTATATGTATTGTTGCTTTCACAACCTAATTCTGATAGCCATCTCAGACGCATGTTTTTTTATTTTTTTATTTTTTTTGGGGTCAAACAGACACATGGTTTGAGAAAAACTATATTGGTGTAGTGGTGAATTTTTTATTGTTTTGTTTAGAAATTTCGATCACTCCAAAACCATTCTTGGTGGGAAAGCAATTTGTTTAATAAATACCCAATATGTAGCAGGTGCGAAAGTGCCTGCATGTGGAAATAGGAAGAGGGGGAAATAAATAAGCTGTTATATCAAAGTTATAGTTGAGGTTCACGGGTTTTTACTGTCTAGTCGTTGAGTGAAATCATATTGAATTATACGAGTTACAACGTATGAATCATGTCAAATCTATATCATTTATAACTAATAGTGAATGAAAGAGTAGGATTAAGAGGACGATAATTTGGGTTACATTTTGCCAGAGGCTACTTAATTCAAGAAGCATCATATATTCTTTTTATGTTGAAAATGATCATAATTATACAAATTGCACATCAAAATAATACCCTGATCCAATTACATTATCACAACCTCTATAAGCTTATTTTTGCACCATGCATGATTAACAGAGTCTTGTGTGCATTATTTTTCTTTTTTGTTTTGACTTCTTGTTGCTTTATATTTTATGATAATTACTTTATACACTCATGATCATAGAATTCAAAATTAACAGCACTATCGTGTAACATGGCTATGATAGTTGTTCAATATTATGAGGAGGATGAGGAGGGTGAAGTGATTAATCAGCTTGTTTTTTGCTGACATTTTTTGGATGGCTTTTATCTGCCGACAATCTTTTATCAGTTTATGAAAGAACTGTGGTTTCCTTTGTTTTCTTCACAATTGATGTGACTGACTAGATGTTTAGGTTGATAAAACCATGTTTGCTTTCCCCATACCTCAAGTTCACGTGCGCACCTTGTCGTAGATTGGGCTATCTATCATCCACCCTGCACACACTTTTCTGCCATATACTGCTGTAATTACCAATCTCAGTGTTTTCAACTTTTACCTCCCCCACCCCACGAATCATAATTTGTTCATAACATAATATTATAACGTTATGAACAAAATTTAATAGTTTTGAAATTATTTATGTCATTTTTTTCATTACTATATCAATAATTCACAACAAAATAACTATACCAAAAATCACAACAGTTAGATTTTATTCATAATATCATAACGTTCTCCCTCCAAAAAAAAAGGAAAAAGAATTAAAAAAAGGGAAACTAAAGAATAATATCCTATGAAGTGAGTTAATTACCAAGCATACTAGGAACATGTTTGCATCTTTTCTTATGATGATAAGAAGTATGAATTTTCTTTCCTATTGTTTTATAGCAATAAAAAATGTGATCCATGTTTTAATATTAATCATTATGGCTTTTATTAACTCGTAAACCAGTTTTCCAGATGAAAATTCCTTATTGATCAGAGCTTAAATTTTTTTGGGTTTTCTTGTAATCTTAAGTTTAAAAATTCTTGTGTTTTTTTAATTGAAATTATCCCTACCACAATCCTTATCCTTATCCAAGAGAATTTTTGGATAATGTAAGCTCAATTATTAAGTATATATGAACTTTAACATCCCCATGCCTTGGTCCCAAGAATTTATTCCCTTCTTCACTTTTTTTAATTTTCAGAAAAAAGGGAAAAAATTATACTTATCTTTTTGCATAGGCAGGAGTAGGAGATCATTATGCAAGAAAGTGACCTTTGTGAGATGAATGAATGAAAAGTGACAATGGAACAAAATAAATGTTGACCCTATCCACATAGTGGCCCCATTGCCAAAGTTTGAGAAAACTGAAAAATTTTAAGTACTCTCCTTGGATTGTTGCAGAATTTTCCCTCATGGTTTTGGCTAAACAAAGTGTTTATTTGGGGGGTTAATGGTGGCATGAGAAAAAGCTGCCGTGCAGTAAAAGTATAGATCTTTAGACTGCAAAGCGTTTTGCTTCTGCAGGCAGTAAGCCAGAAGCTATCCTTTCATAGATTTCAACCCTACAATGACATCATGCCTTTTTTTTAAAGTTGTCATTATTAAATTTCTCTCGTACTATAATTTTAAAATTTGATTATAATAATTTTATCCATAAAAATGGGTGTGATCAGGTACGGTAAGGTCTTCAAAACCCACATCTTGGGAAAGGCCATCATAGTGTCAACGGACCCTGATGTAAACAAAGTGGTGTTACAGAATCACGGGAACGTTTTCATACCTTGTTACCCAAAATCAATTACTGAATTGCTTGGAAAATCTTCAATACTACAAATGAATGGATCTCTACAGAAGAGAGTTCATGCACTTATAGGAGGTTTCTTAAGATCACCTAAATTCAAGGCTCGCATTACTAGAGATATTGAGCATTGTTTCCAAAGCTCTTTGTCAACTTGGACGGACAAAAAGCACCACGTTTATCTTCAAGATGAAACCAAAAAGGTGGTCTCTCTTTTTACACTTGTGCTTGTACATAAATAATGATGTTTGTGAAAAGCAACGCAATTATTAAAAATAAAGGGGGGAAAGTCTTCATACGGATGTAATATTTGAATGTGGAGTTCATTTTTTGTCACTATCAATTAATTATTGATCTAATAAAAGAATTTTTCGAAAGAAAGTAAATTTTTGAACAAATATCTTAGTGTTAGTATTGCTTTTTCAAAGTAGATGTTGTTTGGTCTATTTAGGTGCTACTTTTTTTTTTTTTTTGGTAAAGTATTTAGGTGCTACTTGACAATGACTAAATTACAACTTTTTTTTTTTTTACTTTTCTTTTCTTTTTCTCTTTTTCATTTTCTTGGTGTTGGTGGCATGCCAGATTACATTTGAAGTGCTTGTTAAGGTGCTAATGAGTGTTGGTCCCGGTGAAGATCTCAACTTTTTGAAAAGAGAATTTGAAGAATTCATCAAAGGCTTGATTTGCTTACCCATTAAACTTCCTGGCACGAGACTATACAAATCTTTGAAGGTAAGTAATCACTTTATTTTTGTGCCACTTTCTTAACGTTAATTATTGCATGTGCGCATGCATGCCTATGCCAATGAACTTTGCAACTAATTAATTCTATTTATTAGGTGCCCAAGACACTTTGTTAATGTTATTGCATGTGCTGATCATGCATATGCCAGTGAACAACTTTGCAACTAATTAATTCTATTTGTTAAGTGCCCAAGAACATATGCCTCTATTATGCATTAGCACACCTGAATATACTCATTATGTACGGATTTAGATTATTTCATAATATTATAATATTATAATCTCTGTTATGGATTAGCACACCTGAGTATACATAAAATTTGTGAATTTGAATTACAATATTATTGTAACATTACATGAGATTGAAATTTTCAAATCCAAAATGTACAAGATGTGCGAATTTAAATTTTCTTATAATTTTATAATATTACGTGTATTCAAATCTAAAATCCAAAATTTGGATGCTTTGTTTGCAAATATTTTTAATCAATATATTTTCAATGTACACTTTGCTAATGTTACTTTTGGGTTCATGCAGGCCAAAGAGAGGTTGTTAAAGAAGGTGAAAGAGATTATAGAAAAGAGAAAAATGGGTATGGAGGAGAAAACAAGCGAGATGGGCATCGCAAATGACGCAATTGATGTGCTGCTACGCGATACGGGTGAATCAGATGACACGCATGAACATCTGCCGTCGGATTTCATCATCGGGAACATCGTGGAGATGATGATTCCTGGAGAAGAAACAGTTCCTATGGCTATGACACTAGCTGTCAAATACCTTAGTGACAGTCCTGTCGCTCTAGCCCGCATGGTGGTACGTGCCTTTTGCTGCTTCTTTTTTTCCCTACTTTAATAATCTGACGGATAGGCTTGCATTGTCATAAAATCAACGGATGGGATCATTCGTGTCCACGTGCATGTAGTGGCCCGACAAATGTCAACATCACTTTATGATTGTGGGCCTATGTTGACTTTTTGAAGTCATTTCTCGTCAGACACACGAGCGCATTCACGTGGACGGAGGACGCGTAGTACCAATATATGGTCTCTATAATGGTGCACGTGGAACAGCCGTACGTTTTCGATGTAACGGTTGTCAGATCTGGACCAACTTCTTTAGCTCGCCCCTTTATTGTCTTTTTGGAAAAAAGTCAAATAGGTCCCTCAACTTTATATAAAAACCTATTTTAGTTCTTCACTTTTGAGAAATACTGATTTTAGTCCCTCTAATTATATTTCTAATAACTCAAAAGATTAATGTCGCTATGCAAAATGTTAATATTCATATATTTTTTACAAATTATCTTAAAACAATACACATCATCTCAAAAGTAATACATATCATTCTGAAAGCAATAACATCATCCACAATAGAAAAAAAAGGAAAAATTACAATTATATCCATCAATTTATCCCAATTTAAAAAGGAATAAATCTTAGAGAAGTCATACCGCATAACATGTGCTTGAACAAATGATGGAGGTCGATTTAGTTTTCGAGTAATTAGAAAGGGAGGTACTAGTTAGAGGAATTAGTTGTTTGATTATTTTTTTATTTTTTTACAACAAATCATGACTTTTATTTTTTGCGGTAAATTATGAGTTTTTATTTTTTATTTTTTTTAAAATAAATTTTACGTTGTTTATATTTGGAATAGATAAATATAGTTGTAGTTTTATTTATTTATTTATTTATTATTGTGAATGATCTATATTGCTTTAGGGATGATTTGTATTGTTTTTGTGATAATATATATTGCCTTTACAATGATGTGTAATCTTTAAGATAATTTGTAAAAACATGTGAATTTTAACATTTGTATATAGCGGCATATTGGTCTTTTGAGTTATTTATAATATAGTTAGAGGGACTAAAATGGGTATTTTTCAAAGGTGAGAGATTAAAATGAATTTTTGCACAAAGTTGAGGGACCTATTTGGCTTTTTCCCTTTTCTTTTTCTTATTTTTCCATAAAAGATAAGAAATTCTATCACAAAATCGAAAGATCGTATCTTTTAAGGGTATGGTCTAACGGTAATTGGGGTAAAATTATTCTTGTAATATCGTCAGTTTGATACTTTTTACTAGTCTAAAATTTTATTTTTGACTAATTTGGTCCATGGTTGGGGGCGCACCGCTGTATCTAAGGATTTATCAGTTAATAGTCAAGTTTTACCAACTGAGTTTCTATGTCATCTAAAAAAAAAAAAAGCCAAAGGATTGTAGGATGTCATAGTTAAAAGATTACACTTTCATGTCATAATTTATTAGGGAACGGTTCAAGAACCATCATCTTATTACAGGTGTGTGAGTGTCACTTGTTACTTAAGGTTCACACGTCATACATACATGACTTAATTTTTTAAATGATTGTTTAGAATTTTTTTTTCAATTTATTAATATAGAACAATTATACTTTTCAATACTTTCTTATGTGCGACTAAAGAGCACAGTTTTAAATAAAATGGTGAATAGCGAGAACTTAATTATATGTGGATCGATGTGACGTGACCAAGTAGAATTGATTTACCGGTTCAAATTCAGATTGACACATACCAATGATAACCTTTTTGGTCAAAGTTTTGCATAAACATTGGTAGACACGTGTACTATGCTAGGTTTTTCCTAATATATAATTAGAAGAAATTGTTCAGACAACGTTGTGGTTTTTTAGTGTAGTACATCCTGTTGGAGAATAAAAAATGGACCGCATGTTCTAAAATGGCTTATTAAAACTACATGGACTACCCTTTATTTCTTGTTTTTTTTCTTTTTATTTAGTCCAGTCTTATATTCTTCTTCTCAATAATAATTTTACCATCCGATTATCATGCTACTTAGTATGTTATCCTCTAATATTATAATATTATGTCTCGAGAGCAAATACTGGCTTTTATTCCTCGTGTTGAACATGCCTTTTGAAAATCCAATCTTTCAAGGGTTCTTTCTATATTGATAATCATCCCTAATTACCCATTTGTATTTGAATATAATTTAAATGATCGCTATATGAGTTAATAATTGAAGGATGAAATTGAATATATGCAAGATATTTTGTATAAGCACTATAATTATGGGCGAGGTATGGTAAATAAAAAGCGTGTTTTATAATTTAATTTTAAGAATTCGAAAACTACTAGGAATTGATATAATATAGAAGTTGATAGCATGATCTTCAAACAATTAGAAATAAAAGCATAGGTATATTTGCTCTATGACAATACTGTGAGCACCGCTGACCATAATGAGACTTGTGTTGCAGTCATGGCATATATTTTAGGTAAAATTCTCATCCGACAGTCCTCAGTTCTATTTTGAGATTCTGAAACGAATGCTTTTGTGAACCAGGAGGAGAACATGGAATTAAAGAAGCGCAAGGCTCAGACTACTGAAGAATATGCCTGGAGTGATTACATTTCCTTGCGGTTTACTCAAAATGTGAGTCTCTGAAGGGCAAAACTTTCCTTTTTCATTAATTTTCTGTTCATTTTTGTTCGGGGACGGGTGAAGAGATGAAGGGGAACGTTTTGCTGTAAATATAGCTAAAATTGTTAGCTAACAAATATCGTTATTGTCCTAATAGGTGATCAGCGAAACTTTCAGAATGGCAAATATCATCAATGCAGTGTGGAGAAAAGCTCTCAAAGACATCAAAATAAAAGGCCAGTACTTTGAATCTATTTTACTACATTTTTGCAAATACCGATTCCTTTTTTTCTCTCTCTCTTTTTTTTTTTTTTTCAGTAAGAATATTAATCATTATTAATTCTATCCTTCCAGTAGACTATGCTTTAGCTGCAAGTTATGTTAATAGAGGAATATATTGTTCTTTAATTTGCTACAGACAATCTCAGCAGAAAATTTAAATAGCAGTTTTGATGATCTTTTGCAGATCACTTGATACCAAAAGGATGGTGTGTGTTGGCATCATTCAGCTCTGTTCACATGGATGAAGAAAATTATGAAAACCCGTACGAATTCGATCCCTGGAGATGGGAGGTAAGCAACCGCATGCTGCCTCTTACTCAGGGAAAGTACTAAACAACAGTTGATCGTATTATGAGAGAGTAGATGTGAGCCTTACCCGCACAGGGGGCCGGGTGCCTCCAGCTATCATTTTTTAGCGTGACCCCTTACTCAGTTGCATGCGTCTTCGTTCTCTGGCCACACCACCCTATTCATTTACCTACATGGCTGAAATCGAGCCTCTATTTTCTGCTAAAGAAAGAACTATACTGATTTATAAATTACTCTCTTCCAACAATCAATAGAACTCAATTATATTTCAGCCTCTATTTTCTGCTAAAGAAAGAACTATACTGATTTATAAATTACTCTCTTCCAACAATCAATAGAACTCAATTATAAAAAAGTCGTACAATTGATGTTAGGTAGAATAACGAGTCCTAAATGTTTGTTCATCTGATTTGCAGCATATAGGAGCAACTGTCAACAGTAATACGTTTACACCATTTGGTGGTGGGCAGAGACTATGTCCTGGACTAGAACTCTCAAGGCTTGAAATCTCAATTTTCCTTCATAAACTAGTTACACAATACAGGTAATTCTCCACGCTATTTCATAAAATGTGTAACGTGAAAGAATGTTCATCATGCAACATATTATTTTCACATGCTTCAGACTAACAAAGTAGTAAGGTAGGGACATAAATAATTGAGGCATAAAACACAATATCTTGATATTATTTAGTCAAAAGCATAAAACTAGAATATGAGAAGTATGTCAAAAAAAAAAAAAAAAGAATATGAGAAGTCATTGAGTCACTGTTGCGAAATTTTCACTTGCTCACACAAGGGCGGAGCCATTCACAGGGCAGCGGGCTTTGCAATCCACTGGAACCATTAAATTAGTGAGTTGGGATTGTATTTTTTAAAAACGTGTATTTTAAGGTATTTTTAAGTTAAAAAATCAACTTACTCCATACTACAAAAAGTTATTTATATGTGAGTACTAAACTGTATGTTTTTAACTTTTACTAAACAATAATTCTGAATTCACCTCTATGCTCACATGAATGCTAACTTTCTCCTCTGCAGGTGGGTGGCCGAGGAGGATGAGATTGTCTATTTCCCAACAGTCAGAATGAGGCGGAAGCTACCCATTGCCATCACCCCCGTAGAGCAATGAATCAAAGCAAGCAAAGTTAGATTGGCCCATAAAGTAGGCGTTGATCATCATATCCCTAACAGATCAACAAGACGAATCACGAATCGAATTTACCCAAGTATCCGGCCCACGAGGGCCCTAACCCGGATGGGATAACTAACAGTAGTATCCCGCAATCTTGAAACAATAAACGTTATATGCGTTCCATGCTTATTAGTCATTGTAGAATTGGTTATGGTGTCATCCTCCTTGAGTTACAAATAATTGCTAAACTTCTTGTCTTGAGCTATTATCTCTCAAGTCTGTGTTGCCTCTGATAAGTACACATGCGGTGGTCATTAGCTACATGAAACTTGGTGGTCCTGTGCTATGTCGCGCACGTGCATCTCTACTCAACTGGTAATGTTTGGTAGCTCAGAACAAAATGCCACTTGTTGCAACTTTCCATTTTTCCATTCTTGAACGAGATGGATAAAGAAAGCGACAATTTTGCATTCCCCCTCCCTCTTCTTCCTCATGTCTAATTTGACTTGACTAGCTTAGAACATATATTAGGACACGCTACTTCACTACAGCATATATAGTACTCGGGTGGTTCTAAATCTGATCGTGTCTAACGCTAGTTCATCCTCATATAGAAAAAGAAGATTGATAAAGTTTCCTAAATTAAGACAAGCATGATATGGCATCCTCAATTCTCGTGACAGGCATATTTTGTACTTCTATTCTAGCTTCACATCACATCATGGCTTGTGAGTTCACCTCTGGGAATGTTTAACAAGGTGCCCTAAAAGCTGTGCACATTGTTGAGATACGCCAAGCCAATCAGAGCAGTGACCTCATTGCATTTCTTGAGTTACTTGTTTACTCATTAAGAAAAATTATGCATCGAATCCTTCTGGGTGTTCCAGCAGATTAGAGTGATGAACAAACGAGTCTGACCCATCTCTACCGGTGCAAACCCCCAAGATAAACAACAGCATTGAATGAATCCTTTAAATTGTGGAGTTCAACTTACAAACTTTCTACGAGAAAATATCAAAGCAAACAACCTTCTCTACCCTATAGTTATCTTTTCAAACAATAAAGCAATACAAGCACAGTAATCTTGAACTTACAATATCTATTGAAACTCCATATATCTTTCTAAATCTAGCCAGCATGATTCGAACTTTGGAAGGCTCAAGCCCACATGAAATTTGAAGAAAATATAATAACCTTTTTTTTTGTTGGGTGGGGGGCGCCTGCTATTGCACCAATTTGGCTAAAGTTGTGAGCCTAATTTAGTGACTGAACCGTTTGGGCTTAGGGATCACAATCCAGCCAACCAGAAGTAATTGAGTAAAATGGGAACAAAGTTCTTGGAGGACTTAATTTAATACCATCGAGTACTGCAACGTGGGTCACTACTGGTATCTGCACAAGTTACCTCTAGAATTGTCCACTTAAGATCCTAGAATAAAATATAGTCTGACGTTGTTTAAGATCGTAGACTGGAATACTTACACCACTTAGTTCAATGCATCAGGTAACGAGACGAGATTCATCTCAGCCTCTGGTTCAAGCCCAGGATGCCCCAGCTGCGAGGAATCTAAAGGAGTAAACTCTATAATCCAATATCACTATGAACCTAGACTTAAATGGCTAGACGGCACCAAAATTTACATTAATTTTTTTGATAAGTAAAGGAAAAGGCAAACTGTAAAAAGGCATTAAGTCTGCAATTAAGGACCAAATATTTGATGGTTAGCATAATACTATGCTGTATTTGCAACAACTGTGTGCAGATAAGCAATATATTGAATTTTGTGCATCTATCTAGCAATATGAAAGGTGGTAATCAAACAGCAGATCCAAGGCTGACTACATGGGCTACCATCCTGGTGCTGGACAGAGCATGTTATGAGTTGACATTACAAAAATAGGAAAGAAGAAAATTCAAAATTTGGCAAGAGCACCAGCATATGCAGGGGATGCACTAGAAGTTGGTTGATGTTCAGATTAAAAAGGAACTTATTTGTATTAGTAACTGAAGCCAAATTTAACTTACAACTGATGGGACCATAAGGAACTTCAATTTAAGGCATTTGAAAGAGAAAGATATGTCAAGCCGCAGCTGCCTTCTTCTTCTCTTCCTCAAGCCGCTGCAGCTCTGCTAATCTTTCAGCCCACGCTCTTTCCCTTGCAACTGCAGCCATCTTTCGCTCTACCCTTTTGGCAAGTTTCTTTCGGTTAGCCTCCTGTAACTGAGCTTTACGCTTCTTCTTCTCAGCCTGAGCACAAAAAAATTCCTAATCAATATTCTGGCAGTAAAAATTGTCCCTGCTAAGGAATATATCAAGAAGCTGAGTACACGTTCTCTGAGAAAAAGCATGCTACATTGTTCAAGATACAACAGAGGATCTTATATTGAAATCCTGCAGTAGCATCAAAAACATGATAAGTAAAATCTGGTAAACCCCTGAGGAGACCATAACAACCACATTGCAACAAGCTGCGACTTAACACAAAATATAATAAGCGTGGGAATAAAGAGGCAAGCATTTGAACAAGGACTAAATTGTAAGGTTTTACAACATGGGTAACTACTGTCAGCTAGCTGAAAAGTTTGTATAAAAGCAACCACACAAAAAAGACCAAATCCATCACGAGCAGGGTTTTAATCAGCAATGCCTAGATTCATACCAAGATTGACACCAGATTCTCTTGACAGCATCTTTTGTTAATATAAGCTTGTCATTTGTTTCCCCACATTCTCAATCACCTTCTACTAAGCATCCTTCAAATAGTTCTACCTATTACTTGGTCATGGTGCATATCACAAACCTGATAGATCACAGATATGATCAATTTATTTTAGCCACATGATCTCATTAAGACTTCACTTAGGCTATTTTCATACATCAAAGATATAAGGTTGAAAGTTTAGTGCCACCCACAAATTAAAGGGACACTTGTAATTGCTATTTACCAGTCACCACAGCTTGTAAAGACAAGATGATAAAGAAAGAGCCTTTGAGGCCCTCTATATATATTACGTATATATATAGGCCATAGCTGTGAAAAAAAACTGTCTGCAGGTGCCAGTATCCTCATGAACTGGTAAGGAGAATTAAGCACAAGATTGAGAACAAGTGAAGGCATGTCAGGAGCAAATTCGCATACGAAGTGAATAAGATGCAACAACAAAGAACACCACCCATGTCCCCTCAACCAGACGCCCAATATACCCAACTCATCAAGGATTAAAAATTTATGAAAACAACCAATGTGAAACTCAATATTCTCAATGCATTTCAAATTAGTGAAGACATCTCGCTCGAAATTAAACCCTTTTATCAGTGGTGTATACATTTATACATGTAATTTAATACGCAACCAACAAAACCTACAAGACATGCCAATCATTAAACACCCAAACGAAAATAACTAGAGCAAATAAGTTAAAAAGACAAGATCATTTTTTTATCAATTCACGAGAGCGTACCAGTATAAAAGCACGATGTTGTTTAATTCTTTTCTTCTCGTTCCTTCTCTTTACACTTCCCTCGTTGGGATTGTTTGGTAGAATTGGTTGACCAGGCACATATTTCACCCAAGCATATGGACCTAAGTTTTAAAACGAAACAACCATTACCAATAGCTTTCATCTCACCAAACGTATATCTTCCAGCTACAAACTAAAATAAAAATAGAAATCATCGATACAAATTAACATCACTAAGCATAACTTTAAACTATTCTTCTTATTAAGTCTTTGCTTGACTGAATCAGCTCAACTTAGCTCCAATTACTAACACAAGGACCAGATGAATGTCTAATTAAATTTCTAACATAGAGTGCTAATAAGATATTAACGGCCATTTCCAGATATATTACTCAACCGAACCGGCAAGGTCTTAACAAAAGAATTCTGCCCTAGACAGAATGTCATAGTTTCACTTGACAAGAATGCCATAGTTAGACTCGATTCAAATGTTATATAGTTTGACTCAATAAGAATGTCATAGTTTGATTTGACGCATAATTGAAGAGAGTCTGAATTTGGAACATCCAAATTGGGACGTAGGATTATTTTCTTTTTTATTTTTATTTCTCTAAACCCTAGAAAAACCCTTGGTTTCTGTATATAGTTAAACGAAATGCAGTGAAATGATAATAGTGAAAATGAGAGTGGACCTGGAGGCCTCAAGCTGCCACGTTTGCGGCGAGGTTTGTCGCTGGGGCGGCGTTTGGGGAAGCGCGTGTCTGTTAAGCTGTGGAAGGCGTTGGACGGCGGAATCCACGGCAGATTGGGGCGGAGTCGGCCGAAGCAGAGGCGGAGCTCTGGCGGCTGAGATGGAGAGGTGGAAGGGAATGCGGAGGCGGTTCGGGTCGACGATGACAAGAGGGTTCGAGTAACGGGTCGGATTATGGATCTTAGGGCTCCGAAACCCATAGCTTATTGTTTTTCTTCACTCAGCTGAGTTTGAGGTTTATGTTTTGTTTTGTTTTGTTTTGTTTGCTTTTGTTTGCTTTGCGGAGAGCACACCAAGAAATGGAAGAAAGAAAGCAGCGACGACGTCGTAGGGTGCATTTAGTGGAGTATGCGACGGCGTTTTATTTATGGGTTTTTTTCTTTTCTTACCCTTATAGCTTGTAAATTATGTGAGAGAAAATGATACCTTCGATTTTCTAATAATAAATCGGAGTTAGATATTTCAATATAAAATTTTAAAGCAAACAACACTTGTCCCAATTGTTTGTTTGTTCAACTATTTATGCTATTTGAAAACAAAGGAATTACAGGATTTATAAAAATACTTTTGCAACCGAGGAGCAAGTCATCGAAGGAATTGCCCAAGCCATTGGATATAAACTACGCAACTGTAAAAAGCTTAAAAGGAATTTTGGAAATGCTTTTATTTGTGATAGTTGAAGACTAAGTGATATTTTTGTATAGGGACTTAATCTTGTCTTGACTTTTGTAACAATTTTTAGTTGAGTTTTGTCGAGGTCGGAATCTCAACGTTGAGGTTGAAAAGCTACTCCTGTTGAGCTTGAATTTTGGGTTGGCTCTTCGATCTAGATTTTTGGGTCGGTTACCTGACCTGTACAAAGAAAAGGAAGGAAAAGGCGGGGTGATGACCCGGATTTTTCTCTCGGGCGTATAAATGATTAGTATGTCCGAGTTGATGAAGTAGCTGAGAGCATTTAATGAGCAGTTACCTCAGAAATGAAGAGGTGGAGCTCTATTTATACTAAATTTGGACCTGACAGCATTTAATGCGGTGCAGCTTTATGTCCTATCAAGGTTTTATGTCCCGTCAGAGCAGTTGACACTGAGGTCGGGGTTTTCTTGGGTCGGGGTGAGGTCGGATCGGCATCCAGGTTGGCATTAGCTGAATATGTTAGACTTGGCTCGGATTAGCCCGCCTCAGCTCAGTTTGGGTATCTTACCTCAGCTCGGGGTCCCCCTCGTCAATCCCTCCCCCAAGTCAAGATCGATAGGGTAAGATCTAGAATTGAAAGTTGTTCCAGAGCTGGATGATTTTCAAAATATTTTAACATTCCAAAATGATTTAAAATACAAGAATTTGAAATAAAAAATGTTTTTTAAGGATGATTTTGAATAGATGTTAAAAAGACATTTTTGGAGAAATTATGAGCAATACAAATCATATTTAGGCAAGCGACATTTTTTAAGGCCAGTACCCCTTATGTCACCACTTCTCCTTCCTTGTGACTCCTTCTTTATCGACGAGTCAATAACTTGAATTCTTTTGGGTTTGGATACAATTTGATAGTGCTTGGACTTTGATCCAAATAACTTTCTACTCTTTGACTGAGACAAGTTGATCCAATGTTGATGTGGGCTTGCTTTGTTGGAATGAAGGTCTTACCAAAAGAAAGAATGCTAAAGCACGATTTAGATGTTTTGTTATTATCAAAATAAAGATTATAGGCGTTTCAGGCCAACAATCTCCCCATTTTTTATGATGACGAAACATTGAAATTAGCAAGTATGAAATAGTTGAAATTAAAGAATAAAACTTGATTTGAGGTCTTCCCCTCAATTTGAGGTTGATAAAATTTAGCTTGACCTTTAAAAGCAAACTCCCCCTGAATAAGTGCAATGACAAACACACTTTTATTTCATTTCAATATATACTTTTTCTATTTCAATATACTTTCTCCCCCTATTTGTCATCAACAAAGTAAAGTGTCTATAGCAAATAATCATAAGAGTAAAAGCTACAGTAAGAGATAACATGTATAAGACAAGAGATAAGCAAGGGAAATGCAAAGCATTAATGAAATGAAGCAAAGTATCCAAACAATGTTAAAAGACAAGAAAAAAAAAAAAAAAAACCAAGGAGTTTTTGATGAAAGAAACAACTGGAAGCAAGAAAAGAATGTTTGAAGAGAAAACACATCTCAAGGCATCCACAGATTAAGGACCAATGTGGTGATCATATAAAGCCTTCAACATCTGCTCCATTCGGTCCAAATGAACATCTTGTGCATATAGGTGTACAAGAATTTCATCATGTGAGGAGGAGTGAGAGGAAGACGGTCTAGCTCTTTGTCCTTGAGAAATGCCAACACCACTGCTGCCTTGACGTTCCATAGGATCTCTAAAAGTTGTGGGGTCAACATCAAGAGGTTCAAACACAAGAGGATCATCACTTGTATCATCACCAATATTGAAAATGCGAGAGTTATGGATTTTCAACTTTTGGCGAGTGAGGCTAGTGGCATTGAAAAGATAAGATCTATCACTAATGGCCTCAAACTCTTGATCACGCGGAACTTCTAACGACTCAAAAAGGTAAGTTAAGGGTACCCTATAAGCAAGTTGATTTTAAGCTTGCTTGATGTGGATGATATGGTTAATGATGATGTGTGGAAGATTGATACGTTTAGCTTCATACATCAAAAACATCAACATGACAGTGAATTTTGGAATCGAACCATCTTTGACTTCTCGTGGAATAATGACTTCATGAAGAATGTAAAATAACAGTTTCTTTTCTGGAGTGAGATCCTTAGTCTTAGGATAACTTAAGGAGCTTGTTCCCGTTCCTTCCCAAAGAAATTCTATAACATTGGCTTCTAAGTTATCAAGAACACCTTCTGGCATGCCTCTATAAGAATAAAGCTTTGTGCCTTGATTAGGAATCCCAAAAGCTCTAGCAACAACACTTGCAGTTAATTCCAGTTCTTTAGACTTAACTTGACTATTCAATTTCATGGTGTTGAAATCTAAGTCAACATAGTAATAGAATTCTCTAATCCATGATGTATTTCCTTTGTTTTCAAACCTTAACATAGGTAACCACCCTTGAGCATCTAAAAGCCTATAAATTCTAGTGCCATTAAGCAAGGTAGGAAGGTCTAAAGTCTTACCCCATAAGATGTTTTGTTGTGGAAAAGCATCGGGATTAACAATGATTTGAGGGCCTGATGATGAAGATTCTCCTTGCTTGCGTTTCTTAGAGTCAACTCTTGGTGGTGCCATTTGAAGTTGTAAGATTGTGAAACTTGTTAGAAGAAAGACTTGATTGAGGAATTCTAACGAACACCTTGTAAACAAGGTTTTTGAAGGATTTGGTGTTAAAGATTTTGAAAGCTTTGATGATGAAAACACAAGATTTTGATGATTAAAGAGTGTTTTGATGCAAATAATGGTGAGTGATGGTAAAGGTGTTGGTGTATAAATATGAGGGATTGAGAAAAAATTGAGTTTGTATTTGAAAAGATGTGAAAAAGTGAGGATAGAAGAGAGGAATTACGTTTTTCAAGCTGTGCGATTTGGGCGATATGCCCTTGTTCCGGGCCCCCGGATGAGGGCAGTAACGCCCGGCAGAGAACAATGTTCCGGTCATTACACGCTTCTTCCGGTCGACCGGAAGAAGGTAGTAATGCCCGGATTACCTTTTTTACAAAAAAAATGCAATTTTTTGCAAAGTCAAGTGACCCAAAGCATTCCAAGTTCCCTTCTAATAGCACAAAATTAATTCTCATGCAATGGTTTTGTAAAAATATCGGCCAATTGATGCAAAGAATCAACAAAAACAAGTTCAATATTTCCTTTTTGCACATGATCTCTTAGAAAATGATGACGAATTTCAACATGCTTAGTTCTAGAATGTTGAATTGGGTTCTTTGATAGACTTATAGCACTTGTATTATCACACCTGATAGGCACATGATCATATTCTAGACCAAAGTCAAGTAAAGTTTGTTTCATCCATAGAATTTGTGCAACACAATTACCTATAGCTACATACTCGGCTTCTGTTGTTGAAAGGGCTACACTATATTGTTTCTTGCTAGACCATGAAACTAAAGCATGTCCTAGAAATTGACAACTGCCGCTAGTGCTTTTTCTATCAATCTTATACCCCGCATAATCGGCATCGAAGTATCCTACAAGTTCGAAATATGTGCCTTTAGGATAAAAGAGTCCTAGATTGATAGTACCCTTAAGGTATCTAATAATCCTTTTTACAGCATTCAAGTGTGATTCTTTCGAAGAAGATTGAAAACGAGCACACAAGCATACAGAAAACATAATATCAGGTCTTGAGGCAGTTAAATAGAGAAGGCTTCCGATCATACCTCGATATTGCTTTTCATCAGCCGATTTACCTTTTTCATCTTTGTCAAGTTTGATTGACATTCCCATAGGAGTGCTCATTTCTTTTGCAGTTTCAAGCCCGAACCTTTTGATGAGTTCCTTAATGTACTTGGCTTGATTAATGAAGATCCCTTCTTTTGTTTGTTTGATTTGAAGTCCAAGGAAGAAATTTAATTATCTCATCATGCTCATTTCAAATTCTTTATGCATACATTCAGAAAAATACTTGCAAAGGGATTCGTTAGTAGCACCAAAGATAATATCATCAACATATATTTGAACAAGCAATATATCTTTAGCTTTTCTTTTTACAAATAATGTAGAGTCTAATTTACCTCTAGAAAAGCCGTTGTCAAGTAGATAATTACTTAATCTATCATATCATGCCCTAGGTGCTTGTTTAAGTCCATAAAGAGCTTTTTGAAGTTTGAATACATGACTTAATAAATTTGTATTTTCAAAACCGGGAGGTTGTTCAACATAAACTTCTTCTTGAAGATATCCATTTAAGAAAGCACTTTGACATCCATTTGATAAAGTTTGAAGTTCATAAAGCATGCATATGCTAGTAACATTCTAATAGATTCAAGTCGAGGTGCAAAGGTTTCTTCATAGTCTATTCCTTCTTCTTGATTATACCCTTGAGCAACTAATCTAGCCTTATTTCTAGTTACATTACCGGATTCATCTAGTTTGTTTCGGAAAACCCATTTTGTACCAATAATCGGGCAATTACTAGGTCTTTCAACTAAGGTCCAAACTTAATTTCTTTCAAATTGATTAAGCTCTTCTTGCATAGCAATAATCCAATCATCATCCAATAATGCTTCTTTTTATATTTTTAGGTTCAATTTGAGATATAAAAGCTACATGTTCACAAAAAGTATTTAGATTGGAACGAGTTCTTACACCTTGTGATGGATCCCCAAGGATTTGATCATTTGGATGATTTTTGACAAATTTCCAACATTTTGGAAGATCTTGATTTGTTGATATGATTTGATCATTTAAAGTTGGTTGTTCTTCCTCTATTGGAGTATCAATTTGATTGCTTGTGGATGTATTGCCTTCTTCACTTGTTGGAATAGGTTGACTTTGTTCTTCAACTTGTTGAAAGCTTACATCATCATCTTCATCTTTTCTTGACATAAATGGGTTAGTTTCATCAAAGTTAATATGCATAGATTCCTCAATTACGGAGGTTCTTTTATTGTAAACTCGATATGCCTTGCTTCTAGAAGAATATCCAATAAAAATACCTTCGTCGGATTTTGAATCAAACTTACCAAGATACTCTTTATTATTTAAGATGAAGCATTTACATCCAAAAACTTTAAAATGTGAGATATTTGGAGTACGTCCTTTCCATAATTCATATGGAGTTTTCTTGAGAGAAGATCTAATTAAAACTCTATTTAGAGTATAACAAGCCGTATTAACAGCTTCTCCCCAAAAGTATGTAGGCAAATTATTTTCTTTCAACATTGTTCTTGCCATTTCTTGTAAAGTTCGGTTTTTCCTTTCAACAACCCCATTTTGTTGATGAGTTCTAGAAGCCGAAAAGTTATGTTCAATGCCATTTTGTTCACATAATTCCACAAAATATGTATTTATGAACTCCGTGCCTTGATCACTATGAATGCATGAAATATAGTATTCTTTCTCATTTTGCACTCTTTTACAGAATTTTGCAAATTCATTGAAAGCATCACTTTTGAAAGCAAGAAACATTACCCATGTGTATCTAGTATAATCATCAACAATAACAAAAACATATTTAGATCCTCCTAGACTTATTACATCCATTGGTCCAAAAAGGTTCATATGAAGTTTTTGTAGAGCTTTTGATGTAGTCACATGGCTAATGGTTTTGAAAGATACTTTATGTTATTTTCCAAATTGACATGCGTCACATAAATGATCTTTTTCAAACTTGGTCTTAGGAAGGCCTCTTACAAGATCCTTTCGAGAAAGTTTACCAAGTAGATCCATACTAATATGTCCTAATCTTCTATACCATAACCAATAACTTTCATTTGTTGTGATTAAACAATCAATATTTTGGCATGACATACTTTCAAAGTCAATAATATAGACATTTTCATATCTATTTGCAATAAACAACACATTTTTATTTTGTCAAAAACGATACAACATGATGATTTAAATTCAACTAGATAATCATTATCACATAGTTGACTTACACTAAGCAAATTATGTTGCAATCCTTTCACAAGTAGCACATCATGAATGGATATTTTATTTCCAATGCTACCTTTACCAATAATTTTACCTTTTTCATTATTTCCAAAGCTCACAAAACCTTTGTATTTTTTGATAGGCTCATAGAAAAGAGATGGATCACCGGTCATATGTCTTGAACATCCACTATCAATGACCCAATTTCCTTCATACTTCATCCTTAGGGTAACCTATATACAAAAACAAAATTTAGGTCCCCAAGTTCTATGGGGTCCTATATTGTTAGTATTGACTTTTAACACTTTTAATAATCCATTTTGGTTTAAGCCAAGAAAGAATTTTGGAGTCTCTACCTATCATATTTCGAAATTTACAATGTGATGTTATGTGACCTTGTCTTTCACAATAGGTGCATGTTTTTTGAAATCCTTTAGATGTTGATGCTTCATTTGTAGAGAATGATGCTTTAACAAAATAATTTTTTAGAGATTTTTGTTTTGAAGAAGGTTCATATCCTAATCCACTTTTATCAAAAGCCATTTTTTGAGAGCCAAGCATTTTATCAAGATTTTCTTTTCCTTTTGTAAATCTTGCAAGATTTCCATTTAATCCTTGATTCTCTTTTTCAAGCTTTTCAATTTTTGTTTGAAGACTATTATTTTCGAAATGAATTTTAAGTGCTTTTTCATGAGCAAAATTTCGATCTTTTTCAAGCAACTTATTTTCTTCTTTTAAGGTATTATTTTCCTTTTGAAGTTCATGTATCTTAATAATTGCAATTTCAAAACTATCATGCATTTTTGAAAATTCATTTTGTAATTCTTCAAAAGAACATTCATTTTCAATTAAGCTAGAGGTGTAATATTCGGAATTAAAGGAAGAACATACCTCATCATCTTCTTTTGTCATAAGACAAACGATGTTTGCCACTTCTTCATTTTCACTTTCCTCACCGGTTGATGCATTGTCATCAACATATGTTGCTTTCAAAGCTTTTCCTCCCTTGGTTTTGATTGGTTTTGGACAATTTGCTTTTATGTGACCCGTCTTGTCACAATTGAAACACCTTCCTTCTTCTTTTGATTTGTTTCTTCCTTTGTTCATAAACCTATTGTAGGGAGCTTTGCTTACCTTTTTGAATTTGAGAAATTTCTTAAAGTTCCTTGTAAGAAGAGCTATCTCATCATCATCTTCTTTGTTTTCTTCTTCTTCATCACTTGAGTAAGCCTTTGATGCAAGAAGTGCAAGTGACTTTTTGTTATTCCTTTTTTCTTCTTCTCGATCTTTCTTCTTCAACTCATGGCTCATAAGAGATCCCATAAGTTCACTAAGAGTGAGAGTTTTGAGGTCTCTAGCTTCTTCAATAGCCGTTACTTTAGCTTCCCATGGCTCGGTTAAGCTTCGGAGAACTTTTCCTACCAATTCTTCATTAGAATACTCTTTTCCAAGAGATTTTACAGCATTAACAATATCAGTGAATCTAGAAAACATTTGTTCTATATTTTTATCAAAAGACATCTTGAACATTTCATATTTATGAACAAGCATGTTTATTCTAGTTTCTTTAACTTGGTTGGTGCCCTCATATATGACTTCTAATTGATCCCAAATTTCTTTAACACTTTTGCATCCAGAAATTTTATTGAACTCATTTGAATCTAAAGCAAGATATAACATATTCATAGCTTTATAGTTTATTTCACACATTTTGAAATCATCATCATTATAATCTTTTTCCAGTTTAGAGATAGTGATACTTTGTTCTCCTTATTTTTTAGTTAAAGTAGGATTGATTGGTTCATTTTTTATCACATTCCAAACTCTTATGTCATTTGCTAGAATATAGATTCTCATCCTAGTTTTTTAAAAAGAATAGTTTGTTCCATTAAACAATGGTGGTCTAGAGGAAGATTGTCCTTCAACTATATTAGACATTGATGAGATTGCCATAGGGATCCTCTACTAGATGTTAAGCTATATGTAGAGTACTAGCTCTTGATACCACTTGTTGGTCCTTAATAACCTAAAAGAGAGAGGGGGGGGGGTGAATTAGGTTGTTAAGCAAGTTTAAGCAATTTAAAAATTCTTAATATGGAGGCAATGTCTAGTAAAGATTGATAATACTCTAGAAGTTCTTGTAGGCAATTTATCGAACACTTAGTGAGCATACAAGTATTTGACACTAGATGTGCAATTAGAACTTCAAGGTAAAATATCAAATAGATATCTAAACAATTATCAAACAATTAATGTGAGCAATATCCACACGAAAGTAAATGACTTGAAAATAAAGAGAATAGAGTAAGAGAAATTAAACACGATGATTTTTAAGTGGTTCGCACTCCCAGAAGCCTAATCCACCACCTAAGGTCTTCTCTTCCCTTAGGATTTAATAACTATTTACTAAGATGCTTCTTCAAATGTTGGTGAAGCAAGAACCAACTACAATTACTCTTGAGTCCACAAGAGTTACACAAGCTCCTTCAAATGTAGGTGAAGCTTAACCTACTACCCTCTCTTCTTTTGAGTCTACAAAGGATTACAATACTTCTTCTCATAATGATTCTCTCAACCTATGTGAAAGAATATATTACAGAGATTATGTGATAGAATAAATGACAATTGCAACTCCTATTTGAGTTTGATATTACAATTGAAGAATAGATTTGAATGCTCAAAAATATGATAATGATAGCTCAAGATTTCTCAATAAGAATGATATGAAAGCTCTTTGAAATCTGAGAATTTTGGCTTGGAGAGGTGTCTTAGAAGTTGAGAAAGCATGGCTTAAAAAGAGGGAAAGTTTAGACACAAATCGGATTTTAAGCAAAATTTTCGGATTTTCCCGTTAACCCATCTGGGCGCCCGGAAAGAGCATGTATCGCCCTGATCAGACTTCTCTGCCGGGCGTTGCGCCTTCTATCCGGGCGACCGAAAAAGGCCAGTAACGCCCGGATGCTTAAAAAATGCTAAAAGGATATATTTTGAGCCCAGAAATATTTGGGCACATAAAAGAGAGATTTCTTAGCATTTTTTAATATCCCAAAATATTTTCAAAACGGTTGAAAATGATTTCAAATACAAGAGTTTGAAATAAAAAATGTTTTTCAAGGATGATTTTGAATAGATGTTAAAAAGACATTTTTTGGAGAAATTATGAGCAATACAAATCATATTTAGGCAAGCGACATTTTTTTTAAGGCCGGTACCCCTTATGTCACCACTTTTCCTTCCTTGTGACTCCCTCTTTATCGACGAGTCAATAACTTGAATTATGTTGGGTTTGGATACAATTTGATAGTGCTTGGACTTTGATCCAAATAACTTTCTACTATTTGACTGAGACAAGTTGATCCAATGTTGATGTGGGCTTGCTTTGTTGAAATGAAGGTCTTACCAAAAGAAAGAATGCTAAAGCACGATTTAGATGTTTTGTTATTATCAAAATAAAGATTATAGGCATTTCAGGCCAACAAGCTGTTTGCCTGTTGTAAACGCGAGTGCCATTCTTCCGTCCAGATGGCTAACGCCAGGCTAAGGGATTGGTCGGTGGACCAACACCACAAGCTAAAGTTTCCAGGTCGGCATGAGTTCGCCTGCTATCCTCCACCTGATCACTTCACTATCTATGACCTCGCATTCGATGTCATCCGGCTTCCACTTCCCGACTTTATCGCCGGCATTTTGAATTACTTTGAGCTTAGCTCGGGTCAGATGTTACCAAATGGTTGGGCCGCAATGGTGGCATTTTATGTATTCTGCCTTGAAAGAAAAATTGAGCCGACACTGCGTCGGTTCAGGTAGTTCTTTGTGTGCAAGCCCAACCCGAAGTAGCCAGAGTGGTTTCATTTCGCAGCTCGGGCCGGCAATGCCATATTCACCAAGTGGCACTCCTCCAACAAGGGCTGGCACAACGACTACTATTGGGTTGAGCCGGTTGTGAACCTGGGGTGCAGAGTGGATTGGAACCCCTCCCTAAAGAAGAATGTGAACGAGGACCCCAAGCTCTCAGAAGTGGAACTCACCGAGGTTGGGGTATTGAGACCCGAGCCGGGTATGCAGATTGACATTGACAGCATCCTCAGGTGGGATAGAATCTGGGAATCAAAGTTATTCAGGAGAGAACCCGACCTGAGGAAGGAGCACCCCCATCTACTTTTCGAGCCTGAAGAGAATGCGGCTTCCGACTCAAAAGAGGGTCAGTTCATAGGATCAATGCCCGACCTCCCCGTCTCCTTGTCTACCTTTATTCTCTTCAGTTTATATTTGGTTATTTCTCACCTCTCTTTCCTTCATTTTTTGCAGATATGGCTGATACAAGGAAGCTCGTGTATGCCCAGATGAAGAGAAAGACCGAGGCCAGTGGTGAATTCTCGACTCGATCCGGGTTGGGCTCCGTCACTCAAGGGCAGAGACAGCGGTCTGGTGGCCAAGTGCGGGAGGTCGGCGCCGAGGTCTCCTCCAAAGGGACATCGGGGTTTCCCCTGCCTAAAAGATCTAGCTCGGGGGTGGCGATCCCGGAGCGTTCAGCGTCCCGCCCTGAGAGTAAGAAATGGCCTCGGGCCGAATACTCCGAGAAAGGCAAGGCCACGGAGGTGAGCTGTCACGACCCCATTTTCGTTGACTAATATAATCTTTGACACCATAGTAAAACCTCAAGCATTCTTGGGATCGTGATGTCACGAGCTTAAGAAGATCACTCCTCTTAAATCCGATAAGGCATAATTACAAAAGCCCGAGCACTATACCCACAAACTAATTCCACAAGTTATATCTCCAAATTATCCATCCAAGCCTAAAAAAATATTATTTAAATAAATACATATTGTAATTTAAGTTCATGAATACCAAGGTAACAGTTTACATTAGTACATATTATACAAACTTCATCGCTAGTGGCTAATATTACAAACATATTCCTCGCATGCAACCAATAAATGATCTACAAGCAAATGACAACTTTTAAGCTTCTACCTCGAGCAACCTACAGGGGTAGAAAAACAGGGTGAGCTTATAACAACTTAAGCGATGGGGGAAATATGGGAAGGATTTTCGAAATCATTTTCTCTTTTAAAAATCCATTTGAAAACCTGTGAATGTCATGCACATATTAGCAACAATTATTAAACACATCGCATCAGCATATAGGAATCACGTCGCAACACTATATAGTAAACACATCGCATTTTTATAGAATAAACATTTAGCACATATTAGGGTAAGAATACACTTACGCTGATATAACGCATCGCATTACATGTGGTGGCCGGCCAAATGATCTTCAAATCCCTTATGTCTCCCAACACGAGGTATTCCAAATATACCCAAGCCTACGACCCACTCTCCCAGGGTAGTAAAATTCCCTAGCAAGAGGGGAATGGTAACCATGGTAGCCGAGCTAGACCATTAAGCCCGATGCCGCCCGGAGTTTCTCGACACTACCATGCCAAAAGAAGGTTGCAACTTCTCCAATAACGCATTAATTTATACAGTGCATGTTATTCAGGTAATATATCATGTAACACGTTGATAATCATATCGCATCATATTTCACATAACACTTTTAGTCTCAACACATAACTTTACATAATTCTTGACATATATCACACATAAACAATAATTCATAGTTCATAATGCATATTAATTACATCACATGTTGTATATCACATGGTACATCGCATAGTGCATCGCAATACTTTTAGTCTTAACACATAATTTCACATAGCTCAAATCATATATCCACCACTAATAATGTCTTATAGTGCATTTTATAGCCACAAGAATTAATAAGCACATAAAATAAACAAGTTCAACAGTTTCAAAGTTTCAGCAGTATTACAACTTTGGCTGAAAAATTACCTAAGTAAATGACCTCCTATTAAACTTATTTTTATATGTATGGAAACATCTTTGAAAGTAGATAACTCTAGAATCAAACAGAACTCAATTCTGAGTTAAATTCATCAAGATATGACCAAAACAACACAAGTGCGCAAAGCTGTCCAGATTGATCGCGATTTCTGTTACCTTACAATTTTTAATATTTTTGAAGCCCTAAACGATTTTTCTTAATTTTCCAGCCTAAACAAAGGTTGTTCCTAACTGATCAAACTACTTACCCTGATTTTTCCAAATGTTTATAGATAGTATTTCAAGTCCAAAAATACCACGAAATTCAAGCAAGCAAAACTGTCCTGCACCAGCTCAACTACAAACTTAACCGATTTCAGAAATTTCGAGCAAGCAAATGATTTTTCTTCACAATTCATCCAACATGAAAGTTGTTCCTCTACGAATCTAGAGTATTATGTGATTTTTCCATATTTTTCCCAAAATAATTACTTGCTCAAACAGTTCACAAAATAAAACTGTTATAATAAAATTTCTGCATGCATATAACATATAATCTTGTATAATACATCAATTTCTTACTCTATAACACATATATATGCAATATACTTCTGAAATAAGTTTAGAAAAAGTCCCCTCACCTCAGATCCTTGGAGAAATGAGGATAATATTTGCAACTATAGCCCAAAAATTGAATTTCCTAGCTAATTCCTTGCTTAATTTCTCCTAGCTCCTCCTCCTCCTTCTTCTTGTTTATTTTCCTGGTTTTTCTTGCTCTTCTTGATGGTCCAGATCAGACGTGGGGTTGGTGGGGTTTAGGTGTAGGATTTGTTTTATTTTAGTTTCAATTCTTGAAGGAAAAGACAACTTTTTTCTTAATCTTAGTTTGGCCCCTAGTTTGATTTCTTTGCTTTCAATTGAGCCTAACATGTTTTCCCTCTAGTTCATTGAGGTCTAAGTGATATTTAAATAACTAGAACTCTAATTCTAAACTTAACTCAGTGCCTAAGATAATATTTTAGGTAATTACACTTTAGCCCCTCAAGTCTCTGATAACTACTAAGTTATCCAAAAATTGATCTTTTTTAATTTTTGAGTTATATCTTATTCTAACTTAGTTCCCAACTTATTTCTAAGGCATATAACGTATAATTAAGACATATATTACACTAGAATATATAGTTACACATAATTTAATATTAATGCATATGAGTTCGGGTCCGGGTCTCACATCCTCCCCTCCTTAACAAAATTGCGTCCTCGCAATTCCTTCATTCAATGTCTCTATTTTATTATTCAAGAAATCAAACCAACCTCAAACTTCATTTTCTAACTCCTAGGGGGTTACATTCTTTAACTCCGACTCAAGATATCATGTTCAAACTTAGTTATACATTATGATCATAGCCAACTTCATCCAAGATTCTCAACATGTACGAGGTAAGTAGTATACTAAGAAATGCAACAGATTAGTTGGAAAGGTATCAATAATTCGGAAGATAGAACAAAATGGGAGATTTCAAAGTAAATGATACAAGGAAAACATAAATGTCATGGATCAAACATAATGAAGAATGTAAGGTCCTTGAATCCGAGTAATAAGATTTCAAAGAAGATCAGTCAACGAATTCATTGCATTAGTAAAGTTAGAACAGAAGGAATGTTATGCTAAGGAAGTCACGTCAAAGTCTCATGCCTCGAACCCAAACTTTAGAACACGTTATATCCCTCAAGTATGTAATAGCCTCAAAGATAGATTATTCAATGTCTAAAACCTCTATTTCAACTCCAAGACAACTTTTAATTTTGAATCATCTCCAAATAACAATGATGAACATATAGTAGGAAGCCATTCAATACTTAAAACACCTTAGTTCTTCCTCAAGCATTATTTGATCATTACCTAGTCACACATCCTATTTTACATATAAAACAAGTAAGGCACAGGGACCTCAACTTTCTTTAACACAATATAACTCCAAGTCCAAATCCATCAAGTTGTAATTGATATTTTCAGTTTAAGTCCCAAGGTGGTTTGATCAAAATCTCATTCATAATAACATAACTTTGAAAGTCTCTTAAGTACCCATAGAATCTTGCAAGCCACAGTCAGTGAATTCAATTAACCCATACAAATACTAAGAATCTAGTACACCAATGCATCTTATTTCCTCGGATTCTTTCCTCTATCTCGATCAATCAACCCTAAGGTTAGTTCATCTTAATGTCAGCCAATTTGAGATTGAATAACCAACGACTCCTCTACTGAGAAATACCCTATGCAAGAATATCACTAGTAGCCATAAGATAAGGTAATTGACCCACAACGTCCGAAATCCTCATAGTATACTCTTATAGTTAATTGTCAATATATCATTGTCTCACTTCCATAATCCATCCATTACTAGAAGAATCGATTCTCACACTAACATTGTCTTCCATGAACAGTTAGACAAGTGTAAGGTTTGTAATGCGAGTCCGTCCACAACCTAACTATACAAACTCCTTCACTTAACAACTTTATACCTTGATAAGGTAACAACAATCAAAATAGATCAAATTCAAACCTCAAGATGTATAATTTATCCTTAAGCATGTTTACCATTAGGATTACATATATACACTAACCATATAACAGTAAATCAATTCTCATATACTTAGAATTATTTGATTACCTCCCAAGATTCAATACTTAATTATAAGACTGAAACTCTAACATCAACCTAACAGTATTAAACCCCGATGTCATGCACCGTATCAGTATATTCAAAACCTAACTTCAACAATTAGGTGGTAAATGATACAACCTAGGAGATCAGCCTGATGATTATAATAACATGCTGAAGAAGTAGTTATTATACAAAGTGAATGGAACACAAGAGTTACGGGAGTAATGCATGGCAGGAGGGGAATGTTATTATTTATAGTGAGGTATTATATGAAGCAAAACATTATTTAGAAGCCAGCAAATTCAGAAATCAATGGATAAGAGATATTTAATATCTAATATACAAAGCAAAGGAGTGTCAAAGAATCATAGCAGGGTCACAAATATTTAACACATCAACAAATAAGAATTCAGAGTGCTAAAGAATAAATCATTTACCTCATTGAGCTCTACACTTCATGAGCTTAAATCCCTTAGAGCCCTAGATCATTTCCATATTCCGCAACATACGGTCATTACAAAACTAAACCTTCAATTCACATTACTATATAACCATATAATCACTGACTGGTTTACAATTAATGTTAACCCTATAATTCATAGATAAATCCTTCAGTGATCGTTAAAGATAAATTACCTCCAAAGATATATCAAACATCAAATTCATACCCAACAGTCACAAAAACTTAGTCTAATCTAACCTTATAATCCATAGTTAATTTCATCAATGACCATCAAAGATAAAATAACTCCAAATGTACATCAAACATTAATAGTCATTATAAGTACTCTAGGATCGTGACTTTCAATCTACATAGTATCAATTTACCCTATTAAGTATCCAATCTCTATGTCACGTAAGCATCTTAAGCATTATATTCTCCTAGTCCTACCAATCATTAAGCCTATTGTTTTAACCACCTATAACCTTAGAAGGTTACTCAAGGGTCAATACATGTAAATCATGTCACCTAAACACAAACGCCAATGCATATTGGTTACATATAGTTCACATATAACACATACGACACATTAAGCATGTTTACATATAACACGTAAGCACATTGAGCAAATACAATCATCCTATCACTTATAATACCTCCTTACGGCCGAGGATCTTATCGCAACTTACGTCTAGCTAACTAGCTAAGCTCTGATACCACCTCTGTCACGACCCCATTTTCGTTGACTAATATAATCTCTGACACCATAATAAAACCTCAAGCATTATTGGGATCGTGATACCACGGGCTTAAGAAGATCACTCCTCTTAAATCCGATAAGGTATAATTACAAAAGCCCGAGCACTATACCCACAAACTAATTCCACAAGTTATATCTCCAAATTATCCATCCAAGTCTAAAAAAATATTATTTAAATAAATACATATTGTAATTTAAGTTCATGAATACCAAGGTAACAGTTTACATTAGTACATATTATACAAACTTCATCGCTAGTGACTAATATTACAAACATATTCCTTGCATGCAACCAATAATGTGCAATCTACAAGCAAATGACAACTTTTAAGCTTCTACCTCGAGCAACCTGCAAGGGTAGAAAAACGGGGTGAGCTTATAACAACTTAAGCTCAGCAAGGGGGAAAATATGTGAAGGATTTTCGAAATCATTTTCTCTTTTAAAAATCCATTTGAAAACCTGTGAATGTCATGCACATATTAGCAACAATTATTAAACACATCGCATCAGCATATAGGAATCACATCGCAACACTATATAGTAAACACATCGCATTTTTATAGAATAAACATTTAGCACATATTAGGGTAAGAATACACTTACGCTGATATAACACATCGCATCGCATTACATGTGGTGGCTGGCCAAATGGTTTTCAAATCCCTTATGTCTCCCAACACGGGGTATTCCGGATATACCCAAGCCTACGACCTACTCTCCCAGGGTACTAAAGTTCCTTAGCAATAGGGGAATTGGTAACCATGGTAGCCGAGCTAGACAGGCAAGCCCGATGCCGCCCGGAGTTTCTCGACACTACCATGCCAAAAGAAGGTTGCAACCTCTCCAATAACGCATTAATTTATACAGTGCATGTTATTCAGGTAATATATCATGTAATACGTTGATAATCACATCGCATCATATTTCACATAACACTTTTAGTCTCAACACATAACTTTACATAATTCTTGACATATATCACACATAAACAATAATTCATAGTTCATAACGCACATTAATTACATCACATGTTGTATATCACATGGTACATCGCATAGTGCATCGTAATACTTTTAGTCTTAACACATAATTTTACATATCTCAAATCATATATCCACTACTAATAATGTCTTATAGTGCATTTTATAGCCACAAGAATTAATAAGCACATAAAATAAACAAGTTCAACAGTTTCAAAGTTTCAGCAGTATCACAACTTTGGCTGCAAAATTACCTAAGTAAATGACCTCCTATTAAACTTATTTTTATATGTATGGAAACATCTTCGAAAGTATATAACTCTAAAATCAAACGGAACTCAATTCCGAGTTAAATTCATCAAGATATGACCAAAACAACACAAGTGCGCAAAGCTGTCGAGATTGATCGCGATTTCTGTTACCTTACGATTTTTAATATTTTTGAAGCACTAAACGATTTTTCTTAATTTTCCAGCCTAAACAAAGGTTGTTCCTAACTGATCAAACTACTTACCCTGATTTTTCCAAATGTTTATAGATAGTATTTCAAGTCCAAAAATACCACGAAATTCAAGCAAGCAAAACTGTCCTGCACCAGCTCAACTACAAACTTAACCGATTTCAGAAATTTCGAGCAAGCAAACGATTTTTCTTCACAATTCGTCCAACATAAAAGTTGTTCCTCTACGAATCTAGAGTATTATGTGATTTTTCCATATTTTTCCCAAAATAATTACTTGCTCAAACAGTTCACAAAATAAAACTGCTGTAATAAAATTTCTGCATGCATATAACATATAATCTTGTATAATACATCAATTTCTTACTCTATAACACATATATATGCAATATACTTCTGCAATAAGTTTAGAAAAAGTCCCCTCACCTCAGGTCCTTGGAGAAATGAGGATAATATTTGCAACTATAGCCCAAAAGTTGAATTTTCTAGCTAATTTTTTGCTTAATTTATCCTAGCTCTTCCTTCTTCTTCTTGTTTATTTTCCCGGTTTTTCTTGCTCTTCTTGATGGTCCAGATCAGACGTGGGGTTGGTGGGGTTTAGGTGTAGGATTTGTTTTATTTTAATTTTAATTCTTGAAGGAAAATACAACTTTTTTCTTAATCTTAGTTTGGCCCCTAGTTTGATTTCTTTGCTTTCAATTGAGCCTAACATGTTTTACCTCTAGTTCATTAAGGTCTAAGTGATATTTAAATAACTAGAACTCTAATTCTAAACTTAACTCAGTGCCTAAGATAATATTTTAGGTAATTACACTTTAGCCCCTCAAGTCTCTGATAACTACTAAGTTATCCAAAAATTAATCTTTTTAATTTTTGAGTTATATCTTATTCTAACTTAGTTCCCAACTTATTTCTAAGGCATATAATGTATAATTAAGACATATATTACACTAGAATATATAGTTACACATAATTTAATATTAATGCACATGAGTTCGGGTCCGGGTCTTACATGAGCCCTCCCAGCAAGGATTTTGTAGAGGCAGCTAAGGGCGCCCGCGACCCCAAGCTGGCAATGGTCCCGGTGAAGCAGCTCTTCCTCGACCTGAGGACGGCCATAGTCACGGTAAGGCATCTTCGACCGTGTTGATATGGTTATGTTTTTCAGCTTGGCTGATCATTTTGCTATCTTTTGCACAGGCCGAGTCCCACATCCTTTCGGCACCCAACTTTCTTGCCAGGGCCCAGTCTCATTGCGTCGAGCTCTAGCAGCGATACATCGACGCTCGAGCCGAGCTTGAGGCCCTGAGGGAGGAGGCTGCCCAGAAGCGCAAAGTGGACACAACGGAGATTGACCGGCTGACAAAGGAGCTCGAGGCAGAGAAGTTCCGGCGCGAGGCCGCAGCCAAGGACGTCTAGTGCTACAAGCTGGAGAAGCGCGAAGCCGAGACAAAGCTCCGGGAGCTGACAAATCGGGTCATCCTTCAAGAGGAGAAGGCGGTGGAAGAATTTAAGTCCAGCCAAGAGGCCGTGGATTGGTTGGCCACAGAAGGTGAGGCGATGGCCAGGTACGCTGAGTTGGAGTACTACTTCCGGGGCCAGGTCGCAGCTCGGGAGAGAATGAAGACCTTCTTCCCTGCCACTAAGAATTATTACATCGAAATCTTGGAGGCTCCGCCGCTGGAGTTCTGGGAGATTCTTAAGCTTCCGGCCGACCAGACGTCCCAACCTAAGGAGGTGATTGAATTTGTCCAGAAGGGCATGGATCAAGTCGGGGATGAAGCCGATGCTACCACCTCTACCGCCGCTCCTAAGTAAATTTTATACTCGCCCGTGTCGGGCTTTAGTAGATTCGTCCAGGTCGGGCTCTTTGTAATTGTATTTTTTCACTTGTAATGAAATGGATGTTTTTGTTTTATTTGCATTTCATTCGAGTTCGTACATGTGTACCTTTCCCTTCGCAATTTTCTTAAGTAAGTGGGGTCGGACCAATATAATGGACCTTCCAAACTTAAAATATAAGGAACCGAGCTGGACGCGATTAATGAATTTTCATCCTAATCCGAGCTGGTTAATTGGACAACTATTATCGTTGCCGACCTGGACTCGTCAGTACGATTTAAAATTGGTCAAACTAATGTTGACAGATGTTGAGCTCGAGTTTAGACCCAAACTAACATATCGACCTGAAGCCGGATTATACCAAGTTATAAATTGATCCAAACTGGCAAATCTAATCAAATTATTATTGATTATACCTGAGTTAGAACCTAATCCGAGCTGGTTTACTTTATCATTAGCTCGTAATTAAGCGTGGCCATCGCGTTAATCCGAGTTGGCAGTAGCTTAGTAGCTGAGGCGCTTAGGCCTGGGTCGGGCATTGCACTGGTTTACAAAATGCATTATATTGAATTTGTACATGTACTTGGGCTTGGGAGACGATTGCAAGTAACGTTTTGGCTCGGGGCCTTACAAAAGATTTCATCTCAGTGGCTGTTACAAAATATCCGGCTCGGGGCATTTACGAGAAATTTTGGCTCGGGGCCGTTACATTGTATTTCGGCTCGGGGGCCGTTACAAGAAATTTCGGCTTAGGGCCTTAAACAAAATACCGCTTCAGGTGTTCTGAGAGCCATGCATTCTTCAATAGTTTTTCGTACTTGTCGCGGAGGTAGAAGGTTCCGAGTCGGACTTCTTTCACGACTTCGTACGGTCTCTCCTAGGTCGGGGAGAGCTTGTTACCCGAGCACGGTAAAAAGATAGCATTTCTGAGTATGAGGTCGTCAACCTTAATAGGCTTAGGCTTGACCTGCTTGGCAAAGGCTCTTTGCATGGCAGCTTTGCAGGCCAGCATTCTGATTTAAGCTTTAGCTCGGAGCTCTTCGGTGAGGTCGAGCTCTTCACGGATCAGTGCTTTGTTTATTGCTGGATCATGGTGGAGGGTTCTACTGGTCGGAGACACGATTTCCACTAGCAGCACCGCTTGAGTACCAAACGTCAACTCGAAGGGCGATTCTCTCATTGCTGAGCTGGTGGTGGTCCGTTGAGCCTACAGCACATCGGGAAGAATCGATGCCCACTGGTCCTCTGCTTCTTCCAGCTTGGTTTTCAGGCCCTGCAAAATGATTTGGTTAGTCCTTTCAACTTGGCCATTACTTTGAGGGTGAACAATAGATGAGAATCTGAAGTCGATCCCGATCTCGACACATTGGCCTCGAAAGTATGCACTGTCGAATTGTTTGTCGTGGTCAGTAATGATGACCTTTGGCACCCCAAATAGGCAAATGATGTCTTTCCAAACGAAATTCCAAGCTGCCTTTTTTGTTATTCTAGTAACACCTTCAGCCTCAGGCCATTTGGTGAAGTAGTCTACAGCTACGAAGATGCGCTTTTTTTGGCCAACACTAGTTGGCAATGGGCCGATAATATCTAGACCCCACTGATAGAATGGCCATGGGCTTATCATCACCGTGAGGTCTACCGCTGGCTTCCTCTGTATATTGGCGAACCTTTGGCAGGTGTCATACTTTTTTACATTTGACATTTTGTTCTAAGGTTGGCCAAAAATAGCATTGCCTCAATGCCTTCCGAGCCAGAGCCTTGTCTTCCAAGTGGTTTCTACATACCCCTTCATGGATCTCCCGAAGTACATAGTTTCCCTCCTCGGGCCCAACACACTTTAAGAGAGGCCAAGTGTAGGCTCTCTTGTAGAGTTGCCCGGCAATTATGACAAATCTTGAGGCCTGTTTCATGAGTTTTCGAGCTGCTTTTTCATCCTCCGGGGTCATACCCCCTCCAAGTAGTCCCCGATTGGTTTGGTCCAATCTAAGCTTAATTGAGCTCGGCTACAGCTTGCATCCCCAACTGGATACTTGGTTCGGATACTTCTTCCACATGGACCAGTGCAAGTCGGCTCTCACCCAAGGCCAACCTGGACAAGGCTTCAGCCTTCATATTCTCCTCCCTCGGAATTTGCTATATCGTGAACATTTTGAGCCCTGAGGTCAAATCCTTAACTCTGTTGAGGTAGGCCAGCATAGCATTGTCTTTGGCTTCAAACTCTCCTGATATCTGACTAGAAACCAATTGAGAGTCGGTGCTTAGGTCGACTTCTTATGCCCCGAGCTGAGCTATAATTTTCAGCCCCGCGATCACTGCTTCGTACTCAGCT
Source organism: Ehretia macrophylla (assembly GCA_037974665.1). NCBI lineage: Eukaryota > Viridiplantae > Streptophyta > Magnoliopsida > Boraginales > Ehretiaceae > Ehretia > Ehretia macrophylla. The sequence goes on from CM075765.1 coordinate 64,729,777, forward strand.
TCATTGTTGGACACCGAAAAGGCAAACTTGATAGAGTATTGGTGCTCATGCCGGGTTGGGTCGAGGATGACCACTCCGGCTCCGCTTCCAGACTTCCCTGATGCCTTATCTACATGGACCTTCCATACATCCTCCGGGTCATGTTCAGTTCGGCCAGTACATTCCACCACAAAGTCTACGATGGGTTAGGCTTTGAAGGCTGTTCTGGGTTGGTAGGTGATGTCAAATTGACTCAGCTCAACTGCCCATTGCAGCAACCTACCCGACGCCTCCGGCTTGTGCATGATGGACTTGAGTGGGGCATCCGTCATGACCTTAACTGGATGAGTATCAAAGTATGGCTTCAGCTTCCTTGCCACCGTGATGAGCGCGAGGGCGAGTTTTTCCAAAGAGGAATACCTCGCCTCGGCCCCTTGCAAGGTTTTGCTGACATAATAGACCGGTTTCTGTTCCTTCCTTTCTTCACGAATAAGTGCCGTCGCCACGGCTGTCTCTGAGCATGCCAAGTATAGTACCAGCTCCTCCCCCACTTCAGGTCTGGATAGGAGGGGTGGCGAAGCTAGATACCTTTTCAGCCCCTGGAAGGCATCCTGGCATTCCGTAGTCCATTCAAAATTCTTAGAATTCCTCAATATTTTGAACAAAGGAGCACACTTGTCGGCCGACCTGGACATAAATCTGCGTAGTGCCGCGACCTTGCCCGTGAGCACCTGAACGTCCTTCATGCAGGTTGGCGGCGCCAGGTCAAGTATCACCTGAACTTTCTCCGGGTTGACTTCTATTCCACGGGTTATGACCATGAAGCCCAGAAACTTTCCTGCCTTGATGCCGAATGCGCACTTTTTCGGGTTCAATTTTATCCTAAAGTGCTCCATTACGGTGAAGGCTTCAACCAAGTCGGCTATATGGTCTTCCGCCCTTCTGCTCTTGACCAACATGTCATTTACATGGATCTCCATATTTCGGCCAATCTGATTTTTGAAAACCTTATTCACCATCCGAGTGTAGATAGCTCCAGCATTCTTGAGGCCAAAAGGCATGACCTCATAGTAGTAGAGACCTTTATCGGTGGTGAAGACAATCTTCTCTTTGTCTCCAGGAGCCATCTTGATCTGGTTATAGCCTTTGAAGGCATCCATGAAAAAGAGTAGCTCGAACCCGGAGGTGGCATCCACCATCTGATCAATCTGAGGTAGAGGAAAGCAGTCCTTAAGGCAGGCTTTATTGAGGTCGGTAAAGTCAATACACAATCTCTATCCACCTAAGGACTTGGTCACCAGCACCACGTTAGATAACCAGGTTGGGAATTGGATTTCCTTTATTTGGCCGATGTCTACCAATTTGTCCACCTCTTCTGCTATGATTTGTTGCTTATCATAATGGAAGTGCCTGCGCTTCTGCTTTACCTGATAGTGATTTGGGTCGGTATTCAGGTGATGCTCAATCACTCCCAGGTCAATACCTGTCATGTCAGAGGCAGACCATGCAAATATGTGTTCATTTTTCAGGAAAAATTGGCTTATACCTTTCTTTAGGTCGACAGAGAGTTCACTCCCGATTTTTGTTCTCTTCGTCTCGTCGGAGAGCTCCACCTCTTGAAGGTCTTCAGCCGGGCTCCCTCTCTTGGTATCCCTCTTCTCCTCGAGCAAATCTGGTCCCTAGCCAACCTGATATTTGGGTCGGAGGGAGTTTTCATAACATTCCCGAGCTGAGAGCTGGGCTTCGCAAATAGTGGCTGTGCCGACCAGGGTCGGGAATTTCAGGGCCTGGTGGTAAGTTGAAGGGACGGCCCTGAAATGGTTGAGTGCCACCTGACCTAAGATCCTATTGTAAGTAGAGTTGCAATCCATCACAATGAAGTTGGCTTGCATCGAAACCCGCTTGTTTCCGTCTTCCAGCTTTAGCGGGAGGTTGATGACCCCTTCGGCTCGTTGGGCTTGCCCGGTGAAACCAGCTAAAGTGCCCCTCAATGGCCTGAGTCAACTCCTGTCCAACCCTATCTGTTCAAAAACGCTGAGGAATAAGACTTCTGCCGAGCTCCCGGTGTCCACCATCAACCTTTTCACGGTGAAGTTGGCTATTACAGCGCTGATTACCAGTGGGTCGTCATGGGGCAATATCAGACCCTCCAAGTCTTCTGAGGAGAAAGTGAGCTCCTCCCTCTCCGGAATCGGACCCCGCATTGACCCATACTCCCTTCCAGCTCAAACATAACCCTTCTTGCCAGCCGAGGTCTCTCCACCCGACGCCAATCGCCCTAGAATGGTCTCAATCACAGCCAAACGTCCGCCCCCAGCCTGTCGCCTGGGTGGACTTCTCTCCCTATCTCTCTGATCGTGATTCCGGGTCGGCTGTTGATCTACGTACCTCCGGAGGTGACCTCGGGCTATCAGTGCTTCAATCTCTTGTTTCAAGTCTTTGCACTCCTCGGTGGTATGACCGTAGTCCATATAGTAGCGGCAATACTTAGTCCTATTGCGCTTCTCAGGTCGGCCTTTCATCCTTAGGGCTAGAGGCAGGTAGTTCTGGTATTGGATCTCCATCAGGATCTGCTCCCTCGTGGTGTTAAGGGGAGTGAACATAATGAATCGGGGGTTCTGCTTCGGCTGCTGAGGCTACTTGCCTCAATCATTTTGGATCTTACTCCCAGGTTGGGCTCGGGAGGTCTCTCCCTTCTTACTGGTTTCATTCTCCTTGTCATCATCCCTCTTTGCCTGATGGATTTCTTCCAAGTGTATGTACCCTTCTGCTCGTACCATCAGCTCGGCTACGGTATCCATGGGGTCGATGGCCAAGGAAGATATAAGGGGGCCCGACCTGAGTCCACTTTGATAGGCCATTAATGCCATGGAGTCCTTCAGGTTGGGTATTCTGAGGGACTCCTCGTTGAATCGGGCTGTGTAAGCTCTTAGACTTTCTCCTCTATGCTGCTTCACTGACAGCAATGATGAAATATGGTGGGTTGCACGTCGGCTTCTCGCGAAGCAGGACAAGAAAGCCTCAGCCAACTGGTGAAAACTTGCAATTGAGTCGGGACGGAGTTTTTGGAACCAGTCCAAGGCATTGCCAACCAGGGTAGTCGGGAATGTCTTCGTCTTCATCAGGTCGGTCATATCATGCAGAGTCACATAGTGATCAAAGTTGAGGAGGTGACTGGCTGGGTTTCTGTCCCTGTTGTAGACAGCCAGGTTGGGCATCCGGTGGCCGGTGGGCAATGGCGTCGCCAGTACCTCAGGTGAGAGTGGGCTAACGCCGAGCTGGTTAATGACCTTGGCTATGGCAACCGCGGTCTTAGCCTGCTCGGGGTCAGCATGGGCCACCTTTTTGCCTCTCACCTCTATGGGTCTCGCCACCGACTCCAAGAAGCCTTCTCCATCTTGAGCTCAGGTTCACCCTGGGGTTGGTATGCGGAACTGTGGACGCGCGAGCCACGGCGTAGCTGCTTGCGGAACTGGGTGTTCCACAGCTAGCTGGGCTACCTGCTCCTTTAGTTCCTCAAACATTCCGAGCATCATCCTCATCTCTGGTGATAGGTTGGAGTTGGGGTCTCCATCTGTAGAAGGGTTAGTTTCTGAGGCTAAGTGTATACGTTAGCTCGCTCCAACGTCAGTTTGGGTTGGGTCTTGGCTAGGCACCTGTGTGGCTTCGAGGTCCCCATCCGATCTGGGCGAGTCCTCTACCGGTGCGCTGTGGCTTCTCGTTTGAACCATGATGGTTTCTCAATGAGTGGTGAGAAGAGTGATAGGAAGAATTCGTTCCCACAGACGGCGCCAAACTGTCGAGATCGGAATCTCGATGTTAAGGTTGGGAAGCTACTCATGCCGAGCTTGAATTCTGGGTCGGCTCATCAACCTAGATTTTCGGGTCGGTTACCTGACCTGCACAAGGAAAAGGAAGGAAAAAGAGGGGTGATTACCCGGATTTTCCCCTCGGGCGTGCGAACGATTAGTATGTCCAAGCTGACGAAGTAGCTGAGAGCATTTAATGAGCAGTTACCTCAGAAATGAAAGGGTGGAGCTCTATTTATACTAAATTCGGACCTGACAGCATTTAATGCTGTGCAGCTTTATGTCCTATCAAGGCTTTATGTCCCATCAGAGCAGCTAGCACTGAGGTCGGGGTTTTCCTAGGTCGGGGTGAGGTCGGATCGACATCCAGGTTGGGTATTAACTGAATATGCTAGACTTGGCTCAGATTAGTCTGCCTCAGCTCGGTGTGGGTATCTTACCTCAGCTCGGAATCCCCCTCGTCAAGTTTAATGATATACCGAGAGTCATAATTGTTGGTCATGCTACAAAATGCGCGCGTGCACATACAGAGAAGAGCTCTATTTAGCTGGTTTTTGGGGCTAACAAGGGATTCATTTTGTTTATCCTGATCGTTGAGCCTGATTGACTCGATTTTTTTCCTTGCCCCCGACCTCTCACTTCCTTTATGTTGTTCTTCTGTACCATTCCTTAACACGATCAAGTTGTATCCAAGGACTCGTTCCAACTGAAACAAAGGGCATGTCTTACCAATTTCAAAATATTCTAAGATGAATTTTGAAATCAATGGGAGATATTCCAGCCTCAGCTCTCACAAAGGAATGAAGACATCTGAAATGTCAATCAAGACATTTAATTTGGTGCAAGTGATTGGTAGTGATGATTGAAAACGAAGGAAAAGAAAGTTTAGCGGTACTAATGCAAAAAGCATAGGTACATATTGATCAAGTTCCAAAGGACCAAAATGGCCTAACTTGTTATGTTACAAACATAGCATCAGAGTAGCAATTACTTTGTAACCATGAATATTGCTGCCAGACATTGAACAATTCATTGCCGTCATATAATATAAACTTGATCCGAGTTCAAGTGCAGCTTCTTGATATGATCTGAAGAAAAACTTCAGATGAAAGTGTCATTTTACTTGTTTACACGTCCGGTTATCGAATTAAAATCAATGAAAGCAAGTAAATTTTGCTTCAACTTGTTTGCTTCTTGCTGAAGCTCTCGTGCCGGATCTGCTCACAGTGATTTGCAGGGTAAACCGAAATATATATGTGGCCAAAGCTGCAGTGCAGATCAATTGAGTAAGCATTTGGAGAAACCAATAGCAATAAGACTGCAAGTGTGCTGAGAATGATCGAAAAAGCGGATCAAGTACGGCAGAACAGTCATCCAAGAAGTACCAACTACCAAGTTGCAGCACAAAGCTGAAGCCATAGTTAACCATATGAAGCGGCAAACTCTGTGTGGTTTGCATTCTTTGGCTTTGCCTGATCATGAAAACAAATCCCAGCTTGATTGAACAAAAAGAGCAGACGAAGCAATTCCTCATTGGAGAGCTTTGCTGGTCTCTTATCCTCGAACTCACCCGATCTTAGAACGGCAATCACTTTCTCCCTAAACAAACTAATCTCCCTCCTCGAGCCATCACTTTCCCCATCATCACTTACCTCTTCTTCATCTCCGTCACCAATACTTTCATCTTCTCGGCAATTCACTTCACTTCCCTTATCAGACCCCTCCAGATCCGATAATTTCATCAACTCCATCAACTTCCTCTTTTGCTTAAACGTTGCTCCCAACGTCTTATTCTTCTTACTAAAACATGTCCTTGTAAATGCCCACCACTCGTCAAGATCCACATCCGGAATCTCATCCTTGGGGCGGATTTTAACCACTGAGGAATCAACTTTCGGACAGGGCAAAAAGTCCCTCTTGCTCACATCCATTACAAACTCCACGTCAGCCACCAATTTCACATTCACTGCTAATCTGTTGAACCCTGAGTCACCAGGATTCGCTAATAACCTCCTCGCAAACTCTTTCTGAAGCAAAAGTGTCGCTGTCCTAAACTGATTTGCTCCAAAGACTAATTTAGCCACCAGAGGAGACGATATTCCATAAGGAATGTTAGCCACAACAAGATCAAACCGCGGAAACTCCGTCTTCAATGCATCATTACAGATAACCTGCAAGGAGGAAATAATGCAATTCATATCATCTCAAATCAAACCAAACCAAACCAAAATTAAGAATAAAACATGACCCGGTTTGTTAAGAAAATGGGCAGGTGCACAAGCGAAAAATATATTTATCTGTTTTTTTTTTAGTTCGTGGGTGATGCAGCTTCAAATAAAGACACAAAACAGTATGAAATACGTAGATATTTTTAGCATATGTGAAAACACTGAGCACCCATTAACCTTGCTAATTTTGGAAACGAAAATCACAGTCACTACTTAGTCCCAACTGATAAAATATTCTAAATTCAACGTCTGGTTAAGAGAACTTCCTCTCATGACGGAGATCCCACAAACCACTTTCGTTGGGTGACGGATTATTTAGGAATTCATCAATGACAAATAGTAAAGTATTAAAACGAAAAAAAAAAACAAAAAAAAGAATAAAGATCACTATATCTACGAGGCATTGCATCAGTTAGAGCGATGCCTCTCCACAGGAATCACTGGCTCGTCAACAGCAACGCCATCAGATTCATATAATCAACCATACTTGGTAACATAAAGCAAGTTTTCATTTATTTCTAAGAGGCATTGTATCGAACACGTGAGCATCAGAAAATCTTACAGTTAACCGATCTTGAAGGCCTTGCTCAGCAGCACGCTTATGCAATACCTCAACCATACGTTTATCAATTTCCACGGCTACGACACTTTTAGCGGCGTGAAGGAGCTTCAGAGTGAGGTTTCCGGTGCCGGGTCCGATTTCTAGTACGGTATCAGTGGGTTTTACATTTGATTTCTGAACAATGGAGTCGAGTACGCGTGGATTAGTAAGCAGATGTTGGCCTCTGCTTTTGAGCAGATGAATACGTCCCTCTTCGTTTTCGGGTTTTTTGTAGATTTTGGTGTTGGTTTCGTCATCGGAGTCTCTAACGTTGTTGTATCGACGGCTTGTCTTTGTGCGGAGATGTCGTTGGAGGAGGAGAAAGTGTTGGCTGAGAACTATGAGAGGTGAAAGTTTGGCTGGTGTTGATTTTTGGAAGTGGAGCATTTGAAGATTTTGGTTTCAGTTGTTCTTTGGAGTAGTAAGTTAAAACCGTTAAAATGTGAGAGTTTCTTGACTTGGAAAGCTCTCTTGCTTTTTGTATGATCCTTCGCGCGAATAAGAAAGTTCAAATTTTTACTCATATTCTCAAATTAGTTTAACATGAAAGGAAACAATTTGCTATATTGGTATGTTTCTCACTTTATATAACAAAGTCGAAATTTTGGTTCAAATTTTTAATCATAACATGTATCTACTCGAACATTCAATTAAACTCTTAACTGTTAGTTCTTCCCACCGAAGGAAACTCATAAAATTATTTTTATACTCCACAAAAATATTTTTAGATTTTTAAGTTCATCATTAGTATTTAATCAGATTTTCAAATTAATTTTTAAAGATCGGTATTTACATAATGATATACCATTTTTCATTGCATTTTAACACACAAAAAAAAAAAAACAGTAGATACTATTTTAAACACACAACATTCCAGATTCATAATATAATTTTTAAACTACAAAATAAAATATTTTAAAAATCTAAGAATCATTTAGACTGGCAATGGACAACGCCCAACAGTTAGATGCCCGAGCCCAACGCCGGCATTAAAGATACAGTATTAACCAAACCAAGCCCATTAGGATTAGCCATTAGGCCAGTCCAGATTCAATTACGCTGAGGCCTCCGAGCTACACTGCAATGAATTTTTCGGTACAAAAAATACCAGTATATCAAAGGTATGCCACCACTCCAAATTGAAAAGTTTTTAGAACAACCCCTCAGAGATTCTATTATTACTCAGCTTCCGGAACGACTTCTTAATCTTTTAGATGTAGATGAGAGGAATGAAATATTTACATCGTCTAGATTTGTGAGTTGGTAGCCGTTTTGTGGCTCTCATTTTTTGCTTATTATTCGCTTTTAAACGACTAACCTCCCTTCAATCCGGACCCAAAAAAAAAAGGTTGGCCGAATATCAATAATTCAAAGTGATTTTCGTCAAGCATGTTATGATATTATAATCTTTGGCTAGTGTGCTGCTACTTGCCAAAATGTGGAAGGCAACACCGACGCACAAGATATTTAGGATCCTGCTGTCGGCAGAGGAGCAAAGTAGCGGCCTCCATTGTCAATTATATGCTTAAAACTGCGTAGTGTACGCTTCATTTTGTTCGGCAACATTTGTACACCTATGGGAAAGTCCAATCACTTTTTTTATTTTATATCATTTAAAATGTTACATAAAAAAATTAATCTCAAGATTTTTCACAGTTAAAACGAGAGTTATACCACTAGACCAAATGGCTAATGGTCCAATCACTTGTTATTGATCTTGAACTAAAGTCTAATTTATGAAGCCTCTGCATGTTATGACTAATTTGTAATACTATTCTTTTTTTTGGCCTGTCAACAAGGGGTGGTGCTACTAGTATGGAGATTGAAACCCACCAACCCTTTTAGATGGGTATGGCGGCTTTTGTCTCTAAACGTTTTCCTTCTGAGATTATAAAAGTATTATTTTTCACTTGTCAGGAGAGCTATTTTTGGCCTTTCGCTTAGTAAATTCTTCTCGAGACTATTGAATTTTACTCGTCTTGGTTTTTAGTAGAGTTCACAAAGTCAACGACACAAGCAAGGAGTTTACGAAAGAAAACAATCCCTGTCGATCTTTTGTGGTTGTGTATTTATACTGTGAAATGAGATTTAATTGCTTAACTGAGTCACTACCATCATAAACTAATCGTGTTTAGCCTTAAAGTTTCCTTTTTTATAACATCTAGGACAAAATTTTGTGAAAAACTTTTAAATATGTTCTTAACTTGTTAATTTTGTAAGACACAATATTTAAATAGTTGCCCTTCATGATTTTTATTTTGAGAGCATTACACTGCTTTAGTTCTCTTCATAAATTTATATTAGACTTTATGTTTTGATGACATAGTAGTATTAAAATTCATTGTCGCATTATCATCTCGGAAAAAAAAGGGTTTTGTACTTGTAATTTAGAGGTAGAGATTGCAATACTAGGGAGAGTTAAGAGATGTTAAATTAAATTTTCTTTCCACTTATTACTAAGAATAAAAGATGGTATCAGTCCCATTTGCAAATTGGCTTAATTTCTCTCGTGAATTGCAGGTTATGTGGACAAAAATATGCTCAGAATAGTAAAATTGTTATTTTTTAATTTTCAAAATATGAGACGGCAACAATTTACTAGTATCATAGATATTAAAATTATTAAGTGACTACCTCATTCAAAAGTTTAAATTATTAGAGAGGTGTTTATTATTTAACACGCCCCCACAAGTACATGGCGAAGTTAATTTTTGAATCTTACACTTGGATAGTTTTTAATGTTTTTAAATGGGTGGCAATGAGTTTAAATCTAAGACCATTTTGGGACCTAGACTCTAATATTATGTTAAGTGACTATCTCATCTAAAAATTTAAATTATTAAAAAGGTATTTATTATTTAACAAAAATATCATACATCCATTATGTTTTATTGAGACAATTTTGAATAACGACATACCCTTTTTGTTACTAACTAAAACTTAATTTTAGATAAGTTATCATTTTGTATGATTTCATACGGTCTTACGCAAACTCGAGTGTAGGCGTGAAAACTTCCTTTGGCAAGCCCCCTATGGCAAGGTTTGTGATGCTATAAGCAAGATGGGGAAAGAAATATGAATGAGAAGTAAGTTGGCATAATTCTTTGCAATCAAAATGCAGCAATGATAAAGGACAAACATTCACTTGGGGCCCAAAATTTTGGAAGAGTATAATGGCAGCCTTAAACATGAAGGTTTAATAATATACTAGGTTAATCATTTTATTCAATTTTTAAGTGTAAGTTAGACATATCCACACAATTAATTGTCAATTTAATTTCTAAACAATGACAAATTAAGGTTTGCAAAGATAAGTATTCTGTAGTTTTGCGGTAAAAGAAGATGACACCGCAAGTGTGACTCATAAAAGACTCCAGCAAGCCTAAAAAACTCACAATTTATACGTTGTGAAATATTTTATGTTAGATAATTAAATTGTTCTATACAGATAAATCACGAATTTTAAAATTAATATATAAGATTTTAAATTACTTTGTTTGATACCTAATAATTTTAAGACGAAATCTCATATAACTTTTTTTATGATAAAAAACTCATCTTAAGCATGATTCACAAATTTTGTGATGTAATAATATGCTTCCATACATATTTCGAAATCAATCAAGAAATAAATAATATTTGTAATGAGAATATATAAGTATAAAATTAAAACTTAAACTACAATAAGTTTCTACCGACGTTTTCACCCTTTTTTTTTTTAATGTCATTGTAATCATCAATTTATGCTATTAAAAATACTTCATAGAAAGCATCAATTTATGCTATGAAGGATGTTGGGGAATGGTGAGACAGAGAACACGTAACAACTCGTCTCTGATCAATGAAACTTACTATGAAGAAATCTTTAAAGTTGCAACGAAATCCAATCCATAAATCAATTGGAAGATTGACTCGATTATTGAAGATATGACGAGAACTTGTGAGAAGAATTGGCATATAAATCAACTTTGTTAGAAGATCAGTCAACTCACCAACTGATTGGATTACAAACCAAGCACATCATCTTTCTTTATCTTTTGATTGGTTATCAAATGTTCTTCCTTTTTTTTATTTACTACTTCAAGCAGATTCACAAACTGTGAGATTAGACTAATGTATTTTGTTTTACATTAACAAAATCTTTCTTTAAAAAAAAAAAAAAAAGAAGAAGAAGAACACGTACCTTTTCGGAGCTTAATCTCTTGCAAAACGACAACAAACCCAAAGAAACACTAAAAAAACATTGTGAAAAGTGCTGACAAAACGAAAAAGAGAAAAGGTGAACAGAGAAGTCAAAGGACACAAATATGGCTACGTGCTCTTCGTCCTACCAAAGGATCCAATGAAGATAATTGCCTTGTGCTTCTAGAAAATTCAAGTAATTATGGAATTGGAAAAACAAATTAATAAATATTGGAATTTTGAATTTTTTCCCCATAAACGCCATATAGCCAACAAAAACTCTCCACCATTACAAGGTCTAAAATAGTCCTTGCATGTTTATCGAGTGACATTTCATTATGTTGATTGTTTGACCAATATCAGTTTGAATTATTCTCTTGATAAGTATAAAATTGATAATGTTCTTATACCACTTGTGTTTCGGTTAGATAAAAATTGAAGGGATAAAAAGCCTTCAAAAATAGTTAATTCAATAAGTTTTGACTTCAATTTCTCTTATGATAAGCGAAAAACTCATTCCTCTGATTGCAGTTTCTAAATCAAGATAATTATAGCTAGTTTTGTTTTACATGATAACCCTCTTGAAAAAAGTTTACTGGCTATGTGATGAATCTCAAATTGGACAATCCTACAAAGAGCTAAATAATAAGACTTATATGTAAAGTCCTTATTTGTAACGTGAAAGGGTCTGTAATAACTTCTTGTGATTAAAATTGTTTAAATTTGAATTTATGTTCTTTCGTTATAAATATTATGAGACCTTTATTTAAATTATGACATGCATTAGATTGTGTTCCTACAACTTAAAATTTATAATTAGTTTATGTTATTTCATCACAAATACTATCAATTTGACTTAAAACATAGATTGAAATGTTTGGAAAAAAGTTACTAGCATAGAAAGAAGAACTCTGAAAAATAGTAAACAGACAAAAATTATGGAAAAGATTTAGGAAACACTATTTACTGGGTCAAGAAAGAGAAAAGAAAAAGTTAGGAACTAGTTTCCCGGTTGAAGTGAAAGTATGTATGGGAATAAACCTCGGAAGGAATATTGTTGACAACTGTAAAAGAGTATGTGCCAATTTGTCAGTAACAGTAAAAAAAAAAAAGAATTTGACAAATTTCAACCCCACCGACGCTAACGGAATTGGAATCTCTAGAGTGGAAAACAAAAGCCATTTATATGACTTGACGGCACTCAACGGATACCTCCTTACTGTATAACGGTCACGGCGTTACTATTTTAGTAGCAGAAGATTTTTTTTTTTTATCCCCATCCCATCTAACCCTATCGAGATTCGAATTCTTGGATTCCAAGTTAGTAGCAAAAGATTTGAGTATAGATTTCCATTTATTATGTATAATTTTTATTTAAATAAAATTTAAGTCGTATAATATATATTAAAGAATATCATTAACAAAATTGATTTCATAATGTCTCGCATTTAAAGCAAAAGGCATACCACTAAACCAAAGACATGTTGTTTCTATCTATTATATATTCATACATATAAATGAACAGTTTGGCCTTACGATATGCTCATTTGAACAAGATAGCAACAAACAATAATATCTAATCGTATAATGTCATTACTAGATATTTTATTCATCCATCACATGCGTATGTGGTGTTGTTCATTACTTCACCACCATTGATTTTCATAATAATGTTATTATATTATTAGGGGATCCTAATCCGTACTACAACAAAATAATTTCCATTTTTGTTAGTACAAATAAGGCAAAATCGTAATATTAGACAATCATTCTATGTAAATGATCAATTTTGTAAGATTTGCATTCATCCTCACCTATTTCAGGAGATACATCATCTTTTTAACTTCTTCCATAACTCCTACCTCTACTACACTGATTTTTTCTCGTCATTGATACAATTTAATAATGGTGGAATGGACGGAGGGAGACTAAGGGAAAAGTTCAATTAACAAAATATAAAAAAAAAAATCATTTCTAGAAAGTGATATTTAATTAATTTAATTGAGATAAGAGGGGTCGAGGAAAACATAAATTCCATATTGCTTTATCGAACGAGGAGTTGCGTAAGGAAGGCATTTGTTTAAATGCAATCATGCAAGTTATAATTGTCTTCACACAAAGCATATCTCAAAATAACATAATTAACGCGATACAATATGCTAGAGATAAGACTGGGAATCCAACTTTCCTAAAGTCGATTACATATCATAATGGGATGATACTTTTGGAATTCTCTTTTTTACGACGAGGAAGACTCTTTGTAATTCACTTTATTGTACGTATCTTGAAAGTTGACACTTTGAATTCAAATAATTTCTCAATGAGAATTTTTAATCACTCAAAAGAAATGTGTATGTTGCAATTAGTATACATATGCATTTTTGAAGTACAATAAAAGCCAAAACCATAAAATGTACTATTTTTTTCCTCTTTCCTTTATTTGGTCAAGCATCGTTTTAAACTAGGGTGACTTTTTATGATGTCTGCTTGTAGTTTGTGGTTGCAATATTTTTAACGGAAAACTCTTTAATTATTTCAAATTGAGATCAGTTTTTTACATATTAGAGATCGATAGATTAATTTAAATTGACTTAAAATTTTACAATCAAAACCTATTACTGTGGTAGGGCCTCAAATCCTCATATAAGGAGGCGAAACATAAGATAGTTGGTAGGATCTACACATATTAATTCCATCAATATATAAAAGATTAAAATCAATTCGATTGAAGAATTTTTCTAAGTTTAAACCGATCATTTTAACAAACGGACATCAACATAACCTAATCTTTCGGGAAAAGGAATGAGTTATGATTCACTTTTAGTTTGACAGGAACATGAAGCTACCTAATTCTAAGCACGCTGTCGGGCCACTCTCACGAGCATTAATGCAGAGAAGATGGATAAACTAATAATGGAACCAAGTTTACGTTAAGTTGTTTTTGTTCTTCTTTTATGGTGAACGGTAAGTTTGATTGGGATCAGTTTTCAATGATTAGGAAGTGAAATTCTAGTGATTCATTTTACATATAAATTATTTCAAACTATTAAATTTAAAATTTTGATTTTTCTCGTCTTTTGTTTTCTCTTTTTATTCTGTTCTTTTTTTTTTTTCCTATGAAATGGCTGGTGAAGATTTTATCTCCTAATCAATCACTAAAAAACACTAATGATTAAAAGAAAATCCAAATCTGAATATTGTCTATAATTGTTGGTCTTTTGCAGATCGACATGATTAAATTGCCATCTTAATTAAGTCCATCTAATGAGGGTTTCTATCGTGAGGGCAATAAACTCTAAATATGAATATTGTCTTCTTCATCCGAACCATTCCATGAATGTTAGTTAATACTCATAGTTGCCTAGTTTACGAGGCTATTCATTTTGCATTATTCCAATTCTACAATGAACTGAATACAGGAAAAATCACTATGCAACCCCAACAACGTGGTTCGTAATCATGTGCTTTAATCCTCTGAGTTATAGGCTGCCGGAAGAGGGGGGAGGGGGTTGAAAGAGAAGTAGATTCAGAATTAAAATACTATCTCAATTGAAGCAATTCAAGTAAATCAAAGAAATGAAACCAGAAAGATTCATATTACAAAAGAACTATATCTACATATTGATATTGCAACTCCTAGATGCATTTGTAGTTTGAAGTTCCAAGCTAGTAGTAATAACGTACTATATGTGATAATGCAATATTAGTTGCCTCACTTTTGAGAAATTGAGTATGTTTAAGTAATTGAGATGTATAGTTGAGACTATTGGAGACATGGGCTGCATATAGAAGCATAATATAATTGATAAGGTAAAATTAATGCTTTTTTCCTATTGTCGTTTTCTAAAGTTACTTATTACCTCGTATATTATTAAGAGTAAAATGCACCATACCTCCTGTGTTTTTACAAAGTTGTATCATAAACCTTGTGTTTTAAAAAGTCGCGTTATAAACTCTGTGTTATGGAAAACGTTGAATATAACCCCCTGCCGTCTATTTTTCTGTCAATTTTAACGGGAGTGTAATACACACGCTTAAAATGCAAGTATGACATTTATCAAACTTTAAAACACATGCAGAAGGACGAAAATACCCTTTTTAACATCAGTTGCTAATTGCCCTTTGTGTTTTCGATAAGGTTGTAAATGACCCATTGTGTTTTCGATAAGGTTGTAAATTGCCCCTTGTGTTTTTTACAAGGTTTCTAATTGCCCCTATGTTTTTTTATAAAGATGTAAATTGCCCGTTCAAAGATAAAAAAATAAAAAAAAAATTGACAATCCTAGAGAGAAAAACAATTTCAAAGTGATTTTCCTTCAATTTGAAGTTAATTTTGCACTAATTTAAAGATTTTAATCTACTTGTAGAAGAACGTGATTCCAAGTGAAGGTACGATTATTGCTAGTTGTAATATGACTTTGAACTTCAAGCATAAGATTTATATTTTTTATGGTGGACATCAATGTTCTGTTATATAAGCTATACATTTTTTTATTCTTTTAATTAAATGATATTTATTAGTTTAACATGGTTCTGATATTGGAAAATGAAAAATGTTGTAAATACCTCCCTTTAATATTAAAAAAGTAATAAATACCCCCTTCTGATATCAAAAAAGTTATAAATACCCCCTTTGACGGATTTATCTTTAAACGAGGACAATTTTATCTTTTTACAAGGCTAACTAACAGAGTTAAACAGAATTTGAGTTTGGGGCGTGTATGCAACGTTTTTCATAACACAGAGTTTATAACGCGACTTTTTAAAACACAGGGTTTATGATACAACTTTGTGAGAACACAGGGGGTATGGTGCATTTTACTCTATTATTAATATAGATTATTAATGCCCGTTCTACATATAGTAGAAAATGTAACAAATTCATATTCGAATCCTCTCATATTAATTTCTCTTTCATAATATTATGAGATGAGCATTTCGACCATCCATATTATAATAAGACATCTTAACCATTCTACATATAGTAGAAAATGTAATAAATTCGGATTCGGATCCTCTCATATTAATTTTTCTCTCGTAATATTATGAGATGAGCATCTCGACCATCCATATTTTCCCCTTCTCCATTAATTTTGTTTTTACTATTGAAAATGATAAAATAAAGAGAAATGTGTAATAATTTCATGTTCATAGATGGAATGTCATAAAGTAAAGCTATGCATGATGGTAAAATTTTCGAATATTTAACACTGATAATACATAGATAATGTGATCCTCATAAAGTAAAGCTATTCATGATGGTAACATTTTTGAAAATTTAACACAAATGATTCTTAGATAATGTGATTCATAAAATAATATGCTAACTTTCTCCACAAAGGAGACGTATTAATTAAAGACACTGTGGTCCTGCACATCCTCATGGTTTGACCATGAATTTTCAAGAAATAATTAAGTGATTATCACATGACAATTTGTTACCTTTACCAATATTCAAAATAATTTGCCTAATTTTGAGTTAGATTTCTTTTTCTTTTTTTTTTGAAAAAAAAGAGAGAGATATACCTCATACTTTCTAAAAGTAACAAATAAACCATTTAGGATTCCTTTTAGTACTTTTCCATTGAGAATATTAAATTTCCTTTTTTCCAACATTTATGTTGAAAGGCTAATAAATATCTTTTTGAAATAATCCATTTCTCGGGAGTTTGTCTCTCTTTTCTCCTTTCCTTATGAGAGTTATTTCTACTAGCATGTTTTAGACATGTTAGAGCTAATTGCTCCCCTCATCAAGTGTTTTCGATGTAGTTCTTTTGCTACTTTTAGCTAGAGATTTAAGACACGTCCATTAGAAACACACAATATAATAAGTTGATGAGAGGAGGAGGAAAGTTTAATCATTACTTGGCAAATAGCCACTTAAAGATGTTTCACCTGGTGCTAAAGATGTCATAAAAGATTCAACAAAACGTGTTTCAACTAATCTAAAGTGATTAACTTAGTGATAGAGTGTTTAAGACGTGGGCTTAAAATTTATTTATTTTATAGCTTCGAATATATTGAAGAGACAATTTTCTTAGAGTTAATCACAATAAATTTTAAATTTAAGTAATTCAGATCGTGTTTCTTTCTAGTAGAGTCACTTTCTCTTTTGAAAAGAAAAACACATTACACAAGTAATGGATTTTATTGCGGCAGATCAGGAACATAGCCTTGTTTATGTAATTTGTATTCTGCAGAATTGACCACACCCGTGAACAACTGAAGCAGCTCACCATTTATACTTGATAGAAAATGACATGAATATCATTCTGACACGCGGTACATTAGAAAAAATGTCATCCATGAATTTGTAGGTTGAAGATCATGTCTGTAAGTATGAAATGGATGAGGCAAAGCTCACATGCATGCAAAATGGGTGCGTGGGGCCTTTTCTTTTGGGCAAAAGCACTCGCAAGTTGCACCCAACACGAAAGCACCAACTTAGGTTTCTTGCATCACATATATATTGATTAAGACTAACAACACACTATCAGTAATCAAACAATTATGCCTTACAAGATCTGTTTTACTTTTATTATAATAGATCACTACCCGATCATTTACCCATTCTGCATGCATGTGAGCTTTGCCTCATCCCTTTCATACTTACTGACATACATGTTCTTAGTTGAGTGAAGCTAAATAGCTAGTAGCCCAAATGCCATTACAAAAATCAAGGAAAGAGGAAGGAACTTTCACGTTTGCTGGGAGATGTGTTGTGTGACATGCCACATATTCAATGACATAAAATCTTGTCCATGTCACACTCAAGAGTTGGGTGAATGATCGAGTAGTGATCTATTATAATAAAAGTTTGGATCACGATTTCGATCTCTATTATACCAAAACAAAAATCTTGCCTTTATGATCATATAAATAGTAGCATAACGCCAGATCTGGTATTTAGTGACGACTCTAGCGATCGGAATAGTCTGTCGCTATTTAGTGACGACTTTAGCGATCGTATTGTTTTTGTTGCAGTCCGTCATTAATAATGAAGAATGTGGGGATAAATGTTGTTCGTCGATATTTAGCGACGAATTTAGCGACTGTATTATGTTCATCGCAATCCGTCACTATTTAGCGACAAATTTGGTGACAAGCCCTTGCCGTCACTAAATAGCGATGGTTAGGGCGATGAACTAATTCCGCCGCAAAATAGTGATGGATTTAGTGACGAAAACTCAATTTTGTAACGACTTTATTTGTGACCGTCATTTTGTGATGGGATTTCGTCGCTAAGTAAATTTAGCGACAAAATAGCAACAAAAAACCTCTGTCGCCCGCCCTTGTTTTTTTAGTAGTGAGAGGTAATTATAATGTCACTACATATTTTTCCTATGGATCTAGGTATCATATGCCTGGGAAAAAAAATAAAAAAATTCACCACCTTGGGCTTACTAAGAATTTCCAGAGGCAATTAGAAGACTTCAAAAAGCTCGATTATAAATAAGTTTCAGAGAAGTAAAATTTTATTGTCTTGAAATATTCTCAAGCTAACGATTTATAGAAAATTAGTCAAAAGAATATTAATTAGTTCATAATTTTTTTATAAATATATTTTTGAGAGAATAAAGAAACTTCCAACTTCTACACGTTAATACTCAATAGGAATTAAGGAATAATCTTGTGGTGGATTACTCTCCTTAATAATTGGGATAACAGAGTTCGAATCTTATGAAAATAGAGGTAGGGTAAAAAAACAAAATTAATACTCGGCACTCCTTTAAAAAAAAGAGGAGGAAACTCGATCTCTAAGCGCGTGAGAATTGTTGACTAAATGCTGTGACAACTAAGAAAGTCATTAATTGATGATCTTGATAATAAAACACATAATCTACTAGTACGAACTAACAAAGATTTTGCATAAACATTAATTAAGCCACTAACCTCATATAGTTAATGACCCCGAAAAATCAGGGTTCTTTTATGAATGCTTGACTTACACTCTCCAAACATTACACTAATCTTAAATGCAAACTAAAAACAACAAAGCTTTTTTTTTTTTTTTGCTTCAAATGAGGCAAAAGTCATGAGGATTAAACTAAACGAGAAGATGTTTCATCTCTAATATCTTTTTCCATTGATAGTAAAACAAATCTTGAAAGATTTTCAATTTGGGACATTCCAAGTTATTTCCATAACCCCAAATTTATCACAACGTCTGCAACTTGCTTACACATCTACTTTTCAGGAAAATCTTACATCCATCTGCTTCTAATCAGCCGCGTGAAACAAGACAAGCAATTGAATAGGCGCGCGACACGTGGCAACCATTATGCTGAGTGAATTATGTTAAAAAATGCAATGACCATTCTATCCGTTTTTAGTAATATGATTATGTATATAAAATAGTATGGGATGAAGACAAACGTGGCATTGCAAAAGACCAATACACCCCTGAACGAAAAAATAATAGCATTGAAAAAGTCCAAAACACCCCTCAACGATAAACAATCAGCTTGTGCTCTATTTTTTTTTTTTTTAAATGAAAGTTGTGAGAAAAGACGAAAGTAGCCTTTAGGTATAAAAAGTTACTAAAATGGGTTCCAAATTGTGTGTGTTTGTACTATCTTCTCAACATAACAATTCACAAAATATAACAATATATGTTTGGCCTTAGGCCACTATTAGTAAAAAATTATAAATCCGAAATTTGACATATTATAAAACAAAAATTTTACCTTAATTTTGCATTAGCAAGATCAATTGCTGAAGATGAAGCGACACAGGCAAGAATAATTTCTATTATTTGTTCAGGTAAGCCCTCAAAGTATGAACCTATCCTTTTTTTCCAAACAGGTAGGATAGAAATTGTACGCAACACTGTATATTAAACATAAATTACAGTGTGAGAGAATATTGATGTACGTATTTTTTGAGATAGTTATTTAAAGTGAGCACGTGGTGTTGGATTGTTGGAGAATTGAAGAGGCAATGCTGAAAGTAATTGGTAATTGGTAATCGCTAATCATAAAGGGAAAATAATTAAAATATTGAATGTAGTAGTTAGGGAGTGACTTTTGGTAATCTGTTAGGTGTAATATTGATATATTATTTCAACGTCTTTTCACTTAAATTTTGTTAGTTCTTGAGTAATTTATGAGCAATTTGATTGGTTCCATGTTTGTTTTGCGATATGGGTGAATTATATGAGAAGACATGGATTTTGAGGCCAAGATTGAGAAAAAATGAACAAGGGCAAGCTTTTATGCAACTGGTGAAAAAATTGAAGAACAAATAGAAGTAGCGCAGTCATGGCGCAGCTGCGCAACGTCACAAGAAATTTAAGGGTAATTTGGTAAAAATGCGCGAAAAGAAGAAAACCCTATGATAAAAGAAGATATCAGACGTTGAAAAAAAAGGAGAGTTTTCTGGCGGCTATTTTGGTGAGCAAATAGGACATTTTTGAAGAGGAGAAAACGCGAGAAACTGCAAGATTGACGAGGAATGACGGATTCAAGACAAGATTTTGCCACGACTTTTTTGAGATTTCTAGTTTTTTTCTCTCTCTCATCATGAATTTTAATAGATTTTTTATTTCATTTACATTTATTATGAGTTGCTATATTACTTTTCTAGGGCTATGATGTAGCCAGATTTTGATTACTCGAATTATGTTGACTTGATTGGTTGATTGATTATTCTATTTTTATGCTGAGTATTTCACATTATACTTAATGCTTGTTTTGTGGTTTAGTTTGAGACTGAGAAGTGATAACTAGATTAGATCACGTGTGGAGTATCATTGAATTGTCATAAGCTAGAGATAGTTATGAGATCTAATGCAGCGATTAAATTTCTAAGATTTAATGCATTCCATAAGTTCATAGTTATCACAGAGATATAGGTAGCTTGCTTATTGGGATAGGGTATTGATGCTTGAGAAAGATTAATATTTACCTTAGCGAAATTGCTGGCAGCATAAGGAATAGTTGTCAATTGGAATTAATCAACTGATTTGAGTAGGATAAATCTTGGTGAAATTGTAATCCTTAGAACTATCGAATTATTGAATCAAACTTTCCATCAAATTCGCGATTGTTTAGTTGTTAGTTTCATTAGTTTCGTTAACTATTTAGATTTTAATCACAATCTCTCAAATTTTGATCATCTGAATAAAATTAGAGCTAGTTCAATTTCGGTAGTTAATAATCTCAGTCCTCGTGGGAACGATCTTTATTCATCATTTTATTACTTGTTGCGATACGTGCACTTGCGTTAGAAATCACACAACAAGTTTTAGGCGTCATTGCTGGGGACTGTGTCAATTATTAATATCGATACCAAATAATTTTAATTTTACTTTGGATTTTATTTAATTTTGTTTTGTTCTCTTATTTTCGTTACTTGTGTTTCAGGAACATAGTCTTTTACGTGCATACGAAAGTCAGGAGGTAGCAATTTGTTGTCTTTCGATCCTGAGATAGAACGAACCTGTCGGAAGAACAGAAAGGAGAAAAAAGCTACTACAACTACCCATCATTTGCAAGGGAATATGGCTGATATCGTGGTAGCACAGGACGGAAATAATCAAGCAATTAATCAGGAAAATCTGCCTAGAACACTGCGAAAGTATGCATTACCACCCATTGGAATTCAACCTGTGATTAGAAGACCAGCGATTCAGGCGCATGATTTTGATTTGAAGATAGTGACACTCCAGTTGATTCAGAATATTCAGTTCCATGGACTGCCTTCTGAAGATCCTAATCAGCACATTGTGAATTTTCTAGAAGTTTGCGGAACTGTTAAGTACTATGGAGTCACTGATGAAGCCTTGCGTCTTCGCTTGTTTCATTTCTCCTTAAGGGATCAAGTTAAGGAATGGTTAAACTCGCTGCCTTCAGATTCAATCACTACTTGGGAGGATTTGGTGCACAAGTTTTTGTCAAGATTTTTCCCACCTGGAAAGACAGCGAAGCTGCGCATATAAATTAATAATTTTGCGCAACATGAAGGAGAAACTCTGTGTGAAGCATGGGAAAGATATAAGGCATTGCTTAGGAAGTGTCCTAATCATGGAGTGCCTAGGTGGATGCAAGTTCACAATTTTTACAATGGATTAATAAGTTCGACAAGAACTTTGATTGATGCATCAGCAGGATGAGCTTTAATGAACAAGACAGCATATGAAGCTTATGCGCTACTGGAGGATATTGTTTTGAACCACCAGCAGTGGTCATGCGAGAGAGTCACACCAAAGAAGACAACTAGGATCCATGAGATTGATGCCATAACCGCCTTGACAGCGAAAATTGATAATAATCAAGCAACTGCTAATGTTGTTTAGGCGGCAGTGGTGTGCAAGTTTTGTTGTGGTCCACATTATAGTGCAAATGTCAGGTTGGAAATCCATTTGCGCAAGGCACAACATAACAAGCACAATATGTGGGGAATTTTAATGGGCAGCAGCACAATCAGTACTCTAACAGATATAATCCAGCATGGCGTAATCATCCGAATTTCTCCTGGAGAAATAATCAGAATGTGTTGCAGCCTGAGCAGAATAACCCACCACCAGAGAATAAGGTAAACTTGGAGGATACATTGGCTCAGTTGGCGACTTCGCAGACTCAATTCATGAATGAAACAAGGACAAACTTTCAGAACCAGTCTGCACAAATCAGAAATTTAGAGGCACAGTTTAGCCAAATGGCTATGATGTTTTTAGAAAGACAACAAGGGAATTTACCTAGCACTTCAGAGGTGAATCCTAGAAGAGAGGGTAAAGAGCATTGTAAAGTTGTCACCTTGAGAAGTAGCAAAGAGTTAGAGGAGCCAGTGAAAACCAAAAAGGTTGAGAAATGTGAAGCGAAAAATGAGGTGAAAGATGAAGAAAAAGTAGAAGCTCAACCACAGCCTACACAAGAACTACCAGTGGTGGTGCCATTCCCTCAACGATTGCAGAAGAACAAGCTTGACAAACAATTTGCTAAATTTCTTGAAGTCTTCAAGAAGTTTCACATCAATATTCCATTTGCAGATGCACTTGAACAAATGCCGAGTTATGTGAAGTTCATGAAGGATATTCTTTCAAAGAAGAGGAGGCTTGGAGATTACAAGACAGTTGCACTTACTGAGGAGTGCAGCGCAATCCTACAGAAGAAGCTACCACAAAAGCTCAACGATCCAGGGAGTTTTACTATTCCTTGTGAAATTGGCAATGTTGTTTTTGAGTGAGCTTTGTGTGATTTGGGTACTAGCATTAATTTAAGGCCTTTATCTATTTTCGGGAAACTTGGATTGGGTGAGGCGAGACCTACAACTGTTACATTGCAGTTAGCTAATCGCTCGCTAAAGCATCCCAGATGAGTTATTGAAGATGTGCTAGTCAAAGTTGACAAATTCATATTCCCTGCGGATTTCATAGTTTTAGACATGGAAGAAGACAAGGAGATTCCTATTATTCTTGGGAGACCATTTCTTACAACTGGAAGAGCACTTATTGATGTTCAAAAAGGAGAGTTGTGACTAAGGGTACAAGAAGAAGAAGTGATATTTAATGTGTTCAAAGTTATCAAGTACCCTGAAGCTAGTGACAGTTATTTTCATGTTGATAATGTACAAGCTATAGTGCCTAGCCATGTGGGTCGACTGGATCCCTTAGAGGCTATCTTAATACTAGATCATCTTGTTGATTTGGAGGATGAAGATGTGTAAACATATTTAAATTGGATGGACTCGTTTGAACCAAATAGGAAAAAATATTTTGAAGAATTGGGAAAAAGGTTCTACATGTTCCAAGCCATCAATTGAGCAACCACCTGTGTTGGAATTGAAACCTCTACCAGCACACTTACGCTACATATATTTAGGTAAATCATACACACTTCCGTAATTATCTCTTCGTCGCTCTCTAACGAAGAAGAAGATAAATTATTGAGAGTGCTTAGAACTCACAAATCAGCGATTGGTTGGTCTTTGGCAGATATTAAGGGGATTCGGCCCTCCATGTGCATGCATCGTATTCTTATGGAGGATGATAGCAAACTATCCATTGACGCACAAAGGCAACTTAATCCGACGATGAAAGAAGTGATGAAAAAAGAAATTCTGAAGTGGTTAGATGCAAGAGTAATTTACCCAATCTCAGACAGTTCATGGGTAAGTCCAGTGGAAGTTGTACCCAAGAAGGGCGGCATGACAGTTGTGAAGAATGAAAATAATTAACTTATTCCTAGAAGAACTGTTACTGGGTGGAGAGTGTGTATCAACTATAGGAAGTTGAACAAGGCTACAAGAAATGACCACTTTCCCTTGCCCTTTGTTTATCAGATGCTTGATATATTGGCAGGACATGAGTACTATTGTTTCTTGAATGGTTACTCTAGCTACAATCAAATAGCTATTGCACCAGAAGATCAAGAGAAAACCACGTTTACATGTCCTTATGGTACATTCGCCTTTCGGAGAATGCCATTTGGATTATGTAACGCACCAGGTACTTTTCAGAGATGCATGATGACTATCTTCTCAGATTTGGTAGAACGTGGAATTGAGGTGTTTATGGATGACTTTTCTGTGGTGGGTACGTCGTTTGATAATTGTCTTTACAAT
Organism: Ehretia macrophylla; assembly: GCA_037974665.1. Lineage (NCBI taxonomy): Eukaryota > Viridiplantae > Streptophyta > Magnoliopsida > Boraginales > Ehretiaceae > Ehretia > Ehretia macrophylla. The sequence continues at coordinate 64,754,139 of CM075765.1, forward strand.
TTGGCGTTAATGTTGAAAAGATGTGAGGAGACAAATTTGGTGTTAAATTGGGAGAAGTATCACTTTATGGTGTGTGAAGGTATTGTCTTGGGGCATTGTATCTCAGCTAAAGGCATTGAAGTTGATCGTGCGAATATTGAGACCATAGAGAAGTTGCCAGCGCCAACAACTGTGAAAGGGGTTAGAAGTTTTTTGGGACATGCAGGGTTCTATAGGAGATTCATCAAGGATTTCTCGAAGATTGCCAACCACTCTCAACTCTTTTGACGCAGAATGTTCCATTTGTGTGGGATGAAGAATGTGAACAGGCATTTGTAACAATCAAGGAGAAACTTGTGTCAGCGCCTATCGTAGTAGCATCTGATTGGGAGTTACCCGTTGAGTTGATGTATGATGCAAGTGACTATGCAGTAGGAGCAGTTTTGGGGCAGCGAAAGAACAAGGTGTTTCATGTTATTTACTATGCAAGTCACACTCTTAATGATGCACAATTTAATTACGCAACAACAGAGAAAGAGTTGTTCGCAATAGTATTCGCCTTTGAGTTTCGTCCTTATCTGATTGGAAATAAGGTAATCGTTTACACTGATCATTCAGCTATTAAGTACCTTATGGCCAGAAGGATGCGAAGCCAAGGCTCATTAATTGGGTGTTGTTGTTACAAGAATTTGACTTAGAGATCAGAGGTAAGAAAGGCACAGAAAATTTGGTAACAGATCACCTTTCTAGACTTGAGTTACCAGAAGAGATTGAGATGATGAAGTCGCCTATTGAAGATGACTTTCCAGATGAAAAGATCCTTGCGATACAATCTGCTCAGACTTTTCCCTGGTATGTTGACTTTGTGAATTTTTTAGCGGCGAAGGTAATTCCACCAGATCTTAATTATCAGCAAAGGAAGAAATTTTTATCTGATGTGAAGCACTATTATTGGGAAGATTATATACTCTACAAGCATTGTGCAGATCAAGTTATCAGAAGGTGTGTTCCAAAAGAGGAGATGAAAGATATTTTGCGGCATTGCCATATACTTGAGTGTGGAAGTCACTTTGGAGACAATAGAACAGTGGCAAAAGTGCTACAATCAGGTTTTTATTGGCCTAGCTTATTTAAAGATGCTCACACTTTTGTTGTTGCATGTGACAGATGCCAGAGATTGGGGAATATCTCTAGAAGGAGTGAGATGCCATTGCAGAACATTCTTGAAGTACTTTTTGATGTGTGGGGAATCGATTTCATGGGGCCTTTCCCTTCCTCTTATAATAACAAATACATTTTGTTGGCAGTTGATTACGTATCTAAATGGGTTGAAGCAATGGCGACTCTAACAAATGATGGTGCGGTAGTGCTGAATTTTCTAAAGAAGAACATTTTTACAAGGTTTGGTACACCTCGAGTGATAATTAGTGATGAAGGTACCCACTTTTGTAACAAGCAGTTTGAAGCTCTTTTACTCAAATATGGTGTCAAACATCGGAAAGCCCTCACCTATCATCCTCAAACCAATGGGCAAACAAAAGTTTCAAATCGAGAAATAAAGAAGATTCTTGAGAAAACAGTGGGCAATTCGCGCAAAGATTGGGCCAAGAAGATTGATGATACACTGTGGGTGTATCGTACTACAATTAAAACACCAATTGGGATGTCGCCTTACAGATTGGTCTGTGGAAAAGCTTGCCATTTACCAGTGGAGCTCGAGCACAAGGCATATTAGGCAATTAAGCAGTTGAATCTGGATATGCAAGCTGCACGAGAAAATAGACTTTTGCAATTGATTGAGTTAGAAGAGTTCTGGAATGAAGCCTATGAGAATGCAAAGATCTATAAAGAGAGAACAAAAGCATGGCATGATAAGCATAGCTCACAAAAAGAGTTCTTGCATGGTCAGAAAGTTCTTTTAGACAACTCAAGGCTTCGCTTGTTTCCCGGAAAGGTTAAATCAAGATGGTCTGCCCCTTTTGTTGTAACGAAGGTGTTTCCCTATCGAGCTGTTGAAGTAAATCATCCAGAGAAGGGGACGTTCAAGGTTAACGGACAACGGTTGAAGACTTATTGGGATGATGAGTTTGATAAGCACAAGTCCGTTGTCCACCTCAACTTGGCTTGAGAAATTGCTCCGTCTGGCTGTCGACGTTAAAACAAGTGTTTTTCGAGAGGCAACCTGAATTCTCTTCCTTATTTTATATTTCATTGTTTTAGTTGTTTTTAGTTAATTTTTAAATTATAGTTGTCGTAGTTAATTGTTGATTTTTATTGTCATGCTAGGTTCATGAAAAAGTTTGGGGGAAGCCGAGGTAAGTAGAGGTTCTACCAAGTCATTTAGAGGAGAAAATATGGTGAAATTCGTGTTTGGAGTGAAGAGGTTGCGTGCATGGAAGAGGAAAACAAGAAAAAATAAAGCTGTGAAGTAGTGTTGTCGCGCTAAAATCTAGCGCAGCTGCGCTGGCATCATCAGAAGTTACGTTTGTTTTAGAGTTGTTCAAAAGAAAAAGTAGCACTGTTGCGCTAAAAAATGGCGCTACTGCTCTGGCGTCCTTTGCATCTGATGTTCGGAAAAAAAAAAAAGAATTTTGTCAGTTACCAAACCCATTGATAATTGCCTTTGTCCACAACCCAAAAACCCAAAATCCTACCTACCCACCCGTAGCCCACATTCAATGAACCCAAACTCACTTCATATCAAAACAACTTCCACACTCCTCCAATTAGATCCAACCCACACATACTCATATATCCTACCCGACCCATAACCACAATACAAACCACCCGAACTACCCTTCGTCGTGCCGTCGTCATCAAACCCACTGGACTCCATAGCAATACCGATGAAGGGATGACGATAGCGCAAGACCCCCTCTTTCTGCTCGCGTTGTCTCTCTGGCTTTGGTGAGTATTTCCTTCTCCTTGGTGTTCTCCTTTTTTCGCTGATAGAAAGATTTGAAAGAAAAAAAATTTGAATCATACGCTAACAGAGGCAGTGAACGTCGGCCTATGTGGATTGTGTGTATGCTGAATCTAAAGAGTCTTTGAATAATTGGGTAATGTATGATTGTGCCCTCTTGATCTCAATTGATATTGTGTGCATGTGTTGGTAAGTTTTTGGTTGACTGACTTGTGACTATAGATGCTTTGGAGTATTGCATTGGTTGGGAAACTTGTAACTGTGTTGTTGTTAGCTGAGTTTTGTTGGTTTTACGTGTATTTTGGGTGATGGGTATGTTCTGGGGACTGTTTGTGATTGTGGTGACTCTTATTGAGTTTGTTTGGTGATTCGTAGTTACGTAATGTTGCATGGGACTGTAGCATTGTGTTGTGGGAGATTGCATGTTATAGCAGAGAGTCGACAGTGATTTTGTTGAGGGGTGTGAGTGAACAGTTGACTTTTAATGCTTATTCTAGATAGCCATGGCTCCTAAAAGGAAACGAGTGTCCACATCTGGTGCATCTACATCCGCCTCTAGGCTTGCTTTAAATACTTATATATTTGTTAGTGAGGAGGTTAAAGCTCGATACACTGAGAGTATCATAAAAAAATCTTTGGTCGTCGAGCGTGGTTTCAAGGAACCTGGACCTATAATTGCACAACAGGCTGAATCGCGACAATGGACTCATTTAATCAAATATCCTAGGCTGTGTTATGTGTTGTTGGTCTGGGAGTTTTATGCTAATGCCCCCGAGCATCAAGATAAAAGGGTTATGGTTCGTGGGAAGTCTGTTGCTTTTGACCGGGGCGTGATCAATCGGTTATATCAGGTCCCAGCCCTTGATGATGATTTCTATAGTGCCCATGGAGAGGACATTCACCCAGACAGTATTATCAGGTATTTAACAGATGATCGTGTCACATGGAAAAAGAGGGGTGATAAGTTTGTGAGTTTCCCGTCCTCTGGCATGCATAAGGAAATTAAAGCGTGACACATCTTCATCTGTGCCACCATCTTACCGATAGGGAATACGTATGAAGTCTCCAGAGAGTGTGCAACTTTGAATTATGTCATTGGTAACCAGTTCAGCATTGACATTGGGAAAATAATTAAGCAGTCGATCCTAGAGTATTTGAAGGGATGCACTACTGGGGATTGCCTTACCCAGCATTGATTACAGGTTTATGTCTTGCAGTTAGTGTGCCAGTCTCAGTGACTGAGGAGATGTTGCAGCCTCAAGCCCCATTGATGCAGACTACCATAGAAACTTTGGGGGCTCGCATGGCGCAACATGAGACTGAACATATAGATCAGGGAGAGGCCCCTATCACAGATATTCAGGCCTTGCGCCAGGAAATAGCACAATTGCGCCAAGACATGGATAAGGGGTGACAGGAGCGGTTAGAGCAGGAAGACCGTCTTGGGGAGCGATTGCTCCTTCTTCTCCAGAGACAGGATGAGTTGACTGCCCGACATGAGCAAAGTTTCAGATACATGGCAGAGTTAGGCAATAAATTGGGTGCTTCGCCGGCACCTGCTTTACGCCCCTTTTTGCCGACTAGTCACTACTTTCCTCCTGATGATGAATGACTCCACCAACTATTCAGGGAAGTTGCTACTCTTTTTCTTTTTAGAGTTTTCACATTGAGGATAATGTTTTCCTTTAAAGTTTGGGGGTGGCGTCTTTTTACTTGTTCTGAGTTATGTGTTGTTTTTGGTGTTAGTGTTGCATGCTTTAGTTATTTTTATTACGTGTTTTCGTTATTTAAATTCAGAAAGAAAAAAATGGAAAAGAGAAAAAAAAATTGAAAAATTGAAAAAATGCAACAAACAAAAAAAAAAATTTGCAAGTGATGCTGGAAAGATAAGAAATAGGCCGATGATGAGTAACGTACGAATGACATGATAATAGTGAGGATAATTGACTGAAGCATAGTTTTGTTTTACAGAGAACCTCCACTTATTGCACAGTTAGCCTTCCCTAGTTATGTTGTTGCTTAGAGAAGGTCTATGTGAATTTAAGTGAACAAAGAAAAATGAGTATAAGACTTTAGAACTTGTTTGATTGTCACTCGAGGCGAAATCCTAGGTTGCATAGAATTAGAGAAATGATTTAGGTCATCTTTGAATTGTTTGAGCCTTTCAAGCCAACCTTTGTAATAATTGAATATCCCTAGTCCACCAATTTGAGCCTAATTAGCCTTTTCTTTCATGTGCAACCTACAGATTCTTCCCTAACTTGTCAAGATGATTACCCCAATTAATGACCTTCCTACTTGTAACATATGATTGTTTTAGGATGATTATATGGAGCTATGTTTTGTATTGAATGATGGGAGGTATGATGATTGGGTAATGTGTTGTTTTGTTTTGAAAAAAAAAAAAAGAAGATAAAATCATCAGAAAAAAAGGGAAATGAATGAAAAGAAAAGAGAAAAGTCACAATCCTTGTAGTTAACATCAAAATGCAAGTTTGGGAGAGTATGGGCTCTTTATGTGTTTTTAAATGTTGTGAATGATTGTTGAGGAAGTGAAATAAAAGAAGAAAGAAAAGAAATATGTTGAATAACTGTGGTGGTACGAAGTAGAGTTGGCATGTGCTCCATTAAACATCCTCGAATAGTTGTGTGCTTACAAGTAGTTTAGCCTTATGTTATATCCCTTATCCTACCTTGAACCTAGCCACACGTTACAACCAAATGTAAAGTCCTACTGATTTTTAATGCTATGATTAACCTACATTAGTGGAGAGTGGCATGAAAAGTGAGCTTATGAAGTCCTAAGTAGTTGAAAATAAAAGATCCACATCGGAAATTCACTTAGCATGCATAAACTCATCCGGGTACAATTGATTGGGATAGAGGCTATTCACACACTCACTTGGGGGATTTGAAATAAAATGAAACCTATGTGAAGTTATTATTTCTCATGCTTATGATTGAAAGTCACCTCTTGATTTGGGAAAAAACAACTTGATAAATCCGTATTTTTAGTAACTTTAACCCATTGAATCATGTATATTGCATTATTATTTCAAGCTTAATTGTATATTTTACAAAAATTTAGTGCAATATAGGTTTTAAAGAAGAAAGAACAAAAACGGCCATAAAAACCAACTTTTGGAGTGAATATTCGGCACAACACTGAAGGAAAATGGTAGAACAACTTCAAAATGAGCAATTTGAGATTGAATTTGGCCAAACTGAGTGCGGAAATGGATTCGAGACGCTGAAAAACCTTGGATTAGACCTGGTCAACTTTTTGGTCAACAGTCAAAGTCAACGGTCAATGGTCAAAGTCAAAGTTCACCTACCACAGCCGGAAGCGGGCTCGAGCGTCCCTTTTCCGCTCTCGAGCGCCACTTTTCAGCGCTCGAGCGTCCCTTTTCCGCTCTCGAGCGCCACTTTTTGAAAAAGACAGATAATTGAACGGCAGAATGCGGACATAAAAATTATAAAAATAAAAAGTGCAGAAGGGCGTCGAGCACGCCTGACTGGAACTCGAGCACCCTCCTGAAGTTTTGTCTATAAATGTCGCGATTTTCAGCAACAAAACAGGCAGATTTTCCTTAGCTTATTTTCTGTTGCTCTTGTGAGTATTTGTGTGATTTCTTTAAGTGTTTTTGTTAGTAGTTAGTTTGTGTGAGATTAGTAATCTCGAGGGGAGGGTCTAGTAAGCCATCAGCATATCGAAATCATACCGGTCTACCGAAAATCGTTCAGCACGATAAGTATTCTTTGATTCTTGGTTTTCGTTATGATTTCCTCTACTTTAAAGTTTATCATGGCACACTAGACCTGAGATTCGGGGTGGTACGTGTGAGGTTACTCTTGTGCATATGTTTTGATTTAGATTTATTAAAGTCTCGTATTTTTAATTTCTAAGTATTCTTTGATTAATTATACGTATACTTGTAGTTATGTTATATTTAATTGAAAGTACATATACGCCCAGTTTTGTAAATCAGTGGCAATACGAGACTACCTCGGATGGATTCTAGTCTGGTTGTACCGACACCTCCAAGTTACATAAGTGAAAGATTAATTGAGAGATTGGATATCGTTAGGTTGTACCAACACATCCAATTTTGCTAATCAATTAATCTTCTCACTTATGTAATTAAAAGCTCATTTCAGTAGTGGGAGCTTGTAGCCCTATTTCTGAAGGACTTAACTTTTAATTTGAATTGATAACTTTGTACTTGCGTATACCGAACTATAACCACCCTGAATCATTAACCCTTTGAATTTTCATTGTATTATTAAGTGTTGTAATTCTTCAATTTAGTATCTTTGTTCAATTCACTTTTGGATCTCGTTACTACCGTGTCTTTGGATATTTCTTAGACTTTTGGACTTAATTTACCATATTTTTGGACTTTTGGACTTTTGGACTTAATCAAACTTATCTATGAAGGGAGATAGTCAAACAATTCTAAATTAAGGACTTAACTTAATCTGATAACCCAATCTCCATGGATCGACCCTCTACTCGCCACAGCTAGAGGTAATTCAAGGTAAGCAATATTTTCAATCATTTAACCTTACTATTTTTGAGTACAAAACAACGCGATCAAAAATTTGGCGCCGTTGTCGGGGATCGGTGTTCATTAAATAAGGTAAGTCTTTGATTTATGTATATAAGTATTATTATGTATATATATTTTAGATTTTAGTTCTTATTTTATCTTGTCTTTGTATATAGATTGTATTTCATTTTCATTCATCTTTTGGGTTTTAGTTTTATATGCATGGTCGGAGATCTTTAAAGCTACCCATCTTTGTTTTTGATTCAGAAATTGATAAAACCTTTAAATCCAGAATCAAAGCACAAACTTTTCTAATCATGGCTGATCAAAATCCGAATCAAAACCAAAATTCGGATCAAATTGAAAGTAGAGAAGTAGGAAATGTAAGAAGGAGCATAAAAGATTTTTCCACACCACAAGATTATGTTCCTCCACGAGCTATCGCCTTACCTAAAACTGATGAAGGTTTTAAAATAAAGTCTCACATGATTTCAATGCTTCCCATGTTCTACAGTCTTTCTAATGAAAACTCATATGATCATATTAATATTTTTGTTCATACATGCAGATCGATTAATACTAGAACTGCCTCAGAAGAGGTAGTTAAATTGAGATTGTTTCATTATTCTTTAATGGGTCAAGCACAAAAATGGCTTTACAAATTACGTTCTGGTTCTATTACTTCTTGGGATCAATTGCAAAGAGAATTTCTTGAAAGATTTTACTCTTCTTCAAAAACCAATGAATGTAGGAACCAATTAAATAATTTTTCTCAGTTACCTGGAGAGGCACTTCATGAGAGTTGTGATAGATTTGAAACCTTAACTCATGAATGTCCACACCATAGTATTCCAGATTTGCAATTAGCTTAGAATTTCTATCAAGGGTTAAATTAGCATAATCAAAGTTTGCTCGATTCAGCTTGTAATGGTTCACTTCTTGAAAAATCTCCAGAAGAAGCCACAGAGTTGTTCATAAAACTGAGCAGCAATTCACGAAAGCGTACATCTTCATCTAGAGAAAGAAGAGAAAGTGTAGGTTCAAATGATTACAATTCTTTGACATCAAAGATTGAAAATCTAACTCTTGCATTGGAAAAAATGGTTAAAAAGAAAGAATCATTGCATGTAGTTGATTCAGGTGAAGGTGTTCTTGCATCAAATCCCAATTCAATTTCAGAGCAAGCTTGTGCTACTTATAGATATCCCCGTAATTATGATCCGTTATCTAACACTTATAATCCAGGTACGCGAGATCATCCAAATTTCCGGTGGGATCAGAATCGGGAAGATGTTCAACAACAAAGACCAATAAGTTATCCTCCAGGATTTCATTCAGTTCCACAAGGACAAGTGCCTACGAGCTCTAATTCAGGTTCCAATTCTTACGGAACTACTTTTGAAGAACAGGTTTTGAAAAAGCTTCATAGCTGGGAACCAACTATACAACTGGTAAGTACACATACAAAGACAATTGCCAACTTGGAAAGACAAATTGGGCAATTAGCTAACACAATTCAGAAAAGGGAAGAAGGAATACTCCCTGCCCAACCAGATAGAAACCCAAAAGATAAGGCCCATGTAGCATCTACCAGTCAAATAGTGGAGAATCTTCAAGCTGTCACTACATTGCGAAGTGGTAAGAAAGTTGATAACAAGGTAAGTGTTGAAGCTTACGAAAATGCAAGACTTGCAAAGCAAAAAAGCTAAGTTTCAAGTTACTGTTGATTCATCAAAAGAAACTGCAAATGAACCAGAAACTTTAATTTCACATGAACATATTTCATTGACACCGAGTCCCAATGCACTATTTCCACAGGTATTAGGTAATCCACCTAATAAAGATTCAAAAAGGGAAGAAATGCTTGAAACCTTTAAGCAAGTAAAAATCAATTTACCTATGTTAGAAATCATCAGACAAATTCCTGCTTATGCAAAGTTTCTTAAGGATTTGTGCACTCAGAAAAGAAGGAATTCAGCTTTGATATCAAACAAAGTAAGATTGACTGAAAAGGTAAGTAGCATTCTTACTTCTCATGTTCCATCAAAATTGAAAGATCCAGGTACATTTACTATTCCTTGCTATATTGGTAATCACTGTGTAGATCGTGCCCTTCTTGATTTAGGAGTTAGTGTGAATCTTCTCTCCTTTAATCTTTTTGAACAGTTAGATATAGGAGAATTGAAACCTACCCATGTCACCCTTCAATTGGCTGATAGATCACTTAGAATTCCTAGGGGCATGATTGAAGATGTGTTGATAAAGGTTGATGAATTTTATTTTCCTGTGGATTTTGTTGTGCTAGATATGGAACCAGGAGAAATTCAAAAATTTCAAACTTCAGTCATATTAGGGAGACCCTTTTTAGCAACAGCTAATATGAAAATTCATTGTGCAACTGGAGAATTGGAGTTTACATTTGGAGATATTAAGGTAAAGCTGAATGTTGCTAATGCTGCTAGGTTTGCAGATGGAGATGATGGTCTTGAATGTTTTATTCTTAATACAATTGATCCATTAATTGAAGAGTCTTTTCTTAGTCTCATGCAAAAAGATTTTTTGGAGAATACTCTGAATGATGATGAAGTAGTATTGAGTAGGTTTGAGGAGGAATCTGATGAATCTTTAGAGAGCAGATTAAGATTTGATGAACAACTTCAGGTTTGTGCAATAGAACCATCATTGACTCTTTCTAAAGAACCCATGCTTCTTTCTATACAATCTCCTCCTGAGTTGGAACTTAAGAAACTTCCTAGTCATCTCAAGTATGTTTTTCTAGGATCAGATCAAACACTTCCAGCTATTATTGCTTCTAACCTTTCTTTGGAGCAGGAAGCTAAACTTGTAGATGTGTTGTCTAAGAACAAGGAAGCGTTAGGCTGGATTGTTGCAGACCTCAAAGGAATAGATCCCTCCTTTTGCATGCATAAGATTAATTTGGAAGATGGAGCCAAGACATCTAGAGAGATGCAACGTAAGTTGAACCCGAACATGAGGGAAGTTGTAAAGAAGGAAATAGTGAAGTTGTTAAATGCAGGTATCATTTATCATATTTCGGATAGTAAATGGGTTAGTCCTATACAGGTTGTGCCTAAGAAATCAGGAATCACTGTGGTGACAAATGATAAAGGTGAATTGGTACCTACCCGCACCACAACTGGATGGCGTGTGAGTATTGATTATAGGAAACTCAATGCTGCAACAAGAAATTATCATTTTCCTTTACCATTCATTGATCAAATTTTGGATAGTTTGTGTAACACCCCGGCCCTTCACGAGACCAGAAGTTCTATTAAACAATCTATACTCATCCCAATACCAAACTCGGTCACAAAAATTAGAAAAAAACGGACGGAGTCTCCCCTGTTTATAGGACAACTGGATACCTATAAACAGTAAATAAAGCCACAAATATAACCCACATCATTCTCATACAAGTCTAACTCCAACCATGCCCCATCTCAAAGCCATCCGAGCCTTAGACTAACATAAACATCAAACATACAAGCATGCAATCATTAACTGTTAAAGGTTCATGATTATAATCTCACTTATCATACCACTATATCATTAACTAGTTTTCTTTCTTATAATTTAAGTCCGTCAACCAGTCAAAACATGCAAGCATGCAGCTACTAGACAATAAAGTAAAGATTACAAGATATTACAACATTACAAGCCATTCGCAACTATTAATACATTCTAAATTTAACTTTACAATTATGAAACTGTATTCAATGACAATCTACGTAAGCCAGCATAATCAATCGCAAAACTCTCGAGCCTTCTTTTCTACCTCCGATAGCACTAAACCTGAAAGGTGTTAGAAACGAGGATGAGTATACAACATGTATACTTAGTGAGGAAAAGGAAATTAGAACAGTATACTGGGGGTTCGTGTAATGTAGCAACTTAACACATTTAATACAATAAATAAACAATGGATAACAATTCTAATACCACACTTTAAAAAGAATACGATCAATAACCCTTATCACTCCAAGTCTTCGATTCTCGATCCACGAATCACGACTCGATCACGATATGCCGGCATCCCAAACACCAAAGGGTACTCCGGATGTACCCAATCCTACGACCCAACACCCCTGGAAATCTCCGGACCAGGCGAGTGAGGGAATAGGGTACGGAGCTAGAGCAACCAACCCTGGCAAGCCCGCTGCCCCCAAGAGAGGCCCATCATATCCGCCCCGATGATAAGGTTGCGCAACCATTGACTCAATAACACAGGAAGCAATAATAATAACAGTATAACAAAATAAGCTGATATATAAACAAAGAGGACAACAAAAGAGGTTGTCCTTGAGCACACACATCATCAATCACGCCATACGATAAAATATGATACATTCATTAGTCTATAATTGCTAAACTAATCCAACTAAAACACTTAAATCACTTAGTATCAAACATTTATCATATAACAAGATAAGACACTCAGAATGCACATAGAATTGATCCCTCACCTTTTAGGAAGCCAAACCTGCGCGAATTAAGCCAAAATTCCCTCAATATTCTCCAAAAGCATCAATTCTCTTGAATTATCACTACCTAATACAATCAACTATATGTATAAGAAGTGATTTCTTATTCTCAACTAAAGCTAGTTCATAAAGCCATTAATTTATCTAACTCTATTTGATTCCCTTTAATTCACATAACTAACAATATATTTCATTGTTCAACATGCATTCTAATAATTATTTAAACAACAGATAACTCAAGTGATCACATGTGCAACATTCTTTAATGTTCTAAGTATTACTCAAAGACAATAGTATAATAACTAACATATACATAGCAAGAATAATTCATATAAGTAGAAACACTATATAACATCTAACCAATAAGTTATATAAGCGTATCTTTACACATATAATGCAATTAATAAGCAATATAAACATGTTTACTCAATCTTTAACTAGTATTAATATAGCTTAACTCACAACTTCTCCGAATAGATGAACTTGTTACATAAGTACATTTAAACATTTATCCAATCAATCAAGAATCAACTAACAACAATTATTACCATGGTTCATTACTAGTTCCTTTAGTTCATTCTAAATTCATACTCAACCAAAGCCATGTAAACCAAGCAACTTAATTCACGAGACTTCACTACTATAATACGTACACTACACAAAGACATATAAACATTTAATTACTCAATTATAAAGCAATTATCATGAAATTAACTAAGCGAACACAAAATGGTCAATATTATACTTTTCACAAAACTTAACTAAAAGCTCACTCATACCTTAGAATAGCATTTAGACATGCTGGGAGCAACTACAAAGCAATACAAGTACTAAAGCAATTAATTCATTCATTTCCCCTTTGTTCAACTAGGCTATTTAGCTTCTTACCGGAATTCAATGATCAAGTTAAGCTAGCTAACCATCCTACCAATCTAAGGATACCTAAATACCTCGTTTAGAACCTCCAAATCATAACCTAGAGTACACGTACACGAAAACACCGAAAATGTCTCTTTGTGGATTTACACTACAAGTACCAATTTTGGAACCCAAACAAGCGAAACGAAAGCACTTCTAAGGGTTCAATACTTAATAAAGACTAGCCATAACCTCGAAACGTGTCCGGATTCGAGTTAACCCCGAAACCCCTTATTAAAGTAGCCTATTTTGATCAAATATCTCAAATTTTGAACATTGCAAGTGTAATTAACATTTTTTCCACGCTTATGGACCTAATTAGCAACTACTAGAAGCCTCGAATCGAATTAAATTGCAACTTTTTTCGGAAACCCTAGTTTGGCAGTATTCATCATCTTTCCCAAGTGCCATTTTCATTTTCAAGAATTCAACAAGCATTTTAAACTATCAAATATATTCTATGAAGTCATTAGAGCATATAAGAAGCAACAGAACAAATATTAAACCACTACAATATTAGATCACAAAAATAATAGCACAAACTTTAATTGAATTTAATACAAGAATAGAATGCACCATCACCTCATTAGAAGATCAAAGAATGGTCTTAAGGTCCTAAGGATGATGCACAACCAATTTGGGAAGCAATGGGAGCAAGAATGAAGCAATGAGCAATTTTTTTTTTAGAGAAGTTACTATTCTCGTAACTCTTTCTTGGCCATTTTTTTTACCCTTTTTTTGTTTCTTGACTTATAATGTTCTCATGAGATGGTCAAAGGGTGGGTCAAGCAATTAGGGCATTTTAGTAAGGGTAAATGGGTCACTTGGGTGTTTAAATTTCAGCAAAACATAATGCCAAAATCTGAAAAATCTGAAAAAAATCCCGCTAGTACTATTCATCAGACATTTTGCGAATGTTTTTCCATTGATCCCGATATGCAATGTACGCACGGTCAAGAGCTATAGTCCCCTAAAAATATGTAGTATTTTATAAAAATATAAAATGCATGAAATTAACCATTTGAATTTATAGAAATATGAAAAAAAAAAATGAAGTATTTAGCTAAGTTACATTTAAGTTAACCATTTAATGAATGTAATTAATGAAGTGTTAGGTTCGGGGTGTCACAGGTTGGCAGGACAAAGTTATTACTGTTTTCTTGACGGGTACTCGGGATACAATCAGATCCTTGTGGACCCTGAAGATCAGGAAAAGACAATTTTTACATGTCCTTTTGGCACGTTTGCTTATAGAAGAATGTCTTTTGGCCTTTGTAATGCACCAGCCACTTTTCAACACTGCATGATGTCTATTTTCACTAATATAATGGATGAATTTGTTGAAGTTTTCATAGATGATTTTTCTATCTTTGGCTCTTCATTTAACACTTGTTTGAATAATCTTTCTTTGGTGTTGAAAAGATGTCAGGAATCTAATCTCATACTCAGTTGGGAGAAAAGTCATTTCATGGTTCAAGAAGGAATTGTTCTTGGACATATTATATCCAAGGAAGGAGTTCAGGTTGATAAAGCTAAGGTTGATATTATTTCTGATTTTCCCCCTCCAACAACTGTTAAACAGGTGAGATCATTCCTTGGACATGTTAGTTTTTACCCACGATTTATAAAGAATTTTAGTAAGATTTCTAGACCTTTATCAAATTTGTTGGCACAGGATACTCTATTCCAATTTGATGAAAAATGTGTTACTGCTTTTGAAACACTGAAAAATGTAATTTCCACTGCCCCACTAATTCAGCCGTTGGACTACTCTCTTTCTTTTGAAATTATGTGTGATTCTTCGGATTATGTCATAGGAGCTGTATTAGGTCAACGCAAGGATCGTGTTCCTTGTATGATCTATTACGCCAGCCGAACTTTGGATGATGCCCAGAAAAACTATACCACCACAGAGAAAGAATTGTTTGCTGTAGTTTTTGCATTAGAAAAGTTTCGGTCTTATGTGTTAGGGTAAAAAATAATCATTTATTCTGACTACTCGGCGTTAAGATACCTGTTGGAAAATAAAGATACTAAATCTAGGCTTATTCAATGGTTGTTATTAATTCAAGAATTTGATTTAACAATCAAAAATAAGAAAGGTCGAAAAAATGTTGTTGCTGATCATCTGTCAAGGATTGTAACTCAAGAAACAAAAAATGAATTACCCTTGAGAGATACATTTCCTAACGAACAATTACTGCTAATTTCTGCTCCCAAACTTCTGGTATGCTCATATTGTGAATTATCTTGCAGTAGGTAAAATACCCAAGGAATGGAACAAGGCTGAAAGAGATCGATTTTTCTCAATAGCAAAGCATTATTTCTGGGAAGATCCTCATTTGTTCCGTGTTTGCCTTGATCAAATTATTCGCAGATGCATTCCAGAGTTTGAACAGCTAAGCATCGTGTCATTTTGTCATTCGCAAGAATGTAGAGGACGCTTTGAAGGACGACGGACAACTATCAAAATTCTGCAAAGTGGGTTTTATTGGCCCACATTAATCAAGGATGCTCATGAGTTTTGCAAAGCATGTGAAAGATGCCAAAAGACAAGTAACATGGGAAAGAGGGATACGATGCCCTTAAATCCCATATTGGTTTGTGAACTTTTGATGTTGGGGCTGTAATTGGGGAAAATATGATGAGTCTTATAGATCACATGAAGAGGTTTGATGCTACATCTACACTTCATTTTCCTCGATTGATTGTTTCTTTACTTCAACGGTTTACTTTTCCTTTTTCACCTGATGAGCCATTCATGGATCTTCTTATTGTTTTGTATGGTGAATTGGAGTTTACAAAGAGTCTTAAACATTTGGAGCACGCTGTTCGAAAGATGCCCTTAGCATTAAATGCTCCACAACCCTCATTTCAACCTACTGAAGGTGCCACTTCTTCCCAACAACGAGGTGATCAATCTAAAGAATCATTGATGGAAAAAATGTACCGAGAGCTGCAAGCCATGAATACTAACCTTACTGCAGGATTGGATGAAATAGGTGGACTGAAAGCTGAATTTGCTGATTTTAAGCAGTCATAGAGGGAAGAGTTTGCTGCATTACGAGCTAAACTTGCTTCAATGAAAGGTTCAGGCTCCGGTCCTCAGCCGCCACCACCACCATAATTCAGTGGCGTGCTTTCTATGTTATTTTAGTTTATGTTTTTTATTTTATCTTTCTTTAGAAATATTTTAGTTTTTATTTAACTCACGGCTAATGTTGGTTTTTGAGATTTTGATTAACAATTCTTCTTTCATAAGTTTTTGAGGAATGTTGCATGAATTATTTATCAGGTTGTATCTTTCTTTTTCCTTTGCATTACATAGTTTTTCTTTCATTGAGGGCAATGTAAGGCTTGGGTTTGAGGAGGAGGAAAAAGTTGATCCCATCCTGGTATATATAAAAAAAAAACTTTACTTCACTTATTCATGATAATTAAAATTGAGTGGTTAATTGTTGAAATATGGTTAGATTGTGATAAAATACTTAAATTAACTGTGAATTTGGAATGAAAAAATGATTAGCCGCTAAGAGTTGAGTTTGTATCTAGATTTTTTTGAAACCTTGTTAATTATTATTACATCCCAACGGCGTCACATGATTCAATTAGAAGTTTTTGATTAATTATCAAAAAAGGAGTAGATTGAGATGTTTTCAATGTGAGATGTTGTGTTTTATTAAAATTTGACTTATTTTTCTAGATCGGAATACTTCTTTTTAAAAAAATATATATATATTTAGATGACTCGCTTATTGTCATTTAAAGATCAAAAGTGTTGATTCAGCAAAAAAAGACAGAAAAGAAACTCATAACAAAATGCTTTCTTCTAACCATTTTTGAGCATTTTTTGTTATGAAAAAGCTATCGATACAAATCATTCCAGACAAGCCTTCTTTTACCAAACACAATTCAACCGAAGAAAAACAATACTTCAAGAAAGTCTTTGAATCAACCAACATCTACCATTCGAGTCATCTATTCATAAAAAAATCTAAGGGAATATTACATAATTTGGAAGGTAGTTAAGTTTTAACATTTCATGATTATCCATAGAAAATATTGTCGATTTTATAAATTTTGCGTGATTAATTTTCTTACCTCTTAATTGTGTTACAAGTGCTTAAAAAGGTTCAAATGATTTTTTGTAATTAAGTTGGTTTCATTTATTCTAGATACAAAGCGATTTCTTGGGGTGGAATTGTTTGGAAGACAAATTCACTGTTAATCTTGTATTTTATAAAATTTAACTATATGAATACATTGACTGCTCAGATTTAATATTTTTGAATCTATGAAGTAATTGATACCTTTACTTGAGGACAATCAAAGAATGATTTTGAGGAGGTTGATAAATCCGTATTTTTAGTAACTTTAACCCATTGAATCATGTATATTGCATTATTATTTCAAGCTTAATTGTATATTTTACACAAATTTAGTGCAATATAGGTTTTAAAGAAGAAAGAGCAAAAACGACCATAAAAACTAACTTTTGGAGCGAATATTCGGCGCAACACTAAAGAAAAATGGTAGAACAACTTCAAAACGGGAAATTCGAGATTTAATTTGGCCAAACCGAGTGCGAAAACGGATTCAGAACGCTGAAAAACATTAGAATAGACCTGATCAACTTTTTGGTCAACGGTCAAAGTCAACGGTCAATGGTAAAGTCAACCGAGCTGGTCAAAGTCAAAGTGCACCTACCACAGCCAGAACAGCGCTCGAGCTTCCCTTTTCCGCGCTCGAGCGCCACTTTTTGAAAAAGACAGACAATTGAACGGCAGAATGCGGATGAAAAAGGACATAAAAATTATAAAAATAAAAAGTGCGGAAGGGCGCTCGAGCGCGCTTGACTGGAGCTCGAGCGCCCTCCTGAAGTTTTGCCTATAAATGTCACGATTTTCACCAACAAAACGGGCAGATTTTCCTTAGCTTATTTTCTGTTGCTCTTGTGAGTATTTGTGTGATTTCTTTAAGTGTTTTTGTTAGTAATTAGTTTGTGTGAGATTAGTAATCCCGAGGAGAGGGTCTAGTAAGTCATCAACATATCGAAATCATACCAGTCTACCGAAATTCGTTCAGCACGATAAATATTCTTTGATTCTTGGTTTTCGTTATGATTTCCTCTACTTTAAAGTTAATCATGGTACACTAGACCCGAGATTCGGGGTGGTACGTGTGAGGTTACTCTTGTGCATATGTTTTGATTCAGATTTATTAAAGTCTCGTATTTTTAATTTTTAAGTATTTTTTGATTAATTATACGTATACTTGTAGTTATGTTATATTTAATTGAAAGTACATATACGCCCGGTTTTGTAAACCAGTGGCAATACAAGACTACCTCGGATGGATTCTAATCTGGTTGTACCGACACCTCCAGGTTACATAAGTGAAAGATTAATTGAGAGATTGGATATCGTTAGGTTGTACCAACACATCTAGTCCTGCTAATTAATTAATCTTCTCACTTATGTAATAAAGACTCATTTAAGTAGTGGGAGCTTGTAGCCCTATTTTTGAAGGACTTAACTTTTAATATGAATCAATAACTTTGTCATTGAGTATACCGAGTTATAACCACCCTGAATCATTAACCCTTTGGATTTTCATTGTATTATTAAGTGTTGTAATTCTTCAATTTAGTATCTTTGTTCAAATCACTTTTAGATCTCATTACTACCGTGTCTTTGGACATTTCTTGGACTTTTGGACTTAATTTACCTTATTTTTGGACTTTTAGACTTAATCAAACTTATCTGTGACGGAAAATAGTCAAACAATTCTAAATTAAGGACTTAATTAATCTGATAACCCAATCTCCGTGGATCAACCCTCTACTCGGCACAGCTAGAGGTAATTCAAGGTAAGCAATATTTCCAATCATTTAACCTTACTATTTTTGAGCGCAAAACGACGCGGTCACTACTAAGGCCATGAAAATTTACTATCCTACAACATTGCTTTCATGAGTTATTTTGTGTCGAGTCTTTAGTTTTTTAGTTTCTTTCTTTCTTTAGTTGTGTCTTTTGCTTGAGGACAAGCAAAACTTAAGTTTCGAGGTGTTTGTTGGGTGTAATATTGATGTATTATTTCAACGCTTTTTTACTTAAATTTTGTTAGTTCTTGAGTAATTTATGAGCAATTTGATTGGTTCCATGTTTGTTTTGCGATATAGGTAAATTATATGAGAAGACATGGATTTTGAGGCTAAGATTGATGAAAAATGAACAAGGGCAAGCTTTTATGTAACTGGTGAAAAGATTGAAGAACAAATAGAAGTAGTGCAGTCATGGCGCAACTACACAACGTCGTAGGAAATTTAAGGGTAATTTGGTAAAAAGGCGTGAAAAGAAGAAAACCCTACGATAAAAGAAGATATCAGACGTTGAAAAAAAAGGAGAGCTTTCTGGCGGCTATTTTGGTGAGCAAATAGGACATTTTTGGAGAGGAGAAAACGCGAGAAACTGCAAGATTGACGAGGAAGGACAAATTCAAGACAAGATTTTGCCACGACTTTTTTGAAATTTCTAGTTTTTCTCTCTCTTTCATCATGAATTTTAATAGATTTTTGATTTCATTTACATTTATTATGAGTTGCTATATTACTTTTCTAGGGCTACGATGTAACCAGATTTTGATTACTCGAATTATGTTGACTTGATTGGTTGATTGATTATTCTATTTTTATGCTGAGTATTTCACATTATACTTAATGCTTGTGATTGTCTGGCCAATAATTGTTTGTTTTGTGGTTTAGTTTGAGACTGAGAAGTGATAACTAGATTAGACCACATGTGGAGTATCATTAAATTGTCATAAGCTAGAGATAGTTATGAGATCTAATGCAGCGTCTAAATTTCTAGGATTTAATGCATTCCATAAGTTCATAGTTATCACAGAGATGTAGGTAGCTTGCTTATTAGGATAGAGTATTGATACTTGAGAAAAATTAATATTTATCTTAGCGAAATTGCTGGCAGCATAATGAATAGTCATCAATTGGAATTAATCAACAGATTCGAGTAGCATAAATCTTGGTAAAATCGTAATCCCTAGAACTTTCCAATTATTGAATCAAATTTTCTATCAAATTCGCGATTGTTTAGTTGTTAGTTTCATTAATTCTTTATATTTTAATCACAATCTTTCAAATTTTGATCATCTGAATAAAATTAGAGCTAGTTCAATTTCAGTAGTTAATAATCTCAGTCCTCGTGGGAACGATCTTTATTCATCATTTTATTACTTGTTGCGATACGTGCACTTGCGTTAGAAATTACACAACATAATCCTAGAGACATTTAATAATGTATATTGTAACAGTTCCAGTCATGAATGTAGTAGTTAGACTGTGTTTTTTAGTAATTGAAAATGTTTTTTCAATAATGGAGTCCTTATATAGCGTAATTTCGAACATGGTTAAATAGACAATGAAATGCGGAAGCGTACCTTTGTAATTTCGCTCCCGTTCTTGTGTTGAATTTGTCATTCTCCAAATGATAGGCCACAAGAGTCCAAAGGGCCAATGGATCCTTGGTGTATTTATAGGTGAAGAAATTTGCGAAGAGTTATGTCTTTAAACTCGAATAAACACAAATCTTGAGTGTAACCACCACTTGAAAAGAGATTCAACATTTGAGAAAGAGACATTTATACATACCTCTTCACCAAGTCAACATGGGATTTGGGCCTGTTTGTGTTATGTTCTATTTTGTAATTAAAAATCATATACCGTAGACTCAAATATGATTAAACGAATGAAACGGGTTGACATATAACATTTTTCACATCATATTATGTTATTAGTTGCACAGATAAAGTTGGACGAATTCCTATTATCTTTTGATATGTTGCATATAACATGTACCAGTCACATATTATGATAATAGTCGCATGGTTTGTGTTGCTGGCTTTGGGCTTGGGCATGGGACGAATTTGTTCTTTTCTGGTCTGTTTTCGACTTTGGGCTTGGGCCTTATGTATTTGCTTTTTATTACTTTTTTTTGCTTGGGCTTTGGGTTGTTTGGTCACAATGTTAGGCCAGTTTTAATAGTTGTTGGGTTTTGGTATTTTTTGTTTTCTTGTAGACATATAGTGCTTTTCATGTTATATTTTGATAAAAGTAATACAAAAATTAAAAGTATACGAACCCTTTAAGTAATTTTCACGTAATCAAATCATTCTGTCTAAATCATCCCGATTGAATTAGAGTCGTGGATAGGGTCGTCAAACTCTATTACTCAATGATGTCATAATCTATTTAATCAATAACTTATAATTAATGTGTGGAACGACTTCCACCATTCTACCTCAGCCAAGGATTTTCTAGTTACTTGATCAATAGATCGCATAGGATCCCTAATTGACAGATTCCGTATCTATATACACCTATCTCCATGACGGAATAGATCATAACTACTAAATGCATTGTCTAATCCATGATTAGGACTAGCTTAATTGCATCAGAAAATTATGGTATCTCTAATCATGAGATAACCGTGGTGTCTCAGGTATGAGGATTTATTACATGATTACATTATACAATGAATTATTGACTGATCCATGTAATTCGTTGTATTGGTAGTCAAGTCCAGTCACTTGTTCACTAACAAGTACTACTAATCACTCAAACTAATATCTCATATTATTTGGTTAGTAGACTGTAATTCAATCTATCCGGATAAACTAACGCCAAATTAATTTATCCTATGATCGGTGACAACTTTTAGAACATATTTGTGAATATAAATTTTGTCACTAATATCCTTACTCCTAATAATAGAATCTATAAATGATGTTCTAAGGACTTTTATCTAATTAATTCAGTTTGACAATATCCTCAATTTATTAATGTCATGTCTATCTTTATAAATTAATAATTATTAATTTATTAATAAATTAATATCGCGCTAAGTTAATAGAAATTAGTGATCACAACACTATTAATTTAAAGAGGTTATATTATATATTAAGAAATGAAAAAAATGAACAATATGCAATCGGAATAGTATCTTTAGTAATCGATTGTTCATATACTGTTGATTCACATATAGTTAAGTGGCCGGTGAAGTTTTATATACCATAAAATTGTGATATGGTTAAATGGCTGGCGAATATGGGTTGACATATAACATTCCTCATATCATATTTTGACTAAAGTAACACGAATAAACTATCCTAAGAAAGAAAAGAAAAAAAAAAGCAAACAATTTGTCATTGAAATAGTACTTATAGTAATTAAAATAGTACTTACAGTAATTGAGCCCTCATATATCGTAAATACAAGGATATGGTTAAATAGATAATGAAAATGGTTAAAGAACTCATTTCAGCATTACATATAATATATATAGTAAATTCATAGATAAAAATTAGATATTGTTCATAAGGGTATTTTAGTCATTGTAGCTAAAAAGTTAAAGAATATATTTTAATACTACATATAATATTTAGTGGGTCTCGCATGTATTTAATAAAGCAAAGGGATCCTGCATATATTGAAGTAAAAAAAGGGTAAAATGGTCATTACGTATAATAAATTTTTTCTGGTGTACATCAACGCTCAAATTTTTTTCACAAAAATAGACGGACTTGATCATCTTCGACTTTTCAGCCGCAGATGTACCCAAAACCAACCCCTACTTTTCTTGTTTGTCAGCTTCTTTTCTACATGCACTTTCCTTTTTCTTTTTCTAATTCAATAGTGGTCCCCACATCTCTTTATTAAGCATTTTGGTGTAATTTGCAGTACCAAAAATAATATGGTTTTGGAAGAATTATTTACTGCTCAAAAGTCAACGGTACATTTAAAGCTTCTGAAATTAAACCATTTCTCTTATAAATTTGACAAAGTCTTGAAATTACATTCCATATACTTTTGCATATATATTTGTTCCTTCTACCTATCTCTTTCAAATAACAGTAATAAACATTAACATACATATGCAGTGTTAAGCCTTTGCTAAAAAGTTTTATAGAATGATCATTTTGTAATTTCGATGTTGCCCCCATTTCATATAAAAAGAAATATTAGAAAAATAAGTTTAAATTATTGAATATATATATATATATATACATATGTATACATGCAACTCCAGCTAAGATTCGAAGCCAAAATGAGTGAATCTATCGAAATAACTCATTCATTTCTTAATTTACGATGAAAAACAATTAAATTCTCTTTATTCCTATAGTTCACATGAAAAAATTTAACATATTAAAAAGGAATAAATCCAATAAATCTAAAACAAAAAATGAAAAACAGGACTTTCTCGACACAAGTGTTTTTTTTTTTTTTTTTAATTTTTGGGTCGAATCTACACAAGTGTTGAATGCTGTATATAAACAAGTAGCACATCTCTTGTCAGAATGTTGCTATTAGTCTGAACTCTGAAGCCTCACTGTTGGTAGTGTCCAAAGTGAAAAAAAAAATGTACACCTTTGCAGCTCACTACTCACCACACTGCCATTAGTCCACCCCCACCACTAGAACACTGCCATTACTGATCAAGATTCTTGCTCTGCTCTCAATTTTCCCTCCACACACACAGATTTGGAAGCTAAAGCATGGGAAGCAGCTCAGCTTCAAAGTGGGTTTTGCTATGCTGCATAGCAACAACATTATGCTCTGTGCTTGTTCAAAGTAATGTTACTTATGATAAAAAGGCTATTGTTATTAATGGGCAGAGAAGAATCCTTTTTTCTGGTTCTATACATTACCCAAGAAGCACCCCTGAGGTAACTCAAAAGTTGTTAAATTTGTCTATTGATGTTGTTTGTTCTTTTTCTTGAATTTATACATATATTTTTTGGGTTGAAAATGCTTCTTATTTTGAGAAATTATGTGTTTTTAGATGTGGGAAGATCTGATAAACAAGGCTAAAGATGGAGGTCTAGATGTGATTGAGACTTATGTGTTTTGGAATGTTCATGAGCCTTCACCTGGCAATGTACATTGCTGCTGTCTCTGAATCTTTCTTTTACATTATGTTGTGATATTTTTCATTTTTTTTGGTTTCTGCTTTTGCTCAAGTTTGTTTCTTTTTGTGTGTTGTGTTTTAGTTTTTGCAGTATAATTTTGAAGGGAGATATGATCTGGTGAGAT
The DNA here is from genome assembly GCA_037974665.1 of Ehretia macrophylla. Taxonomy (NCBI): domain Eukaryota; kingdom Viridiplantae; phylum Streptophyta; class Magnoliopsida; order Boraginales; family Ehretiaceae; genus Ehretia; species Ehretia macrophylla. The sequence goes on from CM075765.1 coordinate 64,778,121, forward strand.
TCATTAAGACTATCCAGAAAGCTGGGCTGTATGCTCATCTTAGAATTGGCCCTTATGTTTGTGCAGAATGGAATTTTGGGTAAATACCATTCTTTGATTTTCTGTCCTCTAGATCTAACTTCGCGCGGGCACACACACACAGTTTCTGCAATCTGAGAGTTTTGCACTTCAAGAATTGACCAAAATGTTAGCAATGTACTTACTTTGGCTGTGCATCTTTCAGAGGATTTCCAGTTTGGCTGAAGTATGTTCCCGGCATTAGTTTCCGAACAGACAATGGGCAATTCAAGGTCTCAATCTTATCTTCTCTTTTTTCCTTGTCACTATTTTGTGTAGATCGTCTAATTACTTTTAACTTCAATGGTGTTTGTAGTATTACATTTCCTTTGTTATTCATCTTCTTGTCGATTTTTTTCTTTTTCATTCTCGCTCTTAGTTATTTAGCTTGTTTGGTTGTGTGGCAGAGGGCTATGCAAGGATTCACTGAGAAAATTGTCAATTTAATGAAGAGTGAAAATCTGTTCGAGTCACAGGGTGGACCCATCATACTCTCGCAGGTAAATTTTTAGATTTTATCATGTTAATGGTTGCTATTTGAATTTAAGACTAGCTCAAAATTTTCTTGTCAATTTGAGAACCTATAGTACTTATGGATGATGTTACTGAGTTACGTCGTTCTGCAGATAGAGAACGAGTTTGGCCCTCAAGTTAAGGTCTATGGTGAGCCTGCCCATCAGTATATGACCTGGGCTGCAAAAATGGCTGTTGGACTAGATACCGGTGTCCCCTGGGTGATGTGCAAGGAAGATGATGCACCAGACCCTGTGGTGAGCATCTTTCCCGTTTTAGAATTAATTTACCATTCATTGCATCACATGGCCAAATATGAGTATTATTACGGTATTGTTTAACTTAACAACAGCATCCCCCCCTCCCCGGGTCATTAACTGTTGTTGTGGCTTATCTGAAACCATATAGTTGCAACACTTCATACTATTTTTATTTCTCAAAATAACTGTTGTTGTGGCTTATGGAGCTGTCACTGCATAATGGCTTCCAATAGAGTTCTGTTCTTGGTCAGCTGGGCTGCAAAACTCTCAACCTTAATCGTGTCAAATAAGAACACTAAAAGCTTTTTCTGCGATTGGTTGCAGATAAACACATGCAATGGATTCTACTGTGATGCTTTCTCCCCCAACAAACCATATAAACCAACTATTTGGACTGAGGCCTGGAGTGGCTGGTATGCTATTTAATTCACTCTGCTGGCTTTTGTGACATATATAGTGGATCTTGTAATACTTATTCTAAATTGAATTGATAGGTTTACAGAATTTGGTGGTACAATTCATCAGAGACCGGTTGAGGATTTGGCGTTTGCTGTTGCTCGTTTTGTACAAAAAGGAGGATCATTTGTTAACTATTACATGGTTGGTTGCGTGCTAAAGAATAATATTGACTCTCTTATAAACTCGTTGGCTAAAGGAAAAAGAAAAATGGAAGTAAACTATCCCTCTCCTTCGAACTGAACACTCTCATAATGTAAAACAGTACCATGGAGGCACCAATTTTGGACGCTCGGCTGGAGGACCTTTCATCACAACTAGCTATGATTATGATGCTCCACTTGATGAATATGGTGAGAATATAAGTTTGATGCTATCCACTTTCGAAGAATGGAAAAAATGTTAGGTGATGGAACTAAAAAGATTTACTTACAACCAAAGGTTGTGGACAAGATGTGTATTCACGTATGTAATAAACTTGCCTGACATAATTGAACATAAGGGGGTTGAAAAAAGCCTAAAGCAAAAAAACTACGTTTTTTCTATTATAATTTTCACTATACCTTACCTCTATTACATAAGTGGCAAGCTTCAGTCTGTAAACTAAATATCTTTTTAGGTCAGGCCTGCCGATATTGTTAATTGCAGTATATCTTTGTATGCTAATGTTATGTCACCAGTTGCAACCTTCTTTGGGTTTGATTGTATTTTCACACTGCTTCATTTCTCTAGGTTTAATTAGACAACCCAAATATGGTCACTTGAAGGAGCTTCATAGAGCCATTAAGCTATGTGAACGCGCTTTAGTTTCAGGAGATCCTACTGTTACGACCTTAGGAAGCCTTCAACAGGTTTTCATCTGTACTTTTGCATTACATATTTTTGGTAGCAAGCATTTCCACAGCTGTTCACCGACTATTGGCATTTTTCAGGCTTATGTATACTCACTAGAAAAAGGAGAATGTGCGGCTTTTCTCTCAAACTATGATACAAAATCCACCGTGAAGGTGATGTTCAATAACAAGCACTACAACTTGCCTCCTTGGTCCATCAGCATTCTTCCCGACTGCAGAAACATTGTATTCAACACCGCCAAAGTAAGGGAATCATAATTAGTTTCCAAATAATGCATTCTATATTCTGATTTCCAATGCTACTCGGTTTAAATTTTTTGGACTCGAAGGACTTTTTAAAATTTTGACTTGTGATAATTACTTCAAATTTCTCGAGGACTTGACGTTTGTTTTATGTGTCGTCTCTAGGTGGGAGTTCAAACATCAAAGATAGAAATGTCACCAACTAATATTGAAATGTCCTCTTGGGAGACCTATAATGAAGATTTATCTTCTTTGGATGACGGCTCAACGTTTAGCGCTGTTGGCCTCTTGGAGCAAATAAATGTTACTAGAGATAACAGTGATTACCTCTGGTACATGACTAGGTGAGTTGAGATAGCTCTTTGTGCATATCTTGTAATGATTGATTATGTAAGAGATTACTTGATGCATGTAGAAATCTCTCTTGTAACTATAACGATATTCATGTGTTTGCAGTGTGGACATATCTTCATCTGAGTCATTCTTGCATGGTGGGGAGCTCCCAACTCTCATTGTTCAGTCAACAGGCCATGCTCTGCATGTGCTCGTCAACGGAAAGCTTTCAGGTAGACAATCAGAATCATTCCACTCGGAGATGTTTGGGAATTATCAACTCTCCTTTTTCGTTTTAGTAATTAACAACGAAACACTTATTATGTGTTATAGGTTCTGCATTTGGGACAAGGGAAAATAGGAGAGTTACATTTAAAGGAAAGGTAGATCTACGAGCTGGAACAAACCATATTGCACTGCTCAGTGTGGCTGTTGGACTGCCGGTAAGTTCTGATTCCTCAGTTTTCTTTAGACAATGATTCGTCATCCACATCATCTCCAAGAAATCGGGAAAAAAGTGAATGATAGATCTCCATATTTTGTTTATGAACTCATCAGTACTCAGTAACTATGAGCCATCAATTGAGATTCAGGAGTAATCTAGTGTTGGATTACTTCCAGTAGCAGTTGAAAAAAAACTATGAGCCATCAATTAATTCATCCAAAACATATAGAACTTGAAGTATGTTTACATACAGAAACATTATATACTACTTAAAAAGACAATGCCAATCATCCACTCTAGCTCCTCAATATCGCATACTTTCACCTGCAATGGTTACAGTTGAAAATTTACGAAATGTCATTGCTGGAAAAGTTAGTATTGTAGTGCACATGGAAACTTCTTGTTTGATCGGTTTTTGTATTTGATTGAAGAATGTGGGCGGACATTTTGAGACGTGGAATACAGGAGTCTTAGGTCCAGTTGCACTTCGCGGGCTTGATCAGGGAAAGTGGGACCTGTCTTGGGCAAAATGGACCTATCAGGTGATGCATCTGATGTTAATACCTTAACTGATCCATTACAAAAAGCAGAGAACAGTGTCTCATGAATGTCTCAATAACAGGTTGGGCTGAAGGGAGAGGCCATGGACCTTGTTTCTCCAGATGGAATTTCTTCCGTTGAGTGGACACGAGGTTCATTGATTGCACAAAAGCAGCAGCCATTAACATGGCACAAGGTAAAAACTAAAAAGAATGAAGTCGAACACAATTATTCAACTGCTAATGAGAAAGAATGCATATGTGCCAAGCTCAAATGCCATAACAATATGCAGGCTTACTTCGATGCACCAGATGGCGACGAGCCATTGGCACTGGATATGAGCAGTATGGGAAAAGGTCAGGTATGGATTAATGGTCAGAGTATTGGAAGATACTGGACTGCATATGCTAGTGGTAATTGCGAAGGATGCAGTTATTCTGGGACGTATCGGGCTCCTAAGTGCCAACTTGGCTGTGGTCAACCAACTCAGCGATGGTAGATTCTAATATCCTACTGTCCATTATTAAATTCATCCAGAGCTATGTACGGAACAAAAGCAACCAAACAGTAAGATTTCGACCGACTAATATAGTTTTGTTTCAGGTACCATGTTCCCAGAGCTTGGTTGAAACCCACACGGAATCTTTTGGTGTTTTTTGAAGAACTTGGGGGAGATCCCACAAAGATTTCTCTTGCGAAGAGAGGAGTGACCAGTGTATGTGCAGAAGTCTCTGAATATCACCCCACCATTAAAAATTGGAATATCGAAAGCAACGGTAGACCTGAAGAGTTTCACAAACCCAAGGTTCATCTTCGATGTGGTCACGGTCAATCTATTTCTTCCATCAAGTTTGCAAGCTTTGGAACTCCTCAAGGAACCTGTGGAAGTTTCCAGCAAGGAACTTGCCATGCTCCCTCGTCAGATACCATCTTAGAGAAGGTACAGTTTGTTTTCCTTATGGGGCAAAATACAACCCTGGAAAGACATATTGCAATTGTCTCATAACATACAGCCAGTCGGATATTATAAATTCCGTTTTTCTTTTGACTTGCATATTGCAGAAATGCATAGGGAGACAAAGATGCTCAGTAACAATATCAAATGACAACTTTGGGCATGATCCATGTCCAAACGTGCTGAAGCGCCTGTCTGTTGAAGCAGTCTGCTCCCCGGTAAATTAGAACACCTCAACTAAATGTGAGGATTTATGCAGAAAGTGTGTAATATCTGTGCCTACAAGCGAAGTATTTCAAGAAAGAGAAATATAGATTGAATCACAGTAGTTAGATGGAAGAATATCGTTGCTTTGAAGAAGATTCTGCAGGGTGTTTATTATGCAAAAGGTTCGGTTAATTGTAATCAGAGGTGCCAAAGGGCCTCTGTAGATTAGTAGTGAATGTAGGATCTGTGGGGGTCCAGAAATTGTGAATTAGCCATGGTCCCTTTCTCCTTTTTAAGCGGAAATGGAGACCTGGAAAGCTGCAATTCTGTTAGTAAGTTAGATTTGTTAGCTAGTTTGAGTCACTGGAGAAGTCATGTTCATGTTAGGAGGAATGGAGGATCCTAGTAAGAGCTTCAATCTTCTATGCAGAATTGGTGACATTTCAATTTATGTAATTTTGTGTGTTTGTATGAAATCGAGCTATTCTATCGAGTAATACAATTTTTATCATGCTTGGGAGACTACTTCAAGTATATTGTAGACGTTCAAAATCTACACTCAAGACAGAAGTTTCAATGCTCTGAAATCTTTTTTATATTAGTGGGTCACGAGCAACTCTTGCTTATTTGAGAAATAATCAAGGTTAATTAACAATGTAGAGAGTCTCGAGTGATTTTGGCAAACTAGCGATATGTGTACGAGCTTACACCTGATTCTCTACATTTTATCAAAAGAACCAACATCTTTTTGTGCTAAAAACCTTAATTAACAAGGAACACCAAGATTTCAACAACCAATGTCACGTCTAATTCAATTTGCAACATGATATGTTAACATGATCTACAAGAGTATCGCTTTATACCAGAAAAAATAATGAGAAAGCGAAAATTAGTAACAACTTAGATAAATTTTCATTAAAGATAGCCAACATGGTTCAAGAAGTACTAGTATAGACAAGGAATGCAACTTCATTTGTCCAACAAAAAGATAGCAGAAATCCAAAGCCATATTACCACATATAGATGATCTATGATCTTTTAACATATTAGGCGGTAGCAGTATTCATGTGTTTGGCAATGGTCTGTTGCAGCTCCTCTTTCTTGGCTCCAACAACCTTGTCCACAATCTTCCCTTCTTTCAAGAACATGAATGTTGGCATTGCCTCTACTGCCCAGTCCTGTGCAACTGACTGCAACCGCAATTATTATTAACAAAACAAAATAAAACATTCTTTATTTTACACAAACAATTGGGTTATAAATTATAGCACGAGGTAATAAATAAAAGTAATAATTTTAACAAATTTTAAGAATATGACTCACTGTCGCCTATCTCTCGTCTTAGTACAAGGTTTTGCTAGATTTTAAGCTATAAAGAAATATTAAATTATTACAAAACATATATCGTACAAATTTGACAAAACACATGTTACGACATCATATGACTAGTCGAAAGTAGTTGTGCTTTACCTTCAATTCATCAACATCCACCTTCAAGAAGGTCACACTGGGTATTTTCTTAGCCAATTCTCCTAGGAAAGGAGCAATGAAACGACATGGTCCACACCACGAAGCAGTGAAATCAACAACTATCTGTATGATACAAGCACGTCAAATCAATAATCTTATAAATCGCATTTTACAAATGAGTTTGGTCTTCTATCAAGACTATCAGTCATCCGTCCCGCTCATATCACGTGAGGTTCACTGTTCTGTTTCAACATCCGATTGCTGGCATAACATAAGAATTTGTCTTACACTAAGGCTCCGTTTGTTTGTCGTAAAATATTTTTTGAAAAATATTTTTTTAATTTTTTAATATTTGGTAATACTGAAAAATTAATTAATTAAAAAAATTTCTAGTCAACAATTTTGATTGCTTTTAAACACCGGAAAATTAGTCAAGAAAATATTTTTTAGTCACTAGTACAAAATTTAGAAAAATATTTTCATATACTGTGAAAGAAAAAAAAATTTTAAAAAACTCATTGCACATCCAAATATCAAAAAATATTTTTTAATATTCTATTTTTAAAAAATATATTTTTTCCTAAAAAATTATTTTAAGACAAACAAACAGAGCTTAAAAAATATTTTCATAAATAAATTATTTTACAACAAACAAACAAAGCCTAAATTCGCTTTTGTTTACAAAATACCCATCAGGCATAATCCAAATCACATCAAATCAATCATTCATAACACGCTACAAGGACAAACCCAGTGAATTAAAACGATTAATTACAAAAGAAAAAACCAAATCATAATCGAATTTTAAAATTAAAAAAGGGAAAAAAATTCAGAAAAAAACCCATACCAGCTTCTTGTTATTATTGCCCTTCTCGAGCTGTTCAGTCCAGGCTTCAACGGTGTGGCAGCTTATCACTTGTCCCTCTTCTGCCATTTTTTTTCTTTTTTTCTTTATAAGTTTTCTCACCAAGGAAAAATAGTAACAAAATTGCGAAAATGCTTAACAAAAAAGAAAGGAAGAAACAGTATATGCTTTGCTTGCGTTATTTTTTGTGACTTTTATATAGGGAGTGAAAAGTGACGAAATGGGCTGTAATTTTAGGTTAACTACGAATTTACCTCTGTAAATATCCCCGTCAGTGTTTTGGTAAATATTTGTTTAGACTGCGATTGTAGCCTCGCTTATTTGATCTATCTTTTATACATTTGAAAGTATTTGTTATAAGTTTAGAAATTAAAATTAACGTGTTTGGTTTATTTTTTAAAAAAATTTTAGTAAAATTTGAGACTAAAAAAGCTAAAATATCTTTTATGCACTTAAAATGCTTATTGTGAGTTTAGAAATAGGAACAAACTTGTTTGACCTATTTTTTAAAGAACTTTTACCTAAAAGTTAATATATTTTTCATACACTTAAAAGCGCTTGCTTTGAGTTTATAAGTTAAAGTTCATTTATTTGATCCATTTTTAAAGAGTTTTTAAGTAAAATTTGAAGTTAAAAAATAAAAAATTTAAAATTAAAACTTTTTAAAAAATATTTTTATGAAACTATTTTTACTTTATTTTTCTTTCTAAAATATACCTTGTACTCTTTATATGCCTTAATATAAGTGTCTTGATGCATTGTAGATTTTCTTATAGCTTCTATTAATTTTTTTTTTTTCCCTAGTGTGTAGTGTCTATATTGATTAAAAAGTTTTAGAGTTTAGTGCTGCCAAACACAAATTTCATGTTAAATCATCAAAATTGTAAGAGACCCTAACTAGAGTTAGGGATGACAATGGGAATAGGGATTATGGGTATCTATCCTGTCCCAGTTCTAAATGTGGTGGTGATTAAGACAGGAAATGAGAAATGGAGCAGGGAATGATGATTAACTTTTAATCCCAGTGCGGGGGTGGGGCATGGTGCGGGGATATGTATTTCCCGTCTCGCATACATAAATAGTTATTTTTATTATTTTAGTATTATATGTGTATTAAAATTATACATATAAAAATATAAAAAATAACATTAAACAAAGTATTATAAAATGGAGAAGAAAAATTAGATTATTTGAAAGAATTTTATAATTATTCTTAAAACCACTACATGCCGTAACTTGAGATTTGTTATCATTTGACATAAATACTTCAATTTTACTATTGTTCATAGTGAATTAAGAGATTTGTTAGTTATTTCAGTTGCACTTCAAAAAGCTTCAAATAAAATAACTAAATATGAATTTTAAAGAATTGCAACTAATATTATATGTGATATGCGACAAGAAAAAAAATTATAATAATCAATGCAATCTCACTAGTACAAAGAAATGTTCTTTTTCAATTATAGTTCCCATACACAATGATATGCCAAAATTTATTTTAAATATCTGAGATTCAATTACTATAATATTATTTTTACTATTTAACTACAAGAATAATTAATATTAGATTTTATTTAAAATCTATATTTATTTTTATCATTAGTATAACTTTAATTTATATTTTGAAGTTGCATGATTCAAATTAACTTTAATTCTTAAGGTTTAAAAAGAATAATAAAAACTCATCTGGTAATTCCCATTCCCTACAGGGATTCGAGGGCAGGGACGGGGATATAAAATACGGGGAAATGGGGGAAGATGGGGAACTTTTTGAGTGGCGGGGCTGGGCATGAGGATAGCTCTCCCGCCCCTATCCCGTCCCATTGCCATTTCTAACTAGAATGATTAACTTTGAAACTTTTTCCTAAATAGAAAGAAAAATTCTAATTTGGTAATTATTTAAGAATACAGTTATAATCAACGGAAATTGTTCCATTGCAAAAATAATATTCATTTTTTTCCTGCTAATTTGAAAATTCCACATCAGAATAGTAATATCAACACCGTGATAGAAATAAGATAATTCTACTAGGACTTCAATTAAATTCAACTAGCTAATCATCATTTACATTGATTAGAAAATTAATAAGTTCAGTAGTACCAAACATAACATTTCAAGTTAAATGGTCAAAAGTGTAAGAGATGCTAACTATTTTTTTCATTATTATTATTTGTATCATAAACAATGAATCTATAATACAAAATAAAGGGTTAGATATTTGTCATCCCATCAAATTTTATATAATACAAAATACTAAATTCTAACAAAATAAAAGTACTTCAACCAACATTTTATATGTTATTTTGAAAGGATGGGAAGTTAGAACTTAATAGAGTAATACATAATAAAGTAGCACAATAGAATTTTTGTATAACCTTATTAAGCTATAAACTTTCCATTGTTTTCTAAGTCAAGGACAATGATTTTATTTGCTTATAAATTATGACACGAATTACACAGGGTCAAAGAAAATAATCCAAAAATTCAAGGAAGTATGTTGAAATAAACATATTTTTTCTTTAAAATTTTATATTTTTTTTATTTATAACTTATTATGTATAAGTTGTTAATTTTATTTTGAAAAAAAAAAAATAGGGAAAGGAAACTTTATATGGAAAAAGAGACATGTAGATCTATTTTTTGATTTTTATAGATTTTAATAAACAAAACTATTTACTCACGTAGCCAATTAATTAGTTAAATGCTCAAGTGTCACTCATAAAAAATAAAAGGAGGATTCTCTATTTATGCCTAAATGAATAGGTTCCAGCTAAAAAGAATATTCTTTCTTTGTACTACTCAGAAAATTTGTAGTTATCAATATCAGAACAGAATCAACATAAGCTTACCAGACTTCAATTTGACATCAACTAATGAGTAATCATTTATAAACTGAGAAGTTATTACCTTAATACTCTTCAAATACTGATTAACAAAACCTGTCATCACCCTTGCAAAAGAAGAGGCCTTACAATGGCAGCAATGGGGTGCATGACAATCTTGATATTGTTGCTATATGCTGTCATGTTGTGCAATGGAGGTATCACAAGTAATTACAAGAGAAAATCTGAAGCATCTATTGACATGCCCATGGAACATTTTCCTCCACCCTGTGGATACAATGCACCTGAGCAGGTACATCACTTCTTTGTGCTTCCACGAATCAGTCAATAGATTATTTTTATTGGTGTCAATCTTGACCTGGATCGTTCCTCTCTTGGATAAAATCACGTGTTCTGAAGTTTAAACCCTATTATGAGTTCGAAGGACTTCTAAGAATATTCTCGTCGTCTAAAAGTGCATTTTGTGGTTCTTTATTAATTCAATATGTGAAAAATGCAGGTTCACATTACACAAGGAGACCATGTAGGGAGAAGAATGATCATTTCATGGGTCACTCCACTGGAACGTCATCCGAATGTAGTAACATACTGGGAAGAGGGCAAGCATAAGCACAAACACAGGGCTCATTCTGTAATCACATCCTACAGATACCATAACTACACTTCAGGCTACATTCATCATGCTACCACTAAGAAACTAAAGGTTACACATCTTTTCATTTTGATAATTGAAAAAAAATATTCAGTCCGTCATGACGGACAAGTCAGGCTCGTGTGGGTTTCACATTATTGTGAGATCCTGACCGTATCTCATGATTGGCAAAAAAGCTTCCCTTTACTGATATATGCACGCTATAACTAAAGTGAATTTTGTCAGATACAAGCTAGCTAGTAAACGAGAAGAACTCAACTTCAGTATATAACCTGCAAGGCAAATGGAACTGATCAATCTTCTATGAATCTGCAGTATAACACGAGGTACATTTATGAAATTGGGAAACACAATGCCACTCGCATGTTTTCCTTCACAACCCCTCCTGAAGTAGGACCTGATGTTCCATATACCTTTGGCATAATGGGTAGGTGCTAATAACAGCAACTAACATAATTTTCCAGGTTCTAATACTTCAGATGTTGTCTAAATCTTTATGCTTATGCAGGGGATTTGGGACAAACGTACCATTCGAAGCAGACTCTGGAACATTATATGTCAAATCCTAAAGGTCAGGCTGTGCTATTTGTTGGTGATCTTTCGTATGCAGATCATTATCCGTTACATGACAATTCGAGGTGGGACTCGTGGGGACGCTTTGTTGAGAAGTGTACTGCAAACCAAGCATGGATTTGGACTGCTGGCAATCATGAACTTGACTTTGCCCCTGAGATTGTAAGAACTGAAAACTTGTTTAGTTGTTTTCTTCTGTTACACGAACAATGATGTTTAAGTTCACTTGAAATCAGTATCGTTCACAGGATAGGCCAGATCGAAGGCATCATTCGATAAAAATTCACCTTAAATATTCAATTGTAATGTAGACAAGTATCTATTTTCTGTTTTTCTGCCTGAAGGATGAAAATGAATCGGTAACCTTGATCGTCAAAGAGATGATTCTACTTACATATTCGATCTGATGGTCATGACTTCATTTGATGTTCTTGTAGGACGAGTACATTCCGTTCAAGCCTTATATGCACCGGTTTCATGTACCATATCGGGCGTCCAAAAGTACATCTCCCCTTTGGTACTCCATTAAACGTGCATCAACTTATATAATTGTCCTGTCTTCATACTCTGCGTATGGTAAATACTTTTCTATCGTATTTCATTGTTATTGTTCTATCAATCACTAGCCACACACTAGTATCAGTACAATGACCTTTCTGACTAATCATACATATCCTCATTTCAGGAAAGTACACTCCACAATACAATTGGCTTGAACAAGAATTCCCAAAGGTTAACAGATCTGAGACACCATGGCTGATTGTTCTTCTTCATTCTCCATGGTATAACAGCAATAACTACCATTACATGGAAGGAGATAGCATGAGAGTGATGTTCGAATCCTGGTTTGTCAAGAACAAGGTTGACCTTGTGTTCGCGGGACATGTTCATTCTTATGAGCGCTCGGTAGGATTCCACCTCAAGAGATCTTTTCATAATTTAGAACTTGCTATGACAATATATGACAAAGATAGCTTTCAGTAACTAAAGCCTTTCATTGAGCAAGCGAGCCTGAACATTATCATCAGCAGGATGATTACACCATTCATTCCTTATCGTGATTAATACTAGACGAATAGTGGATGAAAATTAACAGAGTTCTTTTATATGCAACAGGAACGAGTATCAAATGTGCAATATAACATAACAAATGGACTGAGCACTCCAATTAGTGATGTTTCTGCTCCTGTATATATAACTATTGGTGATGGTGGCAATATTGAAGGCATTGCTGATGAGTGAGGCTCTTTAAATTGTTTCTTAAGTTACATCAATTCATATAATACTACTTTCTTTAATAAATATGCAGCAACATAAACTTATGCCTACTGGCTAATGAATCTTGCATTGCAGTTTTACGGATCCACAGCCTAGTTACTCAGCTTATCGCGAAGCGAGTTTTGGACACGCAATTCTTGAAATCAAAAACAGGACTCATGCTTATTATACTTGGCATCGAAATCATGACAATGAACCTGTTGCAGCAGATTCGACATGGTTCTACAACAGATACTGGTATCCACGCGAAGAGCCTGGCTCGAGCAGCCATATGGTGTAGGATGCTTATCTTAGACTTTGAGCGCTTTCTTCTTCTTCTTTAATTTTCTTGTCTTGGAGAAGTAGTTTTGATTAGGTAGTTTCATGTTTTTTACTTTGTAAAGATTTGCATAATGTGCTCTTGAGAGCAAGAATAAAGCTATAGTATATATGATAATAACTCGGAATATTTTCATCTTGAGGAAGTTCATTTATGAGCAATGCGTTCTAAAGATCTACTGGCGAGGGTGAATCAATGATGAAATGTGATATATTTCTAACGTGGATTTTTCTTGTGATTTGACTATCGGAAATAGAAATATTAACAAAAATTGCATATCAACAATGTTTTTAGCCAAAATCAGCATCTTCATTCATATAAAATTACACTTTTTTAAAAAAAATTATGACAATTTTCTTGATGTTATAGTATCTCCATTTTCATTTTTTACGAATGAATGGTGGTGGCAAAAGGGGATGCATATAACAAAGTTTCAGTGGGCAAGTATGCAAGCTAAATAGTGAAGAGCAACTTAAATTATTTTATTACCTTTTCTTTTGTTAAAGGAGAATGATATTTTAAAATAGATTAGATTTTTTGCTAATTGCCATTTGGTCTAATGATATAATTATTACTTTAAGTATGAGATGTGAAAGTTAAAGCCATTCTTGTTGATCATTGATTGAAAGGTTGATTTAGATATGTGATTGACATATATTTAATGTATAAGTGACATGAAAAATAAAGGGATGCAAAAGAGCCAAGGGAGGCAATAGGGTGGCCATCTTTGAATTTTCTTGAAAATAATTCAAAATTCTAAACAAAGGCCCTAAGTGGAATTCCGTCAAAATTGATCGAAATTGAATAAAATGAAACAATTTTTGTTTAATTAGTGTTTGAAATGAAAAAAGTAATTTATTTGGGGGTTTGGAAAGATTTTGTAAGTCTAGTATTGCGTGTCACAACTTATCATATTTTATATCAATTCTATTTTACATCAAAAAATTGATATAGTAAATGATAATTTTGTGCAATTAAAGGTGAGAATCCATTAAAATCAATAAAAAAAAATTAATAGATTACATAAACCAAAAGCAAAAATGATTTATCGACCAAAAAAAAAAAAGAAAAAATGATTTATGTGAGTAATTTGAAAATAAAAAAATAATAAGTAATTTAAAAGTTCGTACAAATTTAGTGATTTGCAGTGCAATTTATCTATTATTTAATAACAATTTTAACTTCTAAAGATTGCCATATTTCTCATGTTATGGGGAGCTCCAACAGCTCCCTAAATGTTCAAAACTATCAAATTTAAGAAGTTATTAGTATTATATAGCTCTAATACTTTTTTTAAATGATTCTTTATATTTTAGAGGATAAATAATTTAAAATTTGGATCTTTTATTACTGGGGATTAAATCTCTCTCTCATTCTATCCCCATAATTTTTAATGTTATAAAAGTATGAATTTTTTATATAAGGAAGCTGTTGGAGTAAAACTAAAATAGAAATTCTATAAAATAAGAGATTAGTTAAAAATAGGGAAACTGTTAGAGTGAAACTGAAACAGAAAATCTGTAAAATTAGGAAAAATGTTTCAAAATCTTTAAATATAAGAAAAAAATAGGGGAGTTGTTGAAGTTGGTATAATTGAGGAAAAAGAAAACAATTATCACATTTTGACCCTATCCGGTTCAAGACCCGTACCCGATCTCTCTCTGTGTGTGAGAGAAAAAGCTGAAGACTAATTAGACTAAAGTGAAGAAGAAGAAGACGACGACGGCGAAGAAAATCAGAAGCCAAAATGAGAAAGCGAGACCTAGCTATCTTAATGCTCTCCGCTTTCGCTATTTTCTTCTCTCTTCAGGTACGATAAACCCTATTTGTTTTCTATTGATTCGATCACTTCGGTGTCAATTAGAAATTTAATGTATTTTAGTGTTTTTTTGGTTATCTGTATGCAAATTATGCATGTATATGTGTGTGTGTGTGTGATTATAGCACGGAGGTGATTTTTCGTTCAAAGAAGCGTGGTTTCACCTTTCCGATGAGTATCCGATCAAATACGAGGCGGAGAGGTTGCCGCTGCCGCTGGTGGCCGATCTCAACGGCGATGGTAAAAAGGAGGTTCTCGTGGCCACTCACGACGCCAAAATTCAGGTGAAGGACTTCACTCCTTGGCTCATAAACTTTTGTCATTTCGTGTTTTAGCTTTCGCGTTTGTTGACCGAAAAAATTAATGCATATAGAAAGCTGTAGTTTTTGATACTTTCATTGTGAATTGTTTCTTCAGGAGCATGCTTTCAATTAAAGTGAACCGCTAATTGTAGATAGCAATGTGTGATTGCTGCTATTAGTTTGACCTCTTTTAAATTTTGACTGAGAATTTGCGTGATACTCTTCCGACTAATGTAAAAGACTAATGTAAAATTATACGCTTTAAGATGACATTAAATTTAATAGGTCTAAATTCCTAACCCGAGAAAAAGAGCAAAGAAATAAAAGTAAAGTTTTTGTATATTAGGAGGAAATCAATGGTTTGAGATGTGATGCCCCATTCTCTTTTGATGCCTTTGTATGAAATAGAAATCTAAATAGCTTATTGGAAAAGAAATCTAAAAAGCGAATGAAAGGGATGCCTATTAATAAAATAGCTTATTGACTGCGGTAGCCGTTGCTTTTTAGTATCTAGTTTGGACACTCCTATAATGACATCTAAGCCGTGAGCTGCTTTGTTTAGATCACCTCATTGTAAAACCTGACAAGAGTTTTGTTGTTTTATCACACACCCGCAAATTGATGCAGTCTTACTTTTGACGGTCTTTATGTATTTGATGATTCTATTAGGTTTTGGAGCCTCATGCCAGGCGTGTGGATGAAGGATACAGTGAAGCACGTGTCCTTGCAGAGGTGTCCCTTTTGCCCGACAAAATTCGTGTTGCATCAGGGAGACGTGCTGTTGCAATGGCCACTGGGGTTGTAGATCGAAATTACAATAGAAGGGAACCGCTAAAGCAGGTGCTGGTCGTTGTTACTTCAGGTTGGTTCGTGATGTGCTTTGATCACAATCTCAAAAAACTGTGGGAGGTGAATTTGCAGGTGCAGACAGAATTTAATTGCCTTAATGTTCTTTTGCATGTGATAGAATTGTAACATACTAACATCTAGTATTTGATCTTATTAATGTAAAATCAGCTTCTATTATCTCTGGCGAATAATTCATTCTCACTTATTCTTGTCATTGTTTGAAAGGAGGATTTTCCTCATAATGGTCATCACCGGGAGATTGCTATATCTGTAAGCAACTATACCGTAAAACATGGTGATGCTGGCTTGGTCATTATTGGTGGAAGAATGGAAATGCAACCTCATGTACGTGACTGTTGTTTCTTCATTTTCTATAGCAATGTATTTGTACTATGCCGGTTAGTCAATATTTTGAGTCATTGTTCATAAAGGGCACATTTTCTTAGTTCTGCAAATTTTCTGATCTCTAAAGACTGCGATGTCTTGGACGTATCTTTTGTCCTCTTAAGGGCAATCAACCTGGTTTGCACTAAGTGAAGTAGTGGTTAGGGGTTTCATCTGTCTTTCAACCGGGGGTGGTGAAGCAGCATCTTTGAATAATATGGATGCATGTCATTCTTGTAGCGCATGCCTCATGGCATACGTTTTTGGTTGAAGATAACCGAGTTTGATCAGCTAAAAGTTTTAGCCATAGGCACAGTAATAGCATAAGTAAGATATATAATACTCCTCAGAGAAGGATGAAAGACAGTTTGCCTAGTGAGTTATGGAAAAATTGAATGAGCCAATCAAACCCATGTTCTGAGATCTTTCTTTAGTTTGCAAATTAGCTTTTGTATTCTTGATTTAAGAGACTAACTTTCAGGACTTATCATAAAGAATGAAAAGATAAAAAGACAGAGACATGCTTTCCCTGAATCAAGCTTGGCTTGTTGCCCATTTTTTTTTACTCTCAAATTGGAATATGTGACAGCAAGTCAATGAATTGGCATACTGCCTCTTACTCTGCCCTCGCCTCGGCTGATTGGTTTGTTAATAAGTCCCTTTCTGTTGCTCCTCCTTTCAACTCTAGAATAGATGTGTATGCTAATTATCCCCAAAAGGAAGAAAAAGGAAAAAGAAGTACAAGATGCATTCACTTTTTCTTCCTCCTAATACTACAGGAAAAGAAATGTATTTCAATGTCCCATTCCAGAACACGTTGTAATCATTATTGTTCTGCTTGTTGGATTTAGATTGCTAAAATCTTGTTGTACTAGATGAAAAATCTTCTATGCACATTCGGTTCAATGTCTATTTCGACGTTGGAATCACAGCTCTTCAAGGTGGCTGAATAACTGCTGTTTTTCTTTTGAAACTTGCATTCCAATTTGTCATCATTTCTTTTGGATCTTTGTAATTGTAGAATTGTTCTCTTTATTTCATTCCTAGAAGTCTGTAGTGCTTGAGAAATAGAAGTTGGTATCATATATTACTAATACGCAGCTCTCACAAAGAAGAATTTCTTTATTTTTCAGCTGCATATGGATCCTTTTGAAGAAATTGAAATGGCTGTTAAAAATGCTGAGCAGCATAGGAGGAGTGCTACTGAGAAAGAAGTAAGGAATTATATTGCCTTACCATCAACTTGGTCTCTACTTAACATCTATAAATTAATCTATGCTTGTACTGTATTTATGCACTTCTGTATAGTCATTGCTTGCGGCTTTGGTATCCATAAGTTGATAATTGATGATTTGTTCCCTCTCATCCTTTACCAACCTCATTTTGACTAGGGTTTTGCCTTTTCTTGTGCTCTAATTTTTTAAGGTGAGGTGAGGGATATCAGTTGTAAAAACTCTTTGTAGCTATAAAAGGCAACTTTATGCTAGAGACAGGAAGGTAATTGAGCTCAAGGTTATGTAGCATTCTTTTTTGGTTAGTAGTTTATTGTGTCTCAGTGAACAACTTTACCTATATATCCTACTTTCAGAGTAGTTTCTTATGGGCTATATCAATAAGTATTGGCTTACACTAATCTAGTATCTCTATTTAACATTTATTGGTTGGTTGTGAGGGTGATATGTGATTGATTTATTATTTCTCAACCTTCAGGAAAAAGGAAAAAATTTTGAGATCAAGTGGTGTTTAAAATTATTTACTCACAGCTGGTTGTTTGGGTAACCTATGCTTTTGAATCTTAGATTCCTACTCCTAGTTACGTCTTGATTTTTATCTGTCTTGTAACCGTTATAGCACAGACCAAAAGAATTTAAAACACTTGATAGTCGCTTCTATACATTTGATCTTGGAGAAGAGAAAGCTTACACCACTTTAGACACTAACTAAACTCTTACTGTACAAGGATGAAAGATAGGTATGCAGTCTGCAGATGAGTTTTTCCTGTTGACATCGTCCAAATGTGTTGTTCTTCAGATTCATTTCCTCTTTCTTTCTTTCTTCGTTTTTTTTTTTGTTTTAATTGTTGGTAGTTAATTTTTCATATTCTTTTTTTGAGTTTCATCTATTGCAGTAGTTGGGAGTTAATTGTTAATATATTTTTTCTTGTATTTACAAGTATTCTCCATCTTCTGTATAGGCTTCTGAAAATTTGGGAACAGTGGATTTACACCATTTTGCATTTTATGCATTTGCGGGTCGAACTGGCCAACTTCGTTGGAGCAGAAAGAATGAGGTCATTTCGTTAATTATTACAATTTGTCTTTAGTTTTGTTAGATCCTTTGATTAATAACAGAATGTTCTCTTGTTTTATTATCATCTTCAGTGAACAATGCAAGAGGATTTTTTATGTTTTGTTTGACTTTTAACCATCCGTACTCTCTTCTTTCTTTTCTACTTTCTTTTCTTTTTTTGAAGAAATAGAATATAATCAGCAATGGCACCAGTATCGCTTACGGAGTGTCTATACATATACTTACATACATAGTTATGCACTGATTTTCATTGTTCCTATATTGTAGAATATTGAAGCACAGTCTTCAGATGCATCACAATTAATTCCACAGCACAATTACAAGCTTGATGTTCATGCTTTGAACACTCGTCGTCCAGGAGAGGTATGCTCAACGGTACATAAACTTGGTTACATACAAGTGCTATCATTGCCTATTTATTGTTGATCTTTCTATTTTTGGTGGGCCTTAGTTTTGAAGATGTGAGTGAGTTTTTTTATAAATGGAGTGATATTAGTTGGGCTCATTTCCCTAGTAAGGAGATCATTGGGTATGGTGAGCTGGAAAATCTTCAGGTATGGGGAAAGTAAAGTATGGGGATATTGCTATAAATGAATAAGACAAAAGTTACATAT
The DNA here is from genome assembly GCA_037974665.1 of Ehretia macrophylla. NCBI lineage: Eukaryota > Viridiplantae > Streptophyta > Magnoliopsida > Boraginales > Ehretiaceae > Ehretia > Ehretia macrophylla. The sequence continues at coordinate 64,797,263 of CM075765.1, forward strand.
CTGAAACAAGAATGGTACTACCTGAAAAGGATTGTGATTTGGGACATTTAGGATAACTAAAATACGGCCATCAAAGATGTGAGGGCAAATAGTTACTTTTGATCTTCAAATGGACTTTTGAATTGCTTGGCTGAGATTCACTTACATTAGGAGGTTAAACCTCATAATTGGATATTTTGTAGGTTGAAGAAGTTCTGATGTGTGATTGCAGTAGTACGTGTGGAAAAATATGAGAAGAGAGGCCTCACATTAATACTTGAATGTCTAATAATTTAGCTGCTTATTGAGTAGTTGTAAGATCATATATCACAGTAAACAAGGCAGAATTGAACTCTTATAAGATGTTTTATCTATTGGATCAAGGAGATTCTACTTTTAATACTCAAGATTCGTACAAAGAAAAAGATTTTCCCGGCATACTTTATTGGAGTTGTTATATAGGCCTCTTTTTGTGAACACTTCTCTTTTCATTGTTTAATAATCCATAAGAGAAACCTCTACTTCTGTTTGGCATTTATTGTTGTTTGTCCTCTACCTAGGACTGTTTCTTTTAATGGTTCACCAATAATACTAGAAAGTCCTGATTCAACCATGATCATAGTTGATATAAATGTTCATATACTTTTTGAAAGCCAAGTGACTTTCTTCTGAAAGTGACCTACTGAAATGTCTTGAACCACAGTATGAATGTAGGGAATTCAGAGAATCTATCCTTGGAGTTATGCCACATCACTGGGTAAGTACAGCACTTCCGTTTTCTTCTCTTTCCATTATCAGACGTGTGCGAAGTTAATGGTGATATGGGTCCACGAGGCAACTTTGTGATGATCAGGATCGGCGGGAAGATACATTGTTGAAGCTGGCCCACTTCAGGCGGCACAAGAGAAAAACTTTAAAGAAAGTTCAAGGAAAGACCACCAATTACCCTTTTCACAAGCCTGAGGAGAATCATCCTCCTGGAAAAGATACAACGAAAAGAATATCCAATGCAATAGGGAAAGCAGTAAATTATGCTAAAGCAGCCAAAAACAAGAAGGTGAGATTTTCCAGTCAAATTTTTGGTGGTTTACTATTACTCTTTTTCGTCGTATAGTTTCTCATATATAAATACTCTAGCGGATGTAATCTCTAACTATACAACTCTATATTTTAAAATTTTGGAATATTCTGGAAATGAGAGGAATCTAGGAATTTTTTGGGTGAAATTGTTGATTTTACATGGGAGAATTTCACAACGACAAGAAAACAAATGGGAGAATTCTCCTGTAAGCTGAAAGTTAACTCTGGCATAGATAAAAGGCTGAATCTGAGCTGCTGAGTCTTCCTAAAAGCTGTTTAAGTTTTTCAAAGTTCGGATCTCATTCATGGTGAAATTGAACTCCAATCAAACTAAGTGCTCAATCAAATTGTTTGGGAGCCTTTTATTGAATTTAATGTAGCTTTGAACACTAGTCATCCACCACTCTTGAAGTTATTGAAAGATGACCCTTTTATTCAGCCACTACTTGAATTGTGTTACTTGTCATCACAACTTTGCCATCATAAGTGTCAAATGATTTTTTCCTATTAACAAATTTATCTTGAGACTTGGGAAGGATTATATATTGCTCACTCAAGTTGTTTAATGCAGCCTGTGTCTTATATACCTACCATAACAAATCACACTCAGCTTTGGTGGGTTCCTAATGTCGTTGTTGCTCATCTAAAGGAAGGGATTGAAGCTGTTCATTTGGCATCTGGCCGCACCATCTGCAAGGTAAGTATTAGAGCTACAAACTGCATGGTACTTCAGTTTCATCTTTTAAACTTTCAATCCCCTTTCGTTTGTTTTTCTAGGTTAGGTGAATATGACATGGTATACGATTCTTCCCCATGTTTTCATAACTAACAAACTTGGAATTAACTTTAAGGGAACAAAAAGGCTTGGAGCCTGAGATATAGAAGCAGCTATATTTGGTCAATCCAGTTTTATATACATAATTTTGTCCTCTTAGAAGCGTGATTTTAATCATTAGAGCTACTTCTTTTTATCTCAAAATCCGCCTAGTTTAAAATAGGAGTCTAAGTAGTTTTATCAGGGTGCTGAAATATAAACTATCTTGTTGTTACTTTAGTTAAAGGTTCCTTCCACATAAAGCAAGGGATAAGCGTATTCTATCTGGTGGAGTAATGCTATTCTTCATTTAACAAAGATGGAAAATATCTTTGTTTCCTGTTCCTTGATTATTTCACTGTCTACATCTTAATCCAAATTACTTTAGCTTCTGCTGAAGTGTATGCACCTCGGGCATGTAATTTTCTTGATTCAACGTATTCTGTTATTATCATTTTGTCAGTACTAACATGTTTAAGCTGTGATGTGCATGCTTAATCTGACCAGCTTCATCTTCAAGAAGGTGGCCTTCATGCTGATATTAATGGAGATGGAGTCTTGGATCATGTTCAGGTATACTATTGTTATTAGCTGTCTTTGTTTCTTGCGTGGAAAATTTATTTTCTTACTTTAGTTAATCATACTAGAAGGATGCTTCTAAAGCAATTTTCCTGAAAAACCTATTTCACCTCCACTCCTGCTTTCCGATCCTGCCCAACATCCTCTTTGCCAGGGCATTCCCAGTGGGCTTGCTTATAAATTTAACCTATCGAAATATTAAGCCAACAAGCATATCTTGGTCAGAGACCGTTGCTTATAATCGAATCAAGTTAAACCACAAAACAGTGTGAGTTGTATGTTATTGGAGAAGGGTATAACTCTACTGTTTATATATACTTCCATTTCCATTTGGATGTATTGCTTTTTAATTGACTGAATCCATGCAACAATTGTGACTTGCTTGATGAGCAAACTTTTACCAGCTTTGATATTATATGTTTTAGCATGTCCTTGTATACACATAATTTGGAAAATTTTTAGTTACATCCTCTTACAAATGTCCTCTGAGAAAAGCAGTCGCAGAACTGATTGGACACAACCTGACCTGCTCCAGACGAATCACAAAAGAATGCTACAACGTCATTGGATACTGTGACTGTTACCTCAAGTAACACATTGCAAATTTGCAACGAACAACTCTTTTAGATGTTAAGCTGTTTAGCATCATAATTATTTTTATTTTTGTACACACCTGATGACATTTCTTTGGACAAATGACTTCGCTTCATGCTGCCTATATGATCTCAAGAATACGAGTCTACTGTTTGAAGAAGGTTTCATCATATTTTTTATCTCTTCTAGACAAGGTCAAACTTATAAAGGATGGGAAACAAAATATAAAGCACTCTAAAATTTACACTTAAGTTCGATATTACCAGAGTGCAGTCGGGTTGGATTCTTTTATTAGTAATAATCTTGTGTGTGCGCGTCTTTTATGCTTTAATTTAAATAAAGGGTGAAGTGCACCAGACCTCCTTATGGTTAAGCATAAGTGCATCGCTGCCCTTTGTGTTTTAAAAACTAGCATAAGTAGTCCCTGTGTTTTGGTAAAAGTGCAGACGTGCCCCCTCCGTCTATTTTTCATCAAAAGAGCTAACGGACATGACAAAAAGACACATTTGCCCTCATGTAATAAAAAGACATTTTTCCCCTCATTCTGCATCACCACCTTCCAACCGCAACATTTCCACCATTGTTCTCAAGTCTCTTTTCCCAAATTAAACAGCAACTTTACATTATTTCCTCAAAGAATAGCTGCAAATATGTTTACATGGTTGCACATACATAGGAGAAACTAAACATACAAAGTCTACATCTTTCGTTGATTTTCTCTCTCTGGTGGAGGTCGAGAGAAAATTTCAATTTATGTAATGGAAGAAATCTTAGATGGATAATCGTATCAATAAAAGAAAAATACACACACATACATACATATATAAATATAAATAAAACTCAAGATCCATAAACTTTGGCCATGTGATCCTTTTTCTTTCTTTCACGGCTCGAAATCGAATATGAAATATGTTTAATACTTTTTTTTTTCGTTGTCTTGTATATATGGGTTTGTGGTTTGTGATTTGTGGTATGTGCCGTGGGGTGTTGGGGATGGGGGATTTGGTTTTATGGGTATATATATGTGTATATACATATATTTTTATATCTATGTATATATACGTATGTATGAACATATGAATATGGGTTTGTGGTTTGGATGTTGGAGGTGGATGGTGGTGCTATTGCAGGAGGGTTGTTATTGCAGAATGTTTTGGTAAAAGCGAACCCATGTGGATGGTGGCGCGATTGCAGGTGGGTATAAGCCTAGATACTTTATATCCATGAATGTTGCAGAAGCTTTTTGTTATTGTTTTTCATGGCAAATGAACCCATGTGAGAGTTCATTTGCTTTTTGACCAAAAAAAAAAAAGAGTTAAGTTGTTGATTGCATGGGGGGGGTTTGGGGGGGGGAAGGATGGATAAGACAACTATTTTCCATTTCTTTTTTGTTTTTCTTTATTTTTTGTGTTTTTTTATTTATTTTTTGAAAGGGCATTTATGTCAAAAAATCTAATTATTTTGCTGACATGTACATTAAAACATCTGCCCATTTGCATCTGAAGCGCATGCGTGTTAATCTCCGTCAAAACTAACGATTTTTTGGACGGCAAGGGGGTCCTGTGTACTTTTACCAAAACACAGGGACTACTTATGCTAGTTTTTAAAACCCAGAGGGCACCGATGCACTTATGCCAAACCCCAAGGGGGTCTGGTGCACTTCACCCTTAAATAAATGATTGTGCCAGTGAACATGCATATTCATTTTTGTGTTTCTTGAGCAAGATTTGAATGGGTTAAAAAGAATGTTGGCATTTTGTATTCTTCTCTTCATAATATCCTTTACCTCCTGGTAGGTGGTTGGGGGAAATGGTGCAGAACGTACTGTTGTAAGTGGATCCATGGAAGTGCTGCGTCCCTGTTGGGCTGTTGCAACATCTGGTGTGCCAGTCCGAGAACAACTCTTTAATGCCTCTATGTGTCATCACTCTCCTTTTAACTTATTCCAACATGCGGAGTTCTCCAGAAGTTTTGGTCAAAATATGGACGTAAGTTCATTAGAGGTAGCCACACCAATTCTCATCCCAAAAGATGATGGTCATCGGCATCGTAAGGGAAGCCACGGAGATGTTGTTTTCTTAACAAATAGAGGCGAGGTATGATGTTAATTGCTAGTTTCACAGTTCTTTCCTTTTGATTAATAGCTTCTTAGAATGAAATGTATTCTTAACGATGGATTCTTTTTTTGAAAAATCTTAACGAAGGAGTCTGAAACCTAAACGTACATGCTTTCTCCCACCAAAATGAAAACACCCACCGTAAAATGATATATACGGTATGATATTAGATTTTTACCGAGTCCTTAAACAAATCTTTCGTATTCCCGTGAACTTATTTAATTGTTTTTTTCTGGGCAAGATTAAGAAATTGTAATGCCCGTCTGTTACGTATGTTACAGGTAACATCATACTCCCCTGGCTTGCATGGACACGATGCCATCTGGAATTGGCAGATTTTCACAGGTGCAACATGGTCAAACCTTCCATCTCCATCAGGCATGACGGAAGGTGGTACGGTGGTTCCCACACTAAAGGCATTCCCATTACGTGTACACGATAGTCAAGAAATGATCCTTGCAGCAGGAGATCAAGAAGCCGTAGTTTTATCACCTGGAGGAAGTATACTAACAACAGTTGATCTTCCTGCATCTCCTACACATGCTTTGGTGTGTGAGGACTTCTCAAACGATGGGCTCACTGACCTTATACTTGTGACCTCTAATGGAGTATATGGCTTTGTGCAGACCAGGCAACCTGGTGCCCTCTTCTTCAGCACACTGGTTGGTTGCCTTATTATTGTTATGGGAGTACTTTTTGTATCCCAACACCTGAATTCCGTCAAGGGCAAACCTCGAGCTTCATCCGGTCTCTTGTGACAGATCTCGAGTTTTTGAAATACACAGTTGTATGTTTGACACATTAGGGCGCATAACTTCACAGAATCTTGGCATATGAAGCGGCACCAACGGTTACATTCACGTTGGGACAATGTAAGTTAACTGTGAGCAGATAAGGTACTTGATGGGGCATCATCATCTTTCAAGCATTTCTTTTTTCAAGAAGTGTTGGCTTCTCATTGCATTTTTGTCATATATTATATAACACAATACTAATTGAGAAATTGAGTTTGGCCCAAATTTTGGCATCTTTCATCTCAGGAATAGAAATGTCAAAAGTGCATAGATCGCATTGGTGCTCTATAACAAATGAAATTACATACTGCATCGACTAATCCGATGCTATACTCTGCTCTTTGTTTGGATTCACGAGAGAAAGGAATGAGGAGTTCTCTCATTTGTATTGCAAAAGCAAAAAAATAAAAAATAAATAAATGAAAAAAAGAAGGGAAAATAAATGAAAGTATGAGGAAAAAATCACAAAATAAAGGAAAGGGAAGGGAAGGAGTTCTCTCCCTTGTGTTGCAAAAGATTGAAAAAAAAAAAAAAAGAAGAAGAGAAAAGAAGTGAAAGTAAGAGGAAAAAGTCACAAAAGAAAGGAGTTCTCTCATTTGAAGTACAAAAGGAAAAGAAAAAAAAAAGGGAAAGGAAATGAAACGATTTTATGATTACTTGATGTGATTGGAGAAAGGAAATGAAAGAAAAAAGATAATTGTAACTGGGAAATTACCTAAATATCCTAGTAAAAAAATTATTGATGTATTAAGGATATATTTAAAATCATATAAAAGTACTAGGGACAATTAAAATATTTCACTTATTGTTTTTTTTTTTTTTTTCATAACATTTTAAATTGAGGGATCGCAAAATTCTCCCATTAAAAGTTATGGAAGAATTCTTTACTTTTACTCTCATAGAACTGAATCCAAACAAGGGGATTCCTTTAAAAGAGTGTATCCAAAAAAGTGCTTGGGTAAACTTTTCAGTCTCTTGAGCCATTTACAGTGTTTTTCTAATCCCTGCATTAGCAAGATGAAGTAAAAATATGCTGTTTTTCTATTTCTTTTAGACTAGGTAGAGTTTAACCACCAAGTTTGGGATTTCGTTGTAGGTGGGTATTAAACCTTATGATTTTTTTGGTCCTGCAATCTTATCAGTGGGAAAAGGTACCATTAACACTTTACCCTTTCGTTCTAGGGAATATTAGGTTTTGGCTAGGTTTTCTTTTATTTTCCTTTCTTTTGTGACTAAAAAAAAAAAAGAAGAGTTAAATATGTATAGCTTATTAACTTTACCTACGAGTTGGGTGAAATAATCAAGTAGTGACTTCTTTTATTCAGAAATTATGAGTTTGAATTCCGACTTTAACTTTCATTGTATTCAAAAAATTAAATATGTATAGCTTTCCTTTCGAAAGCACTAATTAAGACAAAATATTGAAAACTAAAAGTCTTCGAAACTAAGTCGTATATTGTTGATGAGGTAGGTGCTGATCTTGCCGACACTGCTAGCTGGTTTATTGGTAGTCTGAAGCTCCCGTAACCTTGAAACACACACTCGTGACTGCTCTTTCTCAGCCCTTGTTTGTGAAGATTGAACTAGCAAAAGTGGAGCCATTAGGGTTTTGGTCAAATAGTAATGTTACTTGTTATTTATGCGAGAGATTGCGAGCTCATATCTCTTCGATTACGTTGTACGACTTTAATCTTCTCCTATTAAATAAAAAAAATAGCAAAAGTGGAGCACTTCTCTGGGGCTAAATCTCAGAGACTTGGTTAACATAAGCTTAGGTTAAAAGGTCACAAAATGCAATTTGGACTAGAAGATAAAAATATTAGGTCATCTGACTGTTGCCCAATAAAAGTAGCTGGAAAAACCACCACGCCAAGTCCCCTTTTGACTTGAACAAAAAAAAAAAAAAAATCCCCTTTTTGACGGATTTAAATGACTTTATAACGTTATAAATTATTAAAATTATTTTACCATAATTATATAAACACTCGTTATGATTGGATTTCCCCCTTCCCCTCCTCTATCTCTCACACACACACACACATATATGCATGAATACAAATAGACGCCTGTCTAAGTTATTGCTGATTTTACAAAAAAAAAAAAAAAAAGAAGTTATTGCTGATGTAGAAAATGAAGATCTTTATACATTCCGAGGAGTACTCATGAGATTGTAATACAGTTACTAGAAATGGCATCATATGTATGATGCAGGCTTCTTCCTTTTTCTCCTCCCATCCTCTTCTTTTTTCCATGCTGAGTTTCGAAGAGTTCACGTGATTGGACCAAGTTTGTTTCTTTCCACCAAAAAGGGTCCAAAACCAAGTATCACAAACGTCACTTTCGTTAGCAAGATGTGAGAAAAAGGCATGTCACTGATTGATCAAGTTGTTCTGCTTAGAAACGAATCGTATGCATTTATTATACAACATCTAATTATCTAAAGTTATCACCACGTGAAATGAACAACTCTTTTTTTTTTCTTTTTTTTTTGGTTTAATAAAAGAAACTCCTTTAGATGGAACACATTAGATCTATCCCGAAACTACAAATTTTATGGTGTAGCGAGTATGTCCCAACGTGTACTTCAAGTTAATTTAAGGTCAAACAATATTTATATTCGTGAGACAAGTTCAAATTTAAATCTTTAATTATAACAAATTGTCACCCAACCTGTCGGGACAAAATCATGTGTGAGGGGGTGTTCTGAGAAATGAACATTTTTGGGGTCGTCTTTTTTGCCTTTTCGTAAATAAGGAGGCAAAGCCGAAGTTACACATTTACAACCCTAGAGATGGAGAGTTGCAGAATTGTAACAGGAAACATGATAATTAACGGAACTAAAACTGTGAGATGCCATCAGAATATGGTTTTACTCAGGTGTCTGCTAGATGCTTTCAAATTCAGAAACATAGATCTCGTTGACAGCTAAGTATTGATCAAACAATGAAGGACTCTTTAATGGCTGCCTACTTGTACTGAAGGTAGAGAGAGAGCCGATCATATTTACCAGATGGCCGGAAGGGACCACTCTATTATTGTTGTGGACACAGCAGACACTGTAAAGTACAGTAGATTCTATTAAAAACAATAAACCCTTGCGTAACAGTTAAGTTTTCAGGTGAGATAATAACTTAATTTAGTATTAAAGTTTATGTCATAGATTCAAATCTCGTTTAACCTATTTAAAATTATTAAAACTCTCTACGTGCAAGACTCAAAAAAATCCCATTAGTGAGAGTATGTCTAATCTCGTTACACCCATTTAAAAACATTAGAACTCCCTACGTGCAAGATTCAAAATAAATTCCATTTGCGAGCGCGTGTGTAGCTTAAGCTATAAACTCACCCTAGACATCCAGCTGCAAAAAATGTCACACTAGTTTCAATTTGAACTTTGCCAAGATTTATATGAAGTTATTAACCTGGTGGATTATTGCTATATTCAATTCTCTCCCCTCCCTCTCTCTCTCTCTCTCTCTCTGCCATTTCTTACAAAGGAGGGTTTTAAATATATGCCATTTATTCACATATTTGGTCTATTATTGGAGAGTAGCTCAACATATCTTGGCAAAAGGGAAACTTGGGGCCTGGTACGCAGTGCATGTAAGCCAACCATTACAACTCGGATTTATCATCCATTGCGACTGGCACAGGACATAGAAGCAATAGTTAGGACGGAGGAGATTTCAAAATGATGACTGCAAGAATAGAAGGTAAAATTATCTACACTTTTAATTGTTGATAGATAAATTCCACATCCATACTTTCAATTTTTTTTATTTTTAACTTCCGCTGCCACGTGTTTTATTTAGTCAAACATTTAAAACAATTATAAAAAAGCTAAAATTGTTACAAATGACTTAGTACAAACGGTTAAAAAAGTCAATGCATATAATCTCATCACAAATTCTCTATTGTAACGATTTTTTTTTGTACATAATAAACAACAGAATAAGGAACCATTGTAATTTAATTATAATTTTAAAAAGTTGGTAAAAGGTAAATTTATGAGCAATAATTAATCATAAGTGCTAAGAAAAATTTTAACCATTGCAATTAAATAAAATCATAGCAAAAAATATTAAATTATACAACCATTAAGAGAACCATTTTAAAAAGACATCAATTGCAACAATTGTTTTATTTTCTAATTGGAGTGTTACAAATGAGCTCAAATATTGTAAACTTAGTTGTAATGTAGAACCGCTATGATATAATTAATTAGTAAAACTCTTTCAATCAAATGTGTAATGTAGAAACGCTATGATATGATTAATTAGTAAAAATCTTTCAATCAATATGTGTAATGCACAGTATAAACCTTTCCTATTATTTATAGCTAAAACAGTTTGCCTTGCATGGCAATTTGGTTAAGAGACATACTACTTGTAATTTTTTTATTTTTTATTTTTATGACAGTGTAACTCAACTGGCAAAATTCAATCATTGATTAAGTTAGGTGTTTTTCAATTTTGACACCCATGAATCATTAAAGCCAAATTCCCTTGTCATGCGTAAATAAAATCCCAGTCCAATCAATCATAAGCCTTCATTATATTCACCTTAAAAATAGCATTAGACCCATGAATTTATAAACTCTTGAATGCAACGATGTGTCACAACACATCAGCCAAAGAGTTTTGTATCCAAGCATGTCGAATTTTACCTCTCTTTGTTGGCACTCGTTTACCCCCGTAGGGCATAGGGGCCATACTACTTGTAATTTGCATGAGAAAAGAATAAAATTTGGCTGAAATTCATTAATTGACTTTCAATTTGCCTAAAGAATAATGTGAAGTCTGGGTTCATTGCTCGAGGAAAATCTTGAAGAACGAAGAAAGCGGAAGACAATATATTTGCCGTGAGGAGATACTTCGCATCACAAATAATTCTTGAAGGTAAAGTTATTTCAACAGTGTCAGCATTGGTAAAGGAGATAAAAATTTTGCAAACATCATTATATTCTTTCGGCTACATGTTGCCACGGATGCATACACTGACATTCATGGCGTGGTTAATTTGTTCCCATTAATTGATGATGTTGTTTAAGGAGCACTAAATTATATAGTACTACCATTGCACACATTTGCTGTTTAAAATATTCGCTCTTGGCTCAAAGCGTACAAAAGAATGTTTCAGCATTTGATTTTTGTAGGAGTCGAGTTGTAATTTCAGCACCCTTTGTAGTTTGCACTGTTCAAAATAATAATAACCAAAAGTTCTACATGTTTATGTTTAGGAAGAGGAATCTGGTTGTTAGTAGAACGACAAAGAGAAGAAAAGAAAAAGAGTTGACTCAAGCACGTGTCTCAGGACTCGACACTTTTGATGTAATTCAAAATTCTTTTTAAGGGTTTTAGTTGCAACACAAAAAAAAAAAAAAAAAAAAATGAATAGCTGAATTTAGTCATATTAGGAATGACAGAAAAAAGTAAAATAAAATAAAATAAATAGTCAAGTCCCGACAAGGTCACGTGCCTTTAGATTTAACATTCCTAATATAAAATTTGAAATTTCCAGTATGATCTCGAAAGATTTCTTGAACTTTTGATAGTGTAATTGATAGGAGCCTTAAGAGTGTAATTTAATCATAGAAGACAATTTGAACCAGCAATTCACGCATATAATCGCCGACAAGCATCGAAAATTTGGGTTTATGCATGCAAATGTTGGCAAACATCATATCATGTCAAAAGAAGATTAAATTACCTCGAAGAATAAGGTAAAAAGACAAACAAAGGAAAAAAACAAGACCACCACATCATGTCAATAAAGATGAGCAAGCTTTAAGGACAAGGAATTTAACTTGAACCCATAATTTGAAATGAGAAATCAACTACTCAAAAAAAATTCCTAAAATATAAACATTTTCAACAAATTGTCAATGCTTTTCAATAAAGCACTAGCACAACTCTATGAATTAAGAAACCTTAACCATGTGCTTATTCTTCCTATTATACATATCATTTAAAACAGGGACAAATTCAAGATTTTTGTTCAATGAATATATAAAATACAAAATTTAACACTTATATATAAATAATTTTTTCAATGACAACTAAATTGATTTTTCAAATTCAAAGTATCTTAAAAATATACGTATTTTTAAAAAACTTTCAGGATGAGCAAGAACAACATTGAATAACTCCGCCATTAACTTAAAATGTATTATATTTTGTGTATATGTGCACTCCCCCTAAAAATGAATTTTATTTTTTTATTGCTTATATAAAGAAAATAGACTTTTTTCACATCAGTTATATATTTATATCAATACACTATATTTGACAATAACAAATTCTCATGTTTAAATCACTCTTTATCACAGCAAACATTTAAGCATTTCCAAATGCAGAAAATAACAAGAGTGAACAATGAATTGACTATTGCATAATAACTAGATTGACTTTAAGCACATTCAATACCAATATCATCATCATCATTTTCTCAATCTGTTCCTTCCACCAATTATTCTTCCATTTACAAGTGCTCTTCCAATTACCTTCCACATTTTGGATGAATAATGCATTCATGCTCTTATGATTGTCATAGTTCGGTATTTTATACTCTCATGTTACATGCAAAGTGTAATACATTTCTTGCTCTTGAAACTATGTGCGCTTTTACAAAAACAATAAATATTTGAACCATACTTCTAGACATTTCAATAATTAACATTGGCAGGGGCAAATCAAGAATTTCTATTTAGTAGGACTAAAAACGCACTATTTAAGATTCATGTACAATTTATTTTATTCAATAAGACCTAAATTAAATTCAAACTAAAAAATACTTTTAAAATACACATTTAAAAAAAAAAAAAAAAATTGGGTGCGTGGGGTTGCACTTATACATGCCTTCGCATTTGATCATGTGACATTATGAGAAATATATACACCTAACATGGAAGCAATGCAGTGAGACGAGATACGTATGAGAGCTGATATAAAGAAAAAGAATCAGCAATAAAAGATGGAATACACAACAACTCTGATACTATGTTAATAAATATGAAGTTCGATCATAAACTCAATTGATGCTAGGTGAAGTAGTTTAACATTTTATATGGTGATTAATACAACACACTCCAATAAGTCTTTGAAGGAAGAACTTCTATCCCTTTCACTTTGAGAAGACGTAAGAATAACACTTACTATCAAACATGACTCGAGGCAAGAAAATATTGATGATGAACAAGACCTTAATGTGAAATACGTACATAGCAAGAAATTCTCTCCCCCTCCAAAGAAAGATAAAATGAAAACCTAGTGTCCTCCGAGAAAGAGAGAGAGAGAGAGAGAAATCCCAATCAATTACTATATGCCACGATAAACTCTTAAGTAGATTAATCAGGTGATGATCATATCGGTATCCTTTCATATATATATAATGAGATGACATGATCAAGACTGCTGAACAACTTGTTCAGAACTTCTGAGGAAATTTTGTGGTAGATGAACCGACTCTAGTATTTAAGTATATGTTTCTTAATACTGGTTCATTTTTCAAATCCGTTGGTATTTGGACTAATCCCATGTGTTCATAAAATTAACAGACACGTAAACCTCCAATAACTCTAAGAGGACTCGAACTGGCTTTGTTAGTACTGTCCATATCCGCTCCAAATTTTGTTCTAAATAGGTTTATGTGAGTAGGTATGGAAATTTTCAAGGGCTTAAAATAGACTAGGTGCTTTCAGATTGAATTCCCACCTTTTCTCTTGGAATTTGGCTTGGTTGCTATTCTTGGAATGATAGTGGAAAAGGTTAAAAGAGAAGAAAACAGTAATATACTAATTCCGAGGTGCAACACTGAGGAGTATGACTAAAGATACTGCTGTTCTCCATTCATTGCAATATTAGAATTTTCTATATGCGCCTAGATTGGACAACCTACTGGTATCAAATGCAGATAATTTCAAATCCATTTCTTGTCATCACTCAAGCTTACATTTCACATTGCTTCTATCATCACTATGCCCTATGGGTTTATGTTTAAGATAGCATATGTCGCATAATCTAGGCCTTTTAATTGTATAGTAGATTTCCATTTTTCTTTTTAGTACAATGGAGGTGTACACTGTGGAAACCTTAGTCGCAACAAGTCGTCATTTAACCATTCAACTGTTGGGTCTTTTAATTGTATAGAAGATTTTGATCATGTCTTTGTTTTTATACCATCACAAACAGGGGTAGATCTAGGATTTATGTTCAGTGGGAGTTAAATCCACACAATTTAAACTCATATATAAAATAAAAAATTCAGTGGAAGCTAAATTAAATTTTCAACCTAAATGTACATTAAAAATACACAAATTTTCAGAAAAAAAAAAAAAGAGTTGCCCCCACTCATATAAAGAATAGATCTACCATTGACCAGAAATCTTAGAACCATACATTAATTACTTTCTTTTAAAGCAAATTTATTGTACCTATCCTAAAACATTACATTATCGAAACAAATGAATGTCAAGAATGTCATAAGTTCAAGAAACATACCAATAAATCATTTAATCATACCTAATTGAAACATAAATGACCAGGATAAGGGTTTATGCTCGATAAATTAAGCAGAGCAGACAAGAACAGAAGAAGCATCTCAAAGAGGAAAACTACTTTCACCAAAGTAGTACAGCTCCTCTAATGGAGTGTGAAAATTTAGTAACTGCTGAAACCATGCACATATCAGAGATCAGAAAGTAACATGCATTTGTGCAGATGATTTGCAACAGAAGGAAAACTTCTGAATTTATATCCTTCACTCACAGGTACTATATATGAAATCAATGACATCAAAAGAAGAAGCATAAAAGACCTAGATGTATATGCGTGCAATGTTTTTTGAACATTAATATTTGCTAATGCAGCAGCAGGTTGTATTAAAGGCACAGGTGAAAAGCTTCCTTACATGCAAATAATATTTAGAAATTCATGTTCATAAAAGAAACTGATGGCTAACAGATGAATTTAATATTGCAAAAAATGAATGCAACACCGGAGAATTGGGTAATTTGTTATAATTAAATGTTTGAATTCAAACACGAATTGGTCCTCCATTTTACCAAAAATAAATAAAAATATTCACATTTTCAAACATGAAAGTTCATGCATGGCTGGATAGCCATAGTGAAAGAAAGACAAGATGTTTCTCAACGCAGATTGTCCAACCAAAGAAGCAACCATTTCAAAACGCGTAAAACAGGCAGAAAAAGTTGCTGCGAAGTTCAAAACAAGCCAGAAAGCATAATGAAATTCAACCAAGAAGAGAAAAAGTAGCCATAAAAATATGATTAGATTGAAGCATCACGCCCGTGTAGTATATCAATAAAAATAACTAACTTTATGTTATTTCAAAGAGAATGAGATATAATTCAACTTTGCATCGAAATTTGAAACTTAAAAACCCAAACATCAAACCCGCATTTCCTCCTCTTTTTGTCCTATTTTCCTTAACTTCTTCTATCTATCTCAAACTGTGTCCAATGTTATGCAACATCACTATGTCGCGTACATAAGTCAATTTTGAGAGAGAGACTGGAAAATGAGTAGTTTTTTCAAGATCTTGTATGTGGGAAGAATTGCGTACCAGCCATGAAAGTGTTAAAGGGAGCTGGGTATAGAGGAGGAGGATCAAGAAAAGGAGCAGTCGTGGCAGTGCCACCACCCGCGGTGGTAGTAACAGCGGAGGAGGGGGTGGCAGCCCCACCAGTGATAAGATTTAACTGTTGACCCGCACTGCTGCTTCCACCACCAGATGAAGTCTCACCAGCCATGTACTGGCTCTCAAGGCCTTGATCATATAGAATTCCCTTAAATACATGACCACCAATACTCACAGCAGTCTGATATGCATACTGATCTTCAGCATCATCAATGGAGCTAACCCGAACGCAGCGAAAAACCGCCGATGAACTCACTTCTGCAGGAAAATTCCCCACTTCTAAACCTGCAGATATGAAAATTAATCAAACGCCATACTTAATAGCTTATATCACATGAATTAAAGTACCTCCAAATAAGCTAATAGCCATGTACAATGTTACCAACACATACGTACAAGGGAATAAGGGCTTTTCTATCAATCCGTCGTCAGCAATACCTAAAAACAATTTTTCAGAGAAGATTGGAAAGAACAGCTTATGGGTTTTTTTTTACAATGGAGTGTCCATTTGATTTTTCATCACACCAAATTTATCATTTTTTATGTTGATGTAACAACTAGTACTATACTAACTCTGTAAAAGTGAAATCCATGCACTTATCTTTTCATTCTTTCTTGGATTTCTACAGAATCTTTGGGATCATCTTACATATGATTCTCTGAGCATAGTGTGTGTGCTGTGTGTTTTTTCTATTCCTGGCACATAGCAGAGAGGGAAAGCACACACAAAAACATTACCTGATGTGTTGGTGGGTAAACGTGTACAGGCAAGAGAGGAAGAAGTACTTGGATTCTCTCGTTGCCGTTTGGGAGTTTCCCTACGCAGCTCAAGCAGCTGCTGCTGATGTTGGCTTTGTTCTTGAGTTTGTTGTCGCTGTTGTTGTTCTTCTAAAGCAGCAAGTTGTTGTTGCCGTTCTCTTCGTTTCGCAGCCGGAACCCAAGTGCTTTTGACATGTGTTTGGCACTGAAACCCTCGGCTCTTGCAACAAGTTCTACATCTCATGTGTGGACAATCTTTCTTAGCTTGGTTACCACAATCTTGGCAACTAATACCACCACCGCTTCCACTGCTCCGACTCATCATAACAAAAGCAGCTGATCTTGAAGAATCATCAGATAAAGTTAACCCACCTCGACTCGGCCCAACACTGAAGCCTAATCCACCTGCGGATGCATAAAGATCTTGTAAAGTATTAGCCCGTTGTGTTTGTTGAATATTATGTTCAAGAGGATTGTGGTGGTGGTGCTGCTGCTGCTGCTGAGGTTGAGGTTGTGATTGTGGCTGCCATAACTCGAAACCCTTGTACGGTATGTCATCATTTCTGTACAAGAACCAACTTTCTGGACTGATATCTGTTGGTGGATTATTACTATTATTATTATGATGAGTGTTCTCCTGCTGCTCTTGCTCACTGTTTGCTGCTCTTCCACCACTTAATGAAAAGAAACCAGCCATTTTTCCACCTTTTCTATGCCCAATTGTGACTGACAATCCATAGCCCCAGCAGGGGCCACTTTGAAAATGACACAAGATTGAAAGCTTAGCTGGGTAAGCTTTCTTTATTTCTCTGGGCTGTTTTGGTTTCTTGATTTGTGAGTTAATCAAATTAAAAGCAACAATTTTTTTAGGCGTAGTAGCAGCGTAATGCAGAGTAGTGTGTGTGTTGAGAGTGAGATTATGTGTGCTGATGAGGGGTTAAATATTGCAGCTTTTTTTTCCTGGGACAGACAAAGGAAAGAGAAGACTTTTTGGGAGAGAGAAGAGAGAGAGAGAGCGCACAGCAGGCAGCAGCAGACCTCTTTCTTCAATTCTATGGCTGTATTGTTGTTGTATTAAGCATTAAAGACATAGAATTACAGCTCTGCCACGCCGCCATAGCTAAAAAGCACTTATCTCTTCTGTGCTCTCTGCAAAATCTAAGCAAAGATTTTTAAACAGCCCTTCCCTTTCATTCTTTCTTTTACCTCTTTTTTGCTTCTCTCTCTCTCTCTCTCCCTCTCTTGATTTACTTATATACTACTCTCTCTCTCTCTCTCTCTCTCTCTCAATCTTGATCTTGGAGCACATCATCTCATCACCATCAACTGGGAGTGAGAGCAAATGGTGCTAGATTTTTCGTATGAGAATCTACGGTTGATATGGTGCCACGTGGCAGTCAATCAGCTTTTGCTTCCTCCTCCTTTTATACCAGAAAACGCGCTACTTTATGTCTTTACCCTTTTTAATTCTTTAATGTGATGCTAAATTATGTGCATGCAATAATATATTCTAACCTTGTAACCTTGGACAAAAAAAAAAATATATATATATATATATATATTCTAAACTATCCAATCCAAAGTGTATGGAATTCTCTACCCCTGTTCATTTCTTTGTGGATACTGTTATTCTTTTGTATTAGAATATGCACTTGTCTTACATAAAAAAATCATAAATTCTTAAATCACTTAATAAGATCTTGAGCTACTCCACTTGACACCAATTGGTTTTAAGATGGAATCTCAGGATTCTTAATATGGTATCAGAGCTAGGCCCATGGTCTAGTCTCATTCATCTTCCGCGTGCAACCCATCTCAAATCAGGTCCACTTGTCTTCAGTCTTTCGCGTGTACATAGTCCACGCACTTTCAATCTTCCACATGTGTTATCTACCACATGTGTGACCCATCTCAAAAAAGTCGATCCACATGTATTCAATCTTTCAAATATGACTATCTCAAAATAAGGTTCACGCGTGTTCAATATTCTACGTGTGACCCTCTCAAATCAGGTCACATGTGAGGAGGAGTGTTAGAATAGGCACTTGTCCCACATAGAAAAATCATAAACTCTTAGACCACTTAATAAGATCTTGGACTACTCTATTTGGCACCAATTAATTTTAAGATGGAACCTCAGTATTCTTAACATCTTGTTAATTTCATCTATTTTTCCTTTGTGAGGAAATATTGTTATTTAAAAATGATGGTGGTTGCAATAAATAAAAAAAAAACTGTTCTCTCATCCATTTTTTCCGGAGAAAATAGTGAGCCGAATCATAGTATAAAATTCACTTTACCTCTTATATTCGTCTTCCAAATGGGTTATCCTTTTCGATGCTAAAATTCTTTATCAAAACTTGCATATCAATAGAAATTTGCCTTTCGAATTTATAATTTTCACTGCTTAACATTTCAAATTCTATCGGTTGTTTATTGCCGGTGGTTTAAATGTATTAATTGAAACATAGGTGTAAAAGAAGGACAAATTCTAATAATTAAAAAATAAAATAAGTGTTTCTCACATATCAAGTTCGTCATGTTACAAAAACTTATATAAATATAAAGGAGGTACAAAATGGATATCAACTTTGTTAGACGTATACTAAATTTGCTAAGTAAAAAGTATTGCAACTCTTTGAGAAATTTCTAGAGAATCAATTAATATAACTTGAAAATCGAATAGGCAAGTAAGAAAATTGATGCTCTAGGAGACAATAGCAAATTGGATGAAAACCAAGAGGTAAACATAGCTTTTCCATTTTTTGCTAATGACAACAAGTACATTTAGCCTTTTCCTTTGTAAGAAGAAATGGTACAATTCTAATGTCAAGGCTCACATGATAGCTCTAGTGTCTGGTGCTATCTTACCAAGATTTAAAGCATGGACTCCAAAATAGTGGGCTAGCTAAGTTGTTGAGATGAGCTTTTACAATGGCACACTCATTTGAATCTAGACTCATATATTCCTTTTCCTAACATTCCATTTTTACCACGGCACTCTTGGATTCTTTTCGACTGTCTTCCCACTTGCATAAACGGGTGGCGCGTATCAATTTATATAATTGATTACACCTAATAAAATAAATAATTTTATTTGGTTTTGAAAACTTAAAGAGTTATCTCAACTTTTACCATCAAGTTCTTAATAATTCAAGAACAATATCACTTCCCTCTTAGTTGAACATGCATTAATACAAAATCAAATTCACTAGTTAAGTGATGCACAAATTTCTATTGCACTACAAATAATTAAAACTCCATCATTTTGAGATTATGAAAAAGTTAATACCATGTTTTCAATATGGAGGTTCTTGAGTGACTTTGAGGGGACCATTTCATTACTGCATAAAGGAGAGCATCTCTTAGTGATTAATTTTTTTTTGTCAAGCTCTTAGTGATTAATTAAGCCTTTAATTTTGAGGGCGTTGACTATTAACAGTTAAGGGCAAGTATGTCTTTTTGTAGTACTTGCTGTGTCATTAAAGTTATGACAAAAATGATTAATACATTTACGCACCTCCGCCGGCCTCAATCCCGGCGAGTAAGACTTGGGACAGGGATCGCTATTCGTACATTTGCCAATAGACCCCTACCATCCCATCCACGTCTTACTTTTGCTATTAATATCATCAAATAGCTCAATCAAGGACATAAATTCGTAGTTAAAATTTTTTAATAACGTCGTTGAGAATATTAATAATAGTGAAGTGATTATGAAGTTATTAATTTGATATTCACATATAATAGTTTAAATTATTTTATTAATTATAACCGTATCATTACTTATCACAATTGAATTATATTATTAAATTGTACAAATCTCAAATTTTTTTTAATATATCAATAATTTTAGTAGAAAAGAGTAATTCTCAATTAAAAAAATTATTTATATATATATATATATATAAGGGTTAAATTATGTATTATAAATTTTACTAAATAAAAATTATAAATTCGTCTTTAATCTCAATGTAATTTTATATCACAACTTGTACCATTAGATGCATGGATCACTTGGAAGTTCATGTTAGCATTAGACCATAACTAGATTAAGCAAGCATAAAACGAGGTGTAATTATTTGAATTGATTAACGAAGATTCCCAAGATAAATCAAAGTAAAGTGAAATACGGAGCTCGAGGCTAGAAATTTATGTCCATCCCACATTGGAGCATAAAGGAGAATATATAGTAAGCTTTTAGATCCTGTGATTTGATTCCTTACCAAAGAATCGTTATACAGTTGAGTGCGAGTACAATTCATTATTCAAATATAAATTCGTTCCAATTGCATCAAAAGAAAGTAAAGCATTCGTCCCATGATTCAATAATAATAGGATAAAATTATTTTTATAAAATTTTGATTCTTGTATTCAAAAATTTATTAATTAATAATTAAACTCTGTCGAATAATTCGATAATTGAGTTCTAATAACTAAATTCTCACATCATCAAAAAAAAAAAAAAAAGTAAACGATTCAGCTTCTTTCTCTTTACCACTGCTCATTCTCAAGGTAATATTTGAAGATCTCCAAAATTGTCGATGAGGCATTAGGGGTCTAACATGCCAGTGTATAATTAATTATAGACTAGTATTATTCTTCACTATAGTGGCTTATAATTGTACAACTGTAAGTTTTTTTTTTTTTGGTCAAACAACTGTTAGTAATTCTATTCTCATTTGTATGTTTTCCACCTACTACTGTGTATTCTCTATCCACGTATGTGAATTGTTATATTATCATCGCTTGTTTTCAAAAAAAACATTAAAAGAGGAGGATTCAGAAAATAATAGACATTCATAGCTAGTTGACTTAAGGGAAATTTTATATGCAGCACATTCCTCTATCTTCTTCCAAATTAGATGAATGTTATCGCAAATTAAACTTCGTTTGAGATTATGTGATAGAAAACAACATGCGATTTAAAAGACATGATGCGCTATACTAATAAGCAACTAAAAGCTTAAAAAGCCCTTTAATAAAACTCTCATTCCATCAATAGGCCGGTCAAAGAGATCGAGTATTTAAATGTGTAATTTTGCTTTTCAAAAGGCAAACTAGTGATTTTGTGTGTGTGTGGTATGTGTATGTATATATATACTCTATTTTTTGGTATAAGGTATATATTAAAATATATATTTATATGTGTACTTATATATAAATAAACAAAAGGAAAAAAACAAAATTGAGAAAAGGAAAAGAATTGAGAGCATTTGTGTCTTTTTACAAATTATGTTAACTTTCTTGACGAAAAAGTGGGAAAATGACATATGTGCTAGGTTTCTAAAACCACATGGGAGGTATTTGGTAAATTTTAGATTAGGAGTATTATGCATTTTCTAAAAATCACAGGGGATTCTAAACTATTCACCCTTCTTTTTAAGATGGAGAATTTCATTGAGAAGTATTTCAAACTTAAACTAGATTGTCAAATCTAGGAAACAATTCTGTTTGGAAAAGAAATAGTTCAATTTATACTATGTCCATAAAAGACATAGTCCGATTTAGGTAGATATAAAAACTATTAATATTAGCATCAAGTTTTATGTCCATATTTCAAACGCTTACAGTTAGACTAAAGCTAGTAGAGTTTATATATATATATATATAGCATGGGTTAGGGTCTTGAAAGTGCGTGGCTATTGTCTTTTTTCTTTTTTTCTTTTTGGACAAACGCGTGGCTATTGTCAACCTGCACCAAATATATGAAACATTTCTGCAGATACAGATCCGCAGTTACTGCTAGTTGAATGAGAGATTCCTATTCAATTAGGGAGTTGGGGACTAACCCAACCGTTTGCAGCGGCTCACTTGAAGCCACATCATTAGTATGTGGATTGCTAGCAAGGTTGTAATTGTATACAAATGCAATGTGACAAACTTGTCCTTTGGAGTTGAATGCGACATACAACCTTCTGACTTTGTCGGCTTTGAACCGTGAATAGCTGGGACTATACTCCGCTGCTGCAATCACCTTGGACTTTGAAACAGATGGTAAGCCAGAAAATTTTGGGACCATACTATGACAAAGTCTTTTACTGTAGAAATCCACACGGATCAAAGAAATGGAAATAGAACTTGACTAAATTCTACTAGGACATGAGGATCAAAACTTGGTTTGCCATATTTTTCGATTATGAGATAATTTAAATTCGTCTTTTCACACGGTGTTATATGAGGAGGAATAAAATTGTGAACTGCCCTTTTGAAAATAAATTTGACTATGAGCAACAAAATATATGGCAGCCTACAATTGCATAGCTTTCGCAATCTTAATTAAGTTCAACAAAAAGTTTCGGCTATATGTCTACTAGAACCTAAGCAAGCACTGCTTGAATATTAGCAACCGGTTCATTAATGATAGGAGGCTTTTGTAGACGATGATAATGACAATGGTAATGAGGCATTTAGGAATGATGAAATAAGCGAATTACAAAACAACGAGCAATCGACCCCAAATCCATGTTCTTATATGTAGATGAATTTGATATATGTAAAAAAAAAAATATCTCATAAATGAATTAGTGTAGGGGAATATGGATAAAAATGTTTCCTAGTGAAGCCTCTACTGTTTTGGTTGTTTTCTATCATGCAGTGGTGGTTGGTCAAAATTTCAGTAAGTAGTCACTTCCCTTATTAAAGGTCGGGGTACCGGCTTAAAGATGATATTTCCTCTTAAGTTAAATCTAAAAAATATTTTCGTTTTATAATATAATATTTTGTGTTTGATCCAAAAAAAAAAAAGTCTAAAAAACATTTTCATGCAACACATGAATTTGAATGGCTTGATCGGCTATTTTCGGAAACACTCTAACCTAGGAGGTTTGAGTGTCTATTTTGGTATGAGCAACTGATAGGTTATACGAATCATTACAAAATGTTCTCATAGTAGAATCCAATGTTTAAGTTGTCTTTATTAAAACGATAGAAAAATAAAGAAAGAAAAAGACAACTAAATTCATCAAAGAATTCCAAAAGAAAACACAAGTCTGGCAATAAAAGAAAGAAAATTGGGAGAAAGGGAAGAAAAAAGAGAATATATAAACGTCTTTTAGATCATCTGAATATTCGTGACTGAAAGGAAAAACCAGAATACAAAAGATAACATTCTAGTGTTTGCATAAATATAATTGGTTCTGTTTTCAAAACAGATATTTATTCTTCAAAAAATAATAAAAATATAAAACAAGCAAAAAATCTGTTGAGATATATAGTTGTAATTTCAAAAAATATTTTTTTTTGAAAACTAGGATAAAAAGAACAAGGACCAGCATTATTGTAGATAATTAAATTATTTACTGGAGAAAAATTTCCAAGAAAAGGAAAATATGTAAAGAGTAGAAACAAAGAAGATAATTTTTTCAAAAAAACATTAATCAAAATTATATGCATAAATTCTCCAAATACCACTCACTTAATTTAAAAAATAAAAGAATAGTTGAATGCTCTATCAGTTATTAATTTCTATCAACTCAACACGTTTTTACATGAAGAATTATAAGAAATGGAAAATAATAATAATAAAAATAATAATGTGATCACTCCTTCTCCAAAACTAAATATGCCACAAGTACTCAGAGAGCAACAAAATGGTGTTTTTATATTCTATTTTTGTTTCTCAACGTAGAGAGAGTTAACTAGCGAAAGAACAATATGATGTTACTATTTTCTGCTGTTTCTAAAAAAATTGTTTTTAAGAAAAACAATTTGATTTTACTATTTTCTGTTGATTCTAAAAAATAAAAACTTGTTTTTAAGAAAAAATTTATTAACAAAAAACCCAACACGGTTAGTTTATTGTTAGTTTTTTTTAACGATGAAAAATACTAATTAAGTGGAAAAAAAAATTTCTATTATTTAATGTTGTTTTCTTAAGAAAAGGGTTAATGGAAAAAACTTGGCAAATTAAAAAACTTTTCTTTTTGGTTTCGTGTTCTTTGTGATGATGTTGACAATAGTAAAGTGATTGAACTAAACCATATAGACTCCACATATTTGATTTTTCTTTTCTTATACACGTGCGCACATATATATATATACACATATGCATATATTATTTTGGGATAGGGTTTTTTTTCCATATATTCTTCAATTATGACATTTCCTTTTACATTTTTGCAAGATCATGAAAAACTAATTTCAGTCTTTTTCCATTTACCGCTGCATAGTTTCTTGCAAATGAAAAAAAAAAAAAAAAAGGAAGGAACATTACAAGAAAGTCATCCTAATACGTGCACACACACACACACACACAAAAAAAAAGGGAACACTCTAATCTTCTAGGATCATAGACTCATAGTTAGATAATTTACGCTAGAGAAAAGTCTTTCTCAACACAATGTGGTCAATTTTTCAGAGTTCTTGTTGACTCACAGCACCAGGTGGTGACCACCTAGGCTGTTAGCAGAACATAGAAGTCATCTCGATGAAAACAGTTTCTCTTTCCCTTTCTCTAGAAACTGTGTTAAACTGGGGCCTCATATTTTCATCTGTTGTTTTCTTTTCCACTATCATATCTTAGTTCTTTTTTAACACTCGAATTTGAAAAATGAATTGACCCGATTACAACAGTTGTATTTAATTATAACGGTTAATTTTTTTTTTTTGTTAATAATTTTGGTCATAAAATTACTTTTTTGCTATGATTTTAACATCATAAAAAAAGTCACGCGTTAACAAAATGAACTAATAATGAACTAGTTTTGATTGTATAACATCAGATTTTAAACATGCATTTAAACTTAGGCCCCATTTGGCCAGTGTTTGATAAGCATGTATTTCAAGAATCATGTTTCCATTATTATTTTTTCATTGAAATCTTTGATTCATTTAAGTCAAGCAAATTATAATAATTTAGCCAATGCCAGAACCAAATTCTTCAACCAAAAGTATGCTAAGGAGATCTAGAGGAACATCGGAACACCAATCCAAATGTAATAGATAGTTACTGATATGCTTGTTTCCGTCAGCAGTTCTATTACCGGACCTCATAACAACAGAAAAAGAAATGCTATCAAAGTTAGGAATAAAATCGTGTTCGAAAAATTATGTTTTACAATAGTTAAAATTAGTTTGAAAATACAATTTTAGGAATCAAACACCCTTTAAATTATTCTTGGAGTCTCAAATTGTTGGGCCAAACGCAACCATTACCTCATGTAAACAACCCCTCCAACAATAATAACAAAAAGAAAAAGAAAGACGAATGAAAAAGCAAAACCAGTGTCCTTTATCAGATAGTATATTATGAGAGCACGAAGAATTAGATTTTCTAAAGCAAAAAGAGATCCCTATAAAGTATAATCCAACACTAAACCTTTTTGTTAGGGTCATTTGAATACGTGAAAGAGCATGTCCGATGTAGCACGTAAATGAAGGTTCTTGGGCATGAGCCCAAAAAAGGGCCTTAAAAGCAAATAGAAACTTTGGCATATTTTGCTCATAGCTGGGAAGCAAGAAGAGAGGAGGGCAGTGAATAATGAGTGCGAGTCCCAAGAATTTCGTACGTTTTTGCTGTTGCGCCCTTGCCTTTGTCTGTCATTCTCGAGCCGTGTGTTTGTTTCCTTTCTAGTTGATTAACCCCCTTTCCTTCCAACTTGACAAATCAGATTAGAGAATAAAGCGGAAAACGATTTGGCAGTACTCGTCAAAATGGGAAAAAACTCTTCAATACCAATTCAAATTGAAATCAGTTTTACACGTGTTAATAAAATTTACATTTGTAGATCTTAATAATAATAATAATAATAATAATGCGAGAGACTAATAAATTAATTCAAGATAACCAAATATTTTTCTTCAAAATAGTCGTGCGGATATAATGAGCAATTTTTATGTCCTCAGAAACTAGTTTAGGGTTCTTTAAAAAAAAAAAAAAAAAAAAAAACAACTAGTTTGGGTTCTGTTTGGTTATCCAAAATTGTTTTCCTGTCAAATGGTATCAAATTGTTCACTTTCATATTTTTACCTTGTTTAAATGACATATTTGGATAAACGGGGCTACGAGCAAATTAAGATTTTTAAGATTATGGTAGAAAGACTGTAATTTTTTTATGTTCTGCAAATGTCCAAACACAATTTGCACGTGTCTTAAATTTTTTTTTAAATGATGTGAAATATTTTACGAAACTTTTTGAATTCACGTCAAAGTCTGACTTAAGACATAAAATTTATCCAAATTGATCATGAAGAGAATAGTTTTTTAGGTGAATTTGAAAGAGTAATTCGTAATGTATGAAGATGTGTGTGATCTAATTATTAAATTACTTATGAGTAATTTGTTAGCTCCTACTAGATAGATTCTTGAGGTGACATAAAGCCACAAATCCTGGAGTTCACAAAACCTTTGGGACTTCGGAGGATATTAATGAACAAATACAAGAGCATGGACTTGAGCATTGCGTGTATTTCTGTGATCTATTAGGGGCACATCAAATGGTCACCTTCACGTATAATGACAAGGTTTTCTTTTCCCATTTTAAGTAACAAAATTCATAGGTTTTGTACCTTGCTAAAACTTTTCTAGCTTATTTTAATCTAATTAGGCTGTCTTTAGTAGAGTCTCTATTTTAGAGACTCTACTATCGTATAATTATTACGTAATATAGTTCATTTGGTGCAACAAAAATTCATAAAGTAGAGATTAAAATCACCAAAAGTGGGCCCGGGTCTCTAAAAAGTACAGAGTCTCTAAAAATGTTAACAAATTTGTTAACATTTTTAGAGACTCTGTACTTTTTAGAGACCCGGGCCCACTTTTGGTGATTTTAATCTCTACTTTATGAATTTTTGTTGCACCAAATGAACTATATTACGTAATAATTATACGATAGTAGAGTCTCTAAAATAGAGACTCTACTAAGGATACCCTTAGGAGGAGTTAAAGTTGGTCCAATTAGCCAATAAACATAAGAGTTAAAAACTCTGAGTATTACTTTATCACCTCATCATTTAATTTATTACAACTTACAAGAATCTTAGCATCGTTATTTAGCCAAAAAAAAAAAAAAAAAAACCCCAAGGGTGCTTAATGGATTGCACCTCTTCAACAGAAAAAAAAAAAAACCCTAAGCAAGCAAAGCGAAGCCATCACCAGACATTGTCACTAATACTCACCACAAGGAAGCACTTGCGTCGAATTAGATGTATGACTTATACATTAGTTGCTCCTATATGTATGTAAAACTCATTAATTGTGTGTAAGCCATTTGCATTTGGTTCGAGGACGCAAGTTTTTTATCTCACCATGTAATGACACTGTACACACAGAGAGAGAGATTCATTAATTGTGTGTGAGCCGTTTGTATTTGGTTCGCGGACGCAAATTTTTTCTACGTTGCTGCACAGAGAGAGAGAGAGAGAGAGCGCTTGATGGTGATTTGCATGTGAAAGTGCGAAGTCAAAAGTGTGCTGGGAAAATGACATTGCTCTCTTTATTCCGTCGTTGTGGTCATTTTCAAGGGAAAGAACATTTTCTTTGTGCCTTAATTCGTCTTCTAGAAATCAAAATCAAACCCGTGAATTTACAATCAAAACTAATAATTTAGCATCATCTTCAATCACATGCTCTGTTGTACCTCTTGCTACAATCTCTTAGGAGAGATCTAGCTTTTCAGTTTTACGTCTTCGTCAAAATAGTAACCAAGTATAATAAGTTTGTAATAAATGTGTGGCAGCTGCCATAAATGGTGCGTCAAAATTGGACTACCTGCTACTAGGGCTTCTACATTGTATTGTAACCATTTATTTAAAGTTTGAATTAAAAAATCTGGAGAAAAAATGTATTTTTTGAGTAAATAAATGATTAATATACAATGTTAATAAGTTAGAACAAACTTTTAGTTAGAAGATGATCTAAATTTAGTGGTATGTTACTCGCTATGTATGTAAAGTTATGAGCTCGGGTCTCGTAAATTACGTTGTACGACTTTAAACCTCCCCTGAATAAAAAAAAAAAAAAAAAATTGGACTCCCTGAAAAGCAGTCAAGGCCCAATATTAATTCACTAAGTTTTTGTGGTTAACAATTTGCCAAGGTTTAAGTGAAAGTTCTGAAATTTTAAGTCATGTTGTTTGTGTATTTCTCCAATTTTAACAAGACTTAATATTCTTTGAAGTTTTAAGTCATGTTGTGTGGCTATTTTTCTAATTTTAACGAGACTTAGTATTCTTCTTTCTACAATGTTTTGGTTTTATATCAAATATTAAACATTAAAGTTTTATATAAGTAAAGAATGCAAATGGTCTTGAATGTACTTCACTTTAACCAAGTACTATTAGTGAGAAAGAAATTACAAGTTAAACATATCATTTTATGATATAATTCCAATGAACACATGAAGGTAATTCCCCTCATCCTCAAAGGCTTTTGCACAAACTTTTGGACCATCAAAGAGAAAATTGTTGATTGGGTTGTAAAGGAAAAATGTAATGATACGTTGTTAATAGATTGGGTTTCAAATATTCATTTTCAGTTGTATCAATTTCTAAACTTTGACTTTTCCCCTAAGGGAATTGATTAATTCATTGTAATCTTCCTTTTTTAATGAATGTTTCCTTTGTCCCCAAAAAAAAAAGAGCAAACTAAACTAACTTTTAGTTGATTATTAGTATTCTCGAAATACAGAAGATTTTTGGACAAAAATAATATTCTAAACTTTTATGTCAATAATACATTTTTCTAAAGCGTAACTTAGTTTTTTTTTTTTTTTTTTGGCTAGGTTGTCCCTTAGTCATTTACTAAGAGTTTACCTAAATAATTTACGAGATCTTAAAATTCAATATGTTCTTTTTGGCCTTTGCATATGACTTCATTACATGCATGACCATTTAATTTTTCATATAGAAGTTACTTTCTTCTAAATAAATTTTTCGTTAAGGAAAAGAATATAAATGAAAGTAGATTCAACTTGATTTAAATGGATCTATTATTTTCGACCCTTCGACCCATAATCAATTTAAAGTCAAAATATTGCCAAGATTAGAGCTTTTATTCTAACAATGAAGTAATGACGTGTGTCAAAGATTAGGCAATAAATTGACATGATAATCATAGTATTTGCCTTACTTTTTTTTTTGGCTAATCAAGCAAAGTATCACTAATATATATCAACCATTAGACATGTACAATGATCACACCACAACAAATACAATCCAACCAAAAAACCAAAGTGAAACAAACATGCAAACTATATAAGGATATTCTCAATTTTCCAGTTTCTACAAATTTGCATGTTAAGAGTACTCTGACTGAACTTGTTACCACACCCAATCTTTATAAGGACCATCTCCTCAACTCTCCTATTAATATCCTCTTCCGTGCTAAACTTCTGCTAATGGATGCGGAGATTCCTTTCCCTCCAAATTGAATACACCACAGAGCAAATTGTTATAATGGAAAATATATTCTGGTGTTTGCATTTCATAGTGGAAAATATCTTTCAACAACAGATTTTATAAAACACACACACACACACACACACACACACACACATATATATAAATTTCAGACTCACACACAGAGGTGGAGTTTTTTTGTATATTTTTTACTCTTTTGAACTAAAATTTTTCTTTCACCGGAAAATATTTTTCGATTGATCAATTTTTTAGTATTACCAAACACCGAAAACTTAGAAAAACATTTTCCAAAAAAAAAAATTACAACAAACAAATGGAGGCTAGATATCTATAATTGAAAATGTGTAATGACCAAATTTAGATCAAAGAAAAAAGTTGCATATTAGTTAAGAAGGCAGGTTGAAGATACCTATGATATATAGATGTGTATGCATATCTTTGACACAATGCATCTTCCTTTCATTGAAGTCATTTCTTGTATTCTCCTTGTAATTTATTATTGTATACACATTTATGGAGTTTGATATAAGGAGTCAAATATTGCGTCTAAATAGGTTAGCTCCCAATTGAACCCCACACTAAATATTAAAGTCATTATATTAATTAAGCTATCACACTTCAAAGCCTAGAACTGAAATCACTGATATTTACAAGAAACCTCAACAAAGACCATGAATCAAGAGAGTATTTTCATAAAAAACTAAGTATGTCTTCTTATAACAAATGAAAAGACAATCTAAGTTGACCGTAATATTTTATGTAGAGAAGAGAAGGTACAATAGCTTCATGGTTAGTATTCAATATCATCATTCACTGAATAGCTAGGAAAAATAAATGAAAACAAAGGAATATATTTAATCTTGGCAATATTCTTAAGAGGAATTGCTTCACCTTAATTTATATAAATTTCCTCAACATATAGGAATTAGCTATCTTACGAATTTAGGATTCTAGATTAGTTTAATTGGTGGACTACTTATTCTGACATGTGGGTGACCAAAATTTGAATCTTAAGGGGGTAAGGGGTAGGTGGCGGTGGGGGTGGGGGGTTAAAAAATATGTTATGGTTCCTCTCCATGAAATGCATAATACTTATTTTTCTTCTCTTGCTTTACTTATTTTTAAATAAATTAGAATGACTATCAATTTGTTAGTTATAGAGGAAATTGTTACAAACCTCTTAATAACATGTTTACTCCATTCGACCTATATATTAGTATTTCGTAATGACTAGCTTATAGACATCGTGAAGTGCTTTTCTACAATATTATATATTTTTGTTAAAATTAAAGTTACTGCAACTAGACATTCGTCGTCACTTATTGTTCTCTATATCCATGATAAGATCACAAAATTGAAAAAACTGATGTTATTGTTACAAATAGTATTGTGTTTAGAAATTAAAGAAACTATATTTTTCTCAAGTTAAGCGATATACAAATTACATGCATCGATATCTGAAAAATAAACTTAGCTATACAAAAGTAAGAAGTTTTCACTACAAACTATTTTCTTGTGAATTGTGAAACACTTTTTCTCCACATCTATTTATTAATAAATTATATGTCGCCATTGGAAAATATCTCCCACAATCAAAAATCTTTTTTTTTTATACCACTTTTAGCCTTAAAATAGCAAAATAATATGGGCTCACTTGATATGCATCCGATAGGGCTCGTGAAATATATGAAAAGTAAATAATATATCTCATGATATCATAGTTTCATCTTTACTTAAGTTTAAACGACTAATATCCTATATATCTTAATAAAGAAAAAGAAAAAGTTTGACAGGACTATTTGAGCACTATTGGTATAGAACTATTATCTTAATATAGTAGATTAAATGCATTTATATAATTAGAGTCTCAGTAACTAAAGTCCACTCAATGCATCGGGTTTGGGTTGTAAACCTTTACAAAGTCTCTCAGGCAATTATTCCATCTCTCATGCAACTATATATTCCAATCAGATATATTTTTCTTATTTAATACATAGTGATCAAACAATAGAATTGATGGTGAAGATTTTTTCTGAAAAGCTGTTTCTACTTATACATAACTTTCTCAGAAAGATATACTTTGTGCAATTACTAGGAGTA
This sequence comes from Ehretia macrophylla, assembly GCA_037974665.1. Lineage (NCBI taxonomy): Eukaryota > Viridiplantae > Streptophyta > Magnoliopsida > Boraginales > Ehretiaceae > Ehretia > Ehretia macrophylla. The sequence goes on from CM075765.1 coordinate 64,829,097, forward strand.
TCATATGTTAGAATATACATTCATTCCATATCGAAAAATCAGAAACTCTTCCATGTGTGACTCCTCTCAAATCAGGTTACACGTGAGGGGGAGTGTTAAAATATAACACTTGTCCCATATCGAAAAATCAGAAACTCTAAGACCACCTTATAAGATCTTGGGTCACTCCACTTGACACAAATTGATTTTAAGATGGAACCTCAAGATTCTTCATATGGTATCAGAGTTAGGCTCATGGTCTAGTCTTGTTCATCTTTCATGTCTTGCCACATGTGACCCATCTGTCTCTTTCGTGTCGCTCTCGCTGACAGTGTCAGCTCTCATTTCCAGGTTCTCTCCGAGTCACACGTGAGGGGGAGTGTTAAAATATAACACTTGTCCCATATCGAAAAATCAGAAACTCTAAGACCACCTTATAAGATCTTGGGTCACTCCACTTGACACAAATTGATTTTAAGATGGAACCTCAAGATTCTTCACATCATATATGCTAGTAGACTATACATATCTGCTTACCATGGAGCGGAGCAAATGATATATCTTATTGGACTAAATTCTTTGAGTACTTTTATATCTCACTTATACAGTGCTTTCTATATAAATGTTTAGTTGAAATACTAAAAGAAACAAATATAACAAAATTTATTATTGTAGTACCTTCTATGTGAATTCTTTCCACTTATGTGTGACATTAGTAAACACATAGGAGGGTAACCAACCCTCCTTAATATTTACACTTTTTTCAATTTTATTCTCACTGTTTTAAAAGTGACATTCTTAATTCTCAAGTTGCAAAAAATTTCAATCTAGTACCCAATTTGTATACTTTTTTTTAATCTTGTTCCTATTGTTTCAAAAGTAACATGCTTAGTCCCCAAAGTTGGCAAAAAGTTTCAGTTTAGTCTCTGCCATGAAATTTCAGTTTGTGACCTGCACATAAAATTTTTGGAGAATAAATTAAAAACTAAAAATATCGGGAATTAAATTAATTTTTTTTTTATAAACTTTAGAACTAAATGTGTTACTTTTAAAATAATAGAGATAAAATTAAAAAAATATATAAATATTACATACTAAGTATGTCATTTTTAAAATAATGAAAGCAAAATTAAATAAAAAGTATAAACATTGAGAATTATTTGTAAAATTTGCATTAGATATAATTTTAAAACTCGATTATGCCAAAGGGAAAGCATCCTATCATGCATTCGGTGATTCATCCTATTTACAAGAACGTGGACTCGACAATGTGAGATTTTTTTATTTCAAAAACCAAATAACCGAATGCCTTAAGAATTTCCCTATGCCAAATGCAGGGAGAACACATAATATAACAAGCCAATAATTGCATTTGTGCTTTTGGTGAAAAAAGGTTGTCTTCTGTGGGAAGTTTAATCACTCTCGAGTTTGCTGCGATTATGGTAAAATCATGATCACCATTGGAGATGTCCTCATTTTGGTCCGCCCAAAATAGTAACGTAGCAACATCACGCTTTAGTACGTTTTATCTTTAGATTATTTTATGATTTATGATATGTTTATTATTGTAATTCTCTATGAATGGAAAAAGTGATGCACATTGTTAAAAACTCATAGTTGTCAACAGTTGGGGCCAACTTTTGCATCTTTCTCACGAGTAATCATCATTTTGGAAAAACAGTGTCTCCCCACGCCACTGCAATGACTACCAAATTCATTATGATTGGGGGCGGCTAATGTTGCTAACCAACCAACTTTTTTGCGGGAGGAAACATGGTTTGTTGGAAGTGGCCATTTTTAACTATATAGGTTTTGTTTGATCTAATTTTTAAAAGTTTAAAAGCGTGTTTTTTAAGTTTAAAAATTAAAATTAATTTTTTTGATTTATTTTTTAAAGAATTTTTAGGTAAAAATCAAAATAAAAAAGAATTTAAAAAATAAAAACTCCAAATTGAAGCTTTTGAAAAAATATTTTCACGAAGTTATTTATTTATTTATTTTTCTTAAATATAACCCACCATATTTTTAAAAACTCAACATTATTTTTAAAATTTCTAAAAATTTAACATTAACTAACATACACTAATTAATCAATGACTTATGTCTAATAATACTTTTAAGCAAAACTCTATTATTCAAAAATTAAAATTTCAGAGTAAAGCCAAACAAACCTATCATCGTTGTAATGTTGTCATGGATATTTGATTTTTTTATCTTGTGGATGAGCTGTGAAGCAGTGTCATTAATTTTCTAATAATTACCGTTTTCAAGACATGTTCATCTATGTACATACATTAAATTAAGGTATGAAGAGCACTTTGATTTGTTTGCGTTGTGTAGACAGCAATCTCACAAATGGTGAGATTTTATCAATCAATCCACGATAATTTGAAAAGGAAATGATCGCACTTTCATTACTTTTTAATCTTTTCCATCTTTTTCCTTTGTTAGTCATTTAATTACCTTTCTTAACTCTCTTTAAAAGTAGCAACTGGACTTTGAAAAGAAATTGCTAAGTAAAATTTAAAGTATTTTCGCATTGGTATATATCTGAAAAATGAAAGTGCATATTGCACAAAAACGCTATAAATACAATTATTTTTGGTTAAGCAAACCACTATGTGTATTTTAATCATGCCTCGTTTGATTATTTTAAAGAAAATGATATCTAACTTGAGTTAAAATAGCCTGAAAATGGTAGCACTGGCCATTTGGTCTAGTGGTATAATTTTCGCTATAGATGCGAGTGTTTTGAAATTCATTTTCGTGTGTAACATTTTAAATTATATAAAATAACTTACGCCTCCTTTAAATTAAAAAGAAAACGAAAAGTCTGAAAATGCGAGCCAATTTCTCATCATTGTGATTAAACGTCAATGCCTGTGTTAGCTTAGATCGATTGCTTGTTCCGATTTCTTCCATAGTTTTCAGCAAAAGATACATGATAATTGAGAAAATTTTAATCAACCTAGTGGAGGAAAATTATGTCATTTTAGTGTGTTACATTTGTAATTCTTAACAGTATACATGGGATTTGGATACAATTAATTATGATCAACAAAGTTTTTCAATAATTGAAAATAAATCTTCTTGCTAGCTTAGAATACTTCTATTGATTTTAAAAACCATACGTTTAATTAAAACCCCTTGAATAGCATGCATGACAAATCTCAATCTTCCGATTTATTTTTGTTTACGTGATATTTGAAGGAGAACTTTATCACTTTTTCTAGAAAAAAGGGTTGGATAAAGAAGACATAAACTTTTGTTTTTCTTTTATTCTCATATTTAAAATCTAATTCTCTCAAATAACATGCCTAAGTCATAGTTAAAATTCTTAACTAGCAATCTTAGAAATCAATAAATTGTTATACTTGGGAGTTCATATGATACCCATTTGAGCAGGGATTTTTATCCATTACAAAGGCACTTTAGATCAATGATAAGATTAGTAAGGACTTAACAACATCAATGGAGTAAGCAAAACTATCCAACAAGGACATTATGAAATTGGTTCTATATCCTTTGTTGCATATTTAAGGACACATTGAAGATAGCAGCATTATCACTTCGCTTGCATGTGCAGAACTTATGGTGGATAGCTCTCTTTTATGTATGTCGAGTGAAGTAGTAGTAGACCTTAGTCCTTAGGCTTTTCCATTAAAAGTTCATAATTAGTTTTGTGTGTCAGCCGACATTGAGTGCCTCACATTTGGTAATCCTCACGTGGGAGCTCCTTCCTCATCCCCATATTAACGGCACTAGTAGTGTGAAATAATTTTTACCAAATCATGAGTGGGATATTTTTTTACTATTTTAAAATTTCATCCTTAATTGATTTAGTTTTGTATTAAGGTGCACCGTTACATTTTAAATATTTATTAATTAATATTCGAATTTCAACGGATAATTTGATGGTCAAATTTTACTAGTTGAATTTAACATCATCCAAAAAGTAAAAACACTGCCCCCACTTACTTTAACCTAATAATATGCCATCATCATGATTCATGGATCAAGACATTGTTGGCTTTGAAGATGAATGGAGACTGGAGATCACACACCATTCGCTTTCACTATTTGACCCAAAGATTTGTGTCATGTTTAAGGGAAAAGGAAATAGACAAAACCCTGACAAAAAAAAAAAAAAAAGACAAAACAAAAATTTCACATGTTAGCTTCATATGCAGTGATATACACATCAGTCCCTAAGTTAAATTGACGATATACAATAATTTTTTATACTAGACTGTCTTCAACAACCTTTTTAAAATGACTTTTTAGTCATTTTAGGTAAGCAAATGTTCAAAAAAAAGCTTTAGCAGACTCCTTACATGGAGCTCCCTAAATTTGGGAGCTTTTTTTTTTTTTTTGCCTAGCTCTTTAGATGTAGAGAGTCAAAATATATGCAAAATCTCTCCAACGATCAATTTTTTATCGTTAGAGACTATTATAATCTTTACGAAATTTCAAGTTTTGATAACAACTTTCTAACCGAGTCTTCCGTCTTTTCCAATTGATACAAAAATAAAATAAAAAATAATATTAATGAAAAATATAATAAAAATGATAATAAAAATTAAAATAGAATATCATCATTAACAAATGAAAAACATAAATAAAAAAATCAAATGGTGTGTATAATCAAAATGAAAATATATTGGATTAAAACAAAATAGAGAATTCTTAAACTATGGAAGTTGTTGGAGTGAAATTCAAACAGCGAGTCCCTGTTTTAATAATAAATTAAAAGTAGAGAGTTTATTGAAGTGAAACTGAAATAGAAAGCTCATAAAGTTAAGGAAGCAACTCCAAACTCCCTACATGTAGAAAAAAAAAAAGGCTGTTGGAGTTAGCCTTAGATTATATACAATTTTAAGTACTTCTCTAAGCGTATGTAAAAAGTTATTTGAATTGTGTATCGTGTATTGTTTATAGTTTGAAAGTTAAATTCACAAATTGCGACAGTCTATCTCGTTTATAGACCTAATTTATATGGTCTTGATTTTAAATCCTCATACAATTTTCAACAACTCTTCATATGAATGCCAATAAGTTGAAGATTTTCCACAAAACTCGTCGGTTGGATGAGCTTTCAGCATTGCAACTCAACAAAAATCAAATGTTGTCCCACGAAACTATACTCAGTAATGCAATCTCGAAATGAGAGTAAGTATTGGACACATTATGGCTCCGTTTGTTTGCCATAAAATATTGCTCCGGAAAATATTTTTCAATTTTTACGGTGTTTGGTAACACCAAAAAATTGGTCAATCAAAAAACATTTTCCAATCAAAAATGGTGGGCTACTTTTTAGAGATTTTTCGGTGTTTGGTAACACCGAAAAATTGGTCAACCGGAAAACATTTTCCGGTCAAAAATAGTAGGCTACTTTTTGGAGATTTTTTGGTGTTTGGTAACATCGAAAAATTGGTCAACTGAAAAATGTTTTCCGGTCAAAAATGACGGCTAGTTCAAAATTTGGGAAAATATTTTTATTTCTTTGGGAGATCAAAACATTTTCCGGAACTTAACCACCTCTATTTTATGTGTATTTTTTTTTATTTTATAAATCTCATGTCGAAAAATATTTTTTATTGTACATCCAAACACCAGAAAATATTTTCCTGTATTCTATTTTTCAGGAAAATATTTTCTTCTAACAAGTTATTTTACGGCAAACAAACGGAGCTCAGGAAAATATTTTCCTCTGAAAATATTTTACAAGAAAATATTTTTCACTGAAAATATTTTCCACAAGCAAGTTATTTTACGGTAAACAAACGAAGGAAAATATTTTATTTTCCAAAAAAACATTTTTCACTAAAAATATTTTCCACAAGCAAGTTATTTTACGGCAAACAAACGGAGCCTATATATTAACAATCCAGAATATCAATTTCACTTGCATCAATTCTTATGTGTTCGTTTTTCTATGGAAGAAAAAAATGCCATAATCGTGTCTTTATTTCCTAATATCAGGGTCAAAATGTTTCACTTGCATGTTTAATTAGGGAAATATCGTGCTTCATCCATACAATAAAGAAAATAACAATCAAGTTGTTAATTTGATTTTCATTGGATCAATATATTTTTTAAAGTATTAACAAGATAGACACATTTATTTCATAAATTCGCATTATCAAACCGCCAATTTATTTATCTCGCTTATATCTTTTCAAGTTGCAAACAAAAATTGACAAGGAATAGAATTATGTGTGCATTCGTTGAATTTTCACGCCAAATTTTCCGATTTTACAAAATTATAATTTTGAAGGTACTAATGAGATCATTTTATAGAAGATTTTTTTTTTTTTTGGTCAATATTATAGAAGGATGAATGAGTAAAAAGTAAAAAAGGTACTAATGAGATCATTGACTAAAGATAATTGAAAGGCCCATAATCAAGCAAACCCAATAAGTCCATAATTGCCTAAATAATTGCACTGGACTCCTTGTGAGTGGATGAAAATGAAAAAAGGTCCCTGAGTTTCCTATAATAGCATTTAGTCCAATCTCAACTTACGTTGTTCCATCCAATTACCACCAATTTTGTCGAGCAACTTATCCAACTGAGTACTAAAGATTCGGCATTGTCAAGTTATTTTCTTTATTTAAATCGAGCTAATTCTTTTGTATTTTTTTTTTTTGTTAAGTAAGGAAAATGATAATCTTAAATGCTCTACATCTATCCACCGAGAAGTTGAACTCACAATCTAGTGTGAAAAACTGTGGCCGGTCAACCACTCAACTACTGGATCTTCTCTTTTCTTTGATTAGCTTGAAATAAGCACTTCAAAAGTTCACGAGCCAAGTTGAATGATATATATTATTTGAAAAATATTTATGTATATGTAAATCTCTCTAAAATGTTTGTCGGTTTGTGTAAATATTTACTTATAAATACGACATTACCAATGAATTTCATATTACCTATATATTGCAATTTCTACACACACAAAAAAAGAAAAAAAAAAAAGGCCTCTATAGTTCATACTTTTTAGTCAAAAGTTATGGCATCCCTACTCCTAATTCTAAGTTGTGGTACCAATGTAGATTATTGGAATCAAAACATTTTAATTTACATGGAAACGAATTTAAATTAAGGAGTCTTGATTAGATTGCTTTTGTTATATAATATCACAATATTATCATATCATACTCTAAAAATTGAATTTAACGAGTCATCGGTTCTTGAAACCCACCCATCATTTGGTCATATAACTCCAGGCATTAATCATGATTACTATCTAAATTGAACCATCTTTTCTCTAAGTTGGATCGTGTGTTGTAGAGTTTGTCAGCTTTAGTGTGTATCCAAAGGACTTCCTAGGAGAATCTCTCTCATCATCAAAATAAATAAAAAAAAAAATGCTATCTCATGAATTGAGCCAAATGCACGGTGCTTATATACAATTACAACATCATCAGCAGTTTTGGTGATAATTTTATTATGACAAATAGACATATATTATCAAGGTTAATGGTTGTGTGTGAAACATTCTCATTTTTGAACAAGAACCATATTGATTTGGAAATCTAAGTGACATACATTACAAGTGTTAAAAAAGCTCTATAACAAACTTCCTTTTCCTACTCTTTTGGATCTTGATGAATTCCAACTTGTTATTCTCTCTGGTCATCATCTTGACAGATCTCTTTCAATCCTATCATCTTCAATTAATTTTCACCATTTCTATCATTTTGTAGTGTTTATGTAACTGAAGCAAAACAGTATGGCCATAGGAAGAGTTCGTACGGCTAAGCGATCATCGAAGCCCGTTTGTTCATCAACTACAAAAACTATCACCTTTGTAGGATTATGTATCCTGGGAGGATATATGTTAACAACAAGCCCTGTTGTTTACACACAATCAGCAACTAGAACAACGGGTAGAAAAACGTCCATTGAGGACGCTACTAAGAGAAAACTAACCAATGAAAATGAGACTGGTCATGTTTTTGATGATAATCAAGGTCATCTTCCTCAAGATGCAATCAAACCAGCTGAGCCCAACCGCGGTGGGGATGCTGGAAAAATGCAAGAGTCTGAACAGCATCCGAAAGATGCATCACAGGAGCTCGTAAAAGAATCGGCCAATGGAAGAGTTTCAAATGTGGAGGCTAATCAAGCAGAAAATAACCAGAATGATCGATCACGAGAGCTCGTAAAAGACTCGACCAATGGAAGAATTTCAACTGCAGAGGCTAATCAAGCTGAAAGTAAACAGAATGATAGACAGGAAGTGAAAAATGGTCATATTAGTATTCCTGGAAGTACTATTGATGGTAAAAAAGAATCAGAAAAAAATTCCAATGGTATCGAGAGCCAGGGGAACGCGATAAATGTTGTGGAGAATCAAATAGATGCACGAATTGACAATCCAAAGAGTAACCTGCAACAACTGCAAGGAAAGTTACAAGAGGAGACTCAAGGGGAAATAAGTAAAGATCAAATCCAACATGACGAGTTACCCGTATCCCAGGATGAACGTCAAAATAATCCAGAAACAACTAAAGAAAGCAATGCCAAAAGTAAAGATCAAATCCAACATGACGAGTTATCCATATCTCGGAATGAACATCAACCGAATCCAGAAACAACTAAAGAAAGCAAAGCCAAAGTTGGAAATCAAGAGAATCAAGAAGTGCATAATAAAGGCAAAAATGAGCAGAAAACTTCAAACCAAGCATTGAATGAAAAACAGAATCTTCCTGAGGAGAAAACTGGACAATCTATTCCAACTGAAGAAGGCTCAGGAATACCAAAAGAGTCGAAAGAATCAAAAACGTCGTGGTCAACTCAAGCAGGTGAGTCTAAAGACGAGAAGGAGAGACAAGAGGCCAAATCAAAAGACGATGAAAACAGAGGCATGGATGGGAAAATATGGCAGCTTTGTAATGTAGCAGCAGGTCCTGACTACATACCTTGCTTGGACAATGAGGCAGCAATTGCAAAGTTACGTGGTAGGAATCATTTTGAGCATCGTGAGAGGCATTGCCCTGAGGAGGCTCCTACCTGCCTTGTCCCTCTGCCAATGGGATACAAGAGACCCGTTGAATGGCCTCAAAGCAGAGACAAGGTATGATATTTAGTTAGCTATTATGCGATAAGTGATGAATTGATTTAAAAGGTAATTAATATCTTCAACACGTTCCTTCACATGCAAGGGAAGGCTTTTTGAGCTACAGAAGTAAGTGTGGGCCACTGAAAGCTGCAGTCCATTGGCCCAAAAAAAAAAACTAAAAATCCATTCTTTTTCAAGAAAAAATAGATATATATTTATTTAACTCAAAATATTTATGTGTTGTAACCCCCATTAAAATAAAATTCTATATCCACTCCTGATTGGGATGATAGTGGCGAGACTTGTGTCTCTAACATGCCCTGTAACGTGCAAGTGAGGAGATTTTTTTATTGAATTATGCACGTGGTAAATGGAATGATAGTGGTGAGACTTAAACTAATAATAATTTTTTGTAACATGCTTTGACACCATCATAAACGACCATTTGATCTAAATCAAAGATTAAACTGTTAGACAATGTATACTCAATAAACTTGATATATTGCAGATTTGGTACCATAATGTACCTCATACGAAGTTAGCAGAGTTTAAGGGGCACCAAAACTGGCTGAAGGTATCCGGGGAGTTTCTGAGATTCCCAGGTGGTGGGACTCAGTTCATTCATGGAGCATTTCATTATCTTGATTTCATACAAGAGGTAACTATATATTATTCGCATGATTATAAGAACCCCAATTCATTTACTTCTGCTAAAAACTCTCAGTATGCAAGATCTGAAACTGGAAGCTGAAAAGATGCAGAAGATCACCTAGAATATAATTTATTTCCATAATGATAGTTCATAGTTCATAGTTCCCTCCCAATATTATATGACCAATTGGAATAACATAGCATAACTTAAGAAAATTGTAATGGCAAAAGATGTTTCACTCTAATGTTTGTGTGCGCGTATATACAATTTAGAGTTTCTATTCATGGAAGGAAATAAATAATTGAGAAATACAGCAAAAAGAAAATAACAAATAGGGCGATTGGTGAAACTAAACAAGGAGAAAAATCTATCTAATTATGGAGAGAGACCAGCCATGATTTTTTCCTAATATAACGATTTACTTTGTGTAAATAGTAGCTTCGCATAATGAGTGGCATCATCAAATTCTTATAACCGGACCCCGACTAATGGGATAAGTTGAAGTATGGATGTAGGCAATGCCAGATATCACATGGGGGAAGCACACTCTACTTGTGCTGGAGGTTGGCTGCGGAGGTGCGAGCTTTGGGGGCTGTCTCTTTGGCAGAGATGTTCTTACCATGTCCTTGGCACCCAAAGATGAACACGAAGCTCAAGTTCAGTTTGCACTTGAGAGAGGAATCCCTGCAATATCTGCCGTGATGGGCACGCAAAGGCTGCCATTTCCTAGCAAAGTCTTTGATCTTGTGCATTGTGCACGCTGCAGAGTCCCATGGCATATTGAAGGTTCTTATCATGAATATTGAAGTACTTTAAAATGATATATAAATTCTATTTCAGCTTCTGATTACTTAATCTAGATAAAAAAATAAAAAAAAAATTGGACAATTTTGATGAAGGTGGTGCTCTTCTTCTGGAATTAAACCGTTTGCTGCGGCCTGGAGGTTACTTTGTGTGGTCAGCAACTCCGGTGTACCAAAAACTTCAAGAAGATGTTCAGATTTGGAAAAGTAGGCCCTTACACATTGCTTCATATGAAACTATTCATTTATCAAATGTTATAATATCCTAGATCGACAGAAGAAGTGTTAAAAGTATGTAAATTTATAAGCTGATATTGTGGCTTTAAATAATAATTTGAGTTAATAATTTTAAAGTCTATGACCCTGACGAGGACATCAAGTTTCTAATAAGGATGAGTGTAATATCCCATATTGATGGGAGAAGTGTTTCGCCTGTGGACATAGGGTTCATAGCTTGGAACATGACAAATATATGACATTCATTGTGTGCATTATTTCCCCTTCCAGAAATGTCTGATCTTACGAAGGCCATGTGTTGGGATCTTGTGGCTGTCAAAAAGGACAAAGTAAATTCCATTGGTGCTGCTATATACCGCAAACCGAACGCAAATGAATGCTATAAGCTGCGGAAGAGCCAAAAACCACCAATGTGCAAAAGTGAAGATGATCCTAACGCAGCCTGGTAAGTTTCCATTGTTATCTAAATATTTATTGAAAAGAGATGAATTCAGGAATCTACATTTGATTTCAGGGATGATGTTAGCAACTTCCATTTCTAGTATAAAAAAACTTTTTAAAAAACTTCCGAACGAGGCGTTGACTAGTGTGAGGTGGACCCCACTCCATGTTAGAAATGTATTTTTAAGAGTTTCTCTTTTTAGTATGCAATTTACAATATGATTCTCATTTTCCAGGTATGTACCTCTGCAGACATGCATGCATATGATCCCAACTGAAGAACATGAGAGAGGTTCCCAGTGGCCGGCACAGTGGCCAGATCGTCTTCAGACGCCTCCATATTGGTTGAACAAATCTCAGACGGGAATTTACGGCAAACCAGCTCCAGATGATTTTGCAGCAGATTATATGTTTTGGAAAAATATTCTAGAAAAATCATATCTTAACGGATTGGGTATCAGCTGGTCCAATGTGAGAAATGTTATGGACATGAGAGCAGCTTATGGAGGGTATGTAAAATCTTTATGTATCAAATTCTCAGTTCTACTAGTAAGACTTCTTTTTGATTTGCAAAAGTTGCCGCCAACAGGCAAGGGTGGAGCTATTTATAATTGAGTGAAGGCTGCAGTGCCAACTCACCCTAGTTTTAAAAAATATATATATTTAAGATATTAAATTTTGTGATTTTTAATCCCGCTAAATATAAATTTTGAATCGACCTCTACTTACAGGTTTGCTGCAGGGCTGAAAGACCTCAAAGTTTGGGTCATGAATGTGGTGAATATCGATTCTCCAGATACACTTCCCATAATCTATGAGCGAGGTCTGTTTGGGATATATCATGATTGGTGTGAATCCTTCAGCACATACCCCAGGACATATGATCTCTTGCATGCTCATCAGCTATTCTCGAGCCTGAAAAATAGGTAGCTTCTCTAAACGAAGTAACTTTCGCTTCTCCAAAAAAACCTTAATTCATTAGAAAATGGTTTATTTTATTGATTCATTGACTGAACATTTTACACCCTTGCACGTGAAACAAGATAAGATGGTCAATTTATATGATATTAAAGACCAAATTATTAAAATGGTCATAAGTTCACATGAGGGGGCATTTTTATTTTATCCATTTATTAACTTGACATTTTATGTGGAACCTAAAACGGGACGAGGGACTTGTATTTGAGTTTGCAGATGCAAACTGGTTCCTGTGATTGTAGAGGTTGATCGGATACTAAGGCCGGGAGGCAAATTGATCGTCCGAGATGAATCCAGCACAATACAAGAAGTTGAAAATCTATTGAGGTCTCTACGTTGGGAGATCCGCATGGTCTTCTCCATGAACCAAGAAGGGATACTCAGTGCTGAAAAGACCGAGTGGAGGCCAGATTCAAGTGTAGCTTCATCATGATCATCTCAAGATGACAAATCTAAAACATACAGACAATGTCAAGCTCCAGCAAAGTATGCAAGTGTTTTCCAGGCAAATTATATGGTTATCTATTTTTTTTTTTTGGTAGACTTATGTTATAGCCTGGTATAGGAAAAAGAAAATTGCTTCGTTTCGACAGTCAGATGAACCGGCAGTGACGGTGTACATGTAACCCCCACATGAGTCCACAAAATAGCTCACAGTGCTGCTGAACAGTAGTAGTCTTTTTCTGAAAATATGTATGCAGTCGACAATTTTGTAAGATAAACCTTTTTGATCACCGGTAAAAGTATTTAGACAACCGTATCAATTCAATTCTGCTTTATTTTGCCCATTTTCATTTTTCATGATGAATGACACAACAATTTGATCACAGATTGTGCCCTTCCACAATCACTTTTGAGTTCTAGTTTTGGTACTCTTTTTTTAACCTACTATTTTGGTCCTTCTTAACTCAAAAGTTTTTGGAGCCGACCATTCTCAACAGAATAAACGTACAGCGTCCTAATGATATAACATTTAGTAGAAAATTAAAACGTGTATTTTATTGAATTTGCATATTAAACTCGTTCACACGTTTAATTATGAAAAAAAATGGCAAAGGCAATATAATTTTACCGGCTACCTCTCTTTGGCTTTCATATCATCAAATTGAAGAACTAAAATCTGTCCATAGACAAATAATTCTCTTTTTCATGCCAGACGAGATTAATTAAGGTGTAAACAAAATGGCGGAGCCATTAAAAAGTAAGTGAAACCCCGATTCACTCCCTTTTATTTTCAGAAAATGTGTGCATTAATTTTAAAGTACGTATATTATTTTGACTGAAAAATTAATTATATATAAATATCTACGTGCATAAAGAAACAATTCCCAAAAATATGAACCACATATACTAAATCAACAATTTCTTCTTAAATTCCAACAATGGGGACAAAAATTCTAAATTTTTATATCTGGGATTTTCATTCCGAAAAGAATAACAAAAACCAGAAACACAAAAAGGCTTATTTTAAAGAATTTTTAAAATCAGAACTACCTTTTTCATAAAGCTGCTTGTATGCCTGGAGCTCTTCATGATAGACGTCCCACACGCATCTAACACATCCGCTGCCACAACAATCGCCCGGCAACGGCTTCTCCGGCGGCGGAACTGATGGTGGCGGCGTTGACTCGTTCACTTCCTTCTCTCCCTTGTTCGCTACTTTATCAACAATGTTCAAGAATTGACTTTCCTTGTTGTTTGATTCATCATCATCATCATCAATATCGGCAATGGTGATATTATTTTGGAGTGATGAAACGTTGTTTGTGTTGACGCAAAAGAGCTTCGGATGATGACGATGATGATTCAATCTAATGGGTGGTGGTTTGATTGAAATGATGCGTTTCATGCATAGATCCGTTAGGGGCATGGTGGATCCAGCGTGGCTTCTTGCATTCTGTGCCGACAGTGGACGATGATTGGGTGTGGTAGATGATGACGATGTCGCGTACGGTATTATCACACAAGAGTGTGTGTGGTGTTGCAGGGCCGTGTCCATATAACTAACTAATGTAAGAGCAACGGCGCATCTAGGAAGGTAATATTAGTTGAGTTTCTGACCAATAACGTGTTGACTGCATTACTTAAATTGAACAATTACAAAAAAAAAAAAAAAAAGTTAAGCCCTAAAACTGGTCAAATGATATAATTCTCATTTTAAATTTAAGAGGTCTCAAAATTTATTCTCGTGTAATATTTTAAGTTTTAAATTTAAAAAAAAAAAAACGCATTAGGCCCAAAACACAACGAGACAGCACAGACGGGCAAGTCCAAACACCACATCCCAGGCCAGCCCATGCAGAAAAGTAAAACAAACTCAGTCCATGGTTTAGAGTTGAAAGAACAAATTTCACAAATGGTCCTTCATGTTTGAACTTTGTTTTGGTTTCGTCCAAGTTATTTTGAAAATGACACACTTGGTCTCTAATGTTTATATTTTTTGTCACTTTTTTTTTACTATTTCAAAAGTGACGCGCTTAGCCTCCAAAATTCATAAAAGGTTTCAATTTAGTCCCTAATATTTTTACTTTTTTCAGCTTAGTCCCTAAGATTTTATGTACATGTTACAAATTGAAATTTTAAGGTAGGGACTAAGATCTAAACTTTTCGCAAACTTTGGAGACAAAGTGTGTCACTTTTGAAACAATAGAGACAAAATTAAAAAAAGTATAAATATTGGATACTAAATTGAATTTTTTTATAATTTTTAAAGACTAAGAGCGTCACTTTTAAAATAATAGGAACGAAATTAAAAAAAATATAAGCATTAAAGAATACTTGTGAAATTTACTCGACTAGAAACTAGCCACAGAAAATCATGGACGGGAACCAAAAATATATGCCAAAATAAGAGACTGAAAACTAGATGATCACTAAAGCTAAAATACCATATCATCAAGCTGAAGACCACAACATCAAGCTAAAGTCGAAAGTGTTGAGCGCATTTAAATTGGTGAGTTGGAATACATAAGTAAAGGTCTTAGCAAAGAGAGAGTTTATTTGCATATTTTAGAAATGAATAAGAATAAATTACATGTTTTCAGTAGTAAAACAAAAAAATTACGTAGTTTCAATAAAGTAATCGAAAAAGATCGTAATATAGTATGTAACTCGTATTATGCCCACTGTTTCATATTTAAAACAAAAAAAAAATATGAGATCGTTTGGCGAATAATGCTGTAAATAGTTTTTTTTTTTTAATGTTCTTTTCCTTTGATATTTTTAATATGACTAAATGGAAAGAAGAAGCACATACGTTCTATTTGCCTCCCCTTTCTGGAGATGTAATGTCTCGAATCTCATTTATTATGTGAATGGCAACTCGGAAGCACTTTCTATAAGGTAACTGAATGCAATCAGTTCGTATCCTAAGCTCACAAAATGCTTAAACATGTATTGAAAGTAAATAAGAAATTCAATCAATAATTATCCATTTCAATATCACTCAATATTCAACGTGCGGACATTATAATATAATTCAAATTTCCGCCAACAAATTTCTTCGAATTTCCAAGTACATGCCTGGTGCTGAAATGCACTTGACCGTGCTGGAACACTTTTTTTTTTTAAAACAAGTAAGAAATTTCATTCTACTTTAAAAACGTAATTAATGCTGGAACACTTTTTGTCCAAACTGGAGACATCGTTCATTACCGATTTGATCTGAACATTCTTCTTAAGCCCGAGAGGAGTAGCAGTAACCCGAGATAGTCAAAGCTGTAAGCCAATCTGATGAACTCCAGTTTAAAGTCATTCCATGGAGGATACCTTGGTTCGTATTCAGGGAAAAAAGTTCCGTGCATTACTGCTTTTTCGTGACTGAAAGTATCAAATGAGTGCTTTCCATGGTACCTTCCGATTCCACTCTGGCCAACACCTCCGAAAGGCAAACTGTCACATAGAAACTGTAATAGGAGAAAACAATAGAATGATTAGCAGTTTCGGGGGTTTTTCAGACCAGGCAGAGAATCAGGATTTGGATATGCTGGTGAAATGATGATACAATTATAATGAAATTGTCCAAACCATCGAACATGGTGATCATTGAATGTAACACTTCCTGATGATCCTGAGTGAATCCAAATACAGAGATTCAAAGAAACCGGAGGACATAGGCTTACCTGAATCATGGTATCATTGAATGTAACACTTCCTGATGACGTTTCTGATAAAATCTTTTGCTTGAAAGTTTCATTTTTGGTGAATGCATAAATAACAAGAGGGTTAGGCCTGGCGTTTATAAAGTCGATGCTTTCTTCTATTTTATTCAACTGCAGAGATTGCACGTTCAAGATTTTAAAAACCTCGCAATAACATCAACTCAGGAAAAAAAGAAAAAAAAGAAAAAGCTGTTTTACCGTAATAATTGGCAGCAGGGGGCCAAATATTTCTTCATTCATGATCTCAGCATCAAGGGGAGGATCCAACAAGATTGTTGGCTCAATGATCCTGTAAAATTGTGTTACATATTAATCAGAGTAGTATTACGCGAATCTTTCAGCTTTCGCGGTCTAATTAGCTAGTCTACCAATAGTGGGTAAAGGGAATGCGGAGTTACAAATTCTCTTCATCCAGGGAACCACCATAAACAACTGAAGCTGCAACACTAGGGTCTTCAAGAAGTTTGCGTACTCTTTCAAAATGGTGCTTGTTGACGATTCTGCTGAGGTACTTCAAGTTTTTCACATTCTCACCGTAAAATCTCTTGATATTTTTCTTTAACAGTTCAACCTGGAAAAAAAGAAGTTTTGTAATTAATCACCTCACTATCTATTTTTGCAGATTCAACGTGACAGATCTAGGCAATTCGGAGAAATTGACAGCAGATGCTGTGATTGGTACCAGAACTGGAGCAAAATTTTGTTCCACTAGCATATAATCAATTCCTATGCAGGCTTGTCCACTGCAAGGTCCCCATTTCCCACCAGTTATTCTTTTGACAGCCACCTAAAAGCAAACACACGACGAGAATAAATACAGCATGTTCCTGACTAATTGGATTATAAGGTGTGCTCTCTGTTGACAAGTATGCTCAAGATAATGCAATAGAAGAAGATATTTCATTTTTGAATCGATAGACTAAAGACTATGCGACAATGAGAATAGTTGATCATTTAGAAATCGTAATTTGTTTGTGCCTATTTGAGAAACAGACCTTCAAGTCTGTGCCAGATAGAGAGTCCAGGATTGCAGGACATTTTCCTCCTAGCTCTAAAGTTACGGGTGTTAAATGCTTTACTGCCGCAGACATGATAACACGCCCTACTCGTGGGCTTCCTGAAACAGCAATACACGAAGAAGTACTAAGATTTTATCCATGGAAGATAAACTGCAATAAAGCAACTCAGAAATCAAGCGAGCATGGATTTATTAATCCAATTTTTCGTTTTTTGGCTTTTAGTATCAGTTCATTGGTACAGAACACAACGATGGGTTGGAAGTTCTCGCTCTGCAGATGTTATAGCCGGTAAAATGTTACCTGTAAAGAAAATCTTGTCCCATTTTTCCTGCAGTAGTTTCTCAGTTACACTTGGTCCACCTTCAAAGACCTTAATGGCTTTGGAATCCAAGTAGAGAGGGATTGTATTAGCAAGAAAAGAAGAGGTTGCCGGTGCCAGCTCCGAAGGTTTCAAGACTACCGTGTTTCCAGCAGATATTGCTCCGATCACAGGGTCCAGAGAGAGTGCTGCAAAAAGGGAATTTGCGGGGCTTTTCATAGGCGTACATTAACAACTCAAGATGCGTTTGCAATGCATTTCATTTTGTCAGGCTTCAGCAAAACAAAGGGGGACAAAGCAAAGAGAATACAGAACAGAGATAGAAAGGGGGAAAACACAAAAGTTACACTCACAAATGGGAAAGTTCCATGACGATATGATAAGAACTGTCCCAAGCGGCTCTGATATCACTTGTCCTTTCGCGGGGAAGAAAAGCGGAGGTATATAGCACTGCCCAAAATGCAGCATCAGTGATCAACATAACACCTCAAATTAACAGCTTTAGAATGCTAAAACCTCTTACATATATCCAGATTTTGTTAGCTCACAAGACTTGCATCACTTTACTTGAAGCAATAAGTATCAGAAGATTACTGCTCTGTATGAGTAAGATGTGCTAAAGCAATAGAACTCACCTTTTTCGGGGCCATCCATTTCTCAACATGGTCCAAAGTGTATTTAGCTGATTTCAAGACCACTCCAATCTACACAAATACAAAAACAAAAAAAAAAATCTCAGATCATGAAAGTGAATCACCTTGTTACAACAGATTATCCTAGATAATAACTAACAAACCAGGATAATTGATATCTTGAAATTCATTCAAAACTAGGATAAATTGGATCATGATCGATGTAACACCCATCCTATATTGATTTTTAAAAGATGTGTATTCATTTGATAATAACTTAGATCAGTGGCGGAACCAAGCATTAAGGTTAATGGTGCATTACGTGACAAAATCAATAATCGGGGTCAGGCGAATTCATTTATGCGAGATCACAATATTTAAAAATAAAAAATTTACGGATATTCGAATTTGAAATGTATTAAAGAAACAAAATAATCAATTAAAAATTAAAAAAAATCTAAAAATTATTCAAAAAAATTAAAATTAAAATAAATTTACAATTAAAAAAAAAAGTTTAACTTAGATGTTAAAAATATTATCAAAATTCATACACAATGATAAATACAAATAATTCCCAAAATATAAAAAATAAATTGAAAACCTATTTAAGAATAAGAAAATAGAAGTAAAAAAATAAAGAGAGAAAAGCATGAGGAAAAAGAGAGAATAAAAATAAAAGAGTATAAAACAATAAAAAGATTTTTTTTAAGAAAAAAAAATAAAAAAAAAATTCAGGGGGTTCATGTGCACCCTGAACACCATTTGGCTCAGCCAATGACTTAGGTTCTTGATAAAAAAAAAAAAAAAAACTTAGATTTTCTCCTACTATTAACACGAATTTAAATGTTTCATGCCAATCTATTAGGTTAAATATTTTGAATGACTGATAGTTAATTACGGTCAAAATCATAATCATAGTAAATCCTATGAGATACTTACTTCATCGCGATAAGCTTCAACAGGGTGCTTTCCAAGATCTTGCATAAGCGCTTCAAAAACTTTATCCTCGTTATCTTTAATAAGCTTGATGATAGCTCGAAGCTGTGATTTCCTCCATGCAACTCCTCTGGTTCTTCCACTTGTGAAAGTTTGTCTCAGCTCAGCTAAGCTTCCACCAAGTCTTGCTATTTCCTCCATTGTGGGAATGACACTCACAACTCACAACTCACAACTCACAAGTTTCTTCAATCTTATGTGTATGAATATATAGAACGCAAATTTATTAACATGTGTCCCTTCGATCTCTGTTTATCTTGACTTCCTTTGGCGATCGAGTTGGCTCCCAGTATTAAATGTTATCGACCAACAACTCCACTATTTCAACTGCCTCTCTCTCCTTTGCATTAAATGCACGACATTGCCATTCCCTTTTTTATCCTTTGGTATACCAGCTAGGTCTTTATTTTTAGTTTCGGAATTTGCTTGGAAACGATTTCATAACTATTACGGCTGTGTTTCTGGTGCATGTGCCCTTACCTGGCACCCTTTACTTACTTTTGCTGTTGTCACTATTTATATACTACTATTATTTTCGAATTATTTTTAAAAAAAATATAATTTTAACGACTTTATTTTTAATTGTTAATAAAAGCAACGGTCTTTACTATTTTTAATTGTAAGCACGACGTAAAAAGCTCTAGTTAATCGCCTTTCTATGGATTACAACTGTACCGTAACGCAGACCTATGAAACATTATACTGCGCCGAGATTTCTAGTAGTAGCCGACTCTCGTTCTTTTGGACCAATCTATGGCGATAACTCTACTCTCTACAGAATCAAGATTTGGTCAACCCTCACAAAGAGCTATGTGAAGCCTCACTTGTTAAGTTCCTTTGTGCTTCTTTCTATTATGCGTGTGATTTGCTAGCCGAGAAATAGGAACTATCAGCTTCCAAAACTTGCGGTAGTACTTACCTCAACAGAAAATTCTTGCATTTGGCTAACGGTCTGATCCGTCGTAAAACAAAAATAATTTTTTCATGTGTTTGGGATTTATTTGTGTATTAATGGGTTGAACAATCTATGTCCAAAATAATAAATTGACCTTTTACCAACTAGTATAAACTAAAACATTGGGCCAGTAGCGTGAACGTGACAGTGATACATATTTATTTTAATGAGATTTACATGTTTTAGTAAATTTTACTAATATTTTTTTTAAACAAAAATGTTTTAAAAAAATTCATAGCCTCAAAATTCTCAAATGTTTGTGAAGGACAAATTTTCAGTCAAGCCGATCCGACGACGGTTGGGCTCTCATGATGGTGGATCCTTCTCAAATACAGTCAAGTTCGAATGCAATGGATTGCTACCCAGATGGGACAGCACGGCTTGGACCGAACACAATGTTGACAGCCGAACAACATTAATATATTCTTTTGTTAAAAACAACTTTAATATCTTCGAACGCTCAAAAAGGCAAGTTCTTTATTTGGGTAATAAATAAATTGTGTTGAACCATCTCAGTTCTTATTTCTTTCATTTCGAAAATTATGTATAATGTATATTGTCAAATTTTTTCTTTTTAAATCTCAATTATTAAATCTGAATTAATAAACTAATAAATTTTATTATAAAAAGTGTTTGAAATAAATTATGAAATGAATAATTTCGATTTAATGACTCATAACACATACTATTTTCAAAATAATATAAAATGAATGGATCCAAATCCAATAATGAAAAAATTATTGCTCCTAAATGAAAACCAAGATGTATACCGAACCACAGTAATATTGTGTGCTATGCACGATCTGAATCTTGAACTTACCAAAATTTTCAACAAATCTGTCGTTAGTTGAGCTGAAGATATATCTTTTTGAGGGTCGCCATCAATTTTCTACAAATTTAGAAACCTTTAAAGAAAGAAATAAATACATGCAACTATATCTGCATTCTACATTTACTCATGCAACACAGGATTATTATGAAGGTCCAGTACCAAGAAAGCACGTACTGCTAAGTGTTAATAAATAAAGAAGCTGACTCCAAAGAGTTGCTCCAGTGGTAAGTAGGGACTTAAAATAACTTTACAATTTAAGTTCGAAATTCTTCCCTACTATTGGGGATATATCTTAATTTATCTGGTACATACTTTGGGTCGAGCCGTTATATTTGAAGAGTTTACTTTCACATTTAGCCTTTACGCCAACGAGGGAATGCCGGCGTATCCCATCCGATATCAGTGAGCGGTGACTAATCTAATTTATATCTCATAAATTGATTGAGTGAGAATGTTTATCAAATTAACAAAATAAATAAATAAATACATAAGCCATTTTGATCAATTCGTACGACTAACATTGTGATGGGCATTCCATAAATAGCCAGCACGTGAAGGTTTTTATGTTTTTCTCTTTACCTGCAATCTATTTTCGGCTTTGAAAGCTACCACAAAGGAGAGAAGGTAACTTTCTCGTTTATACATCACATAATATGACCTGTCACCAAACATCATACGTCATCTAATTATGCCACTATTATATTTTAGTACAACACTTTAATTAAAAAAAATTAAAAAATCAATAAGTATTTTATTATAATAATTTTTTAAATTGCAAAAATTAAAACGTTTTGTAACAATTTTATTCAATTGTAATATAATAGTTAATTTTTTTTATAACATTTCTTTAATAATTGTTCACAATTCAAACACCGAATGTCAACGAAGACACACAATGGCAACGGGTTGAATATTTGAAGGAAATAGAATACCCGAATTCGAATCCAATTTGTTATCATTTGAAAATCGAAGTAAAAGAATAAGAGAGAGAAGTGAAAAAAAAAGAGATATTGAGGAAAGAGTGAACCCCATTAACATAACTTGCTTATTATTATTATTTTTTTAAAAAAAATTATTACAGTAAAGAATATACAACAAAATCCCAACGTTTTTTAGATTTTTCGTAATAGTTTTTAAGTGTTGTAATCGATAAAAAAAACGTGCGTGGTAATGTCATGAAATGAACCAGAAAGCCTTTGAATCACTTGTAGTTACACGACAATGACACTTTCTAGTTAACTTTCCAGATATAGTAACCCCTCTTCCTTCTTAATTTCTCATCTTCTTCTTCATCCAAGTCTTTGTGTTTTCATCATCTCTTTCTTAGAAGCGCAAAATGGGCCGTGGAAAATTGAGATCAAGATTATAGAGAATTCAACCAACAGGCAGGTGACTTATTCCAAGAGAAGAAATGGTATAGTAAAGAAAGCTCATGAGCTTACTGTTCTATGTGATGCTAAACGATTCTCACCAAGCATGTGTTCAAATACCAGAAAGTTCCATGAGTATACCAGTCCTAGCACTACGTATGTTGTTAATTTAACCATTTAACAGAGCTTATTTATGTTCTTTTGATCTATATTTCTTCTACGCTTTCTTTCTGCATAGTAATTTCAAAACCCTAATAAACTTTTTTTTAAAAAAGGGGATCTCCACTTATCCCAAGGATGACTTGAACTCGAGATCCATAGGTGTCAAGTGAGAGCGCGCTACCACTGAGCTACATCCTCTTGTCAAAATTCTAATAAACTTGGACTAAACATTTTAAATTTTTTGCAACACTCTAATTGTAAATTGAGAAAATCGTTACATTAGGTATCTTGCAGTAATGGTCTTTTAAATATTGTATAAACTAAAACTTTTTATAATGGTTATATTTAATTGCAACTGTTAAATTTTTTTTATCATTTTTTATTAATAATTGCTCGTGAAATTAAATTTTCGCAACAGTTTTAAAATAATAGTTTAATTGCATCAATGTTCTAAATTGTTGGTTATTATTTAAAGAAAATCTTTGCCGTAAAAAAATTGCGACAGTTAAAGTCGACGGTTTTTAGCTTTTTATAATAAATGAAAAATGTGGTAGTGTTGATTTGAAACGTGCATCCTCTGTGTTCCTCTTTTACTTGTGTCTTTTTGGATTTAACAGGACTAAGAAGATGATTGACCACTATCAGAAGACTACAGGCATTGATCTATATATGGAGCACGCACTATGAGGTGTGAATATCTCTCTCTCATTAGTATGTTTTTGTTAAAATAATCTAAGATTTATAAGTTATACTAAGGAAAAATGTAAAACAATGGAGTTAAATTATAATAGTGTTGATAATGTTTGCAGAAAATGCAGGAGAAGTTGAAAAAATTGAAAGAGATCAATGCAAAATTAAGGGGAGAAATCAGGTAAAACATATAAATATATATAGTGTTAAGGTAGAAATATGTTGGGTCGCAGGTAGCCTTCACGTGTTGCCTTGATGTCTGCAAAACAAAGAGGGCTTAGCGGGTCTTGTCTGCATTAGTACTCCGATGCTTAAATTAGCTTGATGCTTTTGTAGAGGAAGAAAGATGTAAAACATATAAGTATTAGTATCTGAAGTACCTATCATTCCTTGCTGAATCCTCTACCTTTTATAGGCTCCATGGCTTCTGATTTAAAAGAGAAGTCATCATGGTTGCTGAGTCAAAAGATTAAAAGTGCATTAGTGGATCATCATTAAAGGAAATAGTGGACAATTATTAAAGTGCCAGTGGAGAATTATTTAAAAGGATCAGTGGGAGATTAGTTGGAGATTCCTTGAATTTATGGAATAATGTTTACTGGCGACACTTGGCTTGAGGTCTTAAAAGGCGACTTTCGGATGGCCTTATGCCTCGTCTGACCCCATGGGGTCCCTCCACGCACGATGACTGACGTACCGTCTGAGGTCCTAGAGACCTTCCTTGTCCGAGGCCTCTTGGACCTCAGACCTCTTCGTTTGAGGTCCATAGGACCTCGGATCTCATGGTTCGAGGTTTCTTGGACCTCGGACCTCATTGTCCGAGGTCCATAGGACCTCGGACCTCTCTGTCCGAGGTCCTTAGGACCTTGGACGAAGCCTTTCCTTTCCAACTGGGGTCAATTTGCGATTCTGTAAAAATTCGGGGGTCTTACCCATATCATGAGAGGAGCACAGTTAATCTTGGACGCAACCTATGGTTGATTTCCTTATAAGAGGAATCTTACCAGAAAATAGTGAAGAAGCAAGAAAGGTGAAAATCCGAGCCCCTAAGTATGTAATGCTTGGAAAGCAGTTGTATTGAAAAGCATTTACTTGGCCCATGTTGAAGTGTATAGACAAGGGTGAGGGCGATTATATACTCAGGGAAATGCACGAGAGGATCTGCGGTAATCACATAGGCTACAGAGCATTGGCTCGAAAGATATTGAGATATGGGTATTTTTGGCCGACCCTGAATGAAGATGCTCGGCGCTTGGTGCAAAAATGTGATACATGCCAGAGATTCTCAAGAATCTCACGGCAACCTGCAGTGGAGTTGACTGTGATGATGAGCCCTGCCCATTTGCTCAATGGGGTCTGGATATATTAGGACCTTTCCTGATAAGCACAGGTCAAAAGGTCAAATGTTTTGTGATGGTAGATTATTTTACTAAATGGGTGGAGGCCGAGCCCGTCGCCAAGACTACATATAGGAATGCTTGGAATTTTGTGTGAAAAACTGTTGTATGCAGATTTGAGATTCCAAGAGTGATAGTAACATATCACGGGACCCAGTTCGATTGCCACTATTTCAAGAAACAATGCTCAGAGTTGGGCGTTTCCCTTAGATTTGCTTCTGTAGCACATCCGCAAACTAATGGCCAAGTAGAAAATGCTAACAGATCTATTTTGCAAGGTCTGAAAAAGAAGCTGGTAGCAACCAAAGGCCTCTGGGCCGAAGTTTTGCCATAAGTGCTATCGGGATACAGAACAATGCCAAACGAGTCGACAGGCGAAACCCCTTTCAGCCTAACATTCGGGGTAGATGCTGTCCTACCTGTAGAAATTGGCTCAAAAATCCAAAGAGTCGCTGAGTATGAAGAAGAAGTTAATAACCAGGCCCTGCGGGAAAACCTAGATTTGGTAGAAGAATTCAGAGAGAAGGATAGAATAAAGATGCTCGAAGGCAAGAGGGCTATGGCAAGGTATTTCAAAAAGAGAGTAAGAAACAGAGAACTTAGAGAGGGGGATCTAGTCCTCAGAAGGGCAATCTTCAAACCTGATCCAAATCAGGGAAAACTCGGACCAAACTGGGAAGACCCGTACAAGATAGTTAAAGAGGTCAAACCCGAAACTTACAGACTCAGAGACCTCAATGGCAAGGAGCTAAGAAATGATGGCATGTAGAACATCTAAGAAAATACTACATGTAATCCTTCTCCTTGAATATTTAAGTACTGTTTATGATTATGTCCTTATAACGAATTTTTCCTTCTAAAGTTTCCATTGATGATTGTAGTAGAAGAAAGACAAATCACAAAAAAAGGAAGCCGATGATCAAGACAAAGGGGCACGACCCCCGAGGATCAAAACAATAGGGCACGACCCCTAAGATCTAGGCCAGGGGGCACGACCCCTGAGGTCCAAGGCTGGGGGCACAACCCCCCAAAGCCATCAAATTATCCTTCAACAGTAAAGAGTTTCGAAAAGGCATGACCCAACAAAAGAAACCAAGTATGAAATGAAAAACAATAAATCAAGAAGGAGAAGAAAAACTCTTTTCATTAAAGACAAAAGTCTTTATTACAAAGGGAAAAGTAAAAGGTAAATACAATGCCTATCCCTCGTCTTCGCTATCCTCAGACTCATCCTTAGAGCTCGAAGAGTCACCAGTAAGCATATTCTCCCTAATAGTTAAACCATGCCTTTGAGCATAACGATCAAGTTTCG
Source organism: Ehretia macrophylla (assembly GCA_037974665.1). Classification (NCBI taxonomy): domain Eukaryota; kingdom Viridiplantae; phylum Streptophyta; class Magnoliopsida; order Boraginales; family Ehretiaceae; genus Ehretia; species Ehretia macrophylla. Next base: position 64,855,099 of record CM075765.1, read on the forward strand.
CCTGAAGGGCAGCAGTGACGTCTTCTGTGGTATCAGCAGCAGATCGAGCATATAATTTCTTCAAATCGTCCTTGTATCCCTGCCCACAACGGAAATCCGCCACTGCCTGGGCCTTCATATCCTCTAGTGAAGCTTGCAGATCCCTGAATTGAGCTTTCACGGAACCTCGAGTTGTCTGAGATGTCTCTAAATTAGACTGAAGCCTCTCATACTTAGCCTTGGCCTCCTCTTGAGCCTTCTGGGAAGCCTCCCAATCAGTCCGGAATTGACGACGTTCGAAATTTGCTGAGACAACATCTTCCCGAGCCAATCTAGCTGTTTCACGAGTAACAATAAGCTCGGCTTGGATTACAGCCTCTGAGCTCCTGGAACGCTCCTCAAATTCTTTAAAAGAAGCCTCAGCCTCAGCAAGCCGCCCTCATATTCTTCCACAAAGCGGTAGGCCATGCTGAGACCCACGGACATCTGCGACAACCAAAGCAAGGTCAGAAAAGTATAACTCAAAATAAAAGGATAGCTAAAGAAAGAAGGAAATAAAGTATCTTAAGGCGAGCCTTTTCAAAAGCTTCTTGAGCGACGGACTGTAATTGATCCCTCGGAAGTTCATCTAGAGAACTCGCCATATTATCGGGGCCCTTGGGAAAAGGGAGAGACCTCGGACGGGACTGGGCCGAGCCTTCAGGAGTAGGGGAAGACCACAGATGAGGCTGGTCGGAAGATCTAGCGGCAAAAAGAGAGGCATCCTTAACTAAACCACTGTCCTCAGGCATAATGCCAACTACCTCTTCATAAGGAGGAGCTTCATGACCAATAGCAACTTCTTTAAAGGCTTCAAATCTACGAGCAGCTTTTTCAGGAGTTGGAAAAGAAAAATCCCGCAGGATAGGGGGCTAGGACCAGGTGGGCTCGGATGAACTATCTAACTGAACTACCTTTCTTTGTGGCCGAGCAGCCCTCTTTCATTTTTTGCTGGGATCACCTTTAACCTTCTTCTTTCCAGTTCTTTTAAAAGCACGAGCTCTTTGTACCTTAGCTCGAGCTTGTTATGCCTCAGCCCGAGCTTCCTGAGCAGCCGCATTAACCGGATCAAGTCTTCCAGCACCGGTGTTCGAACCTTAGTAGCCTCAGAAGTGCCAGGAAGTATCTGCTGCTGAACCTCCAGGACAGTGGTACCTGTAATAGCGAAATAAGAGTCAGCTAGGCAAAAAGAAAAGCTTAAAATGAAAATACATGTATGAAAAATTTTCATTACCTTCAGGATCGGAACATCAGCTTGGAACCTAGCGACTAGAGAAGATGAGACCTCAGCAACAGGGGATCCTCGTAATAGAAAGCGAGCAGCGGCCGAAAGTCCCGCCTTGGCATTAACATCCCTCGACTGATCATAAATGCCGGAGGCTAAAACAGCTTCACGTGTCAAATAGAGGACACCACGCACGAGCCGAGCTCGACGAAGGATGTAAGAGGTTATAAGCCCCTCGACCGGGGTCAAGAAAGGAGGCTCACGATAGACATCAAGCTTAGTGTGTGACAAATGCCTGTAAAACCTTCTGACTGGACATCTGAAAGGATGAATGATGAATACAAACTTGTTGTGCCATCCTCGGTTGCTAGAAGGCCAATTAGAAAATAAACGATGCTTGGGCCTAGCAGAAAAGGAGTATACACCGAAATTTTTGGGGTCATGAACCAATTGATGAAATTGGCGGAAGAGATTAAGGATCGTGGTAAAACCAATCAACTTGACCCATACATAAAAAGCTACTACCTCCCTCCAGCCGTGAGGAGCAAGTTGGCAAGGAGCAATATCGAGGAAATTAAAGATGCGGACGATAAAGGCAGGGATAGGAAGGTGGAGAAACCGAAGAACGAGATAAGGTAAGGCCACTTCCCCTACCTCGGGTCGACAGGCCACATCTTGATAGCGAGGAATTCTGAATTCATAACCATGTGGAAAAACACCTTCGTTGCGAAGCTCGAGCAACTCGGCTTCGCCAAAGGTGCAGTTGTAATACAAGGCGAAAAAATTTGTCTGGGCCTCGGGGTCAAGATCAGGTGTTACGACCCTAGAAGAAGGAGGAAAAGACTCGGGTATCCTAAGAATCATCTCTAGAGTAATGTGTGGAATATCAGGTTGCGAAGTTTCGGACTCAGTAGGATTAGAAGGACTAAACTCCGAAGGCCCGACTTCATCAGTCCTAATTGACCTAAGTGGTTGAGCGGGAATAAGAACCCCGAGGGGTGGAAATAAAAAAGACGGAGGAATAGCTGTGACCGAAGGTTCAGTGTGGATAGCCCCCTGAAGACCGAGGTTTTGAGTTGCAGCAGGGAGAGCGACAGTAACTTCCATAATTTTTGAAGAAGAAGTAGAAGAAGAAGACGCCATAATATAAGAAAAATGGATACAAAAAGCTAAAGGAAAGGGCTCGGATAAGGGCCTGAGGTAAATGAATGAAATACTGAGGTAGTAGATAGTACTGAGGTGGTGGCGCCGAGGTGTTTGTGGCAGTGCCGAGAGGTTGGTGGCGGCGTTGAGGTATTGGTGGCGGCTCCGAGAGGTTGGTGGCAGCGTCGAGGTGTTGGTGGCGGCGCTGAGGTTTTGGTGGCAGTGCCGAGGTGTTGGCAGCGGCGCCGTGGTGTTGTGCCGAGATGTTAAAGCTAGCTCGAGGTGTATGAGCCTTGGAGAGAGAGGAGGAGATAGAGAGAGATAGGAGAAAGTGAGAGATAGAAGTGTTTGAAAAGAAGGATAGGTGAAAAGTGAATGTTTGAATGGTAAAAAGAGGTATTTATAGGAGTGAAAATGGGAGGGAAAACCAAGAGTTTCAAATCCTCACCATTAATTCAAAAGTCACTGCACCAGATCTTGACAAGTGCAAGGCTACATTAATGGTGGTAGGTGAAAAATTACACAGAAGATGAGGTGATATTAAAGTAATTTTCCAACTGATTTCGACGTATCCGAGGCATTAGAATAAGTTTTCGAAACTATTGCATAGCTTCGGAAACTGAGGGGGCATCATGATATGGGTAAGACCCCCGAATTTTTACAGAATCATAAATTGACCCCAGTTGGAAAGGGGAGGCTTCGTCCGAGGTCCTAAGGACCTCGTACAGAGAGGTCCGAGGTCCTATGAACCTCAAACAATGAGGTCCGAGGTCCAAGGGACCTCGGACAAAGTGATCTAAGGTCCTATGGACCTCGGACGAAAAGGTCTGAGGTCCAAGAGGCCTGGGACAATGAAATCCGAGGTCTTTGGGACCTCGGACGGTACGTCGGTCATCGTGCGGGGAGGGACCCCATGGGGTCGGACGAGGTATAGGGCCATCCGAAAGTCGCCTTTTAAGACCTCGAGCCAAGTGTCGCCAATAAACATTATTCCATTAATTCAGGGAATCTTCAGCTAATTTTCCACTGATCCTTTTAAATAATTCTCCACTGGCACTTTAATAATTCTCCACTATTTTCTTTAATGATGATCCACTACTACACCTTTAATCTTTTGACTCAGCAACTATGATGACTTCTCTTTTGAATCAGAAGTCATAGAGCCTATAAAAGGCAGAGAATTCAGCAAGGAATGACAGGTACTTCAAATACTAATATTTATATGTTTTACATCTTTCTTCCTCTACATAAGCACCAAGTTAATTTAATCATCGGAGTGCTAATGCGGGCAAGACCCGCGAAGTCCTCTTTGTTTTACAGACATCAAGGCAGCACGTGAAAGCTACTTGCGACCTGACATATTTCTACCTTAACATATAGTAACAAAAATTAAGGAAATGCCAGTCAAAACTAATGGTCTATACACTAAAAAGTTGAGTGGAACGGTCAAGTAGCGACTTATTGTAAGTAGGGATTTTGAGTTTCAACCACAATTTCGACATTTATTGTTAAAAAAAAAAAACTCACGATCACTATCTTTTGCAGACAGAGAATAGGTGAAGATTTGAATGATTTGAGCATGGAACAAATGGTAGATCTACAAACACAGATAAATGATTCACTTTCAGTAATACGAGAGAGAAAGGTGTGCTTTCAACTGTCTAATATTTTTGATATATAATAATGTGAAAATTCTACTATTTCGGACTCATGTATCAGTCTCTCACATAACAGGTGGTACCTATATATATGGGTGAATTCTACTAATATATAAGAGATTGATATTAGTACGGACTTATTGAAGAATTTACAGTAATTAAATAATAACCAACAATTTAGAACATTGATGCAAGGCAACGTTTGGGCGAGAATCGAATCCTAATTCCTTAGTGCTGCAATTTTCTATATTTCTTCGATGTTTAATTTGGAGAATGACATTCTACGTACATCTCGAAAGCTAGAACTAAAATTACATTATCATTATGGAATTTGTGATATATAACTACAACTAAGATGATTCTTGTCGGAAGAATAGATGGGCTTTCATATATATTATACCTTGGATGGCCAGCTAATATATAATTTGTGTTTAGCTACTTTTCTCATAACTTGCTATTTGCACAAATTGCTATGTACGGACCTTTATTTGTAATATTCTCTTTTTATTTTTATTTTTAAAGTAAGTAAAGAAGTGAGCCAAGGTCAAAACTTTTCATATTTTATTATCGTTGCACTAAATAAGGATGTGAGAATCTCTCATTATTATTATTAGGAAGATAACACTTCATATTGGAGTTATTAAATTATCAGAGTATAACAAAATTTAACATGTGGTTAATTTTGACAAAATATAAGAATTTTCTTTTTCATTTTACGGACAAAGAAATATATATTTTTTTAATCTTAGGATCATACTTCGTATTTAATTAGGAAAAGTTGCAGTTAAAAAGAAACAAATGTAAGAAGTGAAAGAAGCATCTTGACAAAATTATTTTGCTTTATTTTCTTTTTTCCTTGGATCCCAAATTTTTTTTTATATATAACTCACTTGTCTTTTCAATCTTAATGATCTATATATGTAGCTTTCTGATGTTTCACCTTTCAATTATCACTGATAATTAGAAACTTTGTAAACTACTAACACAGTATTACGTGATCAAGACTCAAACTGATACCTGCAAAAAGAAGGTTAGTGAATTTTACAGTTGAAATTAAATTACTCTTGATTCCCATGTCCTTTTACCCAAATTGAATTCCATAACCCAGTTTTTGTATGATATCATAGGTGAGGAACTTGGAGGAAAGACATGGAAATCTTCTGCATCTATTAGTAAGTATTTTAATTGTCTATTAGAAAGGCATTGGAAACTATATGCTACAATATTATATAGTTCGGAAAAAGTGGTCAGGAATAGATATAAAATATCTTATTAGTGAGGGCTAAGTGCTGCTATTTCATCGGTTGGTGCCATTTCATTTTTTTAAAATGGCCATTTTAAAATGATTTATGATTTATCATTCATGAATATTGATAAAATCCTAAAAAATTACATTAGCTACAACAGAAGTATGCTGAATTAATTATATTTTGGGTCAGAACAATGAACCTATTTGAAGTATAGTGTTTTGAGGCAACTAAATAGTTTTACAGATAAAATATAATAGTGTTTTTATAATGTTTTAAAGGATTTTGTGGGGCTAATGGGGCTGCGGCCAACGCCTCATAACCCCATATTTGGATGTGCCCGTGAACATGGCCTGAAAACTAAATTAATGTTGCTTTATGCATTCGAAAGCTATGCAATGTGTTTTAAGTGACAGTCTCTCACTCGGTAGTGAAGTTCAGTCTAACAACCTATGAGATTCATCACCAACTAAAACTCGAACCACGTTTTTTTTTTTTTTTTAAATGTCTTAAGAAGCTGGTGCAACGATCAAGTTTTAATAGATGTTTAGGCTATCTTCAATGGGGAGCTCTAAAATATAAAGCTTTCTATTTTTGGACATTTTTGTACTTTTTTAAAGCCCTATACCCTAAAAAGTAACACTATTCATGAAAAAAGTATGTGAGGTCCACCACTTTTGGATTAAAAGATGTCAAAATAGTGCTCCGAGCTCCAAAAAATTCAGCAAGCTCCAAAAAGTTCAGCAAATTTGTTGAATTTTTTGGAGTCCGGAGTACTATTTTGACATCTTTTAATCCAAAAGTAGTGGACCTTATGTACTTTTTCCATGAATAGTGTTACTTTTTAGGGTATGAGGCTCTAAAAAAGTATAAAAAATACCTAAAAATTGAAAGTTTTACATTTTAGAGCCCCCATTAAACTTGCCCTTAGTACCTCGTGCTTAATTGTGTGGCTTGAGAATATGTTCATGACTTTAATTCAACCGTACCTTATACAACAAAAAAACTAATTAGGGCATAGTCGTAGATTATGACGTATACATTTGTAAAATGAGTCCTCATTGAGTAAAAAAGACTTTACCTAGATCTTGTGCATGAGCTAGAGCTATATGTAAATTTGTATCATCCATGTTAATTAAATAATAAAATTCTCATACATTGAAAAATCATAAAAAGACCACCATATAAAATTTAGAATTACTCATCTTAATACCAATTAATTTTAGGATTAAAATTCGTGCTTCATAATACTCTTGTAGAGACATTTGGCTTCCAATTCGATCTTCAAGATAATGAAATAGAACATTTGATGAAATTCTTGCTTGAGATATTCGGTTTTAAGAGGGTGAAAACGAGCTCGTTAAGAAATGTCTATGTTCACTTTTTCATTCAACGTTGACTTTGAAAATCACCATTTCTGGAATAAAAGTATAATCTTTTACATTGATTTGCATCTATGATCCCAAAATTAATTTCTATTTTTCCATCTCTGGTTTCGAATTAGATAATATTAGTATATATTTTACTCAAATTTGAAAACAAACAAACAAACAAAAAAGATGGCAAATTGAAACAAACTTATTAATCTAAGATTTAAAATGAAATAGTAGAAAGTTTATAAAGTAAAATAGCTTTAAAGACACATTCTCAAAACAAAATTTTTGACTTCTTACTTAATATTATGTAATAAGATAAATATATAAAAACTAAATTAATCGAAAAGATTTATTAATTTTACAAAGCGTTCGGTGGACAAACTTAGCAAAGTTCATATTTTAGTAAAATGTTAAGTTTTTACAGTCATATTCACAAACTTTTAGATAACTATATCTACTTATTTTGCATAAAGTATATAAATCTTTTTTTTAATTATTTTTTATTTTACAATAGAGGTTGAAACTATAGTTTGAACGTATAACATCTGATTATAATAAGTCACTACTTGACTATTTTATCCAACTCTTGAGTAGAATATAGAACTTTTCGCAGTTGCATGTGACACAATTAAAGATGCAACGGTTAAACTAAAATTTTTATATATTATGGATGGTAGATGAAAATATTGTTGGATAGTTCATCCATTTTGATTGTAACTTTTCTTGTACACTTTCTTCTTCAATGAACACTCTTGCTTTAGCAAAAAAAAAAAAAATCTATATATTACAAACATATATACACGGAAAAGTATCACCTTCCTTTGTAGATGTCATTCTCTGTATTTTGTTTTTGGGGCTTGTTTTTGCTATTACTATTCTGGATATACTCCAAAAAAGGTGTTAGCGCTGACATATCCATTTAAAGATAATCATTTCTATTTTATTTTTCTTTTTCCTTTATAGCTAGAGATTTCTATTTCTTTCTAATTAGTTATTCATTTTATGTAGACACTTAACCCAAGTATATACAAATCTTAACTATTAGTTGGATCTTGTCTCTTGAAAGTACAATAAGCTGTTGGCCCCTTGAAAGAAACTCTATTATTTTTAGTGCTTATATGATTAGAACATCGTTTGAACTTAGTGTTGTGGACAGCTTTTCTTCATTTTCATAATTTTAGTTCCTCACTAGAGGCTAAAATATAAGAAAACATCTTTCAATCTACTCTTTAAAATTGATGCCTTTTTTCTCAAAAATATGTATTTTAAATGGAAAATAAAGTTTTCAATTCAAGAAAACTTATACAGTAGAACCTCTTTAAATTAATAGCGTTGGAACTATCAAATTCTATTAATTTAGCGAAATATTAATTTATTGATAAATTAATAACTATTAATTTATAGAGATATTTTTAATATTTTAGCTTATAGTAAACATATTATGATTATAATGTCTTTTTTTGAAAAGTAACTTGTATTTTTTCCATCCTATTTAAAAAGATAAGTAATGAGAATAGAAGATAAAATTTAATTTAGTAAGATTATAACAAAGTTTCTCTAATCTCGTATTCAAGTTCTTGTAAGATTAAGATGAAAACTAATTTTTTTAATCTTGTATCCTAATTTTTCTCAATTTTTGCTCTTTAAATAATTAAATATGAGATTCAACTAGATTTGAAGGTCAACAAAAGATAAGTTATTCTTGATTTATATTTTAAGAAAACTTTATAGTTAATTTATTATGTACTTTTTAGCTAATTATTAATTTATGAAATATTTGGGTTAATAAAATACAAATAATTTTTTTTAATGTATTATCTTATAATTTTATAAAATTTATCAATTTTTACACTGGTCCCAAATCGGGACAAGACATTTTTATTAATTAAAAGAGATTATTAATTTATTGAGTATTAATTTAAAGATGTTCTACTGTATTTGATTTTCTTAAAGGACCACAAAGGATTATAACTCTAGTGGCTTAGGTGTAACCAAAAAATGCTAATATTTCCCTCAAAAACAAATTTTCGTATTTTCTTTCCCAAAAACCTGGCTCACGGAAGAAAATAAAAATATATTGCGAAATGTCATATTTAAATTATTTGTACCTTCAAATATCTATACACCAAAATGGTTCTACATTGGCATCAATGAATATTCTCATCCTATCCCAAAAAATAGATCTAAGACCATTAACATTCACCGATCTATGTTGCAAAAATGGAAAAATTGTACAAACAGTCCTTATTATTTCTTCAAAATTTTAATTTTATCCATATTTTTTAAAATTAATTAATTTAATATCTATTATTTTTTAAAAAAATTTAAATTTATCCTTATTATTCAGAATTAGGCAACTTAATCCCTATTATTTTTTATAAAAATTCAATTTAGTCCCTATTATTCTTCAAAAAATTTTAATTTAGCCAGTAACTAAATTTAATTTTTTTGAAAAATAATAGTGACTAGATTAGTTAATTTTGAACAATAGAGATAAATTTTTAAAAAATAATAAAAATTAAATTGACTAATTTTAAATAGTATAAATAAATTAAATTTTTTAAAAAACAATAAGCACCATTTGCGCAAATTTCCCTTGCATTATAAGAAATGAAAAATCAGTATCGATTTTAATGCTTCGCCCTCTCTAGCCAAAATTAAAAAAAAAATCAAATATACTTTGTTAAATAAAATACTAATAAACATCGTACTACATATGGTACTAAAAAAAAAAAAAAAGCGTACTTTATTATTAACACGAGACGTCAGCTATCGACGGAGACGATTACCAAAACCGTTACGCGCGTCGCCGTCACACACTTCTTCAATTCTCTCTCATTTCACTTCTATTGTATAGCTGCGAGCTTAAATTTCGTATACATAATATATATAATATATAATTATACACATATATGTATATCTATTGGTAAATTAGGGTTTGAAAGAAGGAAGATGAGTACTGCAGCTCCAGTTTCCGCCACGTGGATCCCCGAGGATGACCTCTTGTTGAAGAACGCTGTTGAGGTGACTTGAATTTTTTTAATTATTTTACGTGTTTTGCAATTCGCACGTTTGATAGTAATTTTTTTGTTTTATTGTGTAAATATTGTTGATTTTTTGCTTGCTAATTGATTTTTAAAACAATTTAGTGAAATGTGTATTATCTATGGTAGAAAATATTCTACTGTGAAATACTCGACAAATTTTAGCTGTTTTAGATTTGAATTTTTAGTGAGAACTTGAGTTTTAACTAAATTTCTTATGTATTAATTTTCTTTTTTAATTTCTTTTTAATTTTTAATTTTAATTTTTTTTACATGTTTATAGCTTAAAATTGTTACTCTAAGGATACGAATTTAATCTAATTTTGCTATCGCCCTGCATTAATGTTTACAAGTATACGCAAATCACATAGTGTATTTCCTTGCTTTCGATGATTAAACTGGCCTCTGCATGGCTGATGAAGGCTCGTTGTTCCCTGCCCCCCACCCCGTGCAGCTCGCTACGAAATGCAAGTATTGACTAGGAAGCTATGTAGAAAGCTTCATTAATAATTATTTTTGTGTCGGTGTTGTTTTGGCCTCTCCATTATCGTTGAGTCTTCTACTTGTGAGGTTAGTTTCCATTGAAAAGTGATATTACCGAAAAGGGGGAAGGGCTTCTGCTTTTCTCCTTTTTTCCCGTTTCTTTGGGGAATAAGTCGGGTTGAAGAGTCTTCCTTAATGAAGCTTGTATCGAAGGGGCGAAGAAATCATTGTATTGAAGATCATGATTCATCTATCTGTTTGTTTATTATTTTTCATGCATGGGGAGATGGTGTTTGGCAGTGGTTATTATGCACCGTACTTTTTGGTGGTTTGAACATCTTGTTGGTTGATGTCATTTTGGGTTGGATGTACAACAATGATATCTAACTGCCATCAAGTCCCATTTGAGCTTATCGTAGGCGTTGTATTCCCTAAAGTCTTATTTATTTACGCTTTTCTTCTCTTTTGGCAGGCTGGTGCTTCATTAGAAGCACTTGCTAAAGGGGCAGTAAAGTTTTCCCGGAGATTTACTTACAAGGAACTGCGAGATAGATGGCACTCACTTCTCTATGATCCAGATGTTGCAGCCCAAGCTGCTGCTTGCATGTTTGAGCTTGAACTCTCTGGGTTCAGTCCTTCATCAAAGTCTATAAAATCAGAAAATTTTAAAGGACACAGAGAAGTTCTTGAGAAGAGAAAGCGCGGAAGTATTCGTAAACAATACTATGCAATGAGAAAGAAGTTCCGGAGTGAATTCTTTGGCTCCACTGATCTAGGATTTTTGGATGAAAGCAGTCTTCACGACTGCCATGCACATGGAGCTGATTTTAAGGAGCCTCAGGATGGAAATTTTATCTCAGACAATTTAGGGCTTGAGGAAGCGGACTTGGATATCTTGTGTAATGTGTTTCCAGAAACAATAAGAGATTTTGCTGCCTCCTCTGCTCTTGGTGGTACAAACCATGCATATCCTGTTGACTGCAGAAATGCAGTTGAAGATAATTATCCAAATGGAATATTGCGGAAATATGAATTTCCTCCAGATGTCTCTACCTCTTTAAGGCAGGATGAGAGAGGTTCCTCTGTGCCAAAAGTTAGTGTATCTAGCTTTGGAGAACACTCAGCTGTTAAGGAATCTGGCTTAGTGCATGTGCTTCCTGGTAAGAGGCTTTTTAAGAGTTCAGAGAAGAAACAATTATCCTCCTTTGATTCTGCTGATGATAATCCTCAAAATGTTTGCTGTGGCTTTGGAGGAAGTCAGCATTTTGATTCCCCTAATTCAGAAGGCAATTCTCCTCTCCAGCCGATAGGATTTGCATCTCCACAACCTAATCTGCCCCTCTGGAAGACGATGCAAGATTTGTCAGTACCTACCATGCCGGTAGGCATGAGCTGCGAAGATAGAACTCGGGATGCTGAAAGGATGCATCCTGATGATGGTGCGGGTAAAGGAGAGAGTTCATTGGTGTTTGACATCGTCCATTCACGGCCATTTCTGGGAGTTGAACAACACAATACTGATTATGTTAATTCATCAACGGTCTCAGATGGTGACTTTGCAGATCTCTCAGATTCTCTCTTAAACCTTTCAAATGAGGATGAAATGCCGTTCATGGATGTAGATGTGAAAGATACAGAAGACAGGACCTCCTATGATAATGTTAATTCAATCCTTCAAAATTCTCCCAAGGCTCTTGAGGAAGAACACATAATCAAAAGTGAACCTGAGATATTGATGGTTGGAGAAACCTGTACTAAAGCTCCTAATGATGTAAATCCTACTAAGATAGAAAGTAGTCCTTCATCACCTCATAGTGATCAGCAAAATGTTTGTCATTTAGAGATTAATGTACCATCTACATCAGGGATAGGTTCTGAGTCTCGTGAACTTGATTCTGGGATTGTTTGTTGCACATTAAATACTGAAGACCCAGAAATCCCATGCAATGATGATATATTCTTGCTTATCCACCCTTCTACAGCATTCGCACCCTCTACAACACCGCCATTTACTAGTGGTTCAGTGGACCCAGCTTCTGCTGTTGATGGAAAGGTAAAGGAACAAGGGTTAAACTTCTCAATTAAAGGCAATGATTCTTCACAATCTTTTCCATGGGCTCATAAAGTTGGAACAAGTTTCTCACTAGAAACCCGTCTAGCTCACCCACGTCTTGGCTCGAAATCTGAGTTACCTGATACTAGCTGTCTTGGGGTGCTTCCTGGAAATGTTAACAAGGCTCAGGGAGGCTCAACTCACAGCAGATTATCACATTCAATTTCAAATGTATCCGCTGATAGACAGCCTGAGGAAGATGTTACAAGAGCTCAACTGAGGGTACCTAGTCTATTTGCTCGTATCTTGATGTGTATTCTCTTATTCAATTTGTTTATAACATGCATCCAACTCTAAATAATCTCCAAAGCTGCTTTCTGTGAGAAACAGGGTGGAGATAGTCTAGCCTCAGTGGAGATGCCAAAATATGCAGAAGCCGGTCTACTTCAAGTCGCTGTTCCCGAACCGGGCATAAATACCTTGGTATCTGACTCAGAGGAATCTCAGAGTGATGGTGACGTGCCTTATTTTTCTGATGTTGAAGCTATGGTAAAACATGGTCCAACTATGTTATATGTGCTGTCTGGGCTATTCTTTGTCTTAATGTTCTAATATTGTCTTCCAGATACTTGAAATGGACTTAGATCCACCAGAACAAGACTCTTCTATCACCCGGCAAGGTAATATATCTGAAAGTAAGTCTATTTATTAAAACACATATTGTTATTCATCTTTCATGTGCTTGTCAACATCTTATGCCAAGGTCTTAAAATTTTTCACTGGTAAGAGTTTGTCAAGTCTTTACTGATCATATGTTTGCCAACTATGTAGACATATAACTTCTAAATGCCACCTGTCTCGATCCTGTTATGTCCACTACTGTAATCATATTGGTTAACTCTCTATAAAAGTGAATTTGCTAAGGATGTTAACAAATGATCTGCCAACTTGTTGAAAGCAGAGATCTTTGTCAATGAAGTGAAAGAAGAATGGTTCTTTTTGTGCCATTATGGGGTGTCATTGCTATATATTAATTTGAAGTCATTTTGTAATTTGAGAACCTCCAGTGGCAAGATATCAGTATGAGGAGACTAAAAGGACAATTATAAGGCTGGAACAGTGTGCTCGTTCTTGTTTGCAAAGAACGATGACATCTCAAGGGGCTTTTGCCATATTATATGGCCGTCATCTGAAGCACTATATCAGGAAACCTGAGGTATGTTTTCCAAATTTTAACCTTCTGAGCTATTTATCTGATTTTATGTCCGAGTTGAACCCTTTTCACTTTTCCTTTGTTTCATTTATCTATGTATTTTTGCTTTAGCTGTCTTCTTTTCTTCTTCCTCCCCCACTTTTGCTTTGTTTTGTTTACCTTTGTGAACATCTTTTTCTGTCTTTGTGAAAGAAGAAGTCCCCATCAGAAATTAATCTTTGGTTATTAACTGTGTTTTTATTTTCATCATATGTTGGTAACAGCTTCTTTTGGTTGTGGATAGTTGATCATTTTAGATTTATTATGGAAATTTCCTCACCATAAGTGATTGGAAAATATAAATAATTGTTCAGTTTTAGTGCTTGGGAGAGGATTGGCATAAGCTCCGGATATAGGAGTTCCAGCAGATTGTAGACAGTATTGTGTCACAATTCAAAACTACCCCCACTGAACTTCTCGTCTTCTTCTTTGTCTCTCTTTTTCCCTTTTTCCTTTTTACTTTTCCCGAACCTGCAACTACTTGAATAATATCATAGAAGACACGTTCTTACAGTTTCAGGCTGGAATTTCAATGCATATTTCACTAATCTCTACACTTAGGCTCAGATGAGTGAATATGTTGAGTTTTGGGTATAGAGTTTTTAATATGTTGATTTCTCTTATCAGTAATGATGAAAAGCGACCTGTCTCATCCCTATTATCAAGATACCTATCTAATTATGGGAATTTTATGTGGCTACAAAGAATAATGTTTCTTTGAATTTTTTTTTATCTGTTAAGACATTTAAGTTGGTATACTTTTTGATTTGTCATTAACCACGTCATGAGTTATTTCGGTGTGATAAGATCGCATAAAACGTCTCCTAGCCTAGGGATCGAAGCTTCTCTTTCTATGAGCTACAGAGTACCTCGAACTGTCGAATCGGAAATTGGGTGATATCGTATAGCCTTCTATCAGCTATAGAGTACCTCGTATTTTTTCCTCAGCCTCGGGCTGTCTCGTGATACCCTCTACAACATAGTTGCTCTAGAAGAAATACAGGATTCTGCTTTTGGACTAGTTCTAATTTGATCCAAATTTATATTTATGGGAATTGGTTGGAATGTGTTCCTATCTATTAATAGGGTTTTGGTTCCCATGACCTGTTGTGGGCGGTCTTCTGTCATTGTAATGTAGTCCCCGCGAAGCTTTTGGGAAGAGGGGTAGTCTTTTGTGTAATCATAGCATTTCTGGTAGAAGGATACTATGAATCCGATTTATCCCAACTCTCTTTTTGAAATTTTCTGTAGAAAATGTTTTCCTGTTACTTAGCAGTCAAAGTTGTTATTTCAGGTTGTACTTGGAAGATCAACTGATGATATTGATGTGGACATTGATCTGAGAAAAGAAGGGCGTGCTAACAAAATATCCCGACGGCAGGTAGGATTATCAAGACCTTTTAGCACCTCTTTTGTTGACGGTATTGATCTGTGTGAACATCAACAACATCTTGCATTACTTCTTTCATCTGGCAAAAATTGGCATGGATATGTATGAACTGAAAGATCTATGACCACGTATATGGTGGTTTGTTAATTTGCTCTTTTGCTTTCTTTGTACGAATATTTGTTCCCTTTTTGTTTTCTTTTCTGGAACAATTTCTTGGTACCAAAAAGACTTCATCAAATTGTCCGTACAAGTAAAACTGGAGTTTATGCTTAAAAATAGACAGAGGCGATAAGGTGCTGTCAAATTTTTAATATTTAAAACATATTCAATTCCTACATTACACTTCTTCACATTATTGCCAAGGTGCAGATTTTCAGGTCTTAAGAATATATGACCCAATACCTTACTTTCCCGCTTAGCAATGCCTCCTACAGTAGCTGGCATCAGCCAACTGAGTAAAGGGTCAAAGAATTAAGCTCTGTAAACGAGAGACAGTGTTGCTGTGCATCAAATATTAACCTCTTTTTCTAATGTCAATGCTTTCTGGTGGTACTTTGCAAATTTCATTTTCGAGAATAGCAGTTAAGCTTATTTCATAAAATCACTCCCACTACTGATATGTCACTTTTGTCTTTCGCATAGTCCTGTTCAAGAATTTTGAGGTGGATGGAAAACAGAAGTCATTTTTTACATTTAGAGATGCTGGTGAGGATGGTATACACGGTTTTGGTATTGAGAAGACTTATCTCAGAGAACGTTAATATATTTCCTTTTAGGGCTCTGACAACACTTATATAAAGAGTGTTTTTTCTCAACCACCATTTTCCATCCTGTAAAATGAAAGTTTTCCTATTCGGGAGAGTAGTTCCGTTGCCCTACCTCTTGTATCTTTTGCATATCACTTTGTATAAAATGTCTTGGGGTGTTGCCATACAGTTTTCGATAATATGCAACAATAACTATTGGCTACATTTTCTGTCTGTTTAGGAAGTTATCAAGATCAATGCAGATGAATCCCTTACTTTTGTAAATAATATGTAACCTTAACTATCGGTCTACTTTCTGTTGTCTGTTTAGGCAATTATCAAGATGGAAGCAGACGGATCCTTTTCTTTGAAAAATATCGGGAAAAGTGCAATCTCTGTGAGTGGAAAGTCAGTTGTTACTGGACAGTCACTAATTCTCAGTTCCAGTGGTTTGATTGAGGGAATTCCCTCTCCCTATTCAATCCTAAAATGTTATATTTCTGTATCTTATAGTCATAAAGCGATTATTTGCACTGAATGCATTTAACAGAAAACATACATATAGCTCTATTTTGGCATGTGTAAAATCTCTCTCTCTTGCTATGTATATATATATATATATATGATTTCCATGGATCTTTATTCACACAATTAATTGATCTTATCCAATGAAAAAGATTTTTTGAAACAAATTTTTTATAAAAGTTTTTTCTTTTATCCCAGCATGTTTGTTAACATCTGCACTGTTTTATATGCACTAACTTGTGTTAAAAAATGAATTAATAGATAAGGGGAATGAGCTTTGTCTTTGAGATCAACCAAAAATACGTGAGGCGTTACTTGGATGATACTGCCCGGAAAAGCAACAAGGAGAATAACAAATTTGATTGGTCGCCGGAGGGTATGTCATGAGCGGATGAATCCATTCAAAAGGTGCTTTCTTTTTGCCCTTTTAGTGTGGTGAATAGTTTTTCTTTCTTTTATATGGTTTACATCCTTGAGGGAGCACCCATGGCCTCTGTCCGACGACAGAATTTGTAGATATGTTATCATATATATATATATATATATGTATCACATTTAATGAAGTAATTTCTCCTAGCTAGCATTGTGTGGTATAGTTATAGTTCTTTGGTTTTGGTTATTCAGCTCTTCACTCTCTTCTTCTTGCCCCTTTTGGCCCCTGGGGAGAGCATCTTCTAACGGAGGAGAAAAGGTTGTCATACATCTTTTATGCATGAACTTGTAGTACTTCACCGAGCCTTTGGTGTAGTGGTATGTTCCTCGCTATGATTGCGAGAGATAGTGAGCTCAATTTTCGTGAATGACATTCTTTGTTTTGGTTTAGACCTCTCTTGAGTAAAAAAAAAAGAAAAAGAATTATTTTGAAAGTCAACGCTGTCAAAAATCACAATGTTGATTTATATAACAAGTAATTATTATTTTGTTGGGACGGGACGTGCACATATATAAAGTAGCAGAAACAACACAAGATTTAACGTTCCCGCTCGAAAAATTTACTATGGTGTTTTTAGAGACAGATCACACTGTAAAGAAAAGCTATTCTCACACTTACAACCAACTCTTTTATCTGGATATACTTTACGTAAACAGAGGGTACAAAAAGTAATTTTGAGGTACTTAATTATAAACTAAAAAGTTAAACCAAGTTAAGTCTTTTTCTAATATTTGTCAAGTTACTTTACCTAGATTAAGGACAGGGGCAGAGGCACGTAAGGGCTAGTGGGGGTTACAATCCTTACTGACTCATGAAAACGTTAAAATTTATATATATATATTTTTAAAAAAAATTAAATATTTATGTATTTTTAGTTAAAAAAAATTAATTAGTCCTCACTGAAAAATAAAAGTACTCGTATAGTTTAAAAATTATGGATTTTAGCCTCTATTGGCTCATTAAAACGTTGAAATTTTTATGTATTTAAAAAAAATTAAATATCTATGTATTTTTAGTTAAAAAAATTAATTAACCTCCATTACAAAAAAAAATATTTGTATAATTTAAAAATTATGAATTTTAGCCTCGATTGACAAGAATTTTTGAATTTCGCCCCTAATTAAGGATTCACTTTTCTCATTAAAGAAAAGTGGACTTACTAGTGAGATTTTTCCAAAATAAAATTAAAGACTTGTCAATCTTTTATAATTACTGAAGTCGCAGAGGCTTCTTCACTAGTTTGTGGTATTATATTGGCAATAATGTTGGTATCATTACCTTTCTCCAAGAATTGATACTTCTAGTAATCTTTAATCGGCACGTTGAGCAGGAAATTACACAGTAATGAAGTGGTGAGGTTGATACTTTCCTGTTTAACCAGAAGCATTGACTTTTCGAAGCAATAAAAGTAATGAAGCACAGTTTTTTTACTTCAAGGGTGGTTAGTCAGGCTCCATTTTTTTGGCGTAAATTGACTTGTTTTAGAAATAATTTATTAGTGAAAAACATTTATAGAAAAAAATATTTTTTTTTGTAAAAATAAATATTTTATAGTGTTTGAATATCATAATAAAAAAATATTTTTAGACGGAAGATTTTTATAAGAACACACAAACACATAGAGACGCACACACTCACATATAAAAAGGAAAAAAATCATTTTAATCCTTGAGTAATATATTAAGTCCCAAATAGGTCCTTGTGTATTTGAAAAACCCTTTACAAGTCCTTTACATTTAAAAAACTCTTCACAATTCTATTTTTGCCCTTAGTGGATGCTGACATGGACAAGCATGGCTGTATTTTTCTTGCCTCTTGCAAGAATATGGCTGGAACTTAAAGAAAAAATAAAAAATATTGATAAACATTATTATTTTTTTTTTGGTCATGCTGAATTTTTATTGCTTCAACGAGATTCTATTTTTTTCGACCAAAAAAAAAAAAAAAAAAAACGAGATTTCCGTTTTGTTAGTTTTGAAATGCTGAATTTTTATTGCCTCATGCAACGATATATTGGTTTTTTTCCCAGGCTTTTTTTTTGGTTAAAAAATATTTTTTGGTTAAAAAATTTATTTGCAAAAAACATTTTTTAACCAAAAAAATGCCTGGAAAAAACCAATATATATATATATATATATATATTTGGTTTAACAAATACCCAATTCCCACTATATCGTTGCATGAGACAATAAAAATTCAGCATTTCAAAACTAACAAAACAGAAATCTCGTTTTTTTTTTTTTGGTCAAAAAAAATAGAATCTCGTTGAAGCAATAAAAATTCAGCATGACCAAAAAAAAAATTATATATAATATTTATCAATATTTTTTATTTTTTCTTTAAATTCCAGCCATATTCTTGCAAGAGGCAAGAAAAATACAGCCATGCTTGTCCATGTCAGCATCCACTAAGGGCAAAAATGGAATTGTGAAGAGTTTTTTAAATGTAAAGGACTTGTGAAAGGTTTTTCAAATACACAAGGACCTATTTGGGACTTAATATATTACTCAATGACTAAAATGGTTTTTTCCCCATATAAAAACACACAAATACATGCCTATATTTTCTCTTGGGGGTGGGGTGGTGGCTGACGGGAGTAGGGTTGGGGTGACGTGGATGGGGTGGGGATGGGATTGGGTAGAGTAAGAAGAAAAAATTTTCATCTCATTTTTTACTCGTTTTTACTCATATTTCTTTTGACTAAAAGATATTTTTCAGTTCATTAATTTTTCGGTGTTATTAAACACTGAAAAATTAGAAATATATTTTTCAAAAAAATATTTTACGGCAAACAAATAAACCCCTAGTTATAGAACATTTGGCTTGTGAGTAGAGATTTATTCACATTTCGTGTTTAAATAAATCAAGAGGCACATAACATGGAATTTTTTTCACGAAATAATCATGAGACCAATTTCATTAAAAAGACATACATCTATGAGGCTATCATGTTACCTTAGTTGTAGTAACATATTCAATCTCACTTTGGGGCCTACAATTACAATAAACCTTACACATTCATGACTTGAGAATGCTTCAATTCGAAGGCCACCCATGAAAAGATGCGAAAAAATCTTGATGGTTACGATTGTAAGCCTTCTTTTTACTTACTTTATTTCCAAGATGCCTTTTCCACCTTCATCCTTCCTTACAATGCAATGCAACTGGCGCACATATCCATCTGCAACCACTATATAATTATAGAGGCTCATGAAATATTATTAGTTTTTAAATTTAATCAACACAATTTAGAATATGATAATCATTTGGGGATGAATAGGTGGTTGTTCAGCTTGTTTGTCTTCTCGATCCCTTCTGTTTTACGATTAAACAACCCCTACCCACCAAATTCTAAATGATTGTGCTAGAGAATTTAGGTTGTCTCGTAATTAGCACTTAGCACTTATCAAAAGACCAAGTAAGATGCGTTTATAGCGCGGGCGAGAGATTATCTTGAGTCTTGAATTCGCATTGATTAGAAAATTAATTTTTTTTAGGTTAGTTTTGATAAATTTTGTCTTACTAACCTAATCATATTTGCTTCGAGAAAGGTTATGTGTCTTGAAATTTGACAACTCTGAACAAGTGTGAGTTTGAAGGACTTTTCAATAAGTTCCGGTCATAAAAGGAAAAAAAAGAACAAGAAAGAAATAAAAAACTGAAAAAAAAACAAGGTTAGTTCGCAATCATAGAGGGCATAACATAAAATACAACCAACAATAGAGATTGCAACTGGTATATTCATATATATTTTGTCTTAACCAAACATCAAAGAATTGATCTATTAATATGGAAAATTATAAACTCTTAATTGTAAGATGTAAAATGAAGTCCAGCTAATGTATATCTTCGGATATATCATCAGAAATATCATAAGTAGGTACCATAAGGCTGATAAAATCCTACAAGATTCTTTGAAAATGTAATAACTAATTTTGACACAGCACATCCATGTGTTTACCTAACAACCACCACAAGTTGAAAAACATTTAGATGTCTTTTTCCGTAGGTTTTTGTCTGTATAACTAAAAGCTTTTCGTTCTTATATTGAAAAGGAGGAGGGACAAAAACAAAAGAGTACTATTTGAAGCTAGCGCATCTATTTAGTAGGGTAATAATTTAATCACTTCGGGTGATATTTCATCCCTCTCTTGGATGATAATTTATGTGTTAAATTTCTTTACAATAATAAGAATTTTTACGATATAGAGAGGGTGAGATATTACTGAGTAATACATATATATAGCGAAAAGTACTCGACTAAGTATTGGAGAAACCTTACGTCAGTACACATTTAAATGATGCGATTATCATTTAAGGTTGAGAGAGTTTGGGAATGTTAAGATCAAGCATCAAAAATAAAATGCAAATTTCATATATAAAGAAGATTTTACGAACTTTTTCAAAAGTTACTGGTTTTGAAACATAAGCTTTAATAAACCAAAAGCTTTTAATTTGTATACTCATTTTTTAGATAACAATAAGATAGGTTACATGCACATTAAACATATTCCAACTATTAAATTCTCCACTCTTTTTTTTTTTTTTTTTTTCTCACTTTCGTCCTTTAAGTTGCAAAACAACAATGTAGAAATAATAATATAAGCAGGTGTCAATTCAATATTATAAGTAGTTGCCAAATTATATGATGCATATATGATGGATAAATCAATGGGTCACGAGCTACAAATTAAGAGTTTATTTTGGTTCATTTGTATAAAGTATTATTCCACATAGAAAGGAAAAAAAATATTTAGCTCTCGTTCAGCAGCCCAAATAGCAATTTTCATATTAAGTAAATAGTAATTAGCAAAAACTAGAAAGAATTTTCATGTCGAATAAAGGTTATACATTTGGATATATAAGATCATGAGTACTTGTCAAATTGAATAGAATCTAAAATAGAATACTAGTCGAATTTTCAAATATATTACACGAATGAACAATGACAAAAATTTCAAACTTGTAAAACATGTTACGCTCCTTGCTGCACCTCTTGCTGTAGCTGTCAAAATTATGCTTTCACTAAATTTAATTATGGGATATGCATATCTGTTTGGAGAATTATGTTTGACAGGGTTGCCATATTTAAAAGAGCATAGAGAAGGCAAATTGACAGCAATTGAAGTTTCCTTACTCACACAAGGAAGGTTACCTTATTCAAGATTTGCTTGGTGACAAAATCTTTCCATAACATTCAAGGCCCAAGCACTGAATTACCTTGTAAAGATTCAGGAAATTAATTTAGCATATATATAGAGCCTCATACGTCTGAATGGAAGTACAGAGAAAAGAGAGCTGAAAAACGAAGAGTTTATTTAGTCAATAGAGCTGTCAGGTTTTGCTGTAGCAGATTGACGATATGCTGCAACAAAAGTCAGTAACATAGGAAATCTAATAGAGCATGTGTGCTGCAGTAAATTTTGAAATAGACAGTTTATTTATGTTTCCGCTATGCTTACTGATTTAATATTTTGATAGGAAGAGTTTGTTTGTTTATTGTTATGTTCATTCTTCAGGAGAAGAAGGTGTTGTTCTCGGGAAAGAACGTCGCAAGTCGAGGGGAGCTCACCAAACCTATGTTCATTAAGGAGTTCGTCATCAAGGCGTCAAAGGTCAAGAGGGAGTCTTTACTTGTGTAAGTCCATTGATATTGTAACTTGTGATTTATTAATGAAATAGGTTTGTTGGACCAGGGGAGATCCTGTGGACGTAGACTGCACGGTTGAACCACGTTAAATCTCGGTGTTCTTACTTTCTGTATACGTATTTAGTTTGTTTTAATTTTTGTTACAACAAACGAATAACC
This sequence comes from Ehretia macrophylla, assembly GCA_037974665.1. Classification (NCBI taxonomy): domain Eukaryota; kingdom Viridiplantae; phylum Streptophyta; class Magnoliopsida; order Boraginales; family Ehretiaceae; genus Ehretia; species Ehretia macrophylla. Next base: position 64,877,501 of record CM075765.1, read on the forward strand.
AGAAACTAACAAGTGGCATGAATAGCAGGTTACTGAACTGACTCAGTTAGATCTTTGGAAGAGTTTTTCTGGTTATTTTTACAGATATGGACACTCTACGTGATGACGGATCAATCAATAAACCACATATTCTCGATGACACAAACTATTCATACTGGAAGGCACAGATGAAAGCTTTCATTAAAGCTATTGATAAAGCTACTTGAAGAGCTGTGTTAAGTGGATGGGAACACCCTACTGTCACAATTGCTGAAGGCACTATTGAAAAGAAATCTGAATTGCAATGGACCAAAGCTGAAGACTTGGCAGCCACCAACAATTCAAAGGCGTTTAATGCTATTTTTAATGTCGTGGATCTGAATCAATTCAAGCTTATTTCATCTTGTGAAACAGCGAAAGAAGCTTGGAAAATCTTGTAAACGACATATGAAGGTATTGCTGCAGTGAAAGTGTCGAAATTACAAATACTTATAACAAGGTTTGAAGAATTGCGGATGCACGAGGATGAAACCATTGCTGAATTTAATGCTAAGCTTTGTGACATAGCAAACGAAGCTTTTGCATTGGGAGAAAAATATTCGGACCAAAGTTGGTGAGAAAAACGTTGAGGTCACTTCCAGACAGGTTTTCCATTAAAGTTGCAGCAATAGAAGAAGCAAAGAATGTAGATTCCATGAAGCTTGATGAGTTGATAGGGTCTTTGCAAACCTTTGAGATAAAATTCAAGCAGAAAAGAAAGGAAAAGGGCATTGCACTGCAAACAGAAATTCAAAAGCGAGAGGAAGAAGATCATTCTGATGATGATAAATTGATGGAATCTCTGGCCCTTCTAACAAAGAATTTCAAAAAGGTGTTTAAAAAATGGAAAAATCAAGCAAAATGTCCAAAATTCACCAACTTTGGCAAAAACTCAGATGCTGCAACAAATTCTGAAACACCCAAGAAGCAGTACGAAAAAATGGCTGATGGAAAGAAAAAGAATAAAGGAATTCAATGTCGGGAATGCGAAGGATTTGGTCACATTCAATTTGAGTGTGCCAACACGTTGAAAAGAAGGAAGAAAGTCATGAATGCTGCATGGAGCGATGAAGAATCAGAAAGTAGCAGCAACAGTGATGAAGAGCACACAAGCAACTATGTTGCATTCTGTGCTGCAGCTGCGCAATCAGATACTGTGACAAATGCTGATACGGATGCTGTGACAGATGCTGAGACTGAAACTGAACCCACTGCAGTAGAATTTGCAACAACATTAGCAGCAAGATTGGTTATGTCAGATGGTGAAACTGATTCCGAATTGGACAGTGATGAAGAAGAAGACAAGTTTATAAGGACCTGCAAAACGATGTACCAAAAATGGCTAATCGTATGTAGGGTGAATCAAGATCAACTAACCAAAATTGCTGAACTTGAAAAGGAAAAGGCGGAGTTGCAGCAAAAAACCGACATACTATAACAGGAACTATCACAGATTCAGCAAGGCTTCAAGATGATGAACTCAGGTACAGAAAAGCTTGATTATATGTTATCCATTCAAAAGTATTGCAGGGATCATACTGGATTGGGATATCAAGGAAAATCATCAACAAGTCAAACGGTGTTTGTTAAAGAAGCTGGAAAATCAAAGGTGAAACAATCTGTTGCAACAGAACTTGGCACAGAAATAGGAACTTCACAGGTAAGGAATTTATTCCTATTTGTCATTATTGTTTCACTTCCGATCATATCAGACCTCATTGCTACAAGCTTATAAAAGCCTTGAAAAGAAAAAATAAGAGTTATCTATACCTGTCGCTGCAAAAGGTAAAACATATTTGGGTAAGAAAGTCTCCAATAACTTGTCTTGTCTCTTATATTGCCTTGAAAGCATGTCCTACTAACTCTTGGTACTTTGACAGTGGTTGTTCTAGGCACATGACAGGTGAACGAGAAATTCTCGAAAATTACAAGTCATGCAATGGAGGAGAAATAACTTTTGGTGATGGTGAAAAAGACTGTGTTCTTGGAAAATTAACTCTTGCCCTTAGAGGCTTTCCAAGATTGAAGAAAGTTTTGCATGTAGAAGAACTCAAAGCAAACCTCATTAGTATTAGTTAACTGTGTGAACAAGGATTGCTTGTAAACTTTACCAAGGATTGTAGTGAAGTAGTTAATAGTTCTAACAAATGTGTTCTTGTAGGACGTAGGTCAATAGATAATTGCTATATGTTTTCTGTTCCACATGAACAAAATTTTGTTTGTCAAAGCAACATAGTTGATAGTACTAAACTGTGGTACCTCAAGTTAGGACATCTGAATTTCAAAACTCCAAGCAAAATTGTGAACACATATATTGTTCGAGGAGTTCTTAAATTAAAAAGATTGAAGCATGAGGTTTGTGGTCCATGTCAACTTGGAAAGCAAGCAAAGACCACTCACAAACAGCTGCAACAGATTGCAGCCAAAAGAACTTTGGAACTCTTGCATATGGATCTCATAGGTCCTCTGCAAACTGAAAGCCTTGGTGGAAAAAAGGTATATGTTTGTTTGTGTTGATGATTTTTCTAGATATTCATGGGTTGAATTTTTGCGATCAAAATCTGATACAATTGAGGCTTTCAAAAAGTTGTGTTTGAAAATTTCAAATGAAAAGGATGGACACATAGGAAAAATTGTTAGAATTAGAAGCGATCATGGTAAGGAGTTTGAAAATCATACCTTCTCTGACTTTTATGATTTGCATGGAATTGCTTATGAATTTTCTGCAGCAAAAACACCATAACAAAATGGTGTTGTAGAAAGAAGAAATAGGCTTTTGTAGGAAATGACTCATGTGATGATAAATGCAAATAACATTCCCCATAGATTTTGGGCTGAAGCAGTTAACACTGCTTGTTACACAGTGAATCAAGTATATCTTCGTCCAGATACACTTCAGACCCCATATGAAATCTGAAAAGGTAAGAAACCTTCTCTTAATCATTTTCATGTGTTCGAGAGTGTTTGCTACATTTTAAAGGATAGAGAGCCAATGGGTAAGTTTGATGCAAAATCCAACAAAGGTATATTCTTGGGTTATTCTACAAACAATCGAGCTTATAGAGTATTCAATTTACATACACTTACTATGATAGAGTCAGCTAATATTGTGGTGAATGATAATATAGGTATACTAAAAGCTGGTGATTTAAATGTTGCAGCAGGTGATTTTGCTCCAGAAAATGTTGCAATAGGTACTGAGAATGATACAAGAGGAGCATAAGATAGATTAACTTCAGACACTGTCGCAGCAGAAACTGAAACTGTCGCAACAGAAGCTGAAATGCGTCATACAGGAACAAACGCTACTACAACAGGAACTGAAGCTGACACAACATATGTTGAACATGGTACAACAAGCGCAGAAATTGAAGGACTTGAGCAAAGATTTTCAGAATTTCATATAGCCGAACCTTCAAGTAGAATTCAAAAGAATCACTCAATAAGTGATATCATTGGTTCCTTGCATGATGGCGTTCGAACTCTTAACAAACAAAAGGTAAACTACAGAGAGATGGTCAGATATATATGTTTTACTTCCCCCATTGAACCAAAAAATGTAAAAGAGGCTCTAGAGGATGATTGTTGGATCAATGGTATGGAAGAAGAGTTGAACCAATTTGTTAGGAATGATGCATGGGTCTTAGTTCCTAGGCCAAAAGACACGAATGTAATTGGGACAAAATTGATTTTTAGAAACAAGACTGATGAATATGGCAATATAGCTAGAAACAAGGCTAGGTAAGTTGCTCAAGGATACACTCAAGTTGAGGGCATTGATTTTGAGAAAACTTTTGCTCCTGTTGCTAGGCTAGAATCAATCAGACTTTTGTTGTCTATTGCATGTGTGTTGAAAATTAAGTTATACCAAATGAATGTAAATAGTGCTTTCTTAAATGGTATACTTAATGAAGAAGCTTATGTTAAACAACCTAAATGGTTTGAAGATCCTCATCATCCTGATCATATTTTTAAATTGAAAAAGGTCTTGTATGGATTGAAACAAGCTCCTAGAGCTTGATATGAGAGGTTAACTAAATTCTTGCTTGAAAAAGGCTATAAAAAAAGGAAGTGTCGATAAGACTTTGTTCATTAAATTTACACCTGGAATTTTGATTGCTCAAATTTATGTTGATGACATTGTCTTTGGTGCAATAGTTAAAGGTAATGTTGATGAATTTGTTGATCAAATGCAGCATGAATTTGAAATGAGTATGGATGGAGAACTGACATACTTTCTAGGTTTGCAGGTAAAGCAATGCAAGAATGGTATTTTCATCTCTTAGGAAAAATATGCCAAAAATCTTGTGAAAATGTTTGGTTTAGAAGATTCAAAACACATAAGAACACCAATGGGGTCAAACACAAAGCTAGTGAAAAGTGGGAATGAAAAATCTGTTAATGCAAGTTTGTATAGAAGTATGATAGGGAGTTCTCTACTTAACTGCGAGTCGACCTGATATTTGTTTTAGTGTAGGTGTGTGTGCTAGGTTTCAAGCTGATCCAAAAGAGTCACACTTAAAAGCTGTAAAAAGAGTCATTAAATATGTGAGTGAGACGATTAATTTTGGTATTTGGTACACTAATGACACTAACATAAATCTCGCAGGGTTTAGTGATGCAGATTGGGCTGGAAATGTGGATGACAGGAAAAGCACTACTAGTGGTTGCTTCTATATAGGTAACAATCTTGTTTCATGGTACAACAAGAAGCAAAACTCAATTTCCTTGAGCACTGCTAAAGTAGAATATATAGCAGCAGGTAGTTGTTGTGCTCAACTTCTTTGGATGAGTCAAATGATAGATGATTACGACATTGATCAAAATCGATTTACTGTCTTTTGTAAAAACATGAGTGCCATAAATATGTTCAGCATTCACGAACAAAACACATTGACATAAGACATCACTTTATAAGAGAACATGTAGAACAAAATAAGGTTGTGTTGGAATATGTTGCAACAGAAAATTAACTAGCAGATATCTTCACTAAGGCACTAGACTCTGCAAGGTTTGAGACCTTGAGAAAAACCTTAGACATTTGTTCTTTATAAGTTTCATTGGTATGTGTGTATATGCATTGGTTCATCACTAGAGCATTGAAAATTATATGTATAAATCAGCTAGTGATTTTATTTGTGGAACCATATTATCAATGCACGTACTTGTCATTCTGATGAATCTTAGATTGAAGTCTCAATAGGAAAAGTTTGTGAACTTGCTTGACGATTGGGGATCTAACAAAGAGAAGTCTCTTTAAAATTCATTCTTGAATTCTATTCACCTTGTCAAAAGAAAAAATCATATGCAGGATATTGTAGCTAAAGTTGGAATGGAAAAGGCTACCTAAGACTACAAAGAATGGTTCTAGACTGAAAACTGCCATACCAAGGAAAAAAAAAACTTGAAACTCGTGTTTAAAAGATGGTTATATTTTTGAATCCTGCAGGGGTGATTAGAGGATCAGGTATGTTGGAACAAGTATTGCTTCTAATCTGACCTAGTGTGATGGATGTTGAGGATCGTCGAGACTGGCTAGTACATGAAACACACACACACATGATCCACTCCTGAAATTCTTGTTTGATTCATGCATGTGATGAGTAGAAATTCAAGTGGTGACTCAAAGTTCATGCTCATAAAAGTGTGCATGGGTAAATTCTAAATTTTACGAAAAGTCAAAAGAATCTTAAGGGTTGAATGTCAAAGTGTGAAATTTGTTTAATTGACGTACGTTGCAGCATAGTCTCACACACCAAGTTTTTGAACTAAAGTCTGGTCATAATATGCTATTTGTTGATTATGTTGCATAAAACTTGGAAAACTAATTGTTTTGTTGCAGCAACATTTTTGCCTGATAGACATTTGCTGCAGCAAGAGCTGATCAATTATCAATTTTTACTAATGTTTCATAACTGAAATTTTGAGCGGGAACTGTGTAGCACGATCAATGCACGTTCTTTGAAGTGGAAGAAAGAGAAGTTGTAACGACCCCAACCCGGCCCTTCTCAAGACTAGGTCAAAGTCTGCGTTTAATGCCATTGCGAGTTCAAAACTTTCTATGAAAAGGAACAATAAATAAAGAGTAACAAGCCTTTATATAATATTTCAAGTACAAAAGGGTGTTACAACATTTGAGAACCTTTAACTACCCGGCTATCATACAAATTAGGATTTCAGCGCAGCAACCTTTCTACCCGAGAACCGTACAATCAAACTCCAACTTTTACAACTTGGATCGAAATATAATGGGCAAGGAGCTTCGAGCACGTAAACATTCAACATATAAAGTCCATTTCCATCTTAAGCTAAGTTGCACCTGCGCTGGGGGGAGAAAAGATGGTGAGCTCTGGGAAAGCTCAGTGAGGATGGAATAGAAGAGTTTTGAAAACATTTCTGGTCGGTCTCTTTTGCAAATCATGATGCAATTCACGTATATTAGTATAACAAATTATCCACATAAGATACATATAAATGATACATATAACATATATAAATTACTATTCCATTCTAGTCACATATCAAATAACGATAATAATTTTTAGATAGATAGTCAATTTATATTGCATTAATAATTACATTTAGTGGCATATACCAACATCACATATCAGCCTACTCTCCGAGGGTGGAATGCCAAGCGAGAGTAGGACACTACTCTACAAGGGTGGTACCAAGCGAGAGTAGGAACAAGTCAATCATTCCACGAGATGGCCAGCCTTGATCACAATTTCAACTTTTTATCTCTCCTAAGAGGATACTCCGGATTGTATCCAAAATCTACAACCCAACTCCCCGAGGGTGGAGATAGCCAAGCGGGAGAGGGAATATGACCACGATAGGTACAGGAGCATCGGCAAGCCCTATGCCGCCCGGTGTTCGTACCAGCTATCGTGCCTGAGGTTGCAACCCCCAAGTAGCACACAAGCATGCACAAGTAGTCATATAACACATAGCAGATAATATGGGATCAACAAAAGAGGCTGTCCCCGGTCAAGCACACGTAACAATTAAACATATTTACTGTAAGTCAAATAACTCAGGTAAGACAAGTAAGTCCATAGTACGTAACTGAAAGCATTTTGAGTAATTTGGCTTTCTAATTTTACTCATTATTGTCACTTAAAATGTCTAGTTTATTTGTTAATAGATAGATAATTTCAATATAAAAATAGACTTAGTTGATGCAAGTTGACAATTTAAATGTCAAGATAGCTAACCTTTAAGTAAACCCTAGTTGATTAGTGAAACAAATTAAAATCCTGATTAACTGAGTACCTTAAGTAAGGCTTATCCAATAACCTCAGAACGATACATTATTAAAGTCAACTTTTAACGAATACTAACAAATATGATATATTTCATATTATAATTAAACAATAACCATATATAAAGTTTAACATTTAATTCAAATAAAAACATTTAACATACCCAAGCTAAAACATGTAACAAGTCATATTATAATCATATAAACATGTACATACTAAAGATGCTAGTTTATCAAAATCTCCTCACCTGTTAATGTTACTTCTGCTCACGGATGCTGCAAAATACAAATGTATGTAAACTAATTTCTATAAGCTTTTGTGTGTGTGTGCTTCGCTTTTCGTCACTAAAGACTTAACAGCCTTTTATAGGCCTCAATCCTTAGTTTAATTGGTAGAGTAGTAATGATTAAAACTAATGAGTAGTCATGCTAAGGTGTTTGAAGGACACGATGTAGCTCAATCGGTGCAATGAGCTTCTGAATTGTGGCTGATGCGTTTGAAGTTGTGGCATGATATGAAGCTTCATTTGTTTGTAAGATGACAACAACGCTACTTTCATGCAAGGTAAAGGTTTATCGTGGATCATAGCCATGCAATGTTAGGCGTGCGTCACTTGGTGGATAAAGATGGTGAAGACGGGTGGAGTAATGACTAATGTAAGCTAATTCTAGTAATGGTAATGTGGCTTCGTTAGGATAGTTTTAGGACGACTTAGCTTAAAGCGGTGCAATGAGAATTTGAATCGTGGTTAGGATAAAAATTGGAGGTGTATTATTATCATCCGTGTAGCTTTGGGAGGCTATAGGCTAATCATGAGCTAGCAATTACATCTTATTGGTTGTGGTAATGGTGAACTTTGTAAGTTCCTAACAAGTTGCTCATTAGGATAAGGAAAGACATGTTTGATGGTGCAATTTTAACGCTGAACACTACAAAAAAAACTGAATTTTGCGACGCATCGTCGCCATCCCGTCACCAATACAGTGATGGCTTAGTGAAGGGAAAGGTCGACACCAATTTTGTGACAGGAAAGTGACGGCATAGTGTGAGACAAAAAAAAGGGTCACCAAGCCGTCACTGTTAGTGACAACATACTTCGCCGTCTCCAAAATTGGAGATGAGAACGCCTCCCGTTTCCAAAATTGGAGATGGGAAAGCCCCCGTCTCCAAAATTGGAGACGGAAAAGCCTCCCGCCTCCAAAATTGGCAACGGGAACACCTTCCGTCTCTAAAATTGGAGACGGGAAAGCCTCCCGTCGCCAAAAGTATCCATTTCATTATTTGATTAATTTAAAATTTGTATTCATTTGATAAATATTAATTATATAGTTCTCTAATTTTATAAATTAATAGTATTAATTTTTTATTAATAATTATATAATACTCAAGATTAATTTTAAATACACATTAAAAAGATATAGTAAAATAATATAATAAAAAATAATTACACATTAAAAAAAATATTGAGCCATAAAATGGAGATGGACCAAATTGTCCGTCTCCAAAAATTAGAGACAGACCAGCTTGGTCCGTCTCCTATTTGGCCTATTGAGCCATTTTGGTGACGGGCCAAGCTTGTTCGTCTTCAAAAAATGGAGACGGGCCAGCTTGGTCCTTCTCCAATTTGGGCTATTGAGCCATTTTGGAGACGGACCAAGCTTGTTCGTCTCCAAAAAATAGAGGCGGACCAAGTTGGTCCGTCTCCAATTTGGGCTTTTTAATAAATAAATAAAAAATGACATCAGATTTTCCCAAACTCTTGACCAAAAAAAAAAAAAAAAATACTTCCCCAAACTCCCCTTCCCCACGATGGTACCCCACCCCCACCCCGTAGTGCCTCTACCCCCGTCTCTCATCCCAGTCCCCTACCCACATACCATCATAGAAACAGACATTTTACATTTATTATTAATATATGTAGATAGATAGATATAGTATACCATCATCTTCTTGGGTGAGGGTGATGACGCCCTCAACATTGGAGTTGCTTTTGAGTACAGCGATGGCCTTCTTAGTGGTGGCGGCGACTACAACGAGGGGCTTAGGGGAGGTGGCAGCGGCGACGGATGAGAGAGAGAGATTCTTGAGCTTAAGTGGGTATGAGCAGAATGTTTGTTATAGCTCTATGTTTCAGTTTTGTGATTAGTTTACACTTTCCATGAATTTACACTTTCTATGAGTATGAGCATAATGTCACAAATTATTGTTGATAAAACTGCATCCATTTCCAAATTGATAAATAAAAGTGGTTAAGAGCCTAAATTCCCACATTCTCAAACCAAAATATCATAAAAGTTGCTTACTTTAGTAGAGCATGCATTTGAAATATCTGCAGTTGCCTTCTGATTCATGTAATAAGTTGTTCATCAATGACGAAAAAGTAATGTGAAAGTGCTCTAGTCATGCACGTCAGTATCATCATTCTGATTCATGTAATAAGCTCTTGAACAAATATTAGATAGTAAGGCATAAAAGATATAGTGATTGATTCGAGATGACAATTTGATTTTTCCTGACCGAGAGCAGACTGAAACAATTTACAAGTAGGGAATCGAAAGCTTGATAGTTTTGTATAAAATGACATCTAGATCTTATCTTCACTGCATATAATCTGTCAACAACTTGAGGCACATAGGTTTTGTTTTTGTTTAATCCTTAGGTCACTAGAAATCCACAATGTTTACAATAAAATCAGGTTATAATGATATTTATGGCTTGTTAAATCTGCATAAATCATATTCAATGCTTTCAATAACTTTAGTTACATTCTCTGTTTTCAGTCCTTTGATTTTTCTAGAAACTACCAAATAAGAAAACAAAGTGATTGTTCCAAACTTTCTTATTTGACATGCTATGTAGAACAGTGGAATACCCCTAGAAATTTTTACAGATTTTCTCATTAAGAAATTATATTTTCTTTTATATGCTCAACAAATGATTGTGAATATCTCTTTCCTATTCATCTCTTTTCCTTGTTGCAGGAAATTGAGATTCTTCAGCTAGTCAAAAGGGAATTGAGTGGAGAATTGACCAAGTTGGGTTGATCTTTTCCCCAACTTGGTATGGTAATCTTCCTTGTCCTATCTTTTGAAGGGGTAGTTCTATGTAATATCATACACAGTTTATTGTTTTTTTATTCTTACATATTGAACTCAAGTTGTTGTTTAAAGTGAAGGAGATAAAAAAATAATAATAGATCTACTGCAGGTGCTAAAATTGCTTGAAGTCATCCAGTTTAAATCACTTGATGATCGCGTCATTTTACGCTAAAAAATAGTAAGGTTAAATGATTGAAAATATTGTTTACCTTAAATTACCTCTAGCTGTGGCGAGTAGAGGGTCGATCCACGAAAATTGGGTTATCAAATTGTGTTAAGTCCTTAATTTAGAATTGTTTGACTATCTCTCGTCACAGATAAGTTTGATTAAGTCCAAAAGTCCGAAAGTCCAAAAGTCCAAAAGATACGGTAGTAACAAGATCCAAAAGTGAATTAGACAATGGTATCAAACTGAAGAATTACAACACTCAAAAATGATAATCCAACGGGTTAATGATTCAAGGTGGTTATAGCTCGGTATACACAAGTATAAAGTTATTGATTCAGATTTAAAGTTAAGTCCTTCAGAAATAGGGCTACAAGCTCCTACTACTAAAATGAGCATTTAATTACATAAGTGAGAACATTAATTAATTAACAATATTAAATGTGTTGGTACAACCTAACGATTTCCAATTTCTCAATTAATCTTTCACTTATGTAATCTGGAGGTGTCGGTGTAATACCTGAGCCCGGAATATGAAAATTCCTTGTTATTATTTTGAAAATTATATTTCCTTAAATTCTTTGTGAATTAATTGTTACTTTTTTGCCGTCGCAACGTTCATTGCATTTAGGGAGCGATAGCTAGAGAACGGTTTCTAGTCCTCAACAAATAGTGAAACTAGTATTTAGATGACTTAAATTTTATATTTTAATTGTTGCTAGCTATAATTAATTTTTCTCTAGTTAGAATGGCTTTAAAATGCACAAAATAAGGCCTTTTGACCAAGATTTAAGTAGTTGACCAAGGCTTGACCTTTGACCATTTGACTTAGCACTTAAATAAGCTTAAAACAAAGGAAAAAAAATAGCAGCTGAAACAGAGAAGACCAGGCCGTGAGCTTCCAAGAAGAAAAAAAAAACCTTTCAACCTTCCAATCGTTCAATCTTCGCGTGAGCTCGTGTGGGGTGGTTTCCGAGGTGACTAGCGTTGTTTTCCTAGCGACTAGGAGTGCCTAAGGTGAGGGAATCATGTTATTTGCGCATTTAAATGTTTAGTGTATCAACTTTATGATTTTTAGATTTTATCCGTAGATTGTTGTTTAAATCATTTTGATGCTTCTAGAATGTTCCTTGGCAATTGTAGAACGTGTATTTATAGCTTTTTAACATTTTCTGCGGTTAAATGTTGAGATTGTAGTTTAAACTAGTTGTTGAATAGTGTTTTATGAATAGTAAACCCTTGGAACGATGAAGTTGTTCCGTTATGCTGTCCGTTGATGTAGAATTGTGCTAGGTGTGCTAGAATGCCTAAATGCATGGTTTGTTTGGGTTGCGTAATGGAAAAAACGGGAATTAAGCCTTGTTGAAAGTCGGGGTCGTTTAGGTCGAGTTTATCATTTTCTCGTTTTGCGTGTTGGCATTGTTTCGGGAGGCCATGAAAGCACTTTTGGTGCGATTATGACGTTGGCTGGGTGTTTGGTTGGTATAGTTGTAGTTCAAACGAGAAAGGGGGAAATCGGGGCTTTGCACGAGTTCTAGGGTAAAGTAAGGTTTCGGGGTCTTTAGACGTGCCTTATGGTGACCTAGGAGGATTGGCGAAGTCGATTTCCAGAACTCGTGGCTCGTTTGGAAATGGTAGTGTTTTGATAGTTGGGGCCGATTTGTGTTTTTGCTTGTTTTCTTGATTTTATGCCTATAGAATGCTTAGGGTTGCTTGAAATACTTGTTTGAATTGATTTGGATTGAAATGCTTATCAATTGTTGCTATTGCGTGCGAGAGTAACCTACTTTGTTATTCTTCCACGTGTGGCTTTATCGCTTGTTTATCGCCTTGTATCGAGTCTTGCATTGCATAGTGTCTCGCGCGTGAGTGATGGGCCTCTCTGGGTAGCCTCGGGTTGCCAGTGTTGGTTGCTCTAGCTCCGCTGCTATTCCCTCTTCTCGCTTGGGTTGCCTCCCAGGGAGTTTTGGGTTGTAGGTTGATGGATACTTCCGGGGTATTCCAAACTGGTGTTATAAGGTGGTTTGGGCCGGCGCGTAGTCATCGAATTTGTGTTTGAAAGTTGCTCGTGAAAAGAGTATCGTATCCTTTGAATGAGTGTTTGCAGCTTTAAATACTTGCCTTGCCTTATTGTTGGCTTTGTTGTATCTCTATATGATATTTGTATGTATTGCTTGACTAATTGCATTGCATACTCCTCTCATCTCCGTCCTTGAGACCAATTGCCCTCGCTGAGCAATAGTTTTTGCTCATTCCTCTCTATATTATATTTTTACAGGAGTAGTTGAAGCAGACCCTATCGAGGTAATAGAGGAGGAGGAGCAGGTGGAGGTGTTTCCGTGATAGCACTTCTCTGCTTTGCTGGTGGTTGGTTACCAGATTTTGTGCGAGCCTTGCTTGTTATGTATATTGCGTGGATGTCGCTTAATTTTGAGGCTTGTAGCCTTGTATGTATTTTCTAGTTTGAGGCCTCTACGGTCTTATGTTGTATAAGTTGAAAGAATGTAAAGTTGTAAACTTATACCCTTGTGACTAGTAAGGAAATGCATGCTAATGGAATTGATTAGTGGCATAAATACTTATGTAGTATGCATATCATTTTTGGGTTGCAAAGTTGGTTAATAAGAAATGTATGTTTTAAAGAAAGTCGGCTTGTTTTGATTATTTTATGGCTTTCGCAAGTATTATATTGATTTTAGGGTTTTCGGATCGTCCGCGGTACAGAGGAGACTCCGTCCATGTGTCGGGTCCGGGCTTCGCCTTTTGTGGGGTCGGGTCGGGGCGTGACAGTCGGTACAACTAGAATATAATCCATCCAAGGTAGTCTTGTATTGCCACTGGTTTACAAAATCGGGCGTATATGTACTTTAAATTAAAAATAACATAACTACAAGTATACGAATAATTAATCAAAGAATACTTGGAAATAAAAAATACGAGACTTTAATAAATCTGAATCAAAAATATATATACAAGAATAACCTCACACAAACCACCCCAAATCTTGGGTCTAGTGTGCCATGATAAACTTTAAAATACACAAATTCATAACGAAAACCAAAATCAAAGAATACTTATCATGTTAGAACGGATTTTGGTAGACCGGTATGACTTTAATATGCTGATAGCTCACTAAACCCTTCTCTCGGGATTATAACTTTCACACAAACTAACTACTAACAAAAACACTTTAAGAAATCACTCTAACACTCACAATAGCAACAGAAAATAAGCTAAAGAAAATCTGGTCTATTTTGCTGTTGAAAATCGTGGCTTTTATAGGCAAAAATGCAGGGGGGCGCTTTTCTACACTTTTGAATTTTTTAATTTTTTCTGTTGTTTTCGTTCTTCACTCTGCCGCTCAATTGTCGGCCTTTTTCAAAAAGTGACGCTTGAACGGGGAAAAGGGGTGCTCGAGCTCCCTTTTGGCTATGGTAGGTGAACTTTGACTCCGAACTTTGACTTTGACCGTTGACCAAAAAGTTGACCGGGTCTATTCCAAGATTTTTTAGTGTCCTGAATCCATTTTCGCACTCGGTTTGGCCAAATTCAATCTCGAATTGCTCATTTTGAAATTGTTCTACCATTTTCCTTCAGTGTTGCGCTGAATATTCACTTCAAAAGTTGGTTTTTATTGCCGTTTTTGCTCTTTCTTCTTTAAAACCTATATTGCATTAAATTTGTGTAAAATATACAATTAAGCTTAAAATAATAATGTAATATACATGATTTAATGGGTTAAAGTTACTAAAAAAACGGATTTATCAACCTCCTCAAATTCATTCTTTACTTGTCCTCAAGTAAATGCATCAATTACTTCATATATTCATAAATATTAAATCTAAGCAGTCAATGTATTCATACAGTTAAATTTTATAAAATTACAAGATTAACAGTGAATTTGTTTTCCAAACAATTCCACCCCAAGAAATCGTTTTGTATCTAGAAGAAATGAAACCAACTTAATTACAAAAAATTCATTGAGTCTTTTTAAGCACTTGTAACTCAATTAAGAGGTAAGAAAATTAATCAAGCAAAATTTGTAAAATCGAAATTATTTTCTATGGATAGTCATGAAATATTAAAACTCAATTACCTTCCAAATCATGTAATACTCCCTTAAATATTTATTATATATATATTATATATATATATATATATATTTTTACATATGAATAAATGACTCAAATGGTAGATGTTAGTTGATTCAAAGACTTTCTTGAAGTATTGCCTTTCTTCGGTTGAATTGTGTTTGGTGAAAGAAGGCTTGTCTGACATGATTTATATTGATAGCTCTTTTATAACCAAAAATGCTAAAAAATGATTAAACAAAAGTATTTTGTTATGAGTTTCTTTTCTGCCACTTTTTGTTAAATCAACACTTTTGAAATTTGAATGATATTGAGCGAGTCATCTAAATAATTTTTTTTTCAAAGGAGTATACCGATCTAGAAAAATAAGTTAAATTTTAATAAAACACAACGTCTCTCATTGAAAATATATCAATTTACTCCTTTTTTGATAATTAATCAAAGACTTCTAATTGAATCTTGTGACGCTGTTAGGATGTAATAATAGTTAACAAGGTTTCAGAAAAAAATCTAGATACAAACTCAACTCTTAGAGACTAATCATTTTTCCATTCCAAATTCACAGTTAATTCAAAAATTTTATCACAATCCAACCATATTTCAACAATTAACTACTCAAATTAATTATTATGAATAAGTGAAGCAAAAAAAAAAAAAATTGAAAATTTTTAACAGATGGTATCAACGATTTTCTCCTACCCCCTCAAACCCAAACCGTACATTGCCCTCAATGTAAGAAACTAATGCAATGCATTGCAAATTAAAAAGATAGATACAACCTGATAAAAATTCCAAGCATTGTTCCTCAAAAACTTTCTGAAAGAAGAATTGTCAAATAAAATCTCAAAAACCAATATTAGCAGTGAGCGGAATAAAAACTAAAATTTTTCTAAAAAAAGATGAAATAAAAAGCATAAACTAAAATAACATAGAAAAAACGCAACTGAATTAAGGTAGCGGTGGCGGCTGAGGATCTGAGCCTGAACCTCTCATTGAAGCAAGTTCAACTTGTAATGCAAAAAATTCTTCCCTCTGTGATTGCTTAAATTCAGCAAATTCAGTTCACCTATGTCTCCCAATCCTGCAGCAAGATTAGTATTCATAGCTTGCAGTTCTCTGTACATTTTTTTCATTAACGATTCTTCAAATTGATCACCCTGTTGTTGGGAAGAAGTGGCGCCTTCAGTAGAGTGAGTAGAAAGTCGTGGAGCATTTAATGCTAAGGGCATTTTTCGAACAGCGTGCTCCAAATGTTTAAAAGTCTTCGAGAACTCTGATTCATCTTATGAAGTAATAGGGAGATCCATGAATGATTCATCAGGTGCAAAAGGAAAATCAAACCGTTGAAGCAAATAAATTATTAGTCGAGGAAAACGAAGTGTAGATGTGGCATCAAACTTCCTCATGTGGTCTATAAGACTCATCATATTGTCCCCAATTACAGCACTAACATCAAAAAGAACACCTTGATAAATCCAATATAAAACTTGTAAAATAACTCCCGTCCTTTCATGATCATGACCATAAGGGCAAAGGTTCTTTTTAACAATGACATCTGTGAAATCCCACTTTTTTGCTTTAACTCGATTTATGTGTTTTATCTCGTTTTACGTGCATTTGACCTGTTTATGTGCTATATGACCTAGAATGTTATAATTTTGATGTCAATACTCCTAATACGTGCTAAATGTGCATTCATGAAATTTTCATAAAAAACGGAGTCAGAAATTTTATCGTCGATTTTCAGTGAATAGTATTTTCGAAACACGTCCGCTAAAATTTTGAAACTGGTCTTTTTAACCCTTCTAGACCTAGTCCACGGACTTTAATAGACCTGTGTTTGATGAAAATGGTTTTAAAATCGGCTTAAGAATTTATTAGGGTTTTTACACCGACTTTTGCGAAAATCGAGTTTTAAGCCGATTCGGGTGAAATTGTTTGATTGTAAAACTTCTTGTCACCTAAAAATAATTTACTTGAGCTATCTTGAGTGTTGAATAATTGTTTTGAACTTTGGTGATCAATAAAATGCATTTAAAGTCAAGAAAATACAAAAAAACACTAAAGTTTCAACTTTGACTTTTTCCATTTTGTTGACTTATGCATATAAATCTCTACACACACTAAAAACAAAGCAAACACCACAAAAACACATACATTGCAGCCGTGAGTTTCTTGGCATTTTGAGAGTTTTTTCAACTTATTTTACAAAGTAATTTTGCCTTAGAAAACTCATTTAAAGTCCGAATCTTTTCAAACCGAGCTAGATTCCGCTTGTTGGGCACCTATTGCACGCATTCCTAGCTTTACTTCGGATCAAAGGTGAGAGAAAAATTCTAGATCTCAAAATGTCATTTTTATACTTTTGCTCATAAATGAAAATTTAACCGTTAGAATTGAAATCTGATGATAGATTATTGCTCCTTGCATGCTAGGGATCGTTATATACCAATACTACGAATTTCTGTCGGATGTAGCATAATTTTTATTTTCCGGGTATTTAATTTTGATTAAAATGTTCAAAGTTGAATTAAATGAGTTGTGTTGATCGAAATCGATTGCCGTCGATTTCTAAATACTTGATAATTACGTGTTAGCGCTGTTGTAATGCCGAATTTTCGATTACATTGTTCGTGTGAAAACCCGGAAAATCCAGCCAAGACATCCTAGGGTTTTAGGGTTATCGGGCATGATTTGGAGGTGTTATGATGGATTTCCGAGAGGGTTAATGTAGTAGGTTGAATGGGTGAGTGATAGAAACTGATTTGGCAATGTTTGGATTAGTAGATTGTAAGTTATGAATTTTAGAAGTTTAGGTTGTCATTCATTAATTTCTTGAACGATGCCTTTAGATGGTTGGGTGGTGTTGAGTGATTGAATTGTGAGTTGTTGATGGGTAAATTAGAGTTTGATTGTGTGTTTAATGCATGTTCGGTTAGATGGCCTACTTTGTCATCTAACTTAGTTGTTTGCTATTTAATGTTATATTGATGTTATATTGATGTTTTATTGATTGATTATTGAGTACGGG
The DNA here is from genome assembly GCA_037974665.1 of Ehretia macrophylla. Classification (NCBI taxonomy): domain Eukaryota; kingdom Viridiplantae; phylum Streptophyta; class Magnoliopsida; order Boraginales; family Ehretiaceae; genus Ehretia; species Ehretia macrophylla. The sequence goes on from CM075765.1 coordinate 64,895,170, forward strand.
AATCGGGCACTTTTGTTGCTAATCTCTCAGAATATTGATGATTGATGTTTATTATTATTGCTGGGTCTCTGGTATGTGTGTGCCACCTCTTGGGCAGCATCGGGCTGTCGGGTTGATAACGGCATGACTATCAGAGATTGCCTCCAGCTCGCATGACGGAGGTGTCATGGAGGGCGAGGTTATTGGGGGTACCCCGGGTGCATGAGTAATGGGGAGTTACAAGAAGAATGGTTGAGATCGTGATGGCGTTTGGAGCTACACCAACTAGAGAGAGTATCCTTTATTGAATGGTCATATAGTTATGTGATGATAGTATTATTGATGTTATTGTGTGTTTACTGACTCAAAGGATTATTCCAAGGAGTTTAGTAGACCTTGCTCGAGATCTATCGGATCCTCACTGGGCTTATTTATATAAGCTCACTCTCTATTATTGCATGCATGCAGGTGTTACTAATTTTGTCTACGGGTATGTGCCTCCGGAAGAGGGAAATGTGCCGTATGTGGATGAGTCTTAAGTGCAGGAGTCATTGCCATGTGATTATCTTAGTTGTTGTAAATAATGTTTTGTATAATCTATTTTGAAATGTATGTATAGCCTATGTATTAAGTTGGAACGGAGGTGCATAACTATGAATGAGTTGATGAAAGAATGTTTAATGTATGAAATGGTTGCGTTGTATGTTGTTAATTTGATTGTGGAGTTGGTTGGTGATTTGTGGAGTTTGATGTATGTTGTCATTAAGGGTTGGTTTAGAGCCCTGATATTCATGTTACTGTCGTTATGCTGCCGAAACTCCGTTGCGTCCTGACTGATCGTAAGAGGGGTCGAGTTGGGGCGTGACATTTAAGTGGTATCAGAGCATGATTAGCTGTCAGCCGGGGTATCCTCGGAATGTGGGTAGTGGTCTAAGCATGCAAGTATGTATTAAGTGAAAGAAAAGTGAAACATATGTTAATATGTTTATGTGATTAATTTACTTATGTGTCTAACTTTCTAAGTGACAAATATGCCTTGTGTGTTAAGTGAACTAATGTGGTCAATATGTTTTATGTGATAACGTGTTATACGTACTCAATGTATTATAATTAATGTGCATTATTTGATTAATGTGTATTATGTGACAATTGTGTTTTATGTGATTTTGTGCCTTGTGTGAAGTTAGTTGTTTATGTGCTTTTAATTGTTTATAACTAGTTTATGTGAAACAACGTGCTTTAGGTGGTCAATATACTTTAAGTGACCAATGTGAGTTACGTGATCAACTTGTCTTATGTGAAGTTTGTTGCTTATGTGACTTTAATTGTTTATAACTTACTTCTGTGATATAACCTGTTTATGTGATGTTGGCTTCTTATATGTTGAATTGTGTGTTATGTGATAATGTTGCATTGTATGATAATTGCGCATTACGTTGTACTTGTCTTTCATATGATATAGTTGCATACATGTTTTAACTCGTGAGTGACCTTTTAATGTCTAGGGTGGTTGTAAGAGCTTTCGAAAATAGAGATAGGCCATGATTTTGAATTATTATTATTCTAGTAGTTTATCAGTGAGATTTTAATTGTTATGTTTATGGATTTTAGTTTCGGCTTAGTGGATTGATCTTGATGTTCCTTTAGCGAGAATGAAGTTGTTCGAGGAAAATAGCAATGTATCTTGATGATTATAATTACTTTTGTTGCCATGTTTAACTTGTTATTACTTGGAGATGAATCATAAGTTGAGGTTTTTGTGAGGTTGTGATTAGACACTTTTGGAGTCTCAACTCAGATTATACTTTCTTGAGGTTATTTTAGAATAAATTTATTTGAGGAATTAGTGATGTATATTTGTGAATGGAATGAAGTGTGGTATAACGTGTGAATATTTCTACTATTTGGGATTGCTATATTATTAATGGGTATTTTGGAGTTTTGATCTTTAAACCTTGGAGACAATTGGAGTGATTCCTGACTAAAGTTACTTTATTCGAAGATGTAATTGTTGGGAGATAGAATAATTTGAGGAAATAAGAATGCATTTCGATGGCTGAACATTTACTTGCCTACATCAAGCTTTTGAGTTCTAGGTGGTATGACTTTCTAAATTGTTGATTGAGGATTCTCTTCTGTTATAATGGGTTAGCATGAATCTGTATTGTGTTATCAGATTTTGGAGTCTTCATTAGTTAATCTTGTTGGGTAATCGGTGAATTATCTTGTTTAGTGATTGGTCTGGTACGGAATGTAAAATTTTGGAGTGATTTATCTTGTTTGGTGATTGTTGACTCCTTAGGTTCTCTAGATCTCCTTAGTGTTTTGTTTTGGAGGAAGATAGATTGTAGGATTTGACTTGTTGGTGTTTAAGTGTGTAAGTAGGACACCCTTCTTGTACTTCATAATTCTATCAGTCTCATTATTATTCTTTTCTACTCTATTCTCACTTATTTGAGAGAGGGTTACACTTTTCTAGCCTACCAATTGTTTCTTGAAAGTTTTGCTTATTGGATTAATGGATCTTATACTCATTTGACATTGTTTCTATTCTTAACATTCATATTTGCTTCTTATAGCAATGTCACTTATTGGAGTTAAGGTTTGAGACTTCTATATTTCATTCTATATCTCCAGCCATTGATTTCAATATTTTATTTCATCCTATTATAATTCATTTGAAAGTAATTTTTCCTTTGGTATACCATTTTACTTGTTCGAATTCCACTTGTTTGATGTACTCCCTACCTAAGTACATCATTCATATTCTTGTTGATCTTTGTTAATCCTATTATTTTATTATTAAATCCTGAGCCATTACTTTGCTTGTAATTGCTCACTCAAAGTACTCGGCACTGTCCTATTGTTATCATTTCTTATTCGTACTTCTTTGGTATTGCGTGCTGAGATACTCTTGCCACTCATGTTTTCTATTGAATTAATCATCTCTTATCTCTTAATTTCATTTCGCCTCAAGTACAACTTACTTGTTGGTTCCTTGAACAATCATCGAGAATTGAAATATCTACTTGTTCAGGAATTTTCGTTCAACATACTCAGCATTGTTTTAACTTGTCATCATCCTTTGTTCGTACTTATTTAACTGATAGGTGCTGAGACATTTCTTATCTTAGTTATCATGCTTTCTTATTAAACTATTAGCCTATTGATTCTCTAACTTGTTTGACCTCTTGCTCCCTTGATTGTTGGCTCGAATATGACTTTCCATATTCTTAATTCCTTGTAAATTTCATAAGAGCCATATTCTGACCAATGTCATTTTTGAGATATTTCCTTGATCAGTAATCATTCATGTTATCGTGATTGAGTTTTTAAACCCTCGGGGTGTTCATAGAGCTCTTTTGTGTAGTAGGGGATGATTGATAATTAGTGGTGTCATGCTAAGACTTTGGAGTTGTGATTTATTTCATATGCAATATGATATTAGGTGGGAGAGAATTATGAATTGAAGATTGTCTTGGAATTATGATCATCAACTTGCAGTCAACAGCGATTGTTCTTTTGAGGTCTTTGGTTAGTTGTCATCCTAAGAGATAAAAGAGAACTAAGAGAAGTATTGTTAAGTATAACAATTGAGGATTTAATTGTCTGTTAGTTCGAGAATTGCGCGGACGCAATTGTTTTAAGGAGGGGAGAATGTGAAACCCCACTTTTCTGCTTTAACTCGATTTACGTGTTTTATCTCGTTTTACGTGCATTTGACCTGTTTATGTGCTATATGACCTAGAATGTTATAATTTTGATGTCAATACTCCTAATACGTGCTAAATGTGCATTCATGAAATTTTCATAAAAAACGGAGTCAGAAATTTTATCGTCGATTTTCAGTGAATAGTATTTTCGAAACACGTCCGCTAAAATTTTGAAACTGGTCTTTTTAACCCTTCTAGACCTAGTCCACGGACTTTAATAGACCTGTGTTTGATGAAAACGGTTTTAAAATCGGCTTAAGAATTTATTAGGGTTTTTACACCGACTTTTGCGAAAATCGAGTTTTAAGCCGATTCGGGTGAAATTGTTTGATTGTAAAACTTCTTGTCACCTAAAAATAATTTACTTGAGCTATCTTGAGTGTTGAATAATTGTTTTGAACTTTGGTGATCAATAAAATGCATTTAAAGTCAAGAAAATACAAAAAAACACTAAAGTTTCAACTTTGACTTTTTCCATTTTGTTGACTTATGCATATAAATCTCTACACACACTAAAAACAAAGCAAACACCACAAAAACACATACATTGCAGCCATGAGTTTCTTGGCATTTTGAGAGTTTTTTCAACTTATTTTACAAAGCAATTTTGCCTTAGAAAACTCATTTAAAGTCCGAATCTTTTCAAACCGAGCTAGATTCCGCTTGTTGGGCACCTATTGCACGCATTCCTAGCTTTACTTCGGATCAAAGGTGAGAGAAAAATTCTAGATCTCAAAATGTCATTTTTATACTTTTGCTCATAAATGAAAATTTAACCGTTAGAATTGAAATCTGATGATAGATTATTGCTCCTTGCATGCTAGGGATCGTTATATACCAATACTACGAATTTCTGTCGGATGTAGCATAATTTTTATTTTCCGGGTATTTAATTTTGATTAAAATGTTCAAAGTTGAATTAAATGAGTTGTGTTGATCGAAATCGATTGCCGTCGATTTCTAAATACTTGATAATTACGTGTTAGCGCTGTTGTAATGCCGAATTTTCGATTACATTGTTCGTGTGAAAACCCGGAAAATCCAGCCAAGACATCCTAGGGTTTTAGGGTTATCGGGCATGATTTGGAGGTGTTATGATGGATTTCCGAGAGGGTTAATGTAGTAGGTTGAATGGGTGAGTGATAGAAACTGATTTGGCAATGTTTGGATTAGTAGATTGTAAGTTATGAATTTTAGAAGTTTAGGTTGTCATTCTTTAATTTCTTGAACGATGCCTTTAGATGGTTGGGTGGTGTTGAGTGATTGAATTGTGAGTTGTTGATGGGTAAATTAGAGTTTGATTGTGTGTTTAATGCATGTTCGGTTAGATGGCCTACTTTGTCATCTAACTTAGTTGTTTGCTGTTTAATGTTATATTGATGTTTTATTGATTGATTATTGAGTACGGGAATCGGGCACTTTTGTTGCTAATCTCTCGAAATATTGATGATTGATGTTTATTATTATTGCTGGGTCTCTGGTATGTGTGTGCCACCTCTAGGGCAGCATCGGGCTGTCGGGTTGATAACGGCATGACTATCAGAGATTGCCTCCAGCTCGCATGACGGAGGTGTCATGGAGGGCGAGGTTATTGGGGGTACCCCGGGTGCGTGAGTAATGGGGAGTTACAAGAAGAATGGTTGAGATCGTGATGGCGTTTGGAGCTACACCAACTAGAGAGAGTATCCTTTATTGAATGGTCATATAGTTATGTGATGATAGTATTATTGATGTTATTGTGTGTTTACTGACTCAAAGGATTATTCCAAGGAGTTTAGTAGACCTTGCTCGAGATCTATCGGATCCTCACTGGGCTTATTTATATAAGCTCACTCTCTATTATTGCATGCATGCAGGTGTTACTAATTTTGTCTACGGGTATGTGCCTCCGGAAGAGGGAAATGTGCCGTATGTGGATGAGTCTTAAGTGCAGGAGTCATTGCCATGTGATTATCTTAGTTGTTGTAAATAATGTTTTGTATAATCTATTTTGAAATGTATGTATAGCCTATGTATTAAGTTGGAACGGAGGTGCATAACTATGAATGAGTTGATGAAAGAATGTTTAATGTATGAAATGGTTGCGTTGTATGTTGTTAATTTGATTGTGGAGTTGGTTGGTGATTTGTGGAGTTTGATGTATGTTGTCATTAAGGGTTGGTTTAGAGCCCTGATGTTCATGTTACTGTCGTTATGCTGCCGAAACTCCGTTGCGTCCTGACTGATCGTAAGAGGGGTCGAGTTGGGGCGTGACAATATCTGTTAACCACATATCCCTTGGAAGGGTAGATCTCCTTATACCCACACCGTGTGGTAGAACCGGATCCCCACACAAATTTGTAGCAATGTCTAAATTGGTAGTTGTAGTAGGGAAATCCGTATTTGCCTCATAAAAATACTCATACCCACACAGTATAGTCATGATATCAACAGTAGTAAATTGAAATTCAAAACCATCAATTGATGCATTAAATTTACCATTATCATACGAAAGATGCTCATAAAAACGTCGAATGAGACGAGGGAAAATAGGAACATCATCGAAAGGTGGGTGCATAAAACAGTCAAGAAAATACCCCTCAAAAAATTCGAAAGCACATTGCCCACCTTCAGAGGCCCTCAAAGCATCCGAAAAATCAGTTTCGGTCTCAATATGAGCATTGTCAAGTCTTGCAAACAATAATAATTTCTGCCTTTTTGGAGTCATAATCTTAATAATAATAATAATAAAAAAAAACTAAATCAGAAAAATCACAAAACAATTTTTTATATTTTTTTTACGTAAATACTATTTATTCAAACAATACTACATAACAACCTCAAAATCTTCCTTAACACACAACATTTATAAATCATTCGGTTAAATCTTCTAACATTTAAATAATTTATAAATCCTAGATTTAGGGCAACAAGAAAATAATAGACATAAATGAATTTACATAAATCTGAATTTTTTTTTAATTTTTGGGGGTTTTTTTTTAAATAATAATTTTATTTTATTTTAATTTTAAAGGAATTCTAACAGAAAATTTAAAATAAAAATCTAACCAAATTCTATATACATTCTATATACATACATATATACATACATAAATCTGAAAAAAAAAAAATCATACCAAAACGAAGATTAAGTGCTATAGAACAACAATAAACTGAAAATAAGCAGTAAGAATCATTCTAAAGCCTTCAAATATGCGTATATACATATGTAGATAAACATGTAAAAAGAGATCTAATACTTGAAATAAACTGAAAAAATGCGAAAATAAGAAAGAAAGCATAAAAACTAACCTCGGAATGTAGATCTGGAGAAAACTTGGGGTGGGAAAAGGTTTTGTTGAGTTTTTTGGGGGATTTCCGTGGGGTGGGGGGTGTATTTTTTAGGTTAAAAAGCTGCTGCAGTCGGGGCTTTCGTTATAAGCCCCGACTGTGATTGGGCGCTCAAGCGCTCTGTTGTGTTTTTTTCAAATTTATATATATATATATATTTTAATATGATAATATATACATTTATTGCATGCTATCTTATATACATATATATATATATATAAATACATTAATATACATACATTATTTAACTGATATATCTTAACATTATATAAAAGAACTGAAAATATAACAACATAAAATTATCTCCTACTCTCGGGAATGCAACATTCTTCTTTTTACCCAAAACGCCTTTGATCCCATTTGATTAAGAGACAAAGAAAAAGAAGGTAAAAGATGAATAAACTTGTAAAAGAGTGCACAATCATGGCAAATTGATCAGGAGTGAGAGTTTCGAACATCATTGTGTTGAATGCAGCTAAATGAAAGAAAAATTTATAGAGAGAGAGGCGGCAGTGGAGAGAAAGGAAAATGAGGAGAAGAAAAAAGAAAGAGGGCTTTAAACCCCTTGGTTAGGTCGTACCGCGCTCGAGCACCCTTTAGGCGCGTTCGAGCGTGGTTCTTCCCGTTTCTACCTTAGATGCTTTTGCAAATTCACAAAGTAGGAAGATATAATCTTCCTCAAACCTATTTTCTACAAGAAATATTATTATTATTATTATTTTTTTTTTATAAAATAAAATTGGTACATGAGAAAAATAAACACATGAATTTTAAATCATTTAAATATCCTAAAACAAGTGTAAGGATATACAAATGAACACCGACCAATAGTCATCTATCAAGATTCAAACCTTAAATATACTTCCAAAAGAAACAGTTGGATCCAAATTTAATTTAAGAATATTTGAATTTAGACTAAATTTAGAGTTCATCAACTTAACGAAGAGTTGTCCGCCAGTTTGGAAGGCAACACTGGAAGCCTGGGAAATGCAAAAAAATAGGATTCCAACCCTATTTCAGTTACATATCTATGCAGCAAAGTAAACCACATCCGAACACCAAATGAATGGCATCAAAATCTGGATAGTAAATCTACCCGGCATAGCGTAAGAACTAGCCGAAGTAGAGGTGATGAATCACGTATCACATGCCCCTCATAATGGTATTAGTTATCTTTCTCTCAAATACCATGAGAGCCACTATTTCTATAACGGTGGAAAAAGACCTCCTAACGTTGAAGTTAACGCCAATTTAAATCTAATTGGTAACCAAGCAACAATATCTAGGACGAACCTTGGAATGTTACTGCCATAAGATCCTAGATTACCCAGAGATAACATGGGTTTATGTGAGGCACACACCCTAGTACAAACAACACCCTGTTTTATCCTCAGACAGTTACTACCGAATGTTGCCACTATGTACCCATCCTCCCACCTATTTAGGATGAGCGCATCACATAAATTGTCAGAGCTTTTTCTTCTAACAGGGAATGGGCACTGGAACTGTTTAATGTCAGCCAGCAAGACATGCACATACAGCTAAGTGTCGTAGTTTAACGCCTACGGGCAAGATTTTTTTTAAAAATAATATATTAAAAAAAAAAATGGACTAGCTCTTCCAGAGGTTTTTGTGTTCACACCATCTAGTACTTTCCTTCGGCACTCACATGGGACCACAGCCAGTTCCACAGGGTCAAGAGCAAGACAATGGGGTTTTACGTTACAGATAATACTGTCTGGTGAATGCTCTCACTTTTAACTACCTTATCAATTAAAGCCCAACAGACCCAAACTACATTAAGCTGGTGGAGTGGCAAGTACTGTTAGATAGAAATGCACTGGTCAGATAACCGCACACAAAAAACGTACAGTGACCACTAGTATTATAACAATTATACCTTTATGAGTGTTTCCCAGGGTTAAGACCCAAACTACTTTAAGCTGGAGAAAGGCTCATTTCATAATAAATAAAAATACAAAAAGAAAAAACATAAAATTAAAAATCCTAGGTTGCCTCCTAGGAGCGCTAAGTTTAACGTCTTCAGCTAGACAAAATTACTTTGAAATTGTTACTCTGCAGGGATTGGATTATTAAGTTCAATTGACTCTTTACTCCAATTCTTTAACTGGATCGCTGGTTTTAGCCTTTGTCCATTTACAAACATAGTTTTCTCATTTGTATTATCTTTTATCTTGACAACCCCAGATGGAAAAACTTGTTCAACCTTAAATGATCCATCCCACCTAGACCTCAATTTTCCTAGAAACAATCGTAACTTAGAATTAAATAACCACACATCTTCTCCAGGAATAAATGACTTCCGAATAATCATTTTATCATGCGTTCTCTTCATTTTCTCACTGTAAATCTTGACATTCTCGTATGCCTCTAAACGCATCTCTTCAAGTTCATTTAGATGGAATAACCCGTTTTTACCGGCTTTCTGCAAGTCAAAATATACAGTTCTAATTGCCAAATAAGCTTTATGTTGTAACTCAACATGTAAATGACATGCTTTTCTATAAACTAAACGAAAAGGTGACATTCCTATAGGAGTTTTGTATGCAGTTCTATATGCCCAAAGTGCATCATTCAATCGAGTGGATCAATCCTTCCTATCAGGTTTAATTGTCTTCTCAAGGCTTGATTTAATTTCCCTATTAGAAACCTCAACCTGTCCACTAGTTTGTGGGTGATATGAAGTTGCAACCTTATGAATGACTGAGTATTTTTTCAACAATTTCTCAAAAGTTCGGTGAATGAAATGACTTCCACCGTTACTAATGATGGCTCTTGGAATTCCAAACCGACATAAAATATTTTATTTTATGAATTTCATCACAACAACGTGATCATTAGTCCTTGTTGCAATTGCTTCAATCCATTTAGATACATAATCAACACCAATCAAAATGTATTGAAAACCAAAGGAGATGGGAAAATGACCCATGAAATCAATACCTCAAACATCAAAAAGTTCACAAACCACGATGGGGTTTAAGGGCATCATATTCCTTTTTCCCATGTTACTTGTCTTTTGGCACTTTCACATGTCTGGCAAAACTCATGAGTGTCCTTGATTAATGTGGGCCAATAAAACCCACTTTACAGAACTTTGATAGCTGTCCGTCGTCCTCCAAAATGTCCCCTACATTCCTGCGAATGACATGATGCTTAGCTATTCAGACTCGGGTACACATCTATGAATAATTTGATTAGAACAAATACGGAACAAATGAGGATCCTCCCAGAAATAATGCTTTGCAATTGAGAAAAATCGGTCTCTCTCAGCCTTGTTCCACTCCTTGGGTATTTTAGCAACTGCAAGATAATTCACAATATGAGCATACCAAGGAAGTTTAGGAGTAGAAATTAACAGTAATTGTTCATCAACAAATGTATCTCTCAAGGGTAACTCATTTTCTGTTTCCTGAGTTACAATCCTTGACAAATGATCAGCAACCACATTTTCTCGACCTTTCTTATCCTTGATTGTTAAATCAAAATTTTGAATTAATAACAACCATCGAATAAGCATAGGTTTAGCATCTTTTTTTTCCAACAGGTATCTTAATGCCGAATGGTCAGAATAAATGATTATTTTTTACCCTAACACATAAGACCGAAAATTTTCTAATGCAAAAACTACAGCAAACAATTCTTTCTCTGTGATGGTATAGTTTTTCTGGGCATCATCCAAAGTTTGGCTGGCGTAATCGATCACACAAGGAACACGATCCTTGCGTTGACCTAAAATAGCTCCTATGGCATAATCCGAACATCACACATAATTTCAAAAGGAAGAGAATAATCTGGTGGTTGAACCACTGGACCAGTGGAAAGTGCATTTTTTAGTGTTTCAAAAGCAGTAACACATTTTTCATCAAATTGAAATGGAGTATTTTGTGCCAATAAATTCGATAAAGGACTAGTAATTTTACTAAAATCCTTTATAAATTGTCGGTAGAAACCAGCATGTCCAAAGAACGATCTCACCTATTTAACAGTTGTTGGAGGGGAAAAATTAGAAATAATATCAACCTTAGCTTTATCAACCCGAACTCCTTCCTTGGATATAATGTGTCTGAGAACTATCATTCCTGAACCATGAAACGACTTTTCTCCCAACTAAGTATGAGATTAGATTCCTAACATCTTTTCAACACCAAAGAAAGATTATTCAAACAAGTGTCAAATGAAGAGCCAAAGATAGAAAAATCATCCATAAAAACCTCAACAAATTCATCCATCATATCAGTGAAAATAGACATCATGCAGCGTTGAAAAGTGGCTGGTGCATTACAAAGGCCAAAAGGCATTCTTCTATAAGCAAACGTGCCAAAAGGACATGTAAAAGTTGTCTTTTCCTGATCTTCAGGATCCACAGGGATCTGATTATATCCCGAGTACCCGTCAAGAAAACAGTAATAACTTTGTCCTGCCATCCTGTCCAAAATTTGATCAATGAATGGTAAAGGAATATGATCATTTCTTGTTGTAGCATTGAGTTTCCTATAATCAATAAACACACGCCATCCAGTTGTGGTGCGAGTAGGTACCAATTCACCTTTATCATTTGTCACCACAGTGATTCCTGATTTCTTAGGTACAACCTGTATAGGACTAACCTATTTACTATCCGAAATAGGGTAAATCATGCCTGCATGTAACAACTTCACTATTTCCTTCTTTCCAACTTCCCTCATGTTCAGGTTCAGCTTACGTTACATCTCTCTAGATGTCTTGGCTCCATTTTCCAAATTAATCTTATGCATGCAAAAAGAATGATCTATTCATTTAAGGTCTGCAACAGTTCAACCTAATACTTCCTTATTCTTAGATAATACATCTACAAGTTTAGCTTCCTGCTTCAAAGAAATGTTAGAAGTAATAATGGCTGAAAGTGTTTGATCTGACCCTAGAAAAACGCACTTGAGATGACTAGAAAGTTTCTTAAGTTCCAACTCAGGAGGAGATTGTATAGAAGGAAGCATGGGTTCTTTAGAAAGAGTCAAGGATGGTTCTATTGCACAAACCTAAAGTTTTTCATCAAATCTTAAATTGTTTTCTAAAGATTTATCGGATTCCTCCTCAAACCTACTCAACACTACTTCATCATCATTCAAAGTATTCTCTAAAAAATATTTTTGCATAAGACTAAGAAAAGACTCTTCAATTAATGGATCAATCTTATCAAGAATAAAACATTCAAGACCATCATCTTCATCTGCAAACCTACCAGCATTAGCAACATTCAGTTTTACCTTAATATATCCAAATGTAAACTCTAATTCTCCAGTTGCACAGTGAATTTTTGCATTAACTATTGCTAAAAATGGTCTCCCTAGTATAACGGGAGTTTGGAATTTTTGAATTTCTCCTGGTTCCATATCTAGCACAACAAAATCTACAGGAAAATAAAATTCATCAACCTTTATCATCACATCTCCAATCATGCCCCTAAGAATTCTAAGTGATCTATCAGCCAGTTGAAGGGTGATAGGAGTAGGTTTCAATTCTCCTATATCTAGCTGCTCAAAAAGATTAAAGGGAAGAAGATTCACACTAGCTCCTAAATCAAGAAGAGCACGATCTACATAATGATTACCAATATAGCAAGGAATGGTAAATGTACCTAGATCTTTCAATTTTGGTAGAACGTGAGAAGTAAGAATGCTGCTTACCTTTTCAGTCAATCTTACTTTGTTTGATATCAAAGCTGAATTCTTTCTTTTATGAGTGCACAAATCCTTAAGAAACCTTGCATAAACAGGAATTTGCCTGATGATTTCTAACAGAAGTAAATTGATTTTAACTTGCTTAAAGGTTTCAAGCATTTCTTCCCTTTTTGAATCTTTATTAGGTGGATTACCTAATGCTTGTGGAAAGGGTGCCTTGGGACTCAGTGTTAATGAAATATTTTCATGTGAAATTAAAGTTTCAGGTTCAATTGCAGTTTCTTGTGATGAATCAACAGTAACTTGAGACTTAGCTTTTTGCTTTGCAAGTCTTGTATTTTCGTAAGCTTCAACACTTACCTTGTTATCAACTTTCTTACCACTTCGCAATGTAGTGACAACTTGAAGATCCTTCACTATTTGACTTGTAGATGCTACATGGGCCTTACCTTTTGGGTTTCCATCTGGTTGGGCAGGGAGTGTTCCTTCTTCCCTTTTTTGAATTGTGTTAGCTAATTGCCCAATTTGTCTTTCCAAGTTGGCAATTGCCTTTGTATGTGTACTTACCAGTTGCATAGTTGGTTCCCAAGTGTGAAACGTTTTCAAACCTGTTCTTCAAAAGTAGTCCCATAAGAATTGGAACCTGAATTAGAGTTCGTAGGTACTTGTCTTTGTGGAACGGAATGAAATCCTGGAGGATAACCTCTTGGTCTTTGTTGTTGAACATCTTCCTGATTCTGATCCCACCAAAAATTTGGATGATCTCGTATACCTGGATTATAAGTGTTTGAGAACGGATCATAATTACGGGGATATCTATAAGCATCACAAGCTTGCCCTGAAATTGAATTGGGATTTGATGCAAGAACACCTTCACCTAAATCAACTACATGCAATAATTTTTTCCTTTTAACCATTTTTCCAAGGCAAGAGTTAGATTTTCAATCTTTGATGTCTAAGAATTGTAATCATTTGAACTTACAATTTTTCTCCTTTTTCTAGATGAAGATGCACGCTTTCGTGAATTGTTGCTCAGTTTGATGAACAATTATGTGGCTTTTTCTGGAGATTTTTCAAGAAGTGAACCATTACAAGGTGAATCGTGGAAACTTTGAGTATCGTCATTTAACCCTTGATAGAAATTCTGAGCTAATTGCCAATCTGGAATACTATGGTATGGACATTCATAAATTAAGGTTTCAAATTTGTCCTAACTCTGATGAAGTGCGTGTCCAGGTAACTGAGAAAAATTATTTAATTGATTCCTACATTCATTGGTATTTGAAGAACAGTAAAATCTTTCAAGAAATTCTCTTTGCAATTGATCCCAAAAAGTAATAGAACCAGATCGTCATCTGTAAAGCCAATTTTGTGGTTGACCCATTAAAGAGTAAGAAAACAATCTCAATTTAACAACCTCTTCTGAGGCAGTTCTAGTATTTATCGATCTACATGTATGAACAAAAATATTAATATGATCATACGGGTTTTCATTAGAAAGACCGTGGAATAAGGGAAGCATTGAAATCATATGAGACTTTATTTTAAAACCATCAATTTCAGGTAAGGCGATAGATCGTGGAGGAACATAATCTTGTGGTGTGGAAAAATCTTTTATGCTCCTCATCACATTTCCTACTTCTCTACCTTCAACTTGATCCTGATTTTGGTTTTGATTCGGATGTTGATCAGCCATGATTAGAAAAGTTCGTGCTTTGATTCTAGATTTAAACGTTTTCTCAATTTCTGAATCCAAAACAAAGATGGGTGGCTTTAAAGATCTCCGACCATGCATATAAAACTAAAACTCAAAAAAATGAATGAAAATAAAATACAGTCTATATACAAAAACAAGATTAAATAAAATAAGAACTAAAAATCTAAAATATATATACATAATAATACATATATACATAAATCAAAGACTTATCTTATTTAATGAACACCGATCCCCGGCAACGGCGCCAAATTTTGATCGCGTCGTTTTACGCTAAAAAATAGTAAGGTTAAATGATTAGAAATATTGCTTACCTTAAATTACCTCTAGCTGTGACGATTAGAGGGTCGATCCACGGATATTGGGTTATCAAATTGTGTTAAGTCCTTAATTTAAAATTGTTTGACTATCTCCCGTCACGGATAAGTTTGATTAAATCCAAAAGTCCAAAAGATACTGTAGTAACAAGATCCAAAAGTGAATTAGACAATGATATTAAACTGAAGAATTACAACACTCAACAATGATAATCCAAAGGGTTAATGATTCAAGATGATTATAGCTCGGTATACACAAGTATAAAGTTATTGATTCAGATTTAAAGTTAAGTCCTTCAGAAATAGGGCTACAAGCTCCCACTACTGAAATTAGTCTTTAATTACATAAGTGAGAAGATTAATTAATTAGCAAGACTAGATGTGTTGGTACAACCTAACGATTTTTAATCTCTTAATTAATCTTTTACTTATGTAACCTGGAGGTCAACCAGACTAGAATCCATCCGAGGTAGTCTCGTATTGCCACTGGTTTACAAAACTGGGCGTATATGTACTTTCAATTAAATATAACATAAGTACAAGTATACAAATAATTAATCAAAGAATACTTGGAAATTAAAAATACGAGACTTTAATAAATCTGAATCAAAACATATATACAAGAATAACCTCACACATACCACCCCAAATCTTGGGTCTAGTGTGCCATAATAAACTTTAAAATACACAAATTCATAACGAAAACCAAAATAAAAGAATACTTATCGTGTTAGAATGGATTTTGGTAGACTGGTATGACTTTAATATATTAATAGCTCACTAGACCATTCCCTTGGGATTATAACTTTCACACAAATTAACTACTAACAAAAACACTTTAAGAAATCACTCAAACACTCACAATAGCAACAGAAAATAAGTTAAAGAAAATCTGGTCCGTTTTGTTGCTGAAAATCACGGCTTTTATAGGCAAAAATGCAGGGGGGGCGCTCGAGTGCCCTTCTGCACTTTTGAATTTTTTATTTTTTCTGTCGTTTTCGTTCTGCACTCTACCGCTCAATTGTTGGCTTTTTTCAAAAAGTGGGCTCGAGTGGGGAAAAGGGGCGCTCGAGCTCTCTTCTGGCTGTGGTAGGTGAACTTTGACTCCGAACTTTGACTTTGACCATTGACCGTTGACTTTGACGGTTGACCAAAAAGTTGACCAGGTCTATTTTAATATTTTTCAACGTCCTGAATCCATTTCCGCACTCGGTTTGGCCAAATTCAATATTGAATTGCTCATTTTGAAGTTGTTCTACCATTTTCTTAAGTGTTGCGCCGAATATTCGCTTCAAAAGTTGGTTTTTATGGCCTTTTTTGCTCTTTCTTCTTTAAAACCTATATTGCATTAAATTTGTGTAAAATATACAATTAAGCTTGAAATAATAATGCAATATACATGATTTAATGGGTTAAAGTTACTAAAAATACGGAGTTATCACCTGACACCATACTGAAAGCTTCTCAGGTTGTTTCAAGTATGAAATTTAAGTTTCTGGTAAGATCTACATGATTAATGGTTTTAACTTGTTCTCAGTTTTATTCCTTCTGAGATTAAGTTCTACCTGATGCCATGCTTTTTTTAGGCTAAGGATATACTTAGGAATCCATCAACTTCTGCGAAGGGTGGTGTTTATTATTTCTCACAGAGTGTGACCGTTTGATTAATCTGCCTACATTTCCTTTTGAGATTCCTTGGGTGGTTATGATGCTGACTATGTTGTTAAATTTTTTGAGGTCTTTACAACTGTTGAATTTCTAGATCTTTTTGTTCTTTTATGTATTCTCCATTTCTATGTGTTGATAATCTTAGGCTACAATTGGCTTGAAACTTTTTCAATACAATGAGTTAAATATTTATTACCAATGAACGAGGTTGTGCCAAGCTAAATCATTTAAGAGATGGATTTACCTCCAGACTTGGAGGAAGTCAGGAAATAGAAACAACACCAATTTTAAACCGAATAGTTTAGCTGATCCAAGGTTTTATCTTACTCAAGTTCTACCTAAATTAAAGGAATCAAAGATCATTGAATTAGTAATTAGTGATGGAGGATGCTTGCATATAAGTTGTCTTTTCAATCTAATTCTGTTGTATTTTACAACAAGTGTGGAGTCCTTCATGAACCATTTGCATTGAAGAATTTTAGTTATGTTTGTCTACTTTATTTAACTAGCATACAACTTTCATCTGGATGAGATTGGTAACATATGTTGGTGATGATTCATAAGCAGATTATATTTATGACAAAGTTATATAAAAAAAGGTAGAACCACTAGGCATGCAATCTATTTGTGTCTGCATCTTTCGGGTTTCACTTATTTTTTCTTTTACTTTCTCTCTTTCTTCCATGATCTTATTTCTTTTTTTCCCTTTCTTCAATTCTTTTACAGAGTACAAGGTCTTCTTTTTGACTAGGAAAATGGCATAGTTTATTTATCTACATGATTTCTATAGTTAGATATCTTTCTTCAATGTGTCAAAAGTTTTCTTATTTTGTTGTTTTTCTCTACAGCCTACGCTTTCTCCAAGCTTTGCTGAGTATTAGAGACTCACATGTCACATAGCCTTCCTGGCGCTTCAGTTTCAACTTAAATTTGTAGCACTTCGGCAGCAATTAGTTGAAAGGTAAAGAATGAAGTGTTAACACTGTCTATGTTTTGGGGTCTAGAATTCACTTGCAATGGTTTTGCTGATGAGTGATGCTGAGATCTTTTGTTGCGCACCAACATATGTTCATTAGGAATGCAAAAGGTAATACCAGTAATGTTCTCCAATGGACTTGACTCTTCTATATTTACAAGAATATGAATGTTATACATCATGTAGATTGTCTTCTAGATCTTGTGTCCACATATATGTTTATATATGCATCATATACATGCCTCCGCATTTTTCTTCTTCTTGTTTTCAATTTTTATTTTTCTTATAAGTGAAGAGCTGTTTATGCTTATTTTGATAAAATTGGCTTGCATGTTATTTTTGAATCAAATATTGTGTTGCAATATGCTTGATGTTATGTTTGAAAATCTATTAATTCAATTCGATATTTTTTTATACAGGTTCTTTTCTCTGAGATAAATGCATATGAGGTATGAATTTCGCAGTTATACAAGATACAACATCTTCCCCATAAAAATCATTATGAGCCCCGTGTTACCCGCCTGATTACAACTGATACATACTATGTGAATGCCCTATTAGGAAGAATTGGGAACTGAGGATAAGATACTATTTGTACAAAGCCCGCAACTTGCTCACAATAGTTGAGTAGAGGTTTCACATTTTGGGGAACATTTTAGAACGTACAGCTCTACTAAATTGAAGGCATCATCATGATTATAAATTGATTTGCTGGAGAGAATTACTAGAGAATTTTCCCGTGTCACATTGTGTTAAGAGTTTATAGATTGATTTTGATTGTACATTGGGAGTGTTTAATTTCCTTTTGATTTACTAAGGTGGTGGTTCATATTTAAAATAAGATTCTTTATGTTGCTTCTATGAATTGAGTGATACCATCTTTCGACAAAGCTTGCCTATGCATGACAGGCTCTACAAGTGAGAAAATAATCATAGACTATGGTAAGCTCTTTAGAATTTTTAGGCTCTATCATGCAAAATCAATTATAGTTGTCTTAAATTTTTTTATTTCCTCCTACTACTACATTGTTGGTTAGTTCATTTGTTTGCCCCATTTTGCTCCTAAAAAGTTTAGAGCTGATCAATTTCTTTTTTGAGATGATCGAAATACTATTTCTAATTTTTATTCTTCTTTTCCTATATATTTTCATTATTTATTTTGCAATATCAAGTTGTTATTTACGATATTTTCTTAATCTACATTGTACATGCACGGGCATACTCGACTAGTATATATATAAATGGGTTAGTTGTACATATATCATTCAAAGATGATCTACTTTTGCATTATACCCATTTTTGTAACAGATTTGTTTCTATTATAAAGAATTGTGACATGTAAGACAAAGTAGGGATAATAATTAACAAGATACACATGAAGAGAGAGGAGGGGGTTTTGGGAAGAGAGAGAAGATAAACTGTTGCATGCAGTTTTGGCGAGGGCTTGGTGACAGATGTTTTGGTGACGACATGGGGACAAGTGAAGTTGGCGAGGGCATAGTGATGGGAAATATTAGTGATGGCATGGTGACAGGAATTGTTTGTGACGGCATGGTAATGGCTAATTTTTGTGACAGCGTGGTGACGGGATAAATTGGAGAGGGCTTAGTGAGGGGAAACATTAGCAAGGGCTCGGTGACGGCAATCATTGGTGATGGCCTGGTGATGAGCCGTCGTAATACTGCGACGGCTTGGTGATTGGGAGGATTTTGACGACCACCTCGTGTCTGACGAACGTTTCTCCTCACTGTGCCGTTGCAAAGTCGAAATTGGCGACGACACGGTGAGATGAACCATCCGTCGTAAAATTCAATTTTTTTTTTGTAGTGGAAGTATTATGTCTAACACTAGGATAAGATGAGTTTAGTGCAAGATGTCAAGCTAGCGTTACTTACTGGATGCCGTGTCTAATTTTGCGATGTGGTTTATGATGAATACTAATTACGGCTAATTCATTTACTAACAAATCATGTGTGATATTAGATTATGATAATGCTATTCTTTAACAATTTTATAAAGCTGATAGTTTAGGAAATATATATAACACCTAGTGAATCCTATTCAAGAACTTGATACTACATTTTATTTTATTAATTTATTTAAATTGATACCAGTAAAAATTTAACCATTATGTTAAAATATTTTCCTATCTTCACGCTAAATACCATTATATTAAATTTTATAATTCATTAGTTTCACTCTCCAATACCTGATCCTATTCAGATTACATCATATATTTTCTTTTGTTAACTCTACGCTCACATTTATTTTTCTTATTTCCATAACCGTGTTTGCAACGTGCTTTTACTGTTTTTTACAAATACTCCTCTTTTTCGTCATTCTATTAAGCGTCCTAGCAATACTTTTATCATGATGCAACCACAATTCTATCCACATTTATCTAAAACTTTTACACTAGTACTTCAACCCCGACTATATTAATTTTATATACTTTTATCTAACTTGTATATTTATTGGTGTTTTAGCTTAGTATTTCCAATCAATTTTATTTCGTAACAAACCTAACCTAAGTATTTTCAAATCTTTTAAGGTGCTAACTAGTTCAAGCTATTTAATCAATAAACTAATTTTCTTATTTAGCAACCAAAAATAAACAGTAGTGAAACTAACTAATGGATCTTAACGAACCATAAGAATGAATCATGTCTTATTTTATTGTAATGAATTAGCATCCCTAACTCATTTACCTGAATCTTTTAGTAATAACTAATGTATCAGATGACTTAGTTAACCTACTCATCTTTTCGTGTTGTTGTTAGTTAGAATTGCTTTAGTCAACTTTTTAGAGAAATTTACAGGCATACTACTAAGTAACATAGTATTCTTATAACAAGTTAACACCTAGCTACAACAAATGAATGATCAAAGTTTTAGGGAACATGAACACCTAATGGATTATTATTAAGCAAAATATAAATTAATCTTTAAGTAATGAGACAATTAACAAATAATTTTAAAGACACGTTTTTTCAAGAATAATGTAAAGCAATGAAAGAAAATAAATATAAATAAATATTGTAAATGTATGGTCGGGCTTGGGTATTACATAATTAACTTACCAAAACCGTTCAGCTCATTTCGTGCTTGAAATATTATGCTCTAATTTATTTCCTCTCATTAATTTGTTTCATTTTAATTTGCCACTCATTTGTCTTAAGTATTGTTTACCCATTTTGTCGCATATCTTTAACACTTTGTCTCTCTTCTCTTCTCTGTCAGTTGCTCAAAGCACCATACCAGCATTCTCTTCTTTCACATATCATAGGTACTATAGCATAAACACGCGCCGGAACATGCCGTTGGCCCCAAGCTCCACGCAATGCACCTGGAGGTGACCCAAACAAGCCTATCACTTGTGACGACATGTCATCGAGTGGCACTGCTACTGCCTATCATGAAAATCAGCCACCGCCACCTGCTGTTGATACCACTCCCTCTGTGGATCATACATGCAAAGCTCGAGTCTCTGATTCCTCTGCCTCTGAGCCAGACTCGAGTTTTGAATCATCATTTCACGAAGCATTATTTGAGTCGCTGGGCATGGAGACTGAATCGCCTGCTATTGGCATGAGTCATAGTGCAAAGCAAGCAACTGTCGATCCTAGTGTTGCAGCACCATCTCTTGGTAAGAAGAACATTGTGCCCGATGTTGCAACAGAAGGTACTTCCTATGCAAAAGTTGTCATGGTTGATGAGAACATGGTTGCAGTAGATTCCGATGAAGATGATGCACCACCAACACACCACCTATCAACTGTTCGATCGAATGCCTCTACTACAAACTCATCCGATTCCAATGCCATGCCTAGTTTTGTTGCGCCTGAGCAAGTTGCTGATGATACTGCTACAACATCTCCAGTTAATGTTGCAGCAATGAGTGAACCAGGCCCCATACTGCATGCTGCACATTCTGCTGCAGCTGATAATGAAACATAAAATACAACTGGTCAAGCTTCATCTAGTGTTAAGGCTGCTGCAGCATGTAGCGAGTCCAGTCCCCTCAAACATCCTAGGACCAAACGTCCTGCACAAAAGAGGAAGTCCATTACATCTTCTCCAGTAAGCCGTCGATAGATACAATGTACTCTAAAGTATGGATATGTGGTTAGTCTTGCTCATTCCAATAAGTTTTACTTTTCTGCCTATCTTGTTAGATGGGACTTGGTGAATAAAAGAGCCTTTGTGGAAGAACAAACTTTGCACACTGAATCATATAAGGGCACAAACATACTTGAACTCCTAGAACAACGCATGTTGATAGGTACTGTTAAGCTAGATACATCATATGTTGCAGCAATTGTTCATGAGTTTTATGCAAATTTGACTAAGGCCGTAGGAGATTCTACTTCCCCATATTATCATCAGGCTTATGTTAAGGTTCATGTGTTCATTTTCTCTCCTACTGTGATAAATGAGTTTGTGGGATTTGAGAAGCCAGAGAAAGATGTTGCAGAGGTTAGTTTCACTCTTGATCAAGTTGCAACAGAATTGTTGGGGCACGTTACAACATGGCCTCAAGGCAATCGGCTAGCTGCTACAACTTTGACCACCAAGTATGTTGCCTTGCATCGAATTGCCTTAGCCAACTGGTTTCTAGGGAAACATGCCAACACGGTGCATGCCGAGATGGCCACCTTACTATTTCAGGTTGCCACTGGTATGAATTTAAACATTGGACAAGTCATTTTTAATCGGATTATGGAAGAAGCTGAAAATAATGCTCCTACCTTGTATCTTTCATTTCCTTCTGTGATTTATGGTGTTTTAAACCTGCAACACAAGGTCAAAAAGTCGGATGAGGTACTAGCTAAGCTTCCTCATCCTTTATGTTTTTCTAAGAAATATTTGCAGAGCAAACATCAAGCAGGTATTCTGGGGGAGCCAACTACCATTCCTATGTCATCTACAGTAGGGGCTGCTGCTCAGGGGGAGCATGATACTACAGTTCCTGGTGGCACAGGCTCTGCCACCAGCTCGAGTGCTGATGTGCTGCTAGTGTTACAACAGATCCAAGCTGAGCTGCAGCAGATTAAGACTGCCCAAGATGCACTTCAGGCTTCTCAAGCTTAGATTCTTCAAGGACAACAACAGATTCTTGCTACTCTTGTCATCATCCGCCCTCCAGTTCCTTAGCCCTTGCCTTTGTTTGTCAAAAAGGGGAAGATGTGAATGATTATTAGTTTGATTAGTTCTGCTCTACTGTTAGTTCTGTTCTACTGTTATGTTTCTCTGCCTCCTGCACTTTTATATCTTACTTTTACCGATAGTATTTTGGTTGGTTTTAATGTCTACTCTAATAACTCTGATATGTTTTTATTGGCTCTGTCTTATGTAGTTACGCTAATCATTATGTGTCTCTGTCTCAAGTGTGTTGATATGCAGTTTTGCCAAAGCAAAGTCAAATGGGGAGCTTGTTACGCTCCTTGCTGCAACTCTTGTTGCAGCACGTGCTATGGAGATTGATTGACTTGTGTTTTGCCAAAATTATGCTTTCACTAAATTTAACTATGGGATATGCATATCTGTTTAGAGAATTATGTTTGACAGGGTTACCATATTTAAAAGAGCATAGAGAAGACAAATTGACAGCAATTGAAATTTCCTTATTCACACAAGGAAGGTTACCTTATTCAAGATTTGCTTGGTGACAAAGTCTTTCCATAACACTCAAGGCCCAAACACTAAATTACCTTGTGAAAATTCAGGAAATTAATTCAGCATATATACAGAACCTCATACGTCTAAATGGAAGTGCAGAGAAAAGAGAGCTGAAAAACGAAGAGTTTATTTAGTCAATAGAGTTGTCAGGTTTTGCTGTAGCAGATTGACGATGTGCTGCAGCAAAAGTCAGTAACATAAGAAATCTGATAGAGCATGTGCTGCTACAACAGATGTTGAAACAGACAGTTTATTTATGTTTCCGCTATGCTTACTAATTTAATCTTTTGATTGGAAAATTGTTTTTATTTGTTTATTGTTTTGTTCATTCTTTGGGAGAAGAAGGTATTGTTCTTGAGAGAGAACGTTGCAAGTCAAGGAGAGCTCGCCAAACCTAGGTTTATTAAGGAGTTCGTCATTAAGGCGTCAAAGTCAAGAGGGAGTCTTTACTTATGTAAGTCCATTGATATGTAACTTGTGATTTATTAATGAAACAGGTTTGTTGGACCAGGGGAGGTCCTGTGGACGTAAACTGCACGGTTGAACTACATTAAATGTCGGTGTTCTTACTTTTTGCATACGTATTTAGTTTGTTTTAATTTATGTTACAACAAACGAATAACCAGAAACTAACAAAATAAAAAAAATAAAAAAATTAAGATCCAAAAAGGGAGTAAAATATTATTTCATATATCGGATGAATTAAAAGTTGAGCTCAAAATGTCAAATATAGAGTGAAGGAACGTACTCATTTGTTTTTATTAAACTAATAATACATAACCTTTTATGGAAAATACCATCATGCATGGACAATGTGATCTCTTTCCATGAACAATTGTTTCTAAAAGAAAATGGCCGAAATAGGCACAATGAGAAATGTTTTCTTTTAACTTTCTTAGGTTTATTCACAGTTTAGCTAATGAGTAAACCTATTCACTTCTCTTTTATATAATAACAATTTATATATTTTGAACATTACCTCATCTAAAAGTTTAAACTATTAAAAATGAAATTTATATATTATTTATTATCTTTAACACTCCTCCACAAGTGCATGCGAAGTTAATTTTTGAAATTTGCATTCAAATAGTTTAAATGTTTTTAATGGGTAACATTGAGTTTTAAATCCAAAACATTTTAATACCTAAACTCTAAATCCATCTCCAATAAATCCCTCAAACCCTTATATCCCTATTTTTAGGAGAATTATTAGTTCTAAATTACTCTAACAACTTTCCTATTTAATCCCCGTATATTTTAGGGGAGCTTCAATCCCCTATTCATATCCCACAAAGTTGAGGGAGCATATTTGCTCTCCCATCCCATCCTCATACCACCAAAGGTATCAATTGACCCTTATAAAAAAGATTAGTTAAAAATAAGGGAGTTGTTGGAGTAAAATTAAAATAGAGATTCCTTGTCACTAGGGCTTTGCTCCAGTAGTATGTGACTCACTATGTATGCGAGAGGTTATAAGCTCGAGTTTTACCAGTTACATTGTACGACCTTAGGCCTCCATTGAAAAAAAAAAAAAAATTCTTTAAAATAAGAGATTAATTAAAAATAGGGGAGCTGCAGGAGTAAGACTAAAATAGTAGATCTGTAAATATAGCAAAATACTTCAAATCCTCTAAATGTAGAAAAAAAAAAAGAAGAATTGTTGGAGTTAGCCTAATACTATATTAAATGACCATCTTATTTAAAATTTTAAGTTAATAAAAGGCATTTTTTATTATTTATTATCTTTAATATACATATATAATAAAATTTCAATTATATAAAATAAATAAAAGAAATTAAAAGTGACATATAATAATATTCCTCACTAGAAAAATCGTAGCTCCATGATAGAAATTAGAAAGACGAATAAGATTCTAAGATTAAAATAGTAAGCAAAATAATGGAGACAATAGATTATCCGATAAAATCAGAAGAGTAAAAACATTTGTTATTAGCCTGGAAAAAAGATTTTGATAACAAAGCAAAAGACACAAAAATCTAGAAGCCTTTCCAACGGGCCAATTATAAGAGAGAGTCGCATCTGCTACACATTTAATGGCGGATAGTTACAACACAGCACTTCCCCAAGCAAAAGGCCCTCTGTCTCCTTCCCACACCACACTTATTACGTATGCGTATTTAGCCACTTCAACACTGTCCCTCTGACACCTTCCCGTGATCAAAAGGCACTCACCCCATAAAGTTGACAAAATTCTCCATCATTTTTATCTCAACCCCTCACCCCACTTGCAAACCAACGGCTCTGATTCTTATTCCTCACTGTGTGTTGTGTGTGTGTGTGTGTTTTTTTTTTTAGTGCTTTGTTATCTTCAACTTTTCGCAATTGAACCATCAGAAAAAATTGAGCCAATGGGTGGTTTTCACTCGTTTTTGCCATGTTCTTGCGTTGTCTCTGTGTTGTTTATAGCTTTGCTGCAATTTTTCTTCTTGCGTGCATACTCTAAAACGCATTGGCAAGATGTACAAGTCTTGAAACAACTCAGAAACAGCGTGGATTCCAACTCAGTGAGTCCTGGCTCGTGCCTCGGCTCATGGGACTTTTCTGTCGACCCATGCGACAACCTGTTCAGCGATAAGTTCACTTGCGGCTTCAGGTGCGATGTTGTGCAAGCTTACACTAGCCGAGTCACTGAACTCAGTCTTGACCAGGCGGGTTACTCCGGGTCGTTGGACTCAGTGTCCTGGGACCTTCCGTATCTTGAGACTCTTGATTTTTCGAATAATTACTTTACAGGGTCCATTCCTGAGTCATTTTCTCGTCTGACTCGGTTGAAGCGGGTCAGTCTTTCCCGTAACTCGCTCTCTGGCGCGGTCCCTGACTCGCTTGGCTCGTTATCTAGCTTGGAAGAGTTGTACCTCGACAATAACAACCTGGAGGGGACAATCCCATCGAGTCTCAACGGTCTAAATAATTTAAAAAGGCTCGAGCTTCAAGGCAACAAACTCAGTGGCGAGTTTCCTGATTTGAGTCAACTCAGCGGCCTTTATTTCCTTTACGCCAGTGATAATGGCATCTCCGGCGAGCTTCCGGCAGCTTTGCCAGCATCCCTCGTCGAGCTCTCGATCAGAAACAACAGCATACAAGGGAATATTCCGGCCAGCGTGTCCAACTTGGCTTCTCTACAAGTCTTGGACCTGAGTCACAACCGACTCAGTGGGTCAGTACCAGCGAGTTTGTTCACTCACCCATCTTTGCAACAGCTTACTTTATCTTACAACCAATTCGGGTCGGTCCAGGACGCGGATGTCTCGGGTTTGGATAGTCAATTAATAGCTATTGACTTGAGTAATAACGAGATCCGCGGATTCTTACCCGGGTTCATGGGTTTAATGCCCAGATTGTCCGCTTTGTCATTAGAGAATAATAAATTATCGGGTCTAATACCGACCCAATATGCAATGAAAGTTTTTTTACCGGGTCAAGGTGTGGCCCAATTTGAGAGGCTATTGCTAGGAGGGAATTATTTATTCGGGCCGATACCGGGTCCTTGGTTGGATCTTAAACCGGGTTCGGTTATGGTTCGGTTGGGAGATAACTGCTTGTACCGGTGTCCATTAAGGTTTTTCTTATGTGAGGGTGGGGAACAAAAATCAATTAGTGAGTGTAGAGCCTTTGGTCCTATGATTCCTTGAGTTGTGTGTGATTGTGTTTTTATTCTCTCTTCAAATTGTTGTGTATACAGATTTTGTTTCTAGTGCTTGTATCGATTTCATTTCAACTATATAGTAATCTATATCTATCATTTGATTATTACACTATCAATATTGTCATATAGAAAAGAATTGTGACAAATGACGTGCATTTCCAATCAATATAAGAGGATGATCTGAGGTAAAGTTGCGGAAAACATCGAATGATCTTTCTTATTACAAGTCGCTAGCCAACAACTAATACACTCGAATAATCAAGAAATAATTGCTAAACCAGCGTCTCACATTAGGCTTGTCGAATTTCAACACATATAGAGCCGTGATTTAATTAGTCAAATAAAAAGCCTATAACAATTGCATATGCTAGTGGCATAGATCGTTATAATTGCAACCTCCCATTGTACACCAAAAGGTTGTCCTATGGAATCATTTAATGTTCCAGATTGATTCTTGGTGTAGCAAAGGACCAAGAAAATGGGAAAGACAGAACAAAAGAATGGAAAAAGGTCGTGAACCCTTGTTACTAAAGCATGGTAAGTGTACTTAGAATGAGGTTTATTAGGAAAAAATGGTATAGATTTTGTCAGCAAGTGAAAAGAGTCAATTAATGATGGTTGAGTAAGGGTTAAGTTCGGCAGGTAATGTCTGCCATGTACTTGCTTAGCTTAGATGACGGAAGACACTAATCTAGATTCATGTTGGAAAAGGGTAAGACTTCTATCAAATTTTCGGTTATTCGATTTTCTTATATATATGTGAGAAATTTTTTTTCATAAAATATGTGATAAATTTATCATAATTATATATTAAATTGTTATTTTATAAAGTTAATTCACGTTAGTTTATATCGTGCAGATATATTATGTCAGAATATCAGAAATTTCTCTTTTTACTAATTTGATCTTACATAGTTTTAAATAAATTATTATGATGCCCTACTTATGACAATTGATTGACATTTATCAACTAATTAAAATATTTTTTGTCTATATAGTTGTGATAGATTTATCACATATCTCATAGAAGAAGAACCCATATGTGAATCCTATAATTATGAGACTCATTTTTTTAATTAGTGGTAGAATGATCATTGGTCAAATTAGAGAATTTTTCGTTGAAAAATTATTAGGTCCATCAATTAAACTCAAGCGGCTATTTACACTCGTAAAACTTTTTATACCGGTGAGAAATAACTTTTTATATTGATGAGATTTATATCATGTATGAACAATTTTGCATCAATCAGTAACAAATGTGTATCACTTACAATGATGCGAGGTGACGAACAGAATACCGGCCCTATGCATTTCACATTGGATCACCCTATAATGAATATCTTATTAATATTATGAGATTCGTTGAGTCCGCTGATAGCGGCCAATTTTTGACCAAAAAACAAAAAAATAACGACCAATTCATGTTTCCTGACTCCAGTGACGGAGAAAAATAAAATCTCACGTGGATTGCAGTGAAGTTCCCAAAGCACTGCAAACGTTTCTTAACTCGGGGAAAAAGAGACCGCAGATTACAATGTACTCTTTCGTACCAATTCACCTGACCTTTTTCTTCTCTGACTACATGGTAAAAGTAAAGTAAAATGCTTCAGGAGTACTCTTCTTTTTATTAGTTGTGAAAAATAATGGGTCTTATATATATTTAAAATATTAATAATATTTTTTAAAAATTGGATCTTTAAAAATTTTTAAATTTAAAAACTTTTACATTTAAAACTCTCCATTGGAAATGTTCTTAGTACTATTATTATTTTATTTTTTCTCATATCATTTTTGGGTTAATTCAACGTAAGTCTTGGCGCTCAATTACCACTCAATTATGTGGTTCATAAAATTGACTGTAAACCATGTCAGAGATGGTAAGAATTAGACGTTTTAAAACATTTTCTTTAATGTGTACATCTCCCAATTGGTGAGGTTCACATCATTAGAGAGAGGTATTTAAAAAATTTAATGTTTTAAAGTCTCTCTTAGAGTTAGTTTGTTTGTCTCCTGATAACAGTTTTGGTCAGTAAAAATTGAACAGTATATGTTAAGTGACCATTCTATTTCAAGAAAATGAATTTATTATATTATTTTATTATTTTTAATATGTCTCTACAAATGGATGCAGAGTTAGCTTTTTGGACTTGTACTTGAACATATTTAATTTTTTCAAATGGGTGACATTGAGTTTTTAATCTAAAACTTTTTAATTTTAATGTTTTTAAATGGGTAACATTGAGTTTTGAACCCATAACTTTTTTGTACTTAGACTCTAATACAATGTTAAGTGACCATTTTATTTAAAAATTTAAATTATTAAAAAGAGATTTATTATATTATTTTATTATCTTCCACAATTTGCAATATAAAATAAACGAGATCATCTAGGTATTCTTTTAGAAAAAGTTCCAAAGCTCAAATCAAGTCAGGATATAAATTGACCTCTCTGAGCTAAGTAGATGCATTTTCATGTGTGAGTATTCAAGTTTTCAGCAACATCAATAAAATATATTGTTGAAAGAATGCTCTTAGGAGACGCCTCTCAAACTTACCTTTGAGTAATGGGGAAGGTCCCTTTGATTGTCATTCATCGGCAGGTTTGTCTCCCTAGTAAGCGTTACGCACTAACAATCGAGGGACATTCAATTATTTTTTTTAAGATCATGTTAAAAGCGTCAAAAGAATAACCATCACTTCAATCGTGATATTTTGCCTATCCTATACTCTATCTTTCTTGCTGGTTGAGAACCACATGACCTCTAAATTGTTGGTCTATTTTACACTTCTTTTGAGTTGTTCTGCCGAATCGATCGCTCAATATCTTTAGTCTCTACCCGGACCCGATGAAAAAAATTATCATTCATTTATCATCAGAAATTGTGTTAATCGGGTATGGAGCTTATTGACCAAAAAAAAAAGGGGTATGGAGGACTCGGGGAATAATACCCCAACATTCATCTCATAATTCACATATTAATTAAACATTCTTGTGGAATGTAGAACCTTAATAGTTTTTGATGAAATTCAAAAGTCGACATTAATGGGCATCATGTTCTCTGCAGCCCAACTGCCCAAAACACTGCTTCTTTATTTAGGATGTCAAACACTTGCTGGTCGTACTACTACAAATAGACCTCATTTAAGTTGGATCTCTTTGGAATGTTTTAACGCTACGAAATAATTTTTTTTTCTTTTTTTTTTTCCCCTTTTTTTCTACAAAATAAATTTAATACTAATACATTGACGATATAGTTATTTGAACAAATTCACCACCATTGAATCAACTCATAGCATTATGGAGATACAAATCCTCATTTAAGAGAATGCAGAGGTGAAGATTATCCCTAAAGGGTACAACTATAAGCAGCAGTTTAGCTAATGTTGGAACAATAGCACTACAACTATGATCCATCACAAATAAATTCCTGTGAAACTTTACTTAACCAGTACCAATAAACCAATGATTTTCCTAGAGTGAAAT
Organism: Ehretia macrophylla; assembly: GCA_037974665.1. Classification (NCBI taxonomy): domain Eukaryota; kingdom Viridiplantae; phylum Streptophyta; class Magnoliopsida; order Boraginales; family Ehretiaceae; genus Ehretia; species Ehretia macrophylla. Next base: position 64,925,382 of record CM075765.1, read on the forward strand.
GACTCGTCTATGAGTAAACAGTTAGACTAAACCATCGTATTTTTTTGGGACGGTTTCAATATTTTTATTTAGTAGGAGTTAAAATTATATAGTGATTTTTTTTTTTTTTAGTCAGGGCTAAATTGATTTTTCAGTTTAAAATATATACATATTTTTATAAAATATAGATCTCAACTTACTCTTTAATAGTTCGATACTTAAAATTGGTAGGAACTATAACTCTTAGCGTGTATATAGGTCCACCCATGATACTATTATCACTCGATATCTTAAAAAGAAAGCAACATGTATTAAATCGTTGTTATCATGGCTCTCCATATATATTTTTGAATTATTTTGACCTAACAAATTACCTAAAAACAATAAATATGAATATCATAACCCTCAATGTCCCTCAGCAGCGTGTATTACATATGATAGCCATCATGTATCGCTGAAACAAAATGATGACATGGAGCTAAACCCTTATAAAAGAACCTATCAATACTTAATTCATAATATTGATAGCTATGGACGCATCAAGGGAAGGTAAAGTTCGAATTTTATAAAAATTTATTAAGTGTATATATTAGCAATAAGCCAATAAATGTTTTTTTTTATAAAAATTCTGGTTAAGTACATTATGACTGTCACGTCCTAACTCGACCTCACCTACAATCAGTCAGGACGCAACGGAATTTCGGCAGTATAACGACAGTAAATAGATTTCCGAGGTTCTAACCCAACATCATTAATAACATTAAACATCCAATTCTATAACCATACAAACAACAACTCCTCAACAGCATAACAACACACAACATAACCGTAATATACAATAATCAGTCTTCGTTATCTGCCTCCGTTCCAACATAACATACAATACCTCAACCTTATCATACATTTCAAAAATAAGTTGAGACCCATCTAACAACTTAACCATAGACAAAAGAAAGCCACTAAGTTAACATCATTTGGATCATCATCTTTTCAACATCTATTACAATAAGAACCATAAAGCATATAAAAGTCTACTAAGCTAATGTACATGACATTAAACAACATAAAATCATGGATAAGACTCAGGAACATATGACTCATCCACGTAAGGCACATTTTCCTCCTCATGAGGCACGTACCCGTAATCCGACTCTGCAACACCTGTAAGCATGCAATAATAGAGAGTGAGCTTATATACATAAGCCCAGTGAGGATCCGATAGATCTCGACAGTATTCACTATGCTCCTTGGATTTAGTCCTTTGAGCAAGTAAACACACAACAACAATAATAACATTATCATCACATAACTATATAACCATTCAATAAAGGATACTCTATTTAGTGTAACTCCAAACGCCATCACGATCTCAACCGTTCTTCTTATAACTCCCCATTACTCACGCACCCGAGCTACCTCACTAGCCCCTCCCTCCATGACACCTCCGTCATGCGAGCTGGGGGTAGCCTATGGCAGTCATGCCGTTTTCAACCCGACAGCCCAACACTGCCCGAGAGGTGGCACACACATACCAAGACTCCATAATCATCATCAATCATCAATCAATCATCAATCAATCAATTGGGAGATCAGCAACGAAAGTGCCCGATTCCCGAACTCAATAATAATCAATCAATAACATCAATATAACATCAATATTTAATTAAACAACAAACAACGAAGTTAGATGACAAAATAGGTCATCTAACCGGACATGCATACTATACACAATAAAACCCTAACTTACTCATCAACAACTCACCATTCAACACTCAAACACCACCCAATCATCTAAAGGCATCGTTCAAGAAATTAAAGAATGACAACCTAAACTTCTAAAATTCATAACTTACAATCTACTAATCCAAACATTGCCAAATCAGTTTCTATCACTCACCCATTCAACCTACTACATTAGCCCTCTCGGAAATCCACCATAACTGTAAGACCCCGCCCAAGACCACATGTGCATTAGGTCATGTCATACATAATTAAATCATTTTATATGCATTTGACGTATTTTATATGCTGTTAAATAGGTTTATGTATGTTTACCTCAAATTACGTGTATATCATTGTTTAACGTGCAACCAAATATTTTAGGTGTCGTAGGAAATTAATTAATATTATGGAGCTAAGATTAGTAACTAGGTAGTTAGAATTAACACTAGAATGACAAACTAGTAATACACAAGCAAGCTCAAGGGCACTCTCGTCCTAAAGCAAAATAACAAAATATCCTAATACTATTTGGTCTCACCCAAGTCAAACACACAAACACACACCAATACACACTCACCCATGAACACACACTACACCATCTACACACACTAAAATCCTACAACACACACTTACACACACTACACGATTTTTCCAAGAAGAAGAGAGAAAGAAGAAGAAGAAGAAGAAAGAGAGGAAGAGAGAAGTAGAAGCAAGCCATTTCCCAACTCTTCAACCATTTCCAATCAATTTTCTCCCATTTCTAACTATTGCAAAGGTGAGGGTTTAATCTGATTTTCTAAAATTTTTTGAAGTTCATGAGCATGTATGTATATGTGTTTACTTAGTTTTGCACGCTTAGAAGCCAAGAAGTTAAGTTTGAACATTTCTGGAAATCCCGGGTAGCCTACTGACCCTTCTGTTCGGAGTACTTTTAAGATAGCAAACGATGTTGAAAATGAGTGAAAATTGGTAGGTGACTAGTTTTTCCGGTTCTAAGCATTTTTTGTAGAAATAGCCCAAGGCCAATTTTGACTCTAAGGCTTCCAAAATGGAAAAATATTGAAAAGTGTCTAAATCTGGAAAAAGTTGGAAATTTGAAGTAGAATCTGGCAACCTTCTGACCTTGTAGAACGAAGCCGTTTTACTCTAGCAAATGATGTCCAAAATTCTTGAAAGTTGGTAGGTTGCTAGATTTTGTAATTCTGGACATTTTTTTCCAGAAATAGACTAAAGCCAATTCTGACTCTTAGACCCATAAAATGGCCAAATATCAAAGGGTGTCTAAATCTGAAAAATCTGGAAAAAAGGGAGCAGGTTTTTGGCAGTTCTCTAGCCTTGTAGAATGAAACAGTTTTGGTCTAGTAAATGATATTAAAAATGAATGAAATTTGGAAGGCTGCTATATTTTTCAGTTCTGGACATTTTTGACAGAAATAGACTAAGGCTAATTTTGACCTTAAGACCCAAGAAAATGGCAAGTATTGAAATGTGTACGAATCTGGACAGTTTTGTATAATCTCACGGTTTTGGCCATAACTCTTGAATCCGAACTCCAAATGATGCGAGATTTGTTTCAGGATTTAAATAACTCATTAAGCTTTAATTTGATATTTTTTTCACTGAAATTGGAGATTGTTTGCTTGTCTAAATGAATGTGGGAAAATAGACCATTGCAGTGAGATTTTTGTTTAGTGATATGCTTTGAAGCATGTTGTAACTTCTCTTGAGGTATTGAATGCTTGGAATTGTGGCACTTAGATATTGCGTGGACTGTTGTGGCTGGTTGAGGTTGCTTCATTTGATTGATGTATGGCTTGGGATCGTTAATTGATGAATGGTTTGCTTAACCGCATGTTTAAGCACGGAATTGAGGCCCTAATGCTATTGACTTTTTGCTAAGAGATGATCTTATGGTTAAACGTGTTAAATTGTGTGGTTAATAGGCTGCCCGTAGTTGTTCTTATAGCTCTAAATGAAATTCCCGATGATCACATGTTAATAAGTATACTTTTCTTGTACCCGGTCTCATGTAAACGTCGTTGCATGCTTGTATAATCTTATTACTTGATACGTGAACCCCGAAATGAGTTATATGACTTGATTTACATGTGATACATGGCTGCGCGTTTGATGTTCATAGAACTCTATGTGTTTTACAAAGTGAAAATTCGTGTTAAGCATGCCTCGATCATTTACTTGTCAATATGTGATCTTATACTTGCTCGGAGGCAACCTACTTTGTTGTCCTCCTAATGTAAATTGTTAAAAGACATTCTATGGCTTATTTGAACACGATTACTTGGCAGCCCGTGGAAGTTTAACTGCTTCCAAATTGATATATGAAATGATTATATGTTCTTATAATGCCTTATGAATATATGCTCGTATGAAGTCGCTACACGGATACACACTTGTATAATAAAGTAACCTCCTTGTTGTCCTCCAAATGGTGCTTGTGTATTCCACAAATAAATGAGGTGCGACTGGTGTGTTTATGGGTTGCCTCCGGAGTACCCTCTTTACGGGTTGCCTCCGTAGTGCCCTCTTAGTTGTCATGTTTATGGGTTGCCTCCGGAGTACCCTCTTCACGGGTTGCCTCTGTAGTACCCTCTTGGTTGTCATGTTTATGGGTTGCCTCCGGAGTACCCTTTTCATGGGTTGCCTTTGTAGTGCCCTCTTGGTTGTCATGTTTATGGGTTGCCTCTAGAGTACTCTCTTCACCGGTTGCCTCCATAGTGCCCTATTGGTTGTCATGTTTATGGGTTGCCTCCGGAGTACCCTCTTCACCGGTTGCCTCCGTAGTGCCCTCTTAGTTGTCATGTATATGGGTTGCCTTCGGAGTACCCTCTTCACGGGTTGCCTCCGTAGTATCCTCTTGATTCGTGTGTTATGGGTTGCCTCCGGAGTACCGTCTTCATGGGTTGCCTCCGTAGTGCCCTCTTAGTTGTCATGTATATGGGTTGCCTTCGGAGTACCCTCCTCATGGGTTGTCTCCGGAGTATCCTCTTGATCAGTGTAACAGGTCGTCTCCGGAATGTCACTTTTAATTGGTATGATAAAGATGATTTGACAAGAAAGCTTGAGATTGGCCACCTCCAACAAAGTTCGTGATATCGTATCCTTTTACTACATGGTTTTTACCCTTGCTGGGTCCCTCGAGATCCTCGGAGAGTAGAGTTGCTTGAATAAGATTTTGACTATTCCGTATTTGTTATACTTGACGCTTTGACTATGTGAATTATATGCATAGCACGGTTTTATAAAGAAGATTTCGAATTAATAAAACCTTTGTGAAAACCTTCATTTCTCATCCTCACTGAGCTATACGCAGGACTAGCTCACCCCTCTTTCTAATACTTACAGGTGAGACCGAGGCCGAGCCAATTGTTCAGGTTGAGGGCGAAGAGGCTTTATGTGATGAGACTGACTTCTGCTTTTGTTGATCTCCATGCTTGTGTAGAAGACATAGCTTGTTAATATTAACTGATGATATACTTTCGAATAGCCTTGTGTTATGTAATATTCTTTTGGACTATTACTACATACTAAGTTTGATTACCAATCTTTTGAGGCCTAGATGTCAGTATTTGGCCACGTATGAAGTACAAATAGGGATGCTAGGTCTTGTAATTATTAAACAACTTGTTGTGGCCTTTTAGTGCCAAATGCCAAGAGCATTCTTTTGAAAATACTTGTGGGATAAAAATAAAAAATAAAAAATGTAAAATGCATGCTAGGTTGTTAATCGATGACCTTATAGGTATTAAGTTGGTTGACACGTTGCGCTCCGACCTTAAACTCTGCAGGTCTTGGTCCCGAGGCGTGACAATAACACCTCCAAATCATGCCCGATAACCCTAAAACCCTAGGATGTCATGGCTGGATTTTCTGGATTTTCACACGAACAATGTAATCGAAAATTCGGCATTACAACAGCGCTAACACATGATTATCAAGTATTTAGAAATCGACGGCAATCGATTTCGATCAACACAACTCATTTAATTCAACTTTGAACATTTTAATCAAAATTAAATACCCGAAAAATAAAAATTATGCTACATCCGACAGAAATTCGTAGTATTGCATCAAAATGATCCCTAGCATGCAAGGAGCAATAATCTATCATCAGATTTCAATTCTAACGGTTAAATTTTTATTTATGAGCAAAAGTATAAAAATGACATTTTGAGATCTAGAATTTTTCTCTCACCTTTGATGCGATATAAGCCTAGGAATGCGTGCTATGCGTGCCCAACAAGCAGAATCCAAGTCGGTGCGAAGTTCTACGGACAAAAACCAAGTTTTTCTTTGAAAAATTGGATTGAAAAGCTTTGAAATCTCATTTCTTTTTCTCTCCTCCTTCTCACGGCACTGTGTGAGTTTGGGATGGTGTTTTTGTGTGGGGTGAGTGTGCGTAGGTGATATAAGCTTTTATGGTCAATAATTAAATAAAGTCAAAGTTAATTTAAATTGGTATTTTTGTGTTTTAATGACTTTAAACTCATTTTATTGCTCACCAAGGCTCAAAATAATTATGCAACCCCCAAGATATCTCAAGTGGATTATTTTTAGGTGACAAGAAGTTTTACAATCCAACAATTCCACCCGAATCGGCTTAAAACTCGATTTTCGCAAAAGTCGGTGTAAAAAAACCCTAATAAATTCTTAAGCCGATTTTAAAACCGTTTTCATCAAACACAGGTCTATTAAAGTCCGTGGACTAGGTCTAGAAGGGTTAAAAAGACCAGTTTCAAAATTTTAGCGGACGTGTTTCGAAAATACTATTCATTGAAAATCGACGATAAAATTTCTGACTCTGTTTTTGATGAAAATTTCATGAATGCACATTTAGCACGTATTAGGAGTATTGACATCAAAATTATAACTTTCTAGGTCCTATAGCATATAAACAGATCATATGCACGCAAAACGAGGTATAACACGTAAAACGAGATAAGCAGGAAAGTCGGGTTTGACATTCTCCCCCCCTTATAGAAATTTCGTCCTCGAAATTCTTACTTGATGTACGGAATAGATCTGGGTATTGCTGCTGCATTTGATCTCGTCTCTCCCACGTAGCTTCCTCAATGCCGTGATGCTTCCACAACACCTTAACCATCGGAATCCTTTTTGACCTCAACTCTCGGTCCATCTGATCTAGAATACGAATCGGACGATCGTCATAAGTAAAATTCTCTCGAAGCTGTAACGGCTCTGGCTCAAGAATATGAGAAGGATCCGGATTATACTTCCGCAAATTAGACACGTGAAATACATCGTGGACATTAGAGAAGTTCTCCGGTAAAGCCAACCGATATGCCAACTTACCAACCCTGCCAGTAATCTCAAACGGTCCAACAAATCTCGGACTCAGCTTTCTACCTTTACCATAACGAGCAAACCCCTTTCGAGGAGACAATCTCAAGAAAACCCGATCTCTAACTACAAACTCTAAGTCTCGACGACGCTTATCAGCATAACTCTTGAATCTACTCTGCGCCGTAAGCATTCTCTACCTGATTAACTGAACATTCTCAATCTTCTCAAGAAGTTCTGGCATAATAGTCGGATCAACAATCTTCATCTCTCCTACCTCGTCCCAATATAAAGGTGAACGGCACTTACGACCGTAAAGAGCTGTGAAAGGCGCCATTCCAATAGTAGCTTGATAACTATTGTTATAGGCAAACTCGGCAAGTGGTAGATGTTTCTCCCAGTTCTTCCCGAAGTCCAGAACACAAGCCCTAAGCATATCTTCCAGAATCTGAATAGTCCGCTCAGACTGACCGTCGGTCTGTGGATGATACGCGGTACTGAAGTTCAACTGAGTACCTAAGGTCTCCTGAAGTTTCTCCCACAAACGAGAAGTAAATCGAGGATCTCGATCAGAGACAATACTAGATGGAATACCGTGAAGTCTAACAATCTGATCCAGATAGAGGTCCGTCAACTTTGTAACCTCATCTCCTATCCTCATTGCAATAAAATGAGCTGTCTTCGTCAAACGATCCATGACAACCCAAACTGCATCATTACCCCTCGGTGATCTAGGCAACCCTGTGACGAAGTCCATCGTAATATGCTCCTATTTCCACTCTGGTATAGCCAACGGCTGAAGCAAACCTGCAGGTCGTTGATGCTCGGCTTTCACTCTCTGACAAGTCAAACATCTAGACACAAACTGAGCAACCTCTCTCTTCATGTTGTTCCACTAGTAATGTTGCTTCAAATCCCGATACATCTTGGTTCCACCGGGATGAATAGTATATTTAGAATTATGAGCTTCCTCCAGAATACCTCGCCTCAAGCCCGGTTCATCGGGAACACAAACCCTGTTCCGAAACCGAAGAATACCGTCCTCATGCAGTTTGAAGTCAGACTGATCACCCGTGATCTGATCCTTGATCTTCTGAAGTTTAACATCAAGTTGCTGAGCTTCCCTGATCTGAGACAATAATAAAGGCTGAATACGGAGATGTGAACACATCACTCCAACCTGAGTCAACTCTGGTCTCCAATAACTAAACTCCTCAAGAACCTCCCACTTCTTGACAGCCAAACAAGAAATACTAGCCTTCTGGCTGAGAGCATCTGCTACAACATTTGCCTTTCCAGGCAGATAATTGATAGAACAATTATAATCTCCAAGAAGCTCCATCCACCTCCGCTGGCGCATATTCAACTCATTCTGTGAGAACAAGTACTTCAGACTCTTATGATCAGTGAAAATTTCAAACTTACTTCCCCACAGATAATGACGCCACTTCTTGAGTGCAAAGATAACTGCTGCCAACTCAAGATCATGAGTCGGATAATTTTCTTCATAAGGTTTCAACTTCCGGGAAGCATAGGCAATAACTCGGCCATCTTGCATAAGAACACATCCCAAGCCCTCCTTGGATGCATCGCTGTAAATGACCATATTATCGGTCCCCTCTGGTAGAGCAAGTACTGGAGTGGTAGTTAACCTCTTTTTCAACTCCTGAAATCCACTCTCACACTTCTCATCCCAATTAAAGATAGTCCGTTTCTGAGTCAACTTAGATAGTGGCCCCGCAATCTTCGAGAAGTCCTTGACAAACCTACGGTAATAACCCGCCAAGCCAAGAAAGCTACGGACATCAGTAACACTCTCTGGCCGCTTCCAAGACATCACCGATTCAATCTTAGTGGGATCTACAGAAATACCGCTCTGTGTAATAACATGGCCAAGAAAAGAAATCCGTTGCAGCCAAAATTCACATTTGCTGAACTTGGCAAACAACTGATGCTCCTGCAACTTCTCTAATACAAGCCGTAGATGTTGCTCGTGCTCTGATTCAGATTTAGAATAGACCAAGATATCATCAATAAAAATCACCACGAACTGGTCCAAGTACGGCTGAAAGACTCGATGCATAAGATCCATGAATGCTGCCGGTGCATTAGTCAAACCAAAGGGCATAACAACAAACTCATAATACCCGTACCGAGTCCTGAAGGCAGACTTCGGAACATCCTCCGTACGAATCCGAAGCTGATAATACCCCTGCCTCAAATCAAATTTAGAATAGACTTTGGCTCCCTGAAGTTGATCAAACAACTCATCAATCAGTGGCAAAGGATATTTATTCTTAATGGTCACCTGATTCAAACCACGGTAATCAATACACAATCTCAAAGTACCATCCTTCTTCTTCACAAATAAAACAGGAGCTCCCCAAGGTGAAGAACTCTGTTGAATGAATCCTTTCTTCAATAACTCCTGTAACTGAGTCTTCAACTCCTTCAACTCAACTGGTGCCATCTGGTACGCCGATTTAGAAATAGGTTGAGTACCGGGAACAAGATTAATCACAAACTCTATATCCCTCTCTGGCGGCAACCCTGGCAACTCCTTGGGAAATACATTAGGATATTCCCGGATAATAGGGACTTCCTCTAGCTGTAGCTTATCAGATGGCTTGTTGATCAAATAAGCTAGATAACCCAAACACCCCTTACTCACCAACTTAATGGCTTTAGTTGCTGAGATAACGAAACTCGTCTTAGCACCCCGGTTACCCGCTACCTCTACTACTGGCTGATCCGACAAGCGAAACTGTACTACCTTGGTTCTACAGTTCAACTGGGCATCATACTTAGAAAGCCAATCCATACCCAGAATAACATCATACCCTCGGATAGGAAATAAAATAAGGTCCGAAGGAAAATTATGCCCCTTAACATGTATTATACAATCCTTACATACTAAGCCAGTAACATACTTATCAGTCAAAGAGGTACTAATCTCAACCATATAAGGCAATCTTTTAGGTTGCAAATTAACATGTTGCACACAAGCAGGAATAATGAAAGAATGCGTAGCACCAGAATCAATTAACACTTTAACAAGTTGATCAAATGTAAGGAAGTTACCTTCCATAACTGCAGTCTCCTCAAGCATCTCCTCCATATCAACTGCATAAGCCCGAGCCTGAACCTGCTGCTGCTGTGGTACACTGCCCGTATGCCTACCCTGGTAACCCTAAGTCGCTGCCCGACCCTCAGTCCTCGCATATCTAGGGCAATCCTTCGCCCTATGCCCGATGCTACCACAACCCAAACATGTCCCTGCCTTTACCCTGCAGTCGGACTCCACATGCCCTGGGCGCTTGCAGTAATTACACTGCGATGATGTGGCACTAACACTGCCCCTAGAAGAACTAGAAGCTGATGAAGCAGCTGATACAGCCTGCTACTGAGGTCTCACCACACTAGGCCTGTACTGACCCTGAGACTGGGCTGGCTTATACTGAGTCTGAACCTGATATGGCCTCTACTGAAACTGAGGCCGATAGTAACTCTGCTGACCCTGTGGTCTATAAGAACCTTGCTGGGCTGGTGGCCTGTAGACAACCTGCTGTACTGGAGGCCTATATATAACCTGCTGGCCCTGTGGCTGATACGGCCTCTTATTAGGCTGACTGGAGACAATCTGATCCCCTTTCCTCTTCTCTAACCTAGAAGCTGCATCAAAAGCCTCAGTAAAGATATCATAGCGATTCAGAGCCATTGCATCCTGAATCTCGGGCCTCAATCCCAACATAAATCTACAGGTCTTCCTCTCCTCCACAGCTACAAACTCCGGTGCATACCGGGACAACCTAGTGAATGTAGCCTCATACTGAGCCACAGTAGAATCCCCCTGTACCAAAGACAAGAACTCAGCCTCTCTCCTCTCTCGTGCAACCCTTGGGACATATTTATCCCTAAAAGCAATCAGCAAGGTCTCCCAAACATACGGAACACCCCGGGTCCCCCAACTGGCTCTCACAGTGCGCCACCATTCCTCTGCCTCATCATCAAGCAAATAGACAGCACAAGTCACCTTCCTCTCATCAGTGTACCTGAGAGAATCAAATATTTTCTCTAACTTACTAATCCACGACTCGGCCTTCCTATCATCAGGCTCTCCCTGAAATCTAGGAGGATAGTACCCCAGAAACTCCTTCATAGTACCTCAACCGTGATTACCACCCTGTATACTCTGTATCTGAGCCTGCAACGCCTGAGTCTGAACAGCCTGACCTGCTAACAACTGGGCTTGTCCAGCCATCAAATCTGCAATCCGATCCATTGCTGCCCCTAACCTGCCATCACCCCCATCACTGCCCTGTGCCACATTACCAGGGACCTCATCTACAATCTCGGGCCTACCACGAGTCCTCGGTCTACCGGCCATCATACTAATCAAAGAGTTAGCATAGGTTATAGCACATAAACAGATTATATACAACTTTTAACACATAAACAACAAACAAATATAAAGCACATAGATCACATAAGTTTCAATCATATAAGCAAATTGATCACATAATCACATAAGCACTTAAATCACATAATAACTTAATCATTTAATCATACCAATACGTATTTCACTTTTCTTTCTTTTCATACATATTTCAAGCTAAGACCTTTACCCACATTCCGAGAATACCCCGGCTGACAACTAACATGCGCTCTGATACCACTTAAATGTCACGCCCCAACTCGACCCCACCTACAATCAGTCAAGACGCAACGGAATTTCGGCAGCATAACGACAGTAAATAGATTTTCGAGGTTCTAAACCAACCTCATTAATAACATTAAACATCCAATTCCATAACCATACAAACAACAACTCCTCAACAGCATAACGACAAACAACATAATCGTAAGATACAATAATCACTCTATGTTATTTGCATCCGTTCCAACATAACAAACAATACCTCAACATTATCATACATTTCAAAAATAAGTTGAGATCCATCTAACAACTTAACCATAGACAAAAGAAAGCCACTAAGTTAACATCATTTGGATCATCATCTTTTCAACATCTATTACAATAAGAACCATAAAGCATATAAAAGTCTACTAAGCTAATGTACATGACATTAAACAACATAAAATCATGGATAAGACTCAGGAACATATGACTCATCCACGTAAGGCACATTTTCCTCCTCAGGAGGCACGTACCCGTAATCCGGCTCTGCAACACCTGTAAGCATGCAATAATAGAGAGTGAGCTTATATACAGAAGCCTAGTGAGGATCCAATAGATCTCGACAGTATTCACTATGCTCCTTGGATTTAGTCCTTTGAGCAAGTAAACACACAACAACAATAATAACATTATCATCACATAACTATATAACCATTCAATAAAGGATACTCTATTTGGTGTAGCTCCAAATGCCATCACGATCTCAACCGTTCTTCTTATAACTCCCCATTACTCACGCACCCGAGGTACCTCACTAGCCCCTCCCTCCATGACACCTCCGTCATGCGAGCTGGGGGTAGCTTATGGCAGTCATGCCGTTATCAACCCGATAGCCCAACGCTGCCCGAGATGTGGCACACACATACCAAGACTCCATAATCATCATCAATCATCAATCAATCATCAATCAATCAATTGGGAGATCAGCAACGAAAGTGCCCGATTCCCGAACTCAATAATAATCAATCAATAACATCAATATTTAATTAAACAACAAACAACGAAGTTAGATGACAAAGTAGGCCATCTAACCGGACATGCATAATATACACAATTAAACCCTAAATTACTCATCAACAACTCACTATTTAACACTCAAACACCACCCAATCATCTAAAGGCATCGTTCAAGAAATTAAAGAATGACAACCTAAACTTCTAAAATTCATAACTTACAATCTACTAATCCAAACATTGCCAAATCAGTTTCTATCACTCACCCATTCAACCTACTGCATTAGCCCTCTCGAAAATCCACCATAACACCTCCAAATCATGCCCGATAACCCTAAAACCCTAGGATGTCATGGCTGAATTTTTTGGATTTTCACACGAACAATGTAATCGAAAATTTGGCATTACAACAGCGCTAACACGTAATTATCAAGTATTTAGAAATCGACGGCAATCGATTTCGATCAACACAACTCATTTAATTCAACTTTGAACATTTTAATCAAAATTAAATACCCGGAAAATAAAAATTATACTACATCCGACAGAAATTCGTAGTATTGCATCAAAATGATTCCTATCATGCAAGGAGCAATAATCTATCATCATATTTCAATTCTAACAGTTAAATTTTCATTTATGAGCAAAAGTATAAAAATGACATTTTGAGATCTAGAATTTTTCTCTCACCTTTGATGCGATATAAGCCTAGGAATGTGTGCTATGCATGACCAACAAGCAGAATCCAAGTTGGTGCGAAGTTCTACGGACAAAAACCAAGTTTTTCTTTGAAAAATTGGATTGAAAAGCTTTGAAATCTCTTTTCTTTTTCTCTCCTCCTTCTCACGGAAATGTGTGTGTTTGTGATGGTGTTTTTTGTTGTGTGAGTGTGTGTAGGTGATATAAGCTTATATGGTCAATAATTAAATAAAGTCAAAGTTAATTTAAATTGGTATTTTTGTGTTTTAATGACTTTAAACTCATTTTATTGCTCACCAAGGCTCAAAATAATTATGCAACCCCCAAGATATCTCAAGTGGATTATTTTTAGGTGACAAGAAGTTTTACAATCCAACAATTCCACCCGAGTCGGCTTAAAACTCGATTTTTGCAAAAGTCGGTGTAAAAACCCTAATAAATTCTTAAGCCGATTTTAAAACCGTTTTCTTCAAACACAGGTCTATTAAAGTCCGTTGACTAGGTCTAGAAGGGTTAAAAAGACCAGTTTCAAAATTTTAGCAGACGTGTTTCGAAAACACTATTTACTGAAAATCGACGATAAAATTTCTGACTCCGTTTTTGATAAAAATTTCATGAATGCACATTTAGCACGTATTAGGAGTATTGACATCAAAATTATAACTTTCTAGGTCCTATAGCACATAAACAGATCATATGCACGCAAAATGAGGTATAGCACGTAAAACGAGATAAGCAGAAAAGTGGGGTTTCACAATGACTACAAGTGAATGTAGCAAATACAAGGTTCTTCAATGTTTTGACGTAACTCCATTGAAAATTTGGTATGACACACATTTCAAACTATATTCAGGTATTGGAACAAACTTGCCATCTTGTGGTTATACCATCGAGGGCGGAACCATTACGATGTGAGTGGGGTTTTTTGAATTTTTATTAAAAATGTGTATCCTTTTAAGGTTTTTTAAGTTGAAAGATTAATTTAGAGTGGAAAATAATTTATTTATATTTGTTATTATTAAATTGTGTATTTTTAACTTTTATTAAACTAAACTTTTGGATCCGTCTGTGATTGCTGCTTCCACGTATAAACAGGGGCGGAAGCACGTAAGGGCCAGTGGGAGCAGCAGTCCCTACTGACCTATAAAAAAGTTAAAATTTATATGTATTTTTTAAAAAAAATTAGATATTTATGTATTTTTAGTTAAAAAAAATTAATTAGTCCCTACTGAAAAATAAAAGTACTCGTATAGTTTAAAAATTATGAATTTTAGCCCCCACTGGCTCATAAAAATATTAAAATTTCTATGTATTTTTTGAAAAAAAATTAGATATCTATGTATTTTTAGTTAAAATTTATAATTTTTTAATTATATGAGTACTTTTTTAGTTAAAAAAATTAATTAACTCACACTAAAAAAAAAGTACTCATATAATTAAAAAATTATAAATTTTAGTTCTACTGATAAAATTTTTTGGCTCTACCACGTACAAATGTTATTACTGTCCTTACTATTTTAAACACGTATCCTCAAGTCCCTTGTACATTTCACGTGATATTATGTAATTACATCGGTGGTCCTTTACAAACTCTGAATACAGCCTCAAACTTCACGGGCGTCACCATCATCATCAATTGCTAGCTATCTACTGCCTAAAATCCAGATTGCAATACCTATCTAAAATTCTGTAGGCAAGTGTTAGTTGGTATGGCCTCGTTACATTTACCTGTACTCTTTTGTCTACCAATGGCCCAGGCTATCCATTTGAAAAAAAAAAAAAAAGTGAGACCATGTTGAAGAAATCATTTAGTAGCTACCCACCATGTTGAATACTTGTAGGCCCTGCTACTCATTTGCAGCATGTTGCTGTGATCAAAATTTCCCTGTTTAAAATGCCATACTTATCACTATCTCTAATCTAGAGCGGAGTTAAAATTTTTAAATTAAGGGACTAAAATTCAAATAATAATATTCATTATAGAAAAAAAAATAAGAAGGGCCGTTAACTTGTTTTTAATGATACTACATATATTTTTTTAACGACAGTAACTTTTTTTTAACAATATTACATAAATTTTTTAGAAAAAAAAATATTTGGGGGTGGGGGTGGGGGTGGGGGCCGGGGCCCCTGCCGGCTCCAGCCTAGCTCCGCCCCTACTCTAATCCTTGTCGTTTCCCACGGGATGCTAATGGTGGGTGCACATAGTGGAAACTGAATAATAACTTAGAAATGGATCATCGGTCAAATTCAGAAATTCTTCTTAGTTGGGGTTTAACATATATTGTTTTAATTATACGGTTTATTTTTTTTCATTGGGGGCTATGTAATCTCTTTAATATAATTAAAAATACATAAATATTTAATTTTTTTTTAAAAACATAAAGTTTTCAATTTTTATGTATTTTTTTTTGCCCGTAAGAATTGCAATTCCCACCACCACAAAGATAATCGGCCATTGATCATATCTCCTATATATATCAGAAATTTATTCTTAGAGTCCGTTTGGTCCCACGAACTCCAAGATATAGCAACAGAAAATAAATAATTATAGTAAATATATTTATAAATTATATAATTAACTTAATACTATTTACATTTTCAAATAAAAGAATTCATTTATAAATATAAATTATGTCGAAATTTATTTATAAATTAAATAAATTTCATATCATAAGTGTTTACAAATACTCTGTTAGAGTCCGTTTGGTCCAGCGTAAAGAATGTTTCCCGACAAGGGCCGTTGGATCCACCATGCCACCATATATGGAGAAGCAACAGACAAGAAAAATAACTTCAGCTTCAGAGCAACAGGTAGTGAGCTGGTGAAAATGTCCGGAATCATTTTACATTTGAATACTATTAACAACGAGATATAGGTCGACAAACATAAGATGAAAAACACAAGAGTCCAAACCACAGATTAAAATTAATCGATTACCAGAAGATGTGAACTTGTGCTATGTGTTGGGCAGTGGCGGACCTACACAGTTAAGATTTGGGTGTGTACTCGTGTAATGAAAATGGTCAGGATGTATACTTATATAACAAAAAAAAAGAAAAAAATGCATTTTTCTAAGTTGAGTATGTGCCTCAAGCCAAGATCGGTCTGCCACTGGTGTTGGGGTGCCCGGCTATACAACAAATTTTAAACCTTTGAGTATATCTAATATAGTACTGCTTAAAATAAGATTCTTATCATAAAAAAAACATTGATCAAAAGGTAAGAGAACGCTGCACAAATAAGTCGTCTGGTCTCAAGTAATTTTTTTTATTTTTTTATTTTTATGGTTATACACTGTCCATATCATTTCTCATAATTGGGTCAACAACTCACTACAATATATTGGATCTTGCTCATAATATCATAACGTTATGAGTGAATCCATTCATGTAGATATGATCGGGGAGGGGGTAAGGGGGAAGGAAATAAGGGTGATGTGTTTACGGTTCTGAATAGAGCTTGAACCCGTGAACTATCTAAACCAACCCACGAGACCAATTGACTCGAAACACATGACAGAACTGTTTATCTTCCTATAAAATCAACGCACAACTCCAAGCCAAGTACACCAATACAATTTCCATGTCTAGTCACATGACTTTAATGGAAATTTGTGGGCAGAGAACAAGCATTTTTCTCATTATCCATCTTTTGTTCTCTGCTTCATTGCCATTGACATCACAGGCATGTCATCCATTGGACAAAGAAGCATTACTGGAGTTCAAATCTAAGATCACAGCTGATCCTTCAAATCTGTTACGTTCATGGATACCTACCACAGATTGCTGCACAGCTTGGGAAGGCATTGCTTGTGACGTCTCTGGCAGAGTTGTGAACCTCGCTCGGCCTGGCCTTTTTTCAGGCGATGACTTTATCGTCGACACGTCTGTATCTGGAATTTTATCCCCTTCTCTTGCCAGACTTTCACTTCTTCAAGTACTCGATCTAAGTAATCTTAAGGACTTGAGGGGTCAAATTCCACCTGAATTTGGTAAATTATCACGCCTGACGCATCTCTTCCTTGATTCAAACAGGCTCACAGGATCCATTCCGCGTACGTTCGAGTTCCTTCACCAGCTGAAGAAGCTCTATCTCAGTGATAATAATCTGTCTGGTTCTGTTCCATCAACTATTTTTTCACATCTGGCTTCTCTTTCAGAACTTGGCCTTTCGGGTAATCAGTTGTCGGGTTCCATTCCATCATCTATTGGCAACTTGATCTCTCTAATCAAGCTAGATCTCCATGAAAACAACTTCTCTGGTAGCATTCCAGAACCATTTGGAAAGCTCAGCAGCCTGCAATATGTTGATCTGTCGTACAATCAGTTAACGGGAAGCATCCCGAAATCAATTGGAAGCCTGTCCAGTTTAGTCCTATTGTATCTGAATCATAACCAGCTTACTGGGAGCATTCCAACTTCTATAGGTGGCCTCAGTTCATTGCAGTTCTGTCGTTTATCCGAAAACAAGCTAACTGGCAGCATACCATCATCAATTGGCAGCCTTCCGAAAATCCAGAGACTAATATTTGAGAACAACAAGCTTACAGGGAAATTACCAGCAACTATTGGAAATCTCACCACTCTTTCGGAAATATTCTTTGCAAATAATCGCTTTACTGGAAAGACACCATCCAGCTTTGGCTATTTACAAAGCCTACAGACACTGGACTTGTCAAGAAATCAACTAAACGGTCCACTTCCTCCTCAGCTTTCTAAATTACAAAGATTACAAGCACTTGATCTATCATTCAATCCTCTAGGACTCGTGAACATTCCTGAATGGTTTCAAAAGCTGAAACTTTTCCGGCTCTTGTTGGCAAGAACTGGGATCACAGGAAAGCTTCCGAGTTGGTTGGCATCGTCATCTGTATCGGTACTTGATTTGTCAAGCAATGCACTGACAGGGAAATTGCCCGCCTGGATAGGAAACATGACGAACCTTTCATTTCTGAATTTATCAGGCAACGGCTTCTATTCGACGATTCCAAATGAATTTAGGAACCTTTCCCTTCTAATGGATCTCGATCTTCATTCCAACAAGTTTTCAGGTCACCTGAAAATCATATTCACAAAAAATTTCCAAGATCCTCTTGGTCACTATAATTCCATTGATCTTTCTTACAACATGTTCACTGGACCAATCGATGAAAACCTTGGAGATGAACCAGCCATGGCTTCTATAAGATCATTGATTCTGTCATATAATCCATTTGGAGGAGAGATACCGAAGTCATTGGGAAAATTGAGTGAATTGCAGTTGCTTAAACTGGTAGGTAATGGACTTTCAGGGAGGATACCTCTGGAGCTTGGCAATGCTAAAGAGCTAACAACACTTTTGCTTAAGCATAACAATTTGAGTGGTACAATTCCTCCAGGGGTTTTGAACCTCAACAAAATTCAAGATTTTGATGTTTCTGGAAATCGATTAAGTGGGAGAATTCCACCCCACAGGGCTGCTATTCCTGTATATGCATTCAAGAACAATCCTGGATTGTGTGGATCTCCACTTCCTCCTTGTAAGCACTCTTGAGATCTTCTATTGAAGTGCCTTAAACTTTCCTTTTCCTTTTTTTCCTTTTTCTTTATCTGGATTTGTTATATCTCAAAATTGAATCCAATTTGTGAAGGTGATCTAAATGAAAACTTTCTAGAATAGGGACCGAAATTGTAATTTTAACTCAAAACCTCTAATTACAACAGATCACTACTCGACTATTCTATTCAATTCTTGGGTGAAATTAAGCCTTTTTTTCTTTCTGGCTGCAAGAACTTCCTTCCTCTGTCACAAATAATATTACAAGAGAAATCATTAATGATAAAATAATAATACAATTATTATGCATGATCCCGACTATTAAATGTGAACATCAAATAAGGAAGATGCAGGCTCAGTACTTGTTCTTTTCTTGGTGTGAACAGAAATGGTTTATTCCTAAAAAAGAAGAAAGGGTGTTCTCTTTTTGGACTTTTGCCGTTGATGTTTCAATTAAGAATCTATCTACTTACACCCCACTATCTCGTAGTTTGCAGCCTCTGGCTTGACGTCATTGTCCTATTATTCTTAAGCTTGCTTGTCAGTTGCCTTCATGATTTACTACTTGTTACATATGTAAAGCCAAAACGCTTTTATTCCACATTTCTGACTCAAAAGAAATGTTTCATCAAGGGAAAAATCTTCAAAACGTCCTTGTACTTGGGAAATGTCCCAATCCAATAATGACACGTGGCGATGTGATGTTTTTAGGATTACTGATGCAAATATTTTTTGTTAATTGCATTTTGATCCTACAGAGGAATAATGACGAATTTACCCTTCTGATGCAACAACTACCAAAGACTGGCTGATTTGATTTTGTGCGCGGCCCGAGGCCCTGATTTGAAATTTATTGTTTTTTTTATTTTATGAAAAAATTGTGTACAAAGCAATATAATATATACCATACATGATATCTTTTTTATTTTTTGTTATAAAATGGTTGTCATTTTACATAAATATAATGATGATTACAAAAGTGCTATGAGATTTGAATTTGTGCGGATTCTCAAGGCACAGTTGGCTGATTTGTCTATTTTTTTATTAGTTTATTAAATTGTGTATAAGCAGTAGTATAATCAGTACCATACATGATATATTTTTGGTTATTTGCCATAAAATGGGTGTCATGTGATGTAAATATAACGTTTCACATGTTGAAGTCGATATTAATAAACAACATTTCCCACTATCACGTATTTCAACTATGTTTTTATATAATTTTTTGATTTTATTGGATTGGGACGTTTCCCAACGTTCAAAGTACAAGGACGTTTTGAAGATTTTTCCAATTGATAATAGCTATACTAGGATAAAAAGTTGCATTTAATTCGATATGAAATAGACAATTAATCTGAAATGAAATATAACCACTAATAATAAATGTGACAATACTATGCAATCTGAAATCTAATGATATAAATCAAAATGCATAGTTAAATATTGAAAGGTAGAAGAAGTAGAAAAAAGCTTGCAAATAGTCAGGAAAAAAAACGTATCCAAAGCTTATCTTTTGTTTCCTGAGTGCAAAAGCTTATTACTTGAGGTAAAAATTGGTATGTTAAATTAATCTCTTCTTGTATATATTATTTATCTATTATTGATATTATTCCTCTTAAGTAGAGAAGAATTGTACATATTTTGCATACAAACATTGATATATTTCGTATGTTTATTAATAGTATTGATTTATTGAAGTTTAGTATCACAAAATATAAAAACTTCACCGTACAGTATTTTACGTATTTTGCATACAAACACTGATATATTTCATATGTTTATTAATAGTATTAATTTATTAAAGTTTAGTATCACAAACATAAAAATTTCACCGTAAAGCATTTTACGTATTTTACATACAAATGCTTATATATTTCATATGTTTATTAGTAATATTGATTTATTAAAATTTAGTATCAGAAAACATAAAAACTTCACTGTAAATTATTTTACGTATTTTTCATACAAAACATGATATATTTTGTATGTTTATTAATAGTATTGATTTATTGAAGTTTAGTATCATAAAACATAAAAACTTTATCGTAAATCATTTTACGTATTTTGCATACAAATGCTTATATATTTCGTATGTTTATTAGTAGTATTGATTTATTGAAGTTTAGTATCATAAAACATAAAAATTTCACTGTAAATTATTTTACGTGTTTTTCATACAAAACATGATATATTTTGTATGTTTTTTGATAGTATTGATTTATTAAAGTTTAGTATCATAAAACATAAAAACTTTATCGTAAATCATTTTACGTATTTTGCATACAAATGCTTATATATTTCGTATATTTATTAGTAGTATTGATTTATTGAAGTTTAGTATCATAAAACATAAAAATTTCACTGTAAATTATTTTACATATTTTTCATACGAATACTGATATATTTCGTATGTTTATTAGTAGTATTCATTTATGGAAGTTTAGTATCATAAAACATACAAATTTTACCGTAAATTGTATTATGTATTTTTCATACAAATACTGATATATTTCGTATGTTTATTAATAGTACTGATTTATTGAAGTTTAGTATCACAAAATATGAAAACATCACTGTAATTTATAGTGATTTTACATGTTCTCAAATTGTCTTTCTCTAATAAGTGGATGGTTAAAATTTCGTAAATGAGAAATGTTGAGCCGTAAAACACATATTTTTTACTAAAATAATACATATTTTATATATTTTCAGCATTTGGAAAAATGAACACCAACGAGCCTATACACGAAAATACAGAATCAGACAGTGATGATAATATTTCAGCACTTGATGATAATGAGGTAGAGAATTTAAAGGATTTAAGTGAAGAAGACATCCTTACTCGTACTTTTCAGTCCGAAAATGAAGCATATTTATTCTACAACCAATATGCCCGCGTGCACGGTTTTAGCATTAGAAGGTGTACAATAAAAAAAGACGACAATGATCAAATAGTGGTCAGATTGTTTACATGTTCTTGTGCCGGTTTACGAAGGAAAGAGTTCATAGAGATGAAAAACAGGCAACGGGAACATAGGGGCTTGACAAAATGTGATTGTAAAGCACAACTTCGGATCAAGTTGAATAGAATCCGTAGTTGTTACGAGGTGACCAAATTTGTGAAGGAACACAATCATGAATTAGTTCCTAGCTACGGCGTCCTAATGCTCCGTTCTCATCGACGTGTAGATGATGGTCGTAGGGATCAAGCTCATTCTCTGAATCGTGTGGGAATAAGCTCCAGTCGAACGTATGATCTATTCACACAGGAGGTAGGTGGGATGATGGCGTTGGATTCGCTAGGAAAGATCTTTACAATATGATGGATCGTGACAAGCGAGCAGAAATTACCATAGGTGATGCCAATGTTGCATTAGGGTATTTGCATGGTAAAGCAGATTCTGATCCGTTCTTCTATTTTAAGTACACAGTTGACGAGAATAATCGATTGGACAAGTTGTTCTGGACCGACGGGCAGTCGAGGGAGGAGTTTGAAGTATTTGGCGATGTTTTGATATTCGATGCCACTTACAAGACTAATTCATACAAGTTTCCATTAATTATTTTGGCTGGGATAAACAATCATCAAAATACATGTATATTCGGTGCTGCATTAGTTCAGAATGAGACGATTGAATCATATATATGGGTGTTAAACACACTTCTCAATGCGATGAACAACAAGAGACCGGTGTCCGTGGTAACTGATGGAGACAAGTCGATGCATGCCGCAATTGAGGAAGTGTTGCCGAACGCTCGCCATAGGTTGTGTATGTGGCACCTTGAACAAAATTGTAAAAAGAATGTGAAGATACACGGATTTAGTGGTGTTTTTGATTATTTTCTTAAAGTAGATTGTTCGGCAACTGAATTTGAGAACGCTTGGAGGAATATGGTTGTCCACCATGGTCTTCAAAATCATAACTGGATATCCTAAATGTATCATACAAGGAATATGTGGGCCGAGCCATACCTTCGAGGCCATTTTTTCGGGTGGGTAAAAAGTACCCAATGTTGTGAGGGGATGAATGCATTCCTCAATAGATACTTGGGAAGCAACAGAAGGTTGATAGACTTTGTCAGAGACTACCATAGAGGGTTAGAACGTTTTAGAGTGAAGGTTGTGAATGAGGAAGTGAAGACAAACCACACGTCGACCGTGCTGACAACTGAGTTGCAAGAACTCGAGAGACATGCATCATTGATTTTCACCCGACCAGTGTTCTTCAATGTTGTGGCACAAATTAAGATGCAAGCTTTATTGTGGAACGTTGAAGTAAGTGACAATGGTTTAGGTGGTCGTACTTATCTAGTTGCTGATAGTGCGAGAGAAGGTTTGTTACGTTTTGTGACATTTAACACAGTTACTTTGGACATCGCATGTGATTGTTTGATGTTTGAGTCTACTGGGATACCGTGCAAGCACTTGATATACGTGATGAAATGCGAAGGCCTTGGTGAGATCCCATCAACTTGCATCAATAAACGTTGGTCCGCAGAGATAAGTAAAGACCTTCGCGAAAAAGGTTTGAAAACTTCTTCCACCAACGAAGTTGAGATTGCAAGGCACGGGGACCTTACATCGAAGTCGACTCAAATGAATTTTTATGGGAAAAAGACGAAGCAAGGTTATAAAGAGGTGAATGAAGGTGTTTTAAAACTAACTACTCGTGCCAAGGAATTGTGGATGATGGAGTTGAACGAAAACAATGCCGAGCCTGATTTGTCACAATCTACCCAAGTTGATGTGGAAGATCCCCAAATTGCACGGCCTAAAGGAAGGATGAAGTCCCAGATCAAACAAGCACCAAGACATTGTTCGAAATGCCGGTACATAATTCATCAATTAAATTATTTTAAGGCACATTGCACCAATATATATATATATTTATTTATGAGTTTCACTAATTATTGTTAAAACATTGCAGGGGAATTGGACACCAAGCTAACACATGTAAAAAACAACGCAATCCTCGAACATATGATACGCCTAACCCTTTAGATGGCTTAAATAATTATAGCCACATGAACCAAAATTTTTCCTTTGGAGGCACTGCGATTGGAAATGTTAGTGGCAGTGGTGTGGGCTATGATAATACTGTTGGTGGTATGGGATACGGATTCATTGGAAGTAGCCAAATTGGTCAATTTTTCGGCTCTCAAAATAACAACGGGTCTTCGAGTTCATCCTATCATGTTACTAATAACCATTTTCGTGTTTAGATGTACTAATTTATATGGTATGATATCTAATTTACAAATCTATGTAGATACTTTACTATAAATCGTACAAATTTTATAGGTGTCCCGAAATTTCAATTTTCCTCCCAAAATTTCAAGATTCTCTTATTTCAAATCTTTTAAGTTCTCTCCAAAATTTTCAAGTTCCCTCATTTAACTCAAAAATCCATCTATAAATACTTCTAAACCACAAGTTGTTTAGATATTTGCATTTTTATTTTCACAATTAAAGAGACAATCTAAGCATGGTAAATGTTACTTTTAAGCAATGATTTTTTGTTTTTGCTTTTGCCCTTATATTTCTTCATAGGTTTACACATTCATGCAAAAAAACTTTCAGATTCTTGAATATTTGTTCTTTTTTGATTTATTTGAGATATGTTATGTTTACACCTTCATGGGTTTATAGTATTTGAGGTGTTCTTTTTTGTTATTTGTGCATATTTCACTATATTTCAACTATGGTTTCCAGTATTTCGGTGAAATTTTTGTGGTTATTTCGATTTTAGCTTTTGCCATTATATTTCTTCATGGTTTATACCTTCACGCATGAGAATTTTCTAGTTCTAAATTGTTTTTACTATTTTGATGTATTTGAGGTATGTTATGTTTACACCTTTATGATTTACTATATTTGATGTATTTGAGGTGTTATTTTTTGTTGTTCATGCATATTTCACTATATTTCAGCTATGTTTTGCAGTAGTTTTTTTTTTTTTTTGGGTAGATATCATTTATTGCTTTTTCTTGTATATTTGTTCATGGGTTTATACCTTCATGCATGAGAACTTTCTGGTTCTTAATTTGTTTTACTATTTTGATGTATTTGAGGTACGTTATGTTTATACCTTCATGGGTTTAAATTTTTTTACGTATTTGAGGTATTATATTTTATTATTTGTGCATATTTCATTCTATTCCAGCTATGTTTTGCAGTATTTTTTCTAATTTTTTTGTGGTAAATATCTCCATTCATGTGTTTACAGTAAAAGAAGTATGTCAATTACAAGTCATTCCACTTCAACCATTGATTCCACCTTTGAGTGCCCATACAATGGATTATGATGAAGTAGGCGAAGAAGTTAATTGGCATCTGATGCCACTGGCCCATAACTTCAACCATTGATTCTTTATCATCATGCTTGTCAAAGTAATTTTGATGTTTAAGTGAGTGATGTAACTTATGCAATAGTCTATTATGTTTAAGCAAGGTAAATGGTGATATTTAGTATAAATTGTATTGTATTGTCGTAGTTATATTGATGGTTTTACTTTGATGTAATTTATGTAATGTACTATTATGTAAGATAATTTGTAATCTTACTTGTCTAATTCAACTCCAATTGCCTATATCTTTCAAGAGTTTTCCCATAGTATTCAAAAATTCCCTTAGCTTTCTACTTAGTATCATATCACAATACATAGTTGACAAGTCTTTTTGGATATTTAAACTCGTTTTTCATAGCATCACAAGTTCACAAGTTTTTTGGATACCTAAACATTTTTTTTAAATCACAAGTTAATAAGGCTTTTTGGATACTTAACATAACAAGAGATCAAGACCACGTCCTGCTTAAGTTATTTAAATATCATTGCAAAAAATACGAATTAAAATAGCATTGCAAAAACACCAAGGTATCAGGCTTAAGTATTTAAATAGCATTGAAAAAAAACATAAAGTTAAAAAACACTAGTGTCCAAAAGGATTTCCCTGCAAATTGTGGCACTTGGCCTGTTTAAATATTTTAACACTACATCAAAAACATCCCCAAATAAGTACCACCGAAAAAAGGCTTGGTCTCGAAAAGTTTTGGGAATTGGCCTAAAAAAAAAAGCAATGCCTCAAAAAAGTTACAGAACTTGGCCTAAGAAAAGGTCCCCAAAAAAGTACCACCAAATGTTTAAAATTTCTAATGTTCAACTAATTCACCAAACATATACCATAATCATATCAAATTGAAATTGAAATTGATTGGTCTAGCTGGATTGCTCAAATTTGCCCAGTGCCGCCAAAGATAATATGCAAACTCCTTGCGTTTTTTTGCAAAGTCGTAAGGATCGGCTAGATGACTACTACCTGGCGTTGTCATCATCATACATACATAAAGACCGCAATCCACCAAACCAAACTGTCTCGGCACCCATGATGGCCTCGTAATTCGAAAGTTAGACACTGCTTGCATTGGCCGGTATATGTTAGGCTCATCTTCATTCAGTAGCCTATCCAAGTAATTTACCTATAAGAAATCAACAAATATGACAAAATAAGCATCCTTGGTATTTTTTCTCTTAATGTAACAATCACGAATAAAGGTATTAATGTGAAAACATATATACTTACCACATTGACAACTTGTTACTCTATAAGAGTATTTGTATGGGGCATTGGACTGGTGTCACAGATCCAAACCTCTTTGGTAAGGAAATCAACGATGCATAAATGCAAGTGTTTGTCCTCAAAGTTAATGGGGATAAAAATCTGCAGTACATTTTTCAACATTTTCAAATTAATATAGTTGTCTAATAAAAATATACATGTAAAATCAGATTTAGTATATAAGTAACACATTAAATGTCAAAGATTACCTGTTGGCAGTCTTTCAAGCATCCTGTGAACCGGTTTTTCCCAAAATAGTAACGGCTGCATTTTCTTAGCTCAATCTGGTGCTCATCATGAAGGATTCTTTGCTGAAAAAATAAACAAAGCAACGTTAGTCCAAAGAAAGTAATAAATTCGTAAACATTTGCTACAAATATGTGCACATACAGAGAAAACAGTGGGCATAAACCACTTGGGCATTGAAGGATTGCGCATTCTAGCCTCCTTAGAAAGTATAGCAATGTAACTGTCAATTATCTACCAATTAAAACAAATATTGTTATTAGTCATCACATATGAATTTAAACAAATTGAAATATCAACACAAACACAGTCACTCAAAGAAATAGACTTACAGAGTTTGAAATAAACCTATCCGGCAACAGTTCATGCATTCGAGCCCTAGTGACATATTCACTTTTCACATTAATGACAATTTCCCTGAAGCATAAACAAAAACAAATTAGTTAATTATATGTCTGAAAGAAAAATGCAAAACATACTCAATAAAAAAACTCACTCCGGATCTTTGGATTCTGAAAACAAAAAGTCATGAAGAATTTTATCATCCGACATCAACTTTTCTGCCATTTCCAACGAAAGACCGGGTGTCAACGATGCTGGGCAACTAGTATTTGTATGACTGCTCAACTGAATAAATGTAGGGAATGAATCAAATGAAGTCCATTTTCCTTCCCCTTTCTCTTTTCTTATGGGGCTACTATCATCGATTTTGGGGATACTGTCACTAACTTCCATGAATAAATTTTTGTACACATTGGGATCCACAAGAATGCCATGAAGATTACTATTAAGGGGAAAGTTGGTTGATGCACAATCTTCAGAATTAGATGGTTGG
The DNA here is from genome assembly GCA_037974665.1 of Ehretia macrophylla. NCBI lineage: Eukaryota > Viridiplantae > Streptophyta > Magnoliopsida > Boraginales > Ehretiaceae > Ehretia > Ehretia macrophylla. Next base: position 64,952,992 of record CM075765.1, read on the forward strand.
ATGAAGTTAATATTTGTAGGATGAATATCTACCAACACATTAGCCCCTAAATCTTGTGCATCCCCTTCAGTCTTTGTGTCCTTAACCTTGTCATTCTCTTCATATTCTTCTTCTTCTAAACATTCTTTAGCATTCCCTTCATCACCATCTTTTTCTTCATGTATGAGAACCCCTTCTGGGGTTTCATTCTTCTTATCATTGCCACCCAAAGGCAGCTCCAATCCGGTGATTAATTGCTTCAATAACTTGTGCGTGTCCATAACTGTATCATTTGACTGCTTACTTCGCAAATCCATCTCTTTTAATCTCGAATCCATCTCTTTCATCCGGCGATTCATCTTTCGAATTTTATTCTTCATTTTTTCATGTCTTTTCTCATCTCAATGTTACAAATTTTCCTGTCAAACCCGTCCAACTCTGACTCAATCTTTTCAACAATAGGGTTCAACACAACACTTGTATCTGGGTTGGAATAACCACTTATTTCCTTGTATTTTCCCAATCTAAGGCTGACCTCATTGTCAGTCCAGTACTTGATGCACGACCTCAAAGAATGTGATGGGTCCATCTCCTCTCGAGGGTTCACTCTTTCAAAGAACAATATATACATAAAATATATAGGCATGTTAGTGTGTATATAACTTAACAAATAATCAAATTAACTTTAAAAATAGTAAAAAAAGACCTGCATACTTACCATAAGAAAAAAAACACACCCACTAACATACTAGCGATTTTTTTCCCTGCACGTATGGACACCACGGGCTAACGAGTCAAGAACAAACTTGGCCCAATTGTATCCCCCTAAATTGTCTATGTCTTTAACAACATATAGCATATCCTTCTTAACGACATGGTCAATAACAGGGTACAACAAATACCCTATGACATACATACAATATAGGGCCTTGAAATCGTGCCCGTGACTGTCACACTTCTCTAATTTACTGGATAAATGGTTTAGTGGGATCACTGTGTCTTGTACAACAAACAATCGCTCAAGTTCTACAATTTCTTTTTCGTCACCATTTGTTGGGATTGTTTTTCCTTTATTCACCAGGCCGAGAACTCGTTCCACATCCTCAGGAGTTACCTTAATCATCTTCTCATGAATTTCTAGTGTCATATTAACTGGATCAAATCGGTCGATCAACCAACGACACAATTGGTGTTTCAGCGTTGTGCATTTGAGGTGGAGAAGTGAACCAAGGCCAATGTCGCGTACTGCATCCTGCTGTTCTTTTGTCAACTTCTCATTTAGTGCCACTATCTTAGACAATGAAAGCCTTGTCTGGATACTCTTCTGCAAAACACAATGACTTGTAATTAGGATTCAAATATGGACAAAAAAGTTTAACTTCAAGAAAAAACAGCTTTGGAAGTAAAATGTAAACGATCCTTACCGTTTTCCCAGTTGCAAGCTCCAGTTTCTTCTTTTTTCTATTCTACCCTTTTTGGCTTGTCTCAAACTTTTTATTGAAAACCGCTTTTTCATCCTCTGGCAACTTTCTCCATTGCTTGTCTAGGACTGACCGAACAGATTGTGTGACCTTAGCATCCGGATTATGTTCCTTGAATTTCATTATCTCTTCCTTCCTACAAAACAACAATGATGCCAATAACCATGATCAAATTTTGTAAAATGAACATATTAACCCAAAACAGATTGTGAAAACAAATCAAACATGTTAACTTACATAAAAAAGTGATACGCCGAGGTAGGCCTCTTATTTTTTGGGGTTGGAGAAGATGACAACATTGTCCTCTTTCGTTTGCTACTACTTTCCCCAACCCTGGAAAATCATAAACAAAAGGAAATAGCGAATAACTTGCATTTTCGATCTATCACAAAGGGACAAAATTCCAAAAACAATATAAAATCCAAAGACTAGTGGTCTATCAATTCAAGAATATAATCTGATCTAATCAAATCAAATCAAAATGATAGCAATTAAAAAAATAAAGAGATTAAAATAAAATAATAACAATTAACTGATCAGAAACTAGAATATCTTAAACTTACATCTTTTATGAAGAGATCAACAGCTAGAGGCCAATGAAACAACAATTGGAAACTGGTCATACGAACAATCAGCCACTAAAATAAATATAATCATGGACATCTTGTTAGGATAACATATAATTGAAAAAATGAACAAGATTAAGATAACAAACTCAACCTCAAGCAAACAACATTTTCTATCATTCAAAGCAATAGTACCATGACTAGGATTTCATCGAATGAAGACAAACACATGCAAACTCAAATGAATGTATAACAGTAAGAATTAAAAAAGTTGGTTGCACCCCAATCATCAAAGAAATAGATTCTAGGATCCCTTTTTACCTCTATAATACTTACAATGTAGAAGTATTCAAATAGTCATATTCAAATCTGTCTATAATACTAACAATATTTTGAAACAGGTAAAAACTACATATAAAAAAGGGATAAAAATAACAAGTGACTAAGAACCCAAAAATTACATAAAAGAATAGTTTTTAAACGATAAAAACTCAAACACCAATGAAGTTACGGCTCGGCCCGCACAACAAGCAAATTCTTACTTCAAACGCCTTCAATTTTTCAAGTATAAAGTAGGTTATCAGTATACATTCTTTCATTCCAGAACAAAGGCACTACTCTGCTATAATGAAACAATCTACAAACTATACACTAAACCGATCAATCGAGAAGCTCAAAATTTCAAAAGTGTTCATCAGTCTAATTACCACAAAGCTCAAAACCTTGTTTTGATACATCTTCAACTGAAACTATACAAGTTTGCCTCAGATGTTATTTGTCAACTTAATTGTTATTCATGCACTAATATCAATAAGAGAAGAACAACCAATCAACTAATGAGCAGGAGAAACATGCATCCAATGGTCAACACGAGCAAAACTTTGACTTGGTCCCCAATATAAAACATATGTCACAGATGCAAGCAACACAATTTCTGGACAATGGAACGAAAAGGGTCATTTTAATCCCTTTAATGACTTTACTTTTTCTTCAAAATTCTTTTCTCTTTGCAGGTTGGGCGAATGAAGAAATTATTCAGTGGCATACAGAAAATGAAAAAATCCCAGACCACGAGCAACTTTATACACGGGATCCAGAAAAAAAAAAAAGATAAATAAAAACAAAAAAAGAAAGGTACCTTGGTGATCTTGATTTTGTTAAAGAGACAAACTCCGATGGGCTGATTGACACTTCAACGTTGATATTTTCTTCTTCGACGATAAGCAATAGAGTGAGAGAGGAAAATGATTCAAATGAGTGTGAAAATGAAGTTCTGATTTGCCTTGGTATGCTTGAGAGAGGAGTTGAGAGAAACAAGGTGACTGAACATGAAGTGCAAGTGAAGAGACGCTGCAGCCTAGGGAATCCGCAAAGGGGCATTTTGGTCTATGCGATTTTTTTATTGGAATAATGGATGGGTTAATAAGGTGATATCAATAGCATATAAGGGCCAAATATGAAATAATAAAAAAGTATAAGGACTAGCCGCCGAAAAAAAAAATCATTTTTAAGAACAACTCTTCATCAAGAAAGAAAATAGTAACAACTATGATCCTCCCAGCAAAAGTGGCCAAGTTACAGAATGCATCGTACTGCTATACTGCTACTGCAGTACTCCTGTCATCTATGAATATACTTTACGAATTAAACGATATTTTTTTTTGTATTTGACGTGTCGTTCTAAAGTATAACTCATATACTTTATCATGACGATTAAGTATTGTTTTAATAAACCATTATTATATGTTAGTGAAGTTGTTGATAGAAGTTATGCAGTATACGTATGGATTAATTTCTCAACAAGATGACTAATCTACTTAATTAATGAAGCTCCGTGATCAAGACAAAAACATGATGCAATAATTTGGTATAAAGTCATTATGTTACAAGACTGTTATAGGTGATATTGTAACATTAATTGGAATATTAGTTCTATCATAGACAATTAACAATCTGTTTCTCTAATTGCTTAGTCAGTTTATTCCACTTAATGTTCCAACATAAGTAATAACAGTAAATAGCAGCGGAAATAATAACACTATAACAGAAATAAAGAATACCAAGATTTAACGTGGTTCAACCGTGCGGTCTACATCCACGGGACCTCCCTGGTCCAACAAACCTGTTTATTAAGAAACAACAAATTACAACATCAATGGACTTACACAAGTAGAGACTCCCTCTTGACCTTTGGCGCCTAGATGAAGAACTCTTTAACGAATTTCGGTTTGGCAAGCTCCCCTCGACTTGAAATGTTCTCTCCCGAGAACTACACCTTCTTCTCCCGAAGAATGAATAAAAGAGACAGTAATCTAATCACTCAAAGACTCAAACAAATCACTCATGTCTTACAGTCAAACAAAACAAAGATGCAACACTTAATACAATAAAAGACTGAAACACAAATCGTGTTGCAACATCACTTGGAATACTAGAGAGAAAAACTCTCTTATATTTTCTCTTGTAGCTCTTTGTTTCTGCCTACGTCTCCTCCATCTTTGCGACCTTTTGCTTCATATAAATACTTAATTGTTGCTGCAGATTGTCTTGGGCTGCAAAAAAAGCCTTTACTCATAAAACCCTAATATTCTTTTCGTTGTGAATATGCAATAAATGTCATTCTTTAATTAGCACAAATCTTCTTCTCATATGGTAAGATACCATAAGATTTTCCTGCACAATATAAAATGTAAAAGTACAAGAATGGTAATATCATAAGTTTTGCAAAACATAGCCAATCAATAATTGGCTTAATAATCTCTAATTAATTAATCAATCGCCAATCAAGTTAATTGACTCAACAATCTCCCCTTTTGGCTTTGTTTTGGCAAAACCCTGATATCACAGTCATTTTAACCTTATGCTACCCAAGTATAACAAGACAGATGCAACAAATGAAAATCCTGGTGCAACATTCAGTAGAACAGTAGTATTAGAACAATGATCAGCGTGTTGCAAATGCAGTGGAACACTGATAGAAATGTATCAGAGTAGAAAATATAGTGCTCCTGTAAAAGATAGCAAAGCAGTAGCAGCATAGCACAACATAATTCTCCCATTTTTGGCCAAAAATTATGTTGTGCTATGTTGCTACTACTTTGCTATCTTTTACAGGAGCACTATATTTTCTACTATGATACATTTCTATCTGTGTTCCACTGCATGTTGCAACAGGCTGATCATTGTTCTAATACTACTGTTCTACTGAATGTTGCACCAAGATTTTCATTTGTTGCATCTGTCTTGTTGTACTTGGGTAGCAGAAGGTTACAATGACTATGATATCAGGGTTTTGCAAAACATAGTCAATCAATAATTGGCTTAATAATCTCCAATTAATTAATCAATCGCTAATCAAGCTAATTGGCTCAACAATCTCCCCCTTTGGCTTTGTTTTGGCAAAACCCTGATATCACAGTCATTGTAACCTTCTGCTACCCAAGTACAACAAGAAAGATGCAACAAATGAAAATCCTGGAGCAACATTCAGTAGAACAGTAGTATTAGAACAATGATCCGCTTGTTGCAACATGCAGTGGAACACAGATAGAAATGTATCAGAGTATAAAATATGGTGCTCCTGTAAAAGATAACAGAGCAGTAGCAGCATAGCACAACATAATTCTCCCTTTTTTTGTCAAACCAAAGGCAAATAATTAGAGGCAAAATATCAGAGCAATAAAGCTAACAACATAAGTGATTAATAACAATAGAAGAGTAATAGAGACATAAATAAGAAATTCTTCAGCAACATAGATAAGGAGGTATCAGAGCAAAGATGGTCCTGGTGCAACAATATAGCATAAATGGAAACATAAATAAGAAAGCATCAAAACAGCAAAGATAATGATCTTGCAAAAGATAGTAACCTAAAGATGATAATCATGTTGCAAAAAGTCATAGCAAAATCAATAGCATATTCTCCTCATCGAACAACAATCAGCACGCAGTAATAGCAATATCATAGTTTCCCCCTTTAACAAAAGAAACCAAAGTAGAAACGCAAAGTACCAGATCAAAAGCCTTAGCAGAAATCAGCAAACACAAACATGGACCCAAAGTAGAGTAGCATAATTTAAACATAGTAAAGTCCCAGAGCATAGCTAAAATTAGTAAAGTATCAGAGCGATAATCATTAAGCAAACCAACATTCAAGCAGTGTATTTGGGGACGAAATCGAGTAGGGTCGGTTGTCCTTGCATCAACGTCCCAAGGTCAGCCATTATCTTCTCCTGAATGACTTTAACAGTGGCTTGATCGTTGTACAGCTCATGAACTTCATTCTGAAGTTGCTGCACTTGTTACAACAATATATCAGTAGTTGTTTCAGAAACTGGTCCAACATTGCCTTTAGCTCGAGGCTCCCCCTGAATACCAACTTCTTGCAAAAACTTGTGAAAAAGATGGAATGGAGGGGACAACTTCACAAGGGAGTCAACCCAGTCGTGGACAGCCTTTTGAGCAATTAAGTAGCCCAATTGTATCAGTTAAGCAACACAATAGTGGAATAAAACAGTTAAGCATGTAAACTGTAAGTCTCATGAAGCAAAGGCAAAGAAGCAAATTGTAAGCAAAATAGTAAAAACTGTAAAACAAATTGTTCAACAATCCAAACCAACAAAAAAAACATCATTGACATAAGCTGCATCAGATTATCCAAAAGCAATTTAGAACCGATGTTACAACAATATTTTCCACAGTATTTCCAATTTGCACTAAATCCCCTGAGATTTCACCCATTTTTTGTTGTTTAAAAAAAAAAAAATTAAAACAGAATTAAAATGCATGATATGTTCAGGAAGCATGAAGTCACTTCAAGAAACTTTACTCATCAATACTCATTTCAATCCAGGATTTAATTAATGAACTATGTGTGTGTGTGAGGCTGAATTCTGAAACAGATAGTTTGCACCATCAAACCTGCAAGGTGTAAAAACTTTTCCAATCAGCTCAAACATACCTGATCGTCTATTCATCTCACAGGAAAACACAATATTTTTCTTATGTCAGCTCATGTTGTAACTGGTAGCTTACACACTGTATTTCTTTTCACATGTAATTTTTCACTGTTTCAGCTCATGTTGCAACTGGTAGCTTTCACACTAATCTCTTTTATTTTGGATTAGGTAGCTCTTTCTAGTGCTTGATAACCACATTATTTCCTTTTTTTTTTCTTCAAGGATGAATAGAATACATGAATGGATTTAGAGAGACTTCTCTCTTTATCCCTAGTCATCAGAAAGTTAAAACTCCTGCATTTGCAGACCATCAAGATTAGTGTCCTCAATCAGTATTTAGTGTGTACAAGGAAGTATGGTTCACTATCTAAATCACAAGTTGAATTGAATATTAGACTTTCAGATTTCTCAAACTTCTTTCAAGCTTCTGTGGCAATCTATGATGCAATATTATAGACTATAAATTCCTAAAACTTTTCTTAAGGTTTCAATTCTCAAAGGATCTAAAGCTTTAGTGGAGATATCTATCAGTTGATTTTCTGTTGCAACATGTTCTAAAATAATGATTCCAATTTTAACAAGTTCACAGATAAACTGATTTCATTCCTTATGCATGACATTTACCCAAAGTTCATCTTCTAAAACATCTTTCACATTTTTGGGTTCTAAGAGAGAGGTGTAGCACATATACCTTACCATGTCCCTATAATTTAGCTTGGGTTTACTTCTAGTTTGGATTTCATCATGTATTGATCCAATCATATCCTATGCAGCATGATTTTTGTAAACTTGAGGCATTTCAGCTTGAATTTCTGTAGTGCTAACTTTTGTTGTTACACTACTTGTTGTAACATCGTATGAACCAATGTCCTCCTGCTCAGTTTCTGTCTCTGGCATTATAACAATATCAGATTTCTTCATTTGTTCTTCCTTCGGTGTTGCAACACTATCTGCAACATCTGCATTCGTCTTACTGGTGCTTCATTCTTTCAACGATTTTCCTGTCTGCTTGCTTAGAATTTCACGCATATTTGTCATGTGTCTAGAGCATCCACTATCAACATATCAAGAGTTAGAAGCAAGGGCTTGTGTAGAAGTATAAGCAACAAAACAGTTCAAATCAGATTTTTTTACCCATAATTGTTTTACCTTCTGCTGTGAAAACATGTGTGAGGATCTATTTTGATGATTTAGAGACTTACCTTTTTATGGCATTCTTTGGAGCCTGAAGCAGTGAGGTTTGATGTGTCTAGGTGCAAGACAGTAATGGCAGATGGAACAAACCTGTTCTTTTTCCTTTGTTGCTTTTGTGCTGTTGCAGTCCATGTTGTAACACCAGTAGTTGAAAGTTCTTCTATGACCTTCTGTAAAGTCGCGACATCTTGTTTTTTGTTGTACGTTTTAAATTACTCGCAAGTGCACGAACTGTATAAAGGTATAGCTTAGGCAAATACGAGGTCGATCCCTCAGAAACTTGTTCAGTTAAGATCAAATTTTAGACTAAGATTTAGACTTCCTAATATAGTTGGAAAGATTGATATTACAGGTTGAGATAAAATAATAAAAGACTAAACAATAAATCTAAATAAGTAAGACAATTAAAAATCCTAAGACAAAAGTAATTAATAATTTTAAGAACAAAAATAAAGTAATACTAAAAGAATATATAATGAATCTAGAGACTTAATAAATAAATTTTATAACGAGAACAATTGATAAATTGAGTGAAATCAATTAAAATAAACTAAAACAAAAAAATATTAGAAAAAAAATAAATTAAATACAAGATGAAGATTAAAAAGTGAGACTAAACAAGTAATCGTAAAAGGCTAAGGCTCGGAATCTACCTTGCTAATCCTAACGTCAACTATATTTGATCATTAATTTTTTCCAAATTAAACTACATGATAATCTCGCAGTCTAGCCTCGTTACCATGGAAGATATCATCTTTTAAGCCCTAAGTTAATGAATCCCAAAAGAATGTTTATTCTTATTTTGCAAAAGAATCTTCAAATCATTAATTGTATCCCAACTAGAAATCACAATTAATATTCGGCATTAAAAATCAAAACTTTCAATTATTAAGATTTATTCAACGCATGAGAGAAACATGATTAAACCCATCTAAAAAATTATCTCAACAATTGAATAAAGAATAAACATTAAACATGAATGATCAAGTTATGGGGAAGAATTAATGCACAAATATAATATCTATTAGAATTAACTAAGGTTTCATCGTCACCTTAGCACATAAATTTAGCCTAACATACTAAAGAAACTAAAATATCAATTCAAAAAAATAAACATTATTTAGATAAATTAAAGTAAAGGAAAGAAAACGTTACAGAGTTTAAACGTGAAGAAACTCTAAAAGCATCCTAATGTCTCTCAGAAGAAGAAAAACTAATAAAACTAAACTAATTTTTTTTCGAATTTCCGCCGCTGCTCTCTGTTGTTTGCTCGTGTCTTTCTTCTGCTTCTCGCTATGCCTTATATAGGCACCAATTCTGTTTGTTAACCGCCTTGACCAATGGGCCAAGGCTGACTTTTTTTTTTTTTTTCATTGGTCTTCAAAGTCCAATTTGGACTTGACTCACGTGAGTCTTTTTGGCCAGGCATTAGTTTAATTCCTTGGTCAACTATTTTTTTCCTTTTTTATATTTTTTCTTTCTTTTCTTCTTTTTGCTTTTCTTTTCCATGTCTTGAACAAATTCTTACAAAAAAAAATTTCTTCATTCTTTTTCATCCAATCCTTCTAGATGTTGCTCCAATTGTTTTTTCATCATCACAACTCTTGATCTGCAACTCCCTGTGATCTTCATAGTTAATTACGTTTCTTCTCGCACGAATAACTTTTTAGCCCTGAAATATGTGAAAAAGCCTCAAATAAGTTATAAACAAATTAATGCCTTAATACTTATTAATTATGCTCAAATTGGATGCAACAAACTCCAATTTAAATATAAAAAATATACAAACCCCTACTTATATCACAACCCCCAATCAGCGTATTGCTAGTCCCTAGTAATTGAAGCGATTCAAAAGATTATTGAAACATAAACATCAAATGATTTTTCTTTTCTTCCCTTAACCCTAACTCAAGGCAATACACCAAGCAAAAAGCTACAATCGTTAGAGATACTACACAAATCATCAACTTAGCATGTGTGAATGAGTTAGCAAGCATAATACCAACTCCTCATCTTCAGATATCATGACTCAAGTCCCCTTTCAGAGAATACATGTCAACTCAATCCTCACAGATATTATCATTCAACAAACAACAACACTCAGAAGATAAAGTGTAATACTCTCAACCACTATATGAGAGTGGAAAGATATAGACAGATAAGAATCTCACATATAAGCATGTATGAAGGAATAGTTAATCAATAAGATATAATATATAGCCTCATGGAAGGATACCAAAAATACTTCATATCACCCTTTTAGAACCATCATATACAGACAATATTGCTATGTAGCCCCTAAGATCAAGTAAGGACTTTTTTAGGACGCAATGTAGGTAAATAGGATATATGTATAAGGGTTAAGGTGAAGTGATGAATGTCAAAAGTGTCTCAAGATTACTTTGAGAAATACTTTCAGCTTTTTTGTTCAATACTCCTTTTCTAGTTTTTTCTCATTCACAACTCCATCAGTCTTTCACTGACTTTATTATTTTTTTTTTTTTCAATTTTTTGTTTTGTTTTTGTTTTTGTACTTTTTTTGTATACTTTTTTCCCTTTGTTTTTATGAAACTAACACTTCCATCACCGTTTTTCCAACCAAGAGAAGACTTCAGTAAAGATATGAAACATCTTACATACGTCATCCTACTCCAAGAAGATAAAATCACTAGTAACAAGAGTAGCCAATGCAACTAACTAATTTAAGCTCATAATCTCCATCAATGCTGAAAGAATGTTCCCAGTTCCTACTTGAAACACTTTGGGGAAACAGGTTTCCGAAGGAAAGGCTAATTTCAAGGCTCAACGAGGTGACTAGCGGTTATGTAAAGAAAAAAAAATTATTATTATAAGGTTCAAAACAAGAAACAAGGCCTAACTGTCATCTCTTAAAGATATACATGGCTTACCCAAAATTTCATGACATCACTTCAAGTATGACATAAAGAATTTTTAGGCAAATAAATGAAAGAATAATGAGACTATTGAACGATATAACATGAGCTTCCGCAAAGGAAAATAATCAGATGGCCAAGAAAGTAACACTCTGCAATAAATGATAGGCTCAAGACTCACAAGGGTTGAAATAGTTTTCACATATTCTCTTCAGGTTATCTCATCATTCAATCCTTCAACAAAAAGTAGTATTGTGTTGCTACATGAATGTGCAAGGAGCTGAGTATGATGACAGTGAATTCCTTTTCACAAAAGCTGTTAATTAACTTAACATACAACTTAAGCTAAAACAAGGGAAAAGGAAGGGATAAACAAAAATAATGATGATTGAAAAATGACTCCTCACCCCCAATCAAAACCAAACATTGTCCTCAATGTTTAAAAATAAACTCTCAAATATATACAACAAGGAACAGAGAGTAAAAATGAATAATGAAAGTGCATGAGAACAAGTAAGCTAAGAAAATAAAGTCTATACGAGAACATACCTGAAGCACTTGATAAGGAAAAGGAAAACAATGCCTTAAATCTGAAACTATTTAGTGAAACCCAAAAAAAAAAACAAGAGAAAGCAAAGTAACAAGAAACAACAAAAAGAATAAAAGATTTTTTTTTTTTTTACTTTTTCCAATTTTATATTTTTTTGTTGACTGACCCTATTTACATCCCCCATACAAAGGCTCCGAACTCTAGGAGGCACTAAAGCCGACTCTATGAAACAATAAAAATAATAAATTAACTAAAACAGAAATAGGAAAACAAAAAGATAGAATTTAAATACCTGGATCCATTTAATGTCAGCCACTACGACAAATCCTGTGAAACTTCAGAAATAGAGTTAACCAAGTACATTAAAAATGCGGAGAAGAGGCCATTAATTTCAAACCACCAACGTACTCAAACCCCGGTCAGTCCCCCATACTTAGGAGGGAAAGCTAGGCATTACGCTTTCAGCCAATGGTTTTACTTTCATAGTATCCATCCTAGTCAACCCCAAGACTTCCATTACACAAGATAATCCATTTTCGAGAAAATGGTAAAGCCCACTATAACCCAGTGGAGATCCAACCAAAAGTTGGGAAAAATAAAGATTGCATAAAAAGTTTTTTAATCCTGATAAACAGGATCATCTACCAGGACCTTTTCGATCTCTGGGTTTTTAAGTTCTAGAAATGGTTTTAATCGTTACCCATTCACTTTAAATATATTACCATTCTGAGGATTTTCAATTTCAATAGCACCATGAGGATAGACAGTTCGCACAAAATATGGACCAGACCACCTAGATCTCAATTTTCCTGGAAATAAATGCAAACGAGAATTATAAAGCAAGACTTTTTGACCAAGCTCAAAAGATTTCCTAAAGATGTTAGAATCGTGCACTTTCTTCATTTTATCTTTATATGACTTGGCACAATCATAAGCATCATTACGGATTTCTTCCAACTCATTGAGTTGAAGTTTTCTTTGAAGAGCTGCCTTATCAAGATCAAAATTTAAAGTTCTGATAGCCCAGGATGGCTTATGCTCTAGCTCAACAGGAAGATGACATGTTTTACCAAACACTAGACGATATGGAGACATTCCAATGGGAGTCTTATATGCTGTCCTATTTGCCCACAATGCATTATCTAATTTCAAAGACCAATCTTTCCGTGTGGGATTTACAGTCTTTTCTAGAATTCTTTTTATTTCCCTGTTAGATATTTCAACCTGGCCACTAGTCTGTGGGTGATAAGGAGTAGCTACCTTATGAGTAATGCCATATTTTTTTGTTAACTGCTCAAGCACCTTATTGCAAAAATGTCTACCCCCATCACTAATGATTGCCCTTGGAGTACCAAATCGTGCAAAAATGTGTTCTTTCAAAAATTTAACAACTGTTCTATGTTCATTACTTCTACATGCTTTAGCCTCTATCCATTTTGACACATAATCTACTCCAACTAGAATGTAAAGATTACCAAAAGAATTAGGGAATGGCCCCATAAAATCAATACCCCAAACATCAAAAATATCAACAATTAAAATTGGGTTCAAAGGCATCATGTTTTTCTTACCAATACTCCCTAATCTCTGGCATCGTTCACAAGCTCTACAATAATCATGCCAATCACTAAATATAGAAGGCCAATAAAATCCACATTGCAAAATTTTAGTAGTTGTTTTCCTAGAGCTAAAGTGACCACCACATGCATGATCATGATAAAAAGAAATAATATTTTGTTGTTCACTTTTAGGAATGCATCTTCTAATAATCTGGTTAGGACAATATTTAAACAAGTAGGGATCATCCTAAAAGAAATGTTTTACCTCAGACAAAAACTTGAACTTATCTTGCTTGCTCCAATGTGTTGGTAGCTGATTTGTAACCAAGTAGTTTACAATATCAGCATACCATGGTGTTTGAGAAATCTGTAGTAGCTGCTCATCAGGAAAAAACTCAACAATAGAAGAAACATTATCATCATGCTCAATCACTAATCTAGATAAATGATCAATTACTATATTTTCTAACCCCTTTTTATCTCTAATCTCAAGATCAAATTCTTGAAGAAGTAAAATCCATCTAATGAGTCTAGCCTTAGCATCCTTTTTAGAGAACAAATTTTTCAAAGCAGCATGATCAGAAAATATGACAACTTTAGACCCTAGAATACAAGATCTGAATTTTTCCAAAGCAAAAACAACAGCCAATAGCTCTTTCTCAGTGGTGGAATAGTTCAATTGAGCATCATTCAGTGTTCTGCTAGCATAATAAATCACATGAGGAAGTTTATCAATTCGTTGACCCAAAACAACACCAATAGCATAATCAGAAGCATCACACATAATTTCAAAAGGCACATTCCAATCAGGTGGTCTAATAATAGGTGCAGAAGTCAATTCATTTTTCAGTCTATTGAAAGCTTCAATATATGCATCATAAAAAACAAAAGGTGTATCCTTACCAAGGAGATTACATAAAGGTCTAGCTATCTTACTAAAATCTTTTATGAACCTCCTGAAAAATCCTACATGGCCAAGAAATGATCTAATTTTTTTTACATTCTTAGGAAAAGGAAGATTAGAAATCAAACCAATTTTTGCCTTATTTACTTCAATGCCTTTTTCAGAAATGATATGACCAAGTACAATACCCTTTTTAACCATGAAGTGACATTTTTCCTAATTAAGCACAAGATTCTTTTCTTTACACCTAGCTAGCACCAAAGATAAATTATGCAAACAAATATCAAATGAAGTTCCAAAGACAGAAAAATCATCCATAAACACTTCTAAAAATTGCCGAACCATATCAGAAAAAATACTAATCATGCATCTTTGAAAAGTAGCCAGAGCATTACACAACCCAAAAGGCATGCGGCGATATGCAAAAGTGACAAATGAACATGTAAATGTGGTCTTTTCTTGATCCTCAGGTGCAATTGCAATTTGATTATAACCAAAATATCCATCAAGAAAACAATAATATGTATGGCCAGCTAATTTTTCCAACATCTGATCTATGAAAGGGAAAGAGAAGTGATCTTTCCTAGTCATAGAATTCAACTTACGATAATCAATACACACTCTTTACCCAGTTTTCACTCTTGTTGGAACTAACTCATCATCTTCATTTTTAACAACAGTTACACCAGACTTCTTAGGTACTACCTGCACAGGACTCACCCAATTACTGTCAGAAATAGGATAGATAACACCCACATCTAAAAGTTTTAGAATTTCGGCCTTTACCACATCTTGCATGATAGGATTTAGACGCCTTTGTGATTCACGTGTAGGCTTAGCATCTTCCTCCAAATAGATTCTATGCATAACAACTGATGGACTAATACACTTAATGTCTGCTATTGTCCAACCTATGGCCTCTTTATGCTCTTGTAAAACACTCACTAATTGACGTTCTTGAGACTTATCTAAATCAGAAGCTACAATGGCGGGCAATGTCTCATTAGCTCCTAAAAAGACATATTTAAGGGTATCTGGCAAAGGCTTTAACTCTAACTTAGGTGGCTCTACTACAGATGGTAATGGTGGTGATGAGGAAAGGGTAAGCGGTAATGGTTTAGGCTGCCACTTATCAACATTCATGAGAGGCACAAAATCTAGCAAAGAATTAACCTCAGCAACAACATTATCAATATCTAAATCAAAACCAAAATGAGCTAAACATGCTTCTAATGGGTCAACACAACTTGACTGCACAAATGCATCATGAACTAAATCTTCAATCATATTAATTTCACAGACATCATCATTATCATCAGGCATTTGTTTACTTATATGGAAAATATTAAGCTCAACAGTCATGTTACCAAAAGAAATTTTCATCACACCATTCCTACAATTAATCAATGCATTTGATGTGGCTAAAAATGGACGACCCAAAATAACATGAGCACAACAAGGTTATCAACAGGCTCAGTATCCAGAACAACAAAATCCACCGGGAAGTAAAAAGTATCTACCTTAATCAAAACATCTTCAATTATACCTCTCGAAATTTTTACTGATCTATCAGCTAATTGCAGTGTCATCCTAGTAGGCTTTAGCTCACCTAGACCTAATTGCAGGTAAACAGAGTAAGGCAGTAAATTCACACTTGCACCTAAATCTAGCAAAGCTCTCTCAATCTGATGTTCTCCAATTTTGCAAGAAATAGTAGGAGATCCAGGATCTTTATACTTAACAGGATATTTATTTTGAATCACTGAGCTCACCTGTTCTGTTAAAAATGCTTTCTTAGGAACATTTGTCTTTCTTTTTGCTGTAACAAGATCTTTCAAAAATTTAGCATATGCAGGCACTTGTTTAATGGCATCCAGAAAAGGTATATTTATTTGTACCTGCTTGAAGACCTCTAAAATGTCACCAACCTATGCACTGTCTTTCTTACTAAGAAGCCTATGGGGAAATGGAGCTTTAGGCACGAACTTTTTAATTTCAGGCTCTATGACTCTAGGATGTGACTCTTTAGGCTCTATAGGTGTATCATGTGATGAATGCACTCTACTTTCATTATGTTCATCCTCAGAGTTTTTAGCTTTCTCTACTTTCCTATTGCTACGCTCAGGAACGGTCACATGGTTATCAGTTTGCTTGCCAAACCTAAGTGTAGTGATGGATTGCACATGCTCCTGCCCTGAATTAGAACTAGATGCCCCATTAATAGCATATTGCCCCTTTGGATTGGGTATGGGTTGACTTGGAAATTTTCCTTTCTCTCTTTCTCCTACTTGTGTAGCCAATTGACCCATCTGAGTCTCTAACTTAGATATAGCATTAGTGTTCAATTGAGTTGAATTTTTCATGTCCTGAATTGCCTGGGTCGTGGTCTGCATGAATGCTTTGAGAGACTCCTCTAGTGATGATTCATGCCTAGACTGACCTGCAAACTGAGGTGGAACCTGAGCATGAGAGTAGTTCTGATTAGGTGGCCTAAATTGATTCTGATATTGCACTGGTGGGACAACTGGGTTACTAGAATGTTGATTTAATTTCCATGAAAGATTTGGATAGTTCCGCAAATTAGGATTATATGTCTCCACATATGGATTAACAAATGGTCTTCTTAAATTATTAAGTGAATTCGCTTGTTCAGCATGACACTCATTATATGTAGGCATAGAAGGACACATTGCAGTTACATGTATAGGACTTGCACAAATAGAACATATTTCATTATGAACATTGTTAACAGAACCTCCTCCATTATTCATAGCTAAGGCATCTACTTTTCTTGTAAGAGCATCTAATCTAGCCTTTATATCTACCTCCTCACTAATCTCATACAAACCCCCTTTCTTTGCTGTCTGAACTGACTTCTCTTTACGGTTAAAGAAATCCCATTGCTGGGAGCTCTCTGACAAACCTTCAAGAAAATTATATGCATCATCCTCTGTTAGACTCAAGAAACCCCCACCATTCATTGACTCTACCATATTCCTACTTGACTGTGTCAACCCATTATAAAAGTATTGCACTAATCTTTAAGTTTTAAAACCATGATGAGGACATTTAATTTGCAAATCCTTAAACCTCTCCCAACTTTCATAAAATTTTTCGTGCTCATCCTAACAAAAATCAGTAATTTCTTTCCTTAAAGCATTAGTTTTATTCATGGGAAAGAATTTTGACAAAAACTTTTTTACCATTACTGCCCAAGATGTAATAGATCCAGAAGGAAGAGAATTAAGTCATGCTTTGGCCTTATCCTTTAGTGAAAAAGGAAATAGGCGCAAGCGAACAGATTCTTCAGAAAAATTTTAAAATTTAAATGTAGTACATATTTCCAAAAATTATTTAACATGCAAATAAGGATCCTCTCTATCTAGACCATGAAAAGTGGGAAGAAGATTTATTACCTGTGGTTTTAACTTAAAATGTGCGGCTGTAGTGGCAGGCAAAACTATGCATGAAGAATGATTGGTAGAGATGGGGTGGAACAACTCCCTAAGATGCTTAATCTCATCTCCCTTTTGACTCATTTTAGATTCTTGTTTTAACTCAATGCTAACTAGCTTGTTTGTGTGATCACGTGCCCAAACTTTCATGCAACACAAATATCACACAAAAAGAAACAAAGAAAGAAAATAAAGAATGCACTTATTTTTTTTTTTTATTTTTTTTTTCATTTTTTTAATTTTTTTTTTCAAAAAGCAATAAAACAACTAGTAGAAGAAAAGCTTAACCAAAAGTCTAAAAACTTATCATATTCAAGTCCCCGGCAACGGCGCCAAAAACTTGTTGTACGTTTTAAATTACTCGCAAGTGCACGAACTATATAAATATATAGCTTAGGCAAATACGAGGTCGATCCCTCAGAGACTTGTTCAGTTAAGATCAAATTTTAGACTAAGATTTAGACTTCATAATCTAGTTGGAAAGATTGATATTCCAGGTTGAGATAAAATAATAAAAGACTAAACAATAAATCTAAATAAGTAAGACAATTAAAAATCCTAAGACGAAAGTAATTAATAATTTTAAGAACAAAAATAAAGTAATACTAAAAGAATATATAATGAATCTAGAGACTTAATAAATAAATTTTATAACGAGAACAATTGATAACTTGAGTGAAATCAATTAAAATAAACTAAAACAAGAAAATATTAGAAAAATAACTAATTAAATAGAAGATGAAGATTAAAAAGCGAAACTAAACAAATAATCGTAAAAGGCTAAGGCTCGGAATCCACCTTGCTAATCCTAACGTCAACTATATTTGATCATTAATTTTTCCCAAATTAAACTACATGATAATCTCGCAGTCTAGCCTCGTTACCATGGAAGATATCGTCTTTTAAGCCCTAAGTTAATGAATCCTAAAAGAATGTTTATTCTTATTTTGTAAAAGAATCTTCAAATCATTAATTGTATCCCAACTATAAATCACAATTAATATTCGGCATTAAAAATCAAAACTTTCAATTATTAAGATTTATTCAAAGCATGAGAGAAACATGATTAAACCCATCTAAAAAATTATTTCAACAATTGAATAAAGAATAAACATTAAACATGAATGATCAAGTTATGGGGAAGAATTAATTCACAAATATAATATCTATTAGAATTAACTAAGGTTTCATCGTCACCTTAGCACATAAATTTAGCCTAACATACTAAAGAAACTAAAATAACAATTCTGAAAAATAATCATTACTTAGATAAATTAAAGTAAAGGAAAGAAAACGTTACAGAGTTTAAACGTGAACAAACTCCAAAAGCATCCTAATGTCTCGCAAAAGAAGAAAAACTAATAAAACTAATCTAATTTTTTATCGAATTTCCGCCGCTGCTCTCTGTTGTTCGCTCGCGTCTTTCTTCTGCTTCTCGCTATGCCTTATATAGGCACCAATTCTGTTTGTTAACCGCCTTGACCAATGGGCCAAGGCTGACTTCTTTTTTTTTTCATTGGTCTTCAAAGTCCAATTTGGACTTGACTCACGTGAGTCTTTTTGGCCAGGCATTAGTTTAATGCCTTGGTCAACTATTTTTGTCCTTTTTTATATTTTTTCTTTCTTTTCTTCTTTTTGCTTTTCTTTTCCATGTCTTGAACAAATTCTTACAAAAAAAGTTTTCTTCATTCTTTTTCATCCAATCCTTCTAGATGTTGCTCCAATTATTTTTTCATCATCACAACTCTTGATCTGCAACTCCCTGTGATCTTCATAGTTAATTACGTTTCTTCTCGCACGAATAACTTTTTAGCCCTAAAATATGTGAAAAAGCCTCAAATAAGTTATAAACAAATTAATGCCTTAATACTTATTAATTATGCTCAAATTGGATGCAACAAACTCTAATTTAAATATAAAAAATATGCAAACCCCTACTTATATCATTTTTGTACAGGATATTCTGACCTTTTGACAAAGATAGTTTTACCAGAAGATTCTCTTCCATGAAAGCCAAGTCATGTATGGTCTCTGCTTGATTTTTGAATGGATAACATGTGATCCAATTTTTTAGTTCCAGAATTCAGCATTTTAACATAACGCTGCATTTGTTCCAATTCGTGTCGCACCATTTGTACTTCCATCAATCTTTCTTCAGCCAGGTTTTCCAGTTCAAACTTTTGTCTTTCCAATTCAAGGATCCTTAACTCCAGTCCCTGGTTTTTCTTGCACACGATCACCTATTTTTCGTACATGTTCTTGTACATTTTCATGACTTCTTCATTATCCAGTTCACCGTCACTGTCTGACTCAAGGCAATCAGATTCACTAATTTCATCGTCTGTTTCATCCAGTACTGCAACAGTTGTACCAGTTTCCTCGTTCAGATTGTTTTCAAGAGATGTTGTAACAACATTGAATGCAACAAAGTTACTGGTATGCTCCTCATCACTCTCTAAGAATTCCTCTGATTCATCATCACTCCAGGTAACCTTCATTGCCCTCTTCTTTTTCTTCAAGGTGTTTGCACATTCAAATTGGATGTGACCAAAACCTCCACATTCATGACATTGAATTTTTTTACCTTTTTTTCTTTCATCAGTTGGTTTGAACTTTTGCTTCTTGAATGTGTCAACCACTGTCGCAACCTGAGGTTTTTGTTCAAAATTTGACTGTCTAAACCCTTTTCTTCGTTTGTCCTATTTTTTCAGAATATTATCAAAATTTTTGGTAAGCACGGCTAAGGATTCAGACATCTCTGTGTCCTTATCATCGGAAGAGGTTATTGCTTCTTTTCTCTCCACATCAGCACAAAGAGCAATGCCTTTTTATTTCTTCTTATGCTTAAACTTCATCTCAAAGGTTTGAAGTGACCTCATGAGTTCATCAACCTTGATTTCATCAATGTTTTTTGATTTTTCTATGGCAGCCACCTTGATTCCAAACGTGGCTGGGAGAGATCGTAGAGTTTTTCTTACAAGCTTAGCATCCAAATATTTTTCTCCCAAAGCAAAAGATTCATTAGCAATGTCACGCAATTTGGCATTAAAATCAGCAATTGTTTCATCGTCCTACATCCTCAGTTCTTCGAATCTAGTGGTAAGCATCTGCAACTTTGATCTTCTGACTGATGTTGTACCCTCATATGTTGTTTGCAAATTCTCTCAAGCTTCCTTAGCAGATTCACTCGTCGAAATTAACTTGAATTGATTCAAGTCAACAGGATTGAATATCGCATTTAGTGCCTTCGAATTCCAACTTGCCAGAAGGTCTTCAGCCTTGGTCCATTCTATTTTAGATTTAGTTGCAATATTACCCTGATCATCTGTTGTGGTGGGAGTTGTCCAGCCAGTCAAGATTATTTTCCACGCCTTCTCATCAATAGACTTTATGAATGCTCTCATTCGAGCCTTTCAGTACGAGTAATTCACTCCATCCAACAGTGGTGGTTTATAGATTGAACCTCATTCACACAAAGTGTCCATACCTATTCCTGCAAGACAACAACTCAAAACTCCCAAGAATCTAACCGAATTAGTTCGTAACCTGCTCTGATACCACTTGATAGAAGTTATGCAGTATACGTATGGATTAATTTCTCAGCAAGATGATTAATCTACTTAATCAATAAAGTTCCGTGATCAAGACAAAAACATGATGCAATAACCTGGTGTAAAGTCATTATGTTACAAGACTATTATAGGTGATGTTGCAACATTAATTAGAATATTAGTTCCATCATAGACAGTTAAGAATTTGTTTCTCTAATTGCTTAATCAGTTTATTCCACTTAATGTTCCAACATAAGTAGTAACAGTAAACAGCAGCGGAAATAATAACACTATAACAAAAATAAAGAACACCAAGATTTAACATGGTTCAACTGTGCGGTCTACGTCCATGGGACCTCCCTGGTCCAACAAACATGTTCATTAAGAAATAACAAATTACAACATCAATGGACTTACACAAGTAAAGACTCCCTCTTGACCTTTGACGCCTAGATGAAGAACTTCTTAATTAACTTCGGTTTGGCGAACTCCCCTCAACTTGGAACGTTCTCTC
This sequence comes from Ehretia macrophylla, assembly GCA_037974665.1. NCBI lineage: Eukaryota > Viridiplantae > Streptophyta > Magnoliopsida > Boraginales > Ehretiaceae > Ehretia > Ehretia macrophylla. Next base: position 64,974,597 of record CM075765.1, read on the forward strand.
CCGAGAACTACACCTTCTTATCCCGAAGAATGAATAAAAGAGACAGTAATCTAATCACTAAAAGACTCATACAAATCACTCATGTCTTACTGTTAAACAAAACAAAGATGCAACACTTAATACAATAAAAGACAGAAACACAAATCGCGTTGCAACATCACTTGGAACATTGGACAGAAAAACTCTCTTATATTTTCTCTTGTAGCTCTCTGTTTCTGCCTACGTCTCCTCCATTTTTGCGACCTTTTGCTCCATATAAATACTTAATTGTTGTTGCAGATTGTCTTGGGCTGCAAGAAAAGCCTTTACTCATAAAACCCTAATATTCTTTTCCTTGTGAATATGCAATAAATGTCATTCCTTAATTAGCACAAGTCTTCTTCTCATATGGTAAGATACCATAAGATTTTCCTGCACAATATAAAAGGTAAAAGTATAAGTATGGTAATATCATAAGTTTTGCAAAACATAACCAATCAATAATTGCCTTAATAATATCTAATTAATTAATCAATCGCCAATCAAGCTAATTGGCTCAACAGTTGTAATAAGCGCAGATTTGGACCATGGAAATTGTTATAGCAGCATAAATGTGCACACAAGGCAAGATTCCAAAGACTTAACTAAAGAGAATAAAATGAAAAGACTTTGCCGAAAGAAAAGAAACTGATAATTGGAACATTTTGTGAAATTGTGTCCTCGTGTTAAACAAGTGTGGAAATCAATTATTCCCAAAGGAGATCGACCACTTTTTTCGACGCCTCATTGCATGACTGGCTTAATAACAACTTGAAAGATCAATCTCTTCAGCGTGGATTTGGCTAGAATGTTATTTTTGGGATAGCCCTAATTTGGCTTTTGTCGAAATGGTGGAATGATACTCTGTTTAAGCATGACATTCACAAACAAACCTCTTACATAGTGCCAGACAGAATTAAATTGGCAGGTGAGGTTAGAGATGCATGGAAGTTTTTTGATAAAATACTTGTGAGTAGAAGAAAGTTGACTGAGATTAGTTGACTAAACCAAGTGTGGGTTCAAACCTTAATATTGATGGGTGTGCTAAGCATAACTTGGGAAGAGATGGAGTTGGAGGACTCTTGAGTCTTGAGAGATAGTACAGGAACTTGGTTGGCAGGTTTTGCAATTAATTTGGGTATTACAACTAGTGTGAGAGCTGAGATTATCGCTCTTTGGGAAGGATTGTACTTCGCAGAATCTCTTAATGTAATTGAGTTAGAGGTGGAGACAGACTCAACTATGGTGCAGAATTTAATCGTTAATGATGCTACAACTTTCGACTCTATAAGACTATTTGTTGAGAATTGTAAGCGGATCTTTGCTCGTCATGAGAAGTACAAATTTGTATATGTTTATCGAGAGGCGAAAGCATATGCTGACTGGCTGACCAACTATGGGCTTCGACAACCTCTTAGCTCTCACAAGATTGATGATCCCCTGCAGCAACTCAAGGTACTCGTAAAAAAAGACAGAAGGGGTGATTCTTCATCCAGGTTCATTCCGGTTTAATTGGTTTTAGATTCCATTACATCCAAAAAAAAAAAAATCTTAGCATTCTCAGCGGTTGACCTACAGCGGCAGTTAATAACCATCATCGAAGCTTCATCAGCGGTGTAAAAGACCGCTATTTCTGTTGTAGTCGAGGTTGCCTTCTCTCGGCATTTTTGTTAGGGTAAAGTGCATCAGACCCCCTTGTACTGTAGCAAAAGTGCACAACACCCCCCCTATAGTTTAAAAACCCCCTGAGTTAGTCCTTATAGTTTTTCAAAAGTGCACAACACCCCCCTACCGTTAAAAAATCCGTTAAATTTAATGGAGAGTGTACTTCACACGCGTTAAGTGAGATTTTTTTTATTTTTAACGAATTTATTAATTAAATAATTATATGAATTCACGAAATTACCATTTTTTTAAAATAATAATAATAATAATAATAATAAAAAAGTCATCTTCCCCAACCCCTCACACCCCACCCCACCCCACCCCACCCCACCCAGCCCCGTCACCCCCTTCCCCAGCATCCCCACACCCTCCAGCCCGTCACCCACCCCCACCCCCAACCTAGCCCGTCACCCCCCACCCGCACTCCTACTGCCACTGTGTGTTGTATGCGTGTGTATTTTTTTTTAATGTTTGTGTATATATATATATATATATATATATATATTCCTTTTTCTTCTTTTTTTTAACCTAAACAAAAGAGGAAATGGCAAAAGAGAGAAATTTTAAAAAAAATGAGGGTATTTACGTCTTTTTTACAAAATCCGTTATATATGACGGATTTTATAATTGTAGGGGGGGTGTTGTGTACTTTTAAAAAAATATAGGGACTAGTTCAGGGAGTTGTTGAACTATAGGGAAGTTTTGGACACTTTTGTTAAAATATAATGAGGTTTGGTGCATTTAACTCTTTTTGTTATAAGCCATTGTCGTTCTTCCTATAGGCAGTTTCTAAAGGTAGTTTAAAGTAACCGTTATCATATAGGTGCAAAGATGGCGGTCTTTATTAAATGCCGCTGTTTGGTTTTTAACGACAGACAATTTTTGTTAATTGCCAGAGTTGTTTGTTTTAACGACGTTATAGATAAACCGTCGTCATATAGGTTCAAAGATGACAGTTTTTTTCTAAATGCCACTATTCTTGGTTGACGGCATTTTATAATAACCGCCATTATTCTTCTCTAGGACAACATTTGTTGTGATTGCCTTTATATATCTAAGCAAATACAAAAACGGCAGTTCGAACTGCCTTAATATCTCTATTGGTATAATAAAATAAATATGATGAGTTTCCAATTTCAGTTTGACTCTTGTTCTTTTAATTAGTAGTAATTATAATAATAACGAGTCCAAATATAAATTAATTGAAATGAATCCAAGCAAAAAGCATCAATGTAAAATGAATTCATTCCAACAATTATCCAAATAAAAACATCAATTTCAACAATTTTCCGAATAAAAACATTCATTTCAACAATTTTTCGAACAAACACTTCCATTCCAATAATTCTCCGAATAAAAACATCCATTCCAACAATTATTCAAAAATAAAAGAAGAAATCCATTCTTCATAGAACTTGGCCAAAATACCCATTCTTCACAAACGTTGGGCTAAGACATCATGTTTACAAAAACTCTTCATGACGGGCCATAAGCTTTGACTTTCCATGGGGTGTTGCGAGAATCAAATTCGCGACCTCTCGCACTCGAAACGAGAATCATACCACTAGACCAAACACTCATTGTTGATTCAGCAATCACCTCTGCAAAATCTTTAAATGCTATTCCCTGTGTAGGTAAGTTGCTGGTACATGATATGCTTCTACTTGACAAAAGGCTCCAATTATTGCCAAGCTTTCCCAATGTGGAATGGGTTGCTCTCTAGACTGAGTCATTTGCGTTCTCCATAGATGTACCATTATTAGCATATCATGGAGTTTTTTTTTCAACATAAAATGATTAGTTATGCTTGTTATTAAGCAGCTTTGCACCCATCCCTAAATAAAAGCTTCTATCCTATTTCTTGATCTCCATTATTAGTCTGTCATGAATTTGATCATTTAGGTATTTTTGGAAAAGCAAACCACTTTATTATTATTATTATTTAGTTGAAGAAAAGCAAACCAATTTGGGGTGTGGTTAAGTGTTTGTTTTTTTTCTCTAAATCTTTTATTAGTTTTTCACTAAATGATCCGATAGTAACCAAACCACACTAATCATATACAAATGAAAGAATTTTACAAGATTTTCTTCTAAAGATAATGTGGCAAAAACATACATATACAAAAGTAAATGATAATAAATGAATAAAATAAATCTCTTTCTATCACCTTAAACTTTAACCAAGGCACATATATATTGGTTATAAACAATACATTGACTTAGCAAAGAAAATAAAAAAGTTGATTTATGCATGACACTAAAAAATCGAATTAAGAATAGAAATCCCTCAACAGTAGCTCATGTTACATAAACAATAAGTAGGTGTTGACCATATATACTTTTTTTGTTTTTGTTTTGTTACAATAGAGATTTGTTATAAAAAAAAAGATTATGTTATCAAAGACGAGAAACAATAGCAACAGAAAACGAAAAGAAAAATAAGAGACACGCAGATTTTACGTGAAAAACCCTTGACGGGAAAAATCACAGGCAGAGGAGGAGCAAATTCACTATATCGAAAATTGGTACAAGAGGTTAGCAAATAGAGTTGGCTACCAAAACCTACTTGACAAACCTAAATACATTACTATATATAGGCTCATAAAATAAAACCTATCGGCCCTCGACCTTCGCTACCACCACAGACCCCTAATTTTTCTCCAAAAATAAGTTTTCACCAAATGGGTCGCACCGCGAACTTTTCGGGTTGGGTCAATAGAATTCAGGCCACCAACTCTAACAGATTATCTGTTTGTTTAGTTTTTTATTTTGTGGTATTACAGAAGCTAAAGTCGTTGTTGGAACTTATAAATTGTAATTATAACAAATTACTACTTGATCATTCAATTTAATTCTTGGTACAATTTTTTCTTTTTTTAGAGTACAACAAAGATCAAAACTGTGATTATCTCTAAACACACTAAGTCACTATTTAACTCTTTCATCCTATTGTTGACAATAAATTTGTTCACCAGTCATACTCTCCAGTTCTCTAAAAGGGAAAGAGGAAGAAGATTCGTAAGAACAATAGAGAGTTCGAGTTGCAACTTGCAATTTAATTAGAAATCTAAAATAGGCAATACAAACACAAAAAATGTGGTCATTTATTCTTCAAGACGCCATGACACCAAAATACAATTTTATCTGGACCGTATAAAAAATATATATAATTTCTCTGTTATATTATATGATCATATGAAAGAAAAAGTTATTGCTCACCATGTGTATATATTATGTCCAATGGACACGCACTAACTGAAAAACAAAAAGAATTAACGTTTTCAATTCAAATGCTATGAAGAAAGCTTATTTGCCGCAACAAATGGCTAAAAGAAGAAAGTATTACAAGTGAATCAAGGATATCTCATCTTGCAAACAGTAACCTTATTCTCATTTGCGTTGAAGCAAGGTGACAAATGAATGCTGGTCATGCAAAATCATGCAGCCTTACGTACGTACTTCATATCGGCCATGCAATTTTGTAGTTTCAATTGGCGGGCGGAGTATGAATAACACATCCCCAACCCCAACAGCCGCCCGGGTTGCCGCCTCCTCCACCACCACCTCCTCCTCCTCCTCCTCCTCCTCCTCCTCCCCAGCCCCAGCCTCCTCCTTGACCACCTCCACCTCCTCCACCTCCTCCTCCTCCTCCTCCTCCACCACCACCACCACCACCACCATTACCCCCGCCTCCGCCACCACGTCCACGTCCACCTCCACCTCCACCACTTCTGCCACCCCATCCATGGCCTCCACCATTTCCTTCTCCTCCACCACCTCCACCCCCTCCTCCACCACCACCTCCACCTCCACCTCTTACTCCACCTCCACCTCCACCTCCACCTCCTCCTCCCCCTCCCCTTCCCTTAGTATTTCCTTTAGCTTGTTTTCTTTTATGTCCTTGCCCTCTTTTTCTTCCCTTTCCACCACCACCACCACCTCCTCCTCCTCCTCCTCCTCCGCCACTACCACTTCCACCTCCTCCTCCACCTCCACTCCCACCTCCTCGTCCACCTCCTCCTCCTCCTCCTCCACCTCCCCCTCCCCCTCCACCTCCCCCTCCTGTTCCTCCTCCACCCTTTCTCATACTCATTTTACTCTCCACCGCAACATCCTGATCATGCAAAGTCGTCTTATTCTCTTGTCCATGCCCATCGTCAACGTGAAAACTCTGCAACAGCTTTCTCATGGAAGTTGTACCATTGAATTGAGCAACCTCATACCTCTCATCATGCAGCCCATCAACCAAAAATGGGCTCAAAATGATTGCAAGAAACAGCAATTTCCCAAATCCCATCTTTGCTCACAAGCTGAGATTGCATAGAGAATGTTCCAAGTCCTTTCCTTTATATATACCCGCAGCTGACAGCTAGGTAGAAAAATAGCCATCAGTTTAAGGCTGCAAAAAAAGGTATGAAGATTACTTGGTAGGCGAATACTAAAAACTTGTGGATCAATTTGTCCCCACCTATGTTGTCGTTGCCTAACGCATGTCAATACAAACATCCTTTACAAGGAATAAATAATTGGATAAGGGAATCGTCACTAGGTTAGATTAATTAAACTATGTACTAACCAATCACATTAATTATCAACATAGCAAGTTCACTTTGTACAACGTATTCCAGATAGACTTGTTAGTAAATTCTCACTTTATCTAAAAGTTTAGCTTTTAAGCTTTGCAGGTGGACGTGATGTTTTTGTATTAGTGGTAGCGAGATTCAAATTTTTGATATTTTGGTACTTTGGGCTGGAACTATATAAAATTACCAGTTTATTTAGATTTTTAAACTGTTAAAGAATGATTTATTTACATGTTGTATAGTTGTAGTATATAACATGTTTCCTGAGCCAAAAAAGCGAAATCTCTTAGAACTCTTTTGGCTCCAATTTATAATTAGAATAATCTTTATGAGTGTTATGATAGGGATAACTCAGAGATAAATTGTTATTCAATTAATTCGTATTTACATCAATTCTCTCATATAGTGTAGACTTCACATGTAAGACTCACTTTCTTTCTTACGAAATAATATTAATTCGGACTGATGAATGAGTTTTTCCTCAAAGATGGTCGTCGCCTGGCTACTGGAAGCACAGCATTATTGCATTACGATATGTGCTTCGATGTCAATGTGTATTTTGGTTAATGCAAATATGCAATAGTTTCCAACTTATCGCAGAAGATAAGTGTGCAACGAGATTTTCAACGAATTATGGTTCATGAGACATTGGGCCATTGGTGTTGTTATTCGACGATTGCATTTTGATTAATGGAACATTAGCATAAACCCACCACGAAAGGATACATTGACACGACAAATTAATTTCGAAAAAAGTATCATATAATGTAGAAGCAACACGGTAATTTAAAATATTCTATTATTTATATAATATTTTTGTATCATTTTACAACATCAATTAAATAAATAATTTAAATAGATTAAATGCCAGTCTTGTGAAAATATGATTTTTTTTTTTTAAATTCAGTTCATCTAGTATATATGCCATGCATGCAAAAATGCTTTTCATGTTATAAATAATTTTGTTCTCAGGAATAAATTTAACTCACATTGTTATAATATCATAATGCAACATGGTTTAAAAGAGTTCAAGGAAGTCTTAATATGCGAAAATAATTTGAAAAAAAAAATAGCTTTTCGTGTTAAGATAGTGCCGGAAGCATGTAATAATCTTTAGAAAAGTTTCGGCGAAATTAATTACAAAAGTTTCAAAAAATAAAAAAAATAATCTTTTAATCTAAAACGTGTAGTGAAGTGTCCAACACGCTTATATAAGTATTAAACAGATAAAACTGTGCTATAAATGTTGGACAAAAACATAACTCTATATTGAAATATCCACACTTCTAACTTTTAGTTGTCAACTTTGTTGGTTAATAAGCAATACGTTATCAGAAAATCGCATATTTGGTTCTATTGTGTGTGTGGCGAAATATAGACAAAAAGATAATGTTTGGTATAGGCATGTGATGTGGGTTCGTAAAACATGGCTTTGGCTTGACGAGTGAGATTTGGAACCGGAGAAGAAGTGTTCACCACGTGAAGAGAAGTGGTCAATGACGACGAAAAACTTAGTTCAATTGACGAGGTGATCATCGATCGTAGTGGTGGCCTTCCACTGGATTTGTAACTGTTCACAGTTAAGTGCATTACAGATAAGTTGATACCATACCCCCATCAACACTGTCATCATTGTTCCATGTGGGAGAGTTTCCCTTTTCTTCAAGCAATTGTAAATTAATCTTTTATGAGAAGTTTGGTCGCAGCAACTTCACCATGCTGCCTCCAAGACATGGTCCATCGCTAGTGAAGGTAAAATCGAATCTTAAGTTTAATATTTTTTACTATATTAAAATTTCGTTCTTATTTAATCTGATATATATGTGGAGATATACTGCTGCACTTTGGATTTACTAATTGGTAGTCAGGTTCCGTCAGATAATTTGATGGTCGATCTCCTCTAACTAAGTTCTTACGTCATCCAAAAGCTTCACCATGCTATCAAAAGAATAAATAATAAATTACCAATCGGTTGGCCAAAAGGAGATTTTATTTTTTTCCTTTTCAATAGAGGCTAATAAATCGTGTGGTTCAAATTCATAACCTGTAATTATAATAAATTATTATTTGACCATTCTTCTAAACTCTTGAGTGTAACAAGAGAATTTTATGATCCTCCCTTTACTTTGCTTTCTAATTTTTTCCAAACTAATGGTACAACGACTATCGATATCTTTGTACATGCACTAATTCAATTATGAAAATGCTTGAATTCATACATAACCTTTAATTTACTTAACACCTTTACCTTTTGTTTCCGAACTTGAAGGGCTCCTTTTCCTTCTTTAAAGACTTCAATTTGTTCAATACATTCTGCTTTAGATAGGAAGCACGTCCACTTTCATGTCATAATGTAATTAGTATTGTGTAACTAACAGCTTCAAGTGTTTCAGAACCAGCAATCATTACCTAATTATCTGTGAGAAAATTTCTTTTCTAACACGTTTTTTTCTTTAAATATAGTCATGTTATGACTTTACTCCATAATGAACGAAAACATATAATACAATAGTAGGGTAAATTACTCACTTAATCTTTATTATTTGTCTTAATTTAATTTTTATCTTTTAAAATGTACATTTTTAGTCTCATATTTTTATCATTTGTATCAACTTAATCTTTATCTTTCAAAATGTACTCTTTTAGTCCTGAATCTTTATCATTTGTCCCAATTTAATCTTTATTTTTCAAAATATATTTTTTTAGTCACGTGATTATTTCGTTAAATTTTTGGACAGAAAAATAATAAAAAACTAACGTGGACCATAATAACAAAAATATTTAACTAAAAAAATACATTTTAAAAGATAAAAACTAACTTGAGATAAATGATAAAAATACGAGACTAAATAAGTAATTTACCCATATCACGTAACGAATATGGCCCTGGTTTTGAACGCAGTAATATATAATCCACCAGAGTATATCATTATATAACGATGCAATCAGTCCACCACAGAGTTTGATATGATGGCTTAATGGCAATTCCCGTCTCCATTGCTCCGCATCAGAAAACGATGATCAATGATTTGTGTTACCAGATTAAGCTTCAATCTCTTTTTTAATGAAAAATTCTCGTGCTTAAAATATTAAATTTAATCCAATATGCTACGCAATGAAGCATCACCTAGGTAACAAATAAAAGTATTAATAGGTTTGACTGGTAATTTTTCATCGTACGAGGTGATTACTTCTTTAACCCCCACCCCCACCGGTCCTCCCACCTAATGAAATTTAAACCACAGTCTATCAATTGTCGAAGCGAAGTTATTTTTGAATTTTGTGATTGCTTTTTAATTGTTGCCAAACATTGACCCTAGTTGAAAAACTTGCAAGCGACACCAACAGGAATAATACAAGCCCAATTTTTTGACTAAAAATGTGCCCTCTGATAGCTGGGCTAGAGTTCTACTTAAACCCATACTCTATAGGCCTGGTTTTCTGTTGACAGCTGTAAAGCCAAGGTCCACTAGCCATGCTAAAGGCCAATCGTCCAATTATATAATTTCAGTGTGGTTAAGTATTTTTTGGTAGTAGAGAATATAATACGCAGTTTGAATCCTTTGGTGGTGAGAATATAAGAATATAAGAATATAAAGAGTTAATTGTATTATTTAATACTTCACACGGTTAGAAAATGATTTATTTATTGTTTTCAAATATCGCTTCACGTGTTAATGAAATTTATTTTGAGCCTTACAAATAAATAATTTTTTTATTTAATTTTAAAATTAGTAGTGACAATGACATTTAAATTCAAAATTATTCGCTAATCTGATTTTGATATTATATTAATTTACTATTTCATCTAAACGATTAAGCTACTAAAGAATTTATTATATTTATTTATTATTGTAAAAAACTGAAACAAAAAAACATGCCGAAGATTTGATGATTTGTGATGATCAATTTAAATATATATATCGACTTGAAAAAAAAAAGTTTGAACGATAACATAATAAAATATAAGGGATGATGTAATGCCTGTATTTGGCAGCTAGCCTTGACTTAATTAAATTAATTTATTGGGAGTAAGATTTGACAATAGAATTTGTATTAGGTTATGTCTTTTGTTAAGTTTGTAAGTTATAACAATCCGAACATTATTTTTATAACTTTTAAATCTCATGAGATTAGCTCATATTACCTATTTTAATGAGTCAGTTATGGAAAAATGTGGAAATTGGTCAGTTGTTTAGCTCTAGGGGGTAGTTGCTAAATACAATAAATCCTACAAGCAGTATACGTAAGATTTTCACAAAAGAAAAGAGACTTCATTCTGAATAAGAAAAATAAATAAATAAACTTCCTCTCATTCTACTAACCGCATGCAGCTGTCCTTGACTCCAAACCAAAATTAAAAAAAAAAAAAATGGAAATCAGGTAGCAATCTTCGGGGTGGAGACTTTGGCCTTAAGGTTATCACTTTTGGCATCTTTAGGGCTTTGATGCGATATTTGGGATTTTGATAAGGTATCATTAGTATAAAGTAAGTAGGACAATTCTAAAATTATTTTCGTATAACACCCCTTTTGATTGTTGTGAAAAGAAAAAGATATTTTATGATGTTCATAGTATGAATAGTGTATTATTGATTTATGTTGCATCAATATAAATTATTAAAGTTATCGATTCATGTGCTAAGTTATAAATCCTCATGTTTTATAATGTTTGAAACGATCTCATATCCTCAATTTATGTTATTTTGAGAAGAATGGATTAAATTTGTAAATTTATGATTTCTTAAAATCCTTACTAACTTCATGAACAATTAATAAAGTAAAGAAAGAAAAAAAAAAGAAAATCGAATGCACTATTGAACAGTGATTCGTCACTGTTTTTTCAACAGTGAACAGTTACGAATCACTGTTGAATTGACCTTTTATTGTTTTATTTAAATGTTGTTTCTCTTTCTAAATGTTTCAAAACCAAGTGTCAAATCCTTTAGAATATATTCTTTTGCTAAAGAATCAAACAGTGATCAAAAGTTCCTCTTACTACTTTACTAAACGGGAGAATAACTTTTTAGTCCCTGAGTTTTTACATAATTCACCAATTGATCCTTAAGGTTTGCAAAATGCCCATTTTAGTCCTTGACGTTATTAATTTTAACAGTCAAACCATTGACTTTTTTTAAATGACTACATTACCCTTACACAAAAAACTTAAATTACTTAATTATCCCTTATAATTTAATAAATTTCTTTTGCATTTTTTTCCCATTCCCTTTTTCTCCCCCAACCCTTCCCCCACGCACCCACCACACACGGTACGCACACACAATACACCAGTAACACATGCACACATGACACAACCACATAACACACAACACACACTAGTAAGACGCATACATATACACAATACACACACGCATACACATACACAACACATACCGGCAATACACTAACACACATACATGGCATACATCCCAAAGACACCAACGCACACACCACACGCATACATGTTGTTGGTTGTTGAGGATGATGTAAGATCTGTAGACGAGGCAATCGCGCTCGACGGCATCGTTAGGGTTTTATCAAGGGTAGGTAGGGGTTGGGGTTTCATAGGGGGTGGGTGAAGGTTGTGTTCCTGAAACCAAATTTGCCCCAATTATTCCTCATATATGGGTTAGGGGTAGGTGGTGGGGGGTTGGGGTCCTGGGAGGTTGGACCCAAAAAAAAAAAATGAAAGAGGTAGGGGAAAGGGGTAGGCTTATCGGGGTTGGAGGGGGGAAGGGGGTAGGAAGGTCTTTTTATTTTATTTTTCTCAAGGGTATCTTAGAATTTTAATGCAATCAAAGCATTGATCGTTAACTTTGGTTTAACAGAAGTTAAGGTCAGGGACAAAAACCTCAGGGACCAATTGGGGAATTAAGTAAGACCTTAGGGATTAAAAAGTTACTCTCCCTTTACTAAACGTTTCACGGTAACAAGTCACAATTCTTTTAGGTATTATTTTATTTAATATTTTAAGAAAGAAAGAATTTAGATATGTGGTTGACTATTATATTATAATTTTTAAGTGTATGAAAAGGTTACAAATGTCTTATATTATGTCGAAAATATAAGAATCAAAGTTTGGGACCTAAAATATATTTGTATTTATCGCATAATTTATGTTGTCTTATTTAGTACATAATATGAGATAATAAATTTCGGACCCTTATGCCATATACTTTTGAGGTCGTGCCTCTATGTGCTCTCGGTAGTGGGGATCGTACACCACTCTTTGGGTAGTATACTACTGCTTCATTTGAGACTTCCGTTTACTTTTGGTGATATGTGCGACAACAAACCACTTTTTGTATTCGACCCGTGCTACCAGGATTGTAGCATCGACTATCCACCTCTTTGAATTTTGACTACGTTTTGTTATGCCATATCTTGGGTCATTTCGTTCTTCGTTTATTTTGACAAATAGTTATATGTACTTTGTATTTTCGATAAGTAATTAGTACTGACAATATATTTTTGATAAGGGATGGTTCGCATTCGTCTATTTTAGATAAGAAATTTTCCACACTTCATTACTAAAATTTCTTTTGTACATATTATATTTATGTTTGTTAACACTATGTACCATATATATGATATTCATTTTTTATAATAGTGTGATACTTTATTATTTTGGGGGTCGTACTACTTACTGAGATTATTATCTCACTTCATAGCTTTGTTTTCATTGAAATCTATATTTTCGCAGATGGTGATAAATAAACGCTTGGCTTTGGGTTGTAACTAGACTCCGTTGAGAGTAAGCAACTTAAGCAAGAGACCATCTAGAGTATAAGTAGTGTTAGATCTCTTAGGATCTTTGAACTATTTAAGAAATTACTTCGTTATGGACTTAATTTTGTTATTCGGCTTCATTTAAATCTTTTCAGTAAAATTATGTATCCTAGTTGGAGACTTATGGTTGGCTCATACAAATTTCGAAGCAAAAGAGGTTTATGGTTGGCTCATACTTAAATGCCATCAACTTTGTCTTTTTACTTAAGGCATCTGCGTCTTCGTTGATCCGTCCAAATTAGGGATGGCAATGGAGACAGGGATTACGGGTACCCGACCCATCCCAGCCCCAAATGGGACGAGGATTAAGGCGAGAAACGGGGAATGGGACAGGGGACGAGGATCAACTTTTAATCCTTGCGCGGGGGCGGGGCGGGGTGCGGGGATAAGCATTTCTCGCCTCGCATATATGGATAGTTATTTTTATTATTTTAGTATTATATATGTATAAAAATTATACATATAAAAGTATAAAAATAACATTAAACAAAGTATTATAAATAGAGAAGAAAAATTAGATTATTTGAAAGAATTTTATATATAATTATTCTTAAAATCACTGTATGTCGTAACTTGAGATTTGCTATCATTTGACATAAATACTACAATTTTACTATTGTTCATAGTGAATTAAGAGATTTGTTAGTTATTTCAGTTGCACTTCAAAAAGCTTCAAATAATATAACTAAAGATGAATTTTAAAGAATTGCAACTAATATTATATGTGACATGTGATAAGAAAAAAAATTATAATAATTAATGCAATTTCACTAGCACAAAAAAAAATATTCTTTTTCAATTAGAGTTCTCATACACAATGGTTAAGCCAAAACTTATTTTAAATATTTGAGACTCAATTACTATAATATTATTTTTACTATTTAATTGCTAGAATAATTAATATTAGACTTTATTTAAGATCTATATTTATATTTATCATTAGTATAACTTTAATTTATATTTTGAAGTTGAATGATTCAAATTAATTATAATTCTTAAGGTTTAAAAAGAAAAATAAAAACCCCGCGAGTAATTCTCATTCTCCACAGAGATTCGGGGGCGGGGGACGGGGGTATAGAATGCAGGGACGGGGCGGGGGATGAGGGAGCTTTTTGAGTGGTGGGACGCAGCGTGGGAATAGCTCCCCCTGCCCCTACCCCACCCCACCCCACCCCATCTCACCCCATTACCATTCCTAGTCCAAACTTATGTAGGAGTTTAAATTTGACTGAGTTTACTACACATCATGATACCAACAACTTCGAAAAAGTCTCTATTTGAAACCTAAAAATTTCAAACAAGAGAATAATTAATTTGAGAAGAGAGGTATATGAATGTTAGAAAAGTCTAACATCACTATTAATTCCCCATTTGGCTCATTTGATAAACTTCTGTTTAAAAATTACGTCGAGAAAATTCACGCTTCACAGGTACTCAAATTCTAGAATTTAGAAAATATTGGTGTTCTGCGTTTAAAACTATTTCAAGCACAAATTTTAGAGCCTAAAGTCAAATACTCGTTGGGAGAAATTGTACTTAGAATTTGAAGTACGCGTGGACTTTTAACTACATCTTTTAATGCATGCGATTTCATTAGTGTGAAGTCTCCCTTTTTTTTCCTGATCCTTTTCGTTTCCTCTTTCTAAAAAGTCTTACCACATTACTTGTCGAAGCCAAACTCATCCCCGTCTCTTGTTTTTACACATATATTCAATACGTCAATTTCCTTTTAAAATGTCTTGTTTCTGATGTTGCATTGTCGAATTCCAAAAGGTCAATGCATGTCATCTTTAACATTAATATTATCTTGACGAATTACTTTTTTCTTTAATATTTTTATTTGGGACTACGTATACGTAGACGTCATTGTGCATTAATAAATTTTTTTTTTTTCTATTTCTTTCTGTCTTTCTTACTTTTATCTATGAGAATCCTGACCCAATGTTATTCATATGTGCTATCGTGGTCGATTTACCACAAGAATTTAATCATCATAACGACATATATGATGAATCATAAGCCAAACCATTTGCAAAGTACATGTAAACTGATTTTGCCACCATTGCGCATTGATCTAGCGGTATAGCTCTCGCTTTAAATACGAGAAATTTTGATATTCATTTTCGTATATAATATTTTAAATAATATAAAATAATTTCTTGTAGTGCCCTTAAATAAATAAATAATACAAAATTAATACTGATTTCGACCGTCTTAGTCTGTAACATCATAAGATTAGTGCACTCTCTAATTAACCCGATTAATAATTAGTTTTTGGTGTCTCATCACGGAAGTATTCTGTCCCTTGAACATAACGCAAATGGTATACTTGCAGTGAACCTCAACTAACGTATATCAGGGATATTACACGAGTAAAAAATGAAACTGAAGTGATGATGCGATTGTTTAATCTCGATACAAATAGTTTATATTATTTAATTATAATTACATAATTACTTCATTAATATTAATTTCTCTTGTTGTAATATTACAACGTTATAAAAGAATCTAATTAATCCTAAACTAGTTGCGTAAGTAGTGAGTACAAGTCACCATTAGTGACGCGAAATTCCCACGCTCAGAACCATCAAAGGCCACAAAAGAAACAGTAAAACAAGCCGAATAATTGACTCATTTGCACTAATATTCGAATAAATGGATCCATCAATGATGCTGAGAGCATTATGGTATGAAAATAAATGAGACTTTAGATAAGTGTAGCCGCAATATTATCTTTTGTCTGAGGTCATAGTGACCATTGGTTGAAGTAATAAACAACTTAAATTCACTTGGCTGTATACTACTATATATAATTTTTTTCCCTAAATATCTACAGTTGTAATCAAATGAGAAAAATCAAATTTATTTATTTTTTATTTAAAAGAGGTTTAAAGTCGTACAACACATATTAAAATATAATTAATAAAAATTAATCTCATAACCTATCATATTTAAAACGAGTAACATATCACTAGATCGAAACCTTAATAGTAATCAAATTTATTTACTAACAGCAGTGGATGTGAAAAACACATATGGTCAATCGGTGCATCAAAATTATTGGTGCCCAATAACGAAAAAATTAATATCAAATCGGACATTGAAAGATATCTCATTGTCTCATTCTCAAATATGTTTGGGAACCCTTGATAAACAAGAAATCTTTTCTGTCGATCCTATCAATGAATTTGGATATGAGTGCCAAGTTTGAACTCAAAACCAACACCTAACCCAACAATGACAGTTCTCTCTATCTGAGCCATTCATTTTACCGATAATCAATTCACTGCTTGTCCCTTCAATTTTTGGAATACGATTGCGACTTCGGCTGAAGCGAAAATCACACTTTGTTACGTGTTAAAAATAATAAATAAGTAAAATAAATTTATTTTAATAGTTTAATATTTTAAATGAAATAGTAGTTTAATATAATATTAGATCCTGATTATATCAAATGATTTTACATTCAAGTATTGCCACTATTAATTTAAAACAAAAAAGAACTGTTTATTGTCCTCGAGCATTGTCCATGAAACGAGATAAAAACTCAAATATTTTACCAATAGATTTATAGTTTTGAAATAAATACAATATAATCTGACCTAGGTTAAGTTTTTCGTTTTAAATAGACAAACAAATAAATAAACGACAACATAGTGAATTAATAAACGACAAAAAACAGCTAGGCCTTGTTTGACAAATGTGTGAACTGAATAGGAAGTCTAAGCATTGCCTTAAGTGGCTAAAGAATTTAGCTAGGTCCACTAAAAAAGAAATTAGATTCTGCGAGAGATGGTTTTCTTTATTGTGTTGTCGTTAATGGGGAATTTGCGACGACACCATGAAAGGAACTGTTCGTCAGATAAGAGCTTGTCGCCAAAATGGTTCATCTCACCGTGTCGTCACTATTTTGGCGACGACTGGAAACACTCTCCATCCCGTCTCCAAATCTGCCCTCACTAACCCCTCACCATAATTTTCAGTCTCCAGGCCGTCACTACAGTCCGCCCTCACTAACCCCTTACCATAATTTTTCGTCTCCAGGCCGTCACGAAACGTTCCTGTCACCGGCCCCTCATCAATTAGAGCCGTCTCACAACTGTCACTGTGTATCCCATCGACAAGCCATCACCAACATTTTCCCTCACTCGGCCGTCACCAATGATTGCTGTCCCATCACCAAACTGTCACAAAATTGTCGTTGTCAAGCCTTCACCAACATTTCCCCTCACCAAACCGTCACTAACCATTCCTTTCACGCAACCCTTACCAACTTAACCATTCCATCTAATTAAACTAGTCATAATTCCTTCAAAAAAATTGAAAATTTGTCCCAAATTGAACCTATTTCATATATGAAATACAATTCAAATAATGACGCAAATACGATATTATATATATCTATTTACAATACAGACTGTTATTTTAAACTGTAATCAAAATGAATGTATTGTACATACCAGTGTATTAAACATCAAACTACAAAGATAACATTCTCACAAATTACTCTTCATCTTCATCACTATGTGAAGATGAAGATTATTGGTCTTCAGGTTGACCACATATTTTCGCGTAGAGACCTTCCAACACTTTGTTCTGCTTCGTTATTTGTTGCTGAAGTTGAATGATTAACTTGTCCTGACTCTCGATCCGCTGGCGATGACTTTGTACAGTTTTATTCAAAGTCACTGTGGCACGCGTAACTGCGGCAGTCAGTTGTTCCTCTGTGATGACACGCCGATGATGGGATGCAGTATTTGACACGGACTCAACGGATACCTGAGAACCCACCCCGTATATCCGACCTTTTCTTGGTGGTCCAACATCCTGCAAAAATACTGCATTCTCATCCACAGACGTTGGATTTGAGTCTAATTCAGATGCATTCCTAGCCGTTTGAAGCATTTCGTCGTAACGAGCCTACAAAGACAGTAATAACAAGTTAGTGTTAAATAACCGATGTGAGTTACAACCAAATGATAACAAGCTACATATACTTAATATTGAAACACATAATATTAAATTACTACATATGTTTTTAATGCATTTACTCGTCAAAAAATAAACAGAGTTACAACCAAATGTTTATAAGCTACACATACTTAATATTGAAACACACAATATTGAAATTACTACATCTGTCTTTAATGCATTTACTCGTCAGAAAAAAAAAGGGACAGAATCTCCTCTGTATTTCGGACTTCTCCCAATTACCTGTTTGTGAATAAAACCAACCTACTACATAGTATCCAAGCTCATACAGTACCACACTTAACCTCAACATATTAATCATGTTCTACTACAACCCTAAGGAGACATTTCTAAATACATTACACAACACAACAAGTTAGTGTTAAATAACCGATGTCAACATGTAAATGTTTATAAGCTACACATACTTAATATTGAAACATACAATATTAAGTTATCACATCTTTCTTTAATCAATATTTACTCATCAAAAAAAAAACGGACATAGTCTCCTCTGTATTTGGGACTTTTCCCAACTACCTGTTTGTGAATTAAGCCAACCTACTACATAGTTACAAGCTCATACAGTACCATATTTAACCTCAACATATTAATCATGTTCTACTACAACCTTAAGAAAACATTTCTACACTCGTTATACAACACAACAAGTTAGTGTCACATAACCGATATGAGTTACAACCAAATTTTTATAAGCTACACATACTTAATATTGAAACACACAATATTAAGTTATTACATTTGTCTTTAATACATTTACTCGTCAGAAAATATTAAAAACGGATAGAGTCTCCTCTGTATTTAGGATTTTTTCCAATTACCAGTTTGTGAATAAAGCCAACCTACTACATAGTATCCAAGCTCATGCAGTACCACACTATGAATCAACATATTAATCATGTTCTACTACAACCATAATGAGTCATTTCTAAATACATTAGACAACACAACAAGTTACTGTTACATAACCGATGTGAGTTACCACCAAATTTTTATAAGCTACATATACTTAATATTCCAACACACAATATTAAGTTACCAAATATGTCTTTAATCAATATTTACTCGTCAAAAAAAAAAACGGACAGAGTCTCCTCTGTATTTAGGACTTTTCCTAATTACCTGTTTGTGAATAAAGTCAACCTACTATGTAGTATTCAAGCTCATACAGTACCACACTTAACCTCAACATATTAATCATGTTCTACTACAACCATAAGGCGACATTTCTAAATACATTAGACAACACAACGGAGGAAAACAAGTAACCATATTCCATTTGTGAAATGTTTTGGCACCGTGTACATACGTATTCATGCTCACTCATCACTAAGTATGTTTTCCCTTTATCACTGTAGCTTTAACAATTATAAATACTTTGTAAAACCAACAAACATTTAGTCAAAAACCGTGAATCCCAAATTATCCTCAACAAAAACCTTATGCATTGCTTCCTCTTATAGAAATTACATGAAAAATACATCCCATTGTCTGCTCGGCCCGAGAGTCTGTGTACGGTCCGTCAGTCCCTTTGTGATGAGCTTTCTTGAAAACCTCCGCATAAGTCACTGTTCTCCCTAGTTCTTTTTCCTACAATAGCAAGTGACCAAATCAACCTACATATAATTGTGTAGTTCTATGAATTTTTATTCATACACATAACATATAAGAGTAAGTAAGATTGTATGACGAAATCAAAACCATTCTTCTAGCTGCCTCATGGGTTGGATTGAACCCAAATGGTGAATAGACGGATTGGCCTTTCGATTGGCTGAATTTCTTTTTGAGATTTCCTATCATTCTGGCATTTGCCATTGTTCCAGCATTTCGTTCCATATGTCAAGTGGTATGAAATCTGGCTTTTTCGTTCTTGTTCATCATTTGTTTGTCAAATCTGAAATTCGGCGTCTTGCAGTAGATTCAAATTTGCGCCAAACTTCAGCTTCATTAATTGGAAGCCATTTGTACTCCCTCTGAAAATTAATACTATCATCCATATAATTCAACAATGGAATATACAATTAAACAATAGTTCCCACAATATCTATTGCTTTAACAGTTCATACCCTGAAATATTCGAACCATAATTTCTTTGTATCACTTGGGACATGTCTGTATGTCAACCACGGCTCTACATACCCAACATGTAGAGCTCTTGTAACCCCTTTGACGGTGTTATATGGATCCCATCTATAACATAACATAATCCAAACAGATATATTAGGGTACAAAAAAGAGAATATTTAAACTTCAAATTGTAACTATTACATACCCGTTTCCTACGACCTTCACATGCGTTGCTTGTCATTTTTCCATACCATATAATCGGCTTGAGACTAGAATCCATAAAATTGCCAATCTTCAATACCTGCAGCCCGTCTCTCAGTAGTGTGCGATAACTCGGGCATATTAGAAAATTGTGCACCACCGGGTATTGAAGAGCTATCACCATCTACACATAAGTCTTGTAACTCATGTGGCAGTCCATCTGATGAACAGTATTGTTGTTCATTATGGCTAGTGGACATGGCCTATACATATGGCTGCTCTTGTTGGGGTTGCGCATCGTTTGGGATCCGATGTCGCATTCCCACTGATGAATTAGATGAACCACGCCCAATGACCACAGGGACATTACCACCAACACGGTCAGTTGCTGTATGTGCACTTGTGGATCCACGACCACTCATATGATGTGCACCTATAGATCTACGACCACCCATTTGTTGAGCATCATTCGGTCCGACCTGATTGAATCGCTATGTCTCGGGCACAGTAGGGGGGTATTCATCGATGATGTCCTTTTTCCTAACAAACTGCTCTGCTTCAATTGTTTTTTCCCCTTACGAGTTGGATTTTCACTGTCTCCCATTGCCTGTTTTGACACAATAGCATTAGAATATATACATAATATATATTGACTGAATAAATGTAATTATGTAACATAACATACCATAACTATCATATATCTATGTATAACACTATGAATCATTGCTTGAACAATTGAAATACAACCATGACAAATATTTTTTCACTGGCCTATCTTTTTTTCAAAATTCATCATTTCCCTTATCATGACGGAAGGTTGAACATTCCCCCTCTTCCTTCTCATCATCATCGTCATTGTCATCATCGTCATCTTCATCATCATATGGGTCACAATCATTATCATAGTCATCATCATCATCATCACAATCATCATTTGTTTCATGCTCATATTCTTCGTCATTTACATATTCTTCGTCATTTACATATTCTTCTACGTCTCTATGTTCGTCATTAAGATATTCGCTTACATTTTCACTATATACACCTGAATAATTAATATGTGAATTAGAATAAAAAACATTCGGTTCCACTGGGGGCATATTCATGTGATCTAATTGAAAACTTGTGTTATCATCCACATCTATCTCCTGTCTGTCCATGTCATAGAATGCCTTGGACAGATTTTAACAACGGCCACCCAATCCACTCGTTCTCTCTTGGCCCCTGGATAAATACAATAGTACACTTACTGGGCTTGATCTGCCAATACAAATGGTTCGTGCTTGGAATATCTTTTTTTCACGTTCACCTCAACCAATCTGGTCCTATGATTTGACTTCACACCTCTATCATTTATGGTATCATACCAATCGCACTTAAACAGAACAACTCTTGTATGTTGTAATGTTAAATTAGGATATTCTAGTTCAATAATGTCCTTCAATACCCCATAGTATCCTATTTCCCCAGCTGTACCATCGCCTGTACCTCTTACAAAAATTCCACTATTGTTCGTGGATTTTGAAGACCCATATTCGATCATAGAGAACCTGAATCCGTTTACCATGTATCTACGCCATCTGCGTGCCTTTTTGTGCTGCCATTTGGAGAGATATTTCACACGATCATCTACATCATACCGATCTCTTAACTGCAAAGTGATTACATTTGGTTAATACTCAACTAGTCGTGCCCTTGTATCCATAGGCAAAAATTGCATACAAAATACTGGCCTGGCAATATAACCATCTCGGGAAAGATTTGTCAATATGCAACTGTCTATCTCTATTGTTAATAGGGCCGTATTGTTGTTCCAAGTATTCCTTAAACAATCTGTATTCAATTTTTCAAACTGCTCATTAAACAAGGTGTAATAATCCCAACGGAGGAAATTGCATACCAAATCGTTGCAAACATACCTTATATAAGGCTGCACCTCTGGGCAATTCATGAGTACATATAACTGTACCAACTGGAGATTATGCTCCAGTAGTGAGATCTCTACATTCGCCCCAATTGAACAAGTAAATATAGATAAGCAACCATCAGGATATTCTACCTCGTTATACTGGTTGTTTCGACCTAACTTTCTACTTTTAGTTGACACGTGTTGTTCAAAATAATATGAACAGAAAGTTAATGTCTCTAGGACATGATAAGCTTCACAAATTGATCCTTCAACACGTGCTTTATTCTTAACTACCCTCTTCAGGCCTTACAAAAATCTTCCGAAATGATACATCCACCTATATTGAATAGGTCCACAGTATATAGCTTCATAAACCAAATGGACAGATAAATTCTCCATTGAGTCAAAAAATGCAGGAGGCAACATCTTCTCCAGTTTGCACAGCGTCATTACAATATTATCTTGCATCATTTCTAAATCGGTTCTTTGCAATATTGAACAACATAGATTGCTAAAAAATAAGCTCAGTTCAGCAAATGTCTCTGAAGCCTGTTTCGGCATGAGTTCTCGCAATGTAATGGGAAGTAGTCTCTCCATAAAGATATGACAATCGTGACTCTTCATGTGTGACATTTTCAAATCCTTCATGTCGACACAATTTAATAGATTAGAAGCAAAACCATCGGGAGATTTTATGTCTTCAACCCATTGTAGTAGCACTTTTCTATTTTCTCTGGTGAGGGTGTATACACCTAATATGTTCGTATTGTATTCACACAATTCTGGCCGATTGCAAAAAGTGTACATGTCTTTCCAAGCTTGAAGGTTGTCTTTAGTCTTACCCTTAACTGCCATTATAGTATTGAATAC
Source organism: Ehretia macrophylla (assembly GCA_037974665.1). Taxonomy (NCBI): domain Eukaryota; kingdom Viridiplantae; phylum Streptophyta; class Magnoliopsida; order Boraginales; family Ehretiaceae; genus Ehretia; species Ehretia macrophylla. The sequence goes on from CM075765.1 coordinate 64,997,690, forward strand.
ATTGTCAAAAATATTTTTCTCAATATGCATCATGTCTAAGTTGTGACGAACAAGATGCGTCTTCTAGTATGGTAATTCCCAACAAATACTTTTTTTCGTCCAATTATGATCAATATCAAATCCATTTAGCTTTTTGCAAGATATCTCTTAGATTGTTGGGAAATTTTTTACCCGTTCCCAAATTTGTTGCCCAGATAACCGTGGTGGAGGTGTAGATATCTCCTGCCTATCCTTGATAAAAAAAATTTATGTCACGTCTTAATGAACTATTCTATGGTAAGAATTGACGATGACAGTCAAAGAATGAATGCTTCTTCCTCGTTGGTAAGCGAAAAGCTTTTGACTTTTCCATGCAAATAGAACACGATAACCTCTCATGTGTGCTCCATCCCGACAACATACCATAAGCCAGGAAGTCATTTATTGTCCACATCAAGACTGCCCTCAAACAAAAATTAGACTTCGTAGCAATGTCATAACATAATGTTCGTTCCGACCATAGAGTTATCAATTTATCGATTAGAGGCTCTAGGTAGACATCAATATTTTTACCGGGATGCTTGGGACCAGGAATGATTAGTGTCAAAAATATTACGGGATCCTTCATGCACATCCATGGTGGAAAGTTGTATGGGGTAATGATAACTGGCCAGCAAGAGTAAGGTTGAACATTTGAACTGTACGAATTAAAACCATCTAAACAAAGGCCTAGCCGAACATTTCTTGGTTCTGCAGCGAATTCTGGATACACAGAGTCGAAATATTTTCAAGATTCGGCATCTGATGGATGACAAATATTCACATCCTCCACATTGTGATATTTGTGCCATGTCATGTGTCTCACTGTAGCACTTGACATGTACAATCTTTTCAACCTCGGTGTCAGAGGGAAATATCTTAAATGTTTGTGGGAAATAGGCTTTCCCCGTTTTCTACCACCAACTGTATCCTTGAAACGTGTGTGGCCACAGCGCGGACAATTTTCCATGAGTCTCCGATCTTTGTAAAACAAGGTGCATCCTTTTACACAAACATCGATCTTCTGATATCCCAACCCCAATGACTTGATTAGTTTCTTAAATCTATAAAGGTTTTCAGACAAGTTATGATTCTCAGGCATCACTTCCCTTAATTCTTCTATAAACTTGTTAAATAGGGAGTTGCTCATATTATGCTCGGACTTCATATTCATATATCGAGCCACGATTGACAATTGAATAAGTTTAGAACAACCATCAAACAATGGCCTATCAGCGGCATTCAACAACTCAAAAAATACTTGTGCTTCCATGTTAGGTTCTTCATTAACCTCAACATTGTGATCGTTGATGAACTGCAGACCGGCAGCGTCAAAAACCAATGTTCGGTAATTATTAGTTTCATCAAGCTGTTGTTCTTGATTATACGCCCATGTTGGTGCACTTGGAACATAATTGTTATACACATGTTCGCCTTGTGCAATCCATTGATAGTATAAAGGCATAAAACCCTTCTGATACAGATGATCTACCACAATTCCTGTTGTTTGGAATTTTAAGTTCCGGCATCTTACACATGGACATCTTATCTTGGTGCCATCCATATAATAATGTTGGTTACTTGCGAAGGATACAAAATCCGAAACACCTTGGATAAATGCCTCATTAAGATTACTGTCAATCCATTTCTGATACATCCATTCACGATTTGACTCCATGAAATAATACACTGAGCAATTTGTTAAATGTTATTTCCTTTTAAATATTTCGTAATACATTATTATGTAAAAGAGCTATCCGAATTTGATAAGTGAGACTTATCATGCATGAGTTTGACAACATGGCAAAGATACACAACAATCCAATCCAAGAACAATGTTATTCAATGCAGAAAATGATAACAAATTAAAAAATTGTGCAACTAAAAACATACATGAAATTAACTTTAAATTATTTGACAAATATTAATCAAATTATTCAAAATCTTCATGTGCAAGGTACAATGTTCACGATAAAGCGTTGACGGGCCCAAAGTGCAATGTACAAGGTTACTCAACACAAATATGTGACAACTCAAAAAAAATGAAGTTAGAATCATTCAATAAAACATGTTAATAGTTGATCCGGGCTCGGATGTGACATTGGAATTAATAATTTTATTGTTGACGATTATCTAAATCTAAAATTATATATCACAAATTGTTAAGATTAAAAAAAAAATTCGAAGTTTCAAAAAATATTACTGTAAAATCTGTAAACTCCGGACGCGACAAACAGATAGAGGTTCCACGCAACACCCCTTATATATGATAACCTGCAATTAAAAGATTTACACAGTAACAGTACATTATAACAAATAAAAAAATAGAAAATACAAAAATTTCTAAAAATTTAAAAACCAAATATTCAAAAAATAATAAAAAATTAGAAAATAAAATCAAAATAACCAAAATGTGTTAAAAATAACAAAAAAAAATTTTAAAAAAAAGAAATTATAACAAATAAAAAAATGGACAAATAAAAACGAAAAAAAAATCCTAAATAAAAAAAATTTAATCCGAAAATTAAAAAATAAAAAATAAAATAAAATAAAAAAATAGAAAATTCAATCAAAATAACCAAAAAATGTTAAAAATAACACAAATTAATAAAAATAAGAAATTATAACAAATAAAAATAATAGACAAAAAAAAATCATAAAAAAAAAAAATTAAATCCAAAAACTAAAAAAAATGAAAAAAATTCCGAAAATAAAAAAAAAACAGAAAATTCAATCAAAATAACCAATTTGTGTTAAAAATAACAAAAAGTTAAAAAAATAAGAAATTATAACAAAAAAAATAATAGACAAAAACAAATCGTAAAATAAAAAATTAAATAAATCCGAAAATAAATTAAAAATCTGAAAATAAAAAAAAAAAACTAAATCAGAAAATTAAGTAAAAATAAAAAAAAATGTGTTAAAAATAACACAAATTAAAAATAAAATAATAACAAACAAAAATAAAAGACAAATAAAAAATGCAAAAATAATTCGTAAATTAAAAAAAAATCCGAAAAAAACCATCCTAAAATACAAAAAAAAAAAAAAAACTAATTTAACATATTTAGGTTAGGTGCATTACTAACATGGATTTATAACAACACATAAAATGTATCATATTCACATAGATGTACATACATATACAAATGTGTATATAAATAAACTCAAAAAAATAAATTATTTCTAAGGTGGGGAAGAGGGTAATGTGTTGAGAATATATAGCATGATAGGAGGGGGGTTATAGCTAGATCTATACATACATATACATATATATATAATATATACATACATATATACATATATATATATATATGTATATGTATATATGTATGTACATATATATCTATATATATATATATATATATATATATATATATACACACACAACATGTATAAAAATAAAAATAAAAGTACATTATTACCTCAAAATCGTTGATGGGGAAGGGTATATAGAGAGGTGGTGAGGTTTAGGTGGACGGGGAAGAGGGGGGATGGGCGTGAGGGGTGGGGTAGGGTTCTTGCAGCTTGAAAAAAAAACGTAACAGATGGCAGAACCTTTGTTAAATTAATTCAATTGGGAGACGGCCCGACATGAGCCAGGGCCGCCTCCCAATTAAAAGAGGCCCACGCGGTGGGCCTCTTATTGGAGACAGGCATCGGCCCGTCTCCAACATGGAGACGAGCATCCGCCTTTCTCCAATTAAGGAGGCCCACAAAAGTGGGCCTCTTATTGGAGACGGGCATTGGCCCGTCTTCAATTAAGGAGGCCCACAAAAGTGGGCCTCTTATTGGAGACGGACTGATGCCCGTCTCCAACATGGAGACAGGCATCGGCCCGTCTCCAAAATGGAGACGGGCATCAGCCTGTCTCTATTTAAAGAGTCCCACAAACGTAGGCCTCTTATTGGAGACGGGATGCCCGTCTCCAATATTGAGACGGGCTTGATGCCAGTCTCCAACATGGTGACGGGGATCAGGCCCGTCTCCAACATGGTGACGGGCATCAGGACCGTCTCCATTGTAGAGACGGGCTGTCGTCGCTAGCCCGTTTCCAAGGGAGACTGGACTGCCAGCCCGTCTCCAATGAAAGAGGCTGACATGACTCCAAAAATTTGATGATTACAATATGACCGTGCCTTCATCAAGTCGTCGCCAAACCGTCGCAAATGTTTGGAAGTCACGTGAAGATGGCACCAATAATTTGGGGAGAGACCCCTCATCGTGCCGTCGCCAAATTTTTACCAATTTGAGTTCTATATAAAGAGTAAACAATTCCGCATGCTGTCTTCCATATTTGCAACCGGCTTTAATCTAATTGCTTCAATATCTTATAAACGATGAGTAAGGAAGTTCAAGGTGAGTGGGTTACTGTGAAAATGGAGAAACAGACAAATAAATGTGATTTATCGAAGGCAAGCAGTAGCAGAGTTGAGGGTCGATTTGATCTAAACGAACTACCAAAAGAAGATGGTTACATTTCGATGGCTCAACACCATCAAAGGAATGTGGATCAAATGTATCAGATCCTTCTGCCGAAGTTGTTCGAGTGAAAAATTATGTAAAAACATAGTAAGTAAGGTTAACAAATATGTGATATATTAACAAAATATGTGTGTGTATTTTGTTATGGACTTTTGTATGGCTTCCAGTAAAGTTAACCGTCTTTTAATGTAATCCCTAATTATCAAATGTTATGCAATAAAATCTTGTTGATTGCAAATTATGTTATAAAATTTCTATAATATTGTAGTAAATACTATATATGTAGACAAACATAGTATTTAATTATTGTGTTTAAATAACGACTATACTTGAAGTTAAGAATGCATTAGTAATTGGTACTGTTACTGAAACAATTTTAACACATCGTTGTTACTCAGTGTTTAAAGACGTTATTCGTTAAAAGAAATATGGGAAATTGAGCGGCAAACTTTTTGGCGATGACATGGTGACGGACTGTCATCATGCTGTCACCTAGCCGTTTCTATATATCGGAAGGGGAGAAACTTATCACTGAGCCGTCACCAAATTAGTGACGGTCGTAGATTGGCTGTCACCGAATGAGTGACGGCTAAGGAGCCGTCACTGTTAGTGACGGCTCGGTGACGGTTATTGTTGTCCGTAACTGTGCCGTCACTTTTCCATCACAAAATTAGTGTCAACATTTTCCTTCACTGTGCTGTCGCCATATTGGCGACGGTCAATCGCAGAATTCAGTTTTTTTTGTAGTGGTCACTGAATTTATGTTCTTGGAAGATAATCCATTTTATCTTAATCCAATCACTAAACTATTAAAAGTGATTCGTTAAGTGTCTACTTTTGCAATTGGCCTACTAATTAGGCAGTTTTTAGCAAGAATTGGGATTTCTTTACATCTTATACTGTTTTAAATAATTTATAAAATATATATATTACTTTGTAGATGTGGATATTATTTCAAAACTCTCTAAACAGGAAAAAAAAAAAGAAGATATTTTTATACATAGAGGAAATATCTCAATCTTTATGTTTTATACTTGTCATTGTATTAAGTATTTATTGCTTCTAGAGTCATATTCATGTCATGATTTTGACTTTAAACAGAGTAGAAATTTGAAATTAAGTACTCAGTTTCTTAGGTAGCGATTGGTACATTAGAATGAATTTGGGCAGGAATATAATGAACCAAGTAATGGAATGAAATTGAGAATGGAATGAATTTGGTAATAAGAATGACATGTTTGGTATGCTCTAGGAATTAAGAGTAGTAATGCGAATGACTTGTATAATATGACATAATTGTCATTTTATTATTATAGTATTAAAAATGAAAATAAATATAAACATAATCGTAAACAATATAAACATAAATAATAATAATAATATTAATAATAATAACAACAACAACAATAAATAATAATAATAATAATAATAACAAAATAAAAATAATAAATAATAAATAATAATAATAATAACAACAACAACAACAACAACAATAAATAATAATAATAATAATAATAATAATAATAATAAAAATAATAATAATTATTAATAATAAAATATTATTGTATTTTTAATTATTATTATTATTATTATTTAATCACTATTATTATTTTTTTTATTATTATCATTTTTTTTATTATAATAATAATAATAATTATTATTTTCATAATAATATTATTATATTTTTAAGTATTATTATTATTTATTTTTGTTATTATTATTATTTTATTATTTTATTTTTTTATTATTATTATCATTTTTATTTTTATTATTATTATTATAGTTATTATTATTATTATTTTCATAATAATATTATTATATTTTTAATTATTATTATTATTAATATTTAATCACTATTATTATTTTTTTAATTTTTTTTATTTTCATAATAATAATTATTATTATTTTTATAATAATAATTATTATTATTATTATTATTGTAAAACAAATTATTTATAAAGGGTATGGTAGTCAAGTTGATTTCTAAATACATGGGAATGGGCCATTCCCATGTATTTGGTCTGCAATGGTTATTCCCATATATATGGGAATGGGATTCCTTTGGGAATGACATTCCCAAGTTCATTCCCTCATACCAAATATGGGAATTAAAATAGAATTGAGAATGTCATTTCATTCCTAATTCATTCCCACATATCAATCACTGCCTTAAGGTAATGAGTGAAATAGTCGAAAATATTACACACATTCTTGTAAGTCCCTTACTAGCTAATATTGTAGGGCAGATATTTATTTAGAAAAAATAAAATAAAATTGTAGGACAGATATTTACACTAATAAGATCAAGCAAGTCACACTTGGATGACCTCTATGTATTGTTAATCCTCCTAGTTTGCTTTGTAATCTGATTAAGTTAGACTTGTAATCTTCGGATATTGAATGACCTCTATGTATTGTTTTTTCATTACAATGAAATTTCCTTTTTTCTGACCAAAAAAAAAAAAAAATGTCACACTTGAACTAGAGTTGTTGGTTCCTTCAAATAGGCTTATTTATACTTCTAGAAGGCCGAAGTTTTTCATATCATATTTCTATATATTATTTTATTTTTATCACTCAAATATCACATCCTACATGAATGCTTTGTTGGCATGTTAAAATAATAAATTTTTTAATTTATCTTTCTTCTTTTAATATGTCAACTAAGCATACACGTAGAAGGTAGTATTTAAGTGATAAAAATAGAGTGATATATAACATTTCTCTTTCTATAAATAGCGTCCTCTATCCATTAGGTATTATTTTATAGGAAAATTTGCGCAAAGAGTATCATTATTTTTTTTAAGTTTTAAATTCGTCCTTATTATTAAAAACTAGTCAATTTAGTATTTATTATTTCTCAAGAATTTTAAATTCATCTCTATTATTATTATTTAAAATTAGCTAATTTAGTGCCTATTGTTTTTCAAAAAATTTCAATTCAATCCCTACCTAAATTGGCTAGATTTTGAGAAATAATAGGAATTAAATTAATTTTTTAAAGAAATAATAGGGACTAATTTGGCAAATTTTGACAGATTAGAAATTTTTTTTGAAAAAATAATAACTAAATTAATTAATTTTAAATAATAAATATGAATTTAAAATTTTAAAAAAATAATAAAGACTATTTGTGCAATTTTTCTATATTATAAATTCTTTAGCTATTACAACATCCTTCTTAAATTTAAAACTTTTAATACTTTTAACTAGCTTGAACATCGAAAATGTCTCGCTACAGTCACTATCATGCGCATTCGTTCTTGCAAATCTTAGCCCCACAAATACTTGTAGATTAGAGTCTAGACCACAATTTATCACAAACTGAAAATATCTCATCAGGGAATACTTGGTAGTCGGTTGGTTTACCAACAAGAATATGACTTCTCGCTGGCTGTATAATTAAGTACTTAAGGTTTGTATGTAAAGATTTCAACCATGAACCCATTGTAAAGATCCACAGTATGGGGCCACAGTACAGACGTGGCTTGTTCCCCATGGTCTGATGCTTTATGGTCGGGGTTGACTTATTTCGAATAGAGCGTTCTTAGATGTTATCTTAGTATTCACACATAAAATAATAAATAAATAATAAAAATATGTCAGTATATAACATTTCTTTTTCTTTCCCGTTTAGGACATACTTGTAATCCTTTGTGCAGCCTTTTGATATGAATGGAGCACTTACTTATTTAGCCAAATAAAAAACACTTCTCTTTCAAAACATATTCTACTTCTAGTTTTAATTGTAGGTTGTCTTATTCTAGAGGCAAATGAGTAGCTCAAGTAAAAATTTAAAGTAATGTTAGATACTATTCTATTTTTATTATTAATTTATTACCTTCTATGTGTAGGTTTAGTTAGCATGTTAAAAGAAAAGAGAATAATAATTTTTTTTTGTTATTTTAGTATTCCAACTAAATATTCATGTAGGAGGTATTAAATTAGTGATAAAAACATAATAGTATATAGCAATACTTAAAACTTTTTATTATTTGATATAGTCCTCAAAACTCACAAGTGATACTACAAAATGTTTAAAGTTTCCCTATATTTTTAGTTTGTAAAATTATTTGTCTCTGTTTAACTTCTACATTTCAATAAATATTTAGTTTTCAATATTATTTAATTTTATTAACAAAATATTCTAAATTTATCAGTGTCTTAATTCAAATACAGCAAAATTAAGCTGCATGCACATTTTTCAAAGAGAATCATCTTACTAGTTGATACACGGGCAGGTACGACATCTAGCCTAAGCAAACCAATCTTTTGGTCAATTGCTAAAAGTCGTGAAGATTTAATGCCCGGCACAGCTTGAGGTTGAAACATTTTCTCTATTTTTCTATTTTCTTTTTTGTGCTAAGTTGAAACATTTTCTCTTTTTTTCTATTTTCTTTTTTGTGCTAAGTTGAAACATTTTCTTAATTTGCGTGCTACAGGAACATTCAGACCGTGACCTCAGAAATGATGCATTTAAGATTTCAGAATACCCATATTCGGAACCTGTCATAGATTTCTATGGACATCTCAATTTAGGTTAACAAAATTGACATGTGCTCATTTTGCTTATATTTATTTATGATAAGAGAAATGACTCTGTTGGTGTTGACAGATCTGAAAATTGTCATTGCCGGCCACCAAAATAAAGTTGTAAAGATGTGAGAGGACCACCCATTTCATAATGGATGTTCCCAGAGCACCATGTGACTGGTGACAATCATTGGATATATGATACATATTTACTGAAAACTCTTCATTTCGGTCTGTAAGTAAAAATGAGATCACATATGTGTATGGAACTGAAAAACCTGTAATCTATACAAAGTGATTACTTTTCATTTCTTTTACTATTGTTTATGTCATGTTTTAAGCTCAAAAATTTAAACGTATAAACGATACTTTTATTATAAAATTAATTATAACTACTTAAATCTCAAATTCTTTGATATTAACTTAAGTTATTATAGTCACATTAATTACTAATTTATAAATCACTCGCTTGCGCTTATATATCCATCTTTAACATGGTAGTTAATTGAAACTATTGTCATCATTGATCTTTGCAGTGTAAGATTTTATATTATTTTCAAAATTTCATGATCATGCAAAAGAGAAATGCTATAATTATTAGTCAAATATCATGTAAGTACTCGTGTCCACAAGACAAGCTAGGGACAACTTACATGCAGTATCCTTCAGAAATTCATAATGCATTGCGACCTATCAGTTCAGTATTATTAAATGTATTTATTAGCAACGGTCTTCAGTCCATCTAAACGGACATCCGTCCGTGTCATATGGGATGGATCCATAAAGACCCACACCTCTCACGGTCGAAATCCATTTAAACAGCCGGAAGTGCTTTCCCTATTCGCTATTCCGGATTTTGACTCGAGCATTGAGCGCTGTTTACGTAACATTATTCTTAACAGTAGTAAATAATCCGCATACACCGATCTCTTAGATCCTGATAATTAATCCAACTTTCCTCATTCATGAAGGTTCATGCGCATGCTTTTGGATGAAATATGACAGAAAATGACGGCTAGCACAAATATTGCGATTGCACTAATAATGAAGTTGGGATTAAAATGATCACGTTGCTAACTAAGTTCTCGAGACTCATTATTTCATTAATAACAGAGTAATTAATCGTTGTTGCTACATCTTAACATAAACATCAATGTTTCATAGGATAAGTACAAAAAACTTCGAATTGTTAAAGTGGTAAGCTAAATCTATCAATGGTTAAGGTGTCGAACCTCGAAAAGGACTTAAATTTGTCAGTGGGATTATGTATCAAAATCTCCAACCTTTTGATCTTTACAAGAGACCACGGGATAGGTAATATAGCTACGCTAACTTCACTTCCCATTTCCACGTGCTGATGATATTTTGGTTCTTTTTATTTTCTTTTATGGCACGTGAAAATAACTCAATTTTGATGATTGCAATACAATAAATAAAATTTTAGTTTATTAGTTTTATTCCTACCAAAAAGAAGATAAGGATTTGAAAGGATAGACTACGTAGTAGGTAGGAGCCAAAAACTATCCCCAAAAAAAAAAAAACTATTAACTCCACCTGCGCTAAAAATTTAGGGATGTATCATTAATTTCTTCATTATTTAGGGTCGAATATTAAAAAGAAGCAGATAATATTAGATGTATTTTAGTAAATGGAAGAAGAAATTTATTCCAATATTAGACAAAAATGTTAAGAGACCACCTTATAGAGGCGTTTATTATATTATTTATAATTTTCAACACGTCTCCGCAAATGTTTGGACAATTTTAATGTTTCTTAAATGGGTGGTAGTGAGTTTTGAATCTTGGATCTTTTGGTAACTAAGCTCTGAAACCATTTTTTTTTTTTTTTTGTTGTTGTTGAATCAGCAAAAAAGATTTATTAATGAGAAAAGAAAAAGCAAGTACAACAAATCGGCCAGATCCATGAGTTTTTAAAAGATCAAAACAAGGAAAACTGCTCGTGGATTTGGCAAGAAAAGAAAACAAAGACAAAGCCACAAACTGCCACTCAATGCCATACAAAATCTTGTCAACTTGGTAACAATATTTGCTCTATACAAGAAATAACTGTTAATGGAAGATATCTTGAAAGACCTTTTTACTTGAGCTCTCATCGTTACTTCTTCACGGATGTACATAAGAATTCCCTCATCAGTCAAAGCCTCGTCCCTAAACAACCATATGTTTCTCTTGATCCAAATATTATAAATTGATGTGCAAAGGATCAGCCGGAAGAGGTATTCCTTAATGTTGTCCCTACCTGCAAGAGAAGAGCCAAGGTTAATGATATCATCAAAAATAAAGATAGGAGTATCAATAAAAATGTACGCTAAACTTCTCATCCAAATTCTTCTTGTTAAGCAGTATTCGAAAAAGAGATGATCTCTAGTCTCCAAAGTTTGGTGACAAAAAATACAATGTGCACGATTGATGCAACCAACTCTGATATCATATTAAGAGACCGCCTCATCTAAAAGTCATTAGAATTTTTCTAGATTTGTAAATGGATTATTTTTTGCAATGACACAGATTGGAAATAATAGCAAACAAGTACTACTCATTTTTATTTGAGAAAGCTAAAGAAGACGATCAACAAAAATACTACAAATGAAGGCACTTAAATAAATTTCTTTGTTTTTCCTTTTCTCTACTCCTTTTCTTTTTTTCTCCTCTTCTGCATTGCTCCTTTCGATTAACCACGCGGGCAGTTTAAAGTTCTTGAAACTGGCATAAAAAGTTGTAGTTTTTACTTCTTCCTCTATAAATTAAAAGGAAAAATGAAAAGAAATTAAAGAAAAAAGAAAAAGAAATTTATATGAGTGTTTTGATTTCGAGTAATTTTATTTTGAGCCCTATCTGTGAGCATTCTTTCACAAAATTTGGCAATGAACTTATTTGCCTCTATTAGTATTTTTTAATGTTTTTTTTTTGTAACTAAAAATCGTTTAATAGTCCTTTTGTTTCTTTTTCCTTTTTAGCGGTGAATTATTTATTGTGTTCTTAGATCACTATTCTTATCGAAATGAAACTATAAGATTGATATGTGTGCTAATAACATCAAGTTTAACTTTGCAATCTTCCAGTATGTTGTAAATCGTGATGTGTACCCAAGCATTTGTTAAAACAAATTTTTTTTTTTTTTATGATACATAGCTTTTTGTTGTTATCAACGTGAATTACATCTCCTCTTGAACTGATACAATTAACATATCATTTATTACATAAATCCAGTGACGAAACCACATTAATATGAGGACGTGTCAATACACACCTTCAACTAAAAAAGAAAAATCATTGTATTGGATACATCTTATTATACCAATTCACCCACTATTTCTCTTGCTATATGAGTGTGCTCTTGAATTGAGGTCTTAGATCCGCTCCAGCAACAATTATTAGTATATCATTAAGAGTAAATTTCAAGCTAAATTTTAGGTATACATCGTAATAAGTTAGCAATACTTAAAGCATTTAACGTCAATCTCATAAATGACAGGTCAACAAAGTTCGATCAAGCTCAGTTAGGCGTAAATGAAAACCTAGGACCCAAAAATTAAAACCAAAAAAGGAAAAAAAAAAAAGCTAGAAATTTAAGACTTACCTAATGATAATATATTAATTATAATAAGATGGTGCCGACACTTGGTACAGCAAAGGACTTATGTTGTATCATAGGCCGATGAAGAAATCCTAGTAAAATTAAGAATGTGATAATTTGCGATAATGCATTAAAGTGATCCTTGAACGGAGCATATGGTGTCTAATATTGAATAATGTGCGTTTCTATGCAGTGTATTGTAACCAAATACACAATTTGAGACGTGGAGCAAACTCTGCAGCATCATTCATTTGATCTAGTGATATAATATTATTTTAGTTACAAGAGATTTTAAAATTAATTTTTGAAGTGTAAAATACCCGTTAAAAGTGATGTTTAATTAATTTAGACTTTTCTTCAAAAAAAATAAAATAAAATAAAAATAGCAAACTGTGCAACTCCTCAAATATTGTTACCAAATTTACATCAAAGAGTACTATCTATTTCCTTTTTTTTTTTATTAACGGGATCAAAAGACATAAATGTCTTAAGATGTACTCAAAAGTGTTCGTGGGTTATGCTCTGCACTAGACATATTAATGTGCTGCCATACATTCATTTAACTAACAAAAATCGAATTGTCAAAATCTCCAATAGAAAATCAGAATTCATGTTTTTTATAGCCAATCATTTGCAGAGGGGTAAATTCAGGATATTATTACTACAGTGTGACAATTATATGAATGATATTTTTTTATAAGTTAATGTATTTTATAGACTAAAAATATTTATAAATTTTAAATACTTAAAGGGATTAGTGACAGCTACAGCTAGCCCCACTAGCCCCTGTTGATTTAGAATTATATTTTTTTTATTTTGAAAGAAGTTTAAATCAAATTTATATCACAATGATGTGCAAGAATTCATTTTGAAATTTTTCGCACTTAAAATGAGAATCATACCACGTATGAAGGACCCAATTGACACTAGTTCTACCTGGTTAGAGTTGACAAGCCCCGTTTAACTTTTAATTATCTCACAACAAATTGTCTAAGTAGTTCTAATAATTTTCTGCCGCCTTTCTTAAAATAAAGAATCCACATCCAACTTGAGCCATAAGGAATGTACGAAACTAAGTGTATAAAAGGCCCTGCATTATCTATCACTACCTAGCAACATTTCACTTCTAGTGTTGCATATCCATTTTCATACACCTCCTAACCAAGATCAAACACCCTAAATAAATAACAAGGTACAAGATTGAGAAAAAAGAGTGAAACAAAGCCACGATGGAGCAAAATTTAAATTCACTTCTTGAAGCTTTAGAAGCTAAACCTGTGATAATTTTCTTCATTATCCCTCTACTCTTCTTGTTTTTTCTATCTTTCCGTCGTAAAAGATATCCACCAGGGCCAAAAGGCTTGCCTTTAATAGGCAACATGATGATGATGGATAAGTTAACACACCGCGGCCTCGCTGAGCTTGCCAAGCAATACGGCGGCATTTTCCACCTCCGTATGGGGTTTCGTCACACTGTGGCGATTTCGAGCCCCGACGTTGCCCGTCAAGTCCTTCAGCTTCAAGACAACATTTTCTCCAACCGTCCAGCTACTATAGCCATTAGCTATCTTACTTATGATCGAGCTGATATGGCGTTTGCTCACTACGGGCCGTTCTGGAGGCAAATGCGTAAGCTATGTGTCATGAAGCTTTTTAGCCGTAAAAGGGCCGAGTCTTGGGACTCAGTACGTGATGAGGTGGATGATATGATCCGTGTTCTGGCCACCAACACCGGCACCACCGTGAACGTCGGCGAGTTGGTTTTCGGGCTTACACGGAACATTATCTATCGTGCCGCCTTCGGGACGAGCTGCACGCAAGGGCAAGACGAATTCATCAGGATTTTGCAGGAGTTTTCTAAGCTGTTTGGTGCTTTCAATATTGCTGATTTTATTCCTTGGTTAAGTTGGATTGATCCAGCGGGACTAAGTAATCGACTAGTCAAGGCTCGTGCTTCACTTGATGGGTTCATTGATACTATTATTGATGAACACATGCAGAAGAAGAAGGCTAATAATGTTTCTGATGATGCCAATGCTGATATGGTTGATGAGCTTTTAGCTTTTTACAGTGATGAGGCTAAGGTCACTGAATCTGATGATTTGCAGAACGGTATCAAGCTTACCAGGGACAATATTAAGGCTCTTATTATGGTAAGCTCAAATTAATTACCGTCCGTTAAAATTAACATATAACTCAAACAATGACTCCTACCTCTATTATATTAAAAAAAATAATAATAATAACATACGACTCTTTCTAGTTTCATGGCATGAGTAATGCAAGATGCATAACAACTTGACTATTTAAAATATGCTTTTAGATATAATTTGCAGTTTTGGTGTTTGTAATGCAAAACGAGAAAGTTTAATGGCTTAAAATATTGAGAAGGGCTAATATTATCTAAATTCTAGTAGTTTGGATGGAATTTAAACGAAATAATATTGATTTTTATTTCGCGGAGGTTAGGGAAAAAACCTATAAAACATTAAATGATAAATATTTGAGATATTATCACATATTATTGATTTGCTATCTTGTAATACTCTGTTGTTGATTCTAAAATTCAGTCGTTCCCCGAACGTCACAGCTATTTGGTCCCAAAATTGCCGCGCGTCTACATGTCCTCGCACCTTGTTGATTGCCTCAACTTCACGTAAATTTTACATAAGATTTTCTTCTTCTTTCTTTTTCCGTTACAATTTCCCTAGCCTCGTGCCCCTTAAAAGATATTATAAGATTTAAATATCAATTCAATAATCCTTCTGGAGTATTAGTAAATAATACAGCTAGAAACATCAACTCAGTGTTGTTCTACAATACAATAAAACTCCTTACACTTTTAGTTTGTTTTCTTTTCACTAATTTCCTCGTATATTTCCATGTCATTTCTGCAATTTGTTAGAAAATTCAATTGTCCAATATTGAGATAAATCATAAATTTCAATACCAGTATATAAGTTTCTAGACTATTTCACTGAACAACAATTGGTTTTAGAGTAATGCTTTATATTCCATTTTAACAAATTTACACCTCCTTTTAAAGTAAGAAGTTCATGTATTAAATGTTAGATCTCTCATATAATATGGAAAAAAATTATTATATAGGGAAGGCCAAATGAATTTTATATAGTATGTTATTGTTTTTAATATGGAATCCTTTTTTCTATCACAATCGAGACCTTTTTTCTTAAAACACTCTTTTATTTAATCTTCAGAAACGTTTCCAAAATCCGAGTTTAATTTGAAAGCTTTTTAAGTGACTTCTTAACTTGCACATAATCATGCTACAACAAATTAAGAAACAATATTTTGAACTAGTTCAAGATTCATGACAGCCTTTTCAGAATGTTTTATCTATCCATTCGATAGCATATGTCTATCATTTCATATCCCAGTTAGGTAAAAAGTGTTACGTAAGAACCAGATGTTGTTATCTCTTTCCCTCACTCAAATCTCAACCCCCACATACCCGACCCACCACCCCACATTACTAGGGACGGATCCAATAATACTTTTCAATAAGAGCTAAAATAAATAATTTTTTAGCGATATGAGTACATTTTTTTTAGTAAGAACTAATTAATTTTTTTTTTAACTAAAACTACATAGATACTTAATTTTTTTTCCTGAAAAATACATAAAATTTTTAAAGTTCTTCTAAGTCAACAGGGGTTGGTCCTCATTTACCTCCGCCCCTGTACATTATTACAATAACAAAAATAGAATTTGAAATAGGGATATTAATTTTTCTTAAGGCGCTAAAGTATTGACATTAATGTGAAAGGACATCTCAACATAACACTGAAAAGTTATCACAACCTTCAATTTATGTTCTCTTTTTGGTCTACATCTTCATTTATGTCACTGGCACTTTTAAATTATGCAAGCAAGTGCATTGATTAAGTTAGCTTGTTAAAGCTTCGTAGGAAAATGATTAAGCATATAACCAAAGATTTATCCATGCTTTATATATATATATATATATATATATATATATATGATGTTGATGATCCAACACTAATACTATATTAAAAAAATTGAAGTTTTATTATAAAATTAATTACTATTAAAAAAAAATAACTCACAATTTATAAATTATAATTTTTTGACGTCAACCAAGTGTAGATTCTAATGCTATGTGATCATCTTTAGGATGTGATGTTTGGTGGAACAGAGACAGTGGCATCTGCAATAGAGTGGGCCATGTCGGAGCTAATGAAAACCCCAGAAGACCTCAAGAAGGTTCAACAAGAGCTAGCCAACGTGGTTGGCCTCGACCGGAAAGTGGAGGAAAGTGACTTTGATAAGCTTACATATCTAAGATGCTGCCTTAAAGAAACCCTAAGGCTCCACCCTCCCATCCCCTTGCTCCTCCACGAGACCGCCGAGGCAGCGGAGGTTTCCGGCTACTATATCCCGCCTAAGTCACGTGTCATGATCAATGCATGGGCGATTGGACGTGACAAAAACTCTTGGGAAGATCCTGAAGCCTTCAAGCCCGCTAGGTTTCTCAAAGATGGTGTACCAGATTTTAAGGGCAGTAATTTTGAGTTCATCCCATTTGGTTCGGGCCGGAGGTCTTGCCCGGGCATGCAACTCGGGCTTTATGCGTTGGAGATGGCCGTGGCTCATCTTTGCCATTGTTTTACTTGGGAATTGCCTGATGGTATGAAAGCAAGTGAATTAGACATGAATGACATGTTTGGTCTCACTGCGCCAAGAGCCACTCGACTCATGGCCGTGCCTACCCCACGTTTGCTGTGTCCGCTCTACTAAGGGAAAAAATGGAGGAAATGTTTGCTTCAGAATGTTCACATTTGTATGAGATGAGATGGAACAGTAAAAAGTCAATGCCGGAGTGGTATTTTTCTTTTCTTTATTTTTTTAATATATATATTTCAATCTGTCACACACATCTGAATAAAGACTCTAAAGAAAGCGACGAATTTCTTTTGCATGCATTCGTAAGAGGTATATATACTCTTGTCACATGTCTTTTTCAATTTGATTTTTGATTTTTTTTTTTTTTATCTGTATCAAACTAGATATAATCTTGTGCGCTTGCCTGCGTATCCTGTTAGAGATTCAAAAATAGTCTAATAATAGATTATTCTCCCTAATAGTTGAGTGACCAGGATTTAAATCTCATAGAGGTGGGAGGCAAGTGGGGTTGGGGGTAAAAAAGAAAAAAAAAATATAATCCTCCTATGTATTTGTTAATCTCATATTAAGAAATACTACTCAATTTAGATCATGCTTTGGAAATCAAAGAAAAAAGGCCCTAGGTAGATTGTCGCACTTATCGTGATCAAGTCGTATACGTTTTATGACATCCTACAAATTTACCAACACCTCAAAATAAGTAATATCTAATATTTTTCGTATAAATAAATTCATATTTTAGAGATAAGCAGGTGTAAATTATAAGCCCTATCGTGTAGAAATCGAAATCTTATGTGTTTTTCGTTGAGGAAAGGTCAGCTATGTTAACATTTCTCTTGAAAAATCAACGCGTGGTTACACTAGGATCAACGTTAGTGACAAATCAGTTCATGCTCACAGCTCATCATCCCACCATTCTTCCATCTTCCATGATAATGTTAATGTCATCCGGAACACCACAAAATGTTGAGATAAAATCAAATGCTACCTAATTGAGCCACGCCATAAATACATAGGAGGAAAATCGAAAACTGATATTGAAATGACACATATGTGATCTTGACAAAAATAAATCTGCCAGGACTTTAGAAAGCGATGTTATAAGTAGTAGTTGAACACAATAATTTCAAGACCATAGATCGATGAACAACTAGCTACATCCGCCATGCCACCGGACGTTGGACTTATTGGTTCTAATCGAACACATGCATCATATGCACTTTTGAACTGAGCCTTGACAAAATTCATGACGCTTAATTGTTGAGAAATTAGTGGATTGTATTGGTCTAGCTAGCACCATATTTATAGATAACGTTATGAAAAAAAAATTGATGAACTACTTAAATCAACACATTAGTCATTTATTTTTTTTCGTAACGTTATAAAGTTATCAAATAATTTCAATCAATCGAAGATTTAAGCTCTTCTAGATCAACCGAAGCTACCGAATTAAAAGTCTGGCTTTTACATTTCTCTAGTTGTCAGACACGGTCAAAAAAAAATTGATGAATGACTACGCATTAACAAATTTACATTTTCCTAACATCTTCTGAACCGTCACACACGCACAAGAACGTACATCTAGAATCGTCCCATTGAATGAATGCAGGATATAAAACCGTATAAACGTTATGAAGGATCTAAATCTCTCTATCTTTTCCTTATTTTGTGTGGTGTCTTTGGTGAAAAATATCTCAAAATGGGTGAATAAATTAAAGGTTGTATCAATTGAGAAGCATGAAATTGTTTAGAGGCTTTACTTTCCTGTCAGACAAGGCCACGAAAGATACATTTCCAATAAACTTTGCATATGGGTTAGCTAATGTTTATTAATCTTAACACCTTGACAGCCCTCATGAATTGATATATTATGCCAACTTAAAAGATACTTTAATTTAACCTTTCGGTTTAACCAATAATCAGCCACAAGAATCTCCACTTCTGAAGCACCAACATTAAGTTTACAAAGGGGACAAGACATCATACCCTTCCAATTTTAGCAATTCTGTTGTAAACTCGTAATCTTTAAGAATGATATATGAGAAGATCTAGGATCCCTACAAGAATGACAGCCTCCGGCGACGGCATCAAAACCGTTTCCAATGGCCACGACGTCGCAACCTATGGTGTCGGTCCTTGCGCAATAAATTTTGATGCTAATTTTAGAGATAAATGTGCGACAAAAGAGAAAATTTGTCACTAATATGCAACGACTTAGCGATGAATAATAAAAAACTAAACCATCATCGCTAATTAGCGACAACTTGGTGTGAATTAGGGATTGAACCTTGAAGGGATCATTTTCAGAACCATATTCGATCAATGCTACGTTAGTGTGTAAATGTTTTCTGCAAAAGTATTCTACATGATGGCATGTTCCATTTTTCATTAAATGTTGGTGTTGAGATTTTTCATTTGGTCAAAGCAGCAATATTTGCGGAATGTATGTAACGGTCGGCCGAGAAAAAATTAAAAGTAAAAAATAAAAAATAAAAAAGAAGGCCAAGTCCTTACACAACGGCCAATGCTACAGTACTAAACCCGCTCTAGTGATAAAATTGGTGAGAATATTGTTATATATTATCCTTTCAAACCTTCATCTCTATATTATAAGAATTTTGTTATATATATATATATATGAGATTTGACGGTCAATATACAAGTATCTTTATTATTTAAAAGAGATGTCAAAGGTGACGGAAAGCGCATTACTCGATTGATAATCCCAGCTGATTGCAGCAAATCTTGGCAGTCTCATCTAAGCCTACAGGTTCATACTTATCCCATCATTTAAATAACTACACCACACCACACCCTTTGCAAAATTCTAGCAAATATGTTTTCTTTATTCTCAGATTGGGATAGCATGGTCTAAACAAGGGTTTTAACATAGCACGATTTGAATGATCCAAACAGAAAATCTTGTCCAGAATCAGTACAACATTTCTTACCACAACATCAACCACTCCGCTTAAAGTGCTTAAATGTAGTTTTAAGTATTTCTTTAATCTAACAGCTTTACCGTTCTTATCTTCAGAAAATAATTAATGTAGCATTCTTTATATGTGATTTAATATTAATGTAGACAAAAAAAAAAGCACAGAGGCCCATCCAGGAGGACCAAAAAACACCAAAGGCACAAACCATAACAACCTCGACAAAGCTCAAAACACAATGGGCCACATGATATACAAGAAAACAACAATCGACGGGCCGAACAGAGAGCCCATAACGGAACCCAAAAGCTAAGGATTACACCAAACCCTAGCTAACAGGATCCAGGGGTCGAAATGGACAAAGAACAACCAAAGTCAAGGTCAAATTCGCGGCCAGTAAGAAACAGAGGCAAAACCACTTGCAAGATTTTGAGAGCCCATTAATCATCAATTGACTGCATACAACACAAGGTCTTCAGTGATCTAGTGATCTAGAGACATCTCCCATCTCCTCTGCTGGTTTTTTTAGAAAAGATGAAATGGGTAAAATATCGTCTAAAATGATTACTCTTTAACACGGTTTTACTTTCTTTGTAATTAAAACAAAAAAATGGTTCAGCAATTAGCTTGAAACTGTCCTCAATTCTTTCTAGATG
Source organism: Ehretia macrophylla (assembly GCA_037974665.1). NCBI lineage: Eukaryota > Viridiplantae > Streptophyta > Magnoliopsida > Boraginales > Ehretiaceae > Ehretia > Ehretia macrophylla. The sequence goes on from CM075765.1 coordinate 65,018,580, forward strand.
TGAAGCCTTGTAAGAGAAAACCAAATTACTAATGGAACTCAATGCCACCCTCGTCATTTAACTAATCGGTAAATGTATTCTTACCTTGCTGCCACCAAGGGAACAAAAGAAATACTGTATTTGCCTATATAAGATACTGCATTGTCAAACAATTCCTTGTGTTCCGACAACAACAACAACGACGGAAAAATAAATAAATAAAAATAAATAAATAAATAAATCCTTGTCACGCAAAACACTAGACAAATTCCAGAAAAAACTGAAATTCAATGTATCAATCGTTTTCTGATACCAGTTGACATTTTTTCCCTAAAAATGTACTAAGACTAATTCTATGTGATCATGGGATCACGATAAGAGGTGTTCTTCTAACCTTACATAGAGGATTTAACACTTTCCTTACACAAACCCTTGCCTTATTTTTTCTGCTCTCTTAGAGCTCCCAACTCCAACCACCCTTATGAAAACTCCCATATCCTACGGTTAAAGAACAACTTTTATTTGAGACCTAAACAGTCTCGAATTTGAATCACCTAGAAAATAGGTAAGGGACCATTATTGATCCTTTTTTTTAAAAAAGAAAAAAAAAATTGTTAAACACTTGCTTTACATACTTCCTTGTCTCTTGCTCATATTAAACTTCCGTTGTTATTACTTGTTTCAATTTGGATTATAGATTCCGATGTTTACGATTTGATTTTAAATTTTGTGGTATACAAGTGTCATTCAAAGGCTAACTTAACATATTCATCATTAGCGTTTTACCAGCTTGAACTGATGAATGACAGGTCGACAGTAAATAAAAACTAACTAAAACCAAATAGAAAAAGAGGTCGAAAGACATGCATCGATTCTCTCGAGCCTTACTATGACTCGAAAATATGCCATTGCACTCAAAGTATGCAACTTACGCCGCATAAATTTGTACGGTATGAAAATTCAAAAGACATTACGATTACTCAGGATACAATATCAAAATTAAGTGATGAGATTCGATACCTGACATCCAAATTACAATATACACTTAATTTCTCGAATTATTATAACACATCATGTCATTAGTTCCGTCACATACTCATGTTTTTTCTGACAAGCCCCAGATTCAACTTTTCAAAGCACGTAATGTAAATCCAATATCCCTAGACATGCAACCATCTTGGGGCGGGAGAGTAATACCATCGTTACTAAATGGTCTATTTATAGCTCTTCATTGACACTTTTTGAGGCCCTGCGAGCCCGTTTATTACTCAAAATAGTGACTTGAGCTAGGAACCTTATTGAGAGAAGGCCCAGGCATTCTCATCCCTTCCTTTCTGTAGGCAAATTCTCTACTGATTGAAGTGAAGGACACATAAACAATTTAAATCCGATATTATCATAAAGAATGTGACATGTCACCAAATTGCGATAATGGAAGTGATCCTTGAAAGAAACATAAATTTTGTCACATTAAACAATGTGCGTCATTATGCAGTATATATTTTACACCGCCAAATTCAAGCTTTTTCTAAAATTGCCAAAGTACATAGCATTTTCCTTAACCAAAGCTTTTAGGAAAATAATCGAAACCATGAGAAAAGATAAAAAGCCTTGGCTTGTAATCCTGCTATTCTTCGGCATAACAGTAAGTTTTACACTTGGCTTGGAGCAAAAAGCAAGGGCATTAATTCTTTTTATTTTTATTTTTTCTTTTAATTTAAGAAGGGTATGTTTGTCTTAAGAAATATACTAAAAAATGTCAATGTTATATGCTTTGTACCTAATATGATTATAATGTGGTGGCATAAAATTATTTAACTAGCAAATTAAGACAAAATTATCACAATCACCAATAGAAAATCAGTGCTAGGGTTATCGAAGCGAATATTGTGCCCAATTTTTTTTTTTTTTTATTTTTATGGAAACATGTGCTTATTTTTTAAAACTGTATTATTGAGATGCGCGGGGCTAAGAGTTAACATCAGCATTTATTTTTTAATTTGTTAAGAACACATTTTTTGACTAATATTAGTCTGATTCAGGCCGCCTTTGTGGCTAACTAAATGGACAACCATAACAAACTTGAGCCATGCATAAAGCATCTACAAACTAGCATATAAAGACCCTCTACAATAATATCTATCACAACCCAAAAACACTTCACTTGTGGTGTTGCATAACCATTTACTTACACCTCCAAACCAAGAGCAAAAACCCTATGAAAATAGGTAAACAATATTGAGAAATTAGAGAGAAACAGTGTGATAATGGAGCACAATTTAAATTCTCTTCTTGAAGCTTTAAAGGCTAAACCTATGATATTTTTCTTCATTATTCCTTTATTATTATTCTTGTTTCATCTATCATTTCGTCGTAAACGACATCCACCAGGACCAAAAGGCTTGCCTTTAATAGGCAACATGATGATGAAGGATAAGTTGACACACCGCGGCCTTGCTGAGCTTGCCGAGAAATACGGTGGCATTCTCCACCTCCATATGGGCTTTCTTCACACGGTGGTGATTTCGAGCCCCGACGTTGCCCACCAAGCCTTTAAGCTGCAAGACAAAATATTCTCAAACCGTCCAGCCACTATAGCAATTAGCTACCTTACTTATGACCGAGCAGACATGGCCTTCGCTCACTCCGGTCCCTTCTGGAGGCAAATGTGAAAGCTATGCGTCATGAAGCTGTTTAGCCACAAAAGGGTCGAGTCTTGGGACTCAGTACGTGATAAGGTGGATGATATGATCCGTGTGTTGGCCAGAAGCGCCGGCACGGCCGTGAACGTCGGCGAGTTGGCTTTTGGGCTTACACGGAACATTGTTTATCGTGCAGCTTTTGGGACTCGCTGCAGTCAAGGGCAAGATGAATTTATCAAGATTATGCAGGAGTTTTCTACGCTGTTTTGTGCTTTTAATATTGCTGATTTTATTCCTTGGCTAAGTTGGATTGATCCAGCAGGGCTAAATAATAGACTAGTCAAGGCTCGTGCTTCACTTGATCGGTTCATTGATATTCTTATTGATGAACACATGCAGAAGAAGAAGAAGGCTAACAATGCTTCTGATGATGGCAATGCTGATATGGTGGATGAGCTTTTAGCTTTTTACATTGATGAGGCTAAGGTCACTGAATCTGATGATTTGCGGAATGCCATAAAGGTTACCAGATGCAATATTAAAGCTGTCATTATGGTAAGTTCAAATTAGGGAAAATCTTACATTTAGTTTCTATTGTTTGTAAAGTGTCTTAATTTAGTCTTTATTATTTAAAATGTCTCAATTTAATCCATATTATTTCTTTAAAAGTTTCAATTTCATCTTTATTGTTTAAAGTTTTTAATTTCGTCCATATTATTTCTTAAAAAGTTTCAATTTCGTCCCTATTATTTTTAAAAAGTTTCAAATTCATCCCTATTGTTTCTCAAAAAAATTTAATTTAGTCTTTGGATAATAGGAACAAATTTGAAACTTTAAGAAAATAATAGAGATGAAATTAAAACTTTTTAAAAACAATAAGGATGAAATTGAAACTTTTTAAAAAACAATAGAGACTAAATTGAGACATATTAAACAATAGGGATGAAATTAAAACTTTTGATGAAACAATAGAAACTAAATTGAGACATTTTAAATAATAGGGACTAAATTGAGACACTTTACAAATAATAGGGACTAAATATAAAATTATCCCTTCAAATTATACCAATACAATAAATAGGCCGTTATGGGGTTTGCAATGCAAAATTTGAATGATTAGTGTTTTAGGGTTTATTTGGCCTAAGTTTTAGACTTTTAAAAGCTCTTTTTGTAGGTTTAAAAATTGAAGCGAACCTTGGTTAGTCTATTTCTTAAAGAGCTTTTAGGTAAAAGTTATAGTTTAAAAAAATTAAAAAATAATAAGCTCTAAATTGAAGTTTTTTTAAAAAAAAAGGCTTTCACGAAACTATTTTTACATTAGGAGGGAATAGTTTTTCTTTTTCCTTTTTCTCCTAGAAATTACCGGTCTCGAAAATACCCCTACCCTACATGACAGTACTTCTGACACAAATATGTCAAGTAGTCAACGACTTTTGTTCAACAACACTTTTAACCAAAGCTATACTGTTAAAAGCTCTTCATCTCAATAATTAAAATTTCACAGTTAAACCAAACAGTTCGTAAGAATCTTAACTTGCACATCAATTATAAATTAATAAATGAGTAAAATGCACCATACCCCCCTGTATTTTTACAAAGTTGCATTATAAACCCTGTGTTTTAAAAAGTCGCATTATAAATCCTGTGTTATGGAAAACGTTGCATATAACCCCCCGCCGTCTATTTTTCTGTCAATTTTAACGTGAGTATAATACACACGCTTGAAATGCAAGTATGACATTTATCAAGCTTTAAAACATATGCAGAAGGACGAAAATACCCTTTTTAACATCAGTTGCTAATTGCTCCTTGTGTTTTCGATAAAGTTGTAAATGGCCCCTTGTGTTTTCGATAAGGTTGTAAATTGCCCTTGTGTTTTTTATAAGGTTTCTAATTGCCCCTATGTTTTTTTATAAAGATGTAAATTGCTCCTTCAAAGATTTAAAAAAAAAAAAAAAAATTGACAATCCTAGATAGAAAAACTATTTCAAAGTGATTTTCCTTCGATTTGAAGTTGATTTTGCACTGATTTAAATATTTTAATCTACTTGTAGAAGAACGTGATTCCAAGTGAAGGTACGATTATTGCTAGTTGCAATATGACTTTGAACTTCAAGCATAAGATTTATATTTTTTATGGTAGACATCAACGTTCTGTTATATAAGCTATACGTTTTTTTATTCTTTTAATTAAATGATATTTATTAGTTTAAGGTTGTAGATCTCCTTAGAAGGTAGACTAGCACATGATTTTGATATTGCAAAATGAAAAATATTGTAAATACCTCCCTCTAATATTAAAAAAGTGATAAATACCCCCTTCTGATATCAAAAAAGTTGCAAATACCCCCTTTGACGGATTTATCTTTAAACGAGGACAATTTTGTCTTTTTACAAGGCTAACTAACAGAGTTAAACAGAATTTGAATTTGGGGCGTGTATGCAACGTTTTTCATAACACAGGGTTTATAACGCGATTTTTTAAAACACAGGGTTTATGATGCAATTTTGTGAAAACACAGGGAGATATGATGCATTTTACTCTTAATAAATAAATTACCTATTTATAAATAAATAAATAAAAATTGCATGTTCTAAAATTACTAACAAATTAACTTTGGGGCGTTTAATCTCACAGTTCTTAACCTTGGACATAGTCATGCTAACCAAGGAACTATCCATGTCATGATGTTAATGCATGGTGTTAGATCCATGTCATGATGTTAATGGTGTTAGCTATGTGATCATATATTTTTAGGATGTGATGTTTGGTGGAACTGAGACAGTCGCATCTACAATAGAATGGGCCATGGCGGAGGTAATGAAAAACCCAGAAGAGCTGAAGATGGTTCAACAAGAGCTTGCGAACGTGGTAGGCCTCGACAGAAAAGTGGAGGAAAGCGACTTTGATGAGCTTACATATCTAAAAAGCTGCCTTAAAGAAACCCTCAGGCTCCACCCTCCCGTCCCCGTACCCCTCCACGAGATGGCCCGGGACACGGAAGTTTCCGGCTACTATATCCCCGCTAAGTCACATGTTATGATCAATGTATGGGCCATTGGACGTGACAAAAACTCTTGGGAAGATCCTGATGCCTTCAAGCCCTCTAGGTTTCTCAAAAATGATGCACCTGATTTTAAAGGCAATAATTTTGAGTTTCTCCCATTCGGTTCGGGCCGGAGGATTTGTCCAGGCATGATCTCGGGCTTCATGCATTGGAAATGGTTGTGGCTCATCTTTGCCACTGTTTTACTTGGGAATTGCCTGATGGGATGAAAGCAAGTGAAGTAAACATGGATGGCATTTTTGGCCTAGCTGCGCCGAGGGCAACTCAACTCGTGGCCGTGCCTAGCCCACGGTTGCTGTGTCCACTCTACTTATAATCAAAGAAAAGTGACACTGTTTGTGCATGATCATGATATGAATTAAACAAGAAATAATAAATAGTTGCAAAAGGATCGGATTAATTAAGATGTATGTGGTTTGTGTGGACATGGTTAATTTGTATGTGTTTGTTAATTCTTGTCTTTTCTTTTTAATCTCTCTTTCTTGCAGGCAATGCTCATCTAATAAAGATTGTAAATAAAGCGTTGAATGAATGGATTGCATGCACGCGATCTTCTGTTTAAATGTATCGCTGTGATTTATACTCTTGTTACATGTCTTTTGCTTATTCGTTTTATTTCTTATTGTTTGATCTTTATTAATTCCCAGTATTATTGTCACGGCTACTCAAAAGTTGGGTTTTATAGTCAAGTAGTGATTTATTATGGTTATAAATTTTGAATTTGAATCACGATATATTTTAACCTCCAATCTACCAAAAAAAAAATCATTGTGAGGTCGAAATAGAATCGAATAATTTTTAGGTCTCACAATAGTGCCCGATTTGGTTAGATTTCCAAACGAAACCTTGGACCAAAAGGAAACCCAAGACATTATGGCAAATATAAACTACTTAATAATTTTAAAATAAACGTCACTCAACAGTTTCTCTTAAACCTTGTTCTAATAATACACATGAAGTTGTTCTCTTTTTCTTATGATGGTGCAAAATTAGCGCATAAACAAAAGGATTTAGATCTACGTTTAAAGTTGAATAAATGAATAAAATCGTCCCTTATCTTTTAGTTTTTTGATATTTTCGTTCTTCATTTACGAAATGTGACATTTCAGTTCCACATCTTTCATTTAGTGACAACGTTGGTCTTTTTTGTAAAATCTATTAAAAAATTAACGGCAATTCACGTGCAGTTCACGTGATCACCAATATTCAGAATTAGTAAATGCAAAATTGATATTTTAACATCACAAATTTGTCGTTAAATGTTTAACATATTTAACAAAAAGGACCAACGTTGTCACAAAATAAAGATGGAAGACTGAAATATCGTGTTTAATAAATGAGGGACAAAAATATCTAAAACTCAAAAAATAAGAGACCATTTTAGTCATTTACTTTTTAAATTTTAATCCTATTGCTGTCAATAATTTTGTTAGTCACGGTTCAAAGAGTCTTCCATTGAACACGTGTCAAAAAAAAAAGAGGGAAAAATGGTAACAATTAATTACAAAACGCCCACCGTGGGGCGTTTAACAAAATATGTTAAATGTTTAACATATTTAACAAAAAAGACCAACGTTGTCACAAAACAAAGATGCAAGACTGAAATATCGTGTTTTATAAATGAGGGACAAAAATATCTAAAACTCAAAAAATAAGAGACCATTTTAGTCATTTACTTTTTAAATTTTAATCCTATTGCTGTCAATAATTTTGTTAGTCACGGTTCAAAGAGTCTTCCATTGAACACGTGTCAAAAAAAAAAGAGGGAAAAATGGTAACAATTAATTACAAAACGCCCACCGTGGGGCGTTTAACAAAATATGTTAAATGTTTAACATATTTAACAAAAAAGACCAACGTTGTCACAAAACAAAGATGCAAGACTGAAATATCGTGTTTTATAAATGAGGGACAAAAATATCTAAAACTCAAAAAATAAGAGACCATTTTAGTCATTTACTTTTTAAATTTTAATCCTATTGCTGTCAATAATTTTGTTAGTCACGGTTCAAAGAGTCTTCCATTGAACACGTGTCAAAAAAAAAAGAGGGAAAAATGGTAACAATTAATTACAAAACGCCCACCGTGGGGCTCGAACCCACGACCACAAGGTTAAGAGCCTTGCGCTCTACCGACTGAGCTAGACGGGCTTGTGGTACATTTGGTCTCACAGTTCATATAAAAATATTATAAATCATTGACTTTACATTCTTAATTTCTTCAATTACTTTGGTGGAACTATGATTAATGTGAAAAGAATCATAAAGATTCTTGTTCCCATGTTTAAGTTATTACGTAAAAGTAGCTAGTGTTTGTCATGTTGAAAATAAATAAAGTAATAGCTTGTCATAACTAGTGTGTGTCATGTTGAAAATATTCAACCTGTTATAAATATTCTTTATTTACATAAAGAATTACGACATAACATGATATTAAAACTAAACACAAGTTAAAAAGGGTCAATTAACATACAAAAGGAGAAAAACGAAAAAAAAATAGAAGTTTGTGTGTGCTTGTGTCTCTTGGCCAAATATCTCAAAAGAATCAGAACTATCAGTTAAGTGTAATTTTAACTGAAAATTCCATTAATAGTATTTTAATATCACATGATATAAAACAATGTAATGCTGAAATAAATATCCAGTCACTGTACAACAATAAGTCAAAAAGAAGAATCGAATAACGAGAACTGTCGTACAGTCGTATCTTCTCTTAAAAAATACATAATACCCTTTTATCATACAGGCAAATATGGCAACTGATTCCTTCCGGCCACAACTACAAAACATGGAGAAGCTTAAAGGCAAGCGCTATGCATGAGGGAAACAATATTTAAAGTTTTTGGCAAGCCTATAAGCCGCATTATTGCGTCCGAACACGAAGAAAAAGCATAATAAGAGTAAATGCGCAATTGAATAGACACGCGAGCATTACATTATAGGGCCGAGGCTAGATTGTGCCACATCTTTGATTTGCCATTTTCTCGCACGCACAGGATCGGTCTCTTACTTTGGTCGTCTTCGATAAGGATAGAGAATGTCATCAACACTCTCTTTTATATGATTCCCCACTTTGCGCAAGTTCTTGACTACCCCCATTGCCACCAGGTTTGCATTTCTAGTAAACCTGTTCAGATGAAATCAGACGAGCGTTGTAAATATAAACAGATAGGTGAAATGTATGACACCAAAAAGGGATTGCCAATTCAAAAGAGATTATAATGCTTACCTGCTCAGGAACTCATCCCCAACTGAATGAGCTGGTCTCTGTGTTCGGCGTTGTGGTATTCCACGACCATCTTCAACAAACAATACCACCGATTAGTTAGAAATTAATTACTCGAAGGCAGCATCACTAAAATCTAACCACCGCCTCCCAAACTAGAAGACCAAGAAGAGGTGAACAAGAACAAATAAACGGTAGGCAGACCATTCAGCTGTAGTAAACATTGTTGTGTGTAAATTTTCAGTTTAAAGGTCTCAATAAACTTAATCATTACGAGGAATGGTGATGCATGGTTAAATCAGCAGGAAACGGAGTTGTCTTCTTAATCCATAAAATGATGCATCGCCATTATGCTATACATTGGTTTCAGCAAGAGATGAGGCACACTGCCGCCTGAGGAGAGGAAGGGGTGCATCCAGAGAAGATAATAAGAGGCCAAGCATAATCCAGCGTATGATATAGTTTGTTACTTGTATAGATCATTTTTGCACCTTCAGCGTCACAATTGTACCATTTTGCCATTGGAAAAGTTTATGACAAGACAACTTCAGCTTCTCTAAATAGCTGTTTAGAGATGGGGAGATCTCGACATGAATTCCGTTTTTATTTTCTTTTCCACCCTTTTCCCCTTGGCATTCTTCACTAAGGATCCCATGTGAACTTTTTATCCAAATGTCTTCTCAACTAAACCCCAGAAGAGAAGTTCCTTCATTCATACCTACACATGTAGGCCCTAATCACATTTGCTACTTATGCCTATCCATAACAGGATAACATTCTCGTACACGTATAAAAGCAAGCCTACGTACATCCGATCATAATTTTTTTTTTTCCATCTCATCATAGTGATATACATAATAAATCTGCATATGAACTTATTTTAAGGACGAGAAAATTGAAAACAGTTTGAACCCCATTGTGCTAATTAATATATGTTAGTACATTAACCTATATTGAAAATGAAGTATCTAAGCAAAATGCTTAAACCTGAGATGCAATTTGGCTTGAAAAAATTATTTCAAGAAAGATGATATTTGAGGAATTCCAATAGGATATGAACTTTCAAATTGTTAATTTTAATATGTAGAGTAAAAGCAGATTTACAATAGGGAAGAAGTTAACCAGCTCATTCAAGTTTCAAGGATACTTCATCACGGGGAAACAAAGCAATTCCTACTTGACCAAGAATAATACTCTAGGATAATGGCATGTATTAAACTTGTAATCTGTAATATCTATCATATGCACTTGTAGTGTCGTACATTACCCTAAATAGATGTGTCGACACGGGATGAAAAGAAGTTTGGTGAACAAACAAGTCACAAGTTTGACAAAAAGGAAAAGGAAAAGGCAAGTGACATGAAGTTTAGAGTAAATTACAAATGGGAGAGGGTTGGTACAGAAGTTGCTGAAGTATGGCAGATCACTCCCGTGCTAATAGAATATCAGTGTTTATTTTTCTGTTGGTAGAGGAGGTTGAGACCTAACCATTGATATTGCCAGGTAAAACCATCCAAGCAGATATTCAGGATGTTATTGCTTAATCCATCTATGACCAAAGTTGTTTGTTGAAAATAACACATTTTAACCAAGATCTGAAATACTTTTACTTCTACAATCATCCGCAATTTCAGGTTTCAATTTAGGTTGTATCACCTCTCGTCAAGCAAAACCTACACTATTCAGATTTTCCACTATCATTAGCACACGAGTATTGTCCCTTTTCGTGTTTTGCTGACAACATCATAATTTACATATGCTCTTTTTGTCATTCAACTTAAACAATCAACAATTATGTCAAATGCATTCTGTGAACGAGGAATCAGCATTACTGAAGGGGATAGAAAAACTAAAGTTAGTTGCCCATTTCGCAAGAAGATATACCTTCTCTATTATGAATGTGAGCAGGAGCTGTTTCTGCATTAGTGACTCTTCTATCCACTAAAACCTGAACCAAAGATAATATCATCAACAAGATCCATTAGAAGAATAATAAGACACGGAATTGAAACCGGGACGACAAAACTAAGACATGTCGAGTGGTAAGAGACAAAATCTCAACAAATTCATAATCCAATGCAAAATACAAAGACATATCATAATATGAGGCACAAAGAAAGAAATGGAAATCATGACACAGGATAGTGACAGTGAGAATGAGTGCTAACCTCAATGCCAACACAGACTGGTAATTCTGTTTGTGAATCTTGTGCATCGCCTGAATGGTTCTTACGGTCCGGATAAACGGAATAACCAATGCAAGCGTATCTAAAATCTGTAAGGCTCCTACCCTCTTTAGAAGCTTCCACTTCAGATTCTCCAACAATGTATCGAGGTACTAGCCATCAAATACAAGAATCATATATCCAGTAGAAAGCTAAACAATTTCAGATTTCAACCATACACATGAAGCAAGAACAAATGAGACACAAGGTCCAATGTACTTTTCAATTTCAACAATGCCATCATCATATATTTCTCATCTTATAGGTATATGATAAATGACACCCATTATTGAAGAAACCAATCCCAGAAAGATGTACTATGAGTTACTAATTGGTGGCTTCTTTGCTAGACATGGCAAGAATTCTTTCTAGATTCTAAGGATCATAACTGGTCAAAGTATCTCTCTGGAATAGAACTATATACCACTAGATCAGGTTGACTCCATATGCTGGTTTGCATATAGGGACGTGTTGGAAATTAAATACACACGGCAAGATTACATAGCACTTGAGAACAACTTATTAACTTGACGAAGGCTAGCAAAAAGAAAATGGGAACTCTATGCAACTAACAGCAAAAGATTGATAGATTTTCATTTCAAGGATACAGTTATGCTGTTGCCATATGCTTGTCCAGCAAATTCTTTCTTCCCCCCCCCCCCCCAAAAAAAAAAAAAACGTAAAAAAGAAAGAAAAAGGATAAGAACATAGGAAAAAGGAAAAGGAAGCAAGTATATGCAGAAGGTTCCAGGCTTTAACAGCCACATTTTATCCAAGTCTCTACAGTCACAAACATCATATGATAACAATCATGCACCAAGAGTTTCCAACGACCTTAACAGTGAACACCCTTGTACTTTGAATAACCCATTCTTTGTCAGACTTTATAGGTATACCAAAATACAAGTAGAAATAGAAAACCAACAAGACTAACAATAACAAAACATTGTACTTCAGGAAAGGCGGTGGAATCCAATAATTTTGAGCTCACAGAATTTCATACACATCGCAACCAAGGAGAGAAAAAATAGTAACTTTGCTATCGTCCTATGTCACATCACAAATAGATGCACCCAACCGAAGAATCCAGTTCCAATCACAAATTACCCAGATTTTACTTCTCAATAAATCAACAGGGAAAAATGCAACCCTTACAAAATCCATGTACTTGAAAATTAAAATGAACAGATAAAATGTGGAACATATCCATATCCATGGCCAATTCTTTTCATTTCTTTTTTCTTGTAGAAAGAACATGGAACCTTTTTCTATATCAGTCTGGTTGAACAAAACAGAACCAAAAAATATGCAAGAAACACATTTTGCCAGAGATAATTTCAGAATTGACCCATTATTTTTATTAAAGCTCCTTTTATTCCAAAAGAAAAAACTCAGCTCCAAACTACCCCACCCCCACTCCCCTTCATCATCAAAAAGCTACAATCTTTGGTTAACCAAAAGCGAAACATCATCAAATTTAATCGAAATTACCTCACCCAGACAAAAATAATAATATAAAAAAAATCTGAACAAAATTCAACGAATTATTCCAAATAATAGAGAAAATCTTACCTCCACCGACACCTCCCACCCCCAACCCCCCACCCAAATCAAACAGTTACAATCTTTCGTTACCAAACAAGCTAAATTCATCAAAACCAATCCAAATAAATCTCACCCAGATAACAAAAGATCGAAATTTGAACAAAATGCAACAAATTAATTAAAGAAAAATCGAAAATCTCAGTCCATATTAAAAAGTTACAATCTTTCTTTAGAAAATCAGCTAATATCACTAAAAGCAATCAAAAATAACCTTCACCCGATAAGCAAAAATCAAAACTATAACAAAAACACAACCAATTTTCAACCATTAAAAAAATAAAACTAAAAAAAATCTCAATATTTGAATAGTACCTTGAGGAAGAGAACGAGTGAGGCCAACACAGAGAGGATTGCGAGCGTTGGATTTAAGGGTCGATGAGTAATACAAGCATCCCTTACACGATTTTCCCTTCGGTGCTGTTGTTTCTGATGATGATGATGATGAGCCACCAGAACCTATGCCTTCATTTTCACCTTCTTTGACATAATTAAGATTGCTGTTAGTGTTGTTGTTGTTTATGGGCTCGTTTTCTCCACGCGCCGCCCTCTCCTCCGCCATCGCGTTTGGATATCCTTCTTTATGTTTATTTTTATATATCTCTGCTAGTTTTCGGGGCGTTTTTATACGATTTAGTATGAATGATAACATAAGTGCGAAAAATGATAAAATTATTTAGAAAATTAATAATTTTAATTTTAATTAAAATTTAATAGTTTTTAAAATCAAAAATTATAACTCTAATAGTTAAACATTTAAAAAATCACAGTTAATTGTGTAATCGTTTAATTAAAAAATAATTAATTTAAATAAAAAAATTAAAAAATATATAAGAAAAGTTAGTTTAAATGTAAAGAAACTAAAAAATAAAAGAATCCAATTCAATGATAAAATTTGAAATAAATTACATAATAATTTTATAAATAAAAATAAAAATCAAGAAGTTATGTAAAAAAAATTTCATTTTCAAGCGTCGAGCGAGAAATGACTCTTCTTTCATTTCGGTAAGTAAAGATGATAATTCTTACGAGTATAAGTATTGGTCTAATAGATTTAGTTCATTTCTTTTAATTGAGCTTAATTTACTTTTTTATTTAATTGTATTTAGTTTATTATTTTAGTTACCAATTTTATTTAGTCTTCTATTATTTTAAATGTATATATATATATATATATGTTAGATTTTTTTATTAAATTAATAATCAAATTTTAAATTTTGATTTTTTTTAATGTCAAAAATCAAAAATATTGATTTACCCATCATTTTTTTTTTATAAATCTCAAACCTTGACAAATTTTTTATCAAACAGTTTTCCGTCAATTTCGAATAAAATAGATACCCATTGTGATCCCTTTTCTTTTGTCTCGCTAAGAGCGGAAAGCTTAACAATTCGTATGTCCTTGTCTTCGCCCTATGTACCCAGTAGATCGAATTAGTTCTAAGATCAAGGAACAAGCCATTTTCGTAGCCAAGGACGGCTCTCCTAAACTCACAACAAAAGTATTAAAAATTTCTAAACATATACACCTACATTTTAAAGAGGCATGATAACGTTAGTTTTATAATTTCGTTTAAAAATATATAATTCAAATTAATCTTATAAAACCCCATTTCAAAAAAATATGATTTACTTTGGTCAAAAAAAACCTTCTAAAACTGATTCCCAAAATATTAACTTTATTGACGAATTCGAGCTCACGCAAACCTAATCTCCCTGAAGGTTAAGTTCATTTTGACCAGTATTTGAGAAGAATTTTCAACACTTCAAAATTCATCCACCATTGCGAAAATTGATATTTACGATAGTTCGTAATTGATGATTTTTCTCACGACAAAAAACTTTCCAAACCAAAAAGTTTAAGGCAAATATGCACAACCATGCACTCAGGCACTCATCCTTTTCTCCATAAAAATCTTCATTATAATTATTGTCAATATCAAAGACTGCCCTTTCTCGACCAAAAAAAAAAAAAAGACTGCCCTTTCCAGTATAATGAAATTATTATGCAATTATAACAAAATGATCCAAATCATTGAATATGTAGATTAAATAATTGCATTACTTCATCACCACCCCATTTTTTTTTTTATGAAAGCAATGGATGTCCAAACTTTGAACGAGTGATTCACGTGGGCTTGAAGTTAACCAGGTAAACCTCCAATGACCCAAAGACTCAACCTGGCAACCCCTAAGATCTTTATAACATTATAACGCTATGAAAAAATCCAAAACCGCCCTTCTCCTCCACAATATCCCACAAAACAAATCATATCCCACCAAAACCAGCAACAGCAACAACAGAAAGGTACAGATTTATTTCTTCACCTAAAATGCAAGCATTAAATAGTACCTCCAACAAAAATAAATGCATAAAAACAGAGCTAAGTTTGTGGTATGGGAATCAATTTTATAACTATAGGGTGGTCAGAAGTATATATTTGTTCAACTTAAAACCTATTTTTGAGCACCATCCCAGGTTCTTCTGGGCGTTGTCTTTGATACAATTCCATAAGCATCACTACTTATAGCTGCTACAGAAGCAAATGATATTAACATCTGCTAATCTGCTACCATGATTATGAATAGAGAGAACCTCTCATATCCGCTTAATAACATACAGGAAGAACAAATGATGATTACTCTAAAAAATTGATTTTTACAGAAAATTGCAATGAATATCGTGGAATCACACCTTTAGGGATAAGGATGAAGATAGTCGCACGATGCTCCCTTCTTGCAGTGGCCACTCCCGTAAAATTTACAAACACGCTGCCCTTTGGGAGGCGGCCTGTTCCAGAAAGGCCTACCTTTACCATATCCTAAGTCCCCATTTTGAACCCAGTCTATAGGGGCAGTATACCTCTCTCCACTATATTTCCTCTGGCCATCCCATACTATACCACTACTGAAAGCGCCATGGTTGACATTTAGATTTCCCCCCGGTGCGCCTTGGCTGGTGCTCCAACCAACGTTTGGAATTCCTTGAGCTGGAGCTCCCCAGTCCAGACTCACATGTCCCGGTATTCTTCCCCAAACATTATCCATTGCTGTCACCGCAGTGCTCTGAGGCGTAGTTGTGCCAGTAATATCTTGGCTCATGGTGTGTGATGAACAAGGATGGACAGCTGAACCTGCTTCCCCCTGGTTAGCTGGGATTCCAGCAGACTTCGTTTCTCCTTCACTGCTGGTAGTTGAATGTCCGCTGGACTGTTTTGATGGATCATAAGCATCAGCCTGAGATGCCCCAACTGGTTCATCTGTCACGGTAGATTGACAAGGTAACTGTACATCCCCCGTGGAGCTCAAGGCATCACTTTTTCCAGGATCAGGACTAGGGCTCAAGTCCTCAATGGAAAAACAGTAATTTTTACAGCCTTTCATCATTTCATCTCCACATCTCATGGCAGAAGTAGGGGAAGCTAAGCCACTTTGGGATTCCATTGCATCTACTTCAGCCAAAAGATCTGATACTGATTCCTCAGCCAAAGTGCTAAATTCAATCGGCTCAAAACCCGTATGCCAATTAGATGTTGGATGGGATGGAGAAGCATGTGCAAGTGGGTCAATATTGGAAGTTGGAGTAGCATGATCACCCACTACTTCAGGCTGCTTCAGCGAAGACACAGAGACCAGACCAGAACTCCATTCCTCAACAGAAGGTTTCGCAGGAGTTGGAGAATATCTGCCCCATTCATCAGCTATTTCTGGAAGTTGAGCTCCACCAACTACCAGACTAGAAGCACTACTCCAGCTGGGGCCTGAATCTTGACCGGCAACTTTTGCAAGGGAAGGTTGCTTACTTTCAGCAAGTTCTGCTTGATTTTCATTGGCAGGTTTTGGAGTAGGATTTGGCAGATCTCGCATATGTGAAACTTGAGCAGGAACATCTGAAGACACAGGCTGCAGCTTTTCAGCAACCTGACCAGATTCCCAGATGCTATCTTTTGGTGTAGGACTAGGAAACTCGGGGAGATCTAAGTTGCCATCTTGTTCAGATGAATCAGACTTGGTCACTCGGGAAAAACCATGGTTAGTATCCACGATGTCTGAATTTAAATTTATGGGGAAAGATCTCCAATTTTGTCCAGAAGATTGGAGCACAGAGCTGTTACAATTGGATTGGTTCTCAAACTGTGCATCAGGTATCTGGTAAGCAGCACCCCTTGATGAAACTTTATTCTCATGGTATGGACTGGGCCTAGATCCTTCACTTCCATGGCCTTGTCCTTCATGAGGAAGAGCAACCTGTCTCGCTCCAATATTGGATGAAAGGGGTAGCTGACACTCTTGGGAATGATCAGAACAAGAATTCTTATCCTTCAATTCCCGGTGTTGTGAAATCCCAGGTTGCCTTTCCTTTTCACCGACAGCAGACGTAGACGAACCAGAAGAGATGGAACCCAACCCATCAGTTCTCACAAATTCATTGTTATTGTTGGATTGAACTCTGGCATTGCTACACCGCAAGGCCACAACAATTTGCTTGCTGTTTCCAGGTCTATTCATATTCTCACTCCACCCAATATCAGAGCTATGTATTTGATTATCAGAGGCAGCTCCAAGTTGCTGACATTGCAGAGA
Organism: Ehretia macrophylla; assembly: GCA_037974665.1. NCBI lineage: Eukaryota > Viridiplantae > Streptophyta > Magnoliopsida > Boraginales > Ehretiaceae > Ehretia > Ehretia macrophylla. Next base: position 65,035,905 of record CM075765.1, read on the forward strand.
AAAGTTATACAGCAAGTGAGCGGCTGTATGGAAATTACCAATCAATGCATCAGTCAAAAGTACAGAATCGTCTTGCTCATTGATCGTCCATATCCTCATATCAGGTGGGAAATATCCAGTCGTGCTCCACTTCCGCAGCTGCATCATGGAAAATGGCCCTTGAATTTTACCAGTTGGATCACGGTAGTGCCACAGTTTTTCTGTTTCACCATCACTAGTAGAGAGTGAGCTACTTGTTGCAAGAGTTGCAGTGGTTGGAACTTGGGGTCCAGACCTAGCGATAGCTTGATCACTCAAACCATTTGCATCTCTTCTCCGGTTGATTCTACGCTGTTGATGGACCAGTCCCTCTTCTTTGACTGGGTAAATTGTTAAACAAACTGTTCCATTTAGATCAAGGGGAGTTAAGATTTCAAATGACCTACCAAAACTGGATAATTCTCACCTTTTCTCTTTAAAGTGATCAGTTTGTTTCCGCATCTGCTAAATCCAGAATGTTTTGGCCTAGTGTACGCATCTGCAATGATTAACAACACAACTAAGTATACTTATATGATGAAACACATAAACTACAATAATATCGGAAAGAAAAATTCCATTAGCACAAGTCAATGCAACAAACCTTGTTTTCTGTCATTAACTCCTCCAGCATCTTCTTCAGATTCATAATCTGGATTCATTTTAGGATCAGCATGTACTTCAGGAATTTCACATAGTCTACGCTGACGTTCTTCAGGCGTTTTCAGGAGCTGTAGCTTCTCAATACATTCTCTGAGCGTAAAAATCGTTAAGGAATACAAGAAAGAATTCTTCCAGTTTCATTTGCCATGTCAGCAAGAGGAAGATTCAAATTGTTGACTACTGTATTATCTAACTAATATGCTCTTGAATCATGTGGCTCTGTAAACAGGACTTTCTTTTCACTTGTTAAGTACATAAAACCCTCTATAATTAGATTTGTTCTACAAAAGATGGAGGAGTATATCATTGTTATTCAACTTTATCAGGTTTTTTGCTCATCTCTAAAAGACCATATGAAAATCACGTGTATGTCAACAGCTCAATTTTCAGTGTAGTTAAGCAGCCATAAGGCTTCATAGCTAGTAGAGTAAAACTATGGAAACAAAACAAAAAATAATAATTGACTAGACAATCATTCATCTCTTGCATGTGCCATTTTAGAGCTCTCATATAAAGCCATCTCAGGCATCCAGTTCAGAGGTCTCCAGTTTCTCTCAAGAAAAACAGTGGCGCTGACAGGTTATGTATACTGATTTTCTTTTATGGCTATTTGACACATAATAAGCAAGAAAGCAGAACAAAATCAATCTGCAAAATGATTTGTCCGAGAGGTTCACACTTCAAGAGCCTTTTATTGATCCATTTACTGGAGAAGTGCTGTACCTACACTTGTTCACTACTGACTGAGGATGGTGAGGGTAGGTAACCTATATCTGAAACTAACTCATCAGTCCTCTTGGAAAAAGACACGAAGTTCACTTTTTTCAGAATCAACTTGAAGGCACAGATTCAAGATACAAAAGTATGACTTATCAAGCAAAGGATATTCCTTTTTGCGACCCTGCTCACTTGCTCGATCACGAAGATGATTAAGCTTCAACATCTCTTCCTCCAGCCACTACATTAAACAAAACAAACGAAAGAATTATGCACAGAAGACGCACTTTAGCAATTAAATCTAATAAATAGTATGGAGCAAGTAAAATCAACCATCTATTTAAAGCTTCACCTTTTTTTAGGAGTTTACAATTAAGCATGATAACACATTTAATAAGGATAATATAACTCATCTAACTGTATCACATTAGCAAAATCACAACGGAAAGAATCAGCATATTAAGCAAAAGGTCAGAAGTGGAGCTCTCTAACTCACATCATTGAGCCTCACAGCCTGGAGTTCCATTGCTTTCTTTTGTATCTCACCCTACATTAAAGCACAGACATGATGTAATCGCTGGCCAGGTATCATTCAGCTCAAACATTCAATGATGACAGAAAGTCCACTTACTACAGTCAACTGTTTTACAAGCCCACATCTTATACTCTGACGTAACCGTCTGCATTCCTCCTGGAACATTATAATGACTTATCAAAACATAAGCAGTACTCATGTAACAGTGAAGATAATAAGAAGCATAGTCAATTGCACTCTTCCAGTGACAGTCCAAGAAGCTATACAAAGCACCAATGAGTAAACCCCATCCATGTGCTATAGTTGTGACAAAATTAAGCTCTAACGGCTAAGATTTTTATGCCATATTTAATTTTGCACTCATACATTTCGTACTAATTAATAATAACTCCTGCTGAAAACAAACTCACAACAACCAACTAAAGGCCTTCATTTTGTATCGCTAAAACCGTTCAGCCAATCAAAGTATACAAACAGATCACTCGACGGGAATGAATCACTTATGTTGGTTGAGAATTACCCAATCAAAGTATACAAACAGATCACTCGAATGAAAGCAATAATATCATTGTACTACTTACAGCAGACTAGAGCATCCATATCAGTGTATATTCCAAATTAGACTTGATCAGAAACAGATGCTGATGACAAGAATGAATGAAACAGAATATATCTTTTAAAACTGGGGCCACTGCTTTGCTTATACAGCAAATAACACAAGTATTCATTTCTCGAAAAATAAAACAAAAGAATAATCTCACTTGTAACTAGTCAGGATTTTGCATGGTGTAGAAAACAGTAACAATTTGCCTGCTAACTGATACTATTAGCTCAGCATAAAAATGTTACAGATGATACTGCAACCGCTATGTGCGAAAATTGTAACATTTGGTCGTTATGGAAAGAATAATGCTTGCCATCATTTGGTCACTTGTAAAAAGGCCCTTTGTACAATAATGCTTGCCATCACTAAGTCGTTATGGAAAGAATGAAATAGGAGGGCTTTTGAAGGGAAAGAGTTGCCTATTTCTTTTTTGAAGTTTTTTGGGTTCATGATCTTTGTTTTTGGACTAGGGGGCTTGTAAATTTGATGTGGATAGCATACAAGAATGTATAAATAGTTGATGTAAATGTTTTTGGGGTTGCACCTTCTTGGCGCATATCAATAAAATTTAATTTACTTCTCAAAAAATAGTGAGACATGTTTTTTTTTCTTAACATTTACAATAGTGAGACATATGTTACTGACTTTCAAAAACAAAAAAAAAAAAAAGTGAGACATATATTACTGGTAGCTGTGAAAACAACAGGTTTAGAGAAATGAAGCAAAGGCCTGCACGAATCACGAGAAACAAAGTAGATGTCCAAGAAAACATAATATAGTGCGACAACCATAAAACAGAGATACATATGCTTCTCCTAGTAGCATAACATTAATCAGTCAAATGGTAGTACTGAGAATTTGCACATCACAAACACAAACACATATCATAAGAATACACCATAGAAATAAAGATGTACAAATGATTCCATTTCAATAAATATATTGCCAAGTTTTAAGGCATTTGGCTCTTAATACTGTTGAAAGATAAAAAATAATAGAATAAATGAAAGTTATGTTAATTACCTCAGAGAATTCTTGATTTGATATTGCATCAATTGCTATAGCCTCTTTCTTATTTAAGTTTAATACGTCAAGCATGACATCAATAGTCTTCTCGCCAATTTTATATGGCACAGCCACCTTACTGGTACCTATATCAGTGATACTAATACTTTAAGCAAATACTATCAATAAAAGATCTACAAAGGCGAAATACTTTTGAGGAAGTTTTGAACATGTACCAACAACTTTGACAAGTCTGTACAAATCTTGCTTCTGATCACTACTTGATATTCTTATCCGTACAATCAAGCCAACAACCTTATCATGGAATTTTTCATCTTCAATAAGGTTCTCCATCAAATTTCGGCGCAGGTAAATTAAGTTGATATTGTGAACATCAATTGCAGCATATTCTTCCAGATTATTTTGCGGTGCTCTCTCTTCAACCTTTTTGCGAGTTTTACGCCTCTTTTTATTTTCCAACTCCGAGTTCCTGTTATTGTCATCATGCCCCAAAAGGCTTGAAACATTGCCAACAATTCCAGCTGGAATAAAAGTATTTTTCGGAGAATCCTCTGTTATTAAAAAATGAAACTCAAGAAGCTTAAGCATCTCGATGTGACCAACACGGGGTTTCCCAAATAGATTCTTCAGCCTCAAATCGCACATAATCTGACTTTTCTGACGAGGATCCCGAAGATTGTTTTTCTTTATGTACTCGAGCAAGAGCGCCTGGACATCAAATTGAGATAGAACAGATGTATCACCATTTTTCATATGTGCAACAAACTCTAAAAGTTCTTTAGATGCCCATTCCATGCGTCCAATAAAAGATGCACCATTCCCAATGCTTGCTTTTTCTGTGGTTTCCTCTTTGCAAGGCTTTTCTGAGATTAGGTCTTGTTCCTTTGACTTCTCCAATCTTGAATGGTCATGAGGCCCATTAGAGAGAAATCCATTGCTATGATGAATAACATGCTGTGTATCAGGTAACTGCTGCTTACAAGCCACCGACACCACTCCTTTCCATGGATTTTTAGCTTTAGTAAGCTCATCTAGTGTTAATGATAATTTTTCTTTCAACAAAATCCAGTATACCTTAAAAAGATACTCCCAGCTAAATTTATCATCAAAATCTACTTGAACCTGAAAAGATTTAAAGATCCAATGCAAACGTCAGCACAAAGTCACAACTTGGAATCCAACCAATGAAAAAGGTATGCCTTCAAGCCAGATCACATATCAATATAAGATAAAAATTTAAAATACATCTATACTGCAGACTTTCTCATCAAGTCTAAGTAAGGTATTATATCTATGTTCTCCCCTGGCTGTAACTTCCCTGGTAAAACAACACTTGGAATCACAGGCTTCAAGAGGAAAAGGGCATAAATTACTTGACTATTGCTTCATATCTATATTGAGTTTTTACAGCAGTAACTTTTTCTTTTTGCACAAAATATAATTTTTTAAGGTAGGCATTCCCAAGCTCAGAAGTCCTATATTATTGTAAACCTACCCCCGCCTCCCCAACTGTGGGCACACAGTCGCACTCAATTCCCTAAGAACCCTCTGTCCAATGAGATAAATTTAGATAACTCAGTAACGGTAAGAGCATTGAAAAGAAACACAACAGAAAATTTTAAGTTGTAACAATCATGGAAGGCACAAAAATATATAAGATGAGAAGATGGTTCAATGTCCAGCAAGACCCGGAAATAACAAATAATGAACAATTCTCCTGACCGGCGTCCACAATTACGTGTACAAAAACCATAAAGAGGGACAAGAAGACAGCAAAGAATTGTGTCTTACAAACTTGAACTCCTGGGCCTTAAAACAATAGAAACAGGTATCAAATCATTAACTTGATAAGCCATTTAAAAAAACCTCTTAACTTTTTTTAACCAATTAATATGAGCATATACATGAAACGTGACAATGATTCAATATCCACCAAGAAACACCAATTATACAAGCTATTGAAACCAAATCTAATGCAATAAAAGTAGATCAAGTTAAACCTGAATGTGCCACATTTAGTACATCGAGAGCAAGATGATCATAATAAATGCTGACCCTAGCCGGGCTTGACTAAATCAGTTTATTACCTTAATTAAAAGTAAAGGAAACACAATCTATTTAAACAATTAAGTATAAATTGCCATCTGAAAGGCATGATCATGCATACCAATTCCGTGTTTGCTTGGTCTTTATTTTCAATCATCATGATTGTTCTCATGCACGTTGTGCAAAAGCCCATGTTTCCTCTAACACATAAAAAATCTGCATCCTTAGTGCATCCCTTGCACAATGAATAGGTACATGTATAGCACATATAATGGGCAGCTTTCTGACAAACGCTACAAATATGCCAACCTGAAATGGTAAAGAATCAGGGTTCAATGCATCATTAAACGTTTACATTGATGTCTTGTTGAAAACAGAAATTAATATAGGAAGCATGTATTTTAGAACCAATTATGAATTGCCTTAATCAATACGACAGAAACCCTGAGACCACTCAGAGAAACAGTAACTTAAAATTGATTAACTTACAGAGTATAAAACTATAAAAGTAAAAATGAATAGAAGTGTTGTTGATAATAGACAATGTATGGGCTGCTGCTTTCCACAAAATATACGAGGTTGAGGGAGGCCATATATTAATCAACAAAATAGACAAAAAGTTGCATTACTCCCTCCGTGCAAGATTAGTGTCTTACATTATTAGCAACACAATACTAAAGTAAAACATAAATGAGACAAAGTGACAAGCATTCTAGTAGTCCAAACTAACTTTGTGCATTCTTATATGAGCTTCTAAGTGAAAAAGGCCACGTGACGATATATGGTGGAAAATAGAAAATTATACCCAGTAAACAAATAGCACACTGAAGAATTTAGGTTCACATTTCAAGATGGGCAGCTTAAACAAGGCGATGTTAGTGTTCCAGGCCCACTAAAGGCGGCTCCCCATGTCGCATAGACATCGAGGATTCACTAATAGAGCAACAAATGAAATGATCCCATCTCCCAAAGGGACATACAATGCAATATGTCAATGCTTATAGACTGCTAGCCTTTCTGGTGGCTCCATAATTATATTAACCATGTGTAACGGCTTTCAAACATCCTAACTACTACTACCTTCCATAAATCTTAAAGATAAATAATTTGTAATCAATTACTATGCCTTAGAAGGGTCTATATATATATAACAATAATCTAACATTGCTTCACCTAGACAGATCCCACTTAACATACACTTATTATGCCTTTTAGGAAACAAGCTCAATGCATTACTTAACATCCTCAGACTTACCAAATTTAGATTTGAAAAAGAGAAAACACACAAATGCCGCCACGCACACTATCATTACACTAGTCTTATTCATGGAGTGGGCCCATTTCTTAAATGGATTTTTCCAAGTCATAAATTCTTATGGTTTTATTTGTTTGAAAATATCATAAAATTACCCTAACAGCATCATTCCCGCCAAACTATTCAATTGACCTTTTGAACATCCAATATCGTACAGTTTACATAAAGATAAAGCAGCCCCCCAACAGCGGTTCCTGGCAAACTTTTCAAATGACCTTTTGTACATCCAATGTCCTACTATTTACATAAAGATAAAGCACCCCCTGATAATTGCCGAGAACATCTTGCTACTTACATTACCAAGTACATTCAAGAAATGAGAGGTTACGAGACAAGTATTTAAGATATAAATATTTAATTTTGCAGAACAGGAAAAGAAAAGGCAAACAACAGAAACGCAAATGCCAATTAATTTGTGAATTAAGAGCATTTTATGAATTCAAACCAAACGATACTTAAACGATACATACCACAATTCCATTTAGCCTTGGATCGAAAAAATGCCTCGTCACGTTTAATACAAGCTGGATGGTAAGCTTTTGGACACCCCCTAATCATTTATAACACGGTACCGAATAAATTAGGTAAAGGAAACAGCTCTTCAACCACTTCTATTACGAGGTAAAGTTCGAATCTTTTTTCCACTTTCAGCAGAAAATTAAGTAAATTTTGCTTTCACAAGCAATAAAAGCACTTCAAAATTGGAAAATTTATTAAGAAAAGAAAAAGGAAAAGAATTTAGCACACTCACTTGCGATCGCATAGCACTAACGAACCTCCATCGAAGCATATGAAGCAGACATCTTCCTCCTCCATCTTATTCTTCGGCGGTGGCCGAGGCTTCGCCGGAGTCATCCCCTTCGCCGGCCGCCCTCGCTTCCGCTTCTCACCGCTCCCGAATACGTTCGTCCCCGTCACAGGAGCTGGCGCCGACTTCACCTCCACTGCCACCGCACCACCGGCGATCACCACCGGAACTCCGACCACCTGCGAATCATCTATTTCCCGAATCGACATGCAGTGGTCCGACGCGTTGTCCAGCCCTCCCGACCTTACAGTAGCATAGTCAAAGCTTTGACTTTCAGCAACAGCTGGAGCAGCAGCAGCTGCAGCAGCAGCAGCAGCAGCAGCAGCAGCAAGCTCTATGCCGGCTCTGTACATGGAATCACTATCCCCTTCCATGATCGCTCAATCAAAACCCTAGATATTTCAATTCCGCGGCGATTTCACGCTTCGATTTGGATACGAAGCTGCCGATCATTGACTAGTTTGCAACGTCGTTATTACTTTTAGAAAAGAGAGAGAGAGAGAGAAAAGAAGGGGCCGGTGGTGCGGTACACTTGAATTGGGTATATGGCTATTATTGTTTGCTTGTGTGTAATAAAAGAAAGAGCTGGTGTTGATAAAACGACGTTTCTATTATGTTGAAAATGTTTGAATTGGAATGGTCGGATAATAACGATAATAATTTATTTTGATTAAATATTTTGAATTATCAGCATATATTATATATAAAAAAAAAGGAAGTTAAAGTATTATTACTGATACATGACATATGAAAAGCTTCAAACATTATAATGTATAAATTGAATAATAATTTATTATGATTAAATATTTTAAATTCAAATTATAATTTTACCATGCATTCTATTAAATAAAAAAAGTGTTAGTACTATTAGTGTGATACATGGCATATGGAAAGTGGAAAGCGTCAAACGCGGCTCGTGGGTTGAAATCTCAAATTTCTCAAAGAGGGCTTACGGGGGTACACGTGATGAGGTTTGGGGAAGTGGGGTCAATGGAGGGGTTCTTTCTTTTTCGTAGTGCGAAGTTGAGGGTAAGGCGGGTCAGATTTGGTTTGGTAAGGTCGGCACAAGAATTGAAACCAAGGATTGGTTGTGGATGGCTTTTGATGACACTATTTGGCTTATCTTGTGACCTTCAATTAATTAAATAGATTTGATAAGTGAGAAATTAATCAATGAATTTGGAAGAGTCACCTAACTCTTAATTGGCAAGAAAATCACGGTTTAAGCAAGTTGAGACTTGACAGGTAAAATAGTAATTATGTTCAAATTTTTTGCTGTAAACAATCTCTCCGACACGATCATATGATTTTTTATAAATAGTTGAATATTTCTTAAAAAAATCAATGTATTGTGGTTATCAAGGAGACAAGACGATCAATCAATATAATATAAAAAGGATCTTCCTACCAATACTTAGGGGATAAGTCTTTTACAAACTAAAAAATTAAAAAAAAGCTTTAGAAAGACAAACAATTCGTTGTATAATTTGAAAACCTAAACACCGATAAGCATACACAAAATTACATTTAAAGCGAGTAACCTATTAATATCTCAATCTGACTCGAGCGTTGAACTTTTTTACCCAAAAAGCATTATGGGCAGTCACATTCCTTTTGTTTTGTAAATTATTTCGCCCGAGTTACACTCAATTTACATCGAAAATCATGTAATTAAACTTCTTCCAACACGTAAAACGCTTAATCTGTTGAACTAAATGCTAATCAAATAAATGTCAATTGTCCTCATTATCAAGATCTATAGTTAAAGTAAGATGAATTTTAATGCCATCACGATTCATGCAATGTCAGCAGTCAGTGAACCAAATAATAGAATCACTGAAACCTTTAAAAAAGACTTTGTTTTTACTTTTTGGGTCAGGAAATGGAATATGTTGTGTTTTTCCACTTTTTAACTGACAATACAATGGTATCGAAGTACTACTACTCATGTTATGCCAAAAGAAAAATAGGAAAAAATTGGGGAAGGAAATCTATGCAGCATAGACGTGTAACAACAATGACAATGATAAGAATTAAACAGACGTGATTTTTTGTGATCACTTAATATGAAATAAATCTTCTGCTTTCTTAACCAATCTAAAAGTAGATGAAACGTACTAATTAAACATGTTTGCAGGAAAGCAAAAAGTGGGTAATTAGTTAGGAAAAAATATTAATTACATTTATTTTCTCTTAATTATATGGTTGGTCATTCAATGGTGCTCTTTAACATCTTTTATTTATCTTTAAAAATTCTAATGTGGGTTAACGTTTTTAGTTTTTACGAAATTAATACAAGTATGTTTTTGAGCCCATAAAATAAAATGGACTAATTATTTTACTAAATGGTTTATGGTGAAGGAGTATTAATGTGAGAGATGTCTTTTTTAATATTAATGTGAGAGATTGATAAGATAGATATTGTGTTAAAAGTTGTTTGCCTAGTAAAGCTAATAAATATGAGAATGGTAATGAAGTTTTAACTAGGAGTAAAATAAAGCAGAGTTACAGTTGCTTTTTGTTTTGGAATTTTGACAATTAAAATGGCATCGGCATGTTAGGTAGCATTACTAGTGCCACAATTGATGAGAAACGCCATTGAGATGTGGTTGTGGTTTGACTATGGTGGATTTACTTATTTATCAGATTCTGACAACTGGTTGAATTGAGAAGGAAATAAGAAGAGGAAAAGGGCAAAAAAAAAAAAAAAAAAAAAAGAAAACGTAAGCTTGTTTTAATTACATTAATTTCTTCATTGTTTTGTTGTAAAAAGGTCTAATTCCAACCAAATACTATCATTCAACCCAAAATAGTTTACCATAATAATTTCCTTGTAATGTTAAGGATAACAATGAGAATGTGTTTTATGGATACTCATTTTGTTAACATTGTAAAAGGAAAGCTATTGAAGTTTGAAAGCAAATGACCCAAAAAAAAAAAAAGTTTGAAAGCAAATGAGGTACGGCTGGGGATAAGCATTTCATATCCCATGTCCCTGTCCTCCATGTTGATTGTGAATATTTCATACTATCACTTTAATAATTATATAATGTTTTTTCTTTCTCAGAATTCCTACAAATAGTAAGTGTTAAATACACATACATACACATATATATCATGAAAATATACATTTTGTTCAATAGAATAAACCCTATATGCAAATAGGTAGAAGTTTACTACTAGGACTTTGGTCTAATAGTATATAACTCGCTTCGTATGTAAAAAATTATGAGCTTAAATCACATTAATTACGTTGTATAATTTTAAACCTCTCTTAAAAAAATAAAAAAAATAAAAAGTTTGGCGGTAACCGTGAAAATGGTGCTGTACAAAATTATAAGCAAAACCCGAAGACAGCGGATTAGGACTTGATGAGTCACGTGGAACGCTAGAAAGCACGACACGCACCTCTGAATGTGAATGTGTCTTAATAATACATACGAACTCTTTGAATTTTGAACATGCTTTGGTAACATTCGTCGCCTTTGGTCAATAATCGCTCATTGGTATTTAAGATCCAATGGTTGTTGGTTGCCGTCTTATTTTCTTTACAAATCATCATATTCAATTCAAGACCTTTGACCAATCGATCGTGTCCATTGGTCCCATTCTTTTTTATCTTCTTTATTTTCCGTTGGACTTTGTATCAATTATCACACGTAAGACAGGTGTAAACGTCCTCCGCCCCTAGGTCATGTTCTTTTCATTCCTCTTTCTTCCATTTTTTTTTTTTAAGTATTTAAACTTTATTAATGTAAACGCTAGTCAATTACAAATTTCGAATAACGGCACAACTATTGTATATCATGTAGGAGAGTATAGCCTTCAATGTAAAAAAACATACGGTTACAAAATAATTTATAGTCTATGTCGTGAATAAGTGACAATTCCTGAATAGATATAGTGGAATTTATCTTCTTCCAAAAGTCATATTTTTTCGTATCATATTTTTCAAATTTTTAATAATAGTGTTGTGATATATCACTATATTTTTGTTATTTTTATCATTTTTTACATAAATACTTTACATAAAAAGCGATAGATAAGTAATGAAAATAAAATAATATCTAATATTTCTCATTTCAAAAATTGCGACAAACTTTTTTTCTTCTATTTTTATTGGTAAGTTGATATCCTTTTTCATGCTTTTTGTCAAGTGGTAGAAGACGAACTTGAGAGTCAAAAGTCAAACCTATGCATGCATTATGCGTCGGGAGGAAAACAAAGTAAGGAAAGAACCTTGACTACATTGAAAAATATTGAATTAGCAATGCACACAAGAGTGTCAACTCATATCCCTATAAGGGTTAATTTTTATTTATTTTTTGATTTAAAGAAAAGCCTAAACTAATATCACATCACATATAAATAGTGTTATATGTCGAGAATCGATCTCAAGACATCTAAATAAAGTGAGAATCATACAGCTAAAACAAATGTCCAGTGACAATGACGGTAAATTTTGGTGTTTAATAATTTGATTGCTTTTGCTTTTCCCCCTTTTCCTCTTATTATTTTCTCAGATAAATTAATTAAGGATGTTTTGCCAATATATATATCATCGCTCTCATTCCATTTTAAATTAATACATCAGTGTTGCTTAATATCACTAAAATGTAGGAAACTATTTTAAGATGAGGAGTAGTTTAGGGAAAGGAATTAACAATCGTGATGGACTTGATCATATTATGATTTGTGTTTCAGTAGTAAAATTCTTTTTATGCGTCTGATTTTCTCTTTTTATATTTTTCTTTCTTTTTAATTTTTAAATCACTCGAACGAAAATTTTGTTACCAATATTCATTGTTGATATGGGTGGAATTCACACCCAACCTCATGAGTTGTATAAAGCTCTACATTCGGATTTGTGTCAGTGGTGAAGCCATAATCCAGTATCGTCAACTTAGATCGAAATGTCTGACATAAGAAAATATTATTGAGCACGGCAATGTCAACTCTATAAAAGGATAATAGAAATTACAAATGTCCCATCGCTCTTAACATATCCCACACTTGTGTCTAACACATGATAGAGAGGGTGAGATGACTTATCGCCTATGTCGTTTGACCTGAAAAAACCAAAAGAGTTGTCAGGTGAGTATAAATATCCCTTCTCCAATATTGAGCGAAGATAATTCACTCATAAACACTCACACTTATATTATCTCAACAAAAATTCTCATCGAGTCATCTTTATTGAGATCAAATTTATTATTTAACAATTACTAACTTGATCGTTTAAACTTATTCCTCGAGATTAAACTCAATTTCTCTTTACAAGTCTGCCTAAACATAGGTCTCACACCCATATTTTTACTTGTAAAGTTCCTTAGACAGTTGATTATCGAAATGATATTTTGTAATGAAAGTCTATCTCATACTGTGGTAATGTAACTTTGTTAGATAGCATATAATATTTAGAGGGGTCGACAATTAGACAACATCTTGGCTGAATATTAATTTGCAATACCTTCACCTAGCCATCTTGTTCCCCTTATCTTAGCTTCAATAATTGTCGTACATCTTGACGTATACGAGGCACTATCACCTGAGTGATAATCAAGCTTTCTCAAAATTATTTTATGATGATATGCAAGCATGACTGTATGCGGTTGGCGAAAATTAATATAGGTTTACTTTGAGGGTGGTTTGGGTTTTACGAGGAAAATATATATATATATATATATATATATATATTTGTTTGGTCAAGCAAAATATTCATTAATTGGAAAAGAAGATTACAAAGATTATCCAATCTCTATTGGATAAATGTCCAAGTTCACAAGTTGATACAATTGGAGAGAATGTCAGAGCATAAGTCTAAGGACAAGGTTCTTTTGAAATTATCTTTCGCAACCTAGTTACAAAACATGTTGGCAGTTCTCCTCACGCACTGAGACCTAATGAATGGGTTTCCTATTACAATATTTCGAATATTCTCCATGATGACTCTCGTTCTCCAGTTGGGGGCGATATCCGAATAGTTGATTGCGTTGATTACTGCCTCTGCATCACTTTCGATGGTGATGTTGTGGTACTGGAGATCCTTAGCAAAAAGATCGGCACTTCTAATTGTAAGGGCTTCTACTTCAGCAGCAGAATGGCAAATGACTAAAGCTGCTTGGCCGTTGATAAGGTGACCTTCACAATCGCGGCCGAAGATGTATCAACATTGAACTTGATTCCGTTAGACGGTGGGGGACCAGTGATTCTAAGGAAAATATTAATAAAGGAAAAAAATGATAGAATTATAAATGAAGAAAAAGTAGAGGAAAGACTATCGTTTGAATTGGATAAAGTAAGTATCATCAATGATTTTTTTTTTCTTTGTGATTATAAGAAATGAAAGGGAAAGATAATTTGTATATATGTCTGTAATTTTTTTATTTTCTTCGATATAATAAAGACTAAAAGTGTAATTCGAACTCGAAACTTTTAATTATAATGAATTATAATTTAACCATTTCATCCAACTCATGAGGGGTATGTTTATAATTTTGTAAAGAGAACATAGTCGAAATGAATATCACGCGAAAATTATAATGGTTTTCCTAATTTTGACTTCAAATTACAAAATTAAATTTTGTGTCGTGTGGACAATTATGCTAATCCCTCTTATGATAATTTCTTTTATAATTTTTTTTAACACCAACTAAGATTTACTTCCCTTCTTTTTTCTTTATTCTTCTATCATTTTCTTATACTTTTCCTCGTGAAATCCAAAAAAGGTGTTATTTTATGGGTTAATTTCACAAATAATCTCTAATATTTCTAATATTTGTACCTTTTTTTTTCAATGTAGTTACTATTATTTTAAAAATCACGTTTTTAGTTTATAACATTTATATTTTTTTTTTCAATTTCATCTTTATTATTTTAAAAATAATGCGTTTAATTTTAAGGATTAACAAAAAAATTTAATTTAGTCATCAATATTTTTACTATTTTTTAAAAATTTAGTCCCAGAGTTTAATATTCAGGTCACTCACGGTAAGGACTAAATCGATTTTTTTTACAAATTTTAAGATTAAGCACATTATTTTTAAAATAATTAGGGCGACATTGAATAATAATATAAATATTGGGTACTAAATTAATTTTTTTTATAATATTTAAAAATTAAGTACATCACTTTTAAATTAATAAAAATAAAAAAATATAAACATTGAACACTATTTGTAAAATATACTTTTATTTTATCGGGCTAAAAATGAAAAAAGAAAAAGAAAAATCAGATTATATCTCACCCCACGCCCACATGTTGTCAACATGCCTTGCACTAGGAGGGAAAATTTTCCCATTCCGTAACATTTCATCCCACGATTCCTATTCCTTCCACATCATCATCAGCTCCTTCTACTCCAAATCTCCATCGCGAATAACGACGCACCTCACCGAACATTATTTACACAAAAGTACCAAAACCTCTTCAAAGCTTCTCAAAGCAACAAGCAAAAAAAAAAAACAAAAAAACAAAAAAACAATTTTTTTTTAAGCAATCATCATACATCAATTTTGATCAATTGATTGATTTTTCAGTCAACTCGATAGTCGATATGATGCAAAGACCAAGACGAAGGTGCGAGGGCACTGCCATGGGCGCCATCGCACTTGATCTCCGCCCCGGCGTCGGCATCGGTCCTTTCTCTCTCGGTAACAATTATTTCACTCGATTTCTTGATTCTTAAGTTTATTATCGAATTTTATGAAACTAATTTTTATTTTTTTAAAAAACTTCGTAAATTAGTTTTTTCATTTTACTATTTAATTGTGAAAATTGTTGAATTTTAATGTTTTTAGGTTTTTTTGAGTGAATTTTGTGATATTTAGGTCTGTGGTGAGATATTTGTAGTTGATAATTGATGCGGTGTATATGTGAAAGATTTTATGTATATGAGGATATTTGTAGTTGATAATTCTTGTGGAACTTGCGTGTTGAATTGGTGATTGTTTTTGATGTTACAGGAATGCCGATATGCGAAGCTTTTGCTCAAATAGAGCAGCAGCCTAATATATATGATGTTGTTCATGTCAAGTACTACGACGAGGTTTGGCTTGACAATAGATTTAGTTTGGGACCGAATCATTGTGTTGTACATTGTAATCTAGAGTTCGTTTGAGATACAGTTAAGCTATGCATTTTTCGTTGTTAGATTGTTTGATGCGTGTTTATAAACTTTAATTGATTCTGTTTTTCGAGAATATTTAGCTGAAAAGAGAGAAAACTACTAAGTTGTATGTTATAACTGTTGATTTTGGATATTTATCAAATTCCGCGTGCCATGCATGCTATCGAGAGGGTGCTAACGCAGTTTGGTGTTATGGATGTTCGTCCGTACTAATGGATGTCGTTATATCCCAATTGTCATTAATTACTTCTTGTTGTCCTTTTCCATCTTATGGCGAACCACAACGTGTAGTAGTTTACTACTGCACTCGTTCCGGATGTAGATGATGCAATCCTTCATGATTGCTTGGTACTTTTTTCCTGTTTCCTTTTATTTAGACCGTTCAATGCAAGATTCTTGCGTATCATGTGCGGAAGTTTTGTCTTGATTAATCTACATATGCATAGAGAGCTGGTTTACCTCTGGTTAATCTTTTTGCTTAGTGAGAACTTGGGAATTGAATCTACATGTAGTATCTAAAAGTTTCGTGAGTTTATTAGGTGTCACCGAGTCAGCTTCATGCACTTTTTTTTTTTTTTTCTCTCTCTCCCTGGAATGGAGACTGATCCACACATTCTCTTTGTTACAGTTGCTTCTTTTAGTAGTCGGACATTCCCATACACTTACATGTCTGAGTTTCTCAAGAATAAGACTGCCACTCATTGTTATGCCTACTTTTTGCAGGAGCCTTTAAAACTAGACATTGTTATCAGCTTCCCAGATCATGGTTTTCATCTGCGGTTCGATCCTTGGTCACAGGTACTTCTCTTTTGTCCAAAAGTTGTATGTTATCTGATTTGATTGTGCTTTGCTGAATGCGTTTGTTGAGTGTAGTTTTTTCTACCAGAACATCATTAGCTATGCCATGCCCACGTTGTTTGGGATGGATTGATGTACTTCTTCTTTATGGTTTTGCTGCTGCTCCAACTTATTTAATGTTACATTTTACTGCCAACTATGTCTAGAGAGTTGTATGGTCTACCACTTGAAGAAGTATCACGCTTTCACCATAGGAGTCTCCAGGAAAGAGGGACTGGAATAGCAAAAGTTTTAGATACTGCTGCAAGGATGGAATTCTTCTTGTTTTGAATTCTTTAAGGAGTGTATGGATAACGTTCTTACCATAATAGTGAATAGTACCACGTTAAAATCACATCAATTCTTTCTGGTAGCATAGGCCAGTTATAATGCACATGCTGGAGCCTTCTGTTACTGGGAATTTTCTCATGGTCATGTTGTTGCAGTGGCTTGGGAGTACAGTTCTGTGCTGTTTCAGTTTATGTGAGCAATAACATATTTAAAAGACGTACCTTCAGGAAACTACTCATTAATTTTGTTTGGTGCTTTGGGTGTGAAAGAGTGATTGTTACCAGCGTGTGAAAGGAGCTATTCAATTTTAAGCATGCCACTTTTTCTCGACCCAAGGATGGAGATACATAATTTTATGTTTTGCTACCCGATTGTCTAGTCTTGCAGAAAACTTTAACTGTGGTCTCCTAGTTAAGGTTTGAACCTGGGGTGTGATTGACTAAGTATTTATCTTTTTACCAGAGGTTGCGCCTTATTGAAATTTTTGATGTTAAACGGCTTCAATTGCGTTACGCCACTTCTGTGATCGGGTAGGTTCTCTGACAACTTTACCCTGAAGTAACTTATTATTCTGTATTTATTAATTGACCTCAAATAGCTTTATTGTTTTGTAACTTATATGTTTCTTTTTGTGTCTACTTTCAGTGGACCATCCAATCTAGCTACTTTTGTGGCTGTGTATGCGCTTTTTGGGCCAACATTTCCTGGAATTTTTGACAAAGGGAGAAGTGTGTACACTCTATTTTACCCGGTATGAGTGTTTAACTCTTCTTCAACGAAATATACTTTATTTATTTCTCTGCTCATTCTGTCTTTAGAAAGGTGTTTGATGGCTGTAAGGTTGCAGGGTTTGTCTTTTGCTTTTCCCATTCCTTCGCAATATACTGAGTGCTGTCATGATAGAGAAGGTATACTAGATGCAGTTGTTCCTTCACATATTGCATCAGCAGACCAAATTATTAGTTCTTATTACAACTTTCTCTTTTCTGTTCTGAAGCGGAACTGCCCTTGGAGTTTCCTGATGGAACAACTCCAGTTACGTGCAGAGTCTCAATATATGACAGTTCTACGGACAGTAAGGTTGGTGTAGGATCCCTGATGGACAAGGCTGCTGCTCCTCCATTACCTTCTGGCAGCCTCTACATGGAAGAAGTTCATGTTAAGGTTTGAAACACTTTTTGACTTGTGAAATCTTTTATCTTAATATTGATCATGTATTTGTCATGGCTTGATGTTCACAATAACATAGCCTTGACTTCCCATGTGAGGAGGATCAGGCTATCAATCTCCCTTTCTGTTTCACCTCTTGATTTAGCTTCAGTTTCTTTTCTTTTTTGGGACAAGCTTGTTTCTTTATCTGAGGTCAGCATTTAGGATGAAGAAGAAAAAAGTGTCATTCTCATTGGATATATTTGATAACTATTGTGTGTATCTTGATGTTAACCTGCCTGTTGAACCTCTACCTTGCTCACTTTTATGCCTTCTAGCATGCCCCCCTGGCCCCTCCCCACACAAAGAGAAAGACGAAAAGTGAAAAATAGAAGATGAAGATAGCATGCTTTGAAATGCTGTACCATGAATCAAGTTGTGGTACCTGGACCTGACGCTTTATAACAGGGCGCTGGTTCCTCTAACATGACATGATAATATATGGGAAATGTGTAGAGGTGGCTGGATTTAATGAGAATTTGCAGAAGAGAATAGAAGAGTATGAAGGAGATGCTCAATCTTTTAAGGCATTCATTATCCAAAGATCCTGAGAGGGTTGCTCGTTTTAGTGACATGCTCCACCATCTGCTGTGCTCTCTACATTTGTACATGGACATGGATATAGGGTTTCAATACCCTGATTTGGCTTTTCTTTTAGCCAATTTTCAAAAACCTTTTTGTCTGTCATTTTCAAATTCATAAATAGTTTACAATGATGTTATTGCAGTATGAGGTTTTGAACCTTTTTTCGTGTGTATTTCAGCTTGGGGAAGAACTGTGGTTTACCGTTGGTGGCCAGCATATCCCTTTTGGCGCATCACCACAGGTAAGATCCTCGTGCTATCATCTCAATGTTTAGAATAAGCAAATTATGTTGCTTGCTTGCCTTCTTACCTTGACTAAGTAGTTGTTTATCCTGAGAGCGAGTATGTCACTTGGCTTTCGTTCTTGATTGTGTCCCGTGGGTGTTGTTCTCTAAATTTGGTGGTACTTGGTGCCATCTTTCTTTATATAAACTCAGAGATGAAGATATATTTTGCTGTTCTAAGCAAAGCATTATTTCAGCTTTCGACAATTGTACTTGGACTCTTTTGGAAGTCTTAAAGATGTCTGATGTTTTCATTTTTTCCTTCTTTTAACAAATACGTTATCGGAGGAAAAAATCAGAAAGGATATTGTAGCTGGTGACCCACGCACTTATTCCTTTTATCAGAGCACTAACGTATATTTGTCTAAACTATTTCTACAATCTATTGTTTCTTTTATACACACTTGTATTTTATATTTTGGTATTTCAAAGAAACTCAATTTAAGTGCTTGTAATTTTTTAATTGAATTTGCTTTTTTTTTTTTTTTGCTTTGACATTTTACTTTTTCCATTTGATTCTTTAGTTTGTGACGAAATAGGGGTATAATATATAAGTTTTTCCCTTCTCTAAATTCCTTATGCAGGATGTGTGGACAGAACTGGGTCGCCCTTGTGGAATTCATCAAAAACAGGTATATCGAGTTGATAGTCACATCTTTTACAGACATTAAAAAGATGTGGATGTATATACTCACTCTTGTTAGCATTTGTCAGTATTTGGCATTTTGGCACCTCTAGGTGTTACTAGATTACATGAAGATTTGATTTTGTCCACTGTACAGGTGGACCAAATGGTTATTCATTCTGCTTCAGATCCTCGGCCACGGACAACTCTTTGTGGTGACTACTTTTACAATTACTTCACTCGAGGCTTGGATATATTATTTGATGGACAGGTATTTGCTATGCCTCTTTCATTATTTCCAGGGGCAGTATTTTCATAGCTCCTTTTCTTCTCCTTTATCATTGTCTTTTACTCTTTTTCTATATTTTCCGCATATATTGTGCTTTTTTTTTTTTTGCAGACACACAAAATCAAGAAGTTTGTTCTGCATACCAACTATCCCGGGCATTCAGATTTTAATTCATACATGAAGTGCAATTTTGTTATCTCCAACTCTGAAGGTAGGATCTGCAGTAATCAAGCTTCATGTAAGTCCGGCTATTGTGTAATTTGCTCTCTCTTGTGCGTTTTCTTATTTACATGTACTGTAGTTGGTGGCTCATTTCATCAAGATGTGAATACCTCCAAATGCACTATTACGCCCAGCACCAAGTGGGAGCAAGTTAAGGTGATAAATGCTTCTACATGTCTACTTGAATAAACCACTTCTATGTTTTTTTATTTTATTTATATGGAACTATTGGATTTTTTGACTCACCCCCGATTACGTGTCCTTTGGACCCTTTGCCTGCTTAGAAGTGGATTTGAACCACACAAGGATTTTCAGTCCTTTGTTCTAACCAGCTGAAGCAAGCTAGCCCCCTTGTTGGTTGGGGGAAGAGGGAATTTCCAATCAAAGTATGGCTGCATATATGGAGTCTGAGTGGTGCTTTATTGATGACTTCTAATAAAACATTTGGTCCTCTTTCTTATTTCATTATGTTGTCACATGGTCCTAATGCTAAATTTAATAATACGCTGTACATATTCACTAGTATCTTAAGTCCTTACATGACACCAGCTTTTTTTCTGCTTGTTTGTGCTTCGATTTTGAGTGCAGTAATGGTTTTACTGCAGGAAATTCTGGGTGATTGTGGCCGAGCTGCTATACAAACTCAAGGCTCTACGAGCAATCCTTTTGGATCTACTTTTGTATATGGTTACCAAAATGTGGCTTTTGAGGTGATCTATCATTGTAATTTGTTCTTTTCTCTTTAAAAGTTCTTCAAAATTGTTGCGTCTTGTGAATATTCTATTGCTGGGTTGTTGTCCTACTTCTAGATACGGCCTTTACATGTTCAATCTGTTCATCTTCATTAACATACTGATTTGTTCTTTTCTCTTTAAAAGTTCTTCGAAATTGTTGCTTCTTGCGAATACTCTATTGCTGGGTTGTTGTCCTACTTCTAGATACGGCCTTTACATGTTCAATCTGTTCATCCTAATTAACATACTGATATACTTCTGTTTTACCTCATTTGTCCTCGTGTTAACAGGTTATGAAGAACGGTTACATAGCAACTGTAACCCTCTTTCAGTCTTAATGATTTCCACGGTGCGTAATGTTGGCTCATTCTTTTCTTTGATGCTTCTTGTTGCTAACATATTACTAGTATTGTTTCTCATCTTAGTTGATATAATTCACCAAGCCTTTGTTGTTCTCGTGAGTATGGTTTTCAACTGCTAACTTTTCCAACCGAACATGCATGTGTACTGCGTGCATTTATTAGTTGAAGAGAAATTTATCTGCGAGGAATTTTATCTGGTAATAAACAATCTGATATAGTTTTCTCAATGTTTGATGGCATCTTAAAACGTGTATGATGGTGGATGGTTCTTAGTTTCATGGTCATTTATCATCCTCTTGACTATGCATGCAGTCTATGTTGGAGTGATGATTGACATTTACCTCGATGTGACATGCGTGAAAGGGTTTCGAGAACCAATTTTCTTTTAATAAGGGCTAAAATCACTTATTTTGGCTTTTTTTTTTATCCTATATTGTAGGGTAGATCCCGAAAGATATGCAGCAGGTCTGAGTTTTCACTGGTGTAATTAATTGGTAGCAGAATCGTGCGCGTTTTATGAATGTCAATTGGTAGTCGAAGGTCTGAGGTTGCATGGTTGCAATCAAAGTAGTGAAAATCTGTACAGTTAACACTAAAATTGTATAATTGCTCTCTAATTTCATTTCATGTGATTTATCAGATCTCTTGTAAATATACCGCAATGATTATACACAATGATGCTCTTAATTCAAGGAAATGAAAATTGCTTTAGGTTTTCGTTGTAGGACCTGTTTGGGTTTTTACTTTCAACATGAAAAACTTTCAATATGTACTATTCTGTTTGTTTGCCGTAAAGTATTTTTCAGAAAAAATATATATATATATATATTTTTTATTTTTCGATATTTGATAATTGGAAAATAGGTTAATCAAAAAATGTTTTCTAGTTAAAAGAAAATATTAAATTAAAAGGTGATGAAAATGTTTTGATCTTCTAAAAGGGATTTAAACATTTTTCACTTTACTCCACCCAACCCTAACCCGACCAGAAAATATGCGAGTGTTTGTGTTTGTGTGTTTATATATATATATGTGTGTGTGTGTTGTGTGTGTGTTTGTATTTTTTTAATAAAAATCTTTTGTTGAAAAATATTTTTCATCGTGATATTCAAACAACAAAATATTTTTAAATGTGACAATTAAACATTAAAAAATATTTTGTCTTATAAATATTGAGAGAAGTGGTGATCTCGTCTTGCTTGTTGGGAGAGAGAAGGCTTTTGGACTACCTTTTCTAACGGATAGTGAGCGATCACTTAGCAATGAACACTAATTGCCACTCCATGTTGAAATTTCTTTCAAATAACATGAGCGTTGAAAGCCTTTAATTATATTAGAGTAGTAATTTTTTTTTTTTTTAACTTCAACAATTATAATTAGCATTTTTATTAGCTCTGCTCTTTTGTCTCCTTAATATCACCAAAGGTCATAGAAAGGTATCGAAAGAAACTTTGGTTGAGAAAAAAACTATTTACGGAATAAATTTAATTGTGGTTGTTCAGATTGAAGCGGGAAAATGCTCTCAAATTTACTTGGACGCTAAATACACAACCGAAGTTTAAATGTAATTGACATGTTGAGAGGATAACAACAGCAAAAAGAAAAAAGAAGTAGAGTTAGGTTGTGTTCTAGTGTGTAAACATCTCTTTCCTGGGTGTATTCGTCTGCTCACTCAGCCTGTGATTCTTATCCAATTGCTTCTAGGAAAGTCGATCTCTAACTCCTTTGAAGAAATTGTGTAATTTTTTTATTTTGTCCCGCCTCTCTTTTAATGGTAATCTTATTGGGTAAATTTCATACTTAATCCCCATTGTTTGCTATTTTTTTTAAAAATTGATCTTTAATATTTTAAAATATTCATAGAGGTCCTTAATGTTTACAAAGTGATTTAAAATGGTCTCTATTATTTAAAATTAGTCAATTTAGTCTATATTGTTTCTCATAAAATTTCATTTAGTCCCCAAATAGGGATAACGCGCATGAATTGAATTGAATTTTTTTAGGAAACAATAGGGACTAAATTGAATTCTTTGAAAAATAATAGAGATTAAATTGGCTAAGTTTAAACAATAGGAACCATTTTGAATAATTTTTGTAAATATTAGGGACCTCTATGAATTTTTTAAAATATTAAAGACTATATTGAAAAAATATTTAAACAATAGGGACTAAGTGTGAAATTTACCTTAATCTTATTCTATTACTTTTAAGAAACTCAATGTCTTTAGGTATGACACAATTAGTTCATTGAAAATTGAAGGGTAAATTTCACATTTAATCCTTATTGTTTATTTATTTATTCAATCTCATCTCTAATGTTTTAAAAGATTCATAGAGGTCTCTAATGTTTGCAAAAATGATTCAAAATGGTCCCTATTGTTCAATACTAGTCAAGTTGGTCCTTATTATTTTTCAAAAAATTCAATTTAGTCCCTATCATTTTAAAAAAAAAATTCAAGTTAGTCCTTACATGTGAGCCATGTTTAGGGACTAATTTAAATTTTTTGAAAAATAATAGGGACTAAATTATCTAGTTTTGAACAATAGGGACAAGTTTGAATCACTTTTGTAAATATTAGGGACTAATATGATTTTTTTGAAACATTAAGGACCAACTTGAAAAAATGTGTAAACAATAAGGACTATTTGCACAATTTACCCAAAATTGAATACTTATAACACCATTTTTTTTTTTTGTCGAAGAGGTATTATGTTCATATATTACAACAAAAACATCCGATGCCAGTAGCATCTACATCAGTAGCAACAAGTAAAAAGAGAGCAGTGAGTATATTATAAGTCTAGTTTAAGGGAAGGGTATCTATCATAATTGCTCGTACAACTCAATCTGCCATACGGTTGACCTGCCGTTGAAATACTTATAACACCATTATAAACTTGTTAAACGTACAAACTTTCTCTTCCTCGTTTTTATTTCTTTTTTTATGTATTTGGATTGTCTTTCCTTTTTGTTTCCTTCTTTAAGTACAACCTTTGAATTCAATACTAGAAAAGTATTTTACTCTATTTTTGACATAATTTGGATCATATAAAAAGAAAAGTCATCTTCCAATAAAATTATATATTCGAAAAATAATAACTTTTACATCACTGACCATTTGATCTGGTAGTATAATTTGCTTTGGAGACAAGATGCTTTGAGATTAAGTCTCATGTGTAATAATATCTTATATGATATAAAATGGTTTATACTTCCCTTTAATAATTAAAAAAAAAAAAACTTCTTATTCATTGAATCATGTTGGCTTCAAAAACGTTTGAAATAAATTTGTGGGTGGCCGGATAGTCGTCATCCGTTGTAGTCTAGGTGGTTAGGATACTCGGCTCTCACCCGAGAGACCCGGGTTCAAGTCCCGGCAACGGAAATTGTTATATCTCTTTTTCCAATGTCGTCCGTCTCTTAATAGTTTTCCGAAATTATGTTATGCAAACTCCCATGTTTTTGTGTAAAGCAAAACCAGAGCAACTAAAACGGAAATCTCTCTCGGGTCGAAGCTATTTCTTCCTCGACTTCTCATTTGCTATTATTGTTGGTAGTAATTATCCATCACGGAGATGCCATCTTTTCACGACATATTCATCTCTACAGCTCTCGTTTTCTTTCATCTGCCCAAAAAACCCCAGAAAAGATTTATTTTATTTTTGCTGGATTGTTGGAAATTGTTTGGACTTCTGTTGAGTCTTTTTTGTCGTTTTAGCATGAAATAAAAAGAAAAATATCAAAAATGAATTTATTTCCGTTGCCGGGACTCGAACCCGGGTCTCTCGGGTGAGAGCCGAGTATCCTAACCATCTAGACTACAACGGATTCCATAAACTTTCACTAATTTCATTTTAATAACTCTAATTTTCAACATCTGCAAATACATCAGTCATCAACGCACATTGCTTTCTTACGAGGGCATATAGTTTATAGAACAAAGTATTATTGACTTGGCTCTTCTGAATTGGTTCAAATTGTTGCTTTGTTTAATAGTTGGGCTTGTTCTTCTTGGTACATCAATTGTGTTAAGATAGTAAATAATTCCATGCTCACACACTATTCAATACACGGCACATTATTCAATACACAACACACTGTTTAATACCTTTGACTATTGTTGGCAGCTAATACAGCTCATATAAATTGTATAGACAGATTTCTAGGGAACTAATTGAGGATTCTGATCCTATATAAACACTGTATTTGATCAGTCATAAAAAAAAAAAAAAATTAATTTTATCATTCTTGTTTACATGGTATTAGAGTCAACTACAGTTCTGTAAATCCAAATTTATTCCATACAAAAAATATATATATATATATTCAAGCCAAAAAAAAAAAATTTGTTTACAAATTGATTGTTCTCATCAGCAATGTAGCAGTTTGACTTGCATCACCTTGGTATCTAACTACGTTTTTTATCTGGATTAAATGGTAATTAATTGACCAACTTATCGGTGGTTCATATCCTAATTATTTGTTTTCATTCTGATCCATCTATCGAAGTGAATGGCCATGTCTTATGTCACGCTTCGAGCTCAAAATTCTGGATCCTCAAACGCGACTAGTGTTATAAGTATAAAAAATAACTATATAGACCCTATTTTCTATTGATCCAAAATAGTTAACCCAAATTATTCATTATACTCACAACACCCATTATAAACCACTTACAAACACTATCAATATCCGATATTAAATGTCACACCCTAAATCAAGAATTCGAAATCTGCAAATGAGATTAATCTCATAGACTTAAGAATAATTATTTAGTCCTCAAATTCATTAGCTCAAAATTATTTCAATTAAAGTTGAACCTACAATCCAACTTGTAAACCACTATCATTCATATCTAGCACCGACGTGGGACGTTACAATTATTCTTAGTGAAGATTTGACATCCTCATGAAGGCTAAAAACAAGATCGATAATAAATCAAGATCAAATAGAACGGTATAGAATTCTATAGGCGACTTTTATTAGTTTAAAAAGTGTCTCATATGAGTTTAAGAAGTGACTTCTAACACGTCCATACAAGATAGTAAATTATTCTGCACAAAGCTTATTTCCGGCAATTTCTGGCCCCGACAACACTTAATTGGTATTGGCTCTACAGAGAGATGTAAAGTACCAAGGACGCATTTGATCAAGTGTGCAATAGATGCTTCGAGGTTTAGAGTAATTGGGCTCAAAATCAGAGCGTTTTAGCATATGATCCTGCTATTTGCAGTTTGAAATGTTACAAAATCGCAAAAACCAAACCATTAAATTGTGAACTATAACATGCCTGCAGAGTGAAATAATGTCTTCTTCCCATATCAAACCCCGTTAGGCAAATACAATTGTACAGTTGGAATAATGCATGCAGGTTTCAAATCTAGTACGGTGTCAGTGTGTCTATTGTGGACTGGCATCAAGCCCAGCCAGCAAGTTATCACCCCACCTACCATATGGCTATTGGTTGAAGCATTAAATGGCAGCCCGTTATGTGCGGGTAGGGAAGGATATCAAAGTTCTTGAGGATGATCAGGCTGACAATAGCAAAAAAAAGTTGTTCAAGTAGAAAATGGCATCTGCATCTCTCCCTCGAGACATCACCAGCCCATGACAGGTTTCAGTTTGTAAAGATGGACCGCCCTTCGCCAATGACCATAAATCCCAAGCCTCAGACATGATGGCTGTAAGGAATGAAACGAAAAACACCAAACTAGAGCTATATGTGCCACACTGCTTATTTATCTGAACTCTTTTCATCTAAGTTCCTTCAAAAGCAAAGCCCCAAAACCTATAGATCCTGTGAAATGAAAAATCCAACAGTAAGGAGAAAAAGCAGGCAACAATGTGAGATCATATTGCAACTATGCCCGTCTGGGTTATCACATCGCGATTAGGTGATGAAGATACTATAGATGTACAGGTTGAGAACTTTAAAATGTTATTTTAAAATCGACATGATTCTAGTTTGTTGAAGACTATAAACCAATCTTGGCAAAAGAAAGACTAATCAACCAAGAGTGTGAGCCTAGAGTAAGCTAATTAAGGTTCAAGTGCCCAAGTGTTTAGTTAAGTGTTTCAGTAGATGTTAGTGATTGTCCGGTTTCCATGTGAGTTTGTGTACTATTATTGTAGGTTAAAGTTCAGAATGTAGGTAGAAATAAAACTAATTAGTTTCTGCAGTTGGTGGCCATCTTAAATCTAGAGTTTTAAGAAAGATTGAAATCACGCATTTAAGGCAATTAAATGTTCTAAATCAAACTGGAAAGAATTAATCCACAAAACAAAAGTTAAAGGTCTATTTTGTAACACAAAAATATGAAAAAATCAGCCTGACCTGATTATTTGAAGATTGACCGTGTGCGCGATGAGGGTGCATATTCAAATCGATCATTTGAGTCCCCATCTCTGCATATCTGTCAGCATTGGCATCTGAGTTCAGAAGAAGAGGAGATGAATAATTGTGATTCTGCTGGTTATCTCCAACCACTGGTCTGGGCGATCGACTATGTTCCCTCTTGTTTTCACCTGAATCCAAGGATTGCGCGGCCATATTATCCGTACCTTCAGATTTATCCCCCGGAAACTACAATCCATAGAAAAAAAACATGTAGGAGAAGTCCTTACAAGCAACTCAATTTAACAATCAAAGGAATCAAATTAAATCGATCTGGTAAAGAGTAATAAACCTCAACTCTCTGCCTCAATAGGAGATATCTTCCATGGGTTCTTTTACCTCCGACATGAACGATCATATCGCATTCCAAACAAAGCGAAGTTCCATCCACTTCGCAGTAAAAGAAAGCTAGACGCAATACAAAGGAAAAATCAGCTCGAAGAGAATCCCTCTCGCCCTTAATTCACAATCAATCACTTCCCAGTCATAACGTACGTCTAGGCCTAATATATCTATGCATTGTAATGTGATAGTTCTAGGCCTAGAATTTACGACTAGGAAGTGATTGCTCGAGAGATTCTCTCCTAATCGACATAAACAAAGGGATTCAAGAGGCAAGATTCAAGAGTGAAATTGTGCATACCTGGAGCATTTTCACATATATCACAGCGAGGAACATCAATGGGTTTAACAAGCCCAACCCTAACATGCCTACTAGCTAGCTTGTTACACATGTGCACCTGCGACCCGATTTACATACAATTTTTAGAATTGTGATCTCCATAATATCTGGAAAGAAAATGAAAATCGCATAAATCTGTTTTGCAAAAGATGTGAATCAACAAGACAGAAACCCAAAGTTTGGGTGAAATGATCAGACAGTGACCTATTGTAATAAGAGATTTTGAGTTTCAATCTCGGTTTCTGCATCCATTGTCCTAAAAAATGATAGAATGCAAACAAAAGGCTCAAGCAAATTCATACAGATGCAGGACCACCTATTAAATAAGCAAAGAATGATCTGCTTCAACTTCTATTGCACTCAAAAAAATATTTATTGAAAAATATACGAGACATTATCTATCAAAGTTAAAGTCTTGTGGTTTCAAGTCAGTAATAGGAAAAAAAAAAAAACAAGCATAAACCTTCCAGTATTAGAGGTATTAAGAAGAATTTGTAGATAATGTTACAGAAACAAATCTAAGACTGCATTGACCAAAAAAATAGTAAGAAACTAAGTACGTAAAACAAACACCAATCAAGGTTCTTTTCAAGGCAAAGATATAGACTACAAGTACTCATAAATCATGATATTGCTGGTAGTATCAAAGTTTTAACTATTTAAACCTCTATGTGCACCGCTATGCTATGACAGCTAATTCAACACCTTAAAATAAGAAACAAAAATCAAATCATCAATGAAAAAGAGATGAAGAAAGAAAATCTGCAGGAAATTAAGTGAACCTTATCGTCGCAGGCTTGGCAAAGAGCAGCTTCATCAGCAGCACAAAAAAGGATAGCAGGAGCACTTTCACAAACGTCACAAAGAGTCCGCATACTTCATTTCTTTGATCATGAAAGCTTGATGATATTTATATATGCAGTCTAGCTAAACTTATCCAAAGTAGTGTACACCAATGATGATGTATCTTCTAGCAAAAATTGTCCCAAGTACAATACATTTGTTTTTTTTTTTTTGTCGAATCCTATACATTAAGAATACTACGTAGGCCACATAGAAGATCAAAACGTGGAAAGATATAGTCAGCATGAATGACAAGTAGACAACTCACCAACCCCTCTATATGTATATCTCATGATATTTATTGTGATTGGTTACGGTATGTTACGTTGAAAAAGTGGGAGTGACTCTAGGATCTGTTTGTTTGTCGTAAAATATTTTTTTAATTTTTAAGTGTTTGTTAATATTAAAAAATCAATTAATTGTAAAATATTTTTTAACTAATAATTGCAGTTTTCTTTGTTTAATTTTTTAGTATTTGATAATACTAAAAAATTAATTAATTGAAAAATATTTTTTTAATTAAATATTACAGTTAATACAAAATTTAAAAAAATATTTTCATATCATTTGGGAGAAGAAAATATTTTACGGAACTCACTGTACATTTAAATATCAAAAAATATTTTCTAGTATTTTATTTGTCATAAAAATATATTTTTTCAACAAGTTATTTTACGGCAAACAAATAGAGTCTAGAAAAATATTTTATTTTAAAAAAAAAATATTTTTCACAAATAAACTATTTTACAACAAACAAACTATTTTACAACAAACAAACGGAGCCTCTAAGCGAGGATAAAATTTCAAAAAAACTTTGAAATGGCATGGACATACGAATATATGAAGATAATATCATGTAAAAGAAGGAGATTTAACATAAGCTAAATGAAGATATTTAGATGAGACATTCCATGTACTGATCTTATAACAGACGAGAAGCTTTTAATAAAAATAAATAGTGTGATCACATTTGTATAACTTAACCTACTTAATAAGATAATATTTAATTTAATTCAATTTGATTACGTTATGTCACGTTGGCTTTTGTTATAAAATGATGGACTAAGATCATTATTGGGTTGAACAGCAATGTGGAAGAAAATGTGCGTGGGGGTTAATAGAAAGGACTAGGTGGGGTCATCGACAAGGGTGGATTCTAGAAGAAGATCACAAAGGGATACAAATAGGAGTTGTGTTTCAAGTGAAGCAGTTTATGGCCACAAAAATAAAGGCAGTGGGGTTCAATATGACCATTGGTTTATTCTCCTCCACCAGTTTCTATCTCAGTTCTGGCCCAGGTTGCCTAGTTATATTTTTCCCTCAAGCTTTAGCTTGATTCTTGTCTCTTTGTTTATTTATTTTATGCTTGGTTGTCACCTTCAAGGGCACGTGTTGCTATATGTGTTGAGTGGCCATGGAGATGTCTAAATCAAACAAGGTTTTAGACTAATTTTAGTACAACTATATACTACCGGGGTACGCTTCAAAATTTCTATGAACCCCACACTCTATAAGGTGAAAGTTTTGCAATATATATATATATTTTTTAAAGGAGGCAAAATGTCGGTTATATTACAATTATTTTGAGATATATCTCATTCTTTTTATCTTTATCAAGGAAAACAAGGAGCGGGTGTGGCAATGCAATCACTTCATGAGACCCAATCGATAGTTGTAATGCATAATTGACAAACAAGTCTACACAAAAGTTTATTTCTCGGTAGACATAGACTACTTTAAACCCCTTCTTTTCTCTCAGAATCCTTATACAATTGTCGATTAATAACTTCCAAGCACTGCTAGGCGACGTTGTCCTTTGCATGAGATTAACAATCAGTTTCAAGTCCGATTCAATAACAAGGTGATCAATACCTATTTCAACTGCTTTGAAACATTTTTTGTCTTGAAGAAGTTTTCTATACTACTTTAGGCTCCATTTGTTTACCGTAAAATAACTTGCTGAAGAAAATATTTTCAGAGGAAAATATTTTCTAGTGTTTGGATGTACAATGAAAAATATTTTTCGATATGAGATTTTATAAAAAAAGGGTAAATAGCATCTCGGCCCCTTGTGGTTTACTATAAGTGCAAGTCGAGTCCCTGTGGTTTCATAATTGGCTTATAACCCCCTGTGCTTTTAAAAGTTGAAGCACACGTGCCCCTTTAGTCAAAGTCCGTTTAAAATTTTAACGGCAATATCAAAATGACACAAATGCCCCCGAGGTAATGTCAGCATATCAAATATCTTTAAAAACACAAGGGGCCATTGCGCACCATCATTAAAAACACAAGGAGCCATTGCACACCATCATTAAAAACACAGGGGGCTATTGCGCATCATCATTAAAACACAAGGGGCCATTGCGCACCTCATACATATTGGTCAATCGTGTAAAAAACACAAACAGTTGCGTTACTAGCACGTGCATAACAATTTCTGTTAAAATTGACAGATTATTTGACGGAGGGGGCATGCATGCTTCAATTTTGAAAAGTACAGGGGGTTATAAGCTAATTATGAAACCACAGGGACCCGACTTGCACTTATGGTAAACCACATGGGACCGAGACGCTATTTACCCTAAAAAAAACATACACATATAATATATATGTTAATCGTGAGGGTAGGAGGTGGGCGGGCCAAAAGGAGGGGGAGGGGGTGGGGGTGAAGTGGGTGAGTTTTAAAAAATATTTTCTTCTCCCAAAGGATAAGAAAATATTTTCCACTCTTTTGAACTAAAACTTTCCATTGACAGAAAAATCTTTTCCTGATGACCAAATTTTCCGCATTACTAAACATCGAAAAATTCAAAAAATATTTTCTAAAAAAATATTTTACTGCAAACAAACGGAGCCTATTCTTATTATTTATTTATCATCTTTTATGTAGATTTTATGTTAGCATGTTATAAGAATAGAGAGAAATGAAGAAGTTTATTATTTTAACATGCCAACTAAGTATTTAGTGATAAATGAATGATATAAATGGGATAATATCTAAAAAATTCTCTCAACGTGCTGGATGGTGTAACATACTTATTAGAAACAAGACTCACTGTATGTAGAGTTCACTCTCTATTGAGTGTAAAAGTAGAATTAACTGTCGAATGTGAGTCTTACCAATTAGTAATTGTAGAGTAATTTTTGTTGTTGTTTCAAAACAGTGCAATTAGAGAATTATGATGTTAAACTTTATTAGTGTTGGGAGCATATTCTTGATACCAGAGACTATCAAGACAAACTCTATGGCATCTTGATCCATGACAACATTTCAGAAAATGATGTATGGTATAAGCTTATTGCTAATGTGGTTCATAGACAAAATTTGAGAGATGATGGTGATGTTGAGTTTCTAGGCAATATTCAATCCCTTCTAAATCAAGGCAATCATGTTGGGAAATTTTTTATAAAGTTAATTCCAATAGTTTCTTTATCTTGATCCCTATATGTAAGGAATTTGAAGCACTTTTCATATATCAGGGAATCTTCTGATTTAAGTTTTACTCTGACAACTTCCCTATATTCAATCAATCCCTTAGTTTAGAGAATCCCTATTTTAATTTCTCTCTAACAATTTCTCTATTGTAGGGTCTATCTGTTTTTATTTTATTCCAATATTCCCTCCTTGCCATCTCCAATAGCTACCCAATTTTTTCACTACATGTGGAGAATTTTGGCCATTTCTCTATATCTAAGGATTCTCTATTTCAGTTTTACTCCAACAGCTTCTTTGTTTTAAAGAAGTCTTATTTTTGTTTTACTCCAAAATCTCGTCTGATTTTAATTAAATATATTATTTTAATTTAAAACTTTCTTAATAACCTTACATTTTTTTATTTGAATTTATTAATTATTTATGATAAATTTTTATTTTTAATTACTAATATTCATTTTTATTTTTAAAAATTTCCCAATAACTTTATGTTTCTTTCTTTAATTTTCATAATGATAATTTATTTTTAGTCACTTTTTGACCGTTGGAGATACTTTTTCATAACGATAATCTATTTTTTTATGACCGTTGGAGATACTTTTTTTTTTTTTTTTGCAAATAATTTTTTTTAAAACTATTAGATGGTTTTGGGGATAGTTTAAGGGATGAGTTTGTCATCTCTACATGTAGAGATGATGAAGAGTTGATGGTAGAGAATCGTAGGGATGCAATTAAAAGATATTAGACAATTAGTGTAATTAAAAAAGTCAACATATTAAACTGTAATTAAATAAATATTAAAAATAAAAAGTACTAAACTAATTTAGCCAAAAAAGAACCAAATTATAATTAAAAATTTTTGAATAGTGTTTAGGAGATGGGATAAAGGATGATATTTTCTCTTCTATATGTAAAGAAGTTAAAAAATGAGATAAAAAATCTGTTGGAGACTAACTTCACTAATCTCCTTCGTACATATAAAGTAAAGGATGATATGTGATATCTCTTGGACTTGGCCTTAATGGTAGTCATTCAATAAATCTAAATTAGTAGAGTCATAGCCATAGGTATGGAAACATTTTAGCTAGAGTTACCTACAAATGGGTGTGAGATGTAAACCACATATAATTGGAAAAATAATGATTCATCAAATTCATGATTGCTCTCTAATAATGGATAAAATTGCACCTCCATTATTCAGCATCCAACACAAGTCAATGTTGGCCGGTGAGATAATAGGGGATAAGCTTCATTTGTTGAGAGGGAAACAACCCCGATTATCTGCCCACTCCTTCCAGTCGAGCACTATGCAACCCCTTCAACGATGAGAGAAGGCGATACCGAAAATAATAACAGCCATAGCATCTATCTATCTATCTATCTATATATATATATTATGTAATATCGTTTGCATACATCAAAACCAGCATCTTTTCATTGAAATACATTATTAAAAATATTACATCTCTCAATCTCATATTGATGACAAAATCACAAAGAGATGTAGGTTAAATTCTTGCACAGTATATCAAACGAAATACATAAAACTTTATCTCATTAAATGGGGTTGGTTCTTCAGCCACCGTGTACCAAGTATAAAAAATTAATAGCCCTTGATACTAAATTTCCAATTTTCGATAATGAAATAGAGCATAGAGTATTGGACAAATTAAATTTAGAATGAGAAGATCATCATTTCCATGCTCAAGCTCTCCATCATCACGGCCTCCATGAATCCACAGTTGCTTATATTCACCTTCTTGTTGTAGCTGCTAAAATTGGGCTTCAAAGGGCAAGTAGATAGAGGGAGAACAGGAAGGTTCTCACAGTTGCAAATCTCAATCATGTAGCCATCAGGGTCATGGAAAAACACCTGATCCACCTTCATTCCTTCATCCTCCACCACACCAGTCACATACTCGATTCTCATTTCTTCTAATCTCCTCTTCACAAGATCAACATCAGTGCACTGTTTCAAACATAAAAAAGTTATTATTATTATTTTTTTTATATTTGTTCAGTAAAGGTTATGAACGCTAGTGTAACGACTCAGGTTCAATTACAAGTTTGACAATAATAGAAAATTCGAATTATTATAAATTGGATACATATTATTTTTTAAATCAATATGGAATAGGATGTTTCGACGAGTAATCGTACTCACCTGAAATGATATGTGGTTATCCTTTGGATTAATTGGTCGTGATTCGCTGATGGCATCATACTCATCAATGGATTCGTTCTCGAGCAAGTGTATGCCAATACCATAGTTGTATAACCTAGAAACAAATTCAGTGGATTGAGTCATTTTATTATATATGCTTAAGCCATTCCAATTTTTCCAAAATGTATAAATCAAAAATAATAGCCGATATATTCTACTTAATAGAATAATGCTTAATTTAATTTATATAAATAAAAAACAAATATCAAAAGGGGTTTTAGACATGGGTGAGAGCAAGCTAGCCAGCTAGTCATTTTATTATACATGCTAGCCTGAAATTTTTTAATGATACCACATAGATTTGAATTGAGGAATTCTTTTCAGTAGAATTAAAACACATTATTTTTTAACTATATGAATTTTTTTTTTTTTTCAGTGAGGGCAAAAACACCTTATTTAATTTTTTTAGTAGAAAATACATTGATTTTTTAAATGTTGCAGCCCTGCTGGCCCATTGATACTACAAATAACGTAAGTGAAAAATAGAGAAAGTACACAAGAGTTGAATGAGATAATTAGGTATAGACTTGTTATAATGAAATGTTTCGAACTTAAAATTACGGTTTCGGTTTTCATCGTAAGAAGAATGGAGAGAAAAAAGAAGTAAGCTTACCAAGCTCCACGGAAATTGAAAGAAGAAGGACGTTTGACGAGAACGAAGCCCAATACATTTTCATAGAACCTTACAGACTCCCATACAGACTTGACCAACAAAGAAACATGGTTTAATGAGAGAAGAGGCAATGCTTGGCTGCTGCTGTGGCTTCTAACTTGCTCAATCGACATTATTGATTCTTCTTCTTAGACCTCTATTTCTTTATATATATCAATCTCTCTTTTCTGTATGAAGTTTAAACTATCTTATAAATGATGCTCCTTTTATAAACTATCTTGCGTAGATATTAATTCATAGTCTCAAAGAATCTTATGGACAACTACATATATGTACGAGCAAGTGACGAACCTTCCTAGCAAATTCTATGTTGCTGCATGAAAAAGATCGAGTAACCTTCTGACATGATGGAACTTGCATATATTTAGGATAAAACAAACAAAGAACATTGTAGATGAAGAATCTGCTAAATTATCTCGATCGCATCATAGAGTTTGATAGAAGATAGGGGTTGTTAGGCTAACTCTAACAGTATTCTTATTTTTTTCTTTATATATAGAGAGTTTGAAGCTGTCTATTTAGTTTTAGAGATCTCTTATTTCAATTTCACTCCAACAACCTCTCTAATTTTAATATATCCTTATTTCAGAGTTTCTATTTCAATTTTACTCTAACAGCCTCCCTAAAAATTATGTTTTAGCACTCCAACAGTTATATTTTCGACCATTGGAACACTTTTGCAGATGATTAACAAGTCAGGTGGGTGAAATAAAGGTTTCCAATTCTAGAAA
This sequence comes from Ehretia macrophylla, assembly GCA_037974665.1. Classification (NCBI taxonomy): domain Eukaryota; kingdom Viridiplantae; phylum Streptophyta; class Magnoliopsida; order Boraginales; family Ehretiaceae; genus Ehretia; species Ehretia macrophylla. Next base: position 65,072,184 of record CM075765.1, read on the forward strand.
GTTCCATCTAGAGAGGCTGTTGGAGCATTTTTCACTGATTTGCCTCCTTATAATGGCTACGGAACCATTATAAGGAGTCTCTTGAAGTAACTCTTATTCGATTAGTCCAAACTAATCTTAGCCAGAGACGGAGGGAGGCAGGAACAAGTAGGGACCAAACCCTCTAACCTCCAAAAAAATGCTAAAAAAGTATAAATAAATATTTAAATTTTTCTTCATCCCCCCTAATCCCATCTTCCTACCATTTAATTTCCCACTATTCCCACCAGGTAAATAACATACTTACATAAGTACACAAAGTTAAGGTAATATATCATTAAAATTACTTGGATATATAATTTTCTCTATAATTTATTTTGTTAATGTTGTTTTTTTTTTCATCAGTGAGTAAACATCTTGACTCTTGAGGTAGCAGACCAACTAAGGTAATCAATTTAACTGAATTACTCCTCCTAATAATTTTTTAGTGTATATTCTTTGTTAAGTATATAATTATAGATTATTTTTGGGATTACTTCAGTATTATAATGTTATTCTTGATCTGTCAGATAGAGTGATCAATCAAGTTTGTCAGGTAGAGCCAAACAATTAATTATAAATAATTGATTTAATTGTTGACTTGCTTGTAAATTGAAGGATTTGGTTTTGGTGGAGTGGTAAACTCTTCATATTTGAACTGAAGAATAGGCAAATAGTTGTTGACAATGAAAAAAAAAGCCTAAGATAGGGGGATTTTCTTCATAATTAAGTTATTCTAAATTTTGAATTAAGTTAAAACTTTTTATACATTAGTCTAATTTTTGAATTAAATTAGAACTTTTTATACAGAAAAATTAGTCTAAAACAATTAAATAATTTTTCTAATTATTCTAACTTTTTAAAATTATTTTCAGGTAAAGTATGAATAAGTATATTGATATAAATGTAGTTTTAGAACCTCCAACAAAATTCTGAAGATTGAAAATACTGTATAAAAAAAAAAATCTCTACCCCTCAACATTAGATTTCTGACTCTATCCCTGATTCATTAGTTTACTCACATGGGGTGGACTCCACGTATATGTGGGCTCTACTTCTACTCTCACGAACTGATATCAGTACGAACTGATAGAAGAGTTTTTCTGAACACTGCTCTTATTAGGCTTTTAGCGGCGTGCTCTGAAAACATTTCACACATTTTGTTTCTTCTCCTTTTTTTTTTTTAGGGGGGGGGAGGGGAGGGTAAGGGGTTGTTGTTTTCTTTTTTTTAAAGGGAGGCTTAACGGGTGTCAATTCATATCAGCAGATGGTCAAGAAGTATGGACCAATTGGTTTCTTACTGTTTTAGGCGATGTTTTGCTTTTTTTGTTTTCGCCAAAAGAATGGCCAACTCCACACATGCTTAATCAAGTAGCTCTGTCGCAATGGTTATTCTAGGCTATAATTAGCATGTTAATCTACACATTTATTTGTCTCATGATAGACATGTTGGATGTGGAAGTTCGGTTGTTATTGTTAATGAGAAGGTTATTAGCAAATGCTATTAGATTCACTTAACATATGAAAATCTTGATCTAATAACGTCTGTGAAAGTTATTGTATATCATGCGTTCACCTTTTTACTCTTAGGCTCCGTTTGTTTGCCGTAAAATAACTTACTGATAAAAAATATTTTACAGGGAAAATATTTTCTTAGAAAACATAATATTTTCTGGTATTTGGTTGTGTTAGAAGTTGTGCATCTTAAGTATGGATTAATTTCAAGGTAAAATAGCAAAGTTGTTCAATTAATAGAACTCTGTGACAAATGAAAACGACTGATGTAACTACTTGGTGAAAAACAACCCTGTTACACATGATGTTGCAACATTAACTGAAAAATTAATTCAATCACAGACCGTTAGCAATATGTTTCTTGTTTGGTCAGTTTGTTCCACTTAATGTTCCAACATAAGTAGTAACAGTAAACGACAACAGAAAGATAAAGCTTGTAAAAGAAACAAAGACACCAATATTTAACGTGGTTCAACCGTACGGTCTACGTCCACGGGACCTCCCTTGGTCCAACAAACTTGTTTATTAAGCAATATAATAAGTTACAACATCAACGGACTTACACAAGTAAATACTCCTTCTTAACCTTTGATGTCTTGATGGTAAACTCTTCAATGAACTTCGGTTTGGTGAGCTCCCCTCGACTTGCGACGTTCTCTCCCGATAACAACACCTTCTTCTCCCGAAGAATGAATAAATAAGACAATAATCTAATCACTCAAAGAGTCATATAATTAGCTCATGACTCACTGTCAAAACAAACAAAGTTGCAACACTTAATACAATCAATGACTGAAACACAGATCATGTTGCAACATCACTTGGAACACTGGACATAAAATTCTCTTGTATTTTTTCTCTCGTTGCACTCTGTCTGCCTCTTCTTTTTGCTACAACCTCTGCTTTATATTTATACCCAACTACTTTCATATCAACACATCTTGGGTTGCAAGAAAAACCTCATCTCACAAACCCTATTTTTTCTTTCTTTGTGAATATGCAATAAATGTCATTCCTTAATCAACACAAATCTTTTTCTCATATGGTAAGTTACCATAAGATTTTTCCTGCACAATATAAACGGTAAAAACACAAGAATAGAAATAACAAAAGTTTTGCTAAAACATAGCAAATCAAATCTCAAGTAATTTAATTGCCTAACAGGTTGTCACACTGAAAAATATTTTTTAGTGTTTGATTGTGACACTGAAAAATATTTACTGGTGTTTGGCTGTTTTTAACTTCACAACAAAGACTAAATATTACAAAATATATGTTTAACTTCATAGCAATTCTTCTTATTGAGCCGACCCAATTACATATGCTTCCTTTTTTTTTTCCCTTGACAGATTACATATGCTTCTTTGTTCAAAGCAAGAAAGACCATAACAAAAAAACTTTTTGGCTCTAAAATTTCTCTCTTCGTCTTCACTCTAACTTTTTACATTAGAGGGTACTGATGGAACTTGTTGAAAAGATTACAACTTTATGGCAAAATGCCTCAGATATGAGATTTGGGATTGTTAATGATCGCATCGTTTTGCGCTAAAAAATAGTAAGGTTAAATGATTTGAAATATTGCTTATCTTGAATTACCTCTAACTGTGGCGAGTAGACGGTTGATCCACGGAGATTGAGTTATCATATTAAGTTAAGTCCTTAATTTAGAATTGTTTGACTATCTCTCGTCATAGATAAGTTTGATTAAGTCCAAAAGTCCAAAAGTTTAAAAGTACAGTAAATTAAGTCCAAAAGTCCAAGAAATGTCCAAAGATACGGTAGTAACAAGATCCAAAAGTGATTTAAACAAATATACTAAATTGAAGAATTACAACACTCAATAATACAATGAAAATACAAAGGGTTAATGATTCAGGGTTGTTATAGCTCGGTATACTCAAGTACAAAGTTAATGATTCAGATTAAAAGTTAAATCTTTCAGAAATAGGGCTACAAGCTCCCACTACTGAAATGAGCCTTTAATTATGTAAGTGATAAGATTAATTAATTAATAAGACTGGATGTGTTGGTACAACCTAACGATATCCAATCTCTCAATTAATCTTTCACTTATGTAACCTGGAAGTATCGGTACAACCAAACTAGAATCCATCCGAGGTAGTATCGTATTGCCATTGGTTTACAAAACCGGCTGTATATGTACTTTCAATTAAATATATCATAACTACAAGTATATGTATAATTAATCAAAGAATACTTAGAAATAAAAATAAGAGACTTTAATAAATCTAAATCACAACATATGTACAAGAGTAACCTTACACATATCACCCAGAATCCCAGGTCTAGTGTGTCATGATAAACTTTAAAGTACAAGAATTCATAACGAAAATCAATATAAAAGAATACTTATCGTGTTGAATGGATTTCGATAGATCGGTATGATTTTGATATGTTGATGGCTCACTAGACCCTTCACTCGAGATTAAAACTTTGCACACAAGTAAGAATAATAATTAAAACACTCAAAACTCACTTCACAAATACTAGAGTAGCAGAAATTGAGCTAAATAGAGAAAAATGGTACCAGCAAAATGAAATGAGGAAGGGAGTATTTATAGGAGAAATCTAATACTATTCACATGTACTTTTTACACAGTGATGTCATCAATGTGTCAGCACGATGTCAGTGCCAAGGTCACCATTGTGTCAGCATGACATTAGTGAAGTTACTACTCACACGTTGACTTTGACCATTGACAGTTGACTTTGACTTTTACTATTCACCATTTGACTTTGACCAAAAGTTACTTTAAGGTTTTTCAGCGTCCTGAATCCGTTTGGTCAAATTCAATCTCGTTTTACTCATGTCAAGGTCGTTCTACCTTACTCCTTCAGTATTGTGCTGAATTTCTCGTTCAAGTGTTGGCTTTTGTGGCCATTTTTGCTATTTCTTCTTCAAAACCTATATTGCACTAAATTTGTGTAAAATATACAATTAAGCTTGAAATAATAATTTAATATACATGATTCAATGGGTCAAAATTACTAAAAATATAGATTTATCAGTTAATAATTTTTCTTTTGCTTCTTTTTTTTTTTTTTCTTTTTGCCAAAAACATCATGATTAACAACAAAAACAGTATCATCACCATCTTTTTTTAATTTTTATCATCATCATTAACTAAAGAATAAAACAAAGAAGAGATACAAAAAAATGTACAAATATATATATACATATATATATATATATATATATATATACACCATATCATAGCCATTAACGACAACATAACAGAGCCGACATTTTTTGTTAACATAAAAAGAAAAGGAAAACCTAAAAATTAGATGAATGAAAATCCGTATCAAAAGTTGAGCATAAAAAAGAAGATGAGACTCTTCAATGATTATGAGACTCTTTGTGAACAAAAGAAAAGAAACATAGCTTATAGATCAGATTTTAGAGCCGTGGTGAGAGGTTGTGGTAAGAGACAAAGTGATTTCAGCTTATGAAGTAAGAGAGAGAGCAGCTTATGAACTGAGAGAGAGAAGCTGAAAAATGTGGAAAATATTTTACGGTAAATATACGGAGCCTTACATAAAGTATTACTCATTGACTGCGATGCTAATGATTAAGTCATGCCATTATCTCAGGATCTTGATATTGATTACTAGGCCAAAAACTACACCGGTTGTCAAATGTTCAAACTTCCATTGGATGTTTCATTGCTGAGATTCAAGGAGTAAAATCAATTAGATTATGCAACTTTTTATTTGTATAAACTTATAACACAGTTGATGCATTTTCTAATTGTATTTAACGATTGGGAAAATGATGCAAATAGTCTTTATTGTTTTCCAAAATTTTAAATTCATCCCTATTGTTGAAAATTAGTCAATTTAGTTTCTATTATTTTAATATAAAATTCAAATTAGTCCTTAATGTTTAGGAAAAAAATGTGACTAAATTGACTAATTTTGAACAATAAGGAGGAATTTAAAATTATTGGAAACCAATAAGGATTAAATTAACTAATTTTAAATAATATGAACGAATTTAAAATTTTAGAGAAATAATAGAGTTTATTTGTGCAATTTTTCTAACGATTCTGTGAAACTTAAATAGAGAAAGGAAGAAAACCTGCTCAATATATAGACGATAGTTATGGACAATAAGTATTTTCTCAAAACCAACATCTTTTCATTGGAATACATTGTTAAAAATATTACATCTCTCAATCTCATATCGATGACAAAATCACAAAGAGATGTAGGTTAAGTTCTTGCACAGTATATCAAACGAAACACATTAAGCCATATCTCATTAAATGGGGTCGGTTCTTTGGCCATCGTGCACCAAGTATAAAAAAATTAATAGCCTTTGATACTAATTTCCATTTTTCGATAATGAAATAGAGCTTAGAGTATTGGACAAATTAATTAGAATGAGAAAGATCAGCATTTCCATGCTCAAGCTCTCCATCATCACGGCCTCCATGAATCCACAGTTGCTTATATTCACCTTCTTGTTGTAGCTGCTAAAATTGGGCTTCAAAGGGCAAGTAGATAGCGGGAGAACAGGAAGGTTCTCACAGTTGCAAATCTCAATCATGTAGCCATCAGGGTCATGGAAAAACACCTGATCCACCTTCATTCCTTCATCCTCCACCACAGCAGTCACATACTCGATTCTCATTTCTTCTAATCTCCTCTTCACAAAATCAACATCAGTGCACTGTTTCAAAGATAAAAAAGTGATTTTTTTTTTTTTTTCATATTTGTTCAGTAAAGGTTATGAACGCTAGTGTAACGACTCAGGTTCAATTACAAGTTTGACAATAATAGAAAATTCGAATTATTATAAACTGGATACATATTATTTTTTGAATCAATGTGGAATACGATGTTTCGGCGAATAATCGTATTGTTGAGAATTTAAATTTAGAAAAAATGCTAGTCATGTGTACTCACCTGAAATGATATGTGGTTATCCTTTGGATTAATTGGTCGTGATTCGCCGATGGTATCATACTCATCAATGGATTCGTTCTCGAGCAAGTGTATGCCAATACCATAGTTGTACAACCTAGAAACAAATTCAGTGGATTGAGTCATTTAATTATATATGCTTAAGCCTTTTCCAATTTTACCAAAATGTCTAAATCGAAAATAATGGCTGATATATTTTATTTAGCGGCTTGATTTAAATTATATAAATAAAAAACAAATATCAAAAGGGTTTTTAGACATGGGTGAGAGAAGCGAGCCAGCTAGCCATATCTTTACCATGCATGCTAGCCTAAAATTTTCATTTTTTTTTTGAGTAAAATGCACCATATCCCCTTGTATTTTGTAAAAGTCGTAAAATAAATATTGTATTATCAAAAGTGGCGTATAACCCCTTATGTTATACATAATGTTACACACTCCCCTCAATCCAAACATCCGTTAAATTTTATTGGTTAAAAGGAATAAAAGATGAAATTACCCCCTTAAATAAAAATACAAAATTATTTTGTTTTAGCTTTTCAAATTTCCTTTACTATTATAAATCACATTAATGATATTTTGATCAAAATAATTTCATAATAAATTTTATTTCTTTTCATTCTACTTGAAATTACAAATCTAATGCTTCAAGTTTCACGCGATTTAAACAAAACCTGAAAAAAATATGAATTTTTGAAGTTTTTTTTTTCATGGCCTAAAATTCTACAGATTTAAGGTTGAAAAAAACTCTAAATCACGTCATTTGGATTTAAAATTCCACCAATGAAATAATGCCACATTGCAAGCTAGAGCTATAGGATCGAACTCAAATCCTTCAGCAAACTCACAAGGTACTTAACCACTATGCTAAATGTATTCCCTATTATAGCTGAACATAAATTTTTATATATCTTCTTTTTCATTACAGTAGCCCACCAATCACTCCCTGCCATTCCTCTCATCATCTTCATCAACTCCTTCCGCCACTGCAACTACCTTCACCAGGCAGCAACGAATTTATTAGCACGAAAATGTATCAAACAAATACACAACAATACCGATTTAAAGTTATGAAACTTTGAAAAAAAAGTAGGATTTAATTTAAAAGCCAATCTCAAAGTTTAATTCCTGTATGAAAATTATAGGCTATGAGGATTTTCAAAAGATTATTAAGGCTGAGTATCTAAAATAAATGTGGTGGAGATATATAATGGTGGGATGTGCTAGAGGTGAGGAAGGAGAAGAATGAAAACGAAGAAGAAAAAAAAAAGAAAATTTAGAAAGAATATAAGGGTGTTTTAGTCTATCAACATGAGTTTTAATGCTTTATGCAATTCTTAGTTGTATTGAAAGTGTGTTTATGTTACTCTTCGTTAAGTTTAACAGAAAATTGGATGAAAGGGCTATGGTACAACATTATAGATAACACAAGGGGTTTTACGCCACTTTTAAAAACACAAGGTTTATTACGCAACTTTTGCAAAACACAAGGGTGTATGGTGTATTTTACTTTTTTTTTATATATGTGCATAAAGATACCACATAGATCCGGATTCAGGAATTCTTTTCAGTGGAACTAAAATATATTATTTTTTAATTATATGAATATTTTTTTTTAGTGAGAAAAAAAAACATTATTTATTTATTTTAGTAGAAATTATACATTGATTTATCTCCACTGGGCCAAAGCTAGATCTGTCATTGATACTACAAATGCTTGTACACAAAAAAATAGAGAAAGTATATAAGAGTTGAATGTAATGATCGGATAAAGATCTGTTACAATCAAAAATTTCAACTTAAAATCACAGTTTCGGCTTTTATATATTGTAAGAGATCATAGAGAGAGAAAAAAGAAGTAAGCTCACCAAGCTCCATGAAAATTGAAGGAAGAAGGACGTTTGACGAGAACATCTTCATAGAACCTTACAGACTCCCATACAGACTTGACCAACAAAGAAACATGGTTTAATGAGAGAAGAGGCAATGCATGGCTGCTAACTTGCTCAATCAACATTATTGATTCTTCTTCTTAGAACTACTCTACTTCTTTATATATATCAATCTTTCTTTTCTGTATGAAGTTGTTAAACTATCTTATAAATGATGCTCCTTTTATAAACTATCTTGATGTACGAGCAAGTGACGAACCTTCCTAGCAAGTTCTATGTTGCTGCATGAAAAAGATCTTGTGACCTTCTGACATGAAACACGTTTTCTTTTTTTTTTTTTATTTTTTTTTTTTTTTTTTTTTTTTTTTTTCCTGGGAAGGGTTTTTTTTTTTTCTTTTTTTGTAAGAGAGGAGAACTAACGGGAGTAAATTCGTATCAGCAGATAGTCAAAAAGTGTGGACCGACTGTTTTCCTACTGTTTTTGGAGATGTCTGACTTTTTTTGTTTTCGCCAAAAGAGTAGCCAACTCCACAAATGCTTGACCAAAGTAGCTCTGTTGCAATGGTTATTTCAGGCTATAATTAGTAAGTTAATCTACGCATTTATTTGTCTTATGATAGACATGTTGGATGTAGAAGTTCGGTTGTTATTGTTGATGAAAAAATTAATAGCAAATGCTGTTAGATTCACTTAACATATGAAAATCTTGATCTAATAACGTTTGTGAACGTTATTGTGTATTACGCCTTTACCTTTTTATTCTTTCGTATACAATAGACACAAAATATTACTCATTGACTGCGATGTTAATGATTAAGTCATGCCATTATCTCAGGATCTTGATATTGATTACTAGGCCAAAAGCTACACCGGTTGTCAAATGTTCAAATTTCCATGGGATGTTTCATTGCTGAGATTCAAGGAGTAAAATCAATTAGATTATGCAATTTTTTATTTTCTTTTGTATAAACTTATAACACAGTTGATCCATTTTCTAATTGCATTTAACGTTTGGGAAAATGACGCAAATAGTCGCTATTGTTTTCTAAAATTTTAAATTTGTCTTTATTATTTAAAATTAATCAATTTAGTCTTTATTATTTTTAAAAAAAATTTAAATTCGTGTTTATTGTTCAAAATTAGTCAATTTAATCCTTATTGTTTTTAAAAAAAAATAATTTAGTCCACATTATTTTCATATAAAATTCAAATTAGTCTTCAATTTTTAATTGAAGTTTTTTTAAAAAATAATATGGACTAAATTGGCTAATTTTGAACTATATATAGGGAAGAATTTAAAATTTTTGAGAAACAGTAGATATTAAATTAATTAATTTTGAACAATAAAGATAAATTTAAAATTTTGGAGAAATAATAGAACCCATTTGTGTAATTTTTCCTTTAACGATTCTGTGAAACTTTACTAGAGAAAGGAAAAAAACTTGTTCAATAGATGATAGTTATGGACAATAAGTATTTTCTCTCAAGTATTGTAATATATCACCCTCTTATTTTGTTATTATATAACAGTATTATTATTATATACCTAAAAAATTAATATTCAATACATAAATTCTAAACCATATAAAGTGAAATGATTATATAAATATCTCCTTTTCTTCCTACTGCGGAAATAACCGAAACCCGAGTTTGAAGAAGGAAAGTCTCTTCCGATTTGCATTACGCTTCTAGGATTTTAAAATATGCTACTGCTAAAGCCCATGTGATTTGGGCTAACTGTAATTATAGGGGCTTGTGGCATACGTATGCTTACATGGCCCCCAATCTTATCTTCAGTAATCATTTGGCCCATATAATCTTACTGAACAACAGTATCTTCCTTGAGAAAAAAGGAACTTTTCTTTAAAAAAAAAAAAATCAAAGAGAGGCCTAAATTATTTTTACATTATTTTCAAAGGATATTTCACATTTTAAAAATCAATTTTGGAACTTTTAGTATCTAAAACTAAAATTATACCACTAAACCAAGTATACACTGGTAGGAACTTTTAAGTTTTGGGTGGCTTGCCATTGTTTGGTATTAGAGAGAGAAAAAGAGAAACGGAATAAATAAGTAAAGAAATAAGGGTTGCAGATGGACGACGGGCGGTTTGACAAAAGATTAAAAAAAAATCATAATAGGTGGCAGTTGGGGCAATTGACTGACTATGACACAATTTTTTGTAGTGATCACTTAGAATGTTAATACAAGAATTCATTTCGAGATTTGTCACACTTAAAATGAGAGTTATATTACTAGATCAAATGGTTAGTGACATTATTATTCTCTTTGTGTAGTACTTAAATTAGTCTCTTATACATATAATGAAGTTTTTGAATGACGATGAATTCACTTTAATAAGGTCATATTAAATCCATTCAAGATTATAAACTTAATCTATGGTGTAATGAAGTATCATAACATATGTTCTAAATCAATTAAAAATGAGACAAAAGATAAATTTAATCTTGTTCATATAACGAATTTGTTTCTTACTATAACTAGGGTTTTTCAATCTATACCTAAACTAATTTTTTGTGTCTCTCGTTTCTCACCAAGAATCCGAATGTAGACATAGCCCCACCTTCCAGATTATATATACTTTCAAGCCACATGTTTTGTATCCTGCAATTAATCAGATAAGGCATATTTCTTGTTGCATTGCTTCAAAATTTTGAACATGTGACTTCCTTTGTCTTCTTAGTCTCCGCTTCACTACTTTTTTTTTTTCTGTGGTCGAAAATGAACTTGCATTAATACGAAACAAAGTACAATCATCCAATTCGTACAAGCCGGAAATCAGGGTAGAAGAATTACCATAAAGAGGAAGGGGGTTGGCAATAAAATCTAAATTAACAAAGATTATCACTCGTACAATATTTAGCAACTCAATCCGTAATCGACTTTGCAGTCTTCTTGATGCACTAAAAATAAGTCGTGTTAAATCAGTAGGAATTTGTCTGACGTCTTTCACAATTGATCTGGTCTTCCAGAACATTGCACCAGTAGAAGTAAGTTATATTCTAAATTGGCTTAATTATAGCTCTAGGTATCATTGTCAATTGTTGACTACCATGTGGAGATGAACATCTACAAGGTCAACGTCATGTCATCATTCTAACCCTTGAATTATCACTTTCATATGTAGGACACTGAACTACTCTTGAATAGAAATGAATCAGTTTTGTTTTACTGGCGAAGGTGTGGTCCGCAAGAAAATGAGCATTTGTCACTCACTTCACAAATCACAATCACGTATCGAAAAATAATGGCATTCTTTTGAAAAATAGTAATAATGGTAATTAAAGGATATATAAAATTCCACGTATAAAAATGAGAGTCGAATAAGTAAATACTTGTGCATAAATTGGTCTTTAATTTGACAGTTGAACTTATATAAAACTAATATGGAATAAAATTTGACTCTCGAACTGGAGAATTTTCTTTGAGAGAGTAATGTGCATTAAGAATGTCATATTCTCACATTTTTCTCATAACATCATCTTTCCAAAATATACTTTTTCAGCCACATGCGTGTATGGTCCTTCAATGAAGGAAATTATAAAGCACTGCTTCCTCTGCACATGGAGGGTAATATGGCCTTTTGGAAAAGAGTTCCCACGTTACATTTTTGGCAGCTTTCTCTTTGCCTCCACTTTAGATGTTAGTGAAAATGGACAATGATCTCCGACCAAAAAATAAATAAATAAAGAAAAAGATACGGGTGCTCAATTATAATTAAAACAATAGTGATTAGCAATAGGATACTTTACCGAAATGATTCTAGATCTTTATTTTTTTATATTTATATTTAAGTCTACTCTCTTTTACTTTAGACAAAATAATCATTCATATTTCATTTTGATAACAATCGTTAGTCTTTAAAGCAAAATTTGTCAAAAAAATATCGTTAGTGAGCATATGGATGACACGTAGTAGCAAAATTCACAAATCTTCAGGGATAAAATTGTCACACGATAAAAGATAAACATCCTAAAATTTATGCATTTTGCAATCACGTGTCATTCATATGCCCACTAACGTTATTTTTTGACAAATTTTGTTCCAAGGACTAATAGTTGTCACCAAAATAAAAGATGAAAGACTATTTTGTCCAAAATGAAAAATAGAAGATTTAAATGTCAAAAAAAACAAAGATTTATGACCAAAGTATGAGAAAGGGTTAGATTATATTGGTGTTTATTATACTTACCTTTACTTATATTTATAAGAAATTATTTTTATAACTCGAGCTCATGATCTTCTAATCAAATAACAATAATTTTACTTTTGTGCTAATATTTCCCTTCATTTGGAATACTATGCTAATCAAGAATAATTTTTCTATTTCATACTATGTAGCTTTTTGATTGTACTAAAACAGGGGTACTCTGAGAAGTAGGAGAATACCATTGTCTCACAAAAATATATTATTAATTTTGAGATTAGTATATAGGATTTTGGGACTCTACATGATATTAATTGGTTTCACGGTAGAATCCAGTATTTTCTATCATGGTTTTAGAATTGGTATTCCACCTGATATTAACTAATTTTAGGATGCAATCTAATATTTGTTACTCATGTTTTTAAATTTGAATTTTGGTCCATTCTTGTTCATTTACGTTCCACTCATTCTCGCGAGTTGACTTTGGTATGCAATTATTCAAAAATTCAAAAAAGATACTTCTTTTACCACATTAAAGCGGTTTTAATGGTAAATATGAAAAACTCTACTTTATACCAATTAATTTTAGGGTGATATTTCATGTTTCTTGTCATGATATTAGAATATATACGATCTATGATTAATCCATCTAACACCAATTATTTTATAATGGATCATATGCTTTTCCTTTCTTTTCATTTTTCCTATTCCCCTTCTTTGGAAAAGAGGAAGGGATTTTCTTTCTTTGTTTTTCTTCTTGATATTGAAGAAGAAAAAACTATGTGATCTTCAAACTAACTTTGTTTTATAATGGTTTAGTTGGAGACGACTATCGCTTATCTCATTAAATGGACCATTAAATTGAACACCATTGTCGAAGGCCCACAAGAAGTTTACAGTTGTCTTGTTGAAACACTTAGGACCCAAAGAAATTAATTAAGTTTCTAAGATGAATGGGTGAAAAAAAAAAATTATCATTAACAAACTTGTCATATTTTTATCTATCCAAATTATTTGTCATCAAAGAGAGCATGCCTTTCCTCTTTCTGATTGAGACTTACTTTTGGAAAAAGGTCAATTTCCTCCGAAATATACTCTACAATCACTCATTCGTCTAAATATTAAAACTTATCTCTCAGCAATTTTTTTTCACTAATCACCCCTTCTCAATCAGTCAATATAATTATGATAAGCTTCGTCCAATATTACTTAAAAATAGAAGAAGAAATTTGATGTATATATTGTTTTTTGTTGTCTGAATTCTGAAGTATATTCAAAAGGGAGAGTACTCCCATCTTGAAAGGGAAGGTGAGAATAATAGCAGTATTATATACCACTAATTAAGAGGGGAAAAGTCAAACATTGAAATTTTGTGAAAAGTAAACAAATCGCTGTCAATTCTTAAAAGAATCTTTTTTTAAAATTTTTTTTTATTTAAAAGAGATTTAAGATGGTACAATATAACGAGTAAAATTTAAATTTATAAGCTCTTGAATAACAGCGAGTAACATTACTATTAGATCAAAAGCAAAGTGGCTTAAAAAATCATCCTTATGCATGCGAAGTTGGAGTATACAGGAAACAAGAAAATGAAGACAAAGATAAATAAAAATAAAAATAAAAAGAGTTGACTCTCAATTAGTAGAGAAAACTAATAATTATTGTTTCGTCTATACAAGTCGTGCACTCATGCTTGACATTTGCTTCTACTATGTACGTAGTCGAAAAAGACTGTTTCATTGCAGCTTTTCACACACACATGTATTATAGCGAGAAACACATTCCAAACAAAATTGTATTGGATTTATCATAAGACTCTAAATTTTGTAGTACAACGGCAAGCCACAACCCATGCTTTAGGCCAATCAAGGGAAATAATATTTTGATGGGGGACAATGTCTGAACTCAAAACTTTTAGTTACAACAAGTTATTGTTTGATCATTTCACTCAACTCTTGGAGTCGAGAAACATTTATTCATAGGAAAGAACAATAATTTGAGATTAATTACACTTTTTTATGAAAAAATGTAGCAGTTTTTTGAAGCATATAAAATATTAATGCAACAAATTACATGACCATTCGTTATAATTTAGCAATAAATACAATTGTATAATAAAAAGATAAGAAGATAATAACAATAATAATAACACCATTTTGCAAAGATCTCAACTTTGGTATATTTAGTTAAGCTTTCATTACATCTGGTTGTGAGCTTGTTCACACAAATAGATAAGTTATAAGACCAACTTAAACGTGTGAAAAACGAGTGAGTGTAAATCTTCTTATAATATCATAATTTTATAAATAGAATCAACGTTATAAACTATTTAATATTTTTTCAATATTAATAATTCATAATTATTTAATCTCATTTATAATTTTATAATATTACAAGTATAGCATTTTTTGCCAATCTGCCACCCTGAACCAAACCAGACGTTAACAAAGAAAAAAGACCAAACATTTCAAGATCTCACAACTCTCTATTTATTTTATCTCTCTCTCTCTCTCTGAGAATATGAGATTTCCACAGAGAGAGAAAAAGACAGAGAGTTCGTGAAAATTAATATTAAATTATATATTCTTTGTCCCAAACATTCCATTCCTCAATTTCCAAGGTCAGCCATTCTTTTAACGTTTATATTATCAAAACATTAAACCATTTTTCTAATGCATGTCAACCTAATCCTGCATTTTACTAAGCACAAATGTTTAGAAACATTCATGAACATCATGTTCTGTAACTGCAAAAAATAGTTTCAAAACAATCATGTTAAACATATGAAGGCAAAAAGCATACAGGATTGTGTTACCATTGACTCATCATTAGTTTTGTTTCGATACAGACGATGATCATGATCATTGGTTGCACCAAAACATGCACACCCTTGTCTCTTTTATGAAGAAACAAGAAGGGGTGGTGATTAATGCATGAAGATTTTGGTATATATGTATGTATAGGTTGACTATATATATATATACAGCTTGTGAGAATGGTGACAATGGAGGGTGGTGAAGATGAAATGAGAGGGTCTGCAGATAGCAGCCAAGAGAAGATTTTCGTGTCGGTGAGGGTGAGGCCATTGAATGAGAAGGAGATTTCGAACAATGATGCATCAGACTGGGAATGCATTAATGATAGCACAATTATTTACAAGAATGCTAATCTTTCCGTATCTGAACGATACATGTATCCCACAGCCTATACATTCGGTAAGTTTATGCAAAACTTTTCATTTCCTGCTTTGGAGATCATATTGTTATATACAATACGCTCATTTTTTTAGGTGAGGTGGTCATTTAATATAGTATCATAGGCCGGGTTGCGAAACGATTGTGATTCCCACTCTTTTTTAAAAATAAAAAAAAATTGTCCACATGCAAGGCTCAAAATGAATCTCACCAATAAGTCCTTCTTTAACAACTTAAGTTTATAGATGAGATGGTCATTTGATAATTACGTGTTATGTTTTTTTTTTTTGAGTCTGGTGATTTTTGGTAGGATATTTTGTTAGATTAATGGCGAATTATGATTATGATATAGCATAGCTTAGTTTTCATGGGATTATGCAAAACAATTTGTTGTTTGTAGAGCTGACTTGAATTTTTCAGGTGAATGTTTTCTTGGCCATAGTCTTCTCTGGGATTCTAATGCTTGTTTATTGCCTTTAGTCAATTTTCCCCCTTTTTAGGCTTTTGAGATTGTGCATATAGTTGATCCTCAATTCAATCCTTTCGGTTACATGTCCTATGCTCGACATGAATTCTTGGTGGGCAAACTCTCGCTTTATTCTGCTTGGAAGAGCTCCCTCATGTCTACATTCAGAGAACTGCACAATATAATCTAACTGGCATGAAAGAATTTTGTTTTTACCAATCCACATCGCAAATTTTCCTTTGGCGGAAAGAGTCAAATTTATACGCATTGTGTCGGACAATTAGGCCATTTGGAAGAAGTCTTCTACTATGGATTATGTGATGATTGCTGCATAGTTATACAAAAGGAAATATTGCTTGCTCTTGTTAATATCGTTTAACATAAATGTTAAGAAAATGCGTGATCTTGATACTATCTTTGCGGATATGGAATTGGTTCTAGATAGAGTGTTTGGCACGGACTGCGCCACAAAGAAGGTGTACGAAAAAGGCGCTAAGGATGTCGCTCTTTCAGTTGTTAGTGGCATCAATTGTGAGTGCATATTCCATTCTCCTTGTCATACTTGTTTTCTTTATTGAGTTTTTGCTGAGTTAATCATACTATATGTATATATATGATGTTACTTACACTAGTGGAAATGCGAATTTTACTTGCTAGCAAGTGTATTTGCATATGGGCAAACTAGCAGTGGGAAGACGTACACCATGACTGGGATTACAGAATACGCCATAGCAGATATATATGAGTACATAGAGAAGGTAATCCAGATGATAATATCTTATCTCACTCGCTGTTTTAGTTCGGCATTTGTTATGCTTTAATGTATTAAAAGCTTGGTTGGAAATTATTTCAGCATACAGAGAGAGAATTCCTGTTGAAGTTCTCTGCAATGGAGATCTACAATGAATCAGTTAGAGACCTGCTCAATGCAGATACTACTCCCCTTAGACTCCTAGACGATCCCGAGGTAAATATCTTTCCTAATATGCGAAGAAAGTGAAGTTTTTCGTTTTTCTTGTTTTCTGTTAGTGATTCATTAGATACTTAGCAGAGAGGGACTGTCGTTGAGAAACTCATGGAGGAAACTGTGATGGACCAGAATCATTTACTTGAGCTCCTCTCCATTTGTCAAGGTAAGAAGTCATATGCAAGCTATATTATGCGGTTCATGGCTCCATATTTAATTCGCTGCTTCTTTTTGCAGCTCAGAGACAAGTAGGAGAAACCTACCTTAATGAAACAAGCTCCAGATCCCACCAGATCCTCAGGCTGGTACAGCTATTGAGTATTTCTTAGTTATTCTTATCAGATTTATGACTCGAGCGCCTTCAGAGACCGTGTGATTCATTTCACTGATTGATGATGTTTTGCAGACAATTGAAAGCTCTGCTTGTGAGTTTTTAGGCAAAGACAACTCGAGTACTCTTACAGCCTCTGTGGTATGGATAATCTTCTTCCAAAAATAATAATTGGATTAGAACTTGATGTGCAAGTGATGATTAATTATGATGCTTGTGAGCATAAATCACCTTTTTCTTTATTGTCCTGTTTACATTCAGGATTTTGTTGATCTGGCTGGAAGTGAACGTGCCTCTCAGTCCTTATCATCTGGCACAAGGTTAAAAGAAGGTAGCCACATAAACCGCAGTTTACTAACCTTGGGATCTGTCATTCGCAAGCTCAGGTCTGTTTGATCTCTTATCTAATGATATTTCATGAAGAAGTATATGAAACCTTTGACTTTAAGTCTTTTTGCCTAGAAAACAGTTCAGCTAAGAAAGTCAATAATACATAGAGTTGTATTAAATTGATTTCCCTTTGAGAAACAAAACGTGAGAATAGCGCACCCTTATTTGGGAATCAATCAAAGTCACTCTTACCAACATTTGTCTTGTTTTTTATACCTCATGTTACTCATTTTACTTTTTTTCCCTCTCTCTTCTGTAATCTTTTTTCTAAGCTAGTTTCTTGGGATTACTTCATGAGTTCTGGCCCATTAGTTAGTGTGGAACTCCTTTCACCACAATGCACATGCCAATCAGATGCTATCAATAGTTGGTTTATACCCTCTACATTAGAAAAAATGATTAGGAACACGATTTACTTGAGCTATTTTAGATTCTCTGTCATTTGAACTTACTGTAAGCAATAGCCTGTGACCAAATATTCTTGTGGTTCCATTATATTTTCTTGTATATCTGGCTGTCTGACTGTCTCGGATAGACTATGATTGTTGAGCAAATTTCTGGTTTCTTGTAATTTTGTTTTGGTGCATTAGCAATACTGATATAACTTCCATGTGTCTCGTTTCTTCCCTTATTTTTCTTTCTTTATCTTTTTGGAGCATCCATTAGCAAAACATAAGACGGTTGTTCCTACGATTCTCTTGTTTAGAGGTGTTCAAGCCTAGTAAAGTTGCAGGAGTATATCTAGTAAATAATGAGATTCTCGATTGATACAGCAAAGGAAGAAGCGGACACATACCATACAGAGATTCTAAGCTGACTCGCATACTGCAACCATCCTTAGGAGGTAATGCTAGGACAGCCATCATCTGTACGATGAACCCTGCAAGGATTCATGTTGAGCAATCAAGAAATACACTTCTATTTGCAAGTTGTGCCAAAGAAGTGACCACCAGTGCCCAAGTTAATGTAGTAATGTCAGATAAAGCATTGGTCAAACATTTGCAGAGGGAATTAGCAAGACTGGAGAGTGAGCTTAGAAGCCCGGGATCTACTTCCATAGCAGCAGAGTATGCTGCATTACTGCAACAAAAAGACCTGCAAATTGAAAAGGTAAGAACTATGCTCTTGGTTAACTAGTTAAATGGACTTGCTCGGAAAGTTGAGCTGCTTATGGACTAACCACTAATCTTTGCTGAAGCTAAAATTTTGATCGATCTGAATTTCACCTCTTAAATTTCATATAATAGCAGAAGGACTTAATTGCACCAGAGGGAGATAGCACTTAATAGAAAATTAACTTTCTTGACTTTTCTGTTCATTTTATTTTTCCAGTTTCATTTTGATCTAAGTCTTGTATAAAAAGAAAATTCACCTGGTCCATTCGTTAATCTTAAAGAAAGTATTTTGCCACTCAATTCTTGCATTTCTTGCTAGCCTTGCCCAAAGAAGCAGATGTACGCTGAAGTAATTATCATCTTGAGCATTATAATAATTTCGGATACATGCTGCATACTTATATCTTTCAGAGAAATTGGCACTAAGAATGTGGTCAAGTGAGAAAGTTAAAATACAACTGACTGTGTCATTGTCTAATACAGAAACATTGAAGTATTTGTGGACGCATCTGTTTGAATAGAATAAACAATTGCCTCATTTATTTAAGCGATTGTCATAAGCTCAAGATGATACTGTTTTTTCAAAATCCCTATTTTAAACCATTGTTTCTCTTTTATGATCAACCATCGATCTATAAATTTTAGCAGCGATGCCTCCTAGCTCCAGTGATAACAATTGGTATTGTTTTCACCTTTGTCCAACTTCAGATCCCAAATTGACTCTGAAAACTAGGAGTCTTAACATTTAAGCTGAACTAACAAAGAAAGCTAAATGGAGTTTTAACATTTAAACTGAACTATCAAAGTAAGTTAAAATTATAAATAGATTGCGCTGCATGGAAGATATGTTTACGAATTTTAAGCTATTGACAAATTTAAAATGGAAGGAGCTTAGTAGAAAAGCAACTTGACTGCACTTTCAGTTGACTGTATCACATAGAGGTTATTCTGAAGTCAGCTCAATTGCAAGTTAAGTAGTTATCTGATCTGCATTAAGCCAATTTCTGAATTGTTAGGCTTAGGGAGGCATTGTTTATG
The DNA here is from genome assembly GCA_037974665.1 of Ehretia macrophylla. Lineage (NCBI taxonomy): Eukaryota > Viridiplantae > Streptophyta > Magnoliopsida > Boraginales > Ehretiaceae > Ehretia > Ehretia macrophylla. Next base: position 65,092,229 of record CM075765.1, read on the forward strand.
AAAAATCAATATGTCATTTTACGTCTGTGACTCTGTGCATCCATACAAGTAATTGGTTGAGAACCTGCCAAGATAAGCTATGAATGGTCCCGTACGGACATGTTGAAGTTGGCAACTTGAATTAATATCTACTTCCATAAGCAGCTCGAGAAGGAGATAAAAGATTTGATTCTACAACGAGACATTGCTCAATCTCAACTTAAGGAAGTGCTACAACTGCTTGGAGACTATGGGGATCCATTACTACAGCAGGTTTTTCCCTTCGTTGATGTTTATACCATTTGTAATGTTCATAGAACTAAAGGTTTTGTTTTTCCTCCTGTTGCCAGGTAGGTTCGGGGTACTATCCTAACTTGAGAGTGAGGAAATCACCGGGATCAGAAAAGAGTTCGATACCAGAAACACTAGACTCTGTCGGAGTTGATGTCAGATCATGTTCTCGTGGACACAGTAGGAACAGTTCTGAGGATCATTTCATACAAATATCAAATTTTAGAGAAAACTTCCTTCAGAACAATACACCTCCAAGGCTTGTAGTTAGCACTTCAAATTTCAGTGAAAGTGATTCCTTTCAGGGATGGGATGAAATGGAAAAACAAAGTAACGGGACATCAGAGGATTTATGGAAGGAAGTTCGCTACATTGACATAGAGAAATATGGTATCAAAGGATTTGCTGAATTCAATAATTTGTCTCGTGAAGAACGTGTCGGATCCCCAGTACTTAAAGTATCAGGGTCACCCAAGTTGAAGTTAGTTACAGATACAAAGTCAATACCCTTGAAGAAACAGCAAGAAATAGTTTCGCCCTCACTCAAGGAAGAAAGAAGATCGGAGTTCATGACGGATGAAGTAAAAGAATTAAGCTGCATCCGTTCAGTCAACAGTTCTTCCCCTGCAAAACTATCTTTACCACAATATCCGACAAAATACCTATCCAGCTCTGGAATTAATATGTTAACTAAAAGTAGAAGCTGCAAAGAACGTCTAAGGACTAACCTATCATCTCCATGGTCTGAGAAGGTAGAAAAGGATGTAGAATCAATACCAAATGGATCAGAGAGAGATTCCACTGTGAGACCTGATGGTTTGGAAAGAAAATCATCTATATTGAACTTTGGCCCTGACGCTGAATTAATATTATCAGGAAAAGGATCTCAGTCTTCTGCAGACAGTTCTGTAGATTTAAAGCTTCAGGAACCAAATGGAAACTCTTCCAATAATGAGAATGCTAGCATTAATGATGCATGCCATTCAAATTTGAAGGAAAAATACAAGCTTCAGGGAGAAAAGGAAGTTAATGGAGGCCCGGTGAGTTTTATTTTTTCCTTATCAACTTACGAGAAGTTTCTGGTCCTGCTTCTCTTTATGATGTCTGGAGTGCCAATACATTAAATTTTCTGGGATAACCCTATAGAAAATGTATGCTTCCAGTCTCCATAGAGTAAAAACTAATGGGGGAGTAGAATAGGATATGGTCAATATTTTTTCCACGTTCACGTGTGTATACTGGATTTCAATTGAAATAGAAACTTATGGTGGAAATCTAGCTGCATTAGTTCATTTACAACTATCATTTTATTTAACAGGAAAAGAAGAACAAAGAAAAGGCGAACCAACCTGCTAAGAATGTCAAAGATGTCGGTCTGGATCCGATAGAAGATGAATTCAAGAATATCTCAAGTTGGCCAATAGAATTCAAGAGGCTTCAAAGAGAAATTATTGAACTTTGGCATGCTTGCCATGTGTCTCTGGTTCACAGAACATACTTTTACATGCTTTTCCAAGGTGATCCAACAGATGCCATATATATGGAGGTCGAACTGAGGAGACTGTCCTTCCTCAAGGACTCATTTGCTCGAGGAGAGAAGACCGTGGTCAGAGGTCAGACTCTCTCACTTGCATCAAGGTAAGATACTTATGTTTAATCTGAATGTTCTACGGGAAAAGAAATTGTTTGCACTTGTAAATCTCTATATACTATCTTTAAAGATGACTACATTATTCTCTGTTTTCATATACGGTAGACATGCATAGTAGGGAAACCACGACCGTTTGACATTGCAGAGGTTGACCGGGCAGGGAGGAACATCACCTCCATTTTGCGCTCAATGAGCTTCAGCACTTACCATTCTCTTTGGAGAGAGAGAGAGAGAGAGAGAGAGACCAACCTGATTTTGATTTCCTGCATTCAGTATATTCTTATATCTAGCTTACCATGTCATCAAGCCATCTTTTTAACTGAAAGGGGCTGGATGAGTCCGGGGAGTTGTGAGCACAACAGGCCTTAATACACATACATAAAAACCCGATATTGATCCAAAAGTTTAAACTATTGAATCTTGAGTCTTCACATGTATATTAGTTGCTCTTTGTTCTTCTATTCTTCCTATGTGGGACAAGCAGTTTCCTTCTCGTACTCTTAGATCACATGGTTAAATCCTAACAATATTAGGTTTCTTGATTTCCTGCGCCGAGTATATTCTTAAGAAAATACTTCAGTATACCACTTCAGTGAGCCATTGATTTTTGTTTATGCACTAAGTAAAACTAAATAGCCTAGACAAACATGAGAACTTTGAGCTTGCTCTGATTCATGATATGTTATTACAAAACCAGCATCAAGGCTCTTCGCCAGGAGAGACGGATGCTGAGCAAGCAGATGCTTAAGAAGCTCGCGGAAGACGAAAGGGATATGCTCTTCCTTAAGTGGGGTATCGCGCTGAATACAAAACTTCGGAGGCTACAGTTGGCTCATCGCTTGTGGACCAGCACGGACAATATGAATCACATTCATGATAGCGCCTACCTTGTTGCAAAGCTGGTCGGGTTTATAGAACAAGGTCAGGCTCCCAAGGAAATGTTCAGCCTTGCCTTTGCACCGCAATTCACAACCAGAACTTATAGTTTTAAACGCAGCTTGTTATCTCTTCTGTAAGATGAGTTGGTTGGAGACATGTCTCGATTTCTGCATAATTTTACTGGCTCCATTGGTTTTGGATGTCTTAACTTGTGACTGTTTTCAGTTGTTAGATTTGTGTTCTGATTGCAACACTCATGGAAAGGAGGGTTGCATATTGCCTTGACTCCCCTCCTTTATTGTACAGGACGCCCAAGATGATGCTGATTCTACTTCACATAACAAATCTGAGAGATTATTTGACGAGCTTTGTAATATTTTTACATGAAAGATCTCAATCATATTCATTTTGCGAGGAGGGATTCGAACCCCTGAAACCATGATTTGTAGCTACATACTCCAATCCTCTGAGCTATAGGCTCCAAACTGTCTCTATTAGATCTTTTTCTAGCAGTATGTTCAAAATGTTGAAAAATCGATTTAACCTTCACTGAAAAAAGTTATCCATATATAAATACTAAATTGTGTATTTTTAGCCCCCCAATGAACAATAGTGTTGGATCCGCCATGTTTCCGCCGAGCCATTTCACGTTTAAAAGATGTGAGGCCCAGACAATTATTTCCAAAAACAGAGGTTTTTGCAAAGTCGTAAGACAAATATTAATTGTCAATCAAACATTACTTAAAAATGGCTCTTCTGCTTAGAAACAAAATATTCTTAAAATTGAGACTAGGGACCATTTGTTATTTGAATGTGGTATTGCTCGTCGTATTTGGAAGAAAGGTATCTATTTGTCAAAATGCAATAGATTGCCATAAAATTGGGATCTCATCACCAATTGGATGACTCGTCAAAGCAATTTGAATACTCGTCAACTTACTATTATTAAGCTATTGTTTAATGCAACTATCTTTCATGTTTGGAAGGAAAGGAACCTCAGACTGTATAATCAAAATGCTTCCACGGAGGAACAAATCTTTAATCGCATTCATTTTGATGTTAAGAATAGGCTGTATAGAGTGAAGAAATTTAGATTTAGTCTTATTAACAATGCTATTTGTAGATCTTGGAGAATTAGTGATAGCATCTTGGCCTAGCTTGAGGTTGAGGGTAATCATTATTGGTTAATGTTTGTTCATTATAAGATTGATGTAAATATTTTTGTGTTAATACAATCGTTTACTTATCTAGTAAAAAAATAAAAAATCTTAAAAATTTTTGCTCTTATTGAACTATTTGTGAGAACCTGAAGCTGGTCAGTTTCTTTACTTTCATACTATCTGATTGAAATTGATTATCAATGAGTAAAATTAAAATTCCTATCTACTTATCTAAACTCTGTTCTTAAAGTTTGTTCCATGTTAATCACATCGGTGTCTTGAGTCTGCACATTTTGCTACATTATGGTCAAGACTGATAGTCTATGTAGAACTTCTATTATTTTTACAATGAGAAATTATACTCTAATTAGAATCATATTGAATCTAATTTAAAATTATAAAATCCCATAATGGGACGGTGCATCCCAGTACATGCTCAGATTAATTAAGGATCATTAAAATAGACATAAGTTCAAACTCGAAATCTTTGATTATAATGATATAGTAACTACCGGACCACTCTACCGAACACTTTAAGGCAAACTTCACGTTTTCGTTTGGGTGTTTAATATATGTGCCTCTCTTTATATACAAAATAATATTCTATATGCAGAAAAAATGAAAAAGGAATAATTTTTCTTTCCTTTCTGCCCTGATGTGCTTATATTATAGAAAAATTATATAGTAATAGAATTCCAAAGCCAGAACAGAAACAAAAGGTATAACAACAATGTGACCAGAAAATATATCAATTTATATATGGGACGTGCATGCATTTATTTCAGAAAACACATATAAGGAAAATTTGTAGAAAGGGGGTCAGAAAGTGAAGCAACATTTACGTGGGACGTGCTAAATATATCAGAACTTTTACGAAAAAATTGTTGAACTCCGTGTCTCATTTAAGTATGCACGTAAAGGTAATAAATAGGTATGAAAAAGAGATAATATCTAGTAACGCTCTAAACAATTTTTATAAATAGAAAAATTGATTCCATTCCGACCTCAAGACGTAGAAAGACCCAGTTTCCTCTAGAATCATGAATATGCCAAATTTTGCAAATTCTCCAAATCGTGCTAAATCAGTTGTCAAAGTTCAAATTAAGCATTTCAAGCTAAATGAATGATACTGTAATTCAGGATTCAAGGAAATTTTCTTGAAACTATAGAGATCTTATTTAGAATAACGATGTTCCATCTTTAAATTAATTGGTAATAAGTAGAGTAACCGAGATAGTAGTGATGTCAAGTTTGTTTGAGAGTGCGCACTGACACACTTTGACTTATAAAAAAAATTTATTTTTTTGTAAAAAGAAAAAAACTCATTAGATATATTAAATTTTAGTCTAAGACCCTCTATCACTGTGTAAGTGTTCCTGTTAATCTTAGGGTTCTGACACTACCACTAAACCGAAAATCTTATAAGATAATATTAGAATTTATGATTTTTTTATATAAGAGGTATCGTGTATTAATTATAGCAAATCTTCTAACCAAAAATGAGACCGGACTTCACATAATTTGGAGCACCCATTATGTTAACTGCGAGCACGAACTAAAGCACGTCACTTCTAAACCATTCAAACCCTATCAGCCGATCAATAAAATATCCTCTCTTGTCCGTGCATGCTCCCTCCGAAAAAACCGAGATTATTCGTATGTCCTGCAACACCATTCTGGTAAACATGGTTGCTTCTATGTTCCCTTTATCATTATCTTCTATTTACAACTAGTTATTGTTTTCTACGTACAAGAAAATATGAACTTACTGGCTTTGTTGTCTGATCACTCTTGCTTGTTCCAGTCCTGAAGCATTTCATCGATTACTACGCCCTTCATTACGATGGAGAGTGGAAAGATAGATCAAGGGCCAGTTCATCATGCAACTTGGGCCATATTTGATAGTCTACTGGTTGCGTTAGTTGGCTTCATAGAATGGTTGCTAATGAAGTATATGATAAAGCAGTTTACACATTCAAGCCACCATGTCGTCAAAGAGAGGGTATATATAGCTCTATGCATGTTCTTCTTCATTGTCCTAATAATCGTGGTTGTGGTTCCGCTCTATGCTTTGGTTTGCGATTGCCGAAATACGTATAAAGCAATCAGGTCTCAGACGAGGAAAGTTCCTTTAGCATCAATGACTGATCAGGATCGTTCAAGGAGAGTCTCGGAGCAAGTGTAATACTTTTTTCGCTTGGGCGTTTCCGTCTCACTAATATACAAGTAGGTTTGTTGGGTGTATTATTGATATATTATTTCTAACACTTTTTTATTTAAATTTTGTTAGTTCTTAAGTAATTTATGAGCAATTTGATTGGGTTTCGTGTTTGTTTGCGTTGTAGGTGAATTTTATGAGAAATCATGGATTTCGAGGCAAAATTGAAGAGAAATAGCACAGAGCCGCCTCAAACAATTTGGAGACCTTGGGCGATCATCTAAATGGGGGCCTTAATAATTAAGTTTTTTATTAATAAAAAACTCTAAATTTTCTACTAAAATAATCACTACAAAAAAAAAACCAAAATTAGAATTATAAAATAGATAATATTACAATTAAATAAAAAGATAGACTTATATAAAATTTATTTTTCTTACCTCTTGACCCCAATTAAAGAACACTACCTTTATTTTAAAAAAAAATTCTTTAAATTGGGGCCCCTGGACTAAGGGGCCTTGGGCACAGGCCCAATTAGCCCATAGCTTGGGCCGGCCATGAAATAGCAAATGATTAGCTTTCATGCACTTGTGAAGAAATTGAAGAGAAATTAAAAGTAGCGCAGTCATAGCATAGTTTCGCAGTATCGCAGAAAATTTAAGGGCAATTTTGTAAAAGGCGCGAAAAGAAGAAAACCTAGGATAAAAAGAAGGAAAAGAACGTGAAATAAGGAGGCTTTTGCGAGCTGCTGGTTTTTGAGAGCTTGAAGCAACGTTCCAGAGAAAAAAGAAAAGCTAGGAGATTGCGAGTTGAAGACGGAGAACAATACGGAGACGGACTTCTATCACGATTCTTTTTCAAATCCTAGTTTTCTCTATCTCTATTATCATGACTTATATTAAGTTTTGGATTTTATTTATTTTCATGATTAAGTTCTAAACTATTTTTCTAGGACTACGATGTAACCAGATTATGAATATTTGAATGCTTTTGATTTTAATTGATTGATGAACTATTCCATTTATGCATTGAGTATTTTATATTGAGTTTAATACTTGTGATTGCCTGATCAACAATTGCATGATGCATGATTTGGTTTGAGACTGCGAAGTGATAACTAAATTAGATCACGTGTGCAATACCATTAAATCGTCATAAGTTAGAGATAGTTATGAGATCTAGTGCAGCACTTGAATTTCTAGGGCTTAATACGTTCCATAAGTTCATAGTTATCACAGAGATGTAGTTAGCTTGTTTATTGGGATATGTTATTGATGCTTGAGAAAGATTAATATCTACCTTAGCGAAATTGCTGGCAACGTAAGGAATAGTCGTCAATTGAATTAAGTCAATAGTTTCAGATAGGATTAATTTTGGTGAAATCGGAATCCCTAGAGCCTTTTTATTATTGAATTACCATCTTTTGTTAATTTTGTAATTGTGTTAGTTGCTATTTTGTTACGTTTTATAATTTCTTTAGTCGTTAGTCATAAATTCTCAATTCGTGATTGTCTGAATAAAATTAGAGCTACACCAATTTCGGTACTTAATAATCACAGTCCTCGTGGGAACGATCTTTACTTACTACTTTATTATTTGTTGCGATATGTGCACTTGCGTTAGAAATCAACAATTTTTTGGCGCCGTTGCCGGGGACTTTGCCATTATTAATATCGATACCAAATAGCTTTACTTTTGATTTTATTTTATTTTGTTAGTTGTTTTTCTTATTTTTGTTAATTGAGTTTTAGGAACATAGTGTTTTAAGTGCATGCGAAAGTTGAGAAGTGGTACTTTGCTACCTTTTGATCCTGAGATAGAAAACACTTGTCTAAAGAATAGAAAGGATAAAAGAGTTACTACCCACCATCTTCAAGATACCATGGTTGCAATTATTCAAGTACAAGAAGGAAATAATCAAGCAGTTATTCAAGAAAATCCACTTAGAACACTGCGAGAGTATGTTTTTCCACCCACTGGAATTCAACCTGTGATTAGAAGGCCAGTAATTCAAGCGAATAACTTTGAGTTGAAGACAGTGACGCTGTAGTTGATTCAGAATATCCCGTTCCATGGACCACCCACTGAAGATCCTAATCAACACATCGTGAATTTTCTAGAAGTCTGCGGAACTGTTAAGTACAATGGAGTCACTGATGAGGCTCTGCGCTTTCGCTTGTTTCCTTTCTCTTTGAGGGATCAAGCTAAAGAATGGTTGAATTCGCTGCCCTTGGATTCAATCACTATTTGGGAGGATTCGGTGCACAAGTTTTTGTCAAGATTTTTCCCACCTGGAAAGACAGCGAAGCTGCGCATTGAAATCAATAATTTTGCTCAACATGAAGGAGAAACTCTGTGTGAAGCGTGAGAAAGGTATAAGGCATTGCTGAGGAAGTGTCTTAATCATGGAGTAACTAGGTAGATGCAAGTTCATAATTTTTACAATGGGTTAATTAGCTCCACAAGAACTTTGATTGATGCATCAGCAGGAGGATCTTTAATGAACAAGACAACGGATGAAGCTTATGCGTTGCTTGAAGATATTGTTTTGAACCACTTGCAATGGTCGAGCGAGAGAGTCACACCAAAGAAAATAACTGTGATCCATAAGATAGATGCCATAACTGCTTTGGCAGCAAAATTGATAATCTAGCGAAACAAATGCAAAATAATTAGGTAACTGCTAATGTTGTCCAAGCGGCAGTGGTGTGCGAGTTTTGTTGTGGTCCACATTATAGTGCAGAATGTCAAGTTGGAAATCCATTTGTGCAAGGCACAGCAGAACAAGCACATTATGTGGGGAATTTTAATGGGCAGCAGCACAATCAGTACTCTAACAGATATAATTCAGCATGGCGTAATCATCTGAATTTCTCTTGGAGAAATACTCAGACTGTGTTGCAGCCTGAACAGAATAACCCTCCACCAGAGAAGAAGGTAAACTTGGAGGAGACATTGGCTCAGTTGGCGACTTCGCAAACTCAATTCATGAATGAAATAAGGACAAACTTTCAGAACCAATCCGCACAAATCAGAAACTTAGAGGTGCAGTTTACTCAAATGACTACTTTGTTTTTTGAAAGACAACAAGGAAGTTTACCTAGTACTTCAGAGGTGAATCCCAGAAGAGATGGCACAGAGCATTGTAAAGCGATCACTTTGAGAAGCGGCAAGGAGTTAGAGGAGCCAGTGAGAACCAAAAAAGGTTGAGAAAGGTGAAGCGAAGAATGAGGCGAAAGATGAAGAGAAAGTAGAAGCTCAGCCACATCCTACACAGGAACCACCTGTGGTGGTACCATTCCCTCAACGATTGTAGAAGAACAAGCTTGACAAACAATTTGCTAAATTTCTTGAAGTTTTTAAGAAGTTTCACATCAATATTCCATTCGCGGATGCGTTTGAACAAATGCCGAGTTATGTGAAGTTCATGAAGGACATCCTTTCAAATAAAAGGAGACTTGGAGATTGTGAGACAGTTGCACTTACTGAAGAGTGCAGCTCTATTCTACAAAAGAAGCTACCACAAAAACTCAAAAATCCAGGGAGTTTTTGTAGCGTCCCGATCCCTCACGAGACCAGGACTCCTATTTATCACGCTATTCTCAACCCAATTCTAAACCCTGGGCTTGAAATTTAGGAAAAACACGGACGGAGTTTCCTCTATATATAGGTCTATCTAGAAACCTGCCAACAGTCACATACAAGGCCTGAATCACAATCAACCATTCATACAACCTAGCTTTCAAGATTCATAAAGCCAACCAGCTCCTCAAGGCCATCCGAGCCTTGGAACCCAACAATATATCACACAAGCATGCAACATTAAATCCATGGAAGTTCTATCTTTTTAATCCACTTATCATACCACTCTATATTATCAATCAAGCTTTCTTATAATTTGTGTCCAACCAACTAACTAGTTTTCATCGTCCACACAAACATGCACTACTAAGTAATAAAGTAAAGCAAATAAAAGATATTATAAGCCTCCTAGTACCTAATCTTCAAACAAAACTAAAACTTTAATATTACATTCCTTGATATAACATAAATACATACATGGGCACGAAGTCTCAAATACAATACAAGCATATCATGATCACATTCTTCCATGTTTTACACACTGATAGAGCAAGCGGGTCACACATGAGGCAATCCAATCTTTAGCTTTTCCTGAAATATGTTGAAAAGAGGAATGAGTAACCAAGTTACTCAGTGAGGAAGGTGATGCAATATATCGGGCGTGCATTATGATATGCAAACATAAGAAATCATATACGTATAACATAAAGAACAAGATTTAAATAACAAGTAATTAACCACATTAAAAAGGATACGGTTCCACTTCAAGTCTTCAATCACGAGCCACGAACCACGAACTTCACGCAAGTGCCGACAAACTCCTTACTCCAACAAGTTGGGATACTCCGGATATATCTCGATCCTACGACCCTTTCTCCTGAGGTAGGTCCATGCCCAACAGGTGAACCACGCCTCTGGGGTAGTGGAGTATGCCTCAACAAGAAGGGAATAGGCATTATGGTAGTCGAGGGAGCACGGACCTACCTAATATACATATAGCCTAAATATACAACTTAACTCATAAGATAGCATGAATCACACAGCCTTCAAGTTAAACACTTAATACACACTATTACGCTTAAATACTAAGCATTATTCAATTACTAAGCATGTTAAAAGAACTCTAATATGCATTATCCAAAGTGAAATCATGTACAAGATTATCTATTTTATCTAAGATCATTAAACATACACTAACTACTTTAGATTACAAGATATGTTAAAATGACACTCTTATTAACACTAAAACACCATAAGTAACAAATTCACATTCTTTAATCAAGTTACTATTCATTTTCTTCTTCAATTCACTTATACACACAAACTCTTTTTTCACATGTAATTAAGCTAGAAAGTTCACTCTACCACCTCATTAGTTAGCATAGAAGGCATTAGAAGCATCAAAATATCATTAAGTTAATATTATAAGCTATAAATTTTAATTACTTTACTACAACAATCAATAATCATCTAACTAGATGAGCTAACTTTATAGTTTACTTGATTAACAATCAAATGTAGCAACTATAGCAATTCAAATAACTAATTATGCAATAAGACTAACCATTTGACAAGAAGTCCAACATATCTCCTTCTAAATGCTCACAAAACAAGCTCTAAACTTCACACAAGATAATGAACCTCAAATCTAACTATACTACATCTCTAATGACACTTTATGGCACCATTTAAGCCCTTGAAATCTCACTTTAAAGTACAATTACCCTAAAAGTCTGAATTTGCCTCTTTATGCATTGCACTACAAGTACTCTAATCGGAGCTCAACTAAGCGAAGCGAATACATTTCTAGCACCTTCTCACTTACTAGACACTAGCCCTAATGCCCGAACGCACCTAGATTCACTTTCAACCTGAAACCCTTTTGTCAATCTTTGCTATTAAGCTCCAAATCGAAATGCAAGGTTCAAGATTCCCAAACGAGTTATTCTATCCTTCAAACCACACCTTATAGCACCCCAAGGACCCTCGAGTTCACCCGTTAAATCTCGTTTACCATTAAATCCCCGATTTCATCTTTGTGCGTTTATACTACAAGTACCAATTTCGGAATCCAAACAAGCGAAACGAAGGCACTTCTAAGGCTTCAATACTTAATAAAGACTAGATATAGCCTCAAAACGTGCCCGGATTCGAGTTAACCCCGAAATCCCCAATTAAAGTAGCCTATTTTGATCAAAATTTCCAAAATTTTCACATGGAAAGTATAACGAATATTTTTTCCACACTCAAGGACCTAATTAGCAACTACTAGAAGTATTGAATCAAATTAAATTGCTCAAATTTTCGGAACCCTAGAAATTATACTATTCATCATCTTCCTCAAGTGACACTTTGCTAAAAACTCAACACCAAACTATAATATTGCATATGGATGTTCTCTAACATGTATACATACTATATAAAGCAAGAAACAAGCATATTATAGCTCCATAATAGCAAAATCCAAAAATTTTAAAAAAAACTTGACATAAACTTTAAACCATGAAAATGATGCAACTCTCTCACCAAAAACATGCAAGGAAGCTAGGATAGGGCTTGGAGAAGCTTGGAACCACTTGGAGAAGACTTGACAAAGCTTGGAAGATCAAATTGAGCAAAATTGGAAAGAAAATCACTATTCCCGTAATGGCTTTTTTGGCTTATTTTTGGCTTTTTTTAGTATTTTTTGTGTTTTGTTTGGTATATATATATATATATATAGGATAATTATATGGGTTGATGGGTTGGATATTGAGTTTGGGTTGTGGGTTAAAATGGATTTGAGTTTAGGTGTATTAGAATAAATACAAGAAAACTTCTTTAAATCCCAAAATAATACATAGTTTTACTATTTGTATAATATCAAGATATTTTTGTAAATCACTCGTCATATATGCAATGAATATAATTTTTGTGAACATATGCTAATTATAAGTTAAGTAATAATAAAAAAATATGAAATCCGAGAAATAAGATAATAAAAATTTTAGTTCGGGCTCAATTTAATAGAAAACTTTTTTAAATGCAAGTTTTACTAAAAAGTCTATGATTAAAATAATTTGAATATTCATTTATTATTTACTAAAGTAAATAAACTCAAAATTTTGATATTTAAAAGCAATTTAACAAATATTAGCACATAGAGAGTAAATAAACACTTAATAGCATTTTATAGAAAAAGTAGACATTTAAACAAATAGTTGCACACATAAATGCACATGAATAATAAATGCATGCACTGGAAGTCGGGCGTCACAGTTTTACTATTCTATGTGAAATTGGCAATGTTGTTTTTGAGTGAGCATTATGTGATTTAGGTGCTAGTATTAATTTAATGTCTTTGTCTATTTTTAAGAAGCTTGGTTTAAGAGAGGCAAAACCCACAACTGTAACACTACAGTTAGCTAATCATTTGCTAAAGCATCCAAGGGGAGTAATTGAAGATATGCTAGTCAAAGTCGATAAATTCATCTTTCCTGCAGATTTCATAGTGCAAGACATGGAAGAAGACAAGGAAATTACTATCATTCTTGGAAGACCCTTCCTTGCAGCTGGGGGAGCACTTATTGATGTTCGAAAGGGTGAGCTTAGGTTGCGAGTGCAAGAGGAAGAGGTAACCTTTAATGTTTTCAAAGCTATCAAGTACCCAGAAGCCAGCGACAATTGTTTTCGCATTGATGCCATACAAGCTATAGTGTCTAACCATGGGGGTCAATTGGATCCTTTGGAGGCTAGCTTGTTATAAGATGATTCTTTTATTCCAGTGGGATTGGAGCATAAGGAATATTGGGCGACTAAACAACAAAACATGGGTGTACAAGTAGTGGGTGAGAAATAATTCTTGCAATTGAATAAGCTAGAAGGATCCTGTGATGAAGCGAATGAGAAAGCAAGAGGTTACAAGAAGAGAATAAATGAGTGGCATGACAAACCCATTTCGGGAAAAAAATTCTCTCCTGGGTAGCAAATACTTCTTTATAACCCACGGATTCCTGGAAAACGCAAGTCAAGATGGTCAGGGCCTTTTGTTGTGACTAAAGTGTTTCTTTGTAGAGCTGTTGAAGTAAATCAACCAGAGAAGGGGGCGTTCAAGGTTAACGGACAACTGTTCAAGACTTATTGAGATGATGAGTTTGATAAGCGCAAGCCCGTTGTCCACCTCAATTCAACCTGAGAAATTACTCCGTCGAGCTGTCGACGTTAAAACAAGCGCTTTTTGGGAGGCAACCTGAATTTTCTTATTTTTTTGGATTTAATAGTTTTAATTATTTTTCGTTAATTTTTGAGTTATAGATGTCACGCCCCGACCCGACCCCGCAAAAGGCCAAGCCCGGACCCGACACACGGACGGAGTCTCCTCTGTATCGCGGACGATCCGAAAACCCTAAAATCAATATAATACTTGCAAAAGCTATATAATAATCAAAACAAGCCAACTTTCTTTACAACATACATTTCTTATTAACCAGCTTTCCCAACCAAAATGCCATGCATACTACACAGGTATTTATGCCACTAAACCATTAGCTATTAGCATGCATTTCTTCACTAGTCATCCGAGTATAAGTTTACAATTTTACAAACTTTAATTCATTACAACATAAGACCATTAAAGGTCTCAACTAGAAAATATATATACAAGGCTACAAGCCTCAAAATTAAGCGTCCTTCACGCAAAATACATAACAACAAGGTTTGCACAAAACTGGTAACCAACCACCAGCAAAGCAGGTAAGTGCTATCACGGAAACACCTCCACCTGCTCCTCCTCCTCAATTACCTCGAGAGGGTCCGCCTCAACTACTCCTGTAAAAACATAGTATAGAGAGGAATGAGCAAAAACTATTGCTCAGCGAGGGCAATTGGTCTCAAGGACGGAGATGAGAGGAGTATGCAATGCAATTAGCCAAGCAATACATACAAATCATATAAAGATACAACCAAAGCCAATAATAAAGCAAGGCAAGTATCTAAAGCTGCAAACACTCAATCAAAGGATACGATACTCTTTTCACGAGCAACTTTCAAACACAAATTCGATGACGACGCGCCGGCCCAAAACCACCTTATAACACCAGTTTGGAATACTCCGGAAGTATCCATCAATCCTATGACCCAAATCTCCCTGGGAGGCAACCCAAGCGAGAAAGGGAATAGCAGCGGAGCTAGAGCAACCAACACTGGCAACCTAAGGCTACCCAGAGAGGCCCATCACTCACGCGCGAGATACTATGCAATGCAAGACTCGATACAAGACAATAAACAAGCGATAAACAAGCGATAAAGCCACACGTGGGAGAATAACAAAGTAGGTTACTCTCGCACGCAATAGCAGCAATTTGATCCAAAACAACTCAAACAAGTAATTCAAGTAATTCTAAGCATTCTATAAGCATAAAGACAAGAAAACACACAAAAACACAAATCGGCCCCAACTATCAAAATGCTACCATTTCCAAACGAGCCACGAGTTCTGGAAACCGACTTCGCCAACCCTCCTAGGTCACCATAAGGCACGTCTAAAGACCCCAAAACCTTACTTTACCCTAGAACTCGCGCAAAGGCCCGATTTCTCCCTTTCTCGTTTGAACTACAACTATATCAACCAAACACCCAACCAACGCCATAATCGCACCAAAAGTGCTTCCATGGCCTCCCGAAGCAATGCCAATACGCAAAACGAGAAAACGCAAAAGTCGACCAAAACGACCCCAACTTTCCCAAAGGCTTAATTCTCATTTTTTTCACTACGCAACCCAAAAAAACCACACATTTTAGTATTCTAGCATACCTAGCACGTTTCTACATCAACGGAAAGCATAACAGCGCATTTTCAACGTTTCAAGGTTTTACTATTCACAAAATACTATTCATATCACAATTTAATTTGCAATCACAACATTTAACCGCAGAAAATGTTACAAAGCTATAAATACATGTTCTACAAATGCTAAGGAACATTCTAGAAGCATCAAATCGCTTTAAATAACGATCTACGGATAAATCTAAAAATTGACAAAGTTAACTAACACAACGTATAAATGCGCAAATAACATGCTTCCCTCACCTTAGGTACTCCTAGTCGCTAGGAAATTGGTTGCCTCGGAAATCACCCCGCACGAGCACACGCGAAGATTGATCGTTTGGAAGGTTGAAAGGTTTTTTTTTTTTTCTCTAAGGAAGCTCACGACCTGCTGCTGGTTTTGCTGCTGTTTTTATTTTATTTTGCTTAGTTTTAACTTATTTAAGGGTCAAATGGTCAAAGGGTCAAAGGGCTAAGTCAAACTACTTAAAAACTTGGTCAAAGGGCCCTATTTCGCGCGTTTTAAAGCCGTTTCAGCTAAGGTAAGTTCAATTAAAGTTAGCAACAATTAAAATATAAAATTTAAGTCGTCTAAATACTAGTTTCACTATTTGCTGAGGACTGGAACTCGTTATCTAGCTATCGCTCCTTAAATGCAATGCACGTTGCGTCGGCGAGAAAGTAACAGTTAATTCACAAAGAATTTAAGGAAATATAATTTTCAAAATAATAAACAAAGAAAATTCACATTCCGGGCTCGGGTTTTACAATAGTTGTCGAAGTTGATTGTTGATTTTTATTGTCATGATAGGTTCGAGAAAAAAAGTTTGGGAAGAGCTGAGGCAAGGAGAGATTCTACCAAGTCATTTAAGGGAGAAAATATGGAGAAATTTGTGTTTGAAGTGAAAGAGATGCATGCATGGAAGAGAAAAAACAAGAAGAAACAAAGTTGTGTAGTAGCATTGTTGCGTAAATTCTAGCGCAGCTGCGCTAGCGTCCCTAAAAAGTTACATTCTTTTAGAGCTGTTCGAAAACAAAACAGCGCTATTGCGTTAAAAAATGGCGCAGTTGCGCTGATGCTGTTTGAAGTAGCGTTGTTGTGCTAAAAATGGCGCAACTGCGCTAGCGTCTCTTCCTTTGACGTTTGAAAAAAAAAAATCTTTCACCCACTTCCCATCTACCCTACCCAGACTCATAATTCTACCTACGCAAACCACATACCCAAAATCCATTTTCTATCAAACCTCAAACCCATTATCACTCAAACCATCAAATCTTTCTTAACCCAAATTATCAGATCTCTCTCAACAACTTGTTGGGTGGTGTCAATTGGAAGAAATTGTTTAGCATATCCACATAACAATGCAACTACTGGAACAAGCTGTTTCGCTTAATTGGAGCTTAAATATTTAAGGAGCCTTCAGACAATGAACGACATAGGCATTCAGGGAAGTCCTCTGATTTCTTTCCTTTTGTATTTTAACATTGAGGACAATGTTTGTCTTTAAAGTTTGGGGGTGACGTCTCTTTACTCATTTTGTAAACCTATCTTATTGAGTTTTGTGTTATGTGTTATTTTTGTGTTACGTGTTTTAGTTATGTTCATGTTTAAATTATTTTCATACAAAAAAAAAATTTGAAAAATTTGAAAAAAAAAAAAAACAAACAATGATTTTTTTGGAAGTAATGCTGAAAAGATAAGATTTAGGCTGATGATGAGTAGGGTACGAATGTCATGATAGTAATGAGGATAATTGACTGAAACAGAGTTTTGTTTTACGAAAAATCCCCACTTATTGTGCACTTAGCCTCGCCTAGTTATGTTGTTGCTTAGAAAAAGGTTTAAGTGAGTTTAAGTGAACAGAAAAATGAGTATTGGACTTTAGAACTTGCTTGGTTGTCGCTCAAGGCAAAATCCTAGGTTGCATAGTATTAGAGAAATGATTTAGGCCATCTTTGGATCGTTTGAACCTTTCAAGCCAACCATTGTAACAATTGATTATCCCTAGTCCACCCTTTTGAGCTTCATTAGCATTTTCTTTCTTATGCAACTTATAATATCTTCCTTAACTTGTCAAGTTTGATTTTCCGAGATTGTGACCCTCCTACCTATAACATATAATTGTTCTAGGATGATTATATGGAGTCATGTTGTGTATTGAATGATGGGAGGTTTGATGATTTGGTGATGTGTTGTTTTGTTTCAGAAAAAAAAAAATTTAAATAAAAGAGAAAAGAATGAAAAGAAAAGAGAAAAGCCACACTCCTTGTAATTAATATCAAAATGCAAGTTTGGGAGAGTGTGGATTCTTTTTGTGTTTATAAAGGTTGTGGATGAATGTTGAGGAAGTGAAATGAAATAAGAAAGAAAAGAGATATGTTGAATAATTGTGGTGGTTTGAAGTAGAGTTGACATGTGCTCCATTGAACATCCTCGAATAGTTGTGTGCTTACATGTAGTTTTGCCTTATATTATATCCATTATCCTACCTTGATCCTAGCCGCACGTTACAACCAAATGTAAAGTCCTACTGATCTTTAATGCTATGATTAACCTACATTAGTGGAGAGTGGCATGAAAAGTGAGTCTCTAAAGTCCTAAGTAGTTGAAAATAAAAGATCCACATTGAAAATTCACTTAGCTTACATAAACTCATCCGGGTACAATTGATTAGGATAAAGGCTATTCACACACTCACTTGGGGGATTTGAAGTAAAATGCAAATTATGTGAAGTTAATATTTCTCATGCTTATGATTGAAAGTCACCTATTGAGTTGTGAAATAAAGCTACTGAGGCTGTAGAAATTTGCTATTCTACAACATTGCTTTCATGAGTTGTCTTGTGTCGAGTCTTTAGTTTTTAGGTTGTTTCTTTCTTTAATTGTCTCTTTTGCTTGAGGACAAGTAAAGCTTAAGTTAGGGGGTATTTATTGGGTGTATTATTGATATATTATTTCAACACATTTTTACTTAAATTTTGTTAGTTTTTGAGTAATTTATGAGCAATTTGATTGGGTTTCGTGTTTGTTTGCGATGTAGGTGAATTTTATGAGAAATCATGGATTTCGAGGCAAAATTGAAGAGAAATAGCAAATGATTAGCTTTCATGCACTTGTGAAGAAATTCAAGAGAAATTAAAAGTAGCGCAGTCATAGCACAGCTGTGCAATATCGCAGAAAATTTAAGGGCAATTTTGTAAAAGGCGCGAAAAGAAGAAAACCTAGGATAAAAAGTATGAAAAGAACGTGAAATAAGGAGGCTTTTGCGAGCTGCTGGTTTTTGAGAGCTTGAAGCAACGTTCCAGAGAGAAAAGAAAAACTAGGAGATTGCGAGTTGAAGACGGAGAACAATACAGAGATAGACTTCTACCACGATTCTTTTCCAAATCCTAGTTTTCTCTATCTCTATTATCATGACTTATATTAAGTTTTGGATTTTATTTATTTTCATGATTATGTTCTAAGCTATTTTTCTAGGGCTACGATGTAACCAGATTATGAATATTTGAATGTTTTTGATTTTAGTTAATTGATGAACTATTCCATTTATGCGTTGAGTATTTTATATTGAGTTTAATGCTTGTGATTGTCTGATCAACAATTGCATGATGCGTGATTTGGTTTGAGACTGGGAAGTGATAACTAAATTAGACCACGTGTGAAATACCATTAAATCGTCATAAGCTAGAAATAGTTATGAGATCTAGTGCAGCACTTGAATTTCTAGGGCTTTATGCGTTCCATAAGTTCACAGTTATCACAGATATGTAGTTAGTTTGCTTATTAAGATATGTTATTGATACTTGAGAAAGATTAATATCTACCTTAGCAAAATTATTGGCAACGTAAGAAATAGTCGTCAATTGAATTAAGTCAATAGTTTCAGATATGATTAATTTTGGTAAAATCGGAATTCCTAGAGCCTTTTTATTATTGAATTACCATCTTTTGTTAATTTCGTAATTGTGTTAGTTGCTATTTTGTTACGTTTTATAATTTCTTTAGTTGCTAGTCATAAATTCTCAATTCGTGATTGTCTGAATAAAATTAGAGCTACACCAATTTCGGTACTTAATAATCACAATCCTCGTGGGAACGATCTTTACTTACTACTTTATTACTTATTGCGATATGTGCCCTTGCGTTAGAAATCAACAACAAGTTTTTGGCGCCGTTGCCGGGGACTGTGCCATTATTAATATCGATACCAAATAGCTTTACTTTTGATTTTATTTTATTTTGTTAGTCGTTTTTCTTATTTTTGTTAATTGAGTTTCAGGAACATAGTGTTTTAAGTGCATGCGAAAGTTAGGAAGTGGTACTTTGCTACCTTTTGATCCTGAGATAGAAAACACTTGTCGAAAGAATAGAAAGGATAAAAGAGTTACTACCCACCATCTTCAAGATACCATGGTTGCAATTATTCAAGTACAAGAAGGAAATAATCAAGCAGTTATTCAGGAAAATCCACCTAGAACACTGCGAGAGTATGTTTTTCCACCCACTGGAATTCAACCTGTGATTAGAAGGCCAGCGATTCAAGCGAATAACTTTGAGTTGAAGACAGTGACGCTGCAGTTGATTCAGAATATCTCGTTCCATGGACTGCCCACTGAAGATTCTAATCAACACATCGTGAATTTTCTAGAAGTCTGCGGAACTGTTAAGTACAATGGAGTCACTGATGAGGCTCTGCGCTTTCACTTGTTTCCTTTCTCTTTGAGGGATCAAGCTAAGGAATGGTTGAATTCGCTGTCCTTGGATTCAATCACTACTTGGGAGGATTTGGTGCACAAGTTTTTGTCAAGATTTTTTCCACTTGGAAAGACAGCGAAGCTGCGCATAGAAATCAATAATTTTGTGCAACATGAAGGAGAAACTTCGTGTGAAGCGTGGGAAAGGTATAAGGCATTGCTGAGGAAGTGTCTTAATCATGGAGTATCTAGGTAGATGCAAGTTCATAATTTTTACAATGGGTTAATTAGCTCCACAAGAACTTTGATTGATGCATCAGCAGGAGGATCTTTAATGAACAAGACAACTGATGAAGCTTATGCGTTGCTTGAAGATATTGTTTTGAACCACTTGCAGTGGTCGAGCGAGAGAGTCACACCAAAGAAAACAACAGGGATCCATGAGATAGATGCCATAACTGCTTTGGCAGCAAAAATTGATAATCTAGCGAAACAAATGCAAAATAATCAGGTAACTGCTAATGCTTTCCAAGCGGCAGTGGTGTGCGAGTTTTGTTGTGGTCCACATTATAGTGCAAAATGTCAAGTTGGAAATCCATTTGTGCAAGGCACATCAGAACAAGCACAGTATGTGGGGAATTTTAATGGGCAGCAATACAATCAGTACTCTAACAGATATAATCCAGCATGGCGTAATCATCCGAATTTCTCCTAGAGAAATACTCAGAATGTGTTGCAGCTTGAACAGAATAACCCTCCACCAGAGAAGAAGGTAAACTTGGAGGAGACATTGGCTCAGTTGGCGACTTCGCAAACTCAATTCATGATTGAAACAAGGATAAACTTTCAGAACCAATCTGCACAAATCAGAAACTTAGAGGTGCAGTTTACTCAAATGGCTACTTCATTTTCTGAAAGACAACAAGGAAGTTTACCTAGTACTTCAGAGGTGAATCCCAGAAGAGATGGCGCAGAGCATTGTAAAGCGATCACTTTGAGAAGCGGCAAGGAGTTAGAGGAGCCAGTGAGAACCAAGAAGGTTGAGAAAGGTGAAGCGAAGAATGAGGCGAAAGATGAAGAGAAAGTAGAAGCTCAGCCACATCCTACACAGGAACTACCTGTGGTGGTACCATTCCCTAAACGATTGCAGAAGAACAAGCTTGACAAACAATTTGCTAAATTTCTTGAAGTTTTTAAGAAGTTTCACATCAATATTCCATTCGCGGATGCGTTTGAACAAATGCCGAGTTATGTGAAGTTTATGAAGGACATCCTTTCAAATAAAAGGAGACTTGGAGATTATGAGACAGTTGCACTTACTGAAGAGTGCAGCTCTATTCTACAAAAAAAGCTACCACAAAAACTCAAAGATCCAGGGAGTTTTACTATTCCATGTGAAATTGGCAATGTTGTTTTTGAGTGAGCATTATGTGATTTAGGTGCTAGTATTAATTTGATGTCTTTGTCTATTTTTAGGAAGCTTGGTTTAGGAGAGGCAAAACCCACAACTGTAACACTACAGTTAGCTAATCGTTCGCTAAAGCATCCAAGGGGAGTAATTGAAGATATGCTAGTCAAAGTTGATAAATTCGTCTTTCCTGCAGATTTCATAGTGCTAGACATGAAGGAAGACAAGGAAATTCCTATCATTCTTGGAAGACCCTTCCTTGCAATTGGGGGAGCAGTTATTGATGTTCGAAAGGGTGAGCTTAGGTTGCGAGTACAAGAGGAAGAGGTAAAAGCTATCAAGTACCCAGAAACCAGCGACAGTTGTTTTCGAATTGATGACATACAAGCTATAGTGTCTAATCATGGGGGTCAATTGGATCCCTTGTAGGCTAGCTTGTTACAAGATGATTCTTTTATTCCAATGATATTGGAGCATAAGGAATATTGAGCGACTAAACAATAAAACATGGATGTACATGTAGTGGGTGAAACAGAATTCTTGCAATTGAATAAGCTAGAAGGATCCTGTGATGAAGCGAATGAGAAAGCAAGAGGTTACAAGAGGAGAACAAACGAGTGGCATGATAAACCCATTTCGAGAAAAGATTTCTCTCCTGGGTAGCAAATACTTCTTTATAACCCACGGATTCCTGGAGAACGTAAGTCAAGATGGTTGGGGCTTTTTGTTGTGACTAAAGTGTTTCCTTGTAGAGCTGTTGAAATAAATCATCCAGAGAAGGGGACGTTCAAGGTTAACGGACAACGGTTGAAGACTTATTGTGATGATGAGTTTGATAAGCGCAAGTCCGTTGTCCACCTCAACTCAACCTGAGAAATTGTTCCGTCGGGCTGTCGACGTTAAAATAAGCGCTTTTTGGGAGGCAACCCGAATTTTCTTATTTTTTTGGATTTAATAGTTTTAATTGTTTTTCGTTAATTTTTGAGTTATAGTTGTCGAAGTTGATTGTTGATTTTTATTGTCATAATAGGTTCGAGAAAAAAAATTTGGGGAGAACCGAGACAAGGAGAGATTCTACCAAGTCATTTAAGAGAGAAAATATGGAGAAATTCGTGTTTGAAGTGAAGGGGATGCATGCATGGAAGAGAAAACACAAGAAGAAACAAAGTTGTATAGTAGCGTTGTTGCGCTAAATTCTAGCGTAGCTGCGCTGGCGTCCCTAAAAAGTTACATTTTTTTAGAGCTGTTAAAAAACAAAGCAGCGATATTACGCTAAAAAATGGCGCAGCTGCGCTGACGCTGTTTGAACTAGCGCTGTTGCGCTAAAAATGGCGCAACTGCGCTGGCGTCTCTTCCTTTGACGTTTGGAAAAAAAAAAAATCCTTCACCCACTTCCCATCTACCCGACCCAGACTCACAATTCTACCTACCCAAACCACATACCCAATATCCATTTTCTATCAAACCTCAAACCCATTACCACCCAAACCATCAAACCTTTCTTAACCCAAATCATCAGATCTCTCTCAACAACTTGTTGGGTGGTGTCAATTGGAAGAAATTGTTTAGCATATCCACATGCTAATACAACTACTGGAACAAGCTGTTTCGCTTAATTGAAGCTTAAATATTTAAGGAGCCTTCAGACAATGAACGACATGGGCATTCAGGGAAGTCCTCTGATTTCTTTCCTTTTGTATTTTAACATTGCGGACAATGTTTGTCTTTAAAGTTTGGGGGTGGCGTCTCTTTACTTGTTTTGTGAACCTGTCTTATTGAGTTTTGTGTTATGTGTTGTTTTTGTGTTACGTGTTTTAGTTATATTCATGTTTAAATTATTTTCATACAAAAAAAAATTTTGAAAAATTTGAAAAAAAAACAACAATGATTTTTTTGGAAGTAATACTGAAAAGATAAGAATTAGGCCAATGATGAGTAGCGTACGAATGTCATGATACTGATAAGGATAAAAGAATCATGATAGTGATGAGTAGCGTACGAATGTCATGATAGCAATGTATTTAATTTGGGGCCCCTGGACTAAGAGGGCCTTGGGCACAAGCCCAAGCAGCCCATAGCTTGGGCCGACCCTGAAATAGCCAAGGATTAGCTTTCATGCACTTGTGAAGAAATTGAAGAGAAATTAAAAGTAGTGCAGTCATAGCACTGCTGCGCAATATCGCGGGAAATTTAAGGAAAATTTTGTAAAAGGCGCGAAAAGAAGAAAACCTAGGATAAAAAGAAGGAAAAGAACGTGAAATAAGGAGGCTTTTGGGAGCTGCTGGTTTTTGTGAGCTTGAAGCAACATTCCAGAGAGAAAAGAAAAGCTAGGAGATTGCGAGTTGAAGACGGAGAACAATACAGAGATAGACTTCTACCATGATTCTTTTCCAAATCCTAGTTTTCTCTATCCTATTATCATGACTTATATTAAGTTTTGAATTTTATTTAATTTCATGATTATGTTCTAAGCTATTTTTCTAGGGTTACGATGTAACCAGATTATGAATATTTGAATGCTTTTGATTTTAATTGATTGATGAACTATTCCATTTATGCGTTGAGTATTTTATATTGAGTTTAATACTTGTGATTGCTTGATCAACAATTGCATAATGCGTAATTTGGTTTGAGACTGAGAAGTGATAACTAAATTAGACTACGTGTGAAATACCATTAAATTGTCATAAGATAGAGATAGTTATGAGATCTAGTGCAGCACTTGAATTTCTAGGGCTTAATGCATTCCATAAGTTCACAGTTATCTCAGAGATGTAGTTAGTTTGCTTATTGGGATATGTTATTGATGCTTGAGAAATATTAATATCTACCTTAGCGAAATTATTAGCAACGTAAGAAATAATTGTCAATTGAATTAAGTCAATAGTTTCAGATATGATTAATTTTGGTAAAATCGGAATCCCTAGAACTTTTTTATTATTGAATTACCATTTTTTGTTAATTTCGTGATTGTGTTAGTTGCTATTTTGTTACGTTTTATAATTTCTTTAGTCGCTAGTCATAAATTCTCAATTCATGATTGTCTGAATAAAATTAGAGCTACACCAATTTCGGTGCTTAATAATCACAGTCCTCGTGGAAACGATCTTTACTTACTACTTTATTATTTGTTGCAATACGTGCACTTGCGTTAAAAATCACACAACAAGGCTTCATCATCATTATGTGGGGCTCACTATCATCGCGGTTTGGCCAAACTGAAAAAATTTTATTTGTTTAATTTAGTTTCTTGCTTGTTATGATTTAGGGTTTACAACATGTCCTTTGAACAAATGTAAACGTGCACGAATCGCAATTTCCATGTTACTCGTATATCATATGCATGAAAATCGTGATTTGTTTCTTATTTTATAATCATCTACTTTTGATATGATTGACAATATATTTATGCTGATTTAATTGTTTGAGAACATTTTAAACCAATCTAGAAAAATTTGGCATAGACATGTATTAAAATGAAGTTCACAACGTTGTTCTCTTCACCCTCTTTCTACTTTGCGTAATATGTTACCTTAAAAGTGCATGCATTACGTGCTCGTAAAATTTTTTTTTTTTTTACGAGAGGCCGAGTTGAATTATCGCAATTATTGAGTTAATAATTACTGAATCACAAGTCGCCCTTTTTATCCTTTTCAAGAATAAAAGTAATGGCATTTAATTCGTGCTCCTAATTTAATTCATGCTTCTGTAAACTATGTACATGAGCACAATGGGAACCATCATGTCCAAACCTTGGGGACATCAAGCAAAACATCTTAGGGCATAATTGATACTTTAAATTACCACTGGCGTACATTTTTTTGTTCTTCTGTTGTTGAAAAGGAGGTGTCATTATAAAAACTGAACATACAACATCATGATTAGTCATGAACTACTTTACCGATGACATACAAATTTAGCCTCTTCAAAAAGAAGGTAGAAGAGAGAACAAACATAAAGCATATAAAAGGAGATTTAGGGTCTATTTGGCTTAATTATGAAATTTTAGTTGTTGAACTATAGAACTTTTTGCAGTAGAGTTTTGTTTAAAAGTGTTGTTAAATAAATACTGTTAATTCTTTGGCGTATATTAGACAATATTAGGCTTTTAAAAATTTTGAGGACAATGTTGGGCTTCCAAAATATGAAGAGCTAAACTCTTTAAAAAAAAATGAGACAAATAAATTAGTTTCAACTTATAAACTCACAATAAGCACTTTTAAGTATTTAGTTACTAGATTATGCATTTTATGATTGAGGAGATCTTTAGGCACTAACATATCTCCTAAGCCCACTAATTCCAGTCCCTCATTTGTCCCTCCTCAATCACTATATCCACTTATTAACATTATTTGGGCCATTGGTGAGATAGAAGAATTTATTTTGGGCTGTAACTCGTGTTTGGAAATTTAAACTGTAAATTGTAAACTGCAAGGGTCTCCATCCTTTATTGAAAAAAAAAAAAAAGAAGAAAAAAAAAGCCACTCTTTCAATCTTAATTTTGATCTTTTTCTTTTGAACCCACAATCTTTTGGCAAATAGTAATTTTGGCACCAAATGTTTCAAAGGGGACTGGAAAGCCTATATATCAGGATGGTTTAATACATTGAGGAGTTTGTATTGTGGGTATTTGTTTAATTTTGGGTATTTGTTTCAATCTCGTATATATTCCTAATTTATGTCTGTCTCACTAACACCTACAGACTATTCATCCTAATATATCACATAACACCTATTCCAGCATAATTGAATACAAAATTAGTAAATCTTATAATGGACCTCTATATTAGTTGATGAAATTCAATTCAGTTATAAAGAAATCCACCATTGAGACAATGGGTATGTGAGGTTTCAAGTTCAAATTCAAATTTTGTAGTATGCAGGTTATTTTGACGTTCATGTTATATATATATGTATGTGTGTATATTTTTTATTTTTTTTTGCTAGGCAAGCAAATAGTGTATTTCATAAAAGAAACTGTACAAAGAGTTCAATATCAGATAACAAGCGTTGATCGATAAATCATGCCAAAAGAAAAAAATGATGAGCCAAGCTCAACAATCGAATTGCAATTAGTGCAATGCTACTAGAAAACACGGTATACAAAACCACATGAAACAAACAACAAGACTTTAAGTCAAAAAGAGTGATAAATGAACTCTATTGGCAAAGTAACGGTTAATGTTTGTATTGCGCCATCTTCTTTCCGCTTCAATTTTAGGCAAGATATCCGCCTAGATCCATTTAATAATTTGCTTTTCTGTGCTCACAATATTGTTATATGTTGGTTGTTTATCCCAACGTACATGAGTTTGTTACCATATTTGGATGAATAGATATATATTTCAACTATCCTTATTATGATTGGTCAATTAATCTTTTTCAATGTCATGAAGTCTTCAAATGAGGCATTTAATTTTTGGAGCGTAATAATTATTTGTGTAACCTTATATGCATTTAAATGTTATAGTCCGATGTTTTGGTCCTTTCTTTCCCTTTCATCTTCATGAAGGTGTGTTAATGCATCCGTGAAGTATTTTCTTTCGATGCTTATATGAATATCTTACCATTTATTTTTTTTTGGATTTTACATAAAATGTTTCCAACTTCTAGTGTTCTACATATTTGTTCATGAATTATAATTTTTCTACAATATTGTAGGTTATTTAACTCGACATCTTTGACATGTGCGCCCAATAGTTGGGTGAAATTAACCGATAGTGATTTATTATAATTAAATATTATAAATTTGAACTATGATTTCGACTTCTATTGTATACAAAAAATAAAAAAAACATATTTTCAAGTGTTCCCAATGAATTAACTGGATTTGGATAAATAAGCCTTTGCTTGACATGTAAAACATCGTAAATAAGCATCCAATGGAAACTGAAAAGGTGCGTACTTTATAACTTCTACTTTTATTATTGTAAATATCAATTACTTCCTATCACACGTAAGTTACTGTTCAGAAAGTCAAACATTCATTCCATGATTATGACAATTGATGATCGCCCGTGAATTCTAGTGTGATTAATCTGTTATCATATTCACCAAAAATAAATTACAAAACTTCAGAATTAGATAGAATAATCAAATAAAAATTTGTTATAATAAAAGGTTTTGAGTTCCAATTCCAATTTCGATATCTATTGTATAAAAAATAATAATAATTACAAAGAAAAAGAAGAAAAAAAAGGAGCGAATAAAGATTTTGTTGACATATACCTACAAACAACCTGTATGAAGCCTCCCGTCTATCTCAAGGATCTTGAAGTGCTTCTTAAGCCAATTAATGTGGGGGCCAAAAGGAAGATGTGAAAAGAAATCCATGGATGCATCATTAAGAGATCATCAAAGGAAAGCTTGGACATCCCTGTAAACGGAACTCGATGGCCTTCATAATATCCACCTATCAAAATTCTCCACGATGTGTAAGATATGTGCATCTGAATTTTATGTTATATTCATTTTTTTTTCCTATTTTGATACTGAATTTTTTTGGGTTAATATACATCTGTTCATGATTAATCATAAGTATTGCTAACAACCTAACACTTGTTTTTACGACGAAGAACTCACTGTGTGTATGACTCCGTTAGATCTTCTATAAACTTACAAATTCTATAATGAAGGCAATAATTAAGGCAGTTTCAGTCGATCCAGTCGGAGTGGTTGGGTTTCTTCCTAGAAACTGCTGCTTCCTCCTCTCTTGGCTCTCTATCGCTCATGATTGGAATATAGATCTCTCTATATGGTGGTCAACCTTCCTATGTTTTTTTTTTTTTTTTTTTTTGAGAAGTAAAGAATTTAATTGACATGCACCAAAAGGGTGCTACCCAAAAATATATACATCAGCTAATTAAGCTATCTATACTTTACATCAAATTTACACAAGCCCCTAATCCAAAAACAAAGATCATTAAGCCAGTAATATTTCAAAAAAGAAATAGATAACTCCTTCTTTTCGAAAGCTCTCATATTCCTTTCCTTCCATAGGGACCAAATAATGGCAAGGGGAACCGTACCAATGACCTTCTTTTTGTACTTGGATGACTTTAAACTATTCCTCGTTCTAATCTCGTCACCAAAACACTTCGAGGCAACCCATTGAATACCCATAAGATTGAAAGCCATCTCCTATAAACTTCTAGCCCACCGGTGGTTCATTGATTTCATATCATTCTTTCAAAGAAAACACCTATTCACAATAGTATGTCTCTTTTTTGAAGATTATCCAACGTAAGGATTTTTTCCCAAGCCACCTCCCTGGCAAAGAAAGCAACTCTAACTGGGCACAAGACTTCCAAATCTCCCTCCAAGGAAACTCACTAAGATTGGAAGGCCCCATATCACCCATAAGAGCTCCATAGAAAGATTTCACAGAAAAAATATCATTTTTAACCAAATTCCATTTCATTCTATCCTCCCTCTCTTGGGTAACACTACAACTATAAAAATATTCAAAAATAAAAAATAAAAAACTCCAATTCCCAATCATTGGCCTCCCTTGAGAAGATCACATTTCATCCAAAACTATCATTCACCCACTGCACACATCTATCAATAGTAGCTTGTTTATCCCTTGCTAAGGAAAAGAGATTAGAGAATCGATCCTTTAGAAAGAAAAAAAATCAGCTGAAGCACCCCACTTATCAAGCCAAAAAAAGACTTTCTCCCCATTACCCACATCATAGGAAACGTGGTTCATAAATGAGTTCCAACCTTTGACAATATTCTTCCATAAGCCAACTCCATAAGGGGTTCTCCTAACTTCCTATGTTAGGTCTATAAGATACCACAGTTTTTGGTATTTTATGATTTACCTCCAAATAATGATTAGGTAGTTCGATCCTGGCATAGATATATCATAAGCATACAAATTCGGCAATTATAGTGACACGCATTAATGCAAATTTCAAGGCAGTCAATGCCAAAAAAAGAGAAAAAGTTTTGAATTTAGAACAATTACTATATAAGTTATTACGTTACCACTCCGTCCAAATTTTAAGAGCAAGTAGTGGTAACATGACTGTTAAGTTAACACATCATCTAAAAGTTTAAACTGTTAGATGAAGGTTTATTATATTAGTTATTATTTTCAACAAGCCTCCACAAGTGTAAACAGAGTTAGTTTTTGAGTCTTGCATTTGGACAGCTTTTAATATTTTAAATGGGTGAGTTTCGAACCTGTGACCTTTTTGGTTTCTAGGCTCTAATACTAAATTAAGTTACCACATTATCTAACAACTTAAGGAATTAAAGAGATATTTATTATATTAGTTATTATTTTCAACAACGACAATATTCTACTGAAAACATTACCTATAGGTAGATGTGGCATTTGGACTGGGTCGACACAGGCCCAACTCAGCTCAACATATGAAAATTCGAGCCCAACCCAGTTCAATTGAAAATGGGCTCGACTTGGCTCAGCCCACCACATATAGGTGGGCCAAGTTGGGTCATATAATTTTTAACTCAGCCCATTTGACCCAGGCTCAGCTCAGCTCATGACCCCAGTCCAACTCAGCTCAGCCCAGTACAGGCCCAGTTCGAGCCCAGTATAGGCCTATCTCGAGCCCAGATAAGGCCTAACTTGGGCCCAACACAAATTAAGCACAATTTGAGCCCACTTATTAAAAGAAATTGAAATATTATGCTTTATACATGCAATGTAAGTCGTAATAACTATTTTTTTAAAAACAAACTAGCAAGTCATAGTAACTATTTTTTTTAAAACAAACTAGCAAGTCATAGTAACTATTTTTTTTAACAAACTAATAATAATAAGTGGCAAATTTATTTCTCAAGTTGATATTAAATGACTTGTTATCAAATCATTTTTATGATATTGCAAGTTTACAAATTGCAACTTTAAGTCCTTCATATTATTTTTAAAAGATTTTAGGTACAATTATTTTTTACAATTTTTATAATCGTACATATAATTTTTTCTATAATTACTTAGTGACATAGTATTTTAGTCAATAAGTATATTTAACTTTATTTTATTACAAGTCTACAACATTATATGTAACTATATCTATGAGAGAATAAAATCTTTTACGACAATTACATTCGTCAGAGGTTTGAAATCATTTTATGTACTTTGAGGAACAGAAGTATGTAATTTGTAACTATTGTCAACGTTAATTTATATTTCGACGTAAATTTGGAACTAAGACGCTTGTAATACACCTTGTATTCCAACACCCAAATGTCACAAACTATTTTAATCCTGAAGTGGTTATTCAACCACCACCACCGCCAAGCACACCACAACCACAAATAGGCCCAGTACCTATACAAGGAACATAACAAAATGGAGAACTTTTATACTAGCTTTTCTTAAGCGTTTATATAATATTTTATTTTTATATTTATATCACTAATGTACTCGACTCTCATTAACTTGTAATTTGTTATGTAGTATTTTATCATTTATATTAATTTTTAATACTATCAATCAACTTGTATACTGTCTCATTAATAATTAAATTAAGTTTTTTTAAAAAAATTAAGTTTAAATTTTATTTTTTTAATTAGTAATCCAACTATCCAGGTAATACATATATTGGTGTTTGTATATATATATATATATATATATATGTGTGTGTGTGTGTGTGTGTGTGTGTGTGTGTGTTTGTGTTTGTATATATATTAGTATAATTATATATTAAAATTATACTAATCACAAAAAAAAAGGTTGGTAGCCCAGCTCGCGAGCTCGTGGTAGCGAGCTCGTGGACTGAATTGGGTCTTATATTCTGATAAATAAGCTCAGTCTAGTTCAGCCCACTAAATATCTGTGTCAAGTCATGTTTAATTTTTTCAACTCATAATTTAATCGGACTGTACCAAACCGTGCCAGATTAACCTATATGTCAGCTCTACCTATAGGTAACAACCTGATGGTATGGTAAAGAAGGGCTAACAAGTGGTTGACAAATCATGGCTAATAATATAAAGTTATCTTACCAATCGTGTACATGCAAGTGTAATCAAAATTTGCAAAGAAAGCTCAGTAACTTTAGAAAGATAACAAAAAGACACGAAAAAGTTAATTAAAAGAGAATCATTTCTTTTGACAAATAAGCACAAACAACAACATTGCTCAAATGTAATCTAGAAGTACCAAAGAAAGAAGGCATGTCTGAAGGGCAATACAAGCAACAGAGATCTAACTTTGTCAATTCGAAACGCGTTATAATTTTGATGTAATCAAATATGGACCCCCACAGAAAACATAAGAAATTTGCTTCTCAATATTTAACACGAGGCAGTGTCGAAGCCAAGCTAATACGACCATCATGGCTTCTTCTATATAGTTTTCATACTATCACAATCAATGCGTGGTCCATCTCCAACCACTAATGCCTGGAGAGTTCCTATTGAAGTGAAACTCCTCTATCATTCACTTACAAGAGTGCCGACAAAGAATAGTGTCTTTCTGTCCGTTGTGACGAGTTAAAAAAATAAATTTAATAGATAGGCGAACTCTATATTAGAGTAAAACTCTAATTACCTCTATACACGCATCACGGTCCTTCAAGTTACAAGAATTGAGCTACTTTTATTTTAGTCCTCACTCACTTCAAACGTTTTTAAAAATGTGTTTATTTTAAAGGTATTTTTAAACTGAAAATTTAATTCAATCCACTAAAAAATTTATCTGTATGTGAATGTTAGTTAAATTGTATAGTTTTATCCCTTGCTAAAGAAAAATTTTGAATCTGCTCCTATCCAATTATATTTGGTTCAAACTCGAAAGTGTAGCAATGTGTCTTAATATATACACTAATTTAGTCAAAAGTCTGATCTCAATTAACATTAAAAAGATCAATGCCAAAAAAGAAAAACCCCACGTGGCAATCTGTAAATACTCGAATTTAGTCGCGAGAAGTTTACGAGAATAGATGCAATGCCCTATTTGAAAAGTGACTAGATCTTTGATCCTTTGTTGGTATTCACATTCCGTACCCACTTGCTTTATTCCCGGCAATCGATCGGTTTTACAAAATATGATCACCAGATTCATCCCAATGTCTGCCACTATTCATTGTTTGTTCTTCATTTCTGTTCTCCTTCATATTTGCTTCAGGTGCATAATGTCGATCGAAGAACATTGAGCCTATTTGTTATCACTAGTTTCAACGTAACTGCTAACATATTATCAACAGATTGAGCTTAATGAAACACCCTTAATCGCTTAAGTTGATGTTATTAGTAGTAAAGAATTCAAACTATTATAAACCGATCACATAACTTTTACTCAAACAGTATGAGATGACTCAGATGAAACTCTTGCCCTCAGATTCTCTATGTAGTCAATGTGAGAAGCAGTGTTACAAAACCGATCTTTCTTCCGTCATTGCCCTTGTCAGCGTCATATGCAGCAATTTGGACAAAATATTGCACGTTCCCTGACCAGTCACTAACTTCCTAAATTGGATGATCCATTAATTAATTAGCCACAGGATATCCACTATCCTTTGCATGATGGTCAATAATGACCTCATTGAACGATAAGTTACTCTATTAATAATAATCAATTTGTGTAAAATCTTGAGATTAACATTAAATGATAATTATTGATAAGAGAGGCCTAAAGTACTTACTTCAATCATGGACTTTTATGGTGAGATGTGAGAGTCTAAAAAAGTGTCATGTTAAATGCGTTTGGCAAGATATACATTACAATCACTAACCGAGAAGGGATGCAATGATGATCCATGCCCCTTCAAATGAAGCTTGTGTTTCACATCATAGGGATGAGTGAAATAGTTAGAATCATTTGATTTATTTAAGATAGTGTCGGTGTTATGTTATGAGTTCAATTTTTTAAATTCGTAAACAAAATTAGTGTTATATGTATAAAAAATATTTAAGTTTTAAATTAAGGGTGAATTGCATCAATGGTCTCATATGTTTCACCAAAAATTCAATTTAGTCCTATATATTTTAAAAGTTTCAGTTTAGTTCTATATGTTTACCTAAAAGTTTTAATTTAGTTCTATATGTTTCTTAAAAGTCTCATATTAGTCATTTCCATTAAAATTGAGGTCAATTTTAATAGAAATTTGGTCATGTGATTTGCACATAACTATGGCAAGAGGGGCAAAATTAAAAAATGACATGTGTGAAAGAAAAAAAATTCTATTAGGTCCTAAATATTTAAAAAAAATTTCAAATTAGTCCTGGATATTTGTCCAAAGTTTCAAATTGGTCCTGAATGTTTGTGAAACTGTTCAAATTTGTCCTAAATATTTGCAAAAAGTTCAAATTAGTTCTAATTGCACTAGATCAGAACATTTTGGATCTAATAAGAATTGGGCGGCTCACGTTCAACGGTTGATATCTTACGATCTAACGGTTCAATTTTAAAACGGCTAATGTCGTTGGACTCTTCATCGGACGGCGAACAATTTAAAGGTCTCCAATCACCGATCGGGTCAACGATCAATGTTGACCGGGGTTGCAACTTCCACGACTTTCTTCTCAGATCCTGACCAACTCCAGGATCCTCCGATAGCGTGACAAGTATAGTTGGAATCCTCTCATGACAAAGATTCTAATGATTTACTCCAATTGGAATTTGGAACACCCGAGGCATACAAATCGAGAAATCACATCTAGACTTTCTTTCTTTCTCTGGCGATGATCCGGTTAATGGTGATTGACATGGTTGGCACCACCAACTTCTTCCTCTCGTCGCTACGAGTCCAATGGTAGCCTTTGCATGTTGTGACGTGGTCAAATGAAGAAAATAAGGTGTCTTCTTCTTCCTTTGTTTTTGACTTACTATTCTGTGAGTAATTCAGTTACTATTCTGATTTGGAGAATAGTTAGGGCAAAAAAATTATTTTGAAGAATAATAGAGGGCAAAAAAATCATTTAGAGATTTTCTTGTTAAAATTAACAGTAGGACTAAACTGAAACTTTTAAGTAAACATATAGGACTAAACTGAAACTTTTAAAACATATAAGACTAAAATGAATTTTGGGTAAAACATATAGGATTATTGGTGTAATTTACCCTTAAATTAACTCACTTAAAATGATTAACTCAAATTATTTTAACTCTTGACACAAATTTATAAATCACACATTAATCATATATCATATCGATGTGAAATATTACAATTTGAGTAATTATTCTTTACCAAAAAAAAAAAAGCCTTTAGTCATAAATGAATCGTTTCTAAACACGAATTAAGGGTGTATGTTGTTGTGTCCTCATAGAAAGAGATAGAAAATCGTTTGGAGGAAGGTCATTGTCAAAGGTTAAAGATCTTGATGGGACCCTCCAAGGATCTCCTTTTGCTGGTTACGCTAACTGGTATAATTTAAGTTACTTTTTCATACACATTTTATATGAACACGTCGTCGGGAGGCGAGAGTTAGATGGATTGAAATTTTGGTTTATTTTTTTATTTTTTTATTGAATGCATTTCAGATTTCTACACACCTTAGAAACACTTTACTCATTCCCAATGTTCATATTATCTCATAGGACTTTTATTTTAGGGTCATTAAAGGAGTGAAATTGTATTAATTAATTTTTCTTGAATTATTATAATAATTCGGAATTAATATATCAATTGATGTTGGTGCTTACAAAATTAGAGTGGAGTATATATTACTCAAAACTATACACATAAGAAATATGAGATTTAACATCCTTCACCAAACGGTAAATTTGCCAACTGAATGTAAACAAAAATAAGAAACCATTGACAACCTCAGACAATCTGTATTATTTCAAGAACTAAGCAATCAGTTACTCAAATTAGGATATTGATTAGATTATTTTTTATGTGTGATTGTTTTCAATTAAACTCGTTGAGAAATTAAAAGATGTAAAATTTCTTCACCAAAATTTCTATATTGTTCGACTATCAAGACTATTTTTGTTATATAATAAAGATTGAAATCGTAATTAAATACAAAAATTTTTATATAACAAATTACACTACTTCTAAGTCTTGGGCTTCAAAACTTTAGTGTTGAACAGAGGGCTTTGACCTTGATTCTTGGTTTAATAAAGCTAACACTATCCTTGAGAAATTTATGGTGGGGGCCATGAGAGTGTTAATGAGTTCAATGATGCGGTCCGCCGCATGATGGGAGACCACGGCCGACCACGCCGTCCTACGTGGACAACCGCGTCCACATCACTCTAGCCGCCCGCTCAACTAGCTTCAGCTGCCGCCCTTTGAACTTCTACAAAAAAGCTCAGCTTTCTTACTCTTGTGGTTTCTTCCGTATCCAACCAAGAGTCTAAAAAACAGTCATTTTCAAGTACATATATCCTCTTTTGAACTTAATATGCATATAATGATGTTTCATGGCCTCTTTTTTCTACGGTAAGAATTTATATATTAAATATTAAATATTCTTTTTATATAACAAAAATACTTATTATATAGAGAAAGATAAATTATTATACCTAAATGATATATAACCAAAGGAGACGGGTTAGAACTCCAAAATCATAATTTGCACTTATATAATAAAAGAGGTCAAGAGTGAACTCATACACGGAAATGAGTTCAATATAATAATTTTTCATGTGTGTGGACCAAAAAAAATATTTCATTTTTTGTTGAAGGTGTACTTGTGTAAACCTTAATTTCAATGTAGCTCCTTCATTTTTTTTTTTTTTTGTTAGGCAAGTAATATCATTTCATTTTACCTTTGAGAACTTGAGAAATTTACACATAGTGATCTTTACATAATCAAAGAGTTAAGCTGCCAGATTGTGCAAAAATGTCTATTTTTCTGACTACTAACATATTTACTATGGAGAGAAATTTTTGCTCTAACATCTTGGAAGAAATTTTGTTCTTTAGTATTGGCACCATTACCATGTACTCTATTATTCTTGTCGCGC
Organism: Ehretia macrophylla; assembly: GCA_037974665.1. Classification (NCBI taxonomy): domain Eukaryota; kingdom Viridiplantae; phylum Streptophyta; class Magnoliopsida; order Boraginales; family Ehretiaceae; genus Ehretia; species Ehretia macrophylla. The sequence continues at coordinate 65,128,731 of CM075765.1, forward strand.
CAAATATGATAAATATTACCAAACGTTTGGTCATCCTACACATTTCCAAAATCATTATGTTCCAATCAGTATCAAGTCTCGTCGCATTTAGTCGCTTTTACATTCCTTCCAAATGCGACTCGTAAAGGGGCATGCGAAGAAGAGGTGGTTCCTATTTTTCAAACCCCCAGTCACAGAATTCGCAGTTGGCTTCTACGATAACACCCCAAGCAACTAGTCTCATCTTGGTAGGGCTCCGATCAAAGCACATCAGCCAGGCGCAGAAACCATGCTTCAGGACAATAACATTAATGTGGTTCCTTCATTGTATATGAGAATACTCTTATAAAAAAATGTTCTATAAATCATGAATAATCTAAAGAAAGAAAAACAAAGTCACTAGTCAACGAAATTAATAATAGTTGAACCGCAGATGTTAGGCATTTCAAAAATATAGATAATCTCAATGAAGCTTCTCATCCCACCGAAACTTAAAAGATATTGATGATTCTTTACACACTGAAGATTTGAACATCAAATAAATTCCAAGCCTACTAAATAAGCCAAGAAATGATGCTTCTCCAATTGTTTAATAGATCAATCGTATAACACAAATTAACGTGAGGACTCATGGACGGCTAGGGGCACTCGGTTGCTTTGCTCTATAGTGCTCTTGAGCCCCTGAAGATATTTCCACTCTTTAATCTGTTGTTTAACGCTAAAAATTAATTAGGATTATAGTATAGTTGGGAATTATATATTACAACTCTACTAAGAAAAATCTTAAATTCACCTCTAATTTTGAATGAATAGAAGAGACATTAAGAGTTCCTAAGTAGTTACTAGATGTGCTTTTCGACATGAATCTATAAGTCAAAAGATACATTAATTTCCAGATTTCATCTGGACAGATGATGAGTTACACAAACTATATTAGCTCCTCTTGAAACAAAATTTTCATTAATTCGGACTAACATCAATCGTGAAAAAGAAAGTGGACCTCACATATATGTATGTGGGATCCACTCCATATTAAAGAACTGCTATTAGTATAGATTGATCAAATAGTAACCCCTACACTCGACTCAACCCTCAATCCAGGCTTTCTATCTCCACAAGGATATTATATGTTGCAAGAGTTGATAAAGAACCAATTAAATGGCTCAAAACTACTACAAATAATTACTCAGTTTGGCCACTCCACTAAAGTTTTCTCAAATAGGGTTGTGCAAATATACTTGAAGAATTCGATATGCTACACAAGGTTCCGCCAGAAAGTGAAAACATGATCAAGGACACAAGTATATATCATACGTGCGCATTAAATCATTTACATTCGAACGAGGAATTACTAGTATAATTATCCAAATTAAGAAGTATTATCTGTTTGTGAGAGCTCTTCCTCACCTTGAGCATGATTATTATCAACCTATAGAAGTTACCTAGAATATATTTAATTAAAATGGTTGACAATGTTGGTTGATACATCAGAGTCTTTAACCAAAGAACGTTTACTAGCATACCAAAAGACCATTTTCAAACTCAAATTTGTACCTTTTTTTAGTGTGAATTCAATACGTGCCTAGACTATATTATATATTTGGGTAATGCAGGGCAGCTAATTATAAATCCCTTAAATTAATTAAATAGGCATGTCCTTGTGACTTTGACCGAAATTATGTTTTAACAAAAGCCCCATAGAGTTAGAATAGCTAGCCTACCTAAGAGTTGAGTGAAATTATCGAATAACAACTTATTGTAATAAAAAAATTTAAGTTTAAATTATGACTTTAGCATCTATTCTACCAAAGAGTTAATGGCAAAAAAGATTTTACAAAACCAATGAGTTAATTTAATGGTAAAGTACTTGGGCTGTAAGTGAAAGTTTTGCTTATATATCCCGAGTTTAAATGATCACTCAAAAGCTACTTTTGTTGGAGCCATTTCTTACAGACATTGCGTTTAATTAAATCGCACTATATCTCTTTTAGAAGGAACAATGGATCTCAGAATTTAAACTCTAATATTAACTCGAAAGGCTTCTCAAAAATATTTTTCATCGTAAAAAAGATTTTAAAAAAAAAGAAAAAACAAAAACAAGTATCCGACCGAAAGAAATGACAAAAAGGGTAGACAGAAGGTGAAGTGGAGACCTATCTGGCCCTCGTGATTGGGATATTGGCGCGGGTGGGGGGGGGAGAGGTCTTTGCCTTGTTTGTCTTCTACGTAAAGTAGTGTAGTACATGGATTACAACCAACAGCTGAATACCACATTGCTCTACTCTGTTGCGGTTGCTTCTCAAAAATACTTGTCGACTGAAATCATTAGATTATAACCCTAAGAAAAACAGACGATTAATTGACAGAAGCACCCCGTGAAACCAGTAGAAAGCTAGCTAATTTGGCTAGAAACTAGAGGAACTTTTGGTAATTTCAACTACTGCACTAGAGCTAAAAAGCCGAGTGATCCCAATGAGCCACGTAAGCCGCCACTGGGAAACGATGAATGAGAGCGAAAGGCCAAGCGCGAGGAGTATCCATCCTCTTCCTTTTTTTTTTTTTTTTTTTTTTTTTTTTTTTTTCGAGGTAAGGTGTATTACGAGTAATTAAATAATTTTTTTTCAAATTGAAACATTCATTTTAAAATTTATTAATTTGTTAATTTAAATTTGATGAATAAGATTTAAAAGTATAACATTTGAGCGAATTATAATATACACCATTTTGAAAATGAAAGGTCACAATAGGTGTACAATGTTGAGTTTTATGCTCTTTCCATGTGCTATATAAGTGCGGTTACGTCTAGACTTGCTGACTTGCATTCTTGCACGGTGTAATCATATATAATCCAAACTAATACTACTAATTAACCAAAAAAGGTTTATATATATATATATTTTTGCACTTATTCACTTGAAATTTTTCAAGTTTTCTTTGTGACATTAATTTCACAATCTTGTAAAAAGTCTACAATTCGAATAATTCCTGTTTATTCTCGTGCAATGTGTAATCTTGTAAAATAAAGGGAAGGCATTTGTATTTCAGATAAGGAAGTCATCTTTGTTGTGACTCAAAATAGTATACTCAACACCCCATTAACTTTCTTTATTTTTGTTTTTTCTATTTCCAAGATTACCCCTTCATGGATATTATGAGTTTTTGACTCAATATATACACCTATACAATGGGAGACACAACATTGCAATTTTCACTTTAAATATTTGTATTTCGTACTCAACTTCAAACCTTTTTCGAATGAATCCTAAAGAGCATTTGAAAATCTAATGCAAAAGTAGTTTTATATTAATTTTTCTTCCTTAACTTTTCCAGACCCAACTATTTGCAAGAGTCTTATGCATTGGATACAACTGAGAATTTTAGTACATCCCAAAGTGTAGCTATGAGCATGGTTTGTTATGACAAAAAAAGAGAATCAAATATATTTGAGAAAATTATTTTTTCATATGAATCATTACTTCCGTGAGAGTTGAGAAAGAACGTTCATGAATAGTTGTGTTCTAAGAAAATATAAAATAAGTATTGCTCAAACACAGGACATTCAAACGCAAAGATTTTTCCTTTAAGATTCTGAAAATAATCCTAATTATTTTTCATCCCTTTTTCTATTTAAACAAAACCAACTTAAGGGTATATTCTAATAGGTAGGTAATTAAGATTAGATATTAGTTCAAATACTCTAATACCAAACAAACCTCTCCTTTCACTTTTGTCCAACAACCAAAAAAATTTATTATAACATGAACTCTTCACTTTAGTTATTTATTTTTTTTCAGGTTCCGTGTGAAAGTCTAAGCCTCATTACTTACATAATATATCAAGGTGCATGGATTGAGTACGTAGAATAATTCCATTTATGTGCATTTATATATATATAATCCATGCATTGTTATCTTATAATTGGCAATCTTGAGTTTATATCATCTAACCTTAAATAATCAAAAGATAAATGTAAAAGATAAAATGAAATGGTAGGTTCCCATAATATTTCCTCGACAATAATCTTGAGTTTATGAAATCTTGTTAAATAACTCTTTCCATCAAATAACCCAATAAATGGAATCGAGTAATTTTATATTAAACCAAACCAAGTTTTTTTTTCACTAAACGAGATTGGTAATAAAAAAAGGGTTAAATCCACTTTGTAACCCTATCCTTTACATAAGGTGACACTTATTACCCCTCACCTTTAAAAAAACCCACTTAGTAACTCTTGACTTTGGTCAATTTTAACAGAATTAGATTTCTGTTAATAACATTAGCACCCTTGTAAATTTTTTGTAAAGACAAATTAACCCCTTAATAAGAAAATCATAAACCAACCCATTGTCCCACTCCACGGCTGACCCCTACCCCAAACCCTAGATCCGTGCCCCCAAATCCCCCCTCATCCCTTACGAAACTAACCCTTAGCCCCCTTACAACGCCGAGCCATACCCTAAAACCTAAATCTGCTGCAGTGGCACCTGTAAAACCACCAAACCCTTCAATGCAACAGCCTCGTTGTAGGGTGCACCAAGAATCATAATAGTCACTAGTCACACTTTGCAGTTTCATTTGTGCTGCACAAGTACCTGTATCACTACATATATCTAATGCAAGCCTAAGAACACCCTTTGCTCATATAGGCAGCAACAAAAGTTGAGTTACAGGCAAGTCAAGATCTGATTTATAATGTAAAAATCTCATCTTTTCGAATTTGAAGTCAAATCCCATCTCATGCTTCAACTTTGCTAAATAGTGTAATGGCTCCATTAAACAGTGTTTTCAAGTAAGAGAGCAAAAAGAGACATGGACAGTTAGCTGTTAGTGGTGGTGGTTGTTATTCTTGAAAAGTAGTGGCGGCGAGGGAGGAGAGAGCAGCCACAGAGGATGAGGGACTATGCCTGTGTGTTTAGTGTTTGGCATCGATGACCGATGCATGCATTTGTGATCCTATGTGAAGGGGGTGTGGATGATTTTTTTTTTTTTTTTTTGTCGAAGTGGGTTGATGATGAAGAAGGGGTGTTGTCGGCGGTGGTATTTTTGTCCAAATAATATCATTAGTAATGAATTCCGTTAATTGTTAACGGAATGTTGACATAAGGGTTACTAAGTGGGTTTTTTTAAATGTGAGGGGTAATAAGTATCACTTTATGCAAATGATAGAGTTACAAAGTAAATTTAATCTTAAAAAAAATAGGAACTGAGTCAGGTATTTAATATTGGAGCCGGGCCCGTAGCTCTGCGGCTGGAAAAAATTATAGTCAGGAGCAAAGAAGAAAAATAAACTGAGGGTTTGTGTAGGAAGCTATGTAATGACGTCAGTCATGGGGACAACCATCAAGCAATGCGGAATGAAGCGGTCCTCCCCTCTTATCCTCCTCTCCTTTTTATACTTCTCCTTCACTCTTAATGGACTCGTTTCTCTCACTTTCTGTTTGCTGTTTTCTCTTCTTTTTTGCCCAGTATCATCGTCCTCTACCTTTGTTTTCTTCACCTCCATTTGCATTAGATTTCCATATATACACAGCCAACACTCCATAGCTAGCTCGCACCCTCAGGTATGCTTTTCCACTGATTCATATCATGCATGCAAGCTAGAGATCCAATGAACATTTCAAAACAAGTATATATGTTATGTATATATATAAATATAATCTTCTTGGTTAACCATCTGCTGGCATGATACTTAGTGTTGAAAAATTTCAAGTTTGAAGTCGTGGTTTGGTCGATCAACATATAATTTCTGATAATAACAAGTAGTTACCCGACCATTTTATCCAATTTTTTGGTTAGTTATCTTTGATCTACTTATTGTTAATATTCCGCGTTGATCTGATATTAATATCTGGATCGAAGAATAACATCCTAGAAAAGAATCTACTTTGATTTCCCCAAGTGTGAATTTCCACAGAGTTTAAAGCTTCATTTTCCTGCAATGGCTATAGGTTAATTCATCTTTCCCATCCTCCAACTTTTCTTCATCCTTGGTTTTCTCCATTAAACCCACATGAATTTTCCAGTTTATCAAATACACCTATATGAAGAATGGGTTTTGTTTTGCCTTTCAACTGAGCTCGATTTCCAAGAAACATGGATCTTATCATATTCATCAGAACCATTTCAAGATTTAGAGCTTTGCAATGGAGAGACAACGATGAAATCATGGCCAAATAGCACTATCTCTCTATCATACATTTCGCAATTTCTATGGAGTAGTCAGCATTATCCTCTTCACCTATCGAAGAAAGAAGTCAGATGCGTGTTGTGTTTATTCTAGACAAGTAGACAAAAGCAGCAGAGTCAATTTCTGAAGTGAAAAAAAAAACACCCTTAAAATGCGTTCTTTTTCTCTTTCTAGTATGCCCTTTTCTGTCAGGCTAGATCCAATGAAGCCGTGCAGTTCTTTTTGCCTCTCTTTACCTTTTCACCTTCCACCAACGCGTGCTAAATTCTGATAACGTCATCCCCTTGTCGACTTGGCCACTGAATTTTTTTTAAATAATCTTGATCAGGATCAAACTTTTCATTAACATTAAAATTCAGAGAAATATCGGTTTTACCAGACATCCGGCGGCTTAGATGGAGGTGTGAGTGTCTGATGTCTGAAAAAGCCGAATCGAAGAGCTTCCCACAACTCAATTTAAGTCATAAAAGAAGACTTAATTAGTTTTCTAATCAAATGCAAAACTGAATCTGCTTTAAAAATTTGAAAAAAGGTTTATGTTTTCTTTCTCAAAATTTGGAGACTAATGTATATCTCTAGACTAATTGATTATTTATTACTATAATTGGGAGAGCCAACTCTTGATGCATCATTTCCACATACACCAACACAAGACAGCATCATTAGCACAAACTTTTGCTTGTCCGTTTCTTCATACCTGCACAACACCATAGGCTTAACACTAACTCTCTTGAACCCTCATCATCATTTGGTTTTTCTTTCCTTTTCATCTCTATTACTTCAACACTTCTATTACTCCCACAAAGAAAAGAAAAAAAAATCATTGCATATGAAAAAAGAAAAGCTTTCCAATTAGCACGCGCTTAAAACCAACCTTCTTGAGGTAGAAATGTTTTTGAGTGTTGATTAGAAATGAGTTGATGATCATAATTGATGACACTTGTCTATTACTGATTTGAAGGGTTCGTAATTCCTGTTCTTTATTCACCTTTTCAACTTTTTCTTGTGGTGTTAGGTTTCTTCTTCATCTTTATAGGCTGATGAATATATATGTTATGATGCAAATATGATATGGAGTTTAACAGAAAATAATGGTATATGTTGTTGGTGTTGAATTTGATGCAGAAGAATAGTCATGATGGATTCATCAGAACCGTGTGTTCCACCTGGATTCAGATTCCACCCAACAGATGAAGAGCTTGTGGGATATTATCTAAGGAAGAAAATTGCATCACAGAAAATAGATCTTTTTATTAAAGAGATTGATCTGTATAGAATTGAACCATGGGATCTTCAAGGTAAAAAGCTTTTACTCCCCTCTCATGTTAGTGAAAGGTACTAGGGTTTCTTTTTCTTTTTCTTTTTTGTTTTAGCAATGAAGGCTGAAATCGTAATTTAAATTCAAAACTTCTAATTATACTAGGTCACTAACTCTCACTATTCCGTCCAATACTTGGGTGTTACTAGGGTTTCTTCATTAGCTTGTTACGAACTTACATTTTGTAATATAATCCACCATAGATCTATATCTAGATCATGTTCATATTTGTAATATTGGGCAGATAAATGCCGGATTGGATATGAAGAGCAGAATGAGTGGTATTTCTTCAGCCACAAGGATAAGAAGTACCCAACAGGGACAAGGACTAATAGAGCTACCATGGCCGGGTTTTGGAAAGCAACAGGAAGAGACAAGGCAGTATATGAAAAACACAGACTCATTGGCATGAGGAAAACCCTAGTCTTTTACAAAGGAAGGGCACCAAATGGGCAGAAATCTGATTGGATCATGCATGAGTATAGGCTTGAATCAGAAGAGAATGCACCTCCGCAGGCAAGTATATATATATATCATGCCTTGTTCCAATAACTATATTGTTTGGTGTGACGGTAATTTTTTGTTCTTTCCTCTTAATTATGTCCTTTTTCTTTCAATTTGATTGTGTTTTCGGTTGTCTGTTCTTCTTCATTCTTTAACATAATAACCGTAAACTGATCCCTCTTCAACGTTTTAGAATAAAATACTAGTTAAGAGAAGATCTTGATCCATTTTTGAGCAAATTAACTATACTGAATAGTGAAAGTAAGAATTCTGTTTGATCATCTGCTATTTTGCCTCGAGCAACTTTTAACATCCCCTTCCTGCTGATCATAGAAAAGAACTAGCCCCGCGTGACCGTGACCTTACATTGTAACACTTCTTTAGATTTTACGTGGAATGAGTATACATATTATGATTGTTTTCCATTTAGTCAATTTCTATCGTTTGTTTTTATGACGAAATGATGTTGTAGTTTTATTGTAACTGTATCATTTTTTGTTATCATTAATTTTTTAATAACATTATTATATTATTCGGTCGTCCGAGTCTCTATCTTAGAATTTAATTTACCGGAAACTTACATGTACTAAAATGAAATTCTTTCGTAGTTTTCATTTATTTCCAAGGACCCATTTTGTATCTTGTGAGATACTGAATAGCTATGCTTTTCATGCATGCGCCATTACCAGCAATCTCACCATACTCTCTCTTTGGACAATGAATGATTATGTCCTCCCAAGTCAAAAAGCATTACTTTTATAGCAAACCCTTTTCTTGTGTGAAAACTCTCCATTGATCCATTGGTTCAAAGTTCGAACTTGTCAAAAGAAAATATTTTCTCTTCATCTCTAAACCGTTGACTGTCCTCGACTTGTCTACTTCATGAAAAAATGTAATAATAACAAACATCAATGAAAAAGAAATAGATAAATATAGGTGATAAACAATAGTAAACGATTAATTTTTTGCTTTTTACAATGAACGGCTACTCGATCTATGGATATGCAATTAGATAGAATTTGGCTCCCTGATTAGGACAATATAAAAGGTTCCAAATGCAAATGTGATAGGGGCTTGTGTACCATACATGGCAGAAATTTTAAGCTCTTGAAAGTCGCTTTTTCCTTATTTCACTATATATTTGGATAGGTTCTTTAGAGGTCATTGTGCGCTGTCGAGTATTATCAATTTCTTTTTATTTTAAGTAATGTTGTCCCTCTGCTGATGTCCTTTCTCCTCTTTTTTATTTTTTATTTTTTTTATAACGAAAAACTAATCTTAACCATTCATTCATAGAACTATTTACTTGATCGTAGACATTTTTGGAATACCTCTAACAAAAAAATACCTAGACATTTTTGGAACACCTCTAACAAAAAAATACCTAGTCAGTTCTGAAAAAACTTATTGTCAACATATTTCTTCCCGTTGATCTTTCTCTAACAACGTTACACTTTTTCTTGAAAAGCTAAAGATGAATACAAATTATTGTATGCAGGAAGAAGGATGGGTGGTGTGTAAAGCATTTAAGAAACGAAGCACTGGCCAAACAAAGAGCATTGAAGGATGGGATTCAACCTATTGTTATGATCATGAACCAAGTGGTATCAGTTCGATAATGGATTCTGTTGAGTACATTACAAGGCAACCCCAAAGTATTCTGCCCCAGAGTAGCTTCATGTGCAAGCAAGCAATAATACAAGCAGAAGAAAGCTTAAACTTTTTGCATGCAGATCCATTTGTAGAGCTTCCACAGCTGCAAAGCCCATCTTTGCCTCTAATGAAAAGGCCAAGCAGCTCCATATCATTAGTATCAGAGAATAAAGAAGAAGATGATCAGAAGATCAATAATGGATTATGCAATAACATGACTAAGAAAGTTACAGATTGGAGAGACCTTGACAAGTTTGTTGCTTCTCAATTGAGCCATGATGAGGAAAGAGTACATGAAGGGGACGACTCTGTGTCTAGGTTTCATGATCAAAATAGTTCTGATTTGGGATTGCTTCTGTTGCAGAGTAGTAGAGATGAAGCAGATAAGTTGAATGGGTTTTTAGGTTCAAGTTCGGATTATGATCTTGGAATTTGCATATTTGATAAATGAAGACTTTTTTATTAGAAGGGTTTGATGAAATATATCACTTTTCATACACAAGGATGAATGGATACTAAGAAGTACTCTATGTCTCCTTGAAACATATTGGTTGTGAATTAATGAGTGAAACAGAAATATATCTCTGTGTTACTGTGTGTGTTTATGTTTACGTTTTGACCATATCCTATGTTGAGGGCGAATTTTTGTAGTTTTGTTTTTGTACTATTCAAAGTCAAAGTCGTGATTCGAACTCATAAGTTCTAATTATAACAGGCATTACCCGATCATTTCATCTAATTTTTGGATGTAATTTTTGTAGTCTTTTAACTACTGTTAGATCTTCTACGAGAGAGAATTGCAATTCCCTGCTGAATACAAACTTCAAGTGAGTTATTGTTTAGAAAGAATCAAGAGCTTTATTTCAAATGTACATTAAGATCAGATTTATAAGTAGATTTGCAAAATAAGAAACAATGGACTCGAAAAGGTTTGCTAAGTAAGGATAGAGAAAACTTGTGAGGTAAATTATTCATACTTAATCCATATTCATGGCTATATGATGGAATGGATATTTCTATCTCTTGTAAATTTTCATGACTTTTAGTTATTATTTAATTTTTCACTCAGTGATAATAAGGCTTGTTTTAATTTGATTTGATTTGCGGAGTGCCGTCTATACATTTGAAGTAGTCTATCCATTGGTTACGAGTTAAAGTGATAAAACTAGATTAATATCGATTTGGCTAGATGATGAGAAGCATCTTATGCGAGAAGTCAAAGAATCACTTTTGCGGCATGGCATTTGTTCACCGAAAACGATACAATCAATTCCATAGGACAATTCATTTCAAGTTGTTTTTGATGTTGTGGAAACTCGACAGGTAAATCCTCGAATGTACCAGTACGCTTACACACATGTATCAATTCAGTTAAGAATAAAATTTTAAAACAGTAGAGAGTGTCGAACCGACAATCTCGTATGAATAATTTCACCTCTAATATTATTGGACCATATCCCTCAGGACAGTTTGCTTCAAGTTGATTTGATCAGATGTCAAACTATTTGAAAGAAGTAGAATTTCCAAAAAAAAAGAAAGAAGTAGAATTTCCCAGAACAATAAATTGATTTCTCGTAGAATAAAGATTTACAAGTGCTAGTATTGAATTCGACTTAATAAATTAAAAACCAGAGAACTTGGGACTTACTAATAAACTAAAATATCTAATGAGAAAATTATGGAATCGAGTCAAAGACTACAAAAATAATAAATAATTATGAGAAATTCTTCAAGGGTTAATGACGGAATTAGAATAACATTATCAATTTTTTTTTTGCCTCAAACTTACCCATCTTATTAGTCGAACATAATGCTTTATTTCTACTTTATTCTTGTTTTTTTTTTTTGACAAAACAGGAACTACGGTTACTAAAAACATATTGATTTCTTGAGCCATAAAGCTTTAAGTGTATGTTTTATGGAAAAGAAGAAACAATTAGTGTAATTAAGTGCCACTTTAATTGAAGATTAGCAAAGTCTAATTATGTTGCCAGTCATAATTCAAACAAAATCTTCCACAAAATCGTACCCGCTTTATGATACATTTGCTGGAAAATGCCACGTCTCTCAAACTTATATCACTCTTCTTTTATTAATCACTCAGTTAGTTAAAACAATAAAAATTAAGTTCGTACATTTACTTTATCGTGTGGAGAAAAATGGCTCACTTTCAAGCCAGCATCACCATGTGAATTACGTACTTCTAGTACTCTGTATGGTAATAGATTCGTTCATAATGTTATAATTGTTATTTATGAGAGAGATTTAAAAATTGTGAATTGTAGATATATTTATGATAAAATGACGTTTATAATGTTATAATTGTTATTTATGAGAGAGATTTTTGTGAATTATTAATATATTTATGATAAAATAATATAAAAAGCTCATAATTATTAGATTTATTTATAATATTACGATATTATGAGGAATATTTTATTAAATAGCGAATAAGAACACGAGAAAGCTTTTCTTGAATAGTATTGACCACGGCCCAAGCGGAAAACATTATAGTATGTGTAATGCGCTTCGTGGACCCATTGCTTGTCTAGCATGCGCTGTGCAACGTGGCTTTCTATATTGCATGCTTGTCTCTACCTCTCTAGGGTACGTTTGAGTTTCACCCTTCTAAGCTTTGACTTGTCTTCCTACCGCGACGCATAAACTACCTCACAAATTGACCTGTTTTAGACCATGTTAATGGAATCTCCTATGCGTCGCCCAACCTCAATAGAAGCTTGTTTGGTCCCCGGAAACTTACCTCGGTCAGCGTTGGAAACATTTCTATATAATTTGATTATGCATTAACTGAATATTAAGGTCTCTCATTCCCTTCCCCAGGTAGTTAAGTCTCAAGTCTCATCAGACTTACACATCACAAGAGCTCCGACCTTTACGTGTGGCAAATAAGGTGAAAGGCCACAACATAGTTTCTGGCCATTCTAGTCCATTAGCTGCACCGAGAAAACAGTCAAACTCGTAATATAGTTCTTTCTCATCTTCTACCTCGGAAACTGAAAGACAATAATTAGATGAACATAACAACTACTTAACGGGGGAAATTTTTAATCAAGTGTTAATCAGCTGCAACAGTCATAATAATATTTTATTTCATAAGCATGATTATTCCACCATCTCAAACAAAGAAGAATCAAGTCGGTTTCACACAGAGTACACTAGGATTCCAGAACCAAACCAGCACTTGCTACACATTTTAACTTGTATCTCTACCAGCTATGCCAGGGAAAAACTCTTCAATCGGTCCAGACTGATATCAGTCTCTCACGTATTAATTGGACTCACACGTGTAGGTCCATCAAAAGTGTACAGCAAAATTCCAGCTATGCTTTCTATGCATAATGGACAGAGAGACAGAAACTAGAACATGGATTAAAAATCAGTACAATAGTTGACCCAAACAAGCTTCCTTTTTAGAGAACAATGATGAATATGATGGCACGCAGCATTCAACTAGAAAATACTTTATGAACTTTTCATGAAAGATGAGATTAAAAACTCCAAAAGGGGCAAAGTAACCATACTCATACCCCCAAAACTTGGAGAAATGTTTTCACACAATTCACATCTTTGAGGAAATATACGAACAATTGACAGAGCCATAATCATTTGATCGCTTTCATGTCTGTTATGATAAATTGAAAAGGTTCAGTTCAAGCAGAACTAGCAACCATTCAGTAGTATGTCAATACAAAAACGTGCAGCCGCTTTAATGTCGTGGCATATCTCAACTATATCAAACCAAAGGCACAAAAGCATATTTGACATAATTTTCGATATTTACACTAGATAATCTGCAACTAAAAGATGATAAATGCTACCCCGTGTCTTGTAAACCCCGTAAACACGAATCCAAGGAGTGTTTTCAACAAGGAGCTATCAAGAATGCTGCATTATCCACGGAAGCCTACAATAAACAAGCAAAACAAGTTCACATGCCCCATGGACAAGGTATACAACTAATTCAAATTCGATACTTCAGTGAACAAAATTCGGATGAATAGAAGTCGGAAGGAAATACAACAATTATTTGGGAATTTAGGACAACCAACTGAAAACTTTGCCGTAAAACATGAAAAACAAAAGCTATCACAATCTATATATGCTTGACCACATGCAGCTTACCATGACAGAGAGTTTGATGAGGAACAATGTAACCCAGAGTTCTCAGAACATCGTGAAGCTTCAGCTAGAAGGGGAAGCAATAGCTAAAGAGATAGAATACAAAATCCAAAAACAATGAGATCACTCACATGGAGCCGAATCATTCCAAAGGCCAACTCTGTCCCTAAAACATCTGATATAACCAATTCATGACAACTTAGATTAAGAATACAGAATTGTGCAAATTTAACAACTGATAGTGTTTCCATTCAGACTTCATATTAACATCATTCTTGCAGAACATCCTCTGATTCAATCAACTCAACATAAGACAGCGCTAATACATAATGCCTCTTCCTGTGAGTCCAGTGAAGATGAAGCAAAGCAAATCTCTAGTGGGAAATGCTGTAATGTCTTTAAAAAAGGGCCGAGAGAGGTATCCGTTAACATTATATTCTGAATCTGAACATATCACAAGAATCAGCTCTGAGCATAAAGAGGTAGACAGGTGTAAGGCATGCCATAACCAGCAAAGCTTTTAATCTCCTCACAAGTTTAAACAAGATGGTATAGTATTTATGCTATTAAGTACAAAGGATACAGAAATGGTTTCAATTTCACCATTTGAAATCACACAGTAATGTAAATCAAGTCAAAGATTGAAAACTTTGTTTCCATTAAAATCACGAAAGCTTCATCTGATAATTGTCTGAAATCACTTAAAACCTGCATGTCATTGTGGTATTCTATTCTTCATCATGGCAAATCAGTAGCCAAGCATCTAGATAATCAACACCCCTACATAAGATGATTTATTTTGTATGTAATAGTTGATTTTTTCTATTATATAATTCAAGAAACTTAGTTCCATAACAAACCCTGCTACAAGCCAGCTTGGCAAGAGGTAAAAGTAGTCGCATCAATTAATCAAACAGGCCTCACATAGTGAGCTTGAAATAACTGAATTTGCTGTTTACAACTTATTAGTAGTCAAAGAGTCTTATAGTATATTCATCGCTAATTTTAAGATATATATACATCATAGTATCCAGATTGTCCTCGTATTTAGCCCTGGGAATAAACTTCAGTTAAAATTCACAACATAAAGGTTTACATATATCAATACAACTTCATTACCCAGCATAAATTAAGCTCGAGAGAAATCACTTAAGAAAACACACTCCCTATAAAACAATTACATCACATGTGACTGATCAAACTTGAGTGATTTCATACATTATTAACTCCCACCATGTGCGAACAACCTCAAACGTACTACAGCTCAAATTCCCTTAAAACAAGAACAGAAAGCACAATTACCCAATAACCTTCAAAATAACTGGCCTGTGTACTAAGACACGCTCACAACATGTTTCCCATGAATGCAGGAAAAAAATTCATGTATATTAAAAGACATCAGAGTACCGAATATTTTTCTAAAAATAATAGCAAACCATTTCATCAAGCCACGAGCACAGAAGTATAACCACTACTTCTAAAGAACAATTAGCACCTAAAGAACTATTGCGTAACCATCCAAGCAAATAAGTACATTGATCCAGTAAGTAAAGTATTTTACATGAACCAAAGTTTTCCTCAAAACATTAGATTTCATAGACGGGCAGCATGAATACAGCCTACCCAACAAGAGAAAATGAATGCTTAAGCCCTTTCACCACGAATTCGCCTTGCAAGCTGGATATCCTTTGGCATGATAGTGACCCTCTTGGCATGGATTGCACAAAGATTTGTATCTTCAAACAAACCAACAAGGTATGCCTCTGCAGCCTCCTGTAGTGCAAGTACAGCATGACTCTGGAACCTCAAGTCCGTCTGGCATAGAAGTCCATCAGAAATGAAACATGACATCAGCATTGAATTATATACAAATGGAAAATTACCCTAAATTGTAAAAATAACATTATACTGCAAAATGAAAATACCTTGAAGTCCTGAGCAATCTCACGGACTAAGCGCTGGAAGGGCAGTTTGCGGATCAGAAGTTCAGTACTCTTCTGATACTTTCGAATTTCACTGGTATACACAAAACGAAAAGGGTAAAATGACATTAAGCATTACATAGAGACCAAAAACTTATCAATTTAATATGCAAATTAAAGTAATTATATTAATGATCATACCGAAGAGCTACAGTTCCAGGTCGATAACGATGTGGCTTCTTGACTCCACCTGTTGTCGGTGCAGACTTCCTAGCAGCCTTTACAAATAAAGTACACCATAATTAGAAAATCACTATGTCTTAGACAAATTTATCGTTAAGTGCAATACAGACATCAAAAAGTAAGAAAATAGGCCACAGCCAATGGCCTTCAGCATCTATATGTATCCACAACAAGATTGACATCAACATACACATTCGCATTTACTTAATGCTTATAAGGGCAAATAGGTGCACGAAGCTCCCCGTATGTGCAGGGAAGTGTTGGGGCCACTTTGGGTCTATTTAACACAGCCTTAGCTTGCAAGTATAGATACAATAATATATATATAGATAAACATTAAATTAATATTTCCAATTAGTTCAGCAAAAAGAAACATTAATCTTGAAAACAAAAGTATAAAAATCAAGCCAACACGCAAAATATATTACATAAGAAGAATTGAAAAAGACAAATTAATTCGATGAATTATTTAAAAAAGAAAAAGGACAAACTAATGGAGAAGATGAAGGAAACCTTGGTGGCGAGTTGTTTCCTAGGGGCCTTTCCTCCGGTGGATTTGCGAGCGGTTTGCTTCGTACGCGCCATTATTGATCAGAAATAAGCTGAAAAAAACAAGAAAAAAAAAAGCTTTGAAATTTCAAAATAAAAATTGGATTGGGGAGAGATTGGATGAAGTCTAGGGCAAGGGTTTTGGGGTTTCGAAGTTTAGGCCGTAATGAATTGGGGAAGGTCGGGCTTTTATATTTGCGTCATAAAATATTCCAAAAAAAAGTTGCTTCAATTTGATTTTTTCAATTTTTTTTTTTTTTTTTTTTTTGTTGGTATCTCGTTTTTTCTTTATTTGAAAAAGTGCGAGCTTTAAATTTTTCTTTTCTCCATCTTAAGATTATAAATTTGCAAATTTGGAAGAAAGAAAAAAAATCAAGTGTCATATATTTTTAATTATTTTTCGTTTTTTAGTTTGTATTCTTTTTACAAAACGTGAGTATTCTAACATTTTTACATTTTATTTACTCTTCTGTGGTTGGTATAAAGAATAAGTATGTATGTGAATATGAATACTCAATTTTAATTGGAGAAATTGACTTTCGTTACAATTTTTTTTTTCTTGGTCATTGTTATTAAATTATTTGTCTCAAGATAATTAACTCTTTTTGATATTACCTTTTAGTAGTGGTTTTAGAATTTCGGTATGTATTTATCAATTAGTCGCGAAAATGAATAAAACATGATCTACTAGTCAACATGTTATTTGAGTCAAGGTAGATCAGCCCAATCTGTTAACTCATTTAACCCGGTTAATAAATTAATTGAGTTAGCCAAAACTGTTATTATCTAAACTGAGTTGGACTGAGTTGATATTCAAAAAAGGCAAATTCAGCTCAATCCATTAATTTTACACGAGTTAAATGAATTAATTGGACTGAGTTCAGTCTAACCCATTTTTTTAAAACAAAAAAATAAGCAATATATATCAATGAAATTTTAAAAACAACTCAAAATGTTACTAAACTAAAACATTTAAACTTACAAAAATTGAAAATTGATATGAGAAATAATACAAAAATCAAAACAAAAAGATCATGTTCAAACTAATTATTTTTAGTTGTAAAACAAATAAAACTATACAAATTAATGTTTTAAATTCTTTCTTTCTTCAACTACTATTGTTCTTCCTATAAGTGATCTTCGAGATCACTCATGATTCATGCACGATATGATGTCTATTGTGATAATGACTCTACAATCTGATTTTACAAACAAAAAAATAAAAATAAAAATTGCAGTCATAACTCTATGATCTGACTATATATATATATATATATATATATATAATTATGGTCATGACTCTACGATCTAACTTTACTATAAAAAAAAGTAGTCATGCACGATTTGACTTCACTTCAAAAAAAGAAAATAATTATTTTTCTTATAAAAAGAGCTAAATTAAATTGAACTAGTTTATCGAATTGAGTTGGGCTAGTTTAGTGAATCGAGCTGGACTGCGTTATTGAATCGAGCTAAACTAGGTTCTTATTTGGGCTGAGCTGAGTTGGGTGTATAATTTTTAAACTTGAATTCAGCTCAATCTGCAATATTATATGAATTATATCCCAACCCAGTATTTTAGTAATTGATTTGAGCTAAATTGAGTTATTATCAACTTGAATTGGATTACAACAGGACAAACTCAGCTCAATTAACATGTTGATCTACTAGTAAGACTTGTATTGCACTTCTTTGACCCTCCGTGTCACGTTTCTTTATTTTGGTATTTAACTATAATAACACTTGCTAATCATGTCACGTCCATATTCTATAAAAATTCAGAAAATGTTTTCGCTTTCGTGTCTAGGACTATCTATAATTGGTTCTCCTGTTTAGGAGTTGCATTTATAATGAGTGTGATATTTTAGTTTATTATCCTTTAGGAGACATCCGATAAAATTGGAACGTGAGAACATTAGCGTGGTCCTGCACAAGGATAACACACAAATTGATATTTAAGTTTATCCAATAAATTAAGGGTAATTTTGTTCAGACTAATTGCTAAACTGTCTGTAACCACCATTGATCTCTAGACATGTCACTCTATATTATGAGGTAAACATAGTTGTGGGTAGAACATTAATGTTGTGGTAAGATGATGCTCAAGGCTGTCACTTTGTCGCCATAGTCGCACCTTGTCCCTTTGTCATGTTTTGTATGGGTTGTTTTGTGTTGACTCGATTGTCTGATTAGTCAGAGTACTCAGTCTGGAAATCCATTAACAATGTATCCCCATGTCTGGGCCTCCTTGTGGTATTAGAGCCATAGAGTCTCGTTTGAGGTCACTTAGAGTAAACATGGTTGGAAGTAGACAATAAGGCATCCTCTTATCATGCTTTCTACATTTAGAAAGAAAAATAATATAAAAAATACAAAGAAGGAAGAATATGATCTTTCCAAACAACTTGATTTGTTAAATAAATAGACTATTCCTCATGTTCAACCTAATACTATTTATCAATATGGTGTATTTGAGAATTTGGGTCTTAAGCATGTCGTTAAGACTGTTGAACAATCAGTCCCTATGGAAGATGATGAGTTAACAATTAAATTATTATCTAATGATGATATATTGCGTCATGATTCTACGCATAATTATTTGCATATAGGACTTATTCAAATTGCTTTTAAGCCTCTTACATTAGGAGGATTAAATGAAAGTTTTATTGCAGTTCTTAAACATGCTAGGAACTTAGATTGGAAACAATCTTTGATGGGAATAACCCAGTCCAGTCTAGCTTATGGACCAGTTTATTTTAATATTCTACCCACAACTGTGTCTACCTCATAATATAGAGTGACATGTCTAGAGATCCATGGTGGTTACAAACAGTTTAGCAATTAGCCTGCCATATTAGGCGGCAATGAAGAAAGAAATAAAGTAAACAATAATGTAAAATTAAAGAGAGTATACCTGAAGAAATAAGTTTTCTTCGATTGATTAAAAATGTACAAATATTTACAAAATATGAAAGGAAAGTCGTAAGCTGCTTTCTCTAGAGCTCTGCCTCTTGAAGTCCTAAAGCCTTGAATTTATACAATTGGGCGGAACTCAAAACAAAATTAAAAACAACTCAGACCGGATTTGAAAAGTTTGAAATTCGGGGTCCCTATACATCACGTGTCTATGAGACAAAAACTTTATAAAAAGTCAATAGGAATTATCCTAAAAGCAGCAATAGTGACATTCCACCGATTATCGATAGCAGACAGCTTTAATAAAAAGAAAAATTTGTTTTTCCGCAAAGTTCGGCTTTTATTTTTTTATAATTGTCCAAAGGCATAATTAATGTCTTCAGACAGCTTTTGCTTTTTCTTTTTCTTTTGCTTTTTTGATTAATTCATCCTTCAAGCTGTCGAACAAATCTTCTGCCAGCACATCTTGAGAGGATAGGATATCCTCATTGGGATCTTGTGATTCACCTGCTAAGACTCCATAGGCATTGGAAGACCTCATCGAGGTGTCTTCTAATGTCGAGTCAGTATCAACTGCATTTTTAAAATGGCTGAGGAAATCTTCCTTGACTTCATCAAGATATAAGGTCATCACCTCTTCATGACTGCTAATTTGTTTCCTCATTTGGATTTTACGCAAGATGTGGGAAAAATGAGATTCATTTTCTTGAGTCTTCTTTTTATTTTCTTCCATCTGTTCTTGATAGATTGCTATCGTCTAAGAGATTTCATTAATTGTTGATTGACCATAAGGTTTCTTTGTCTCTGGATCAATTTTTAAGAGTTTTTGCCAAAATTTTGAAAGAAATTTTCTTTTTAAACAAAGCATTTTTTCTTTGTTTTTCTTCGCGATAGGGATCCATTTCCATATCCATGGGAGACCAAATTCCATAAAGAAGAATAAAGAGCTTGATCCTTCAATAAAAAGATTAGGATCATTTCCAATATGGGGACAAATTGTCAACCATTCAGTAAAAAGTCCTTTATAAGGATCAGGGATAATTTTGACCGGAGGTCCAAAACTTTTCCACCATTGGTGAATCCATAAAGGAAACCTGCGGTTTTGAAATATTTCGGGATTGAATTTAATAAACCAAGAATGTTTATGCTGAGAATTTTCATATAAGAAAACTTTGGAAAATGCTTCCACATAATCCTAATAATTGAAATAAGTATTTTTATCAAGAATAAATTGCCTTTCATTTAAGGTACTGATTCCCCATTCGTTTGGAGAAATAATTTTCTTAATATAGATTTTACTATAAGTATAAATCGGAAGAGTATTATTCTTCTTGAAATGTTCAATATCACATGAATTTGTGACTTGCAAAATTGATTCGAAATATACCCTGGACTTGTAATAAAGTACAGGAAACATATAATTAGTCAAATATCGTTCCATAAGGTACCAAGGATCATTGATCCACTGCTTATCAGTATTTTCAAGAGGTAAAATTACTTCATCATGATGGGACATTTCAAAGGAGTCATTAGACTCTTCATGTTCAACTGCATGAGCATAAGATGATTATTGAGCAGTATTACTGCTTTCTTCAATAACCTTTTTGATTTTTTCAAAATCAGGGTGTGATGGATCAATAGTGATCCGACCAAGATTGACCAATTTTTTCCCCGCAATGACCTTATTAGGATCAAAGCTACGTCCTCTGCCTCTTCCCCTATTAGGGTTAGAGGATCCTCCCCTAGTGGGGATCATCCTGCAAAAATTCACGAGTTAAGAAATCACGAAAAGAATTTTTATTTCCTTTGATATAATCAATTTTAAAATCGAAAGGAGCAAGATTAGCTTGCCATCTAGCAAACATTTGCTTAGAAACATCATGTTTAAAATTTTTATCAAACATATATTTTGCTGCTTGACAATCCGTTCCGATCAAAAATTTCTGACAATATAAATTATCTTGAAATTTTAAAACACATTTAACAATTGAAAGAATCGCTTTCGCAATAGTCGCATATTTTTGTTGGCTATTATTCCATTTTCCTGAATGAAACCGAACAAGATATTCTTGTTTTGTCTGAGGATGAATTTGTTTTAAAATTCCACCAAATCCTATATCTGATGCATCAGTTTCTACAATTTTCACCCAAGTGGGATTTGCAAGCATTAAACAAGACAAATTTTTTACCTTGGATTTTATCAACTTAACTTTCGTAGTATGAACATCTGTTCATGGTCCTGGGTTCTTTTTAAGTCTATCGTATAAGATAGCTGTATCTGTAGCAAGATTTTTATAGTATGGCAAAATATAATTTAAACTGCCAAGAAATCTTTGTAACTGAGTTTTATCAGTTATTTGATCAGAAAATTTAGAAGCAAATTCAATACTTCTATTAATAGGAATAATCTTTCATTTTTCAATATTATGACCAAGAAATCTAACTTTAGTTTGGAATAACATCATTTTTGGTTTTGAAATAACAAAACCATTCTGTATGACTATCTTCTTGAATATTTCAAGATGCTTGAAATGTTGTTGAATATCTTTAGAAAAAACTAAGATATCATCAATATAAACAATTATAAAATCACTATAAGGGATAAAAATGTCATTCATAATATTTTGAAATTCAGAAGGGGCATTTTTTAATCCAAATGGCATAACATTCCAATCATAATGTCCAATCGGGACAGCAAAAGCAGTTTTATATATGTCTTTTTCATTGATCTGTATCTGCCAATATCCAGATTTAAGATCAAATTTTAAAAATATTAATGCATTATGCAATCGATCCAAAAGATCTATCTTGTTAGGAATATAATTTCTAATCCATTTCAACACTTTATTAAGCGGTTTATAATTGATAACAAGTCTAGGATTACCTCTTTCTTGTTATGCATGTTTATTGACATAAAAAGCGGTACAACTCCATGGGGAGTATGACTTTCTGATAAGACGCTTATCTATAAGACTAGCTATTTATTTTTTACATAAATCAAGATATTCCTGATTTATCTGACAAAGCCTAGCCTTTGTAGGAATCATATTTTCATTAAAATCATTTTCATAAGGTAAAGAAACAATGTGCTTCTTTCTATCCCAAAAAGCATTAGGGTGATCATTACAAATATGTAAAGATAACTCATAAGTAAGATGTTTAATTTTATCCTGTAATTTAGGATTTTTTAACATATTATCAATATTATTGATATTCATCTCGTGTTTTAAGAAATTCAAATGTGATTCCTTAGCTTTCATTCGCTATCTAACCTAAAATTTTCTCTCTAGGTTCAGTAATAAAACGAAATATCACAGGTTCTTTATTATAAGTTCTTGTTATTCCAGATTATTTATACCTAGTATTGGCATAATCTCATTTATAAAAGGAGTTCCTAGAATTATAGGACACGTCATGTTTTCAATTAAAAGAAAACTAGTAGATATACAAACTTTTTCATAACATATGAATGCTTGAGGTAATTTATATTTAACTCTTAGTTTTTCTCCTGATGTAGAAGAAATGGAATAAGCAGTTTTCTCCACGTATTGAGTCGAAATTAATCCTTCCTGTATACAATTAAGATCAGCACCAGAGTTAATTAAAGCAATCATGTCTTTAATCATGTGATTTGGTTGAATAAATAAATTAATTCTAACCAACCATTTTTGTGTTGTGATTACCTTCAATATATTAAGAAGATTTAAATCTACCATAATATTTGGTAAAGTATTAGAAGAACTAGGTTCCTGGTGTACTAACATATCAACTTGTTCCTTAATTAATTGATTTTTTTGTCTAAGATCATTGATCTGACTTTGAAATTTATTAACTTCCTGTTTTAATTCATGATGAGTGATAGGAGTATTTTTTCCCTTTTTATCACTTAATTGACTAATAACATCTTTATTATTATACCCCTGTTTTGAACTGAAAACCTTATCAATGGGTTTTTCAATAGAATTTTCTTTGGAATAATGTTTCAAAATCTTTGATTTTAAAAAATCATCTTTAATATCTTCTAATAATTTCAAAACATCTAACCACTTATCAGCAATAATCATCTTGACTCTTAAATCATCAAATTGAGATAATATCTTATAATATTCATCATCAAGATCATTGACTTTACAAGCACATGGTGGAGATTTATCCTTAGAAGAAGCATTATTAATTTCATCAAAAGAAGATTCCTCTATTTCTGAGCTATCTGAACTAGAACTAGACAAATTATCTATATCAACAAATAATTTTGCCAATTGTTCTTTAAGGTGATCATCAAGATTCAAAGCATTGATCTTTTTTCGGAATTGCCGACACCTATTAGCATAATGACCTTTCTTACCATATCTATTACATGTAGGAATATGCTTAGCTTTAGGAGTATAACCCTTTTTCTGTTTTCTTTCTCTCCTCTTTTTAGAAGTATAATATTCCTTAGGCTTTTTAGGCCTTCTAGACTTATTAAGTCTACTAGTAGATGGAATTTCTATAGCAAATTGTTCACATAATTGACCTAAAGTCTGTCTATCAGTCAGACCTTGTTTCTTGATTTGATAATTTAATTTTATCTTATTGCAAAGATCTAATCATTATTTGACACATACACCTATTAACTCACCATAAGTGTACATATTGTAAACAATATTATTGTTTGTATATTTAATTAATATTTTCCTTATTTTTTATGCGAATGATGCAGGTAAGCCATCAACAAATTGTGCTTTCCATTGATTATCATTGGCTTCGGGTAGTTCAAAGACTATAGTGAGAAAGACATTTTTATACCATCTAAAAGATGTAAGAGTAAGACAACGTAAATTACGTAATAATGTCCTAGTTCTATCATAACTAGTAGTAAATTGACTACAAAAATGTTCAAGAATAGTAGCACACATTGTGTAAACAGCATTAGATACTACAACACCATTTTCCATTCTGGTGGCTTGAGCAATTTCTTGTCTCATTTCTATTGTAACACAATTATCAAACCAGCCTTTTAATTGACCAGAAAATCCAGATAATATAGCATCACATATTACTGGTTCTTGATTACCAACTTGTTTACAAATTTAAGCATACATGAGCATGCGTTCAACAACTCTTTTAATTTGTTTGTCAGTCATTCCATCAATATTCTATTCATAGACGGTACGATGATCAAAACTAGCATTTTTACTAAAATTAGTAATATCTTCCTCATATAAAATATCTTGAGGAGTAGTGCGTGGATAATAGTACCTATTATTCCTAGGTTTACTAGCAAATTTACTAGAATATCATTTTTCAATTTTATTTACTTCCTCTGAAATATTCATTATTAATTCAATATTTTGAGAAATTAGTTCATCTTTTGACTAAGAACTATCAGAATTAATCTGTGTAGATCTATCAGATGCTAGATCGGACAATAATTCAATATGTAAATGAACTAAATTTTTATTAATCGAGTTGTCAATTTTTGACTCAGGATCTAGCTTAAATCCTTCCATTTTAGGAGCAGGCTGAAAACCTGTTTTTATAATTTGAGCACGAGAAGATTCTCCTTCAATAGTTTTTTCCTTTAAATGAGAAATCTGTGGATAAGGAGTCTGCAATTCAGACTGTGCCTTAACTTTATCAAGAATTTGATCAATTTTTTTATTTAAAATTAAAAATTGTTCTCCTACAATTTGTAAAGTACAGTTAGTATAATTTTCTTGCTTAGCTAAAGCGTTAATTTGTTTTATCATAACTGTGGCATTACCATCTTCAAATAACTTAAGAAAAGCTTTCGATTCTATCTGCAAATCATCTTTTCCAATAATTAATGGTTTAGTAGAAGGGAAAACAGATTTTTCCTTTTGACCTTGGACATTAGTCCATTCTCTTTCAATTGTATTAATAACTAAAGAAACATAATGGTCTATAAACCAAGGAACAAATTTATAAATTTTTTGTTTTTCTCTCATAAAATCATAATACTGATTTTTAATACTTTGCCAGTGGCTAGTATCAAAATTTGAAGAAATCCACTCTCTAAAAGGTTGTCAGTGTGCATTCAAAAATTCATTATTAACATAAGTTTTTTCCCAACTGCCTGGGCTAAAAGTGAGTCTGGTTGTCGTCATATATGAAAACTCATTTCAGATTGGGTAACTGTAAGAATATAACCAATTTCCCAAAAACGTCTTAACAACAATCAAGTAGAAAGACAACACTACTCTTTATAACAATTCAATATAACACTTACAAGATAATTGTCCCACCGTGCGCTCTCTAGATTAGAGCTTCAATGGCTTCTGGACTTACAAGAAGAATACAAGAAAGAAAGACTAACTTAGGATTGTGTTTGGAATTGTGTTGTGGATAAAAATGATGAACTAATGCATGCCTATTTATAGAATTCAGCTAGCCCGCCATAGGAGACTTTCCTATCAAACATTTCAATCTTGGTTGGCTTTACCAACCATGTTCAAAGTATTAGCCACCCATATTTATCACATGGGTGGCTACAATTGACCACATGGGTGGCTAGCATCCAAGTCAACTTCTAGGAAGTTTCCTTTGGTCAAATTGGCTAACTTTAGCATTGCATCAACCCGACGTCATCTTAGGTAATTCCAAATTCCCGAACTTCTTTCTTGTAGCCATCGCGATCTCTTTTGACCTCATCGACGTTTAAGTCGGAATCATTAATTTATGCTACCATATAATTAACGATACTTATTATGAAGAGGTGGATATTGACATATATCAACAGTAACTTCCTCCCTAACAATTCTATGAGGAGTTTGATTTTTAGAAATCGTCATTCCATCAACTTTTTCAGGTTGTATAATTTCACCTTCATCTGACGGAGGTTTAGATTTGTCTATATCTTTATTAAGATCTTCTCGAGTATAAGAAGTAAAAGCCTTTAAAGATTGAGGAAGCTCTACAACAGGGGAAATATAAGAATAATTCGAAGAAAATGACCTAGTAATTGTAGGTTGTTGTTTGAATCTTAAAAATACATCACCTTCAGAAGTCTGAACAACTTCAGATAAATCAGATTGAGTTTTAAGTTGACTAGGAGTCACCTTTTCAAGTTTCCAATTTTTAGAAAAGTCTATTTCTTCCCATTTTATTATTCTACGAGTAGTAATCTGGGTTCTAGACACATTAGTCTCAATCAAAACTGTACTACGAGTTTCATCTTGTAATTTGCAGTTAGGGTTCAAAGTATGAAGAACCTTGTAATAAATTCTATAACATATACTCATAGTTTCTGAATGAGACATATAATTATAATTGGTTCTCCTATTCAGGAGTTGCATTTATAATGAGTGTGATATTTTAGTTTATTATCCTTTAGGAGACATCCGATAAAATTGGAAGAGAGAACATTAGCATAGTCCATGCACAAGGATGACACACACAAATTGATATTTAAGTTTATCCAATAAATTAAAGGTAATTTTGTTCAGACTCCTTGCACTTTGGATATATCATACACGTGGCTCACGCTCCAAACTTTTGGAAATATAAGATAAGACTCATTATATTAGACTAACTCCAACATCCTCCTTATTCTTTTCTCTATTTTAGAAAGTTTAGACTTGCCTCTTTATTTTTAGAGGCTCCCTATTTCAGTTTTACTCCATCAGCCTCTCTACTTTTAATTTCTCCTTATTTTAGGGACTCCCTATTTCAGCTTTACTCCAACAGCTTCTCTATTTTAGGGACTCTCTATTTCTTTTTACTCCAATATATCTCTATTTTAAATTAACCACACTATTTTAATTTTTTAATTTACGTTATTTATTTTTAATGATGATATATTATTTTAATTATTAATAATTAGTTTTCCTTTCCATTGTCCATATATTTATTTTTTTATTTTCATTAAAAAAACTTTTTAAAAACTTTATATTACATCAATCGTTCATTTATATCTTATATTTTTATTATCTTGTACATGGTAGATTTTTTGATTGAAGAAAAAACTTTATGTTCCATCAACTTTATGTACTATCACCATTTGTTATCATTTTCTTTTTATGCATTGTCTTGTCTGTGAAATTTTTTTTGGTTCAACTTTTGGTTAAACTTAACTTTTTGTACCATCATCATTTGTTGTCATTTTCTTTTTATGCATTGTCTTGTCCGTTGAAAATTTTTTTGGTTCAACTTTTGGTTAAACTTAACTTTTTGTGCCATCATCATTTGTTGTCATTTTCTTTTTATGCATTGTCTTGTCCGTTGAAAATTTTTTTGGTTCAACTTTTGGTTAAACTTAACTTTTTGTACCATCATCATTTGTTGTCATTTTCTTTTTATGCATTGTCTTGTCCGTGAAAAATTTTTTGGTTCAACTTTTGGTTAAACTTAACTTTATGTTCCATCAACTTTATGAAGATTTGTGAGATTCAAAGGGTATAAATTGTCATGCATAGAGCTCATAAAATAGCACAACAAATCCTCTAAAACTTGCTAGCCTTATTCCTTGTTTAGCAATATGGATTCCAATTAGGAATACATTAAATATTTTGATGATTCCGACTCTAATGAGGAGTTGGTATTAGTTCAACTAGTAGCCAATCAACATGGTAGACGACGTAGGAGACAAAATAGTACGAGTGGCGGTTCTATACCCGGTCATGCTTATATATGGAGAGATAGACTACAAGGTCATGAAAAACTCTACCATGATTATTTTGCCGAAAATCCTGTTTATCCTTCCAATATTTTTCGAAGGAGGTTTCGAATGAACCGTTCATTGTTTTTCCAAATTCAATCAGCCGTAGAAGCCCATGATCCATATTTTGTTCGAAAACAAAATTCTGCTGGACATTGGGGCTTGTCTTCTCTGCAAAAGGTCACAACTGCATTAAGGATGCTTGCATATGGAGCTGTTGCAGACTCAATGGATGAATATGTCAGAATAGGAGAAAGTACAGCCATTGAGACTTTGAGAAGATTCGTGAAGGCTGTGGTAGAAATATTTTCTAATGAGTACTTGAGATCACCAAACGAGAACGATATTGTTAGATTGCTTGAAGTGGGAAATCGAAGAGGCTTCCCTGGAATGTTGGGGAGTATTGATTGCATGCATTGGAAGTGGAGGAACTGCCCAACTGCATGGAAAGGTATGTATAGTGGCCATTTTCGTGAACCAACAATAATTTTAGAAGCTATTGCTTCATATGATCTTTGGATATGGCATGCATTTTTTGGTTTACCTGGTTCTCTTAATGATATAAATGTTTTGGAGCGGTTACCACTTTGTTCTGAATTGGCTGAAGGACGAGCTCCTAAGGTCAATTATTCAATCAATGGACATAATTATACAATGGGATATTATCTTGCGGATGGTATATATCCGCCTTGGTCAATATTTGTTAAAACTAAACCAGCTCCACAAGGCAACAAGAGAAAGAATTTTGCTGCAGCTCAGGAGTCAGCAAGGAAAGATGTGGAACGTGCCTTCGGAGTATTCCAAGCTTGATTTGCTATTGTTCGTGGACCTGCACGATTTTGGGATGTTGAAACACTTAAATATATCATGACAGCGTGCATTATAATGCATAACATGATTATAGAAGATGAGAGAGACGTTGGTGTTGCAGATTTCAACTATGATGGCGCTGGTGATAATTCAAATTCAACGGTCTCACGCGAACATACAACTGAACTTAGAGATTTCATTCAAACTCATTATTGTATCCGTGATCGTGAGGCTCACGCTCAACTACAAGCAGATCTTGTAGAACATTTGTGGAAATTACATGGAAGCGAATGAGATAATTTATAGTTCCATGTAAAAGATTAGAGTTCAATTACAAAAATTTGCATTCAACTACAAGTACTTTTGACAAATAATAAAGTTCTTCAATATTAACTACATGATAATACCGATGACAAAGCAACTACATGGCTAATACCGCGAAAAAGAAAACTACATGAAAAAAGAAACTACATGGATAAAATCCATTATACCCAACCATTTTTTCGCATGATTTCTTCTTGCTTATTTCTCCAATATTGA
This sequence comes from Ehretia macrophylla, assembly GCA_037974665.1. Lineage (NCBI taxonomy): Eukaryota > Viridiplantae > Streptophyta > Magnoliopsida > Boraginales > Ehretiaceae > Ehretia > Ehretia macrophylla. Next base: position 65,158,151 of record CM075765.1, read on the forward strand.
ACTTGGATTTCAGACATGTTAGAGAGATATTTGTTCATAATTCTCTCTTCATACTCCTGGTCTATTCTTTCCATCTTCTCTTCGTGCATTTTTTGTTTGCACTCGATAAATTGTTGCATAGTTTTTGCAATCATCACATCTGGATCATTTTCTACAGATTTGCTTTTTCGCTTATTCAATCTTTCTTTTTTTGCATCTCTACCTGGTAGTCTTTCGTTTGAGATGAAAGTATCATATGCACTGTTACTATCCTCTAAATTTATAGAATGAGGAGTTGATGGAGATGAGACACTTGGACTATCATCTTTAAATCTTTTTGATTTTTTTGATTTCTTCTTTTCGTCTTCTTGTAGCCATTTTTATTGATATCTTAACATATTCCAACAATGCTCAAATTGAAAAGATGACCCGTGACATGTTTGGTACAATATTTTGGCGTCTTGAATCTGCATCAAACAATTAAAAAGAAAAAATTAGTCAAATTTAATAAATAATATTCCTCAAAAGTTATTGTACAATTTTTTTTTGTACCTTATCTTGTTCAGTCTTGTCACTTTGTCTCCTAGATTCTATTTGAGCATAACATCCACAAAATTTGTTAGTTGCAAGATTAATAGTTGACCAACGATGCATGAGTGAATTTTCATTACGTTCAGAAGGAAAATTTTTGTGCGCATGAAAATACTCGTGTATTCTTCGCCAATATGTTTGATGTGTTTGGTTGTTGCTATGCACGGCATCTAAACTAATGTTTAGCCATGCTGAAATAAGTAGCATATCTTCTTCGATCGAAAAGTTACTTTTTCGTGATACGTTCTTTTTTCCGAGGTTTGATTGCGTTTGATCAAACGGAAAAGACGGAATCGGCTCGACTACAAAGTCGTCATCAAAAGTTGTATAGTACGGATTTTGTGAGTCCATCTATAAAAAAAAGAATTAAAATTAAAATAGTACAATTAATAATACAAAATGAAATATTAAGAAGCTATACTTTAGTAAACATAATTAAAAAATTAACATGTTAAAACTAAAATTATGAAATGATCATAATATTTATAAAATAATTATTAAATTAAAAATATAATTTATTAACTATAATCTAATATTAACAAAAAAAGCACAACTTTGACAAAAAAAAAAATACAAACCTACTCCACCTAAACATTTTAAACCTCAACTTGACAAAAAAAAAAAAAAAGCACAACGGATTTACTAAACATTTGGCCAAAAAAAAAAAAATTCGAAACCTTAAAAATCTTTGTTTTAAACCAAACGTATCACCAAACCCATTAACTTTTGCTTTTCCTTCTCTGCAGCGCCTTCTTCCTCTTCACACACACACACACACATACACGAACAAAAATTTGAAGCTCTGGCCCTCACACCCCACATACACACGAAAAACAGTAAGTTTACCTCTGGCTTTTGTGTTTTTTTTTTTCTGATTTGTCTTGTTTTTTGGCTTGATATTGATTTTTTTTTTTGCTGAAATTTTTGGGTTTCAAAATATAAAATATAAGATTCCAAAAGATTGGAGACTTTTCTTTGCTAATTCAACTTGATTTGTGTTTTATTTATAGAAGAGCTCTCCAACGTTCAATTTTTTTACCGTTGGAGAGCTTTAATTTTTTTTTTTTTAAAGTCAGCTTTTTGGTAGTAGAGAGCCAGCTTTTGGCTCTCTACTACCAGCGAGTCTAGCAATTAAATGTGCAGCTCCACATTTTAGGGAGCCTCTTATACAGAGGCTGTTGGAGAAGATAATATCATTTTGCCTCTCTATAATGGCTAAGGCTGTTGGAGAAGGTCTTAGTTAAATATCGATGAAATTCTAATTCGACCCTCATAGTTCACACCAATTCTCAACTCTACCCTCACACTGGCAGACTTCTCTATTCTTTCCTAATTTTCTTCCTCTTCCTATTTCTTTTTCTTGTCCCTTTCTTTTTTTTAGTCTTTCACTGTTGCCACACTCTCATCCTCTCCATTCAGCTGCAATCACCTCAACACACACAAACACACAGTCATACACGCTCATACACAATACCTAAATCACTGTCATCTCCACTGTATAAGTCGCTTGCTATAGATCCATACCGAATATGTATTGAACGACTTGAGTTAACCCCTCTTCTAAATGTGTTATGCTCCATCGAGAATGACATATTAGATCCAGTCATAGGAGGCTTGTACATTTTGATATAAAGTCAATAATAGTTCCTTGGATGCTATGTTTCGCTAATATAAGAGTCTATATATATGCATAATTTAAATTTCTGTCAGCAGCAACAAAAAAATATGCATTTGACAAATTAAGCACAAGTTGTAAAATTCCGAAGTTAATCTTAGGATATCTTTTGGATCAACAGTGCAAAAGAAATTTTAATAAGATTTGTATTATGATAAATCAACTATCTTGTAGACTATTATTAGAAATGAAGCACGAGCTGAAACTCTCACCAGAAACTTTTCAAATCATACTCAAATATGTAATCCTCTACAATTAGAGAATATTCTTTTATATATATTGCAGTTGCAATATTGTTTATCCAAACATTCTTTGGGTTGCTGCACGAATATGCATGATCACTGAACAAACTTTTAACACCATTTTCTTTGACAAAATATTTAAAGAAAGTAATACATTATGGTTTTGCTAAAGACTTGGATGCCGATCTATCATCAAACAACCATTATAATGTATATCGTATACAGAGAGAACCCACTAGACTAAAATAGAGAAAAAAGATGAAAGGGAGAGATCACTAGATTATTTAATCTGGACATGTCTCTTGAAATCTCATTTTGCTTTTATTTTTTTGTGCTAGTTAACAATTTTTAAAAGCCCTTTCTTTAACGGAATATAACAGAACTTAACAAAAGGGATATAAGCATCATGAATTCTACCTCTGACTTAACAAAAATCAATGTGATGTGAAATAAAATATAAAATTATACAATAAATTAATCTAACATGATAATAATAAGTCTGGAAAGTTATAAATTTTATAATATAACTGAAACCAATCCTCAAAAGAGGCTAAACCATTTTATCTTGCAATAATTTGGGGAGAGACCATTTTCTAACAAACACTCGAGTTTTGATTCTATCCACAGATTTGACAGATAATATTTTATTTCCTTACACCGCTAATAGACTTCGTCCACCACATTTTGTGCCCGTATTTCCATTGGTCCACATCACTTTTGTTGTTTTTTCAAGAAAAAAGTATTAACTTCACTAGTAATTTAAACACGATTTATCACCAATAAGAGTCTAGAATCTACCTAGAGAAAACTCACCCGCTGTGAATACGTTTTGACCTAAAAATGCAATGCCTATGAAATTAGAAAATTTCTTGGAATATAAATGTTAAATGGCCATGAAATTAACATAAAATGCGGTAAAAATATCAACGCAATGAAATCGAAAATTAACTAGAAAAAACGCACATTTCATTTGTTTCATAAACTTGCAGAATTACAAGACGCAAGCACCACCACCACCACTATTTCACTTTCCCATGTATTTACACACACAGCTAAACACTAATTACACTATGCCTATATCACACTACAACCACTAATCATCTGCTTTTAAGCCGTTGCCGTAGCCTTCCTCGCCTTCTTAGCAGCTGGAGACTTGATAGACTTAGGCTGCTTCGGCTTCGAAGCCGGAGCCGATCTCTTCTTAGTCGTCTTCGCAGCCACCTTCTTCACCGTCTCCGTCTTCTTCTTCACCGCCTTCGGCTTCTTCGCTTCCGCCGCGGCTGATTTCACCGGCTTCTTAGGCTTTTTCTCAACACTGGCTTTCTTTGCCGGCTTCTTCACGGCAGTAGCCTTCTTTCCAGCCTCAGATAACTTGTACGAGGCTTTGACCTTAATCAGCTTGCCTCTAGCCGCTGAGTTCTTCAATTGAAGCCCTAGAATTTTGCGGAAATTTGCTGGCAAAACTGCCTTGTGCTTCTCCTCCATGTACTTTGCAATCGCGTATGGACTCGAACCGCTTTTGTCGTTCAGAGCCAACAACGCCTCCTTAATCATCTGCAAAATCATAATTAATTATAATTTAATTCAAATAAATTAATTTTGATAATTTTGAGATAAATACGTATATGTATGTATATTCACACACACACACACACACATATATATATATATGAGAATACCTCAAAGTAAGGAGGATGAGAGGCGGCTTTAGGTTTGGGAGCTTTAGGCTTCTTCTCTTTAGGAGCTTTGGCTTTCTTCTCCTTAGCAGGCTTTTTCTCCGCCGCCTGCTTCTCTGGCTGCTCCGCCGCAGTAGCCTCCGTCGCCTGCTGCTCCACGGTGGTGTTCTCGACTTCTTCGGTGGCCGACATCGCAAATTTCACTAAAACAACTACAAAAACCCTTTACCTATTAAGCGTATGATATCAAACTCAGTAAGCACTCAATATAACTCCACTGTGTGATCTCTTTGAACGTAGCTTTGTGTATTTATAGCAAAGAGCGTTCGGGGTGATGCAGGTAGCTGAATTCTGATTGGTTGATTTAAAGTGTCGTGGATTGATATATAGTGGAATAATTGGTCTGGGCAGTACACGTGGTGTGTTGTTATGCGTTGATTAAGGTGTGAATTGGATTCAGAATGGACATTCTTATCTTCTAACCGAAAACTGGGGGCTGTGTTATTGGATGAAGCTGTGCGTATGAAGGGGGTGTGTTTTCTTGATGGGTTGGTGGGTAATTATCTATTGACTTATTTAGGATCTAGATTTGAAATTTTTATGAGATTAAAGATAAGAAAACGGTGAAGATAATGTGGGTGGAATGGAGGAAAATGGTTGGCATTTGAGTGGGTTTTGAAGGCATCAAATAAAAACAAATTGTGTTGTTTTAGTGACTTGTTCTTCTCTTTTCTTTTCTTTTCCCTTTTTCTCTAATTTATTGTTAATTTTCATTAATCTTTTACATATATTATATATACGTAATATAATCTTATTTTTCCATTTTGCTTTAAGGTCCCATCAGAAAAAATACAAATCCTATATTAATGAATTTGATGAATATTAGATGTTTAAAAACAAGCACTGATCTCGCTCATCTTAAGAGAATTTCTTAGTCTAATTTACTTTATCGTAATAATAGTCCTGTCGGAAGAGTTTATTACACTAAAATATCGAGACGCAGGCTCTCCAAAAAGAAAATTCAACAAATGTCAGATACAAAGTTCCGGACCTTAATTTACAATTTTTTCTTTCTTTATTTTTGTCTCGAAATTAACACTATATTTAGTTTTATATCACGTGTGTTTCTAGATTACTTTTACACATGGTCTTTGACAAGTTGGAACTGATCAACATGAAAATAAGTCAATTTTTTGTTCAAAGTGTAATATGTACTATTTAAAATGAAACCCAAGCATTGTGTGCTTTTGGATGAGATTATCCTTTTCAGTTTTCTTGAAAGGAACAGTAAATATCAACGAAAATAATATAGTTAGAGGTTATATTCAATAATGAACATTCCTCAAAGTTCTCACTCTTTTTTTTTGGGTCAATCCTCAAAGTTCTCACTCTGCAAGTTCTATTTCTAGCACAGAGATATGTAGTTCACCGATATGAGAGTATGCATTATTATTAAGAAAAACAAATTTTACTTGAGCATGTAATGGTGGAGTTAAGTATCGAGAGTTAAAGGGTGTACTATGCGACAGAGTCAGTAATCGGAGTTAGTGACACTTATTAACACAAATTTGTTTTATATAAATTTATATAAAAAAACTTATTGTCAATACCTGCAATCATGATTTTAATGATAAATGATTACAATATTGAAAAATAGAAAATTCATTGGTATTTGAATCTAAATTATTTAATTAAAGACACAAAATAATCAATTAGAATAAAAATAATCTAAAAATTATTCAAAAAATAAAAATAAAAATAAATGTACAATTAAACTAGAAAAATTAACTTAAATGTTAAAAATATTACAAAAATAAATGAATTGAAATTTATACACAATGATAAACACAAGTCTCGAAAATATAAAAAATAAATTGAAAACCTATTTAAGAATAAGAGAATAGAAGTGAAAAATAAAGAGAGAAAAACATGAGGATATAGAGGAAATATATATATTTTTTTTTATAAAAAAAGGCTATAAAAAAAAGTATTTTTTTTGTTTAAATTATGAAGCCTACTTGGCTCCGCCAGTGTGAGTATGATTGTTCTATTAGTTCACAACGAATACATGTTCATCACATAAAATACTTTTGAAAAAAATACCCATTTTGTATGAATATATATAATTTTTTTCCCAATATCAAATCATTCATATACCTATATTCACATATACATACCATTATTGCCACAAAATCTCCCTTCCTTTGCTCATTACTAATTACACACTTTACATTAAGCAATTAGAATTTATATCCTCTATACATTTAAAATTAAATGACTGTAATGACGAATATTATACACTACTAATAAAAGCCCAGTAACATATAGTAGTTCACAATATTTAGCTCAATAAATAAATATAGTCACCTTGATCATCTTTACAATCATTAAACTTTTTTAGTCACTTTCGATTGAACATGTTTCAACTCTCTATAAAGTCTAACCAATTTTTTTTTTTTTTGTCGGGAAGTCTAACTATATTTTAAAACTCGAAATTGGAGTCTGTCCAATATATAATCGAATTGTGTTAATAAATAATAATAAAAAAAAACGATTGAGTCAAAATAGTTAAGAATTAGTTAACTGTTGTTATTCAAGTATCTAATTCGAATATTGACAATAAAAAAGTATCTAATTCAAATAACTGACTAGTAATTTCCATAGCGTTATACCTATACACTATGAATATTCATTATTCAATTATACAATGTCTATTATATATTGTGCCTTCTTAGCAATTTATTGTTACTCAAGTTAAAAAAAAAAAATTGTAAATAAAAAATTACTCGTCAAGTTCATATAGAGTTTTGACGATCAAACTTTCCTGCAAGCTGTGTCAACTCAGCTTAACTTGACCATGCAAATCGAATTTTCAAACTATGCAGTCTTTCTTGAAAAACAAAAAATGAAAACTATTTTTTTATGTTTTCTTTTTCTTAATTTGTTTTTCCTGTCAACTTCTTTTCTTCGTTTCTGAATATTCTGAAAAAAAACAGATATCAAACGTTGTGGAGGCACGATGTAAGGGTAAATTGTGCAAATAGTTTACACTATTTACACATTTTTTTAAGTTGGTCATTAATATTTTTAAAAAATTATACTAATTCCTAATATTTAAAAAAGTGATTCAAAATAGTCCTTATTATTTCAAACTAGTCAATTTAGTCCTTATTATTTTTCAAAAAAATTAAATTAGTCCCTATACATGGATTATATGTAGGGACTAAATTGTGTTTTTTTTTAGAAAATAATAGAGACTAAATTGAATTTTTTGAAAAATAATAAAGATTAATTTGGTTAGTATTAAACAATAAGGACTATTTTGAATCACTTTTACAAATATTAGGGACTTTTATAAAATTTTAAAATATTAAGAATGACATTGAAAAAATATATAAACAATAGAGATTAAATGTGAAATTTCTCCCACGATGTAATCTACAAAGCTAAACGTCAAAATCTCTGACATCTACACCCAAGTGTTGTGAAAAATGATCAAGTAATAATTTTTTATAATAAAAAATATTAAATTTGAATAACAATTTTAGTCTCTATCATATAAAAAAAAAAAAAAAAAAATCTCGACATCTAAAACCACATAGTATATATTAAAGAGTTGAATGGTATGATTAGGAACACAGACTTGTTGTATTGAGAAATTCTGAATTTGAAAGAGAATTTCCGAACATAAATATTAGAAAAACAAAGACCGAATTTCCGAGCAAAAATATTAGAAAAACAAAGACGACAAAACGACACCGTAGCTTGTTCTCCCCCAAAATAAAGACGCGCCTTTCCCCGAAAGCCCCGGGAAATCAAAAATAGCGACAAATAGACGTTTCAGATCAGACAAATAGATTGCGAGGCCTTCGCGTCAAAAATCTCTCTCTCTTCATCCATCAAGTAAGCTTTCTACTGCTATTTTCTATTGTTTTTCTTTTATGCTTTTAGTGGTGATTGTGTATAATTACTAGTGATTGTTGTATATATCATCGCTTCTCTTGAAAAAGAGCACTAAAACATAGGTCTTGTTGGTTTAGTTTTGCAGCATGCTGTAGCAACCAGTAGACATTCTTGATAAGGTGAAGTATTGAGCAAGAGAGCATACGACGGGCTATTCTGTGAGACAATTCCGACGCTCAAGTTAGCATAAGAGGTAAATAAATTTGCCCAGCCCTTTAAATATTAATGTGCAAGTTAAAGTATTTAGCCTTGTAATGTCTTACCATCTCTGTTCATCGATCCCCCAACCACCATTTGTGCTTGCCAAAGTGTCTTATCACTGCACGTAATTAATGCAATGAGATGGCTTGCGTGCTTAGGTATCCATTAATGCCGGCTTGACTGGCGTGACTCTTGTCAATTTTCTCCTTTACCAAGTTCATGGGTTGCTCTGACCGAGGTCATCCTTCGATCCAGCGGTCTTGAGCTAGCTCTCTTTTTCTCGGGAGCTCGGGTCGGACATTACCCATATCAATTATTAACTGAGTTGTCAAATGTTAATATATTAATTTTGTAGGTCGGGAGTTATATTCTCTTATACGATATACAAGAGGTATGCCAATTGACTAGCTCTTTATCAATAAAATTTTGCTTGCTACCAAAACTAATGATAATAAAAAAAAAAAAAATGATATCCACTCAACAAATTTAAGTTCTGCCTTTGTAGTCAGAACTGGTTAGGAATAATAGTTTGAAGTGCTACGCGTAGTATAATGCAATTTCAATGGCACTGCTAGTTGGATTTTACGAGCCTCTGGTGTAGATAGATGTTGCTGATGGGAGACAGGGATGGAGTTCTCGGGGATTCTTTGTGATGTCATTATCATCCTGGTCCTCGTTCTGCTTTTGAAAACGTGTTAAATTGTAAATGCATGAAATTAGTCTTTCGGTATCATATATATATATAGAGCTTAAAGTAGTTTCTGATTCACAAAAAAGGTGAGTTCATGTAAACAAAACGGCAGCTCTGCAACAACATTGATTAGAACTCGGAAAATGCTTAAAGTTGTTTAGTGAATTTTCTGATGTCAAACGTATACTTTAATCTCAATGGATGAAATGAGCAAAGATTGTCTTTCATTGGTAACTTTGTGCCTAAATATTTTGTACCTCTGATGATTTTATTGTCTATATTACTCTTTTCATTAGTTATGAACTATTATTAAAAGTGCTTTTCACTTCTGCAGCCATGAATCTTTGATGATGGACTTCTAGCTTCTCTCCTTTCCGTCATGATGGTACGTACAACACAGCCCTTCCTTAGACTGATGCAGCTATATGCACTGTAATCTTTCAAGAGAGAGTGAACCCTCTAATTTAAACATGTGACAATATATTTACAGAAAATGTGGATGTCCTGACCTCCTCCATCAAATAAAAGAAAAAAGGGAAAAAAAGCCCTCAAGAAGTTCTTTTACTGTGGTCATGGTGTGAGTTTACAGTCGATGCATAAATAGATATAAATCTTGTTCCTTTTAATAGTGTTATAATGTGCTTTAAATTAACTGGTTGGCCATCTTTCTATTGCTGCATATGGAGACTTTCTTTACGCTGCTAGACTTTCATATTAAATTCTTGTCTTAGTACTTGTTCCCCTCTCCTGTTAATAAAGTAATAAATTGCTCTCTGCCTAATGGTTTGTGCTTCAATGGAAGGACCAGAATCAGTTGACAATAAGAACCTATATGGCTATCATGGCCGAGAGGGATGCTGCCATCCGAGAACGGAATATGGCTTTGGTGGAGAGCAAGAGGGCCTTTGCTGAGCGAGACATGGCGATGCTACAGCGAGATGCAGCAATAGCAGAATGCAACTGTGCCATTCAAGAACGAGATGAAGCCATTGCTGCTCTATCATTGCAGGAGAGATCACTGAATGAAAACATCATGACTGTTGATACAGCAAGTCGAGGAAAGCACAATAACATCCAGCAGCAAATGCATCAGATCATAGGCGCGGCTGCATATAGTCCGAGAGGAAATCTCACAAGTGAAACTGACACCTTCAATTTCACGGAAATTGCTTCTGAAACTGCCAAGCCCAGGAAGGCGAGGCCGCTGAAGGAAAGCAAGCTAACCAAATCTGCCAAGTTCCCAAGGGCGGGGAAAACAGGGGCTGAAGGGTCAAGGAAACCAGTATTTCCTGCTTCATCAAGTGGTTTGGGTAATGGTCATGATGCAAGCTATGTTGAAGAAGACATACAGCCTGACACGTGGAAGGATAATTTAAGGGTAAATGAAATCAAATTTGATGAGTCCGTGATGCCAGCGCCAGTATGCACCTGTACTGGATTACCCCAGCCATGCTACAGGTGGGGGAACGGTGGGTGGCAATCCGCCTGCTGCACAACTACCATCTCAATGTATCCTTTACCTCAGGTGTCAAATAAACGCTATACTCGAGTTGGTGGCAGGAAGATGAGCGGAAGTGCTTTTGGTAAGTTGCTTAATCGACTTGCTTCTGAGGGTTTTGACTTGTCCACTCCACTTGATCTGAAGGAGCATTGGGCTAAACATGGGACGAACCGCTACACCATTGTAAAGTAGCTCATTAGCATACTTCTGAACTCCGAATTGTAGGTAATGATGTATTCTCGTTTTGGATATTGGAAGAATCTGTACTTAGTTTGTAGGAGACACCGAACTAATTAGCGATATATTTGCACATAATGGCGAAAAATGATACTAATGCTCTATTTCAGCTTTTAGAACGTTGACACAACTGCTTAGTTGAATTCTGTTTCTTCTTCTTCTTTTTTTTCTTTTTTTTTTTTTGTCTTTTTCGTTGTTGCTAAATCGACATCTTCAAGAAAATGTAGGGTGGAGAAAATTGTATATCCGGAACTGAATTTTGAGGTGACACAAGAATCTTTGATGCTCATCTTTTATGTGACTCTCTAATTTTGACTCAACTTCTTAAACCTCTCACTAAACCCTACGTTGGAACCCTATTTTTTAGTTGAAAATCATTAGATTATAAACTCCATTTGTGATGTGATGCCAGAGCCTATGTGATCAATGATTCCTAAAATTTACTTTGTTTATGTGATACTCATAGGACTAAATAAAGCTTGTTATTAAGAAACTGGTAAATATTTGGTGTTCAAATGTTATTGAGATTTTGTCCGGTTTAAAAAGTAATCATGCAAATGGATTTAAAGCCTTAACCAATTTCGAGTGCTAGAGTGATTTTCTTAAAAGTAGGGGTAAAAAACTCCACAACAATATAAAAAGTCTTTTTATCAAAAGGAAAAGATAGTTGTAGTATGAGGTGGTCGGGTAACTACTTGTGGTGATTAAAGTTACAAGTTTGAACTTTTATTTTCTCATCACAAATATTGTTCGACTCTAGATTAATCTGAAACATGTGTTAGAAACCAATGTTATTGTGGTTTATAAATGTGTCTAATTTTATGGTTGCAACAATGCACATGAATGTGAATCAATGGTATTATTTTGCTCTGTGTGTTCCCACTCAAAAAACAGATGTAAATAGATGATGACAAATAGGTGTCTAAAGTAAACAAAACGGAGACCGATTGCATCAATAAACCCCACCACGATTTATGTCTTGGCTCGATTTGAAGCTAGAAAAAGACATAAAATGAACATGAGAATTTATAAACCTTGAAAGTTTCTAAACTTCCTTCATTAAAAAAAAAAATGACCATACCATGCTGATCACCGACACATTTTAAGATGAATATATATGTATATTTTGTGTGTTTTTATCTCGAAACAGTTGTAGTTAACATCAAGGTCCTGCAAACTCCGAATCTGAGTCTGAAGGAACACGTTACACGGGCTTCCAAATATCTAACTGAAATTATATTAAAATGGAGTTTAAAAGAAAATCATCAATCTGCCGACATTACTCATCACACAATTAGTTAAGTTAATCTTGTGCCAATCAGTACAAGAAACTCAAGCTATTATAATATTCAAAAAAGAGCCAATTCCTTGTATTCTTATAAGAAATTATTTACACGACATGAACCTGAACCTGTAACTTTCAATTGACAGACAATTAACTTTACCATACTCCCCTTCTAATTCTACTGCTCAAATGTAATCATTTTAGATCGAAAACTCACCCTCATCCTCACAAAAGGTGATTCTTAAGTACAAGAGATTCTCCCATTTATCAGACTAGTCGTTTGAATTAGACTCTACAATTGTTACATTCTTGGACTAAAGTTGTTACATCAACTTAACTAATTCCTCTAACGAATCACATAGGTCAGTGTCAGTTAAGTTAGATCCGATCCAATTTGATCACAATAAAAATCACAATAAGATAAAACTCCAAGCTACACGAGTAGAAAAATGCAGGCAATGAAAGCTAACGAAGAATGAGCCAAAAGAATTTCAGATAAATAAATCACTCCAAAATTACTCAATATTATAGCAGAAAACCAACTTGTAATTCAAACTATATTAGCCTTGCTAACCATTTTCATATAAATACTCAAATACTACAATTGAGTTCAATTCAAGAACATAACATCCAAATTAAAACAAAATGGAAGTATTTGACACGATCAATCGCGTATAACGTGAGTTTCGTGCATGGGATTACACTTCAAGGCTGTTGCTGGGCATCCATGTAGCCAGCATCAACAAGAACCTTCTCTCTTTTCGCCAACTCAATATCCTCATCAACCATCATCTTCACCAACTGCTCAAACCCAACTTTAGGCTTCCAACCCAAAACCTTCTTGGCTTTACTCGCATCTCCTTTCAAGTTATCCACTTCAGCTGGCCTAAAATACCTCTTATCAATCACCACATGATCCTTCCAATTCAACCCAACATACCCAAACGACACCTCAAGAAACTCCTCCACCGAGTGAGACTCCTCGGTCGCGACTACGTAATCGTCCGGCTTCTCCTGCTGCAGCATCAACCACATTGCCTCCACGTAGTCTCCGGCGAATCCCCAATCCCTTGATGCCTGCAAATTACCCAAGAACAGCTTGCTCTGCAGGCCGATCTTGATTCGGCCCACGGCCCGGGTTATCTTCCTAGTCACGAAATTCTCTCCTCTTCTAGGGGATTCATGGTTAAACAATATCCCATTACAGGCGAAGATTCCATAGGCCTCGCGGTAATTCACGGTATACCAATGCGCAGCGCATTTGGACACTGCGTAAGGAGATCTGGGATGAAACGGCGACGTTTCAGATTGTGGCGGCGGTGTGGATCCGAACATTTCAGATGACCCGGCTTGGTAATACTTGACATGGGTCCGACCCGTATCGGAGATGTGTGAACGCAAGGCTTCAAGTAACCGGAGAGCGCCGGTGGCAACGACGTCAGCGGTGTAATCGGGTATCTCAAAGGAGACTGCCACGTGGGATTGGGCGGCGAGGTTGTAGATTTCGTCAGGGTGGATGGTGTCAAGCCAACGGCGGAGAGAGGAGGCGTCGGTGAGGTCGGCGTAGTGGAGCTTCATGCGGGCTTTGTGGGCATTGTGTGGGTCGATGTAGATGTGGTTAATGCGTTGAGTGTTGAAGTTCGAGGATCGGCGGATGAGGCCGTGGACTTCGTAGCCTTTGTTGAGGAGGAATTCGGTTAAGTAGGAGCCGTCTTGGCCGGGGATGCCGGTGATCAAGGCGATTTTGTGGGTGGGTGTTGGGGTTTGGGTTTCGCCGCCGTTAGCGGTGGTGGTGGATCCGGATCCGGTGTCGGAGGCCATTATGAGGGGTCGGTGATGAGAGAAAATGGAAAATATAGTTGAAGGGGACAGCTTTTTTGTTGTGTGTTTGCTCGACTGATGAGCGCTTTTCTTTTGGGGTTTTATTTTGCTGCCAATGGAGGGCTTCACACTCTTTTAATAAATTAATTGAGTCTAGCATGTTGTTGGAGTGGACCATGACTAGAAAATTACTCCGCGTCAGATGAGCGCTTTAAAATGTAAACTACACTATTAGATAACTAGTGGAGTATGAATACAATGGTGCAAGTGTGGATTCTCTTATGAAATTTTACTATTACGAACGACATTTAATAGTTGTGGCCTATCTATAATATTTTATGATAATTATAATAATAATTCACAATGATTAAATTTGTTTTTAGTGCAATACATGTGAATCAAGTTTAGTTAAGAAGTTTCTAATAAAAATGTCTTGTTTTATTGTTGCATAAACGTGCTCACTATAATTTTTTACCATCAACCGAAAATGTTGAAATTATGATTTAGCTCAGTGTATATTAAAAATAAATAAATAAATTAGTTCACTTTCAATCAATGACAGATTTACATAGGGGACTGTGGGAGTTGCATCTCCCACTTATTCTTTTTTTTTTTTAATATAAGAGTATATTTAAATTGAAAATATAAAAATTAATTATTATAACCTTCACTGAAAAGATTTTTAGATCAGCCTTTGCCTCCAATTACGTGTCACTTATTATTTGATTTTTTGGAGCCTATTATAATAATTAAAAGATTAAATGATAATCTAGTTGGTGCAAATATGATGTATCCATGAATTGTCTTTTTCTTTCATAAAATGAAGAGTTTGTTAACAATGGACTTGTGAAATAAGCCCCACAAATGGCAATTTTCTTGTTTTAAAAAAAAAAAAAATGGGTAGGGAGTTTTATTTGAGTTTAGTTGTAGCATAATATTGTGTAGAAATTAATAGACGTGCATCTCATTTTGGTGGAGCATGATCATTTTTACCCTAGTTGAACTATGATATTTTTTTTTTGATAAAGTGAAAAACTAATTGGCGAAGCTCAACTATCGAATTATTCGATCGAATTCGACTATTTAAACCCGTGGATGTAGCAGTGCACCCCATACATGTACCAAATCAATTAAGGACAGATTTCATAATAGTAGAGATTGTCGAATTCATAACTTCATATGAACAGTTTCATACCCTTTAAAGGAAACAATAATATTTGTTTAAACTTGTAGTAATAAAGTTCAATTATTTACCTATAAAGAAAAAAGAAATCAACAGTGACATAAACGCACTTCGTGTGAGATTGTTATTACTTATTACATGTTTTTAGCGTTAAAATAAGAAATGCAAAAGTTATTTTTTACTTCATTCTCCAAATGTAATATCATGGAGACATGCTAGTAATTTATAGGATTAGAGAAAGATAAGGCCGATGGCTCTCATTTTCATATTCACGTATGGGTTAAGGCCCACCAATTCAAGGCCAGTCAATGTATATCTGGGCTCAATTCATGTTACAAGGCCAGTCAATGTATATCTGGGCTCAATTCATGTTACAAGGCCACGATCTATATAGCCCATGAGTTGTGCCATATAATTTTCGAATCACCCAAAGGCTCACGCATATAGTCAGGCCCTCGTCTTTAGACCATAAGGTTGTACATCGAGTGTCTTTATTTGATACTATACCGACATCAAGAACTTATGTCATTTGTTCGCTAATTTATTTTGCAAGTCGCTAGTACTTGTTCCGTAATTGTAGATTCTAACCTCTCCAATTATGTTGAAATCAAATCCTAAAACTCTTAAAATGGATTGATTCTAACAAATTAATCTACTAAATCTATGTTTAATTTAGGGAGAAATGTAGCAATGGTCCCCATTGTTTACTCAAAAGTCATTTTAGTCCTTATTTTTTCAAAATACTCAAAAAAGTCTCTAATGTTTATCAACGTGCTCATTATGGTCTCTACTATTAAAAATCTAATAGAAAATTCATAAAATGACTAGATGCCCACTGGAAGTGAATAAAGAAATGATAAATGTGGCACACAAATGAATATAAAAGATCAATGGAGGCCTACTTTATTTATTATTATTTTTTTAATGGCGTGAGAATTTAAATGGCGGAGTTTGATCACTAAATTATCTAGCAAAACTCGTCCACCAACTGGTGTACTCTCAAATCCAACGGTACGCTCCTGCACATGTATCAGGTGAGTCAAGGACGAAACTTCAGAATAATAAAAAGTGTTGAACTTATGATATTGTAAGAACAATTTTATCCCACTACTGCTAAACTATGCCCTTGAAGCAAGGGTGACCTACTACTTTTAATTCATAGAATATATATTTTTTTTTGTTATGTTTCCTTTTGCAAATCAGGCACACAAGGTGACTAATGTTGAAGTGTGGCATTAATTTTACCATGTGATTTAGAATACGTGTAATGGCAAATTCCACTAGGAAAAAAACTATTAACCTAAGACGAGTACTTAATTCACCAGTCCGGGTCAATAGTCTTTCATGTTTACATATACATTAATTGCTTGGTTAGCTAATTCTTTGAACTTTTTTTTTTTTTTTAGGAAAGACTAAAACTAGGGACTAAACACTAATAAGTCTACGATTAGATTATCCTACTCATATGAACTTTCCTCTTATAATTCTTTGAACTTTCCTCTAAGTATATGAGTTTTATGTTTAATTATGTTTTTAAATTTAATTTTAAACTTTTTAGTTACTCAAGATTTAAAAGTACGCCATCAAAATTGTTGAATAAACTTGTGGTCAGATTTGTTATAGAAATATGATGCATAATGCTCTTTTATATACTATTCTCCTTGATCGATTTTTCATTAAAAGTTAATAAAAAAAATCATGTCACATTAAGGATTAAACTGATATACTTGTAAAGATTTAGGGTCTAAATTAAAGTTGAAAAATTAAATGCTTAAAAGCACTCTATGTGTGACAAAAATCCCATAATCAATTATTTTATTTTAATCAAGACTGCCACTAGCTAGTGAGCATATATCTCCCTCTAGTTTTGATTATAATTTTCTTGTGCGGACATATCAAGACAATATTTGTCTCGTCTTTTTTCTCATTTTTCTTTGAGCAAAATCTAGTAATCGTTTCTACTGTTTTCATGGTTTTGTTACTCACTCATTTACCAATGTCTAATAGGGCTTAAGTAAATTAGAAGTTTGGATGGTCATAATTCTAAAGTTATGTGGGACGAATAATTTACCAAAAAATTAAAATAAAAAATGACGAAGGCCTAACTTCTATGTATAATTAAGTTCCACGACTATCAAAGAAAAAAAACAAAAAAATAGTATAGTTATTACATCTCTAACTGTCTATCGTAACATACGTCTTCTTTATTACTTGTTCTAGCCAATTTAGACTCGAGAACGTATAGAATTTGAAGATAATGCGTCTGAATGTTTGCATCATCACCTTAAAATTAAAGGCATACAATCATTCAAGAAATTTTATTCATCTTTTAAAAAATGCAAATTACTGATAGCTAGGATACTTTTGTTTACTGGAATAAATTAGAAAGGGGACAGTACTATCTATTGTGAAAAAACATGTGAATTATTCAATTCCCAGTACAACTGCACATGCTATTATTTCGGAACTATTAGAAGACTCAGGAGCCACACTTTACCGTGGATCAAATCTGCCTTGAGATGGCAAATGTCTCCTTCAATAAATTATTTTGGGACCCAAGTTTCTGTGGATACTAGAAACGATTGTTAACTCATGAATAGGATTTATATATCTCGATCCCAAAAAATAAATTTTGAAATTTAAAATACTTGACAAAAAGGCGGGTCACTTCTTATTTTAGTTATTATTTTCTCCTTTTTCTTTTTGTCTAGTAGATTGTAGATTAAATGCGAAATAGATATTTCTAGGGTTATTTTTATTTGGATTTATAATATTATTTCGTTTAGGTTAATTTCACGGGGCTTTGTTGAAAAGGAAAAAAGGATAATGTAAAATTAGGAGATTGCTAGTGACAAGTCAATTAATGGCAACTTAAGTAGCTTTAAGAAAAGGAGCATGGACCATTTAGTCTTATAATCAATGGCTTTACTCACTCGTGGAGGTAAGATCGTTTAATAGCAATCTAGAAAGCAAAAAATCTAAGTAAAAAGTTTCATAGTAGTATCATTGAGATCAAATAATTACATTAATTATCACTTTACTACTTTTGATTCTTTTATAAAATAACAAAATTATGAGGGATTCCAAATCCGATATGACACTCCATTGGGGGATCAGTTGCAATTTCAAATGAGTTGAGTAACTTTTATTTGCTATATTATTTATCATGTATTTTTTTTGTTATATTGTAAATTGAAGTCGTGATTTGAATTCAAAATCTCTGATTATAACATGACGTCACTATTTGAGCATTTCACTCAACTCTTGAGTTTATCATGCATGTTGAGATCTAGTGTCTTGTGCTTGGGGTATTAAAGACCCTTAACATTATTAGAGCCCTGGAATCTGAATCAGGCTAAGCAATGCATGTACATCAAATGCAATTCCTATGAGATGTAACACATGTTTCGGTCAAAACGATGCCACGGCTTAGCCGAAATGTGCATGAAATGGAGCCAACATGCCGGTACGAAAATCTGCTTGAGGCAAACTATGACCCTCACCAACGTTTTTGGAGCATTCTAGCGTAGAGAAGCTTATTCAGCAAGCCTTTGGAACGAAATTGGTGGGAAAAAAAGCTAGCTTCAATGGAGAAAGTTCCAGAAATGGCTAAGGCAGAAAAATCTGCCCAGGCTGCTCAGCTAGTTGCTCAGACTGCCAAATTCTGCACAAATTTTTCCAAAATTGTGCTTAGTTGTCTAACTCTAAAATTTTCCTTCAGATTTGCTTTGTAAATATCTTGATTATCATAATATGATTGTGACAGATGTACAAATCATAGAGGAGCCACTTGGCATGGATCATAGGCAGTAACTTGTATAAATACGTGTTGTATGCTGTAATGGAAATCAGATTTGCACAGCCAATTTTTGTGCATACATTCCAGCCCTTAGCATATTTTTTAGCTTCCTACTAGCATTACTAATTTTTGTTCAACTTGCCAAAGGGTCGCACTTCATTCATACTACCCTTTGCAAGCTTGTGTGCCTAAAATCGGTTAAGTATTAGGGTCCTGCAACCTCTAACACCCCAAGGTCGTGCACTCTGATCACTCACTTATAGGTGCAACTTAAGCCCTGTTGAAACATCAAAAACATAAAATAGTGGTTCATCAAGAGGAGAAATCTGGTTAAAACATTGAAAATCAATCATTCACTTAATTCCACATATATGTAATTAATGAGGAGCAATGACGGATCTATTTTTTGGCCAAAAATTAAATATCTATGTATTTTTATTCAAAAGTTATTATTTAACCTCCACTCAAAAAAATTATATATGAAGTTGAAACTTGAAAAGTTATGTATTTTAGTCCTCCATTAAGAAGAACTCTTAAATCTGCCTCTCATGAGAAGGCCGAATTATGTTCTTTAATTTGCCTTTTCAAGTAGAATTTCTATTCAATCCTATTAATCTATATATGCCAATTACCGAATTAGTCCTAAATGCATTTGGAGTTTATCCCATAATTAGGTCTTATAATGTGCCTTGCTGAATGCTTTTAATTTTGTTCCTTATTATATTCTGGCGGCAATGGCTCTTCTCCCAGAGGCTGCGACTCATCTTACCAAGAAAATGTATGAAAATTTGACATTTCTTGGTGAATATATGGAGATTAGAGACGTGGTTGAAGCAACAAATGATGAGATAAATTACCTGAAGGATGAGATTGAGTTGGTGGAGGCCAAACTTGAAAAGAAGAAAAAAAAAATTGGAGAAAATCGAGATAGAGCAAGATGATCTGATAGGTTAAATGACTGAGCAGACTGATGAACTCACAGCATCAGTGAGAAATATCAAAGTGAAGGAAGTCAGAGACGTCGAAGCCATTGCTTATATACAAAACACAATTGGTTGGGATATCAAAATTGATGTTTCAGATGCTGCTGAACCTGCCCAGATACTTAATGTTGCTGGGGCCCTTGTCTTGATTTTGTGTAGTCTAATAGTTGGGATATAGGCATGAGTCTGTATGGATTGTAGGTATATCAACCTGTTTTTTTATGCAAAAATATAAAGGTGAAATGAATTTTCTATGAAATTGTTCGTTATTTTACTATTCATTATTTTACTTTTAATTTTGATTATATTTGTAAGGCTCGAGTATGTGGAAATCAAAATCAACTGGAAAAATAAAATTATAAGAAACATGGTTATGACTAATGAGCAAGAAATAGTCTGAGTTTTAAAGGCCTTGTACGCAAATTAATGACCTTACATCTTCTTCAGATTAACTTATTTCCTGATAGTTTTGGCTTAAGGTTCAACAGATTCTGAATTCTAGGTGCAAAATGTCAGATGGATTTTATTAGATTTTAATTTGTTTGCTATTGTATGTTTAATATACATTGCAGAGTTAATCATTATGGAAAGAAAAGAAAAAGGAAAAAGGTAGTTGTTAGATGATGAATTTTTATCATGATATTAAGGTCAAATTCTCTGAATCATGTGATATTAAACTGATCAGTTGGCTATCTATTTGACAATAAATTTTATTTTCTTAAGTGGTGTTTGGTCTAGAATGATTGTTTTTTGGTGTAGAGGTTTCAGAATTCTCACCTCTATTGTTTCTTTGTAAGTGTAAGTCTAATAAGTACATTAAATGTTAGTGACCTTTTACCCCTTTCCAAGAAGAAGACATAGCAACACATGAGAAGTTAAAAAGATAGTGGTTTGTTACTTTATTCTTATCTGATAGGAGAAAAAGAATTCCAGGTACTTATATAATGTGCTTTAAAAGCTTAAACGAATTATGTGAATTTACTAAAACAATAAACTATTGTTGAAGTAGTTGATGACCCAAAAAAACGTTTCTCTGACTAACAAAGTCAACAATTGTGGATAGTGCCATCGACAAGAGTAGATATAATAGGTATGTGTTTCCTGCTCCCTTCAAACTCGTGCAATTCAACATAAGCTAGCTTCAATTCAATAGTTGTGGATAGTGCCAAGGTAAGTCACCCTGCCAAATAGGAGACCTCTCATTATAACCTTACCATAGTGAAGTGCCCAGCCTCACTATTCGGTTATGAACATATAGTTTTGACACAAGCCTCATAGCATATACCTTCTGTGCAGATCACCACGCGCATATTTCATTCACCCGTATCAAGGACTTTTTGAATACAATTATATATCAAATATAGAGAGAATATATCATGCTTACAATGAATGCACTGATTTATTAATTGACTAATATCCAATATACTGAGATATCTTAGTGTTAGTGGGCTTTAGGGTATCCAATCCCAACATACACTTCTTGCTCTTGTTATCCAATTTATGACTTCCTTCATTTAGGATGTGTACAAAACACTCACACCAATTTTTTTTTAAAAATGAGACATATAAGGTTTCATACCATAATAAGCCTCATGAGGAGTCTTATTGTTGAGTGCATTGGTTGAGCACCAATTGATGACGTACACTGCTGTATTGATTACTTTAGCCCATAATGTGTTAGGTAGGCCAACACCTTTTAACATGCATCGACTCATTTCTACAATTGTTCGATTTCTTCATTCCACAACTCCATTTTGTTGTGGTATGTATAGAACAGTCAATTGGTGCTTAATATCAAACTTGTCGTAGTAGTTGATGAATTCTATAGAGCATGACTCATCTCCACGATCGGCACGAAGCTTCTTTAACTGTGTTGTGTTTTTATTTGTCATAAGTTTATGCCACATTTTAAAATTTTCAAGAGTATCAACCTTATCCCAATGGAAGTACACCCACATCTTTCTACTATAATCGTCGACTAACAGTATAAAGTAGGAAGATCCTCCTAATGTCGTGGTAGTCATTTTTCTGCAGAGGTCAGCATGCATCCACTCTAGAGGAGCCTTTGATTGGTTATGACTCTCTTTGGGAAATGACTATTTATGTTTCTTGCCCAGCATACAAGCTTCACATGGTCCTTCAATTTTTACGATTGAAGGCAAGTCGGTCACCATCTTCTTCTCTTGCATTTCTTTTAACACAGAATAAGAAATGTGTCCAAACGTTTCATGCCAAAGTTGACTTGTTTTGACATCCGCAATGGCAGAAAGATAGCTAATTTTGTAAAGGTTATTTTTACGAATACCTGTAGTTACAATATTTTGATCCTTGTCAAGAATCAAAACTTCCGTTTTCTTGAACCGCACTTCTAGATCATTATTTATAATAGTGGCTACAGATAGCAAGTTTCTAGTGTTTTGGGGTACAAGGAGTACATTGGACAGCTTCTTGCTTCCTCCATCTTTAGACACGAGAGAGATAGTTCCAGTCTCCTCAACGAGACACCTAGCATTGTTCCCGACGATAACATCCATTGGTCCTTATACAGGTTTTATGGAGTCATATAACTCCTTCTTACTGGTCATGTGTTGAGAAGCTCCACTATCTAGCACCCATCCGCTTGTTTCATGTACATATGCGCTAGAACACATTTCCTCCGTTATATCTATTATGGTAGATAGATGCACTTCTATTTCAACTGTATTGGCAGACTCTTATTTCTCTAATTTGGTTTTAGATTTATGTTCTTCTCATCATAGATTCATTTCCTGCAATCTTTTACAGCTTGACATTTCTTATTGCAGTAATAGCACGATCCGAAGAACATCTTCTTTTTTGTTTTCTTCTTTTCTTCTTGGCTACTCCTCGCTTTGGCTGCAAAGACAGAGTCAAGTTGATTTTCTCTGTTTTTTAGCTCCATCTGCTCCTCCATCAACATGATAGTGAATTCTTCAAAAGTCAAAGGAGGAATGCGAACTTGTGTATTGAGTACGGTAAAAAGGCCATCATATTTTGGAGGCAACATTCTAATGCACCTTCGAGCTAGTACCTCGGTTGATTTGGAAATACCAGCTACAACCATTTGATCACATAGATTTTTTACCCTACTGATAAATGACTTAGCTGCCTCATCTTCACTTAATCTTTCAATAGCTAACTGATTCTCTAAGTTTTGAATGTGTGTCTGGTTTTGTGTTTCATATTGATTTATTAATATGTCCCAAAGCTTCATATGCCTTGGTTGTATGTTGAATAAGAGTGCAAACAAAATCCTGAACACTTGTTATAATTGTACAAAATGCATCATCATTTTGTCTCCTCCATTCGTTGAAAAATTGAGGATCTGGAAGGGTGACCTTTTTTGTGTCATCTTCAACATGGTCTGCTACTGTTCTGCATTTGTGCCTAATACTGTATCAAGGAGTTTAGAACCGTAGTGATTTTGAACATCCACAAAAGGTTGATCAAACCATATATTTTTTCCTTCTGTAAAGGTATGAGACAAATACAAATTGTTGGCACTAAATTAGAACTATAATTGATAGAGGAAGAACTAGCACCTTGAGTAGATATAGTCGTTGAACTTTACAAGACAAGATTGTTGTTAATGCCCCTTAAGCTTTAATATCATTCAAGAATGTAGCAAAGTTCCCAGAAATATCTTAACAACAATCAAGTAGAAATACAACACTTATTCTTTATCACAATTCTATATAACACTTACAAGATAATTTTTCCATCGTGCGCTCTCAAGATTAGAGTTTCAATTGTTTCTAGACTTACAAGAAGAATACAAGAAAGAAAAACTAACTTCGGGTTTGTGTTTGGAGGTGCGTTGTGGATTATCTGATGAACTAATGCATGCCTATCTATTGAATTTACCTAGCCGCCATATAAGACTCCCTACCAAAAACTTTCCATCTTGGTTGGTTTTACCAAACTATGTTCAAAGTCTTACCATCTTTATTTGAACACGTGAGTGGTTTAAATTGACCAGATAGATGGCTAGCATCCAAGACAAACTTCTAGGAAGTTTCCTTTGGTTAACCTTGTTGATTCTAGCTGACGAGATTGAAAGAAGACACGAGCAAGAAAAGTATACATATTTTATTATATGAAAATTATGTATTACAAGCTATACAAGCTGCCTTTATATAGGCTTAAAGTGACTTGGTGCCCAAGTCATAATGAATAACTATGGTAAATAGTACAACTATAGTAGTACAACTATGTAGTACAAGATTACATATTATATACGCTAACACCCCCCCTCAAGCTCAAGGTGGTGTAAAGGACACCAGCTTGAGATTGGATATCAAATCCTGAAGATGACCTGGGGGATAAGCTTTGGTGAAGAGATCAGCAAGTTGAGCAGCAGAGGTGATGTATTGAAGCTGAAGAGTCCTAAGAGCAACATGTTGACGAATGAAGTGATAATCACATTCAATATGACAAAAGCGTTCATGAAAAACATCATTATGAGCAATATGGATAGCACTCTGATTATCACAATGCATAGTAGTGCCAGAAGATTGAGGAACACCCATATCAGCGAGAAGCCAATGAAGCCATATGACCTCCTGAGTGGCATCAACAAGAGCACGATATTCAGCTTCAGTACTAGAGCGAGCAACAACTATCTGCTTGTTGTTTCACCAAGAAAGAAGAGAATCACCGTGGAGAAAACAGTATCCAGTCACAGAGCGACGATTTGTAGGATCACCAGCCCAATCTGTATCAGAATATCCCCGAAGAACTAATGATGAACCGGTGGAGAAATAGAGACCATGAAATAAAGTGCCCTTGATATAACAAAGAATACGAAGGACAGCTGCATAGTGAGTAGTACGAGGAGCGGACATGAACTGACTAACCAAATGAACAACATAAGCAAGGTCAGGCCGAGTAACAGTAAGATAAATGAGACTACCAACAAGCTGTCGATACAAAGATGCATCTTGAAGAAGGGTTCCATCCATGGGAGTGAGACGAATATTTGGGTCAAGAGGTGTAGAAGTAGTCTTTGCATCAGTAAGACCAGCACGAGCCAAGAGATCCGAGGAATAGTTGGCCTGAGAAGGATAATAGCCAGTAGAATCAGAGGATACTTCTATGCCCAGAAAATAAGTAAGCTGACCGAGATCTTTCATCTCAAAGTGTTGACCAAGAAATTGCTTGAGATCAGAAATACCAGCCAAGTCATCTCCAGTGATAATCATGTCATCTACATAAAGAAGCAATAGAATCACACCGGAGCCAGACCGACGAATAAAGAGTGCAGAGTCATGAGCACTCGAAGTAAAACCAAACTCAGTGATAACAAAGCTGAACTTAGAAAACCATGCACGAGGAGTTTGCTTAAGACCATAAAGAGTGCGGCGAAGCTGGCACACCTTGTGAGGAGGATGATAGTAGCCTAGAGGAGGCTTCATGAAGACTTCTTCAGTAAGATCACCATTAAAGAAAGCATTCTTGACATCCATCTGAAATAACTTCCACTGTTTAACTGCAACAATAGCAACAAGAGACCGAATAGAGGTGAGACGAGCAAGTGGGGCAAAAGTTTCTTCATAATCAATACCATACTCCTTAGTGAACCTTTTCGCCACCAAACGTGCCTTGTACCGTTCTATGGACCCGTTAGACCTAGTCTTGATTTTGTACACCCATTTGTATCCTATAGCATTTTTACCAGCAGGAAGGTCAACCAAATCCCAAGTATGTTTATGTTCCAAGGCCTACAACTCATCAGACATAGCTTGCTACCATAGAGGGTCAGAACTGGCCTCACGATAATTTTGAGGCTCATGAAGAGAAAGAATAGTAGAAAAACAGTGATAATCAAGGAGATGAGGGGGGAACTGATCTTACTCGTGTGGACCGACGAAGAGATGACTCAGTGGAAATGGAATGGGAAGCAACAGAAGAGGACTCGTCATCAGCTACAGACCCATCAAGTGGGATAGTCTCTGTAGGAAAAGTCATGTCAGGTGGATCATCAAGTCTTGTAGGTGTACCTGTGTCACTGTCATCATCGGGGAATAAGGAAATGGAAGGGTCTGTAAAATATGGAGTAGAGATAACATGAGGTAGGAAAAAAGGTGAAAGGGAGGAAAACATCTTATTCTCCTAAAAAATCACATGACGAGAGACTCGAAGACGTTTGGATAGTGGATCCTAACACCGATACCCCTTGTGTTCAATACCATACCCTAAGAAACAATATAATCAAGCTCGAGGTTCGAGTTTGGTACGTTCTTGGGGAGGAAGTGAGATAAAACATGCACAACCAAATACCCGAAGGTGATCATAGGTAGGCGGATATCCATAGAGGCGTTTATAAGGGGTACTGTTATTAATAACAGGTGAAGGGAGATGGTTAATGACGTGGACAACAGTGAAAGCAGCTTTCCCCCAGAAGCGCTCAGGACGTGAGTCATATATAAGAAATGTACGAGTGATATCAAGAATATGTTTGTGTTTTCGCTCGGTACGCCCATTTTGTTGAGAGGTGTGGGGGCAAGAACGATGAGAAATGGTTCCATGTTGACGGAATAGGTTAAGGATGGTGGGCTCTTTGTACTCCATGGCATTATCGGTACAGAGGATCTTAATACATTGTTTAAAGTGGGTGAAAACCATAGCAGTAAATTCTGAATAGATGCGAGGTAAATCAAACCTATGATGCATGAGGTAAATCCATGTGAATCTAGAAAAGTCATCGACAAATATCACAAAGTACCGAGATCCTTCCATAGTAGGGGTAGGAGAAGGACCCCAAATATCAGAATGAACCAAGTCAAAACATGCAGTAGAGGAAGAGTCACTTTTATGGAAAGGTAAAACAGGTTGTTTCCCAAGACGACATGACAAACAATCAAAAGGGTTCATAGAGGGTTGCCCAAGTACGCCACTAGATACTAAAGATTGCAATTTCTCTAAAGATGCATGACCTAATCGAGAATGCCATCAGTGAAGGGAAGAAGAGCCTGATGAGGCGGTGACTGATGCGGGAGTAGTAAGATGAGAAGGAGGATGCAGACTAACAAGGTCAAAAAGTCGTCCAACCTTTTGCCCGATTCCAGGTGTCTGACCTGTCTAAGGGTCCTGCACATGACAACGTGAAGAAGAGAAAGTGACAGTTAGACCAAGTTCCCACAATTGACCGATAGAGACAAGGTTAAGGGTAAGTTTAGGGACAAGATAAGTATCCGAAAATGAAGCATGAGATGTTGAAACATAACCTATATGACTTACGAGCATAGATGTACCATTGGCGGTATAAATAGAGGGTGTAGATGTTGTGATGACTTTATTAATTAAGCAAGAAGAATCATAAATCATATGGTTAGAGCAAGCAGTGTCAAAGAACTAGGAGAACTTACCAAGTGTGGCTGATAGAGCAGTGGAAAAAGAGGTATTAGACTGAGCTAAAACCTGTTTACAGAGTTCTTGGAGGTCGACAATTGATAAAGATGGGGAATGAGAATCCAGGAGGGGGAACAGGAGATTCCTCTGCGGTGGTGACAGCTGGAGAATAGAATGAGGTGTCTGATGTAATATGAGCCATGAAAGAACCATCCTTTAGTCGATTTCCTGAAGAATTTTTGTTGGGATTGTGATGACACTCATGTAGATAATGACTCGGGCAAATTTTTTGGCAAAAGAAGCACTTGCGAGTAGGGCAATGTAAGAGAGAGTGACCAGAGAGATAGCAATACTTGCACCCCTTTGGAGATGAGTGAGATGTGGCATGTTTGTTTAAGGCATTCATACTTGAGAGGCTGAAGACTAATATTTAGAGTGAGAATTTCAGGAAACGGATTGCAAAAATGAACTCAGGACGTCGAATAACGTGGGGTAGGGTCTGGTCATTTTTTTTTTTTTTTGGGACTCCGCTGACGTGGCAAAAAAAAATGAGCTAGCTGATGACTGGACGCATGACAACTAAGGTCAGCGCTGACTGGATGGCTGATGTATACAAAGGCTGATGTCAGCTGATGTCAGCAAGGGGCTGTTTGGCAGACAAAAAAAACAAAACAGAAGAGAGGGACGACGAGACTTTGGAAGGAGCGTGAGGGCGCGTCCGGTGTCCGTTTTGGGCAATCTTTATACCGCTGGACTCCTTGCGACGAGCTCTAGGTTGTGATGTGGTGCGTGACCCGAGATGGTAAAAATAAAATATCGATAAGGCCCAAAACAGACAGACTGAATACGATTTTTGCAATGTTTGATTGCGAAAAATTGAGACAAGAGAGAAGATATGATGACAGTAGAACAGGCTACCAGAATGGTAGCTCTGATACCACGTCGAGTTTGAAAGAAGACATGAGCAAGAAAAGTATATAGATTTTATTATATAAAAATTATGTATTACAAACTATACAAGCTGTCTTTATATAGGCTCAAGTCATAATGAATAACTATGATAAATAGTACAATTATAGTAGTACAGCTATGTAGTACAAGATTACATATTACATACGCTAACACTAGCATTACATCATGCCGACATCATCATAGCTTGAACGTTTCGTCCAAATCTCCCGAACTACGTGCTTCTTTCTTATAGCCATTGCGGTCTCTTTTGACCTCATCGACACTTAAGTTTGAAACGTTAATTTATACTACCTTATTATAAATTTGGCTCTCCATATATCGGGTTCTAAGAGTACATATTATTAACAGTGCATGTTATAAGGTAGACATTGATATATACCAACACAACCTTAAGTTGAATCATACGTTTAATATGGAAAAATAATCTTAAGAGAAAGGGTGAGAGAGATGTTGATTTGTTTTTTGTTGAAAGAGGAACAGGGATAGAGGCAATGATCTTTTTTTTTTTTTATCTTTGTACTTTAGCCAGTCCATCTCTTAAACATAGGAGTAATTTTCTCCTCAGAAGATGAGCGACAGATTTGAAAAATATGGATTTTCGAATTTCATCTTTTAAGCAAGGATTTAGGCAAAATATAAGGAAATTCGGGATTTGCAAAATCTTGAATTTTTAGTCTTTTAAAAGGATGCTTCAAAATATCAAAAATTGAATTTGCAAATAACTTTCACAAAATTTATGGAATTATTTATTCCAAACAGTCTGTTATTAATAGATTATCTTATAGGTGCGATAATAAATTTTGAAACACTTAAACTCAACATCTAATTATTTATTTGTTATGTACACGTATATGTGTAATATAGCATTTTAAATTTACAAAGACTTATAATAATCTTATATATTTAAATTGATTTAAGATTTGTTCACAATCCAGTCACTAAGCATTTTAAATTGAATAGATTCACCGTTCACGAATAAAAGAAATATACAAGGCCGAATTCGAATGGTCTATATCCTTTTTTTCCCCTTTCCTTTCTTTTTTCTTTCTTTTTTTCTTTTTCCTCCTTCCTTTATCAATGCCCTTTCTTTGCTTCTTTTCTCTTCTTAATTTCTTTTCCGCTTATCCATTTTCCTCCTCATCTTTGTATTCTTTTTTCTTCTCTACTTTTTTTTATCTCTCTCTTCCTTCTTTTCTTTTCATTTTCTTCTTTCATCCATGAGGTGACTACAATTTTGGCATCTGGAATGTAGTTTATTTGCAGTATCTAGAGAATATAGGAAAGTAATTGCAAATATAACTTATAAGTTTTAGATATTCACCAAGAATGGGGAAGGAGTTCTCTAGAACAAGATTCTTGAATAACTAGTTTAAACAAATAACTAAGTAAAGAATAAATGAAACGTAATTCGGATTTATAAGTGTCATGTATGTGAAAACAAGTCCCTATGTACTGGACAATTTCAGGACAGGTAGAGTAACATTTTTGTAAGATTGGTCATCTCAACATTCAATATCATCACTCATGAGAATCTTTATATTCAAGAAGCTAAGCTTTATTTCGATCTTATTATTTTTCACTATTAGCATGAAGGGGAAATATGCACAGACAAGTGAGCACTTGTGCATGCAATACATTCTTTTCAATCCTAATTTCTTTAATTATAACAAATAGTTACCTTATCGTGTTATTTCATTTCTTTCGTCAATTGCAGTAAAGAATCATAAGATCATTTTCTTCCATTTCTTTTATTGTCTTTTTACAATCCAAACAACATAATGTCATAAGGCTTTCTCTAAATGCCCTAAGCTGCCAAATCTTTTTTTTTAATAACATTCCAAGTTTTAAATTACATGTGAAGACAAAATTTGATACTAACCACAAAGATACAAATATATAGCATGGTGATGTATTTGTACTTTTTGAGTAAATGATACTGCATAATTGATCAAATAAATAAGGCTATACTAAGATGATAGAATCAAGCATATTACCTCCAAGTTCTTTTTCATGCACATGCTCTCGAACAAAGGTTGTGATGTTAATCAAGTTTACTCAAGTGATAATTTAGTATGTTTGTTCATGAAGAGATTATCAATCACAATATTGGCATGCGTGAACTCAGCAATCATTCTTGATATGCCAACATGAGGGGGAGACAAATACGCTATAATAACCGAGCCGGAACATGAAAATTTTATGTTTCTTTTTCTGAAAATTATATTTTTCTAGAATTATTTGATATTTAGTTGTTATTCATTCTTTGTCGCAAAGTGCATTGCATATCAAGGGTGTTAGTTAGGAAATGATTTCTAGTCCTCAGCAAATAGTAAAAATAGTTTTTATAGTATTTAATATTTTGGTAGTTTGTTAGAATTACAGTTTGCTTTGTTTTAAGTTAATTTGCCAACAAAATAAGCTATTTTGACCAACTTTAGTTAGCTTTGACCAAGACTTGACCATTTGACCTTGAGTTGTCATCTTATATATGCATAATATATTATAAAAAAAAACAACAGAAAGGCAAAAAAAAAGAGCTCAAAGCCGAGAGCTTTAAGGAGAAGGAAAAAAAAAGATTTTCAACTCAAATCATCAAATCTTCGTGTGGGCTTGCTTGAGGTTGTTCTCGGGGTTCTCAACGTTGTTTTCCTAACGTCTACTAGCAGCTAAGGTAAGGGATGCATCGTTATTTGCGCATTTGAATATATGTTGTACAAACTTTAAATTTTGGGAATTATGCGTAGATTGTTATTTTATCCATTTTGTTGCTTAAAGAATGTTCCTTGATGATTGTAGAACATGTATTTGTAGGATTTTAGCATTTTCTACGGTTGAATATAGCAATTGCAATTTAAATTGACAATGGAATAGTAAATTGTGAATAGTAAATCCCCGTTTCGTAAAAGTTGCTACGTATTGCGTTCTGTTGATGTAGAAAGGTGCTAGATATGCTAGAATGATTAAATGTATGGTTTATTTGGATTGTGTAATGGAAAAACAGAGAAAAATACCTTGGTTTATGTTGGGGTCGTTCCGGTCGAGTTTGAAATTTTCTCGTTTTGCATAAAGGCGTTGTCTCGGGAGGCCATGGAAGCACTTTTGGTGTGGTTATGGCGTTAGTTGGGTGTTTGGTTAGGGTAGTTGTAGTTCAAACGAGCAAAGAGAGAAATCGGAGCTTTGTGAGAATTCTAAGGTAAAGTAGGGTTTTATGGCTTCTAGTCGTACTTTATGGTGTCATAGGACGAATGGTGAAGTCAGTTTCCAAAACTCGTGGCTCGTTTGGAAGTAGTAACATTTTGAAAGTTGAGGTCGTTGTGTGATTTTGTTGGTTTTCATAGTGTTATGCTTGTAGAATGCTTATTGTTGCTTATTATGCTTGTTAAAGTTGATTATGATTGAAATGTTTATCAACTGTTGCTATTGCGTGCGAGAGTAACCTACTTTGTTATTTTTCCACGAGTGGCTATATCGCTCGATTGTTGCATTGTATAATGTATTGCATTTATAGAGTCAGGGGCGGGTGTGATGGGTCTTTCTGGGTAGCCTCGGGTTGCCAAGGTTGGTTGCTCTAGCCTGGTGTCCTATTCCCTTTCTTGCTTGGGTTGCCTCCCAGGGAGATTTGGGTCGTAGAATTGATTGGATACTTCCGGGGTATTCCAAACTGAAGTTATAAGGTGGTTGGGCTGGCGCGTCGTCATTAGATTCGTGGATTGAAAGTTGCTCGTGGAAAGTGAATTGTATCCTTTAATTGAATGGTTATAGCCTTAATGCTTGTCTTGACTTATTGTTGGCTTAGCTTGTGTTTCTATATGTTAATTGATGGATCTACTTGACTACTTGCATTGCATTCTTTTCTCACCTCCGTCCTTGAGACCAATTAACCCTCGCTGAGCAATAGTTTTTGTTCATCCCTTTCTATACTATATTTTACAGGAGTAGTTGATGTTGTTCCTATTGAGGTGGTAGAGGAGGAGGAGGAGCAAGTAGAGGTGTTTCCTTGATAGCACTTTCTTTGCTTAACTGGTAGTTGGTTGCCAGACTTTTGTGCGGGCCATGCTTGATGTGTATATTGCTTGGTTGTCGCTCTATTTTGAGGCTTGTAGCCTTGTATGTAGTTTCTATTTTGAGGCCTCTATGGTCTTATGTTGTAAAGATGTACTCACGTGACTAATAAAAAACTGCATGCTAATGGTTTAACTGCTTAGTGGCATGAGTACTTGTGTAGTATGCATGACATTTTGGGTTGCAAAGTTGGTTAATGAGAAGATGTATGTTTTTAAAAGATAGTTGACTTGTTCAAATGGTTATCGTGGTTTCCGCGTATGTTCCATTGAATGTAGGGTTTTCGAATCGTCCATGGTACAGAGGAGACTCCGTCCATGTGTCGGGTCCGGACTTGGCCTTTTGCGGGGTCGGGTCGGGGCGTGACATCTTAGGTGGTATCAGAGCATGATAGTATTGCATGAGCCGGGATATATTTCTCGGTCTGTAGGGTAAAGGTCTAAAATGATAAAGTGTTTTTGTGTGATTGTTAGGTGAAAAGTGTTATATTATGATTATGTGAACTTGGAGTCTTTATGTGTTTAAGTGAACTAGTTTGACATGTCAATCTCGTGTTATGTGAATTGTATGATAGGATATTTGATTGTTATTGACTTGAGTGTTATCTAATCTTATGTGTTATATTTCTGTCTATAAACTGCTTTTATATGTTGCCAGCTACTGTAAGTTGTTACTATGCCGCCACGTCATAGTACTCGAGGTCAAGAGGCAGAGACAGAGGCTGAGGCTGAGGCAACAGAACAAGGTCAGCAACCGATGCCTGAACAGTTTATGGCTACTATGACCGCTGCAGTTGACCGGATTACTCAGGTACTGCATGAACAGAGGCAGGAAAGGAATAATAATTCCCAGGGAAATCAAGCTAATCCTAGTGGACAGGGGTATAAGGCTTAGAATAATCAGTTGGAGAAATTCCTTAGGCACGAGCCGGGTAAGTTCTTCGGAGAGCCGGATGACAAGGCAACCGAGAAATGGCTTAACCGTGTCGAGAAGATTTACGCTGCTTTGAGGTACACTGACGAGGCAAAGATAGCATATGCAGCATTCCTGTTTGAGGGCGGCGTGGAACAATGGTGGAACACTGTTAGGTTGAGGTGGGACAATGAGGATGTTCCGCATTTGTGGGATGATTTCGTGAGTGAGTTTTGGTACAAGTATATTCCCGAGATGGCTAGGGAAAGGCGGGAAGAGGAATTTGTGAGCCTGAGGCAAGGGAACATGACTGTCTCACAGTATGAGGCTAGATTTGTTAGCTTGTCGAGGTATATGCCTGAGTTGGTACAGCTGGCTAGAAGGATGATTAGCAGGTTTGTTCGTGGGCTGAGAATGGATATACAGCTGCATTTGACTGGGCAGACTTATGCTACTTATCCCGAGGCATTCCAAGCAGCCTCGAAGTTTGAGAAACGGAAGTCAGAGATGATAGCTGAGAGTAGCCAACCGAGTAAGAAACAATACTTGGGCCAGAGCAGCAAGAGTCAACAGAGGCAGTATCAGACTTTTGTTCAGGTTCCTCAGCAGCGTCCGTATCAGCCTCAGTATCAGATTCAGGCGAGACCAGCTGTGACTAGATCTCAGCAAGGAGGTACAGTTCCTACCGCTATCAGAGCCCCCGCACCTACAGGAAACACTATTGTAAGGCAAAATCAGCAGTGTAACTTTTGTAATCGATCGGGGCACATTGAAGCTAACTATTGGAGGAAGAGTGATAAGTGCACTGGCTGTGGGAGCGATCAACATAGGGTGAAAGATTGCCCTAAGTTTAAGAATGTTCAGGGCCGTACTGAATGCCAGGGTGCACAGAACAGGGCTGCAGGTGCAGGTCCAGCGCAGAGGGTTCAGGCTAGGGCCTTTGTTCTTGATGCAGAGGAGTTACCCGATACCACAACAATAGTGGAAGGTACCTTTCTTCTCAATACTCAGCCACTTAAAGTTTTGATTGATCCCGGAGCTACGCATTCATTTATAACTCCTGCATGTGCACGATATGTGAATGTTAGCATTGATAAATTGCCACATAAAGTTGAAGTTAGTACGCCTTTGGGTGCAAAATTTGTTACCGAGTCTATTTACAAATCTTGTGATATATGCATTGAGGACCGTAAATTTTCTGCTGATTTAATCATATTGCCATTTCGTGACTTTGAAATCATTTTGGGAATGGACTGGTTGGGGAAATACTATGCTCAGTTGGATTGTAGAACAAAAATTGTTTATCTTCAGATTCCTGACCTACCAGTGCTTGAGATTGTTGGGAACCGTAGGGCTGCCAGAACACCTTTTTTATCATCAATTAAGGCTTCCAAGTTGTTGAATAAAGGTTGTGAAGCTTACCTAGCTTATCTAATCAATCAACCTACTGATAAGGTGAATTTGAATGAGGTTCCAAATGTTAAAGACTTCCCTGGTGTATTTCCCGAGGAACTACCGGGTTTACCACCGGATAGGGAGATTGAGTTTGTGATTGATCTTATGCCGGACACTGCGCCAATTTCTAGAAGTCCTTATAGAATGGCACCGACCGAACTTCAGGAATTGAAAATTCAGCTTCAGACCTTGCTTGAGAAAGGGTTTATACAACCGAGTTCTTCACCGTGGGGTGCGCCTGTGTTGTTTGTGAAGAAGAAAGATAGCACACTACGATTATCCATTGACTACAGGGGACTTAATCAAGTTATGATTAAGAATAAATACCCCTTGCCGTTGATTGAAGAATTGTTTGACCAACTGCAGGGTGCGAAAGTATACTCAAAATTTGATTTGAGGCAAGGTTACTATCAACTCAAGATTCGGAGTGATGATATACCTAAAACAGCATTCAGGACTAGATATGGTCACTACGAATTTGTTGTGTTACCGTTTGGGTTGACGAATGCACCAGCCGCATTCATGGAGTTTATGCAGAGGGTCTTTCGACCTTATCTTGATCAATTTGTCGTAATCTTTATTGACGATATTTTAGTATACTCTAAGGATGAGACTGAACATGAACAACATTTGAAGATTGTGCTACAGACTTTGCAAGAAAACAAGTTTTTTGCTAAATTCAGCAAGTGCGAATTCTGGTTGAATCAAATATCTTTTCTGGGCCATATCATTTCACATCAAGGAGTTTCAGTAAATCTAGCTAAGATTGAAGTTGTTTCATCTTGGAAGAGACCTGAAACGGTGTCAGAGATCCGTAGCTTTCTGGGGTTGGTAGGTTACTATCGGAGATTTGTCAAAGACTTTTTCAAAATTTCTGGGCCTTTGACCCAGTTGACTCGAAAGAAAATTGGCTATAATTGGGATGCTAAATGTGAATCTAGTTTCCAAGAACTAGAGAAGAGATTAACTACGGCTCCTATACTAGCTTTACCTGAAGGTACGGAAAACTTTGTTGTCTACAGTGATGCATCTAAAGAGGGATTGGGCTATGTTTTAATGCAGAATGGTAAGGTAATTGCCTATGCTTCTAGAAAGTTGAAACCATATGAAGTCAATTACCCTACACATATTTTAGAGTTAGTTGCCGTCGTGTTTGCTTTAAAGAAGTGGCGTGATTACTTGTGGGGTAGCATATTTGAAATTTTTTTATGATAACAAGAGTCTCAAATCCTTGTTTTCACAAAAAGATTTGAATATGAGGCAGCGAAGATGGCTAGAGCTATTAAGTGGCTATAATTGTTCTATAAACTACGTGCAAGGTAAGGCCAATGTTGTTGCAGATGCTTTGAGCTGAAAGGCTACTGTTGCAAGTCTAATTATCAAGGATTGGGAGACTTTGGAGGAAATTTGTTTGTGGAAGCTAGTAGCTACTGAAATTGGGATTATGTTTCCTAGTTTGCAAATTCAATCGGGATTATTAACACAAATCAGAGAGGCTCAGAAGACTGATCCTCAAATCTTGAAAATCCAAGAAAAAAACAAAAGGGGGAGAGTCGGAGTTTAAATTACATGCAGATAGTATCTTCAGATTCAGGGACAGGGTGTGTGTTCCTGGTGATCCGACTTTGAAGAATGAGATTCTGTCTGAGGCATATAATTCAAGATATACAATTTACCCGGGCAGTACTAAAATGTATAGAGATCTGAAATAATACTTCTGGTGGAACAATATGAAAAGAGAGATTGCTGGGTATGTATCCAGGTGTTTGACTTGCCAGAGGGTTAAAGCGGAGCATCAGAGGCCAGCCAAGCTTCTGCAACCGTTGTCGATTCCGCAATGAAAATGGGTACATATAACAATGGACCTTGTGACTGATTTTCCGAGATCTCCGAGAGGGTGTGATTCTGTTTGGGTTGTTGTGGACCGATTGACTAAGGTTTCACATTTTATTTATGTGAACAAACAGGATAGTCTTGATAAACTAGCTGAGCTTTACGTTGCTAATATTATGAGACTTCATGGTGTACCATAGAGTATAGTATCAAATAGAGATCCCAGATTTAGATCTCATTTTTGGCAGAAGTTCCAAGAGGCAATGGGAACTAAATTGAGCTTCAGTACTGCATACCATCCACAGACTGATGGCCAGTCTGAAAGAACTATCAGGATCTTGGAAGACATGCTTCGGGCATGTGTGTTGGACTTTGGGAAGAATTGGGAGAAGTTCTTGCCTTTAGCGGAGTTCGCCTATAATAATAGTTACCAATCTACTATAGGTATGGCTCCCTACGAGGCGTTGTATGGTCATAAATGCAGGTCCCCGTTGTATTGGGAAGAGGTTGGAGAAATGAGAACAGTTGATCCGACTGTGTTACCTGAAAGGATTAAGATGGTGGATAATGTTCATCTTATTCGCCAGCGTATGCTTACAGCTCAGAGTTGTCAGAAGAGTTACGCTGACAAGCACCGTCGGGATCTTGAGTTTGCTTTGGGTAATCAGGTGTTCCTTAAGATTTCTCCTCGAAAGGGGTTAATTCGGCACGGTAAGAGTGGGAAACTTAGTCCCAGGTATGTAGGTCCGTTTGAGATCACAAAAAGTGGGTCATTTAGCTTACCAGTTAGCTTTACCTCCGAGCTTGTTAAGACTACACGATGTCTTCCATGTGTCAATGTTAATGAAATATCATCCAAATCCTTCACATGTACTTGAACCAGAGCCTTTGCAGATTAAGGATAAGTTAACTTATGAGGAAAGACCGATTCGAATTGTGGATCGGAAAATTCAGGAGCTTCGCAGGAAGAGTATTCCGATGGTAAAGGTTCTGTGGAATCATCACGGGTTTGAGGAAGCAACTTGGGAGAGAGAGGACCAGGTTCAGAGTCAGTATCCGGAGTTGTTTGTTGACCAGGTAAGAATTGCGTGGACGCAATTGTTTTAAGGGGGAGAGGGTGTAATACCCGAGCCCGGAACATGAAATTTTTCTGTTTCTTTTTCTAAAAATTATATTTTTCTAGAATTCCTTGATATTTAGTTGTTATTCGTTCTTTGTCGCAAAGTGCATTGCATAACAAGGGTGTTAGTTAGGAAATGATTTCTAGTCCTCAACAAATAGTAAAAATAGTATTTATAGTATTTAATATTTTGGTAGTCTGGTAGAATTATAGTTTGGCTTTGTTTTAAGTTAATTTGCCAACAAAATAAGCTATTTTGACCAACTTTAGTTAGCTTTGACCAAGACTTGACCATTTGACCTTGAGTTGTCATCTTATATATGCATAATATATTATATAAAAAAAAACGACACAAAGGCAAAAAAAAAGAGCTCAAAACCGAGAGCTTTAAGGAGAAAGAAAAAAAAAGATTTTCAACTCAAATCATCAAATCTTCGCGTAGGGTTGCTTGAGGTTGTTCTCGGGGTTTTTAACGTTGTTTTCCTAACATCTACTAGCAGCTAAGGTGAGGGATGCATCGTTATTTGCGCATTTGAATATATGTTGTACAAACTTTAAATTTTGGGAATTATGCGTAGATTGTTATTTTATCCATTTTGTTGCTTAAAGAATGTTTCTTGATGATTGTAAAACATGTATTTGTAGGGTTTTAGCATTTTCTACGGTTGAATATAGCAATTGCAATTTAAATTGACAATGTAATAGTAAATTATGAATAGTAAACCCCCGTTTCGTAAAAGTTGCTTTGTATTGTGTTCTGTTGATGTAGAAAGGTGCTAGATATGCTAGAATGCTTAAATGTATGGTTTATTTGGATTGTGTAATGGAAAAACAGAGAAAAATGCCTTGGTTTATGTTGGGGTCGTTTCGGTCGAGTTTGGCATTTTCTTGTTTTGCGTGAAGGCGTTGTCTCGGGAGGCCATGGAAGCACTTTTGGTGTGGTTATGGTGTTGGTTGGGTGTTTGGTTAGGGTAGTTTTAGTTCAAACGAGCAAAGGAGAAAATTGGGGCTTTGTGAGAATTCTAGGGTAAAGTCGAGTTTTATGACTTCTAGTCGTACTTTATGGTGTCCTAGGACGAATGGTGAAGTCGGTTTCCAAAACTAGTAGCTCGTTTGGAAGTAGTAACATTTTGAAAGTTGGGGTCGTTGTGTGATTTTGTTGGTTTTCATAGTGTTATGCTTGTAGAATGCTTAGTGTTGCTTATTATGCTTGTTAAGGTTGATTATGATTGAAATGTTTATCAACTGTTGCTATTGCGTGCGAGAGTAACCTACTTTGTTATTCTCCCACGTGTGGCTATATCGCTTGATTGTTGCATTGTATAATGTATTGCATTCATAGAGTCAGGGGCAGGTGTGATGGGCCTCTCTGGGTAGCCTCGGGTCGCCAGGGTTGGTTGCTCTAGCCTCGTGTCCTATTCCCTTTCTTGCTTGGGTTGCCTCCCAGAGAGATTTGGGTCGTAGAATTGATTGGATACTTACGGGGTATTCCAAACTGAAGTTATAAGGTGGTTGGGCCGGCGCGTCGTCATCAGATTCATGGATTGAAAGTTGCTCGTGAAAAGTGAATTGTATCCTTTAATTGAATGGTTTTAGCATTAATGCTTGTCTTGATTTATTGTTGGCTTAGCTTGTGTTTCTATATGTTAATTGATGGATCTACTTGACTACTTGCATTGCATTCTTCTCTCACCTCCGTCCTTGAGACCAATTAACCCTCGCTGAGCAATAGTTTTTGTTCATCCCTTTCTATACTATATTTTACAGGAGTAGTTGATGTTGTTCCTATTGAGGTGGTAGAGGAGGAGGAGGAGCAAGTAGAGGTGTTTCCTTGATAGTACTTTCTTTGCTTAACTGGTGGTTGGTTGCCAGACTTTTGTGCGGGCCATGCTTGATGTGTATATTGCTTGGTTGTCGCTCTATTTTGAGGCTTGTAGCCTTGTATGTAGTTTCTATTTTGAGGCCTCTATGGTCTTATGTTGTAAAGATGTACTCACGTGACTAGTAAAGAACCGCATGCTAATGGTTTAACTGCTTAGTGGCATGAGTACTTGTGTAGTATGCATGACATTTTGGGTTGCAAAGTTGGTTAATGAGAAGATGTATATTTTTTAAAAGATAGTTGACTTGTTCAAATGGTTATTGTGGTTTCTGCGTATATTCCATTGAATGTAGGGTTTTTGGATCGTCTACGGTACAGAGGAGACTCCGTCCGTGTGTTGGGTCCGGACTTGGCCTTTTGCGGGGTCGGGTCGGGGCGTGACATATGTACTGTACTCTTTTTCCCTTCACCTAGGTTTTGTCCTACTGGTTTTTCTATCAAAGTTTTTAATGAGATAGTATAAAGTGTATAATAAGAATATTGTACTCTTTTTCTTTCACTATAATTTTTTCTCACTGGATTCTTCCTAGCAATGCCTTAATGAGACATATTCTTAATAAATGAATATCTAAGGGAGAGTGTTATGAAAATATGTATGTGGATATTCATTCCTCGGTCCATAAAATTTGGGAGCCCAAGACCAAGTCCATGAAAACCAAAACATCTAGAAATTACTTGGATGACAAATTATGTTTTTCTATAAATAGGTACTTGTATATTGTAATAGAACAGATCAATATGAATAGAAATTCTTATATTTCTTATATGTTCTCTCTTTAATTTCATATTAGTCTCCTTTTATGTCTCTTTTTTCATAACAAAAACTTATATTTATAATGTATATATATACTTTTTAGTTACCAACTGTCGAACGAGAAGAAAGACATGTTTACAAAAGACTGTATGTATTGATATTGAGAGAAAAGCGATACAACAATTACACTAGGTGGCTCAATAAATAGAGGTTAGACTACTTGCTCCCCAAGCTAGGCTAAATATGGTACACTTAGAATAATAAAGTAATTTACAATATATACGTTAACACCCCCCTCAAACTCAAGGTGGTGCAAAGGACACTAGCTTGAGTTTGCAAATCAGATCTTGAAGACGGTTGGGAGGATGTGCTTTAGTGAAGAGATCGGCAAGTTGATCAGCAGAGGGAGTGTACTGAAGTTTGAGTGTGCCACAAACAACATGTTGATGAATGAAATGACAGTCACACTCTATATGCCGAGTGCGCTCATGAAAAACATCATTATGCGCAATCTGGATAGCACTCTGATTGTCACAATGAAGAACAGTACCCGGAGGTTGAGAAACACCTATATCAGCAAGAAGCCAACGAAGCTAGATTACCTCTTGAGTAGCATCAGCAAGGGCACGATACTCAGCTTCAGTACTTGAACGAGCAACAACAGTCTGTTTCTTGCTACGCCAACAAAGAAGAGAATCACCAAGGAAAAAACAGTATCCAGTAACAGAACGTCGATTAGTAGGATCACCAGCCCAATCTGCATCTGTGTAACCATGCAAAGTTAACGATGAACTGGTAGAGAAGAAAAGGCCATGAAACAAGGTGCCCTTGATATAGCGAAGGATCCGAAGAACCACAGCGTAGTGTGGGGTACGAAGAGCAGATATGAATTGGCTGACTAGGTGAACAGCATAGACAATGTCAGGCCGAGTCACAATAAGATAGATAAGACTTCCAACCAGCTGGCGATATAAAGATGCATCTGGAAGTGGTGTCCCATCCAGGGGGTAAGGCAGACAGTAGCATCAAGAGGAGTGGAAGCAATTTTGCTATCAGTAAGACCTGCACAAGCCAGAAGATCAGAAGAATATTTGGCCTGAGAGAGATAGTAGCCAGCTGAATTAGATGAGACTTCAATCCCTAGAAAGTAATTTAAAGGACCAAGATCTTTCATCTCAAAGTGGTGACTGAGAAACTGCTTGAGATCAGAAATACCAGCCAATTCATCCCCAGTGATAATCATATCATTCATATATAAGATCAACAGAATAATACCAGACTCAGAACGTCGAATAAACAATGTAGAATCATGATTACTCGGAGTGAAGCAGAAATCAGTAATAACATAACTGAATTTAGAAAACCAGGCACGTGGAGCTTGCTTGAGACCATACAGAGCACGACGTAAACGACACACCTTATGAGGAGGATGAGAGTAGCTTGGAGGAGGCTTCATAAAAACTTCTTTAGTAAGGTCACCATTGAGGAAAGCATTTTTAACATCCATCTGGAACAACTTCCACTGTCTGGTAGCAGCAACAACAACTAATGTCCGAACAGAGGTGAGACGAGCAACCGGGGCAAATGTCTCCTCATAATCAATCCCATACTCCTGAGTAAAGCCCTTAGCCCCTAATCGAGCCTTATAGCGCTCTATAGAGCCATCAGAGTGAGTCTTGACCTTGTATATCCATTTGCAACCCATGACATTCTTTCCTGAGGGTAGATCAACCAAATCCCAAGTGTGTTTAGCTTCCAAGGCCTGTAATTCATCTTGCATAGCTTGCTGCCAAAGAGGGTTAGAGCTAGCCTCACGATAAGTTTGAGGCTCATGGAGAGAGAGAATGGTAGAAAAACAATGATAATCAAGAAGATGAGGAGGGATAGCTTTTACACGTATAGACCGTCGGAGTGAGGGAGTCATGAGGCTCAGCATCATGCACAGGACCATCAGATGGTGCAGTCTCTTCAGGATGAGGCACGTCAGGGGTAGCGCTGGTGCTTGTACTGGAACCTGTGTCACTGTCATCAGGAGGAAATAAGGGAATAGAGGGATCTGTGAAGTACGGGGTAGAGACAACATGAGAAAGAGAGAATGACGAGAGTGATGAGAACATTTTATTTTCCCAAAAGATCACGTGACGAGATATACGGAGACGTTTAGAAAGAGGATCCCAACACCGAAAACCCTTATGCTCAATACCGTAACCTAAGAAGCAACATAACCGAGCTCGAGGCTCAAGCTTTGTACGTTCATGTTGAGGAAGGGAGACAAAGCATGCACAACCAAAAACCTTAAGATGATCATACTCTGGGGAACAACCATACAATCGTTCGAAAGGAGTGAGATTATCAATAGTGGGAGAGGGTAAACGGTTAATAACATGCACAGCAGTGAGAGCAGCTTCGCCCCAGAAGCGCTCAGGACACGATGAAGAGATAAGGAATGTGCGAGTAGTATCAAGAATATGTCTATGTTTTCGTTCAGCACGCCCGTTTTGTTCTGAAGTGTAAGGGCAAGAGCGATGTGAGACAGTGCAATGTTGACGCAAAAGAGCAAGTATAATGGACTCTTGATACTCCATGGCATTGTCAGCACGAATGATCTTTATGCGCTGATTGAAATGAGTGTGAATCATAGCAGTGAATTCAGAATATATGTGTGGTAAGTCAGATCGATGATGCATAAGATATATCCATGTAAAACGAGAATGATCGTCCACAAAAATGACAAAGTATCGAGATCCCCCCATAGTAGGAGTAGGGGAAGGGCCCCAAAAATCATAGTGAACTAAATCAAAACATGCAGAGGATAAGGAATCACTTTTATGAAATGGAAAAGCAGACTGTTTTTCAAGTTGACAAGATAAACATTCAAAGTTGTGGACAACAAGTTTTCCTAACGAGCCTCTAGAAACTAAAGATTGTAATTTGCCGAAAGAAGCATGACCTAAACGAGAATGCCATAGGTGAAGAGAGGTAGAGCCTGATGAAGTGGTAGCAGAAGCGACAGTAGAGAGATGAGAGGGAAGATGCAAGCTGACAAGCTCGAACAAACGCCCAACCTTACAGCCGATCCCAAGAAGCTGTCCCGTCTGAGGGTCCTGTACATGACAACTAGAAGAAGAAAAAATGACAGTCAGACCAAGGTCACATAGTTGACCAACAGAGATAAGGCTAAGAGTAAGTTTTGGAACAAGATAAGTATCAGGAAACGAGGCATGAGATGTGGATACAGTGCCGATATGACTGACGGGCATGGATGTACCATCAGCCGTGTAAATGGCAGATGCAGATGAATTGACAACTTTATGGGTCAAGCTATGGGAGTCATAGGTCATGTGATTCGAACAAGCAGAATCAAAAAATCATGAGGACTTACAGGAAGTGACTGAGAAAGCAGTGGAAGAAGGAGAGCCAGACTGGGCTAAAACCTGTTTAAGAATATCTTGAAGGTCGGCAACAGAGATAAGGGAGGTAGATGGATCATTGAGAGAAGCAGAGGAACCTTCAGTTGTGGCAGCAGAATGTGATAGCGGTATTGACGAATTGTGGGCCTTGGAAGAACCACCCTTGGGCCGATTACCCTGAGAATTCCTGTTGGGGTTGCGATAGCACTCTTGTTGATAATGACCAGGACCTGTTTTCTTGCAAAAGGAACATATCCGAGTGGGGCAGTGTAAGAGAAGATGACCAGGAAGATGACAATACTTGCATTCAATTGAGGAGGCTGAATTTTTCCTGGATGTAACGTTGGGAGTTGCAAGTACTACATCAGTTGAGCGAGATCTTCGAGATTGAAGACGGGTCTCTTCTGAAATAAGCTCTTGGACTGCTTGTTCAAGTGTAGGAAATGGACTACGATGAAGGAGAGAGGCACGAACAGGCTCGAAATCATCATGAAGGGCCATGAGAAACTGGACAAGACGTCCACGGTCACGCCAAATATTGAATTTGTTAGCATCTGCAGCACAATCCCAGGCAGGCTCGGAAGTCGTGAGTTGATCCCAAACTGCATACATCTGAGATAGAAATGTGGTAATTGATTGACCGACTTCTTGACGCATGTAATGAAGAGCAGTGGCAAGCCGATATTGATGTGCTCCATCAGCAGCGGTGTATCTCTGTGCTAGAAAGTCCCAAACTTGTTTCGCTGTATCAAAACGCCCAAACTGTAGACTGATAGAGGTAACAAATGTGTTTTGTAGCCAAGTGATGATTTGATGATTCTTGCTATCCCAATCCTCAAGGCGTTCGGCAAATTTTGCATCGGATTCATCGGATTTTTTCGTTGGTTCCTTGACATCCCCTGTTATGATCCGCCATAATTTTCAACCCTTAAGAAAGCTAGTCATGGCTTGAGCCCATGGTATATAATTTCCACCATCAAGAAGCAAAGAGATAGGTTGTGAAACATCTGATCGTTCCATTATGATGGCCAAAAGTGATATTTAGAGTGAGAATTTGGAGAAACGGACTGCAAAAATGAACTCAGGACGTCGAAAAACGTGGGGAAGGGTCTGGTAGTTTTTTTTTTTTAAATCCGCTGACGTGGCAGAAGGCTGAGCTGGCGGATGACTGGACGCAGACAGATGATGTCAGCGCTGACTGGATGACTGATGTGTGCAAGGCTGATGTCAGCAAGGGGCTGTTTGGCAGACAAAAAATAGAAAATCAAAAGACAGCGATGACAGAACTTCAGGAAGGGCGTGAGGGCGCGTCCGGTGTCCGTTTGCGGCGATTTTTGGACTGTTGGACTCCTTATGACGAGCTCTA
Source organism: Ehretia macrophylla (assembly GCA_037974665.1). NCBI lineage: Eukaryota > Viridiplantae > Streptophyta > Magnoliopsida > Boraginales > Ehretiaceae > Ehretia > Ehretia macrophylla. The sequence continues at coordinate 65,203,112 of CM075765.1, forward strand.
CGATATGATGTGACGTGTGGCCCGAGGTAGTAAAAATAAAATATCGAAAAGACCCGAAACAGACCGACTGAATATGATTTTTACGATGTTTGATTGCAAAAATTTGCGACAAGAGAGAAGACACGATGACAGTGGCACAGGCTACCAAGATGGTAGCTCTGATACCATGTCGAATGAGAAGAGAGACATGTTTACAAAAGACTGTATGTATTAATATTGAGAGAAAAGCGATACAACAATTACACTAGGTGGCTCAATAAATAGGGGTTAGACTACTTACTCCCTAAGTTAGGCTAAATATGGTAAACCTAAATATAATACACTTAGAATAATAAAGTAATTTACAATAAATACGTTAACAACAACAATATATTTTGGAGTGTATTCATGAGTTATGTAGAATAAGGTAGGGTCACTCCAAGGTTTGAACATTGTTCAATATAAAGTTGAGAGCCTAGATGTCTAAACTTGTAAATCGAGATAATTAAAATAAAAAATATTTTATGCACAAAATATTAATGGTGTTACAATTTATCCTGCATGGCATTTTGGTCGCGCGAAATGAATACGGAGTGGCGCTAATTACAGTAACAACACTTAACTAATTATCACAAAAAATATCTATACGTATATATACTTAACCTTACTCTTTAGAACTAGGGATCAGCGGTAAGAAACCAATTTTTAAGCTAATTTCTCTTCAATTTGGAAGCCATCATCACAAAGAAAAACTATTTTAATGTGTAAGATTGTGAGGATCGAAAGAAAAAGCCTCGCGTTAAAGAAGCCACCATTCAATCACTCCATTGATTTTGGCCATCAATTACCACTAAAATTTAAGAATTATTTTATTTATTTTTTTAATTTAATATTTAAATTTCAAAAATAAGAATTTGATTTTTATTTTTTTATATCAATTTGATCGATAAAATTTAAAAACTATCTTGTTGATTTTCTAGCTTTATTTTTGAATTTGAAGTTTAATTTGAAATTTTAAAATTTATAATTAAGCATTAAAAATTTAATATTTTTTTAATGTATTTTAATATTCTTATTTTTATTCTAAAAAAATAAATTTAAAATTTAGGACACAACTTTCATCCAAAATGGTTTATATTATTGCTTCTTGACTTGTACAGATAGCCATGTCAACATGGATATTCAAATGGAAATAACTTGCAGACAATCATTGGTCTTTCTTTAATTTCTATTATATAATAAGATAAATCAGGAACAAGTTTATAGGGTATTTAGGATAATCAATTACAAGCTGAACTAGGAGCCACAGGTGGATCAGAATAGTTTCCTGTCAATATTAAATCTGAAACAATTTGACTAGCCTCTTCTGTGTAATGAATTTCATCCCAAAAAACTTTTTTCGTCTGTTTCTTTTGACATTGTTCCATTACTCGACTGCATTCAACAAGTGGTTCAGAAAATCCTACAAGTTATAGATACAAATAAAAAAATAGGATTGGTTAGCGCATGTCTAAATAACTAATTATCTAGATCTTATCATCATAGAAGTAAAAAAGGAAAAAGCTGCTAAAACAAATCGTATGCAACTTACCATATTTTTCTGGTCGAGTGAAAAAAGAGTACTTGATTGAATAAATATCCACATATGTAATTGCAGCCAACGGTAGAGCTACTTTGAGACTAGCAACAGACTCCTTCAATTTTGTATTAAAATATTGAGCTACATTGTTGTACGGTATTACACATCGAGCTTTATCTTTTTGTTCAGACAAAGGTAGCGAAGGACCAGACGAAGAAAACTTTATAAGGCAACCAATCGGTCCAGTGTTGTGTATCCAAAATGATCTACCTCCTAGAGCATATAATGCCTGTGATTGTGAAACTTATGATAATTAGTCCAAATTAGTATTATTAATTTGACTAGGTCTGTACTTACTATTCTCTCTCTCTCTCTCTTTTTTTTTTCTTTTTTTTTTATGCTATTTTTATTTTTATTTAGATTCAGACCTTTCACATATAAACTGGCAGTTAATTTACCCCTTGTTTATATGGGTACAATTTTTACATGTATTGGCTAGGAAATTAAAGGGTAAATAGGCAAAGCAAAATTTGCAGCATATAGTAAAACGAGCCAACTGATCAAAATGAATTACTTACCTTTACGTGTACTACAATGGCTTCAACCAAACTGGGAATCAATGCTTTAATTTCCTCCATAGTCTTACCATCCAACAATCTGTATGCAATGTCATTTTGACCAATATCTATTGTGTATAAGGCTCGTGAAAAATACTCTTGTTGAGACTTGTGTACGAATTGGACAAATTGTTGGCGTTCCGTAGCTAGGTTGGTTGTCGTTATGCTTTTTGGAAATGATAGTATTGTGGCACCTCCAATAGCGAAATTTGCTCCTGCCTTGTACTTGGCTCCAGCGGTATCATTAAAATAGGGATTTAGGAAAGGTAAAGTAAGATTACTTGCTGAAAACAATCAAAATTAGAGCATGGTTTAGTTGCTAGAGATAATATCATGGGTTAAATTAAATTAAACATCCCATCAATATGTGTTTTTGACATTAGACCAGTGGATCACATGATAATTAATCAATTCACGCATGTTTTAGATAGATAATATCATAGGCTAAATCCTCATTTAAGTACTATCTATGTCAAGTTTAATAAAGAAAGAAATATTGTATACCCATGAAATCAATAATAAGACGTCCGTTACTGATCCTATCACGAGGCTTGAAACCATATTCATGACTAAAATTCACATAAGGAGGGTTGAAAGCAGCTTGTATTCCTGTATCAGAATTTGAATCACCAAAGTTAAAAATTGCTGGAAATGAGCAATTTTTTAGATTTTGTACTGGCTCTGAGAAAGTTAACAACCATTGAAGGTGACATGAAAAATAGAAAATATAAGCAAATTTTGCATGAGCAAGTGAATCCATGGTTATGGAAGATGAGAGAGAATAGAAATTTACAAGTGTTGAAAAAGATGCTCAAATTATCTTTGAGCAAAGGAAGCGAAGAAAGTCTGAATAAAAAATGCACTATATTCTTGAAAGATATATATGAATATTTATAAGCAACAGTAGATTAAACTCGGCTTGCGATATATATTTATATATAGATAGATAGATAGATCGATATGACTTTCTTCGCTTCCTTTATGGTGTTTCTGCAACACTTAATTCTATAGATTTTCTCAGAAAAACATGGCTACAGAATATGAGAATAAGAAGGCGGCATTGTTGGATTTATATAGAGTGGGAGGCAAAAAAGGTAACGTGAAAATCGAGGGATTGAGTGGAGGATGTTGGATGTTGAGACAATTTTGTTTCAAGTAAAACGGATAATCATTAAATTTAACATGATAAATAGACTTTCTTTGGACAGAATTTGTTGGACAACGGTCAATGTTCAAGAGTCAAGAAAAAATTGATCATCAAATTTTGTCAATATATCATTGTTTTACAAGTTCGAGATTTTCTATCATCCATCAATTAGGAAATAGGATCCAGGTAAAACTCAGCTCATATAATATATTCTGTCTTGCATCTTTTTATAACATTATAATATTATAAGAAAAATTTATAATAATGAAATGATTATCTACTTACGATAAAATGATTAAAATAAGGGTTAATAACACTTTTTCCCCTTGGTGTATGAGTAACGTAATAGTTTACTACTAATGTATTTTTTGTAGCACTTAACCCGTTCCTTCTATTGAAAAATTAAAATGGTAAGTAAAATAATATGTTAACTTTTGAATATACATAACTATACTCGAGAGGTTTAAATGAGGCAAAAATAAAAATACTATGATATAAATTGCTATAATCTACGTTCATTAAAGAGGTGGGGGTACTAATAAATTTTATAAATAAGATATTGTGCATATTTACAGGTCTTTTTTTCATGGTCGTTATTTATTCATACTTCAAAGAATAAATATATATAAGCCCGTAGTTATACTTGATTGTGACTAGTTCGATCATTATTCCTTTTTCAGTTTCTAAGAAATTTATTTTTTGTAATCAGGTTTTAGAAGAAATGTCTTTTTAACAATATCACTACTTTTTAAAGTGAGGACAAGTTTTCTTCCCTGTAATTACCAAAAATTCATAGTGAAAATAACAAATAAAAATAGAAAATGCCATCGTTTCGAAGTCAAATATTCTAATTCTAAGTTTCTATATTCAAATTTTAAGTTGAAAAAAGTAATGCATCGCTAGCACCAAAATATACAAGCTTATTCTCTCCCCAAATTTGTGCAGGTTTTTCTGCTACTAAAAAAAATATTTATCTTTAAGGAAGATTACAAGAATAACGTTTTGTTATATATATATATATATAAAGTAAATATTTCTATAATCATTTAAAGATGGAGAAGACATGACGATATCTTGTCATTATGTTTGACTAGGTACAAGTATAAGTTATGTTTTTTCAAGTAATGATGGGATAATATTGTTATTTATAAAAGCTAGTAAAATTAATTCTTAATGTGTAAATAGTACTGTAGTAATTTACCTCCTTAATTTATTCATATTACTTAATCCCACAAGAATAGTTATGTACATTAAAGTTTTAGTTTAACGCTTTAAGTACTATTTTTATAGATCAAGACAATGAGGGAGGTTAAGTGATACAAAAAATATATTAGGGGTAAATTCATTACGCTAGCCATAGATCAAGGGGGTAAATTGTATTTTTTTTTTTTGGTCAAAGGAGTAAACTGTAATTAACCCTTCAAATAATTTACCACAATTTACTTTTGGGAGAATTATGTCATTGGTCCCCCATTGTTTCTCATTTTCTAAAGTTAGCCTCCATTGTTTTAAACGGTTCAAATTTGTCTTCATTATTCTTAAAAAATAGTCAATTTGGTCCTTGACGTTAAATATTTAACATAAAATCCATAAAAGACCTCAATACCCTTAAAATTATATAAAATTACTAAACCCCACCCCCACTCTGCCCACTAGTTGCATTTTTCCCCTTTGGCCATACCCAACCCTTAGTTGCACCTTGCCCCAACACCGACCTCCACCACTACGTTAAAACCAACCCCCACCCTCAACCTCCAACGGTACCTCAGCCAACTCCTACCAAACGCCACCCTCATGTCTTGCCCTTCATTGTACCACCATGTTGTGGTACCCAAACCAACCCTATCATACCCTTCAAGTGAAAAAGCTCTTGTTGCCCTAGGCTTTGTCACAAAAATTCAAATATGTCGCCATTTCGTCGCAAAAATGAAAAAAAAAATTAAAAAAACCGATTTTTCTTTTTCGTGTTTGTCGTCCCATAGATGCAACAATGCACCCCACACATGCATCAAATCAGTTAAGAATAGCACTTCAAAGTAGTAGAGATTATCAAACCCACGATTTCGTATGACGATTTAACCCTCTACCGTTGAACCATGTCCCTTAGAGAGAACTATGATATTTGTTTGAACTTATAGTAATAAAGCTCAATTATTTACCTATAAAGAAAAAAGAAATCAACAGTGACATAAACGCACTTCATGTGAGATTGTTATAATTACTTATTACATGTTTTTAGCGTTCAAATAAGAAAATGCAAAAGTTATTTTTCACTTCATTCTCCAAATGTAATATCATGGAAACATGCCAGTAATTTAGAATTAGAGAAAGATAAGGCAGATGGTTCACATTTTCATATTCATGTATGGGTTTAGGCCCACCAATTCAAGGCCAGTTAATAAATATCTGGGCTCAATTCATGTTACAAGGCCATGATCCATATAGCCCATACGTTGTGCCATATAATTTTCGAATCACCCAAAGGCGCACGCATAAAGTCAGGCCGTCGTCTTTAGACTATAAGGTTGTACATCGAGTGTCCTTTATTTGATATTACACCTGTATCAAGAACTTATGTCATTTGTTCGTTTATTTATTTTGCAAGTAATTAGTACTTGTTTCTTAATTGTAGATTCTAACCTCTCCAATAATGTTGAAATCAAATTCTAAAACAATTAATTTTTTTTATTCTAAAAAATTAATCTACTAAATCTATGTTTAATTTATTCCTTGAGATGGAGTTAGTAATTAAATTCCAAAGTATGAGCTATAAATAACAAAAAGTCATAAATGCATCCTTTCTTACTCATCCACAATTGATGATTAGATTTAGTCTTCACATTGGGCTATAGGGAATGAATATTATACACAACAAACTATATTTCCCATGATTGCATAGCAATTTCACTACGAAATGCGATTAATGATGAATTATGAAGAAATCATAATTTTGACCGAAATATGATAATTGTCTTGACATATTTTCTTGTATTCCAAACCAAAATAAATTTTTGTTATTTCAATGTATTATTTAACGATTATCATTTACCTGTATATAAGTTCATAATGACTTATATTTTTCTCTTTCTTTGATCTTATTAAAAAAAGTTGACAAAATGAAAGAACATTCTTACATAGGCCAATTTATATTGATATTAAGACATTTCATGCTTTCTGATTATCTTGTTCAACATACCAATTGGATAAAATGGTTTTGTAAATCAGACAAATATAAAAATGGTATAAATTGTTCAACCATGTATTAGTGGTACGTCGTTATTACACACATCAATTGATTCTCTTATACTAAGTGAAAGGAATTTATATGCAATGAAGGTGTTAATTAATTATAAGTGAAAGGGCATTTAAATATAAAGTTTATCAATATTATAAAATTAAGCAATTCGATATAAAGATTAGATGATTAACAAATGACTGTAACTTTTTTCAAGTAAAGATGACACAGTCACAATATGACTTAATCCATATTATAGTACTTAACAACATGGCAAAAAATTGCAATTGTAGAAAAACATTGGTTCTTTGTGATTGATAGAGAACAAAAAAATGTCATAAGGCTTTCTCTAAATGCCCTCACCTATCAAATCTTTTTTTTTTTTTTAATAACATTCCAAGTTTAAATTACATGTCAAGACGAAATTTGATACTAATCACAAATATACAAATATATATGAATGTCTACCTGATATTAAAAGATAATGTTTTAAATATTTAACTTCTAGTTTATTATCAACACACCATTTTATAGGACCCACATATATCTTTATTTTAGATCTCAAAATGATGGATATATATGACAATATATTTTAAAAATTTTCACATAAAGTTGGATAGAAGTCGATAAAACATTAATTTAGTAAAATATCTCAAAAGTACCAATAGATAACTAACAACAACTAATTTTATAACGATAGTTAATGATAATACTTTATGTACAACCTAAAAATCTTAAAACCATGTTGTCCCAAATGTAGCCATCACTTAAACATTGTAGCTTTAATAATGATAATTTATTTATTTTTTCGTGCAACAATGAGTTTTAAAGAACTCATATTTACAATGCATATATACTTTAATAGTTACCAACAAAAGGTAATTTTGACCAGTTACAACACATGAGTTGTATTCAGTTTAGGTATTTCTATTAATGTTATTCATATTTTGGGAGTGTGTTCATGAATTATGGAGAAGAATTATTATGAGATGCACACAATGCAAAAAAAGAAAAAGGAAAAAGGGTCACTTCAAGGTTTGAATTTGATTCAATATACAGTTAAGAGCCTAGATGTCTAAACTTGTAAATCATGATGATTAAAAAATATATATTTTATGCACAAAATGGCATTTGGTGGCGTCAAATAAATATGAAGTGGCCTTAATTAGGGTAAAAACACTTAACTAATTATCACCAAAGAAAATAAAAAACATATATATATATATAAATATATATATATATATATATGCTTAACCTTACTCTTTAGAACTAAGGGCCAGGGCAAAGAGAATCAATTGTTAAGCTAATTTCTCTTCAATTTGGAAGCCATCATCACAAAGTGTCATATAAGGAGATGTTATTTTGTTATTTAAGGTTCACACTCAAGAGCAAAGAAAAACCATTTTAATGTGTAAGATTGGGAGGATAGGAAGAAAACCTTTCGCGTTAAAAAAGCCACCATTCGATCACTCTATTGATTTTGGTCATCAATTATCACTAATATCACATGGTCTGTAAGCAGGATCGATTATTATGTATTTAATTGTGGATAAAATATTATACTATTTTAAATTTAATTGTCACAAGTTTATTATTTCTATTTTCTATTTTTTTTCTTTAAGAGAGACTCAACCAATTATATTAGAATCTATTTACCAGATATTTCACTCCGCTTATTTTTCTCTCATAAGAATTAGAAGTTAATTCAAAAGTTGGTAAAAAATAACAATTCCAAAAAAATCTGGGGAGACAGAAATTGGCCAACGAGTGAGAAGTTGTAATTGCTAAGGTTTTAATGATTCCCAACCAAATCCAAATATTGAAATTACTTTTTTCAGAAAGAGGAAAAGAAAAAGAAGAATTGGTAGTCAACCTTTATGTGCCACTTGGTTGCTTTTCAGATTTTCCTCATGTGAGTGGGACCCTCAGTAAAATCTTTTTCTAAGGTATGAATAGAATACATGAATCCATCCCTCAAAAAAGAATCTATCTCATCTCAAAATCCCAAAAACGACACCGTAACGTTCACTCACTCACTCTCTACTGCTCCATAAAAATCAACTTTATTAATTTGGCAACGTAATAATAATGAGAGCTGAGCTGAGCTGAGCTGTAACACATGCACACAATCTCATGAAACGTGTTTAATCGCCTCTTCTTTCTTTTTTTTTCTTTTTTTAAATCACCAATACAAACAAAACAAAACTAAGCAAAGCAAAAAACACACACACGACAAAATATACACAGCTTCTTCTAGGGTTTTCTCACTGAAACTTTTATTTTTGTTTAACTCAAAAAGAGGTCAAAATCCAGAGCTTTTTTGGCGATAAATCATAATCAATTTTGTAATGTGATTAAAATCCTCAATGTAAAAATTGCTGAAAATTTTAATTTTTGTTGAATATTGGCAAATTTTAATCATCTGATTAAGGTAAATGAAGGGATTGAAGAAATCAAAGAGTGTTACTTGGGCCACGGGACCTAATCTTTGTCAGGTACAGCCACATTGCTTTATATATATGTGTGTGTGTATGTGTATGTATAATCTTGTTTTTGTTAATTTTAATTGATTTTTTAAACTGGCTTCAGTTTAATCTTTGTGCGTATATGATTTTTTTTTCTTTAAATGCAAGTGTAATTGAACGCTTACATGCATTCAAGTAGAAGATTCTCTATACTCGCATATATGTATATATAGAATGTGTGTATAATCTAACTTATATATGTTATGCATATATATATATATGTGTGTGTGTGTGTGTAGAAAATCTAACACAAACATATATGTTTTTGTGTATGTAAGTATACTATGATATATCATATACTCTCTATATATTATATGGAGGTATATGTGTATGTATATATACAAACAGTTAGAGTGCGTCTTTAATGTTGCTAATATGCGGCATTTGTTGCTACAAGTAGAGGTCTTATATGTGTTAGCGCGGCATATAATTGCTGAGAGAAAATTAATGGATAATAATGTGATGCATCTGTGAAAAGATTATTGTTTTTAATGGATAAATTACGAGAAGGGATTTAGTTATGAATAAAACAGGAGTCTTTGGTTTAAGAACAAGTTTTCCAGAGTGCATTTATAGTTTATGAGTAGGTATTAGTTATTGCGCCACCTGCAAGTAGTATCATGATACTGTCATTTAGGGAAAGTTGAAGCGTGTAATTTTCACGAAAATTTGTTCACGCTTATGTAATATGGCGTACCATTTACATATATCCAAGTCCCTTGTACTGCTCTAAGCATATTTTCAAATAATATCATAATGCACTTAAGCAAATATGCGTAGTCATATTTGACTTCTATGAAGGCGATTGTTAGGCTTGAGTTTGAGGAAATCAAAATCAATTGGAAAAATGAAATTGTAAGAAACATTAGATTAACTGGTTATGACTAACGAGCAAGAAATAGTCTGAGTTTATAAAGGCCTTATACGCAAATTAATGACCTCATATTTTCTTTAGATTAATGCATTTCCTGATAGTCTTGACTTAAGCTTCAACAGATTCTGAATTCTCAGTGCAAAATGTCAGATGGCTTTACTAGATTTTATTTTGTTTGCCATTGTGTGGTTAAAATACTAAATTACCGAATTAATCATTACGGAAAGAAAAGAAAAAGGAGAAAGGTAGTTCTTAGATGAGGAATTTTTATCGTGATATTAAGGTTAAAATCTCTGAATCATTTGAATTAAGGTGAGTTGATATTAAACTGCATAATAATCAGTTGGCTATCTATTTGACAGTAAATTTCATTTTCTTCACAAACAAAAAATAGTTTCCTTAGAACTGCTCCAAGGACTGTACTGGGTGCCCAAGCAATGTGGTGCTTGGTCTAGAATGATTCCTTTTTGGTGTACAAGTTTCAGAAATCTCACCTCTTTTTTTTTTTTCTGTAAGTGTAAGTCTAACAAGTACATTAAATGTTAGTGACCTTTTACCCCTTTCCAAGAAGAAGACATAGCAACACATGAGAAGTTAAAAAGATAGTGATTTGTTACTTTACTCTCATCTGATAGGAAAAAAAATTTCCAGGTGTATAATGTGCTTTAAAAGCTTAAACGAATTGTGTGAATTTGTTAAAACAATAACTATTGCTGAAGTAGTTGATGACCCAAAAAAGAGATTCACCGACTAGCAAAGTTACTGTTGATCTTTATCCATATGGTGTATCTGATTATGAATGAGAGTTATCTCAGCGACGATTCTGCCAATTTATATGAACCTAAATAGCTTTGGCATGCATGAACTGCATGTAATCATTCAAAAAATTTGAGAAGCCTTGAAGTTAATTTAATACCTGAATGTAGTTACTATTCACCTGATAATGAGTTGCTCTAGTATTATCTAAAAGGGTGGATGGAAATTATAATAGATTCTACAGATATTTGGAGAATGTTAAACTGTTTGCTTATTGTAGTTCGAATTATAGGTACTTAATATGTATATTATATATATGCGACGCTCTTCAAGGAAAAAGCAGGGTTCCGGTTGTTGCACGATCTGGAACTAGCAACTTCTGATATAATGAGCAGGCGACTCTAACCATTGAATTCCCAGTTTCCCCTGAAAAGGATGAAAAGAAGAAGAAAAGATGAAAGATAAGTAAAAACTGCAGAGAGAAAGAGGGAGATGCTAAATGAAGTACAAGAGACGTAGAGGAGGGGAAAAAATTTAAGAAAAGCAGGGGTTATGTTTTGGCCACTGATGTGAATTAAAATTAGAAAGATAAGTATGAATCTGATCTCATGTTTGAAGAATGTAAAATCTCCTAAGGAAACTTAAAATGCTAAGGAGACGAGAAGAAAAATAAATGATTAAGATTTTTGTTATTTGTAAATATATGGTATTCAAGAGGTACCAACCAAACCAGACACTTGTAAGGGCAAATACATATCAAGCAAAGATGCTTGTCAGAAAATAACTTTTGCTATCAGCAAATTCAAACTGCAATGGAGTTACTAAATCATGAATGGATGAGAAACATGTGCACTTCTATGATACCCTTAAGGATGAGGATGATATATTTGTGAACATAAGGGTTGTGCTGTAGTAATGGACAAGTATAAAATGTAAGCATTGTTTGGTTATAATTTCAAAGATACCTTGATAATGGATATTTAATGAGGATTCATCAGGTTCACTTAAAAGCCAATTCCTTTAAAAATTAAAATGTTGGGACATAAACTCATCCAACTTCCACGTTGTACTTGAGACTTCCTTTCAGAATAGATAATATTCTTGATGAATTTGAGAAAATGACAATTGAAACAATTCTTTTGGGACAAGAATGACAATCAACTGTAACGATTTTTGGACTCGAGAGATTAATTACATAAATTATTTTGCATTTTGGTAATAATGTCAATAAGAGCTACTACAGCTTCTATTGTTTCAATTGGAATGTTCCATGTTTTCTTGATCATTTTCATAAAAGCCTGAATGAAAATATTGTGGGCAATGACTGTTTAATCCATTAATGCAATCCTGTTGTCTTCATTGCCAGCTAGCACAGTTTCTCTTAGTTGAGAGAATGTTGTTTAATGCCTAATGAGAAATTATTCCTCATATATTGACATTGTGGATCTGGTAACTGATCATGAATGAAGCTTAAGTGTGATTATGTAAACTTGGATGCATATAAGAACTCGTGTGATTGCTTTATTTATCGAAGATACTTGGGGATTGCTGTCTAATCTTCATTTGAGATTTGGTCAACATGCATATGCAACACAAATGCACATACATGCATACCGTCACACTTAAATTTGCAGATATAATAGATGATGGCTTTCAAAGCCTCAATTTGCAGAGATATGATTCAGCTAATAGATGTTGGCTTTGATGCAAAAACTCATGTTTCATCCTTTTGAACCTAGTAGGGTGACATCTACAAGATGAATGCTTGCTTACAAATGGTTACCTTCTCCTTATTCAGCTCATGTATTCTCTTGGATTACCTACTGCATATGCCATAGTACTGTTAGTTGTCAAAAAACATGGTGTATGACTTGCTGTTGAAATACACCAAGTACCTTTATCAGACACTAAAACCTGTGATAAGGCAACTGGATAGGTAATCAGCATGTGCACTAAATTTTTCCAGGAAGGATAATAAGCACTAGAACTTGTCATATTTGTCATAAAACATTCTTCACACTCTCTTTATGTATTATAGTTGCTTCAATATGAGCTTTATTCCTGTCTTAAATGCTGTATGTTTCATAAGAACTTTTCAACATATGATATGTATAATACGATGAGAGAAAAAAGAAAACGTTTTGCCATCTACATGCATCACTACATTCTGCAATGCAGCATATTGATTATCTGCACAATTGCTCCTTGCATCTGTTGTATAGCAGGTTCTTGTAAGATAGCATGTAGTGTTGTCTTGCTTGGTGTTTAGCTTCAATTTGTCCATTTTAGTCGTATTATGCAGTATGAAGATCCTTCCTTTGATCTGATTTTCGTCTTAGCAATACATTTGATGTAGAAAGCTGTGACTAAATGAGAAAACGTATCAAAGAAGTTGAAGCCTAGAGACAGAAAGAAGGGGCAGGGGGTAATGACGTCGGTTACATGCATGTGATTATTTTTATTGGTCTATGACCTATTTGATTATTTTGAAGCTTGCTGTGGCTTCTCATTTTGGGTGTATAGACATTTGTAGGTTGTTAGTTGTTAGTTCTTTTAATGCATATGATGTGCTCTAAAATTGTGTTTATGTCGAAGGATTATTATGTCAGTTGACGTTTTCCCCTTATTTATGACAAGCAACAACTGGGAAAGTTCTATTTGCTCAGGGTTCGAGGCTAGCCATAAAGTTATCATGTGGCATATTAAATGTTCAATTTCCAAGCAATAAATGATAGGTTTTTAGAAAGGACAATCTCTTTCAGTTGGATATGGTGATTTTTGTTGTGTCTAAGATGCCCTAATTGTACAATCTTTAGTTGCCTATTTTGGCAACACTTGAGCTAAAGACAGCTAACAGTTCACAATGTGTTCTCCTTAGATATCTCTATTGTGTAAGATGCATGTGATGCTTTCCTCTTTTAGTTGTATGTGAGATGCTTCCTTCTAATGTGTCATCAGTCCTTTCAATGCCTCTGTTCTCCTTTTCTTTTGGTCTGTTGGTTGGACGTGCGCTGTTAACCCGGCCCAATTTCTGACCTGTCTTGGTGAATTATTATGTAGTTGTAGGTCTTGAAGGATTAATAGTTTAATTAGCCTTATTTATTAAATTACTTATTTTATAACAGGTGAAGTTCTTCCTGTCAGAGGATTCCCCTTCTAAGGTTTGTGTAGAAACTCAACATCATCATCAGTCAAAAACATCAAATTCAAATCTTCGGAGCTTTGACAAGTTTCCAGCATGGTATGTTAACCCATTGAGAGACAGCAACCGTGTTGACTCATCGAAAGGGAAACTCTCATGCATTCCTCAAATTAAATGGAAAAGTCCTCCTGAGGTAGGCTGTTCTAGATGATTTCAGAATCTTTTAGTCTATTAGATCTTGACTTTGGCGGATGGTTTATTGTTATCTTCTCGTATATTTTGTTAATAATTCCTTTTTGTCCTTATGAAACAGTTTGCTTTGGATATCAATTGGCGTGTGGCTGCTGGTGAAGAAAGCAAAGAGGTTAAAGTTCAAAAGGATAGGGAAATAAAGGTGCTGGAGGCAATTTATCCTCATCTTTCTGCAATCTCTCCCAGGTAAAGTCAACCCTAATTCTTTCAATTTACATAGTGTTTCCGTTCCTTCTTGGCCTTATCCACTTCTTCTCCAATCTTCATATAGCCCTTCCATCTCGTTGGATGAGGAAGATCGATGTTATGATGATAGTCGCACTCCTCTGATCCCAATCATTCCCATAGAAGAAGCAGCGGCAGATGCAGAAATGTTTCCATCTGATGTGACGGAACCACTAGTCTTACCAATGAACTATCAGCCACCATCCCTCTTCCATGGTCCATCCTCATCTGCAACTCCCAGTATTTCTTGGTGCACCATGAACTCACAGCCGCCGTCCCTCGCCTTAGGTCCATCTAGATCTGCGGACTTCTCCATTTCTTCACAGCCTATGTCCATCTCCCAAGGTCCATCTACATCTGCAACTAGTGATTTACCTCAGTGCACCATGAACTTACAGCCACCATCTCTCTCCCACCATCTATCTACATCTGCAACTCCCAATCTATCTCGGTGCTCCACAAAATCACAGCCACCATCCCTCTCCCAGCGTCCATTTACATCTGCAACTCCAAATATTTCTCTGTGCACCATGATGTCTCGGCGACCATCCCCCTCCCTTAGTCCATCGACTTCTGCAGCTCCCTGTATATCACAGCGCACCATGAACGCACAGCCAGCATCCCTCTCCCAACTTCCGTCTACTTTTGCAACTCCAGTTATACCTCAGTGCACCATGAACTCACAGTCATCATCCATCCCCCAAGGTCCATCTACATCTACAACTCTACATACATCTCACTGCAACTTTCCTGAAACTCAAAATCCCCCTGCCTGTGAAAAGTCTTTGATGTTTGATGGTTTGGATGGTAATGTGGTTGATGCTGTTACTGTTGCTGCTACAGAAATTGCTAAAAGCAAAGAGCAAGGAAGTCTAATTGACACCGATCTGTTAGTAAAATTTCTCAGTGACCCAAAGATGATTGAGATATTGATGAAAGAACATGGGTTGGCTCCCAACACTAAAACCAAAACCCCTTCTGGATGTAACCCAGGTTCATCATCAGTTTCTTTGCCTTGCTCAATGCCTGATTTGTCAATTAAGAAAGCTACTAATGAGCAAAATAAACCTGCCAATAATCGAACCGAGGCCATATATAGACCAGTGATTGCGAGTCGATCATTGCCATGGCCTAGCACAAAAACTGAGTTCATGGCCAGTAAATCAATTGAAGAACATGAAATGGAGGCCAAGTCTACACCAGTTAGTGGGAGACACTTTCCCTTGCCTAGGGCAAAACCTGAAGTGTTGCCTGATAAAGTGATCGAGGGTCATGTAGGAGCTTATTCTGGGATTGACACCAAGGCAATATCTAGGACAGTGATTTCACCCGCCTTTCCCAGCACAAGAACTGAAGGGGTGCATAGTAAATTCACTGAAAAACATGGAGAAAGACATGCAGGAATTTCATTAGTATATGGGTCAAAGCCAGCAGCAATATCAGTTCCCCTGCCTCCCTCAAAACATGATGTTTCTTTGAGTAAGAACTTTAACTCGAGTAAAGAACAGGGAGAACCTGCCTATACTGGAACTCAGACTATTCCTAGGCCAGTGATTTCATATCAGTTTCCTCGAGGCAAAGCTGAAATAGTGGGTAATAAGTTGATAGAAGAACATGGAAGATCACATGCAGCACCTCCAGTATACAGGACAAAGCCAATGGCGAAATCAGTACAAAGCCCGAAACCTGAGCTTTCTCTTGGTAAGACTTTTGTTAATGAATACAAATCTCCTGCTCGTATTGCAGGGGCACAGCCAGCCGTGAGACCAGATGTGGAAAAGATCAAGAAACTGATAAATGAATATGGTGCAGCTGATAATGCTGGGCAGAATTCCTCACCTGCCGGGAGACAAAATGTGGAAATTATCAAAAAAATGATAAATGAATATGGTGCACCTGATAATGCAGGGCAGAAGTCCTTGCCTGCCGGGTCACAAAATGTGGAAATTTTCAAGAAAATGATAAGTGCATATGGTGCACCTGATAATGCTGGGAAGAAATCCTTGCCCAGCTCAGAGCCTACATTGCTTCCTTCCTCCAGAACAAAACCTGATAAGGTGGTGTCTCCAGGGGCAAACCTATACACTCTGCCTAATACATTGCAGCCCAACCTCCATAGGAAGTCACTTTCACCAAGTCCTGCTCACACACACCCCTTCTCATCACTGAAAACCTCTGCCCCTCCCTTGAAAGATATCAATTACTACAAGTCCCTAGTCAAGCAACATGGAGAAAATCAAGAAACTTCGGATCATAATCTCTCACGATATGGTAAGCCTCATAATCCTTTGCGAGGACCCGAACTGGTACAGAACTTAAAACCAACTGATGAACATAATGCTAGACATAAGAAACCTTGCATGTATTTTCGTAGTCCCAGGGGATGCCGATATGGCTCCAGTTGCCCTTACATGCATGATACATCAAAACTGTCAAGGCCTGGTAGTGTGCTGGAAACTCCTGGTACAAAGAGAATTAAACTAGTTGGGAACTCTTAAGTCAAAAGGTTTCTGGTAGCACATATCTTTTTTATACAGGAAACTTTGCTGATCGTCCCTCGTGGGTTCACGAAATCCTACCAGGTGAGTCAGGCACAAGGTCTCAGTGTTAGGGTTTTAGAAGAAGACGCTTCTACGGTTTTGAACACCTTTGCATCACAGTTCGTACAGGTTTACTCTTTTCTTTTCCTTTGGTTTTGAGCATCTTTTCAACTGATATGAGAAGTTTCAAAGTTATAGTTAACTGGTAATATGGGTTTTAACTTCTTTTCCAATTACAAGCATGCATTTTTATTTCCTAGAGCTTTGGGTATTTGGTTTGATGACTAAATTAGTTTCCTTTTGCGAGCAGGTATTTATTATGTTCTTTTGTGTATAATCATGACCCAAAAAAAAGAAAAAATGTGTATTATGGACCATGACAAGCTGTTGAGCACTGCTGGCAAATAATGATCCAATTGCTAAATACTATTATGGATAAATAATTGTTAGAAAACAGTAAAAGATTTTGGAATAAAATGGGATAGGGATTGAAAGTATACAGGTAAATGCATTAAATTGGAAAGCAGGTCTTAAATAAAGAGAATCTATAAAAGATTACACTTTGGACAGTGATATTTTCCTTTCTCGTGCTGACTTCTAGCCAGTGGCACCCCCTTAAAAGAAAAGGATTACACTTTTGACTTGTTTCATTAAGGCTATTTGGAAACCCGAAAGAAAAATAAATAAATAAAAAAGAAAGAAGATGTAAAAAGGTCCGAATAATAATATGCAGATTAATTAATAGTATAACCAAAGATTCTTAATAGATCTTGTTTAAATTTCTTCAGAATTGACGTCTACGTTATTATAAGATATATGGAAATAAATTTTCTATTCACAATGGCTACATTTCTTTGGGGTCAGCCCAAAAAATTGTGGACCACTAAATTGAGTGTGGTTGGTGGAATTTGAAGCCATGCGGGTTGGGCCTGCTTAATAACTTGTGGGTCCCACAAAACCGAAAAAAGTAGACGGATCATTCACAAATCAGTGGATATTGACCAATGTATTGTCAATGCCAAAATATCTGTCGCCCTTGGGGTGCCTTCTGTTTTTTTTTTTTTTTTTGCTAAGAAAGCAACTTGAGGTGCCTTCTTGTTATAAAACTAAGTAGGAAATTCTCACGCTCTGTCTCACTACTCAAAAAGTTCTCCTATCTTCCGTCCCCGTCCCGGAACCCGAATTCCCGTGGATAATGGGAATTATTCGTTAGATTTTTATTATTCTTTTTAAGAATTAAAGTTAATTTGAATCATGCACTTTCAAAATATAAATTAAAGTTATACTAATGATAAATATAAATATAGATCTTAAACAAAGTTTAATATTAATTATTCTTGTAGTTAAATAGTAAAAATAATATTGTAGTAATTGAGTTTCAAATCTTTAAAATAAATTTTGACTTAACCATTGTGTATGAGAACTAAAATTGAAAAATAACATTTTTTTGTGCTAGTGAAATTGCATTGATTATTATAATTTTTTTTTTTATCGCATGTCACATATAATATTAATTGCAATTCTTTAAAATTCATTTTTAGTTATGTTATATGAAACTTTTTGAAGTACAACTGAAATAACTAACAAATCTCTTAATTCACTATGAACAATAGTAAAATTGAGGTATTTATGTCAAATGATAGCAAATCTCAAGTTACGGCATGCAGTGGTTTTAAGAAAAATTATAAAATCTTTTTAAATAATCTAATTTTTCTTCTCCATTTTATAATACTTTGTTTAATGTTATTTTTTATAATTTTATATGTATAATTTTAATACATATATAATATAAAATAATAAAAATAAGTATCTATGTATGCGGGGCGTGAAATGCTTATCTCTACATTCTGCCCCGTCCTCATGCAGTAATTAAAAGTTAATCCTCATCCCCCGTCTCATTCCCCATTTTTTGCCTTAATTCCCGCCCCAATTAGGGTAGAGACGGGACGGGTACCCACAATTCCTATCCTCATTGTCATCCCTAAAACTAAGGGCTATATTACAAAAAGTAAAGAAGATAACATGGATAACCCGGGGGGGGGGGGGGGGGGGGGGGGTGGGTGGGTGAAGTAATTCGTATTGATTTTTCTTCTTATAATTTTTATGATAAACAAAGAAAGTTCTATTTATAGCAAAAATAATAGAGAGGGATGAAAGTTCTTTTTATAATTTTTTTTGGCTCTGAGAGGTTCCTTTCAAGTTGACTGCAGTTCTGTGTCAGGAAGAGCCTAAGCTGGTTGCCTTTGGGTGCATGGTTCAGCGATAGTAGTGTAAAATTATTTTTGTGAGTTTATAAGTTCGACACTTTTTATTATTTTAAAGTTTTGTTTTTGACTAATTTGGTACATGTGTGAGGATGTACTACTGTATTCGGAAGTTTACTAATTGGTAATCGAGTTTTGTTAGTTGAGTTTTCACTTCATAAAAAAAAAAAAAAAAAAGCCTAAGCTGGTGGCCTCACAACTAAAAATTAAAAAGAAAAAATAATAAAAAGTTAATATGCTAACTAAAATGGGAAGCGTTTTTGGAATAAGAAATTCCCTAAAATAGATATTCAATTTTACTTTTATGAGAAATTCAATCTTACTTTTTAAAGTAGGAAAAAAGGGAGTGTCGATGGAGTTGACCTTTCAACTGTGCTTCATTTTAAGTACCTAGCGCAAGTGTACATGGTAAGGGTAGCCATAGAAAACAAGCTCAAGCTTTCCCTTTTAAATTAATGATGTCAAAATTTAGATTCTCTAATAACATTATAACGTTATATGTGAAATTTAACGGTTTTTCATTGATGATACAGTTATGATAAAGTTATTGGGATAATTCATGGTCATTGATTCTCTTTTATGACATTATATGTTATAAAAACATCTAAATTCAATGGTAGCTCCAATCTTTACTTTTTTTTTTTGGATGATATGAGAATCCAACTAGCAGAGTCGTACCATCCGATTCTCTTCTAGAAGGGCGATTTGCTTCCTCGACCGTCCAAACAAACTTCGAGTAATCTACATTCTAGTTTTGTTTGATTCTCTCACGGCATTAATGGTGGTGAGGTTCAGATCATAACCATAACTATATAATAATTTTACCACTATCGATTTCTCTTGTATGATTATAATATTAAGAGATAACCTAAACTCGAACCAATAGGGGTATAGAGTCATCATAATACTTTGGCAACAGCTTCCTAACCTGAGAGAATCTCACCAAGCGGTATAATGCCAAGCATAGATTTGCAAGCAATGAACATTGTCTTACTCTCACCCACTCAAAACTCGTGGGGATCTTTGACCAGAAAAAAAGAAAAAACTCAATACTTATTCGATTCCCGGAAATGCGGCCTCTTTGTTCACCTGATCACCATTGTGTTTTGCAACTTAGACGTAACCATAATCAATTAGCAATGCTAAGAACTTTGGAATAATTTTTTGAATATTTTTCACTGTAAATCCCGTTCGGGCATTTAGTTAATTCGCATGAGCATAAAATATTCAAAGAATTATTCCAAAGTTCTCTATCACTTTTATGCCTGAGTAGTTAATAAATTTGCCACGGTCGGAATTATTCTATATTTCTCTACAGAGGGAAAAATTTAAAACTCTTGAAAAGAAAATCAGAAAATCGCAATTTAAGAAAAGAATTAATGAATATTGTATAAGGTGTTCATTAATCTCTTCACACACAGTAAGAGGGTTGCAAATTGACTTGACGACCTCTCAACCTAAGAACTCTGAGCTCAACTTTATTGCCACATAAAAGCATAACACAGGCTCACAACCATGCAAATCACTAGCTATTTTATTCGCCAAAAAGAAAGAAGAAAAGAAGAAGCTTCTAAACAAGATTGATTTTGTATAAAAGAAACTATTATTTCGCTTGACTCGTTGTCACTTCTAGATCCGCAAATAAATTTAATGTTATAAATTTAAAAAATAATTAGTTTTTAAAATAATTAACTCAAGTTAACAACGTGGAATATTACAATCGTACCTCTAGTCAGTTCTCATCCAAGCCATTGAAATTAAAAAGATAACAGAGTAAGAGCTGAAAGAGAAACTAATATAAATGGGAAAGCCGGCAATGGAGCTTTCATCAAATAGAAATTTCACGAGCGGTAAAGACAATCTCATGAAAAGAATGTCTACAAGGACATCATTTCATTGAAGAGTTCAAACACCATTGAAGCAAGTTGAAGTTTCAGCTATTGTTAACACTGCTAACTTTAATATGATCAATTTCAGATTTACACCAGACAGATCTTTTTCTTTCCTTTTTTTGGTTTTTTTTGTTTTTGTTTTCTGTTTACACCATTGAATGTTTTGATCGGTCCAAATTATGATATTCAAGTGGTTGATGCAAATCAAAATTTTTTATCCAGTCAGCATATTTTTTTACCTTTCTCTGTGCGTGCTTAATCTCATATCTATCCTTATTTACCAACTAGAGAGATCTTTCAGTTTCTTTTTTCTGCGCTCCCCATTTAATATCCACATTTCACACCATGCTGCCCACCAAGTCTCTAGCCTCTTTCTTACGAACCTGCAGAGCTAGAGATAAGACCACTGATTAGGTAGCTGACCTTTCCCAGGATTGATGATGTTCCAACATACTACCCTACCTCTCCGATTTACTACGCTCTAATTTTGAGCAATCTGGAATTGGCTAATATTGTAATCTGTAATTTTTTTTTTTCAGATTAACGTAAATCTTCCTTTGACCAAATTGTGATAGAAGGACGGTCCCAATACACGAGGCTCCTGCTACCACAAGCCATAAGTTGATTGAGCATTAGATCAAGATTGCACATAGAATCGAAAATAAAGAAATTACAAACTGATGTGCGGTTCAAGAATTACACAGATTGTACAAAAACCAGTCGTTCAGCTACACTCTCAATATCGTCATGGCTATGAATTTTCAGAATATTTGATCATGATCTAAAAGGTTCCAACTTATACAAAAACACTCCGAGATCACAACTTATGTGCGGTTCAAGAAATTCCACGGAAGATTATACGAAGGGCTATGATTCAGCTACACCAGCAAAATCCTCAGCTTTCCTTCTTGAAGAAGGGTTAGATGCTCGCTGTTCACTTGAATAAGCGAGCGAGTCATCAAATCGATATAAATGGTTTTTCCAGCTCAAGAGAAGTAACAGATTTTCACATATATGACTTTTTATAGGAGCTTTTATTGTCCCCAACTTGAAAAGGGGGTCTACACCTCCCTTAGAATGGGCCAACCTCTTTTGAGTATGTCGTCGATCTTCGCATCAATCTGTCTCTGTGTCCTTGGTGGACAGAGCTCTGCTGCATAACCATTTAATTTTGCTGCCAAGCTTGACCTCTCAAGTTCTTCTTCTGGCAAGTTTCCAATCAGCTGAAGAAGGAACGGATTTCGTTTGAGCTCGAATTTCTAGGAGGGTGGACATCAAGAAAAGTTGGTCAAAAACAAATTCAACTTTTATAACTGAACAAATATCGTTGTCTTCTGGAAGGCAACGGTGACGAGCAACAAAACAAACAGCTAGTCCTATCCTGAAAACCGCGAAAGCAAGGTCTCTCTCAGTCCTACCTGATTCAATATCAAAAGACTAAACTCAAGTCATAGGTGTGTCTTAGCTATAAAATTTAGCATGATGAGTTCATATGATGAGGCACACTTCAACCACAGCTTTTAGAGGAGGGTGCAGGAGAATAATATCCAACTGGGATTTTGTATACTTGAAAATTGACTTACAACTGGCTAACTATATTTGTCTCTTTCAAATTTAAACATGCTTAACAAGCTCTGAGACTGCAAACATAACCAACAAGCTTCGACAATGTACACAGTTATGCTGCATAATCTTAGCATGCCACACATAACTAGGAATGTTTACCTGATGCTCGGGTTCTGCAGGATAAAATGTTCCTAGCTGCTGAATTTGAGTGGTGACAACACTAGTCTTTGACCTAGTTTGCTCTCTTTCTTTGCTGTGAGCAGCCAATCTGGACTCTTCAGTTCCGTTTGTAAAAATGATAGACCTGCTTCAATAAATTGTCATGCCAGGTAAGAATGCAAATTGAGATAAAATATGTTGCTCGTGTGGACAACCATTACCTGTACTGATTTCCCACATCAGGACCTTGCCCGAAAACTTGCCTCGGATCATGACTATCCCAAAAAACCTCCAGAAGTTGCCTAAAGTTAATTCTTCTAGGATCATATTCAACCTGCACAGCATTGAAGGATTCTTGTCAGAGAAATTTAAAATATCAGTAGGAAAATAAAATCATCTAAAGTGTATCCAATTGGCATTGGAGTATCATAACAAAACCACAATCGATGAATTAAGAGAGAATCAGAAAAGATCACAGCATGTGACTGAAGAAAATGAAATCGCATCAGCTCAAAGCCTTAATACGTAAATTCATGCCTTAGAAAGAAATTACCATCCACTTAACACTTCCATCAACAATCAAAGGGGTAACTACAAGACCAGATACCATATGCCACATTGCAAACCAGATACTTCTATATTATGAGGCAGTTTACAGCTAACCATAAAGAGGGGGTTGGGGAGAGAGAGAGAGAGATAGAAACCATTTCGAATAATTTCTCAAGTTCTGTCAACTCCAAAATCTATATATGCATCATTTCCTCCATCTTCTTGTGCATTGATTGATTTGTGTTACAAAATCGTACTTGATACTAGTATTATGACTTCATCATGTAATGACCATTTATAGTACCAACATCTTTGATTCTCAGAAGCAAAGAGAAAAGCATAATATGGCATAAATCACATCCAATGTCAATATTATCAAGTTGATTGCATAATCACTTTCTCAGCGATTAACAACTCATTGACCCCTCCGCTCTCCATTATTTTCCTATAGAACTCAGCGAACATTACTCTCCATAATGCCTTTCCCCAATCAACAATTCAAGGTAAAGAAAGAGTTGTTTTTCGTACCCTTCAAATATCAATCCTCAACAGCCTCTACTTCGAACTGATAACACACATATACAATAGGTACCAGCTTCCAATACCAACACATAGCGCAGAGTCGAATTGCATCAATCTAGATCAAGCCATTCATCTCCCACTTATGTCGCACAACACGAAACTTCGCTAAAGCTACCGAATTATGTCGATGCAATCCAAACCAAGAAAATTCATTAAAATCGAAATAATAAATTAAAGATGGCCAATTATAGTAAATACTCCATTCCATCAAATAACATTCAAAATTCAAGAATAATATCAACAAAATATTTATCTGATACATCAACTAAACTCTAACTCTTCAATTCTTCTCTATCAGCAAATAAATTATCCAGACATGCCACACAAAATCATAAATATACACACACTAACACTTACATAACTATATGTATAAATGTACATATGACCTAAAAGAGAAAGCAGTTAATTTTATCTCTTTATTGTCTTCAACGCGACCACTCACTTGCAGGCAAGAGTTTCTCTTTTATCGAGGAGACTTGCTCGTGTACATATTCTTTTTAAATGTGCGGCAAGACTCTTTTGAGCAATTTATTTTATTTATTTATTATCTTATACGATAAAATACATACATACATATATGTATGTATATATTATACAGATATACAAAGAGAGGCAGAAAAGGAAGTGACCTGGACGCATTCGGCGTGATCTGCCAAGCTACGGTACTCAGGATTGGGCTTGGAGCCGCCGGAATAACCGGCGGTGGTGCGGACGACGCCGTTCAGACAACCGAAGACGGCCTCGGATCTCCAGAAGCTTCCGAGTGCGAAAACCGCTGTTCTCAAAGGCAGCTGATTGGATGAAGATGTAGATGTAAATGCTGCTGAATCCGCCTTCGGATCCGGAAATCTTATGCTTACAGTTGTGTTTGGCGCAAATATTAATAACATTAGCAAGAAGATGCAGGTTAAGTTTATCGCCAACCCGTACATATTGAATCTCGTTCGTAACGTTATCGTGTTTAATTTAAATGGGGGAAGAGGAGAGTGTAGTTCGGGAAAGAAACTCGGAGCGGTTCGGTTGTCTGCTGGTGAAAGGCCAACGGGAAGGTATATTTTGTCTTTGATCCCAAAGATAATGCAGCAATTTATGGAATGGATTTTTATTTTAAAAATAAAAATAAAATCTCCATGTATAAGCCAAGACTGGACTTTGATCCCATTCTATTTGTAAAAATAGTGATTAGTGGTCGTGAAGTGTCGATAAACTTAAAAATGAACGAAATTAAGACTAGTTATAAAAATTACAAAAGCAAAACCTAATACTTTATCGAAAGTTAATATTTTTGTTTAGACACAACGGTTAAACGTTGTTCTTCTTTTAGGTTATTTTAATTTTTTTATAATTTCGTGTCACGGTAAACAAACAAAATGAATTCAAATTAATTATATTTCACCTCTTACTCAGAGAAAAATGATCAAATAATTCTTATGTATTGCTGGTATAGGATCTTGTAGAACAAAATTTGATTTTACAAGTAATCAGGACAAACGAACAGACTCTTTCTGCATCTATGAGGCAAGTAATTAGCTACAAAACAAACTCCCCACTTTTGATTAACTTTTTTTTTTTTGGCTAATTCAACAAGAGCGATTTTATTAAAGAAGAAAAAAGAGTACATTTTACAAGCGTCAAAAAAAAGAAAACAAAGTGTCTAAGGACAAAAACAAGAAACCATGTGTGTTCAATTATCAGGAGTTACAAAACAGGTAACACATGAAATCATATACATAGTAAATAGAAGGTCAAGTCTACCCAACATTAATGTCAGCTCTAAGCAAGAAGTGTTTGTTAATGGAAGTCCCTTAAATAGAGTACTAGCCAAAGCTCTCGAAATCACCACTTCTTGGATGTTCATAATGATTCCTCTTCAATTGAAACTACTCTCTTAAAAAGCCGTTTATTCCTCTCCTTCCAAACATTATAGATTGTTGCGGATAACATTAGTCGGAACAGGTTGACCTTGATAACATCTTTACTTGAGAGAGGGGCATTCATAAGAATAAACTTAAGACTTTCTTTTCAAATTCTTTTTATGAATAGCAATCAAAGAAAATGTGGCCCCTTGTTTCCAATCCTTGATGACAGAAGATGCAATAGGCACAGAGGATGCTACCCCAGCAAAGCAAATGGTATCTAGTGGCAAGGCGATTAAGACATACGAGCCAAGTGATAAAACTATGTTTCGAAATATTACTTGAGAACCAAACTAAAGAGTGTCAATTGATCAATTGTCCCATTTTACGATAATAGTCCCAAGTTTTGCTGAAAGAGAAAGAACCATCAGTGGTAAGCTTCCGTGTGAAAGAATCAGAGGTGTCAATCCTATGACGGCGGTTAAGGGGGGAAGGTTTGAGAATGGCAGTGTCCGGAGGGTGAAAGGGCCAATTCCATGTACTATAAATAATGATGTCCGAAACTTTGGAATCTCAGTCAGGGTAGAGACTATCCGTACTATAATGGGTGGAGAGGAGGCCCGAGGAGTGCCATCTGTCATGCCACAAGTAAGTATTCTTATCATTGCCAATATTGTGCGTGATGAGGCTTCTGACGATAGGCCTGAGGTGAGCTCTGATGTGGTTGGCCCAAACCCAACCACTCCAGATAGAATCTCTTTTAGAATAAAGCAGTTTGGTTGATATCCTCACGCTATTTATTAACTTGTTACTACTTTTAACAATTTTTCGGCAAATATATTTGCAAAAAAAAAAAAAAAGAATAACACATTCTCTGGCTAAAAGAATTTTTTTTTTTTGCTATATACACATATAAGAGTCTTTGGCCTATCTAATTTTACAATGTTTAGTAACGTAATTAACACGTTAATTGCCATGTTATTTGAAAGTTGACTGAAAATACACAGAGTTTAGAATATTTTAATTTGTCTTTTTGAGTTATCATAAACAGTCATACTTCTTCATTTCACAAATAAATAATAAAATTTAAAATACGAATTAATGGGGACTCAAACCTCTTTTGAATGAGCAAAATGCTTAGCCATCAAGAAAGATACGAGACTAGTTTTAAGAAATTTTTTGCGTCTGAGAACTAAAAAATAAAAAAAAATGAAAATCCCTATATATATGATGGTGGTTGCGCGGGCGCCAACATTTTCTTTTAGTTTCTCCTAAAAATTTTAAAAGAAAATAAAAACGAAATACAAATTTCATGGCTTCATTCTCTGCCCTCTTAATTAGACTTCTGGATTGCTAAAATAAAATACAAGAAAAGAAAATGGTGAAATAAAGGTCCAGATTTCTAGTATGCCAATAACATCACATCTATTACACCTTGAAGATGAAAAACTGCTCGGACGATCAGACTACCGATACCTTACCTTATATAAAGTCAAGAAAATTGTGAAGCCAATGCTAAAAAAGAATTTCACCAGAAAAAAAAAATGGAAAATTTTGCATTCTAGAATTTGTAAAACAAAAGCAAATTTGTAGTCAAGTTGTAACCAGAAGGTACAGAAGGCCCTTGAGATATTCCACTATTTCAGATCCTCCCAGCTTTGAAGTACCATATACGCGATCAACGAAAGTAATTGGGACCTATAAACACACAGAAGAAAATTCTGAGAGTCAAGGCTAGATATTTAAAAAGCATTCGTGACAAAAGTAGTAAGACGGGTTAAGAGTATTGACATGAATTTTCAATTCCCTCGAGTAAAAAGAAGCCGATTGAAACCACATTCTGTTCAGTATTGGAACACTATGCAGAAAAGTATCTGAGAAGAAACAGAAGTGAATTTTACCACATAGAAATGTCCATCATTCAATCAATTAAAGGATCATGTGAACCGAAAATTTGGTCAGGGAAGCCGTAGGGATTAAATGAAGTGTTGTTCTATAGTTCATACTCGCAGAGAACAAAACTTTTTAGAGTTCAAAGCTCCTGCAAGCACTAGTTGAAAACTGAAAAACTCGTAGTGGCCTTGTGCATTCACTAGGTGAAAGAAGATAAGCTTGGAGTTGGGCACTCTGAATTAGGAGTTTGACACACAAATATATTATTGGGCAAAGATGAAGTTAAATTCAACACTAATAGGTAATTCAGCAGGATGACATGAGCTACTCATGTGACTCTGCTAATATCTGAGACGCAGAATAAGCTATAATATGCACAATCCCTTGTATAAGGAAGCAAATACACGCTAACTTTTTTTTTTTTGGTAAAATATACACGACAACTTAAGAAGAAAATAATTCATACACAAGCCAGGCAAGCTGCTTCGACAAGATGCAGCATGCTAATTATTGGAGAAATACTAAATTTCACCAATACAAACTCAATATGCAGTATCAAGAAAGCAAAGAAAAATGAACACATATAAAAGTACACACGTATATAGGCATTTCTATCTTTGTCCGCGAATATCTAAACTAAATAATGTTAATTGCAGAGGCAACATTCACCATAATACTTTATAAATATATTACCTCTTCAATGTGATAACCTTTTCTTGAAGCACGAACAATCATCTCCATCTGAAAAACATATCCTTTACTCACAACGGAACTTATGATATCTTCAAGCACTGATTTCCGATAGAGCCTTCATTATAAACGACCATGATCAAGTTTAGGTTAGAGAATGCATGAAAGAAAATACTTATCCTAAACAAATTGAAAAGGTACCGGAATGATCCAGTTAGGTCTGATACACCCGGCCAAAGAAATGTCTGTGCAAGAACATTTGCTCCTCTACTAGTCAATTTCCGCATAAGATTCCATCCGTGCACTCCACCACCTTTAACATATCTGGTCCCAGTAACTATACTTGCACCTGTCTCCATCTGCTTCCTAAAGTTTAAAAAATTTTAGCTTTTATCCAAACTCAGATGACATATGTCAAGAAAGTAGTAGAAATGCCCTTACTTGATGAAGCTAGGCAGGTATTTTGGCTGCAGAAGGAAAAAGAAACAAGAAATTAGAGAACATGACTTGAATTGTGAAAACAAACAAATACATTTGTACTTCGTGAGTAATCCTGCTGAAAGATCAAAAGAAGCATGAACATATATGCCTAAGCAAACCACCCCCCCAAACCTGAAAAGTCAAGCTTTTAAGTTCTAGATTGTTATTGCAACTGAATCTTAGTTGCTTAATGTCTAAACTAACTCGTGGGGCATGATATCCCAAAAATCCTCAATTACTTTGCCAAAACAACTTGGTCGCCAAAATTATAAAAGACAGGATTGGAGTTCCACAGTAATATGTCATCTACAATGAGCATGAGCAACCTGAAGTCATATAATGCAACATGATGCAAACCAAGCAATCGAGACAATCATGGGCATGTGAAACCAAGAACTCTCAATTTTATTCATATTTACTTAGTCCTCAACTTGCCCTTTTGCCAATGGCAAAAATTTACTAGACAAACAACCTTTCCTTTGTTTCATAAAAAATACTTACATGGTGGGACAGATCAGCATCCATAATTACGACAAAGTTGCCCGAGGCATGTTTTAGACCATGAATGTAAGCAGTGCCTGAAAGAGATCAACATTAAAGACCAGTTTGCATTTTCTATCTCAAACAAAGTAGCTCATACGTACCTAATCCAAGCTTCTTAGCTCTAGGCCTTAATAGCTGCATTAACAGAAGGCTATATGAAAGGATATGCTAATGAAATGCTAAGATCAAAAGATGGAATTAACTGTTGAACAGCCCTTACTATGTGATCTTCGCCATAAACCAATTGCAGTTGCTTGACAATTTCCTGAGTTCCATCAGGGCTTCCATCATCCACGATTATTATTTCAAATTCATAACCCCTGAACAGGCAGCAAGCAAAATTATGATAGTTGCAAACTCCTAGAAACAGATAGAAAGATCCGTTATTTATTTTCAAAAGTTGAAGCTGCTATTCTCCAATATAAGTTCTCACCAACAGCGGAACAGAAACAGATAAGATCACCATTTCAATTCTCACTAGCAGTCACGAATATTGAAGGCCTGATAATTGCAGATTAAAGTTTGGTATATTCCCTTTCGTGCATTTATGTTCACAAATCCATTGTTTTAAAAAGAAAAGAGGGGTTTTGCTAACTAAGTCTTTCAAGGTTCCATTCCCTCTCCTGCACTCCCCACCCCCCAAAAAGAAAAAGAAAAATGGCAAACAGAAAAGAAGAAGATTTCAGGCCAAAGTCCATGTTTTCTGGCCGAACAAAGTATTGCCCGTTAAGAGGAAAAATCACTGCACCTAGAGGCAGAAACCAAGTACTCGACACATTTCAGTCAGATGAAATTGAAGGACCTAAACAACATGAAAACCCCCTTACGCACGATCACGCCTTATTTCAGAAAGCCACACTATAAATGTTGTTACAACCACTTTTCAGACTCAGCTTACTCAATGAATAATCAGGTTTTCTAACTCAATTATGCATAACTATACCAATATACGATTAGCTAAAGGTAACACTATTCATTTACTTCAGATCAATAATAACAAAAACGAACATCGAAAAATTCAAAATTATCGAATTACCTACACCAATGTTTTGACATCTCAAGTCGAAATCAGTCTTCTTAAACATGCGTAAAATTAATCCCGAATTAACATGATATGCAATAATTTAAACGTCTATATACGCATATATATCAAAATTTTGAATTACATAAAAAATTAAAAAAAAAATGCAGATCACTAAAATCGAAAGGTTCTATTAATCAATCAATTCTAAATTAATTAACATGTGGAATAAAAAACCAAATTTAGCACAAAACATATAAAATTAGCGATCCAGAAAAGAAAACTAAATACATTAAAAAAAAATGGTACTTGAGATGCTTGAAGACGAGGTAGACGATGAGAGCGATGTTGAGACGTTCGTTGTAGGTTGGTACGATGATGCTGTACTTGTTCTTCTTCTTTTCATCTTTCTGTTGCTCCTCCATTTTCAATCAATCAATCTCTCAAA
Organism: Ehretia macrophylla; assembly: GCA_037974665.1. Classification (NCBI taxonomy): domain Eukaryota; kingdom Viridiplantae; phylum Streptophyta; class Magnoliopsida; order Boraginales; family Ehretiaceae; genus Ehretia; species Ehretia macrophylla. The sequence continues at coordinate 65,233,926 of CM075765.1, forward strand.
ACAAAACCCTTTGAAAGCTCTGTTCGATTCAATTCGAGAAACTTAACGGTTTAGAGCAATGGAAAGTTGACAAATGTCTTCTTTAACGAAACGGACCGAATCAGCGGTTCGGATCCTTCGAACTGGGTGACTGTTTGCGGATGTAATAAATATGCTTAATTTGATTATGATACATTCTTAAAAATAAAATATTTTTGATATTATGATAAATTCTTTTTAAAAATTCTTAAAAATTATTTAAAAATATATAAAATAATTGACCAAAAAATTTCTTAAAATTAGTTGATATTAGAAACTCAATTTAATCCCTCGTGTTTCATTTTTGTGACTTATAGTTCTTGAAGTTATCTATTTGAGCTTAATCAGCTTAATCAGCTTAATCCATGGCTTTCAATAAAAAATAAATAGAATTTCCACAACTCAAATAAGAGTCTAATTAGACCTGAAGTCGTGTGATATTTTGTTAACTTTTGGATGAAAGTTGCAATTTTGATTAACCATCACGGATTTGTAACACTAAAGACTAGAAAATACACAAAAAAATAAATATAAAGGAGTAAATTGATATTTTTTTCCAACATGAGGACTAGTTGAAAACTTTTCTATTTGTTTAAAATTGATGAAAAATATTACTTATAAATTAGCTTTAATTCATTTTTCTTAAAACTCTTTGAACAACCATAACTATGTATGGTAGAAAATAAGATTTATTCATTTAATGAATAGGTGACACGTAACTGTAACTCTATAACTAATTTATGAAAAGTTCAAGTTTTAAACATCGACATTATGATATCATTAAAATCAATTATGATTTATAGAAATGACTTAACTCAGATTGCCAAATTGATCCCGATAGAGACATGCTATGGTTACTTGGCAGGAACCAAAAAAAAAAGACGTGCTATGGCTTTGGAGAAATTTAAAAGATATTATTAAACGCTGAAGTTATGGTATACTAAAATGGCAAGTACATTTAAAAAAAATTTGAGTCTCAATTCATAATACGAGGGTCTTAAAATATTTGAATATTTATATTTTTCTATCAAGTAATAATGAACATACAACTATATAGTGATTAAAATGACACATGATCTCTATAAATTGCACATGTAATTATTTTCATGTTTCACATTAAAATCAATTTACTCATATTTCCATAATTGAATTTGGATTCATATCATATCTTATATCCATTTCAAAATTAAGTGATCCATATAAAACTTACTCCAAAATCTTCTAACTTGTTCACAAAAAAAAAAAAAAAAAAAAAACTCAAAATGACATTCAATGGATAGAACTCAAATCAATATTCTTGGACCAACTTTGGGCCAGAAGTGGGTTGTTAGACTCTACCGTAAAAGCCCAATAAGACTAAATTTGAAAAGAAGATCCATTTCTACTAACTCAGCCCACCCCTCTCATCCCACACTCAAAATCTACCTGTTTGCTGAAGCGCGACGAAGGGGTTAGGGTTTTGCGAAGAAGAGCAGAAAAAACAAAGCCATTGACGACCACCATGAGCAGGAGCTTGGGGATACCAGTAAAGCTTCTTCATGAAGCATCGGGGCACATCGTGACCGTTGAGCTCAAAAGCGGAGAGCTATACAGAGGAAGCATGATCGAGTGTGAGGACAATTGGAATTGTCAGCTCGAAAACATCACTTACACTGCCAAGGTTGGTACTCTACGATGATTTTTTCTTTTTTTTAAAAAAACTTTTTCACATTTTTAGTACATTTATATGATTGATTATAATTATGATGCATGTATTTTGATTTTTCTTAAACCCTAGTTTTTTTGGTTTTTTTTTTTTGTTATAAGTTTTATGTAATAATTCCATTAATTAGTAATTTTAATTATGTTATTCTGCAGGATGGGAAGGTCTCGCAACTCGAACATGTTTTTATTCGTGGCAGCAAAGTCAGGTATAATTTGTAGTTTTTTATTTGGAATTCCCGATTTTGAATAGATTGTGTGATCGAATTAGACGAACGCGTGATCAAGTTCCCATATTAGCAGGCATTCTTGCAAACGTCATGTTACGAGTCAGCATATACTTTACATAATTTCTCAAAGTTGGTCATATCTGTTATATATCTGTCAAATGTGATGGGGGGAAATACATCAGTTATCAATCTGTCAAATGTGTACGCATTATTTGCTGTTATGTTTTGACATGAAAATAACGAGAGCTACTTGTGTGAAATTTGGGGAGTCGTAACAATATATAACAACGAATACTATCTTTTGAATCCGATTAAAATGATAGATCACTGAAATTTGTCCTTTGTAAAAACTTGTAACTAACTAGAAATTCTTCCAGGTTTATGGTAATTCCTGATATGCTTAAGAATGCTCCAATGTTCAAGCGTCTAGAAGCTAGAATCAAGGTAAAAGTCATGGTGTGCTTATCAATCATTTTTCCCTTTTTGTTTTTTCACCATTTAAGGTTTGCCTAATGTGTTCCTTCAATGACCATGATGTACAGGGCAAGGGTTCAGCTATTGGAGTTGGACGAGGGCGAGCTGTCGCCATGCGAGCTAGAGTAAGCTTCTGTTTTTTTATTTGATTTCTCATTTACCTTAATCGTTTCTGTTTGACTGTTTTGGTGGTTGAGTGGACATCATGTTCAATGCAAAAGGTAGATTATTCAGTTAAGTCTAATAAAAAACGCAAATTTGCTTTGTAGTGACTATAATGGGACTTTCATTTTTGTAACATCCCCTATTGAAGGCAATGTTGAAGGTCCTTTATAAGCCATATTGTAGTATTAAAGTTTCAATTCTTCTTAGTTACGAATTGTGTGTCCTCTAAAAAGGTGATCCTCTGTAAGAGATGTATATATATATAAGAATGAGAATTGGTTATTGGAAAATGAAATTGTTGTAATGGGCACACTCACGCGCACATATGTAGCGGAAATAACACAAAGCTTTATAATGTTATCTGGATACCTTTGAACTAAGTTATTGATCCCACTGTGATCTACTATTATCAAAATAATGTTCACACAGCCTTTTGGACGGCTTCTGGACTGGAGAAGAAAAATCTCGCTCAAGCTCACCTCCATTCTCGAACCTGGTTAAACCCTCTCTAGTAGAAAGTATGATGTGTAACACCCGTTACAAGTTAGAAGACCTTATTTGTTGGAAAGTAATACTTGTCCTACTAGGAAAGTATTCCTATTTTTCTGAGTAACTTACTCTGCTTAGTACTCTTGCTTGTTCTCAAAATGGGATTGTGCTTAGGAATCGAGCCATAACCACTGAGAAGAAAAGAGAAAGGATGTGAAATATGTTTTTGTTTATTGTGTTGGTTCCTCTTTTGTATAACCACTGAGAAGAAAAGAGAAATGATGTGAAATACGTTTTTGTTTATCGTGTTGGTTCCTCTTTTGTATGTTTTGTCGAGAGAATTGTGCCTGACTCCTAAATTTTTTTATCTGCAGGCTCAGGCTGCTGGTCGTGGAGCTGCACCTGGTAGGGGTGTTGCGCCACCTGTTAGGAGGTGATCGATTCCCCACAGGAAATCTCACCTTGTCGCGTGGCTATGTTCTGAAGTCGCTGTATCAATGTAACATGCACGAGTAATTACTTAAGCTTGAGCTCTGGTTTTGTCATATGTAAACAGTATGTTGTAGAATGATAGCTTCTAATGTTGCCATTGACTCCAGATATCTTGAATGTGAATGCTTTCCCCTCTCACCACCTTCCCGCATTCTACTTTGTGTTTTTCTGTTACATTAAGAAAAGGAAATGTTCCATAATTTTGCAGGTGAGGGGGAATTTTTTCGTAGTGGCTCCCTTCCATGCCTCTTTATCTTTCTAGTTACTTATTTTTGGCATTTGAGGCTTGGCTAGAGTGATGAACAAACTAGACAACTATTATACAGTTATATGAATCTTTTGCGGACTTGGATCCTCTCCTAGTGCCATTATCTTTTAGTCACTAGAAGGTGAAATCTGGGCTATCCAAGACCACAAGACTAAATCTCAACCAATTATTTTCAAAATCACCTTTTTTGGGGAAAAAAAGGAGATGGAATAAAAAATAATATTGAAAATGAATGGTTGTGATTTACTCTTGTGATATTGGATGAGAGGGAAGAAAAAGTGATTTTCAACATGAATGTTTGACTTTTATTAATGTGATATTGGATGGTTTAGATCTTATCTCCTAATAGTTTAAGAGACACGGGGACTAGAAGAAGATTCAAATTCTATTAGGAAGCAACCTTGAAGAGGACGGCACCTTATAAATCTTGGCCAGTGAGGTAGAGGAAGAGTAGTAAGAATTTTTTTCATGATATCATAACGTAATGAGTGTGATTTAATGATTTTGTAAATTGTTCACATTATTTTTTTACAACCATATTTGTAATTTACAATCATTAGATCCTATTCATGATATTATAACATTATGAGTCAATCATTCGATCTTACTCATGATATTATAATGTTACGAGTCAATCCATTCCTATAGGAAGAGGTGCTACATGATTGATTAGCCATTGTTGTCAAGGAGGCACAAACTACCTATAGACTCTGATAATTAGAGGCAAATCAAAGTAACATAGATGCATTAACTAGTGCAGTTTCTAAAGAGCTTTTGCAAGAAGCATTTTCTCAAATGCTAGTATGCTACAAGTGAACATGGGCAAGGGAAAATGATGCTAAATTTATGAGTTATATATACATAATACCGTCTACGCAAATCAAGAGGAAAACTTTCATGAATTACGAGTTATAATTTTATTCGAGTCGTCATAAAAGAATCAAAAATTAATTCCAAGGGCTTATCTTAGTGATAAAGTGTTTGAGGTGTAAGCGAGAGACTTACTTATGGCTCGAATTTTGAATCAACAAAGATTTCTCTCTAAGTCCAATTTTGATAAGCCTTATGATTAATTAATCCAAACCGTGCTTATTCCAGGCAAATCACGTGCCCAGGAATTTGAACGCTTCTAGAGACGTTCCTATCACAAAGAAAAAAAAACGTTTTGGCACTGATGAACGAATGCCTTGCATATGATGCTGAATTTGCCCCACTCGAACGTGACTTATATCAGATATTACACCGGAAAGAAACAAGGAAAAACCTATCCAGCAAACCTTTTGATATCACCAAAGGACAGATACATCAAACATGAATTTCCAAGTCGAGAATGGGGAGACAAGATTTCATATGTATCTTTGTGTGTTTACACGATTTTAGGCTATTCCATCTATCGTGTGGTCTAAATTGCCAACAAGACGAAAAAGTGGAAAAAAATTAGACATTGAAATGGTGTGTTTCCTCGTGACTTTTAAGCCCAACGTGTGTTCCACACAAGTCAGTCCACCACCAGGGCTGCTGCCTCACATTCACAACACCACTGGCGTGCGTCTCCCCTCTGTCCTCTGCCAAAAGTTGAAGCACAGAGACACAAAATCACACAAAACAAACTACGAAAGAGACTAATAACTGTGAATGTGGTGCAGCTGAATGGTATCAACCATGCAGAGTTATGACCAATGTTTTGCTCCATAATTGCCCAACTAGGGTATGACCTTTCTCTTTCAATTATTCAACTTTCTCCATGTTTATTGAGTGAGAATTCCTCTATAGCATTATAACATTAAATTCAGAATTTAACAGTTATAACTAGGGGCGAATCTGTATTAGGGTCAGCAAAGGTTGCAGGTCCCATTGGCTTACAAGAATGTTAAAAAATTTATGTATTCTTTTAAAAAAAATTAAATATCTATGTATTTTTAATTAAAAAAAAAATTAATTTACTTCCACTGAAAAAAAATATATATACTTATATAGTTGAAAAATTATATGTTTTAGTCCTATTGAAAAGAATTCCTGAATTCGTCTCTGGTTATAACATTTTTACATCATTTCATTGTAATAATATTAACAATTTATAATTAGTAGATCTCGTTCACATAACGTTACGAGTATATCGATTCACATGTTTACATCCATGTTGTTTTCCCAATATGCACTTGGGAGGTTGTCAAGTGATCGATGAATTGTCATTATCAAACGATGCCAAAAGTTTAAGTCATGTCTCCACACCTTTTCTTTCGTTTTTTTTTTTTTTGGTCAATCTCTCCACACCAATTAGCTGGCTACTTTATAGATTTTCCTCTTCTTTTATACTTTTGGAGTCAACTACAAAACAATAGATTTTCAAGGTGTAATGAGAAAAAGTTTGACATTTCTTCCAAGATACCCAGATCTGCCTAACTATATACTGATTTATCACTTTGTCAACTTAAAATCTATATGGTAATTAAAAAGTGAAACATATTCATTTTCAAAGGTTAGGTGGACTGGTCGGGTATCAATTCATTATGATTAAAAAATTTAATTTTATTTTTCTTATTACAAATACTATTGACTTTCAATAACTTGAAACATACGTTGGGACACAGCTAGCTGTACCACGAGATATGTAATTTAAGACTGATTCAATGTAACTTTATTTAAGATAAAATTCTTCTCATAAAAAAAAAAAGAAAAAAAAAATTGAACGAGATCCACTCTTTCTTGCTTTCACTTTCAAAGACATATATAGTTGTCAAGCTGACAATCGCGGTATATTTCACGCTTTATGCTGCATGATCTAGCCTACTATTTCATGAGTTATAATGCAGAAACAGTAACGACCATCATCGAGATGAAAGAGCAATCAAGTACATAAATAATGTAGTTATTGACGTAATTTTAATTTTTAAAGGACGAAGCATCCAATTTTTAGCATCTTAGTTAAATAAATCCCTCATGTGGTCGATAATGCGATCGAAAAGACCAATGAAAATTTATCCAGAATCAATCAAGTAAATTGTTTGAGAGAATTAAGTATAAAAATATAAATAATGGAAAAGGAAGATTAATTTGTATTATAGTTACGTGTACCACCACTAAAAGGGTTGAGTAGAATGTTCTGGTATTAATTTGTTGTGACAAATGACTCCAAATTCAAATTGTGTCATCACATTACAAATATTACCTCGTCATTGATTGACTTAGAGCATGCATTAAGTGCATTGTTGTACTACAAGATTTATTACCTTAAGATAAATCCAATCTGGTCCTGTTTAGAATGAGTTATTCGTCAAAAAGAAAAAAAAAAATATATATATATATATATATATATATATGGTAAAAACCATTTTAGTCTCTCAGGTTTGCTCTAAAGACCAAATTGGTCTTTCAAGTTTGTAAAAAGACCAAAAAGGTCCCTCCAGTTAATTTTTGTTAGTCAAATGTTAACAGTCAAAGGGTTGACCGAGTTAAAAGACCATTATATCTTTAGCCAACATATATTAAAAAAGAAAATTACAATAAAACTCTAAATTAGTCTAAAAAAACATAATTCACATAATTCGCATAGGAAAAAAAAAACCAAAAACTAAAAAATATCAGTTCAAACATAAACAAATTAAAGTCAGTAATATATCGTTAAAAAATGAACAATCATGATTCATCCTCTTCTCTAGCCGGTACCATCGCTGCTAATTATGTCGATGATGATTGTTCATTTTTTAAAGATATATTACTGACTTTAATTTGTTTATGTTTGAACATATATTTTTTAGTTTTTGATTTTTTTTTTTTTGCACAAATGATGTGAATTATGTTTTTTTAGACTAATTTAGACTTTTATTGTAATTTTCTTTTATAATATATGTTGCCTAAGGATATAATAGTCTTTTAACTTAGTTAACCCTTTGACTGTTAACATTTGGCTAACAAAAGTTAACTGGGGGGACCTCTTTGGTCTTTTTGCAAATTTGAGGGACTAATTTGGTCTTTAGAGCAAACTTCAGGGACTAAAATAATTTTTGCCCTATATATATATATATGTGTGTGTGTGTGTGTGTGTACCATCTCTATTTAACAGAAATTATAGAATTGGACGCAACTGATTCCATGACTAATCTCATTTGTAAAAGACAGAAACATTGATTAGGCACAAAACTAATGTACTCATCAGGGGATTGGAAAAGGTACTAATTAAATTTTGTTATCTAGTGGATTTAATTTGTGTCTAATCCTACGACTCTTTTATGAAGAAGATGATGTGAGTGATTAAGGCTTCTTTCATTAATCACACACTGTTCAAACATGTGCTCTTTGTCTCGCTTTCAATCAAAGTTTGTCTTTAATTGAGTTAATGTTTTGGTCTTGCGTGTAGTTTTATGGAACTAGACAAAAATCAAACAACATATGTGAACAGATTTAAACCATTGATTTCATGGACTGCATAGGAATACAATCGATCACGCGGTCCTACTTGCATGTGCGAGCAAGAATTTGTCTAACATCATCTCATCATCTTGTACAAATTAAGTAATATCCATTTATGAATACCTATAGCCAAAGATTTAATTCAATGGATCAATGAAGCTATGCAAAGAGAAATGATTATTGTTAATGTTCATATAAGATTTGATCATGAGTAGCTTTATTAATTTACCACTTCGGTTAAAAGTTTAAACAGCTATGGAAAAGTTTCTTGTACTTTTTTATTGTTGTAGGATGAATTAAGCGTTGGATGTGGATTTTAAACCCATGACCAGTTTGGTAACTTGGGCTATAATATAATTTTAATGCACTACATCATCTAAAAGTATAAACTGTTAGAAATAAATTTATTATATTTATTTGTTGTATTCAACTACATCATCTAAAAGTATAAACTGTTAGAAATAAATTTATTATATTTATTTGTTGTATTCAACTACATCATCTAAAAGTATAAACTGTTAGAAATAAATTTATTATATTTATTTGTTGTATTCAACGAGCCTTACCATCAGTAACAAGAAAATTACAAGAGGGAAACACATTGTCCCTTTCACAAAAATAAAAATATATACATGGTTATCAAGATCATGAAAGAATCCAAAGAAAATGAAAATGCAAACAAATCATGGGTTACTATAGAGCTGGTATTGTAGATCAAGCAAACTTGAGTTCAATGCAATTTTTATGAAGAATAAGATTCTCCTCGCAAATAAAAAAGAAGAAATTAAGAAAGAAAGAGAGAGATACAAAAAGGTCGAGCAAATAGGGAGTGCAAGTTGTTCTTGTGCAAAAGTCAAATTTTGCGATTAATTAAGATCTCAATTAGCTACGCATAAGAACAATAAAGAAAAAAAAAATATATATATATATATATATTTTTTTTTTTTTTGTGATTTTCATCATCAAGCACCGTTTGATTGCGTGAAACGTGCATGTGAACTTCATACGTCAAGTATAATGTGAACATTCAAAGACCTCACATGTAAGTCTACTAATATATTAATTTGGATATCACATTCTTGCATTTCTTGTCACATCGATCGGTACAAAAAAATTGAAATAATATGTCTCATATCTTTTATTTAAAAAACATTTTCCATAGCTAGTGAGGGCCAAGTATTTTGTTTAACATCAGACCATAACGTCAACAAGAGAAGCAAAACCATTCATCTTCATGCAAGGTGGTCGGGCGGCTCGTTAGCCCTTTGGTTGTGGGTGCGATGGCATATGGGACCTTTTGAACATGAAATTATAACGCCCTCTACATATTAATTTGCATCAACTAGGGGAATGCATGCATTGTTTTCCCTATTTGTGAGAGAGTGAAAATGGGTGCGAGGTAGATATTTTCTCTTCCTCTTTTGCATGAACTATTGGCCATATATATGATGTAGATGACCATTGCTCTATATCATTTGACTGACACTTTACTCTTTTCTAAATATTAAATTTAAAAGTTTGTACTATATAAATAGAGATAATTATTTAAAGGGGATTTGGTGGTAACATGAAGAGATAGAACCCCGATCCGCAACTGAATTCCCACGTCAACCAAAAAAAAAAGTAAATAAAAGGAAAGGTTACTTGAAGATAATAATGAATGATAATGCATGGGAATTCTCATTTTTGAATAAACCAAAGGTTAGGCCTTTGGCCCTATTGTACGTTTTCTTGTACACCTTTTCCCCAGATTAACACAAACTAATAATCAAATTCGACATGATATTCTAATAAAGCAGTAGTTGAGTTACCTCATTGTGCTTTCAAAGAGAAAAATATATATATAAAAAAAAAAAGCGTACTGATCAGCAAAATATAATCAACTGCAGACTTGTTTTTAGATTAAGCTCATACTTCTATGTACAAACTTTTTATTTTCAATGATGAGCAAGTTACTCTAGGTAAAAATCAAATAAAAACATTCCGAGACTATAAATTTCATGACGCACCGGCACGTACATTCTAATGCATACTTTAAGTCAATCAAAGTCTCAACTAATACTATTTGTTACGAAAAAAAAAAAAGTTCGAACTCAAAAGATTTGGTCACAACAAGTGATTACGTACGACCGCAACACTAAATCCTTGGAAGCTAATTAGACCAAGTATTTTCTCTTCATTGAGACTATTGATTTTCTTTCATGTATTGAATTCAATGATAAGAAAAAGAATTCATCAAATATCAAATCCTCTAACCATCAAAGTTATCCAGGTTAATTTCGTCTATGATAATGGAGATGCTTGGTTTTGGCAGTTTCTTTGTTGCCATTAATAGTACACATACAAAGACTGTGTCTCAAAACAAAAACATAGAGAGGGAAGAGTAAGGATCCATTAATAATTTAAATTGTTAAATTTCGCTCATATCATCATAACTTTATGAAGAAATTCACGGAGAGGGAGAGAGAGAGACGTAATATTGAACATTGCTACTCATGCTCTTTATTAATTTCTCGATTCTTTCAAGGGTGCAACACACACCACTAATGAAAACATCTAAATATTGATCCATTCATCAATATACCAATGTACCAACAAAAGTTAGAGCTATGCTGGTCAGTTTACTACAAGCATGATGATCAACTGAAACCAAACTTTGTCTTGTTGAGTCATATCTTGCAAAAAAGAAAAAAAGAAAAAAAAAAGAAGAAAATTCCATCAGCAGCCATGCTTGATCTCTCAAGCCTCATCTAATCATGGAGATCAAAGAGCAAAAATCTTCTTCATCACAAGGAATAGTAAGCCCCATATCATGATTAAATCCAAACTCTTCTTCAGCTCTTTGCAACAAGTTTTGAAACTCAGGGTGTGTCAAGAAGGATATAGGAATGATGTATCTGCTTCTGTTTTCTCCAACATACACAGCAAAATGGCCTTTGGGAACATCATGAGGATAACTATCATCATCATGATAGCCATGTTTTTTCCCAAAGCTTGAACATCTTTTGATGATTTGTTTTAGGGCTGCTGTTTGAGTAGTACTCTTGTTTGTTTTCTTTAAAGCCATTGTTGGAGAATTTTTTTCAAGGTTTCGCTTACTTTCGAGTGGAGAGGAAAGGAATGGGAAAAGGGAAGGTGTTGGGGGAAGAATTGAGAGGGTGGTGAGGTATTTATAGGAAGAGTACTACGTAGAAAGGATTGGAAAAACAGCGACATGTGGCATGTGGGGGGGCAAGGAACTAAACAAGCATCGATGTTTTTAGGGAAGACTTAGTACGAGGCCATGCGGGCTCATATCCCATTGGGCATATACCCTACCTTTGTTACCTAGCTCTATTATAAAGACAACATGGACCTCACGAACAGGGTATTTGGTCTAATGGTATATTTCTCGTTGTGAATGTAAAAAACTATGAAATCATTTTTTATAGATAATATATTTTAATATATATTAATTATAAGATTTAGGTCTTCCTTAACAAAAAACAAAAAAAAATAGAACTGATCTCTCCCTCTCTCTCTTTCTCTCTCTGTCTCTCTCTGTTTTCTTGTTAGTTATGGTAGGATAACGTACGCTTGTTCATGCATGGGGTACGTAACGTAGTAAGGTCACATAATGAAATTGAGATAATCATGAGTTGGTTCAATTCTTTACGAATGTACTTCTAGTTTGTGGATTCATTGATTAGGCTATGCTATGATTAAGTAGAAAATTAAGCTAGTAAATTATAGAATATTGCTACGTACCATTCTATTTTAGTTGAGTTTGAATTTTCTTATTTATTGATTTTGTTTTTTGTTTTTTAGATGAGATATGTATTATGAGCTATTAGAATATTTTATTTTTTAAATCTTAGCCATTTGTTTCAAATATTTTTTTCTTAAATAATTAGTTTATTACTCCATATTTGATGTCTAATAAGATTTAAGAGTAACAAATTTGATGGCCCAAATGAGAGAATGAGTAAAGGGGAGGATTCACATAAGAAGTAATAAATGAATGATAAAAATAGAATGAGAGCTACTATTTCTCTAAAAAGAAAAAATAAAAGGTGTAAACTCAACGAATTTTTCAAAATTATTTTTCGTCATAAAATAGAAACGCAAACTAACCGAAGAATTGTTGGACTATTATGAATAACTAAGTAGTATTACAGAGGAATATTATTGATTCTAACGAGAGTTTTGTTGTGGATAAAGTGTTCCATTGTAGTGTAAAGGGCAAAATATATATCAAACATATATATGTTTCACGGCTTGTTTTAGTGATGTCATGCACGGAATTGAACTTCTTAATTGATCATATAAAACCTTTCTGCAATTAAGTGTCCCAAAATATTTAAATTTATATTGATGGCAATAGAATACTTAAGTCTTAATTCATAAATCAAATACAAATTCTTTATAAATCAGTGGGATGAGATGTCACATAAATCAAAATCATAAAAGAAAATTTCAGTATGAAACAATGGCGACAGTACTGGCGGATCTACATTTGGTTAGAAGAACATTAAAATTTTTATGTATTACTCAAACAAAATTAGATATTTATGTATTTTTAGTTAAAAAAATTAATTAGTCCCTACTGAAAAAAAAAATATACTTATATAGTTGAAAAATTATGTGTTTTGACCTCTATTGAGAAGAATTTCTAAATCCACCCTTGAGTGGCAGAGTTATATTTGTTTGAAAGTGTTCACGGGTACACTTTGATTCTAAAAAAAAAAAAACTTTTTTTTGTCTAATTATTTTTTAAATATATTAAATTTTAGCTAAAGACATTTCACAAAATAGAAAGAGGTTGAAAAGGATTTTTAAGGTTTTAACTCCTTGCAATTATCAATTTGTCAAAGTCATCGGCTTCAATTCATCATTAAAACCTATTCCAATTTTGAACACATTTGTGAATGCAAAAATTTCAAGAACAACTTTGATGGCGTCCCCGCAAATGGTTTCGCCAACTCCATTAGCCATTTCTGGCCCTAAATTATTGGTGGACCACAAGTCAAGTCCACCATTACAACGCAGAATGGGGGAGAATATATTGATTGATATGTGACTAAATAAGATAGGATCATCATCAACAACAACATGGCCGTCGAAATCATAGCTAGGAGCTATATATATAGGTTGCAGTCAAAGGATAAAAACTATGGTGGACAAGTGGTTCTAAGACTTAGCGGAATCTTCACTTTGAAATTTTTTTACATCCATTCGAATTAATAGGTTAATTTTTTACATAATTAATAAGACCTATGTCCCATGTTTCGTCAATTGCCAGCCACAAAGAGTTTCCCCTCAACTTTTGCATTGCCTGTAACATATATAGGACTGATTGCCTAGTTAACATGACACCACTTACGAACTTCCTCAATCAATTTGACATGATCCTTGCCAAGTCAACACCAATCAGAGTTCTGAATTTTCTTAAAAACAATAGACATTCACAAATATGCATCGAATAAAGGCTCGGTTATATTAGTGTTTGGGTTTCACGCGCTAAAAATAAAGGTAGGATACACAATTATTTTTAAGATCAATTCTCGAAGTATTTTTTTTTAAAATCGTTCAAATAGTATCGATAGAAGCCACAAAAAATATACATGTCCTATTAATAGTGACCGTACCACCATTTAAAAATAACAGGCTTGGCCATTCAACTGAACGACTTTCACAAGTTATTTCCTTAAGATCATTGTCATTGCTTACCACGAAGAGTTTCTATTCTCTAGTATTTAGAATCTCATATGGTACAAAATTTTACTGTAAGCATCAATTTTGTAAGGTACCATATGGATAGTGAATAATAACCATTATCTTGCTTTGCTTGTGGTTCACGGGTTCAAGTTTTTGTATCCTCAACTCTTGATGATTGACTTTGCCAAGATATAAAAATGAAAAAGTTGCATATCCATGTATTTTGACTACGTTTTCGCCTATATTAAAAGTCTTATTCTTGATATTGTCAGTCTCAAGTTCGAAAAAGATAAGACTAAAGTTAAATAGCCGATAACAAGTGTAGATTTCAACGAATTCTTCTTATAACTTGAACACATGATCATATTATAATATGATGAATCAATTATACATTTTTCCCCCATAGGTTGTGTTTCCTATTACTCTGGGTTAACTTTCGTCCTCCAAGGTTGCGTGTGAGATATATAACCCATCCAGGACGGTTGAATTGATGTGGATATGATTTGCGCAATTTTGCCAATTAAATCTAAACATACATCAATAACTATCGTCAATGATTATATTTCTTATAGTATGGCTTTCATTGATGTCTAGAATCTTATCCATAGAGTTTATTGATTTAGATAATGTAGCCAAGTAAAGTAGAATGGAAAATTTGTAATGAGTAGATGAGAATAGACATTTTTTATCACGTTTCGAGCCCAGAATTTCAGACTCGCAAGCCAGACTAGTGTTATATACTACTCAAGTTATCATTTAAACTCATAACACCCACTTATAAATCGCATACTTAACGTAACGTTACATTTTTTAGGAAGGTGTTGTGTAGGGCATAAAAGTTGTAAACATCAGAAACCTTTCTCCCATCACCTTACATAGGTTTTATTTTGCCTTATTTTAAGTAAGGTGGAGTCAGTTACATGATGAATTAAAATTAAGTGAATGTCTCAACATCAAAGAACTTCCCATGTGATTCTGCCCAAGTCTAATACCACCAATATCACAAGCATGAAAGTGGTGAACAAACATGCATATTCTAAATAAAACGAGCACCACGAGTCTATCTCCCAGCTTCTGCTAATTTGTGACACAGGTTGTTTGCAAAGTTGCAGCCTTTTTGCTTTTAATTTTCATCATAATGATATAGTATATATGAAAGGCAACATGGCAGGTCTCTCTTTACAACTCTAACGGCTTGAATAGCTAGCAGCTTGTTCACATTGTTTTGGGTTCATAAATGACATATCGTTCTTCGGTACAAATAAAACCAAACTAAATCTTATCATATTATGCAAGATCGATTATATGAATTTGATAAACAGTACCATTCATTCTTGTCAAATGTCATTAACAATCTGTTGGATGCCCTTAATCCACCATCATGCCTCCCTTTAGGCCAGAACACTCTTTTAGGGTTCGCAATGATAATATAATGATGTCTCAAATGTTTAAGAATAATCTGACACATTTATGATATTGTCAATCAATTACATAATGTCATCCTCTTTTATTCGGGTTTGAGACCGACAATGTGAATGGCAGATTGCAATATGACAGGTTTATGAGTAATAATAACTGGAGTGGGTTCTCCATGTTCCCTGAAAGGGAAGGATGTAAAGCCAGATGAAGGATGGAAAGATATATAAATGGTCTTTGTCATTGTAGAGGCAAGGACAAGTCATTGCCAATCAGCAATAGGGATTTCCTCTTAGCTGAACCTTTATTTTCAATTAGCATGTGAAGGCCATGTTACTCTTGCCTTCAAAAATCTCTTGTGAAGAGAAAAGTGTACGATCATATGTTCTTCTTCTACTTTTAGTAGTACTTCATCTCGTGAAAAAAAAAAAAAAAAAAATCTTACATTTGATGAATTGCAAGAAGCATTTTTAAAAATCCATGTTGATTTGACACTTATTCTTTTAAAAAAATAAAATTCTTCACAAACAATTGAAATGTGCCATGATGGAAAAAGAGAATTTGGAAAAGCAAAATGAATCTCTTTTAGAGGCAAACAAAATATCTAAAAGTAAAAATATCATTTTGAAAAAGAAAAATAAGGACTTGAATGTAATTATTGCTAAATTTACCGAGGGTAAAGAGAACATAGATAAGATGTTAGGAACACAAAAAATGGCTTTTGACAAGAGTGGTATAGGTTATCAACCTTTCAGTAAACAAAAATATTTGAAAAACTATATTTTTCAAAACATCTTCTTCATACATAGCATCGTCATCGAAAGGACCTCAACACATTGTGAAAAAATTGATCATATTGCATCACATTGATATTATAGAAACATGGTAGAAGGGATTTACGAATTCATTTTTGGGCAAAACCTAACTAGGTGACTAAAATCATGAAATGCACTCCTAACCCCTAAGGACCCAATCAAATATATACATATAAATATATATATATATATATATATATATATATGGGCAAAAACTATTTTAGTCCCTGAGGTTTGCTCTAAAGACCAAATTGGTCCCTCAGTTTTGTAAAAAGATCAAATTGGTCCCTCTAATTAATTTTTATTAGTCAAATGTTAATAGTAAAAGGGTTGACATAGTTAAAAGACCATTATATCCTTAGCTAACATATATTATAAAAGAAAATTATGATAAAAGTTTAAATCAGTCTAAAAAAACATAATTCACAACATTTGTGCAGGAAAAAAAAACTAAAATTAAAAAATATCAATTCAAACATAAACAAATTAAATTCAGTAATATATCGTTAAAAAATGAACAATCATCATCGACATAATTAACAGCGAGGGTACCGCCCAGAAAAGAGAATGAATCATGATTGTTCATTTTTTAACGATATATTACTAACTTTAATTTGTTTATGTTTGAACTGATATTTTTTTATTTTTTTTTTCCTACGCGAATTATGTGAGTTATGTTTTTTTTAGACTGATTTAGACTTTTATTGTAATTTTCTTTTATAATATATGTTGCCTAAGGATATAATGGTCTTTTAACTCAGTCAACCATTTGACTATTAATATTTGGCTAACAAAAGTTAACTAGAGGGACCTTTTTGGTCTTTTTACAAACTTGAGGGACCAATTTGATCTTTAGAGTAAACCTCAGGGACTAAAATGGTTTTGACCCTATACATATATATATATATATATATTTATATATATATATATATATATATATATATATATATATATATTTTTTTTTTTTTTTTTTAATTTATTTATTTATTTATTTATTTATTTTTTTTTTTGGTAAACGACCTAATCAAAGTTGAGTACCTAAATCTTGCCGTGATTTGTTGTAGTATTGTCAAAATGAGCAACACTTGATACAAATTACAAAAGTCAAGATTACAAGAAAAATAAAGCATCGATAATAAAGAATTTATGTTCATAATGTGCTTTTGAGAATGATTTGAAATTTAATTTGTTTAGTCAACTATGTGATATTCATACATGTGTGATTAACAATGAAGATATTTGATGATTGATTGAAAATGTTCATGCTAATGATTTTGATGAATTAAATGAACGAAACAGGAAAATTTTGAGAGGAAATATATGGTTGAATTTTTTGCTATGCCAAAGGGAAAAAAACAAAAATAGACCAAATAAAAAAAATTTGAGTCATAGGGAGGAAAAAAGACTCGTGTGATTAAGTGATTATTGTGTTGTTTCTAATGATGCCAAAGGGGGAGAAGAGAATATAGAACAATATGAATGATATAAGAGAAAATGACTCAATTAGTTTCAAACATTTGTTTGTTTTGATATTTTAATCTTAAATGTTTTAAATCGGACATTTTAAGCTCTGTTTGGCCTAGCTGTGAAATTTGAGCTTTTGAGCTGTAAAACTTTTAGAGTAGAACTTTTGCAAGAAGGGCTGTTGAATAAAAGCCGTTGACTGTTTGGCCTGTGTTAGACAACGTAGAGCTTTTAAAAACTTTGAGGATAATATTAGACTTTAAAAATATGAAGGGATAAATTTGAGAAAAAAGAAAAAAAAAAAAAAGCTTCCTGCATTATGTAAAACAACTTCGCAAAAGCCTTTTTTAAAAAGCTCCAATTTAGAGTTTCTCAGTTTTTAGTTTTTTTCAGCTTCAACATTTACCTAAAAATATTTTTAAAAATGGGCTAAACAAGTTATTTCAACTTCTAAACTCACAAGAAGCGCTTTTGAGTGTGTAAAAGTTGGGTCAAACAGAACCTTAGTCCTAAACGTTTTACATAAGAGACACCGTTAGTCTCTTAGTTCATTTTTATTAAATTTGCTATGTTAAAATCACATGATTCATACATTGTACGTAAAAAAAAGAAGGCATAAGAGATTAAATTGATCATTTAACTTACAACTCATTCTCACAAAACATCACCCGATCCCCCATTTAACCTTATATGCTTTTCTTTTTTACGCGTGACCTGCAAATCATGTGATTTTAACGGAGCAAATTTAACATAAATAAACTAATGAACTAACAATATCTCTTATGTAAAACGTTTAAGACTAAAATGTTCAATTTGTAACATTTGAGACCAAAATGCCAAAACAAGCAAACGTTTGAGACTAATTAAGTCATTTCTCATATATTTTTTTTTTTTAAAAACAATTTTATAAATGCCAATAAATTTTTTATAGCTATGCATGAGATTGAGGCAGAGTTGAACTTAGTTTAGACTCTACTCTACACAACTTTACCTTGCAATTTTGTAAGAGATAATTTTAACACCCCCCGTGACTTTCGAATCACATGGCAACAACCTTACCATTATATCAAGGTTTCCATTTCTTGAAGAATCGCCAATAATGTAAAAACTATAACTACCAAAAGAATTTGATTAAAATTGTAACATTTCAGAAGCTGTAGGGAGATCTTACATCGATTACAGCAATTCTTTTTCTTTTTTTTTTTAACGGTAAAATAATTTTAAAAATGCGCACCAATGGGGTACAACCTGACTCTGTGCATATATACATGAAATACATTCTAATATGAGCTAGATAGCATGGTAGAAAAATGCAAGTCGAAAATAGAATTGCTGAAGCAAAATCTTCAGACTCCGGGGTGCAGATGATCTCAAGAATCCTTTGATACAGACAGATTATTCCCCACCGATGAAAAAGACTAATCCAAGTATCCAATTTGATACGGACGGATTATCCCCCACTGATAATAAATAAAAAAAAGCTAATCCAAGTATCCAATATGATATGGATGGATTATTCCACCCGCGATCCAAAAGATCAGATTATGGAACCATTTATATTTTTTTAACATGTGCAATTGAATATCAATAATTACAGCAATTATTCATGTAAATAGTCATATACAGAGAAATCATTATAAAGAAGAGCTCCATTTACATAGTGAAGCATGTAATAGCAAAGATCACAAAAATAGCAAGGATTCTCTTCCGCCCATTTGTCATCAACTGTAATCTTTTCAGCTTTAAATATCTTGCAAACAGAGCATTTCCGGAAGCGCAATTTAGATTGAAATGTGATTAATGGATAAGCTGCTCGGTTTTGTACATCCTCCGGGTGAATTAATCTCATATCTCTTATTACCATGACATGCTTGCAATCACCCTTGTGCCAAAAAGAATATGACATTGCCAATAACAATTAGTACGCTGCTAAATACACAGAGAATAAAGTGTCGTGTAATAAAATGCAACCTAAATGGACGATCATATAATCAAGAAAGTAAATCAAACCGCATTAGGAGAATTTTCGTCCAGAGAACGATTTGCAACCAAAAACTTAGAGAATGTTTACGATGTCACACCCAACTAGTCACACCAACCAATAATTCGCCAATAATAAAAAAGAACATCCAGGTGACGGTAATAGTAGAACTAGAACATACCTGGTGACAATATAAGTAACCAGCTCCTAGACGAAATTTTAGGTCGCAGAAACGTGTTTTTTGCATCTCAACAGATCTGAATCTTGGCAACTGCAATTCTGTTTCACTTCCCACAAGGGCCTTTTGCTTCTGTTGCAGTTCACCGTTTATGATGTATTCCCATTTTTCAAGTGCTTCCTTTTTCGAGTTTTCAAGCCAATGAAGAATGGGCTTACTGTAGTCTGTAGCTGATTGTTCCCTCAAGTCATTGCAAAATACATTCTAAGAAATAGTAGTTCAGTTAACAGATACTGATAGGTAATAGAGAACAAAATAGAAGCAAAATATATATCTCTGAACAATAAAAGAAGTCAACTGCATCACATACTTCAATGAGGAAGTATCCGG
Source organism: Ehretia macrophylla (assembly GCA_037974665.1). Lineage (NCBI taxonomy): Eukaryota > Viridiplantae > Streptophyta > Magnoliopsida > Boraginales > Ehretiaceae > Ehretia > Ehretia macrophylla. The sequence continues at coordinate 65,254,114 of CM075765.1, forward strand.
AGGGATCATTTTCTCCTGCCTTCTTCATATTCTCATCTGTCATGCAATATATCTTGTCTCTGACTTCAGTCAAAAACTGCCGTCCTAGAACCAAAAACTCTTGAGCCTATTAAAATTTGGCACAATTGTAAGTAGCAGAAAATAGGCAGAACATATAAGAAGCACTATCAAACACAAAAAGAAAGATCCACAGTGAGTGATAGTCCTTGTAGTTGGACACTAGGTGCTTGAATTCAATCCACTTGAAGAGACAGGAAAATGATACTCATTTTCTATAAATTGCAAGCCACAAGCCCCTAAAAGTTTAGAGCGTTTGAATGAATAAAAGAACCATACAAATGCTGTGCTGATACATGAGGACCAAGGCATAACTTTACCAGGGGTTGGGGTGGGAAGAAAAGTTGGCTAAAAGAATTGATGACATCCATGTACCAGTGCAATGAGTAGCAGTTGGTGTCAAGTGTGTGCCTGAGGCAGTTTAAGGTGGTATGAGGCATCTCAAAGTCTATTTTACAAGTCAGATGAAATATAGTTTAGGCCCTGATTGTATTTGCCAGATAATTGATGTTATTTATTAGAAATACTTGAACATCATGGAGTAATATTAACTCCAAGATGTATAACTGAACTGTTGCCGAGCCCTATTTGCAACCTATTATTTCCACATGCCAAATATTTTTCCATATACTTCTCCCCAGAATTAAATTGCAGGACACTAACATAAACTTACAATTTTCGAGATAGTTGGGTCGATTGGACATAACTAGAGGACAAAGGCCAAAATGTTGTAGAGCAAAAATGAGAACTAAATTCAAGTTTCAAATTGAGGTGACTTCTAAAGAATTGGAGGATTATTTCTGGAGTGATGGGGTACCTACAGATTAGTAGGGGGTTCTTAGAGAATTGTAGACCAGCGTAAAATAATTTCCATACAAATGAACTGTGTGATCAAGGCGAAGTTACAGAAATGACCATATCATGTTTCCATCTGAAGAAGAATATCTAATCAATGTTCATATGCCATGAATGAGGAAGGAACTGTGTGATCAAGGCGAAGTTACAGAAATTATGGGCAATTTGGAATAGGGAATTCAGCAGTGAACAACACTGTATCCTGGGGTAGAGTAGAAATGGTTGAGCATCACCTTAGCCCATGTTTGCCTGTTATGGTAAACTTCAACACAGAGGACAACTTCTGGAAATTGAACTTCTACATATCCATGGCTATTTGAGGACCTCGCCTGCCATTTGAAAGAAGCACAAGAAAACTGAACCATGTTCATCAAATTTAAGCAAATATATTAAAAAATAGAGATAATGGATGCTAATAACGATAATAACTGGTATTAGAACGATAAAACCTTTCTAAATAAAAAACAAGCAAGTATTACTTGAATTTTGAAATAATGAAGTACTAAAAACAAAGATGAATATATAACAAAAGACATATGGAATCATTATAAAAGATTTCTCAATCTTCATTATAGATCAGATGGTGCCTTTATTTAGCTTGAAAATAGACTGAAAATGGGAGACTTGATTTCATACAAAATGAACCAGAAGACTAAATCAGTCTTGGTCAAAAAGCCCAACTCCATTTACCTCTTCGTAACTACACTTCCCAAACCACCTGAAATAGAATAATATTTGCAAACAAACAAGGAAGTGTAAATGTTAGAAATCAAAATAACCAAGTCCACCCCTTTCTTTAACCAACCTAATCTGTAAGAATATGATCACGAGTCTACTATCGCTGCATAGATGTTGAACACCACTAGGGTAATTTGTTTAAGGCTTTTTCAATTTATATCTAAGTGGAAGAATGCAACTTTTGGGTACTTTCGAATTACCAAGCCAACAAAAATAAAGAAAACAGGCAACAAAGTACAGACAAACAAAAAGAAGTATATGAACTTCACCTGCCACAGGAGTATCGATCTCTTTTAAAGTAAGAGTAAAATACCAATAAGGATTTCAGGAAGAAGAGAATCCATCACAGAAGTTGGAAACACAGGCATCGTAGAGCGAAGATAATCAATATAACTAAGAATATACATCTGAAAGAGACCTATACAATTGCTGAAAAGAAGAAAAAATGAGAATGGAATTTCAAGGGCAAACCTTAGCAGAACTTGAGCCCTTCAAAGATGTCATTTTTTCATGCTTTCTGGAGGATATGTTAGCATCTTCCCTAATTTGGCAACTACCACTGTACCAATAGAAAACAGAAAAAGTTGAATAAAAAAGGTTGATATGAATTTCATTATTAGAGGACTTGTAAATATATAGTGAAGAGTTCAGGAAGAGATGTAAACTTGCTTACTTGAACGAATGCAGTCTTGCAGCTTCTTTGTCTTGATCTTGTTTTTGTTTGATTCTCGCAAGTTCCTCCACCTTTGCCATATAGCTTTCCTGGAAAAAGAAAATAGAAATCTCACAATAATTACGAATGCACACAACTTCAATTGAAGTGTATCCCTGAGCAACTGCACATTTTACTGCTGCAATTCTTTTTCCTTGGTTTCCCTTCCTCTGATCTATGATTCAGTTTTCTTAGAAACTTTTCTTAGAATGACACTAAAAGATGCAATATTTTATGACTTTTCTTAGAAACTTTTCATTGTATTCTGCATGGCAGCATCTTCAGTTAGCCTCATTATTTTGAGCCAATGTCAAAACTCTGCTGCCAATATCTTACCACATAAAACATCCTATGAGCTAACTTAAACCAAGAAATACTAAAACACTATTTGCACCACCTACATTTGCCAAATACCTAAGAGCACACCAGTACCATCAATTAAGAAGATGAACTGGATAATATAAAAATTATCTATATGATTTCAAATCAAAATTAACTAAAATACAGTATAACAGAAACATAAACACTGAACCATGTCCAGCAAATAAATGGCATTGCTAAAACGAGGTGATGTGCTAAACTGTGAGCTGCATACCTCAAGAGCATCACTTTTCTGTTGAACATTCCTCCTCTTTTTCTTCTGTGAGTGGTTACTATTTGACTTCGTATTCTCACAGCCTCCACAAGGCAAACCACTCGAGGACTCGGAAGCTAATGTGTCCATTCCTTTTCCCAATACATCTGCACAAACATCTTCAAAGCCTAATGCTCTGCTACCATCTGTTATCCTGAAGATTATTGAAGTAGGCACATCTTATTTACTTGAAGAAGAAACTGAAGTATAAGGGTATTATCTGGTGAATAGAACATGAGTAACCAATCTTCCCTAAAGTATTTGCTATGATCAGTCAATAATTAGCAAAAAGTAGTAATTCCATCCCTCTCAAAAGTCACATAATCCCTTAATACCTCAGGAATAGGTGCTAGAAAGGGGATTGCAGAAACTCAATCTCTGAGAAATCAGTCAGCTTTGTAAAGCATAAAGAATGATGTCCAGTGTTTTTCAAAGACAAAGAACCAAAGAACAGAAACAATTAAAATCTAACTTTACAGGCAATTAGATGGAAACTGCTCTTAGTTCCTATTGTTCGATGTCCAAATAAACCTTTACTCTACATGTTGACATAATTGGACCTGGCCCCCAGTGTGCCCCAAGAAAACAAGAAAAAGGGATAATAATTATGCATGCAAATGTAAAATACCATGCTATAGAATCTTATTTCCATTGCCAAGAGCAGCACCACTATACCATTAGTTGGATAATTACATTTCATTGTTTACATATATTTATTTTCATGATTTGCACCATATGGACCGCATTGTATCCAATAGGGCCACTTGACCACAGATATCTAGAATAAAAGATGCTTAGTAATCCGTAAACCCTCCTTAGCTCTTGGGTCTTACCCTTGAGATAGGGTAAAAAGCATCTTAAACACTCGTGGTGTTTCCATTTTGTTGATTATTCTCCTCTGTCAACAAAATCTGCTACTACCCACATCTCTCCCAAAAAACCTGCATATGACCCCCAAGACAATAGCTTAGCATAAGAGTGGTAACTCAGTGTAAAATTGCCCTCATATGTTGCTCTTGTTTACCATTCCTACCATGCTACTGATGAAGATGAGACTGGGGATTTTCATCTGCAAACTTGTAGTTTAGCATTTCAATTGCTAATTCTGTTGGCAACTTACAGCAAAGAGAAAGTAATGCTAGGTTTTGAGAGAGAAGGTGTCAACCACATACTTAGATAATAAAGGGGGATAAGTTGCAGATTTTGCAAACCACAAAGGGTTAAGATGCTTTTCATCCGAAGACAAATATCAGGAACTATCATGCCCACCTCCTACCCAATAAGCCAAGGAATTGGGTCGATAACGAAGGTAACCCTAAGAAGATACGTTTCATTTTTCAATTCTAGTATCAAATAAAAGAAGACACCTTGAAGTTCCATGTTACACGTCTACAACTTCAGCTATGTTCCCATCCAATTTCTGCTTATCAAAGCCTCATACTTCCATCATAGAACAATAAAGCTAAGAAGTATCTAAATTTACAACGTAAAGAGAGAGACAGAGAGAGAGAGAGAGAGGGAGGGAGGGCGGGAGGGTAGTAGGGTAAGGATGGAGCATAATGAAATCAAATTGGGTCTACTAACCCTGAACTTGACGGCTCTCCTGAAACATTTGCATAATCTACCTTTGATTCTCCATCCTGTTAACAAATAAGAGAGGTTTGTGAGATTAACTGCTGAGAAGGATTGCAACAACATACATTAAGAGCAATGTACCTTGAATGCTTCCTCGAACGCCTTGTTCACTAACTCCTCCTCCCTTAAGATCTTAAGCTCATCAACTCTGTGATGGCACAAAAGCAATGAGTCCGTGGGCTACTATGGAATAGAGGAAATATATTGGCAGGAGTAACAAACAAATCTATGGAAATCTATCTCAATTGTTAAGAAAGCTTGTATAATCAATCCCTATATTACATGTTACTGCGAGTTATAGAGGTCAGTGGAGTGATAGCGGGAACAAGAAAACAATTCTCTACATAGTATAAAAAAGGGAACATGAGGGGTATACTTCTTGAAGCCGCCCTACTAGATATCACAAAAAATTTTAATGCATTAATTTTTAAATAAGTTGGGAGTTTATGAATACAGTTTAAGTAGAGTGGAACATTGGAGTGTTTTGACTACAAATTATAGGTTGAAACCCACCAAATCCTTTGTTCAAGTGATTTAATCCCTGTAAAATGAGTTCAGAAATTAAGATTCTAAGTCATTAATGTGTCACATTTCGGCACAGATGCACCAATTCACAATATGCTAGGGATTCAGAATTCTTGATAACTATGATCGAGCATTACAAGCCTCATTAGATCAGGTAATACAAGACGAATTCAAATAAAATTCTCTTTTCTTTTTCAGACAAAAAACAAGGTTATCAGATTCAAACAAAAAGGAGGAGAAAGTATGAGACAAGTAAACTGCAGTGTGACTAAAGGAAAAAGTCTCAAAAGGAAAGTGATGGAGAGTGAGAACCATGGAAAATATCCAGATTTGGTCTGGCAAAAGGATTCCAGTGCATGCGAGCTTCAGGTTATTGATGTCAGGTAGAATGATTGTGCTTTACAAACAGCAGAAGAGCTTATTGATTCAGACTCGAGAAAATTCAAAACAGTTCTTGTTGAATCCATTTTTGACAAAAGAGATGCCAAGATTATTTGATCATTTCACTAAAGATGGTAAATATAAAGTGAATTCTGGATTACCCTTCAGGGATCTTTACAAGAAAGAGAGAGGAGACGACAGGGAAACTTAGATGGAAGTAGTGATGAGCAAGGACATGATAAAGAATAGAAAATTATATGGTCTGTGCAGGTTCATGAAAGGTAGTGCCTTTCATCTGGAAATGCCTGCATAATATATTTTCTGGCGAAAGCAATTTAGTCAGGAGATTGGATGGTGAAGAAGCTGTATGCCCTGTAGAACACATGATACGCAGGTGTAACAGAAGCTGCTTAGCTCGGAAACTTTCACCAGTAAGGTAGGATGTCTAACAACTACATTCATCTTCCTTTTGCAGGTGTACAATAATGTTAGAAGAAGAAGAAGGAAAAAAAAAAAGATGATAGATGGGAGAAATGGCTTAGCTTTATTGCAGTAATGAATTGGCAGATTTTGAAGGCCAAATTTATAGGCGTTTGAGAGTAGATGGTGGACTGAGCTATCTATTTTGGATAAAGAAATTGAATCTGGCAAGAATGCCGGGATGTTAATCAAAGGTGTTAAGAAGGAGATTCACAGAATGGTTTGTTTAATAATGCAGCAGTTAAGATAATTCACAAATGTATAGACTGCAATATATCACAAGTTTGCTTTGATGACTTTCAGAGCTGATCTACTGACAGTCAGTTGTAACTTGTTAAGTTCTAATGAACCTTCCTACTGTTTCAGCATTAAAAGAATGGAAAATTCACCACCTTGATACAGTACCAACATAGATTTTAATCGGTTCCATAATAAGAAACGAATAAACATAATTCAAATTCCGTTATTTACCTCTCTGACACAGCATAATGATAATGCAAACTGCAAAGTACTTATCCACTCCAATCCTGATTTCCAGAAGAGTTTGGCCTCAAATTTGAGTACTTTTGGGTCGCAAATGCAAGAAAATAAGGTATATCCAGCTTTTGCGAAATATAATTTTTTGTGATGTGATTCTTAACACGTAAGCTCAATTTCAAGTACTTTTGGGTCGAAAAGGCAAGGAAATCCACGTTATTTCAAAAGTTAGTAATATTCAGCTTTTGCTAAATATAATTGTTTGTAACATGATCCTTAACATGTACGGAATGTTAAACGTACGGTCAAGCAGGCACCAAAACAACAGCAAGACAGAAAAAATAAATAAATTCACAAGACTAAATTTAAAACGAAAAAAGAAAAAAAAAGCAAAGGAGAAAGAAATACTTACGAGATTTCATCAACGCAACAGTCACGCGAGTCAACGTCTAGCTCAGCCTTGAAACTCTACATGGACAAAAAGAAAAAAAAAAGTTTTATTTTTTTCTTTTTTTGATTGAGAGAATCAATAATAGGCGATAATTGAAAAATAATGAATACACAAAAATAGACATAAAATAAAATAAAAACAAATGAGGAGTATTATTTGCAAAGGAGAAAAGGTGAACCTGAAGCTCATTATAAATTGAAAGCTCGAAGTCGGGAACCCTGGTGGGGAGAGAGACCATGTCGGGAACGTAAATAGGGCCACCCCGCGGTATCGAAGCATAGGTGGCGTCTCCTCCGCCATCTTCCGACGACTCCACCGGCATATTTAAGCTCATTCTCAGCTCCTATTGAAATTGAGTTTTTGTGTGGTGTAATTGGTGGAGGTGTGGTGTTGTGTTGTATGTATTTGCGCGTCTGTGTGTGTCGTGTGTATTTGTGTAGCCTAAGCAGTGTGTTTTTTCGCGCTGTCATTATGTATGGGAAGACTGTGGTCTGTGATGATCTAAGTGTATTGATTCTCGCACGTGCAAGGTCTCAAGATCACTCTCCTGTATAATATTTATAAAATAGTTTATAATTATTTTAAATTAAAAAAAAAAATTGTATTGGGTGTAGAGGACCCACATCTTGGCAGGGTAACCCAGATGGTAAGTGAGTTGGATTTAGATATAGGTTCAAGATATCTTTTTTAGCGGGTTTATAATATATAATTAAAATTTATATATATTTTTTAAATTTTTTTTAGTAAGAGTTAATTAATATTTTAGATTAAAAATATTTTAAAAATATTATTATATTATATTCAAAAAAAATTATGGCGGGAGAGTTATTTTATGGTGTTCTATGAATCTGGAATTTCATGTAAACTAAAATTTATTTGTTTTCCACTTAAAATCCATGATATTACTTGTACAAATAGGGATTTTATTGATGCAAAATCAGTCCTATATGTGCAAAAACAAATCTGGACAGATTGCTTGCAATAAGCCAACAACCTTTTTGTAAATCTGGACAGATTTGTGTTTGTTTGTATGTATGCATATCTTAACATTTTTTGTTTTTTTATTTAAGAGAGATTTAAGTTAGTGTGATATTAAATAATATTATTTTTGAGAATTGATCTTGCAATCTTTCATATTTACAAACATACCACTTGACGAGGGGGACCCCTGAGCTGAGGTATGATGCCCACCCCGAGCTGGAGAAGTCCAACCCAGGCCGAGGCCAGCCTGTTCAGCTAATGCCCAACTTGGATGCTGATCCAATCTCACCCCGACCTGGGTGCCAGCTGTTCTGATGGGATATAAAGTCTTGATGGGACATAAATCTGCACTGTATTAAATGCTGTCAGAACCGAATTTAGTATAAATAGAGCTCCACCCCTTCATTTCAGAGGTGACTCGTCATTTAATGCTCTCAGCTACCTAACTAGCTCGGACATACTAATCATTCGCACGCCCGAGAGAAAAATTCGGGTCATCACCCGGCCTTTTCCTTTCTTTTCCTTGTGCAGGTCAGGTAGCCGACCCAAAAATTCAGGTCAAGAAGCCGACCCAGAATTCCAGCTCGGCAGGAGTAGCTTCCCAACCTCAACTGCGAGATTCCAACCTCGACAGTTTGGCGTCGTCTGTGGGAAAGAGTTCTTTCTATCACTCTTCTCACCACTCATTGAGAAACCATCATGGTACAAACAAGAAGCCACAGCGCACCGGCAGAGGACTCGCCCAACCCGGATGGAGACCTCGAAACCACACTGGTGCCTAGCCAAGACCAAACCCAAATTGACGTTGGAGCGAGCCAACATATACACTTAGCCTCAGAAACTAACCCTTTTACAAATGGAGACCTCAACTCTAGCCTATCACCAGAGATGAGGATGATGCTCAGAATGTTTGAGGAACTAAAGGAGCAGGTAGCCCGACTAGCTGCGGAACACCCAGTTTCGCAAGCAGCTACGCCGCGGCCCGCGCGTCCACAGTTCTGCATTCCAGCCACGGGACGAACCCGAGCGCAAGACGGAGAAGGCTTCCTGGAGCCGGTGACGACGCCCGTGGAGGCGAGAGGCAAAAGGGCGGCCCATACCGACCCCAAGCAGGCCAAGGCCGCGGCTGTCATAGCCAAGGTCATTAACCAGCTCGGTGTTAGCCCACTCTCACCTGAGGTACTGGCGACGCCGTTGCCCACCGGCAACCAGATTCCCAACCTAGCCGTCTATAATGGGGACAGAGACCCAGCCAGTCAACTACTCAACTTTGATCACCATATGACTCTGCATGATATGACCGACCTGATGAAGACAAAGACATTCCCGACCACCTTGGTTGGAAATGCCTTGGACTGGTTCCAAAAACTTCATCCTGGCTCTATTGCAAGTTTTCATTAGCTAGCTGAGGCCTTCTTGTCCCGCTTCGCGGGAAGCCGACGTGCAACCCGCCACACTTCATCATTGCTGTCAATGAAGCAGCATAGAGGAGAAAGTCTAAGGGCTTACACAGCCCGATTCAATGAAGAGTCCCTCAGAATACCCAACCTGGAGGACTCCATGGCGTTAATGGCCTACCAAAGTGGACTCAGGTCGGGCCCCCTTACATCCTCCTTGGCCATCGATCCCGTGGATACTATAGCCGAGCTGATGGTACGAGCAGAAGGGTACATACACTCAGAAGAAATCCATCAGGCGAAAAGGGATAACGACAAGGAGAATGAAGCTGACAAGAAGGGAGAGACCTCCCGAGCCCAACCTAGGGGTAAAATCCAAAACGACCGAGGTAAGCAGCCTCAGCAGCCGAAGCAGAACCCCCGGTTCGCTATGTTCACTCCCCTTAACACCATAAGGGAGCAGATCCTGATGGAGATCCAACACCAGAACCACCTGCCTCCAGTGCCAAGGATGAAAGGCCAACCTGAGAAGCGCAATAGGACAAAGTATTGCCGCTACCATATGGACTATGACCATACCACTGAGGAGTGCAAAGACTTAAAACAGGATATCGAAGCACTGAAAGCCCGAGGTCACCTCCGGAGGTACGTAAATCAACAACCGACCCAGAGTCAAAATCAGAGAGACAGAGAGAGAAGTCCACCCAGGCGCCAAGCTGGGGGCGGACGTCTGGCTGTGATTGAGACCATTGCAGGAGAATTGGCGTCGGGTGGGGAGACCTCGGCTGGCAGAAAGGGTTATGTTCGGGTTGGAAGGGAGTATGGGCCGGTGCGGGCTTCGGTCTCGGAGATGGAGGAGCTCACTTTCTCCTCAGAAGACTTGGAGGGTGTGATATTGCCCCATGATGACCCACTGGTGATCAGCGCTGAAATAGCCAATTTCACCGTGAAGAGGCTGATGGTGGACACTGGGAGCTCGACAGAAGTCCTATTCTTGAAGGCATTTAAGCAAATGGGGTTGGACAGAAGCCGGCTCAAGCCATTGAGGGGCACCTTAGCTGGATTCACCGGACATGCCCACCGAGCTGAAGGAGTTATCAACCTCCCACTGAAGCTGGAAGACGGAGACAAGTGGGTTTCGATGCAGGCCAACTTCATTGTAATGGATTGCAACTCCACTTACAATGGGATCTTAGGTCAGGTGGCGCTCAACCATTTCAGGGCCGTTCCTTCAACTTACTACCAGGCCCTGAAATTCCCAACCCCAGGCAGCACGGCCACCATCTGCGAAGCCCAGCTCTCAGCTCGGACATGTTATGAAAACTCTTTCCCCCCCAAATATCAAGTTGGCTGGGGACCAGATTTGCCCGAGGAAAAGAGGAATGCTAAGAGAGGAAGCCCGGCTGAAGATCTTCGAGAGGTGGAGCTCTCGGATGAAACAAAGAGAGCAAAGGTCGGGAGTGAACTCTCCGATGACCTCAAGAAAAGTATAAGCCAATTTCTCCTGAAAAATGAACACATATTTGCATGGTCTGCTTTTGACATGACAGGTATCGACCCGACTGTGATTGAGCATCACTTGAATGCTGACCCAAATCACTATCCGATAAAGCAGAAGCGTAGGCACTTCTATTATGATAAGCAACAAATCATAGCAGAAGAGGTGGACAAGTTAGTAGACGTTGGCCACATAAAAGAAATCCAATACCCAACCTGGTTATCCAATGTGGTGCTGGTGACCAAATCCTCAAGTGGATGGAGACTGTGTATTGACTTTATCGACCTCAATAAAGCCTGCCCTAAGGACTGCTTTCCCCTACCTTAGATTGATCAGATGGTGGATGCCACCTCCGGGTTCGAGCTACTCTTTTTCATGGATGCCTTCAAAGGCTATAACCAGATCAAGATGGCCCTCGGAGACAAAGAGAAGACTACCTTCACCACCGATAAAGGTCTCTACTACTATGAGGTCATGCCTTTTGGCCTCAAGAATGCTGGAGCTACCTACATTCGGTTGGTGAACAAGGCTTTCAAAAATCAGATTGGCCGAAATATGGAGATCTATGTAGATGACATGTTGGTCAAAAGCAGAAGGGCGAAAGACCATGTGGCCAACTTGGCTGAAGCCTTCGCTGTAATTGAGCACTTTGGGATAAAGCTGAACCCAAAAAAGTGAGCATTCGGCGTCAAGGCAGGAAAGTTTCTGGGCTTCATGGTCACAGCCTGTGGAATAGAAGCCAACCCGGAGAAGGTTCAGGCGATACTTGACCTGGCGCCGCCGACCTGCGTGAAAGACGTCCAAGTGCTCGCGGGCAAGGTCGCGGCGCTAAGCAGATTCATGTCCAGGTCGGCCGACAAGTGTGCTCCTCTATTCAAAATATTGAGGAATCCTAAGAATTTCGAATGGACTACGGAATGCCAGAACGCCTTCCAAGAGCTGAAAATGTATCTAGCTTCACCACCCTTGCTATCCCGACCTGAGATGGGGGAGGAGCTGGTACTATACTTGGCATGTTCAGGGACAGCAGTGGCGGCAGCACTACTCCGCGAAGAAGGGAAGGAGCAGAAGCCGGTCTATTATGTCAGCAAAACCTTGCAAAGGGCCGAGGTGAGGTATCTCTCCTTGGAAAAACTCGCCCTCGCGCTCATCACGGTGGCAAGAAAGCTGAAGCCATACTTTGATGCTCATCCAGTTAAGGTCGTGATGGATGCCCCGCTCAAGTCCATCATGCACAAGCTGGAGGCATCGGGTAGGCTGCTGAAATGGGCAGTTGATTAGAGTCAATTTGACATCACCTGCCAACCTAGAATAGCCATCAAAGCCCAAGCCATCACGGACTTTGTGGTGGAATGTACTAGCCGAGCCGAACATGACCCGGAGGATGTGTGGAAGGTCCATGTGGATGGGGCATCAGAGAAATCTGGAAGCGGAGCCGGAGTGGTCATCCTCGACCCGACCCGGCATGAGTACCAATACTCCCTCAAGTTCGCCTTCCCGGCGTCCAACAATAAGGCCGAGTACGAAGCAGTGATCGCGGGATTGAAAATTGCGGCTCAGCTCGGGGCATGAACAATTGACCTGAACACCGACTCTTAATTGGTTGCTAGTCAGATATCAGGAGAGTTCGAAGCTAAAGACAATGCTATGCTGGCCTACCTCAACAAAGTTAAGGATTTGACTTCAGGGCTCAAGAGGCTCATAGTGCAGCAAATCCCGAGGGAGGAGAATATGAAGGTTGACGCTCTGTCCAGGTTGGCCTTGGGAGAGAACCGACCCGCACTGGTCCATGTGGAAGAAGTCTCCAAACCAAGTATTCAGTTGGGGAGACAAGCCGTAACCGAGCTCAATTTAAGCCCAAATTGGACCAAACCAATCATGGACTACTTGGAGGGGGGATGACCCCGGAAGATGAAAAGGCAGCTCGAAAACTCATGAAACAAGCCTCAAGATTTGTTATATTAGCTGGGCAACTTTACAAGAGAGCCTACACTTGGCCTCTCTTAAAGTGTGTCGGGCCCAAGGAGAGAAACTATGTACTCCGAGAGATCCATGAAGGAGTATGTAGAAACTACTTGGGTGGCAAGGCTCTGGCTCGGAAGGCATTGAGGCAAGGCTATTTTTGGCCAACCTTAGAACAAGATGCCAAAGAGTATGTAAAAAAGTATGACACCTGCCAAATGTTTGCCAACATACAGAGAAAGCATGCGGTAGACCTGACAGTGATGGTAAGCCCGTGGCCATTCTATCAATGGGGTCTAGATATCATTGGCCTATTGCCAACCAGTGTTGGCCAGAAGAAGCACACCTTCGTAGTTGTAGACTACTTTACCAAATGGCCTGAGGCTGAAGGTGTTGCTAGAATAACAGAAAAGGCAGCTTAGGATTTTGTATGGAAGAATATCATTTGCCGATTTGGGGTGCCGAAGGTCATCATTACCGACCACGGCAAGCAATTCGACAGTGCATACTTTCGAGGCAAATGTGCTGAGATCGGGATCGACCTTAGATTCTCATCTATTGCCCACACTCAAAGTAATGGCCAAGTCGAAAGGACTAACCAAATCATTTTGCAGGGCCTGAAAACTAAGCTGGAGGAAGCGAAAGGCTAGTGGGCATCGATTCTTCCCGAAGTATTGTGGGCTCAGCGGACCACCACCAGCTCGGCAACGGGAGAATCGCCCTTCGAGCTGACCTTCAGTACTCAAGCAATGCTGCCAGTGGAGATCGGGTCTCTTACTAGTAGGACCCTCCACCATGATTCAGGAATAAACGGAGCCTTGATCCGTGAAAAGCTCGACCTCGCTGAAGAGCTCCGAGCTAAAACTCAAATCAGAATGTTGGCCAGCAAAGCTGCCATGCAAAGAGCCTTTGTCAAACAGGTCAAGCCTAAGCCTATTAAGGTTGGCGATCTCGTACTCAAAAAAGCCATCTTCTTGCCACGCTAGGGTAACAAGCTCTCCCTAACCTGGGAGGGATTGTATGAAGTCATGAAAGAAGTCCGACTTGGAACCTTCTACCTCCACGATAAGTATGGAAAATACTGAAGAATGCATGCCACTTAGAATACCTGAAACGGTATTTTGTCTAAGGCCCCAAGCCGAAATCTCTTGTAAAGGCCCTCGAGCCAAAATCTCTTGTAATGGCCCTCGAGCCGGGTATTTTGTAACAGCCCCCAAGCTGAAATCTTTATTAAGGCCCCAAGCCAAAGCGTTGCTTGTAATCGGCTTCTGAGCCCAAGTACTTCATGTACAACTTCAATACAATGTATTTTGTAAACCAGTGCAAAGTGTGACGCCCAAGATCACTACCGTATACTTATTAACTATTGCATCCACTATTTACGCATTTCACTGTGCATTGTTTGTTACTTTCTGTGGTTACTATTCATCACGTTTTTCAACTACTTATTTTCTTTGAATTAGCATTTTTTCTAAATCATATTAATTATTTTAAGAATAAGAAAAATGTGCGTTTGGACTAAATGCGTTAAGAGCATTCATTTAGAAAATGTTCTAGTGGTTCGTATGAATAGTATTACGAAAGAATAGTAACTTTTTGTAGAGATTTTTAATTGGGCCTTTAAGGGTTTCCTAGTTATATTTGGGCTTGTCTACCATCCAAAATATATTACTTAGGCCTAATTAACCAAGCCCAACCCATTAACCATTTAGCTTACATTATATATAACAAAACAAGACCAAACCAAAGGAAAAAAAAAAGAGAAAAGCAAAAATCAGGAAAGGGGCAGGGAGAAAAACGTGAGAGAGAAAAAAAAAAAGCTAGGGCATGGCTATTTGGTGCATTCTTTAGCACGTTTTAGGTGAATTGAAGAGTTTTCTTGCACATTTCCTCCATTTTTGACTTCTTTGAGGTAAGGGTTTCATCCTAAGTACTATTTTATTTGATTTCTTGCTTTGTAGTATAAATGGTATTGTGTAGTTGTTGAGTATTTGTAAGGACCCGTACTCGGATCCCGATTAATAATATATGAAATAAGTGTTCCTTATGTGTTTGGCTTACTTCACTTATGTGCTTGGTATTTTCGTGTTTAGAGATAAGTGTTTTATGCTTCGAGATATTTTAAATTAAGAGGAAATGTTGTAACTAGCACATCAAGCTAAGATTCCTTATCAAGTAAATTAAGATAATTTGTGCTTGGAAGTAATTGGAAATACTAAACTTATGGGATTCTATTAATCGACCTTTAATTATTTGGAGTGTCAGGATAATAAACTAAAATATTATCTGAGGAAAAGAAGGTAAGGCGTTAGTTGAACTATTCTAATTTGAGAATGATACCTAGTTTTACCATTCAAAGTTTATAAGTAACTTGGATAGACCTTGGAGTATGGTAGTTTGATATAAATTAAATAAAGTATTACTGTAACTTCGTTGAATAGTTTCATTGAGGGATTAACTTAGTTTAGCAAAAAGGAATTAGAATGTTAGTTAAACTTATTAAAATAAAGTTTTCTTTTAAAATATGTCATTAGGAATTTAGTTGTCTTCTATAAGGTGGTATAAGATACTAGCTATCTTGAGGAATGTTTGCAGACTTTAGAATGGGTATTAGAGTAAAGATGGGTGAGTATCATCTTGAGTAGCTTCGGTTATAGAATTAAATTGTTACAAGAAAATGGTATAGTTATAAATGGACCTACTACCAAGTAATGTAAAAATTTGGGAATTAGAATTAATTAGTGCTGGCTAAATAGGGGAACCAACTTCTAGTAGGGTGATGATATAACACCCACTTGAATAAGTAGGGGATCCGATCAGTAAATGTGGGATAAGATGGACTTAGCTTAATTTATTAGTCTTCTTTATTTTACTTACGCAGCTATCATAACCAGTTTTGTTGAGTAAAGCAATAGAAATATAAACGTTGAGTAAGGTGTTAGCTAGGGATTAACATAGCCGACCGTTAATTTGGTGGTCAGGGTTAATTAATTAATTGTTTACTATAGGAATATTCTTTGAAGTTGCTAACACATGGGTTTAAATTAAGTAAAGGATATTAACGGGCATAAATGGATTAGAAGTTTTAACGCCAGGGGTTAAACAAAATATTGCTATCCGCTTACATAGGCTTTATACTGAGTTGGGCTTGGAGAGAAGTAGTATTAGTACACTTAACAGGTTGCTAGTAAAAGTATTAGCTTGAGGATGGTAATCTGTAAAGTTAATTGATTTGATTGAAATTAAGGAATAAAAGATTAAATAATACTGGAGTGTTGAGTGCCTTTATTTGTGACAATTATGGATTTAACAAAGCATATGAAATTAAGACAAGGAGAGGCTACGATAATTGAGTATTTCCATTGCCTATTATCATTTAAAAGCTTTGACTTTTGATAAACATAAGATTTCTTAGAAACTGTTAATCTAACTATAGTTTATACCTACCATGAATTAATAGGTGTTCTTATAACATTAATTAACATAAAGCTTAGGGTCATTACAAGGATGTAAAACCTCATATCGTGACCAAGTAAAACTTTTTAGCTGCTTACAAGAGTATGGGTGATTTCCTTTAACTTTTTGAGCTATTTCAGCTGTTTATCCGAATTTAGGGGTTTTTGGTCTGTAAAAAGGGTTTCACTTAGGGGCCAATTATAGGAAAATCGAGATTCCGTCGCGAAAAACAGGTATACGCCATTGAGTTTCTTTTAACTTGTACTACTTAACGGTGAAGTTTGAAAAAATTGTATTTCGGCCCAAAAATACGAAAATCAGGACACCTACGTACGAAACGGGTAAATAATAGAATGTTGGTGTCACTCTCGGGGAGTAACACGTGTCTAAGGACACGTGTCACACATGCGTGGACGTGCCACGCATGTGAGACACGTGGAGGGACACGTGTCACACATGCGTGGACATGCCACGCATGCGTGACACGTAGGGGGACACGTGTCACACATGCGTGGACATGCCACGCATGTGAGACAAGTGGTGGTACACGTGTTCCGCATGCATTGGTTTGGAAAAACTATATAAAGGGGTCACTTAACCCCCTGAAATCAAACAAGCAAACACTTTTCTCTGACCTGATTTTACTAAATTATATCGATTCAGTTAGTTAACGTTCCAAAAGTTTTAAAATCAGTCCAAATCTTCTCCAATTTTCAGCATTTTAAGGTGAGGAGATTTTATTAAAAACAGCATCTTATATGTTTATATGATTATTATATGTCTATAACATGATTTGTTATTTTAATATTCTAGCTTGAGATAAATATCATGCTTATTAATATTCTTTATTTATTTGAATTAGAGTTGACTTAGATAATATTTACTGCTCGATTTATTTGATTGTTTTAGCATAAGATAAGTAGAGATGTTGCCCAAATATTTACATAAATGTTATACATGTTATTTGCATGCCGTCATAATGCCCTATTTATACTTGAAAATTGCTTTATTATAGCTGTTATTCTACTACCAAGAAAATGTTTATTACTTGCCTGGGACAACCACTTTAGTTGATCCCCATATCATTTGTTGTGTGTTCTATGACTACTTGTGCATGCTTGTGTGTACTTGGGGGTTGCAACCTCAGGCCCGATAGCTTGCACGAACGCTGGGCGGCGTAGGGCTTGCCGGTGCTCCCGTGTCTATCGTGGACCTATTCCCTCTCTCGCTTGGTACCACCCTTGGAGAGTTGGGTCGTAGATTTCGGGTACAATCCGGAGTATCCTATTGGGAGAGATAAGAAGTTGAAATTCTGATCAAAGGCTGGCCACCTCATGGAATACTTGACTTGTTCCTACTCTTACTTGGTACCACCCTCGGAGAGTAGTGTCCTACTCTCGCTTGGCATTCCACCCTCGGAGAGTAGGCTGATATCTGTTGTGGATATATGCCACTATTGTTTACCTAAATGTCATTTTTGTTATTATATATGACTCAAATATAATTTACTACTAG
Organism: Ehretia macrophylla; assembly: GCA_037974665.1. NCBI lineage: Eukaryota > Viridiplantae > Streptophyta > Magnoliopsida > Boraginales > Ehretiaceae > Ehretia > Ehretia macrophylla. Next base: position 65,271,868 of record CM075765.1, read on the forward strand.
TTATTATATCTTATATGGACAATTTGTTATACCACCGTACGTGATTTGCATCATGATTTACAAAAGAGACCGACCAGAAATGTTTTCAAAACTCTTATATTCTATCTTCACTGAGCTTTCCCAGAGCTCACCGTTTTTTCTCCCCCCAGCGCAAGTACAGCTTAGCTTGAAATGGAAATAAACTTTGAATGTTTACATGCTCGAAGCCTCTTGCTGTCATAGTTGGATCCAAGTTGTAAAAGTTAGAGTTTGTTGTATTAATTTCGGGAGGAAGGGTAGCTGTGTTGAAACCTCAGTTTGTATAATAGCCGGGTAGTTATCAGATTTTAGATGTTATAACACCCTTTTGTACTTAAATTATTATATAAAGGCTTGTTATTAAGTAATTCTTTATTTATTGTTCGTTTTAATAGAAAGTTATGAACTCATAATGACGATAAACGCAGACTTTGACCTAGTCTTAAGAAGGGCCGGGTTGGGGTCGTTACAGTATTTGAGTCAAATATGCATGTAATGTGAGTATATCAGTGTATAGAGTAGACTTTTAAACTTATTGTGGATATGTAGCTAAAGCTTGTATGTAGTTTGATCTCTTTGCTTAAGAGTTGATTTAATGTTCAATGTTTGTAGATTATGTGCTTGTATAAGTGCCTAAGTGAAGATTTTGAGTTAGTTGTGAAGTTAATAACATGCTAAACTAGTTGAATGAGCAAGAAGTTAAATTAATTGAACATTAGTGCAAAAGTACAAATCTGACCAGCTTTCTGTCCGTGACTTTTAGAGCCTTTTTGGCATAGCAAACGTGCTTAGAATTGAACAAAATTTATATGGCAGCTAGATTAGACAGTTTAGAACAAATGTTGATTTCTAGAGCTAAGGCAAATTCTAACGTTTTGACCCTCTGATTTATCCATTTCCGAAATGTGTCTGGGAAATCGCTGTGCAGGGACAGTTAGGTGTAGTTGTACGATAAAGGTCATAACTTGTGGAATTTAGATCGGAATTGAGTTTCTCTTGAGGCTAAAATAATCTACACTCGAAGAGCTACATTTATACATAAAAATCAGTCAGTTTGGAGGTCCATAGCATAGATAACTAAATTGATTAAGTTAAGCCCTTGTTAGAGAAATTGGAAAACATTTTAGTGATATTTTAGGGTTTTTGAGCAAAGTTGATTCTATAATTGATTCGATGCTATCTAGTAGGTGCCTTAGATGTTAATAAAGATAGTTTAATAGCCACATGATGTTGAATTGCTCAAAAATTGGCCAACACATGAAATAGGACACTTTTAGAAAAGGGGTTTGGGTGTAATGCGAATCCGGGTTAATTTAGTCATCACATTTAGTGTTTTTAGGCTATATAGGTCCTAGATATACTTTTCTAAACCTCGATTGAGTTCCGGTTAGGGTACTTGTAGTGTAAATGGATAAAGAGGTAAATTCGGACTTTTCGGGTAATTGTACTTTAAAGTGAGATTTCAAGAGTTTAAGTGGTGCCATAAAGTGTCATTAGACATTTAGTATAGTTAGATTTAAGGTTTGTTATCTTGTGTGAAGTTTTGAGCTTATTTTGTAAGCATTTAGAAGGAGATTTGTTAGATTTCTTGTGAATTACTTGAATTAGTTGCATTAGTAGTTATTATATTGTTATGTTTGCTCTAATTGATCATGATAGAGTTATATGTTATATAAGTGTGAAGTTTATGACCTAAATACCAAGCATGTGAAAAGTGTCTAAATGAAGCTTATGTGAATTAGTTAAGCTTATTGCATAAGTAGCTATTTGAATTGTTATACTTGTTATAATTGCTATATTTGTCTATTGATTGAGTTATAAAATGTAAATTGGAAAAAATGAGTATGATAACTTGAATTATCTTGTAATTAGCTAGAGTTGAGTTTAGACAAATGGTTAGCTTGTTGAACATGTAAGTTGAAATGGGAGGTGATTGGCTGCCATTTAGCTAATTAAATGAAATTAGGGCCTTGTGCATGCTAATGCTAAAAAGCAAAGAATGCTTCTTGTCATATCCTCTAAGTTAGTTAAGATAATGCATGTCTAGAGATTTTAGAGTTTGATATTGTGACATGAACTTGTAGAACTAGCTAGTTAATTGCATGATTAGCATTCTTAACTCATGTTATTTGTGTATGGTCAATCGGATGAATGTAGAATGATTTTATTGCATAACTGCCTAATTAGGAATTGAAGGGAATTGATGCCATGGGAGAAGGTTCAAATGGGAGTTTGGCTAAGTTTTGTATGTTTGGCTTCCTAAAGGTGAGGGACCTGCATCCTTACGTGCATTATAGTTTATTTTCTTTCTAAAAGAGTATATTGTTTAGTATAATTGCGTAATTGATATATGCTTATTGTTGCTAAATTGTAACTTGGTGCGAGAACAACTTACTTTTGTCCTTAAATGTGTTTCCTGATTATATTGTCATTGTTATCATTCTTGCATTGCATCGTGGTTGCGCAACCTCATTGTCGCGGCGGATGCGATGGCCTCGCTGGGCAGCATCGGGCTTGCCAGTGTTGGTTGCCTTAGCTCCCTCTGCTATTCCCTCACTCGCCTGGTCCGGAGATTGCCAGGGGGTGTTGGGTCGTAGGATCGGGTACATCCGGAGTACCCATTGGTGTAAGGGATGCCGGCATATCGAGATTGAGATCATGGTTTGTGGATCGGGGATCGAAGATTTTGAGTGATAAGGGTTATCGATTGTATCCTTTTAAAATGTGGTATTAGAATTGTTATTCATTATTTATTTATTGTATTAAATGTGTTAAGTTGCTGCATTGCACGAACCTTGGTATACTGTTCCCATTTCCCCTCCCTCACTGAGTGTACCAGTTGTATACTCACCCTCGTCTCTAACACCTTTCAGGTTCAGCACCTTCACAAGGTGATACAGGGAAAGCTCGAGAGTTACCGTGTTTGGTTGTGTTGGCTTTCATTATTAATACCTACGAATTCATGTGAATTAGTGAAGTGATTTGAATTGTAATTTGATTGGAACTATAAAAACTTGACTTGTAATTGTATTGGATCTTGTTTGTATTTGGTTCGTAGGTGGCCTGTAATAGTTTAAAGGACTATGTTATAGTTTAATTGTCGTGCATGCTAGCTTGGGTTAATGGAGTTAGTAGGCTGGATTAATAAACAAGACAATTGAAGAGATAAAGTTAGAATGGTATGATAAATGGCTTTATAACATAGTATTTCAATATTTGAGGCCTAAGCATGCTTGTGTACCTATTTTGTTGAATCTAAAGCTTGGATGGCCTTGAGACGAGGCATAGCTTAGTGGTTGAAGTTGAAGTATATGAGAATGTTGGATTATGGTTTTGTAGTTGTATTTTATTATTCGTAGGTTTTTGATTGGTCCTATAAACAGGGGAGACTCCGTCCGTTTCTCCCTAAATTTCATGTCCGGGGTTTGGAATTGGGTTGAGAATAGCGTGATAAATAGGAATCCCGGTCTCGTGAGGGATCGAGGCGTTACACAAAGCCCGACCCGGGCCCAAGCGCCTTAGCTATTAAGCTACTGCCAACTCGAATTAATGCAGTGGCCACGCTTAATTACGAGCTAATGATTAAGTAAACCAGCTCGGACTAGGTTCCAACTCGGGTATAATCAATAATAATTTGGTTAGCTTTGCCATTTCGGATTAAGGTCTAACTCGGTATAATCCGGCTTCAGGTCGGGATGTTAGTTTGGGTCTAAACTCGAACTCAACATTTGTCAATATTAGTTTGACCAATTTTAAATCGGACTGACGAGTCCAGGTCGGCAACATTAGTTGTCCAATTAACCAGCTTGGATTAGGATGAAAATTCATTAATCGCGTCCAGCTCGGTTCCTTACATTTAAATTAAGTTTGAAAGGTCCATTATATTGGTCCAACCCCACTTACTTGCATTTAAATTAAATTTGCTAAGGGAAAAGTACATTTGTACGAACTCGAATAAAACACAAAATAATCATTTCATTAAATTGAAAATTCAAAATTACAATAGCCCGACTTAGGCAAGATTACAAGAGCCCGACCCGGGCGAGTTTACAAAGTTCATTTAGGCGCATCGGTAGAAATGGTAGCGTCGGCTTCATCCCCGATCTGGTCCATGCCCTTCTTGACAAACTCGATCACCTCCTGGGCTTGAGATGTCAGGTTGGCTGGAAGCTCAGGAACGTCCCAGAACTCCGGTGGTGGAGCCTCCAGGATTTTGATATAGTCATTCTTGGAGGCGGGAAGAAAGGTCTTCGCCCGCTCCCGAGCTGCGACTTGGCCCCAGAAGTAGTACTTCAGCTCAGCATACTTAGCCATCGCCCCACTTTCCGTGGCCAACTAGTCCACGGCCTATTGACTGGACTTGAAGGCTTCCACCGCCTTCTCCCCTTAAAGGCCGGCCCGATCTGGTAACTCCCGGAGCTTTGCCTCGTCTTCACGCCTCTCCAGCTTGTAATGCTCGACGTCCTTGGCCGCGGCCTCTCGCCGGGACTTCTCCGCCTCGAGCTCCTTTTTCAACCGGTCAATCTCCGATGTGTCCACTTTGCGCCTCTGGGCGGCCTCCTCCCTTAGGGCCTCAAGCTCGACTCGGGCGTTGATGTATCGCTGCTCAAGCTCAACACAATGAGACTGAGCCTTGGCAAAGAAGTTGGGTGCTGAAAGGACGTGGAACTCGGCCTGCGCAAAAGATAGCAAAATGATCAGCCAAGCTGAAAAACATAACCATATCAATACGGTCGAAGATGCCTCACCGTGATTATGGTTGTCCTCAGGTTGAGCGAGAGCTACTCCGCCGGGACCAGTGCCAGCTTGGGGTCGCGGGCGACCTTGGTTGCCTGCACAAAATCCTTGCTGGGAGGGCTCACCTTCGTGGCCTTACCTTTCCCGGAGTATTCGGCCCGAGGCCGTTTCTTACTCTCAGGGAGGGACACTGAGCACTCCGGGATCGCCACCCCGAGCTCGATCTTTTAGGCAAAGAGACCCCGAAGTCCCTTTGGAAGAGACCTCGGCGCCGACCTCCCGCACTTGGCCACCGGGCTGCTACCTCTGCCCTTGAGGGACGGTGGAGCCCAAGTCGGATCGAGCCGAGACTTCGCCACTGGCCTCGGTCTTTCTCCTCCTTTGAGCATACGCGAGTTTTACCGTATCCGCCATATCTGCAAAAAATAAAGGGAAGAGAGGTGAGAAATGACCAAATGCAAACTGAAAAGAATAACGGTAGACTAGGAGACGGGGAGGTCGGGTATTGATCCTGCGAACTAACCCTCTTCTGAGCCGGACTCCGCATTCTCTTTGGGCTCAGAAAGTAGATGGGGATGCTTCTTCCTCAGGTTGGGTTCTCTCTCGAATAACTTTGATTTCTAGATTTTGTCCCACCTGAGGACGCTGTCAATGTCAATCAGCATACCCGGCTTAGGTCTCAGTACCCCGACCTCGGCGAGTTCCGCTTCTGAGAGCTTGGGGTCGTCGTTCACATTCTTCTTTAAGGAGGGATTCCAATCCACTCTGCACCCTGGGTTCACAGCCGGCTCGACCCAATAGTAGTCGTTGTGCCAGCTCTTGTTGGAGGAGTGCCACTTGGTGAATATGGCATTGTTGGCCTGAGCTGCGAAATGAAACCACCCTGGCTTCTTCGGGTTGGGCTTGCACACAAAGAACTGCCTGAACCGACGCAGGGTCGGCTCTATTTTCCTCTCAAGGCAGAATACATAAAACACCACTATTACTGCATAACCATTTGGTGACATCTGACCCGGGCTAAACTCAAAGTAATTCAAAATGCCGGCGATAAAGTTGGGAAGTGGAAGCCGGATGACATCGAAGGCGAGGTCATAGATAGTGAAGTGATCGAGTGGAGGATAGCAGGCGGATTCGTTCCGACTTGGAACCTTCAACTTGTGGTGTTGATCCACCGACCAATCCCTTAGCTTGGCGTTAGCCATCTGGACGGTAGAATGGCACTCGCACTTACAGCATGCAAACAGCTGCTCTATCCTCTTCCCCTGAGTTGACAAACCACTGCCTGTAGCTGAGCTCCGAGGTCGGACCGCCCTAACCGGGACCTCTTCAATCGGTTCCGACGTAGAAGCTCCAGCTAAGGACTCATGTGGTATCTCAACTCCCTCCAACTGGTTCAATGGCTCCTCATCTTCCCTATCTCCTAAGTCTCCCAGGTCGGCCAAAGAATCTGCCTCAGCTTCTTCTTGCATTTGCCTGACCCCGATGACTTGACTGTCATCATCACTCTCCCAGGGCTCGGATCGCTGAACCGATCCTCGAGATTCATCAGTGCTGTTGCCACCTTGGCCCCTGTCCGAGGTAGATTCCGAGCTCAATGGACTCTCATCCCCACCTTAGGACCTCACCTCCATCGCTTGGGAATCTTCCGATTCCGACCTCCCCATCCTGTTTACAAATCAAAATATGTGCATGAATAACTAAAGGGAGTCGGGACGTACCTACGGCTCTAGCTGTGGAAGGTGACCCGACTTAATTGGCCCCGAGCTAACGGATTCCGAAATGAGTGTCCAGAGAAGAATGCTTTCCGAGCTAAAATTGTCCGACCACCCTGGTTGCCGACCTAAAGCTCTTAAAAATTTGTAAGCAAAGTGTGAAATGAATCTCGAATGTCAAGGCCCTATTTATAGGCAGCTCCTGTAACCGCCTTGGGAATCCCAAACGTCACATCTTGCCATAACTGCCAAGTGACGTGTCAGCCATCTGAAGGGCATGCACCGCTGACGTGGCCACTCCCACTTTACCATGGTCGGGCACCTCCAGCTCGGGAACAACTCCCAAATCCAGATCTCACCCTCTCAATCTCGACTTGGGGGAGGGATTGACGAGGGGGACCCCCGAGCTGAGGTATGATGCCCAACCCGAGGTGGGGAAGTCCAACCAGGGCCAAGGCCAGCCTATTCAGTTAATGCCCAACCTGGATGTTGATCCAATCTCACCCCGACCCAGGAAAACCCCGACTTGGGTGCCAGCTGTTCTGATAGGACATAAAGTCTTGATGGGACATAAAGCTGCACCACATTAAATGCTGTCAGGACCGAATTTAGTATAAATAGAGTTCCACCCATTCATTCCAGAGGTGACTCATCATTTAATGCTCTCAGCTACTTAGCCAGCTCGGACATACTAATCATTCACACGCCCGAGGGGAAAATCCGGGTCATCACCCGCCCTTTTCCTTTCTTTTCCTTGTGCAGGTCAAATAGCCGACCCAAAAATTCAGGTCAAGAAGCCGACCCAGAATTCCAGCTCGGCAGGCGTAGCTTCCCAACCTCAACTGCGAAATTTCAACCTCGACACCACTAGACCAAAAGTCTGTTGGTATATTTTAGCGTTTTTTAACACATGGGATATTTAGAAGGCTGATCTAAGATGTTTATTTCATCCCTAAGCTACTGCAATGGTCGTGACATGGTTGATTTCATAGCTGTACACGATATGATAGTGTAAACATTGTAACTAGACATTCTTGTTGAAATTTCTTGATAGTTTTGCATGTTTACTTGTATGTAGGCATACTTTAACGTTTTTAGCTCATATAGACTGAATAAGGACTGATTTGTGATGTTTTTATCTCCAAAAAATATATATATATATATATTTATTTTTTATTTTTTTGTTTGGGGTCATAACAGAAAATGCAACTGTGTAACAAAAGTTTGAGAAGCTTTGTAATCAAAGCAATTATCAAGGGCCATGCATATATATGGTAAGTATATAAGGGCATGGTCCAGTAATAGTGAGGTAAAATTACTTTTCGAGATCGCAGATTCAACACTCCTCGCTGTTTTAAAATTTCGTCTTTAACTGACCTAATGCATGTGTGGAGACACACCATTGCACCCGGGGTTTACAGCTAGTGGTCAAGCTCCGTCAAATAATCCGGGTTCCCAACTCATCCAAAAAAGTACATCTCCAGTAAAGACTACTTGTTGAAGGAAGTTCGTCTACAAGCTACTCAAATTAGTTAAATCATTCTTTGTGAAACTAAACATTTCACAACCTTCCTTTCTGTGATTTACCACCAAGATTTTACTCATGCTTACAGAAACAACAGTCTATCAGTTCCCAGTTAGAAAGGAAAGATACCAATTAAAAGACATCGATCATGTTTTACCCTAGAATTACAAATTAACCCAGAAATATCCACATGTACCGAAGACATTATATACGCGCAGAATATGACTAAGCTAAACATGTACACTAGCAGTCCATAGGCTGCTTACAGTGGCTGAGGCATCCCATCCATCACGCTCAATTGCCTTCTCAATTTTATAATGTGGGCTTGCACCTATCATGTTACAGCAAAATGTCAAAAAGATTTTCCATAAAGTTACAATACTATGCGAATAGAAATCAGGCATCAACCCTAGATAATGAGAAGAACAGCTCAGGGGGAAAAAATAGCTTATAATGTATAATTCAAATATCTCGTATCTATAAAAGATAAAATATGAGATGGGGCAGGGTAACAAACTGCAATGCGCCGCTTGAGCTTCGCAACTCTATAAAGCAGAAAACAACCTATGTAAGGTACACGTGTCAGGCACATATAAGTTCAAAACATAGAAATTTTCTAAACCAAATATGTTTTTGATTAGTTTATGTCAATGCATTGTGATTTTATATAGTTCACCTTACATAATTATTTCCATGATTTTCAGGACAAGAAAACTTAATTACCTTGCCTTCTGTTTGTTTTTGAACTCCCATTTAACTAAGATGATTCTCACATTGTTTTGTGGGACACATCATATCAAAATCCTTAGACTGTCTTTGCTTTATAGTACCAAAATCAAATTTGTAGTCCTCAATAGTTTAACAGGCTAAACTAGCTCTTTGCATGCACAAGTTTCCAGCCTTTATGCTTCATCGTGAGTAACAGTTTCAAACAAGTCAATCTAATTTTTTTTTCTTCACCAATTTTTGTAAATGAGCCAATATTTTCCAAAGAAGTTGATATAATCAATTCCTTCACTATTTCAAGTGAATTCTTCGCCAATCTGTTCCTAAACAGAATTCTAAACCTACCCCTTCTACCATAAAACTCAAGTACATGCCTCTGATGAAAACTGGCTCTCAAAGCTTATTATGCTTCTGTTTCCTTGTCCAAAGTTCCAAACTCTCAAATTGGATGCGACATTTTCAAGGGTCTTTAAGTAAACCGAAAATTATCATCAATACTCAATTTAGTTCAATGCAATATTCAGTAAATGTTGCTAAATTAGCATAATAGATCAATCAATTGAATGCTACAGTAAAAACTCTTTTCAAGTCAGTATAAAAGAAATTAGCATAGACTAGCAAAACTTCTTGCTTTAATCTAAATGGAAAAGGCCACGATGATCCATGAAGATAGTATTAGGAGGACAAAGGAAAGACTACAATAAATGTAGACATCTATTAGAAGAAATAGTAAACCACCAAGTATCTTGAGCCATTACTATTCTGGCAAACCAAGCACATCTTACAAAGTTAAAAGTAGGAGCCGGGGACATCAGAAATCTGACCCAAGAAATGTATGTAAGTATTCCTGAATGTCATTGAAGGGGCAAATAAACCTCCATGCAGAACTACTACATGACTATTTTTAGTGGCACTAAAAGAACCATTTTAGTAACCAGGCCAAAAACAATTTTGAAAAAAATCAAGCATTTGCTTAATCACCATAAACTTGTAAGGAAATATATCTTTCTAACCTGCTGCCGAGCTGCAGCAAGTTTTAGTAGCTCATCCGCCTCTGAGAAATTGATAAACCATTGACTAAGCATATGATTCTTAGTGTCACCTCTTCTCCTTTCATGCAAATCTTCAGTTGTTACTAAGAACATTCAAGAAAAATCCAATGTCAGGTAAATGTTGTGAAAGTAGAACAACATGCAAGACAATAAAAATTTTACCAGGAGGCAAGCTAAAAGTAGCAGGAAGCTGTGGCACAATTACAGCAGGATGATTCTGCACACGAGCAAATAAATCCTCAGAAGGATCAGGGAAAACAATCTCATTGTAAGTCTCCATAACAACAGGCTTCTTAGTAGACTGAGGGCCAGAATCCTCTTCAGAGTACAACTTCAGATGATGATACCTAAAAGCACAGAAACAATTAGGAAAAGAACTGCCAGCTAAACAAAAGGTAAATGCCACAACCAACTGAATTACTTACAAATCCAATTGCCTTTCACAGACATCATCGTGGAAGAAAAGGGAAATGGCAATCTCAAATTCACCCCAACCACATTCCGACAACTCAAAAGGCGGAGATTCAACAACTCTCACAGGATCATTAAAACTGGGATGCAATTGAAATACAACACGCTTAATCACTACACCCAGATCCTCATTTGTCGCTCCACGTACATAAACTGTCCACTTGTGTGACTGAGTTCTAATTGACAAGCAAAACATTGGAGAAATCATTTCAATTTTGCACATAATTTAGAGTGAAGAACTCCACAGAAACTACTATAATGAAAAAGCGGCCGCAAGACTCCACTTACTCTGTGGCCTTTCTACCAAGCCAAAATGCCATTGTCCCATAGACAATTGGAACAGAGATTTCTACATCTTTGAGCTTCTTGTTTGAACTCTACAACAAAAAACAAAAACATCAGAGACTCAACCTTATGCACAAAATATACAGAGTTATATAACTCGTAAAATTGATACTAAAAAACAGATGGGGGGAAACTCAAACTTGTCGAACTTTGCTAAGCAATACCATGCATTCATTTCACTAACAACAATAATATCTCGTAACGTAAGCAAATCCGATTAAGAGGTAAGCAGAAAATTAACCGGCACTAATTAAGCCTATACACCCCCATAGCACTGCTAAATATCACTATGCTTTACCGTCACCTGTACGGTAAGAGGGCTTACCACATAAAGGGGGCATCGGCAATTCAATACAAGAATTCTTATCATATAACGAGGAGTGTAGCATCACCCGAACATTTATGAGTCACACAACTTGTCCATAGAAAAATTTTACTATACAGAAGAACACATATTATATACAATACAATCATTTTGGCTCAAAAACACAATAAAAACCTAAATTAATAACCTCAAATTCTGAATGATACAACAATAAATTATTTTAAAAATGAAAATTTTACCTTCTTTTCAGAATCTTCACAGTGTTTTGCAATTCTTATGCGCGCTGGTTGTGGAGTAGACTCGGGCATTTTCGAGCACGCTTTCGCATGCAAAATACCTTTTTCGTTACGTAAATCGAGGCTTTTTGCTTGAAATTTTTGGTATTTAGAGATGAAAATTTGAAGATTTAAGGATTTTAGGGTTTTCAATTGCAAAAGCCCTATAATTTTTCCCCAATTTTTTTAAAGATTTTTGAATTTATTTCGACTTTGTTATGGCGCTAGTTGTTGGATGACGTTGAGAGTTTTTTGTCTGCGGGGTCAAATGTGATTACGTGTTGATCAATTATTGGTCCATTTTTTTTTGCTCTCTCCTCTCACTGGTGTGATATTAGAAACGGTGCGTAGTAGGTCAAAGTCTTATTGGTGTTGAGTTACTTTTTGAAACTTTGTATAAGGTAAATTTAGCAAATGGTCCTTCATGTTTATATTTTTTCCAATATCATTCTTATTATTTTAAAAGGACAAAAATCATTTTAGTCCATGAAGTTTGCTTTAAAGATCAAATTAGTCCCTCAAATTTGTAAAAAGACTAAAGAAGTCCCTCCAGTTAACTTCTGTTAGCCAAATATTAACAGTCAAATGGTTGATCGAGTTAAAAGACCATTATATCATTAGACAATATATATTATAAAACAAAAATACAATAAAAGTCTAAATCAGTCTAAAAAAATATCATTCACGTAAGAAAAAAAATAAAAACTAAAAAATATCCATTCAAACATAAACAAATTAAAGTCACACTTTATATCATTAAAAAATGAACAATCATGATTCATCATCTTTTTTGGTTGGTACCCTCGTTGCTAATTATGTCGATGAATCATGATTGTTCATTTTTTAACGATATATTATTGACTTTAATTTGTTTACGTTTGAACGGATATTTTTTAGTTTTAGTTTTTTTTTTTTTCTGCACGAATGATGTGAATTATGTTTTTTTAGACTAATTTAGACTTTTATTGTAATTTTCTTTTATAATATATGTTGTCTAAGGATATAATGGTCTCTTAACTCAGTCAACCATTTAACTGTTAACATTTGGCTATTGGAAGTTAACTGGAAAGACCTCTTTGATCTTTTTGCAAACTTGAAGGATCAATTTGATCTTTAGAACAAACCTCAGGGACTAAAATGATTTTAAAAGTAACGTAATTAGTCTTTAAAAATTACAAAAAAAATTAATTTAGTTCTCAATATTCACATTTTTTTCAATAATATCTTTATTATTTCAAAAGTTACGCGTTTAGTTCTCAAAGTTTGAAAAAATTTATTTTTGTCATTATCATTTGCGACCTACACATGAAATTTTAGGGACTACATTAGAAAAAAGTAAAAATATTAGGGATTAAATTAATTTTTTTTTACAAATTTTGGAGACTAACCTCCTCATTTTTGAAATAATAAAGATGAAATTGAAACAAAATAAAAATATTAAGGACTGAGAGCATTACTTGTGAAACAAAGGGACGCAATTGAAAAATAATGCAAACATTAGAGACTATTTATGAAATTTGTTTGCATTATCTGAGAAGTAATATCTTGTGACATTTATATGCATCCCAATACATATGGCGCAAAACAATTTCACATTATTATAATATAATGTGACATATATTCTTTTAGTTTTTGCATTTCTTCTTGTTTTTAATCAAGAATTCTTAGATTGTAAAACTTCTGAATAGTTAATTATTTAATGGACTATTAATAAAAATTAATTCTATAAATTTTCAAATGACTATGTACTTTCGGAGAACAAACTTCGTCATATAATTTGAAGACAATGCCTTGTTTTCTGAGAATACATATAATCATAATATGGCATTAGTATGCTTAAATATTGCATTCATCTTTGCAGTAAAAAATTTCATCAGAAAACTACTTATTATAATACATGAAGTACCCACCAGGCATTGATAATCATACGAGTGACTAACTGTATTCTACATAAGAACTCCCTTCAGCATTTGAGAATTTTACTCCTAAAAACACATTTATGCTCCCTCCTCTCTTGGGAATAAATTAGCTCATAACGCTATAATAGTATGAATAAAATTCAACAATTGCAAATTATTCATATAGTTATAAAGAAATAAAATGAACAATTCGTAATTATTAAATTTTATTTATAAAGTTATGATAGAATTCTCACTCTTCTCTCTCTCAAATGCGCACCGCCCCCACCACACCCACACACACACACACACACACGAGTCTTTAGTAGGACCCCTTAAGGGAGCAATTGCTGGAACATTAAGCACACTGCTGCTAATTGGAATCTGATTAATCTTTAGGAGGTCAACAATTTTCAAGCCTATGGTACTTGGCAAGAAAAAAAACTAGCACAGATGAGGAATAAGGCATATGTTTTCTTTCATGCCTGCCCTTCCCCATAGAGGCATGCAATCAACAACCTTTTCTTTCCCATACTTTTGGCTCTGTAAGTTATTCTTTTTAGAAATTCATAAATATTCGAGTTTTACCCTACTACTTCAACAAAGCCCTAAAATTAACGGTTAGATAAATCTCCAATTGTCCTGAAGGAACTCAAACCAAGCACCTACGAGAAGCACACCCAAGGCTTGACCAGTTGAGCTACTCCCAAGGGTTCTGACTCTTATGTTATTAAATGTTCATTTTTCTAATACTAAAGCTGATAGTAATATGTTGGCAATGACTTACAGAGCTTACACAACATATAATGCACCAAGATTAGATGCAGTAAGCTCTGCTATACACTACAGTAAGTCTGCATTCCAATTAATTGAACAACCTTCTTCAAGGAAACAGTAGATATTACAATCGGTAGTCGTTCGCCTCTGAAATACATTTCGAAGAATAAGAGCCTGGTGCAGAATTTATCTGCAAGACTTAACTGAGTCTGCTTGAAGACAGCAGGTTTCCTCAGCCAAATGGATAAAGCACAACATGACATGTTAAGCACGTCAAACTATATATTCGAAGCGTTCAGTGCCATAACCTTGCATTGTTCATTCATGGCCAAGAGTTGAGCTTCTTTTTTGTCAAGTAGAGCACTCAATCTGACATTTTCTTCCATAAGTTTCTGCACTTCAGCTTCTTTTTGCGTCTTTTCATTCTCCAACTGAGTTGTCTTCGCCACTAGCCTGTTTCAATCAAAATGAAAACATAACTCATAAAATTCCCAATGGGAAAAGCAACTGCGTCAATTCAATAACCACTCGACAAGCATCAATACATCTGTAGAACTACCAAGCAGTACTGGCTTATTTTAGCAATGAACAAGTAGATTTCTCAACCGGATTGACAATCTACTAAGTCCAAGTTTTACACAAATGTTGAAGCAAAAGGAAACAAGGCTGTAATAGTCATCGGATCTGCCCAACTATCTGAGTAAGAACTAAAGATTGGCCTGAATAGCAGTGAATATTCAACCTTCCTTCCATACTCCTTAATCATATGTAACGCACACATTCACCATTTTGAAATTCAATTGACAAAGCTGGGCCGTCCTAAATAATTAGCCATAGGCAGGACCTCATTTAGACAAAGCAAATTATGGGCTGAATCAAGCAGAAAGCCGAGGAAACAATTATCCATACCGGTTTGCCAAATTCAATCTTGGGGGAGTGAAAGTTGAATCTGGATAGGCTAGGAGTGCCCATCCTAAGAATGACCAATTCCAATTTCTTAGCTTTTATAAGAATAGCTTTCTAGCCATTCAATTCCATTTCATAGTTCTTTAATCTATACCCTAATGCAAATACAGATTTTAGCAATAACAGAATTTTTCCATGGAAGAGAATAAGGGTAAGAGAGTGATAAAAACCACTCCAATTTTCATTCTGGTGTAATTGCTTAGATGAATTACACTCCATCGAGGACAAAAGTCAAGAGAAGCAGAGAGCAAACAACATACAACCCAACCCCCCCCCCCCCCCCCCCCCCCCCCCCCCCGCCCAAAAAAAAAAAAAAAAGTATTTCACCATCATAAATAAGAAAACAAAACATACTGACCGCTCAAATAGCCTCTCAATTGTCTGAAACTGCTTCTCAGATGAAAGAAGTGTTTCTCTCACACTAATGAGACTGCTAACGTAGGATTTAAGTGATTCAAAGTCTCGCTTAACTCGGCAAAGCTCCTGCTCATTTTCTGCAGCTCTTTGCCTCTGTCTGGAAGTTTCTTCAACCAAATCTTCAACCCTCTGCCGCATTTCATTCAAAATAGAATTTGTACCCAGTGCAAATCTTTCCATCTCCTCCAACTTTATTGACATGTTTTCAATTTGAAGTGCCTTTCTTTTTATCTCTTCCTCTCCTACCGTTACCTTCTCTTTCTCCATTCCAGTTTCAGATTCTGCAATTATGACCCTCTTTACAAGACCTTCCATAACATCAGCAACCATCTGTACACTTCTGAGTAACCCACTAATATAAGCTTCATCTTGTTCATCCAAAAAATCACGCTGACTATTAAGGCCTATCAATGTCTCCTCATTCACGTCTTCGAAGGAAGAGAGATCAACATTCCTTGACCAACCAGACAGCGGTACACCATTTTTATCAACAAGTCCGACCCCATCCAACTCTTTAATACCACATGATGAATGGGCCAAATGAGGAACAGCCATGATTCTGGCTTTCGATTGCAAATATGTCAACAATGTCGCAGCAGTTTTGACTCTCCTCCAGAGAACATCTAACTCCTTCTTTGCATCTTCTTCTGACCGCTGTACACAAGCCTTTACCTCCATAAGTTTTGCTTGTAAGGTGTCCACTTGGGACTCACTTCTTTCAAAATCTTCCTTCCAATTAATCTGTGTTTGGCTTAGCTGGGACTTCAAAGCTGACAAATTGACATCCTCCTCTGCTGCCATTACCTTTCCACAATTTCACATGTCAATTTATCAACAATGGAGACGGCTGAGTGGCAAAATTAGCAAACAGTCATGTCTACAATCATCGAGCGAGCAATAGAGAAAAGTGATACTAATTGAAGATCACTTCAGCTATTCTCATCAGAAACTAAAAGTTTCAAAGGGTTGTCAGCATGATCAATTGTGGAATAAAAAAATGTTAGGCAAAAGTTCATCAACAATCTCACGTAAGCCTAAAAAACTCAGTAGCTTCACTGGCTTTTCGGCTTCATAAATATATAAATAGTTCATTGCTACATCATAATCAATTAAGAAAAATACAAAGCAGATGACCAACGTAAACATCTATTACCTTTTCATCTTGAAAATTAAAGTGAAAAACTTGTTTCACACCTACGAAGAAAATTGAAAAATGCTCATTTTAGAGGCATAATTAGCCAAACATCAAATGATCTAATATACATTCATCAATATAGAGCACCTCTTCCCACAAGAGTAGCTAAGCTTGAGACAAATTCTGCCTCGATACCTTAACCGAATACTATGTGGAGCCACTTCCGCGGAGCTGAAACATTTTACAAAGAAAATTTCTTTTTCTTCTAATCCTAATTCCAGGTCCCCAGTTCCAAGCCACCAAACGCCGAGCAATCATAGGTAAAAAATTTAGACATTTGTGCTTATAATGGTCGAAATTCAGTCAAATCAACAAATAAGACCCATCAATGCAAGAAAAGGGATTCAAGAAAAACTAAATTATGCACTTTCCAAGTATCTAAACTTAGCAAAACAAGTCCTATTAGTAATTTTTATTTCACCAAGCTTATGCTTTAACACACATAATTATCAAAGCTAATTTCGCAACTTAATTTTAAACCCAATAGCTCTTTAGATCAAACAAATATAAAATCAGAAGATAAACTGCAAATTAACAAACCCACTACTTTTTCACAGCCGTTTAAGCTGAAACATATAAAGGAAAAAAACAAAAACAAAAAAGAAAAATACCGCAAAAAAAGACCAAGATCATCAATACCCAAAGCGTAAATAACAATTCTACAACAATTAACACCAAAAAAACGCAACATGATATTGACAACAGATCCTAAATATTACAAAGTTAATAAATGATTGAATAATATAGAAAGAATATATATTAGTAATATTATTTTTAGAAGAAATACAAGAGATGAGGGGGAAAGAAGGCACCTTGAGGGTTGTGATAAAAATTCGCCAATGGGGTTTGAGAGAGAAATGAGAGATTGACGATGACGATGAAGATGGTCCAACAGACCAACACGCGTTGTCTGAAGAAAAAAGGTGTTATTTTAAGACAAAGAATTGGGTAAAGTTAGGTGCTCTATTATTATTCTTTCTTTTCCTTTTCTCCCTTTGGCTTTTGCCTCTTTTATTTTTGTTAAAAAATATATATATATATATAAATATATATACTTTTCTCCATGCCTAAGGTCGGGTAGAGTGTTTGGGTTAAAATTTACAAAAAAATTATATTTAAATTTATTTTCTCGAATTACAAATATTATTTAGTTCATTACAAATATGAAATATGTGTTGAAATATATTATTACACTACAAAATTTATAATTAAACGACAGCCTAATAGAAATGAGAAACGCTTAAAATAAATTTAATGTGATTCGATTTAAAAATAAAATTGTACATTGTTAAAGAAAAGCATTTAAAAAGAAAATTGAGGTAAAAATGACTTTTGAGACCGTTTCAACCTCTTCTATCCGTAAACTTGAATGAAATACTCCGGTAGTTTGATTACTTCCATTAAATAACATTATTTGTTAATAAAAATGCATCACAGGAACGTCACGTAAATATATATTACTCATTTAATATTTTCTTTAAAAAAAAGACAATAGTAAAAAACACTTTAAAATTTAAACCAAAATATAATAGATTGTCAGTTTGTCACCCATTACTTTAGCTTCATTATGATATCCCAACGTGCTCTCGTGAGGCTTCTAGGCGCCACCCAATAGCCTACTAAGAAGGTTTTATTATAAGCCCAGATTTAATGGACTTTTGAGGTGGCTTCTATGGAAAGAATTGGCAGTTTCTTTTTGTAAGAAGGTTTTATTATAAGCCCAGATTTAATGGACTTTTGAGGTGGCTTCTATGGAAAGAATTGGCAGTTTTTTTTTTGTCACAAAAAGAATAGGCGGTTTAAAATTACTGATTATATCATAATTTATACGAGTTGAATGTTATGGACTTCTCTTTAAGTTCAATTCTCGTAAGCAACTAAATATCTATATGGTTGTCAAATGTAGTTATCCGGAAAAAAGTTCTTAAAGATTTTGTTAGGTTCCATATTACCTTAATATTCTAATAACTTTCATAATTTTGATATGTAACTTACCATATATTACGTCTAATCTAGATCATAATTTTTTTTGACACATTTTTATATGTCGTAATCTAACATGCCATTTCAGCACATAAGAGAGTGGTTGCCGGGATTTCTCGGCCATTATCTGAAGGGGGTTTAGTTCTCTGAGGGTTAATATTAGACTTTTTTCTAATCAAATGCTACTACACATAATTTCTCAATTTGAGGGAGCCATTTTAATTAGTGTAAAACCAGTTTTTTTGCCTTTTTACTCTTTTTGTTTGATCGTTTTGGTGAGGAGAGGGTAAGAGAACTGAATCCACGGCCTGCAATGCAGTTTAATGAGCCGCCAGTGTTCTTATGTGCTTATAACTCCTTTCTTGTTTTAATGCGAAGCTAAAATTGAGTTCTTCCGTTAAGAAAATATGATTGGAATTATTAATAGATTTCTCTTATAATGTTATATGACCGGATACAATTTATTAGGGATTGAGCGTAAAACTACTTCCTCTGTATCCAGATTATAATGTAGTGTTACATATGCCTGAAACCTTAAAACAACAACTGATTTGTATATGTTGAGACACGCCGTTAATAGAAGACTAACTTTACATGATCTGCCATCAAATCTGAAGGTGCAAAGCATGTCAAAATGCTGCACATTTCCAACCCGTTCAGAATATATATAGTGCCCACCCGCCTGCTCGGACTGATAGAAGTTTATATTTTCACGTGAAAGACTCAATAAATGTAGAAGAGGGGAGTAGACCGGAGAGGAGGCCGACGAGGACTGCACTGTTGTAAGTGGTCGATTCACTTTGGATGGTATTGTTCCGGGAGTCTATATAGGTGTCGTTTTGAAACGGTCCTCCAACAAGTGCTCCAAGTGCTATATTCGGATTAGGATCGGACGAATTTAGCCACTTGAACCCGTCCGTGCAACCTGTGTTAGCATCCATTGGAATTGAGGCACCCCGATGGTGAACATACTGGGGGTAATTACTTCCATAACCAACAAGGTAGCTCATCTTCATTGGATTGTTTCCCAATAGATAATCTGCCTAGAAGACAATTGAACAATGTTGTCAGAAAATGAAAGGCTACTATTCAATTAGTTCGAATTGATATCAATCATCTCATATGGAGTGGGTCCCACACATGTGGGACTCAATTTGGCTGGTTGTTTCATGTATCTACCACTATCAATGAAAATAACTTGCTTGGTATAGCAATTCTCATCTAGTAGCAATGTTTGAATGATGCATTTTGAATGATGCATTTTAAACTGCAATTAGAAGGTCTAAAGTGGACACTTTGAAAAGAAGCTAGCAACATGGGCAGATGTATTCACGGGTCAGCAGGGGTTGTAACGCTCATTAACCTAAAAGCGAAGCTATTAAAGAGTGTGTTAGAGTTATATTTTATTAAAAAACCTGTATTTAAGGCATTTTTAGATTAAAAAATTAATTTCGACCTTACTGTTAGACTACTATGATTGTTAAGAATCATGAAAATCTATCCTAAAATCAATTAGTACTAGGTGAAATAGCACGTGATCTTATAAGGTAGTATTTGAGTTGGTGGTTTTTCAATGTAGGAGGAGTGCATATTCCAACACCCCTTCACATGTGACTCGGCGAGAACCGAAAAACAAAAAACTAACATTGAGGCGAAACGAGTTAGCAAGAGCGAAACGACGTGGTGAAATATGACTAGATCAAAGACGCAACTCTGATACCATATTAAAAATCATAGAATTACACACGAGGGTCTAATAACAGTCCTTTGTCTTATTACAGGTGTCGTGACAACTTTTACCAAGTCTTAACGATTGAACCGGCATAGTTGGGAACGGATCACTGTATGACAAATTCGCGTTATGGTTGATCAAGAATAACGCACCTGCGAGATGGCAAATCTTTGTAGGTCCATTGGCTCATATAGCTTCCCATTGCAATACAAGGTTGGTGTCTGGGACCTGAACATGTAATTACTATAAAGAACTGCCAAAAACGCAGAGGCCACAGCATATTGGAGAGCGTCCCATTGGCTTACCCATATTAACCCACCTGCATCATCAAGTTGATGTATTTCTCTAGTTAAATTATGCCTCCCAAGAGCAATATACTGTGATTTACCATCATGAAAGTGTGAGATTGAATATCATAGAAGAAAATATGTGTTCGATTGGATATCTTAAATCATGCCATGGTTGAATTCAGAACTTCTAAATACAAGAGGTGACTACTAGCCGCGGGTCCTTTCCAATATTATTCGTACTTGAGGTGGCATGTATAGTTTTAGATCATGCCATCTTTTGAACTTAGAATTTCTACAAGAGATCAGTACTAGATGTAGGTCCTTTCCAATGTTTTTTGTACTTGGGGTGGCACGCAAGTACGTGTTTCTATTTTGTGAGGTACTTGAAGATATAGGAAGAGGTTACCGTCCGTTCTGCAGGAAGTTTCTGTAGAAGAATCTGGTAGAAGTCCACACATAAAGATCTCAGCAGTTTTTCTGTACATCTGGAGGTCATGGTTTTCTGCAGTTGGGATATTCTTTGAATTAAAGAAACTCACCCTGGATAGTAAAACCTGATAACAAATTGAGCACGTCAGATTTACAAGAATATCTTTGTCCTGGTCATGACAATCAGGAGAGTAGTGCAAGGTTAATTGGCTAAGAATTATGATTTGCAATCTACTAAAACAACGGTTTTTATAAGCTGTAGCAAAAGAAACTTCATAGAAGTCGAAATATGAAGAAATATAAACGCCTAGCTACTTTTTTTCTGTTGACAGAGGCTGTAAAGATCAATTAGCGAGGTTTTTGGCAGACACAAATGACTTTTAAGTTAATATGTGAGATGAGAAAATTTCTCAATTTTCAGTTGACATACACTTGCTGTACCTGAGTTCCAGACAGCTTGTTATCCCAGGAAAACCATGATGGACTTCCCCAATTAGCGAATAGTTTTCCATTTTGTGTAGTCGCGTATTCAAGATACGACTTGTCTCCAGTAGCATGATATAGCCAAGCAGCAGCCCACAAGAGTTCATCACCATATCCTGTAGAGTTGTAATAGTCTTGCACCTGGGGAATGCTGGTGCTGTAGGAAGCTCTATAGGTATCTGCAAAAGTAAATAATTCTTCGGCATGCTTTAACAGCGCTGTGGAGTACGTGGAGTTGATCGACTGAAAGACTAAAGATGCAGATGCCATGGCTGCTGCAGTTTCAGCTGCAATGTCAGTTCCAGGATATGATATGTTTACTTGAATTAGAGGCCTTCTTTCTTTCATGAGTTCGGGCCTTTCCCAGCAATCGTGATCCAACTCAGGGTCTCCCACCTTTTACCAGTTTGATCAGCACCAGAAATGTTAATACTTTCTGATAAGTAGTAACTTAGAAATTTAGTACTTAAATTCTGGAAATGAAGGGGTGGAACAGATATTGATAATGCTGCCAGTTTATCCGGGAATTATTGAACGCCAGTTTTAACTTCTACGCACCATAAGAACAAGAAATCAAACTAAAATTTCTGGAGCATAATCAAAACTGCTTATTACTCTACATTTTAACGCACGTTGCAAGTAGAATGCTCATTACGAAATTTCAGAATCAAGAGTTAAGGAAATTGAGCAACCTGAATGTAGAGCACATCTGCAGAAGGATGTGCATTGATGAGATAATCAGTAATCCACATTAGCGATTCTTGAGCGTGTTGCAGCTCGTTCGCCTGTTTCATCTGGTGTCCAAACTCCAAAACTGCCCATGACAGAATCGTAGCAGTAAATGCCATTGGAAATCCAAACTTCATATGATCCCCAGCATCATACATTCCTTTTGACAGATCCAAATTTTCTTCTTTTCCATCTTCTAAACCCGAATCTCCTCTCCAGGCAATCTTATTATTCACCAACTTTCCTGCTGCACCATGTCAATAAATTAACTTTTATCACTATAAAAAAATATATATATATATATTCACTTTACATGTACAACATATCAAGAAACATGAATGCTAAATTGCTAATCACATTTTTGAACATCGAAGAATTGCATTGCAATGCTAAGTGCATCAGCATATCTGTCAACAATGACGCCTGCAGCATGATGAGGAGATCTTGAGTTTGTTCGATGAAAGTTCCTCCACAGAGTGAGCGAGCCTACAGTAATGACCATAGCCGCGATCACTAGCACGAGCAGCCACCAACACAATCCTCTGGATTTCAATGGTTCAGCTTCCATTCAAACGATCAACTACAAAATCCAACACATCTAACAATATGGTACAAAACAAATATATGTATACGACACAAATCATAATTATCAAAAGAATGGCCACTCCCCGCGACCTGGTCCAAAAAACATGATATTTATAATTTCAGACAAGAAGTTGTTATCGAATACTGATTCGATATATAGGCCGATTGATGAGTTGCAGAGAGGTGGTTAATTGTCCAGGGATTACTTATTTAACATGTCTGCCGAATGTTGATTCCATTTCTTGCACCAAGACAAGCTGTAAAATGCATTGTCTTAGAAGATAAAAGTTAATAGGCAAGTTTCGGCTTGTCTTTACTTTGTTTTAAATGGATTTGGCTCTGAAAAGGTATCTGCTATACTATTATTATATACCTTTCACAATGAGATATGAAAATTCCTTCTCGTATGTTCTTTAACTTTTTACTGTATTCACAGTTATGTTAATTGAGTGACAGCCTAATAGATCCTGATTGTAAGATGGATTAAAGCTTAATTTGTCAGATGTTAAGGAGAAATGATGTCCAGTCTCTATAAGATAAAGTTTTGAGCCGGATAACAATATATGTCAATATTACTGCAAGTGATGGTGACACGTATTAATTTTGGTGGGATTTACTAAAGTTTTCTTCTTTGTGGACTCTATCATCATTTTGAGCGTTTGTAAGAAGGTCCCATGTATAAGAATGTTCAAGTTACAATTTTGCAACCAATTACATTAATTATAGTGTTACTTCCCCAAAACAATTCTCCAACTTCATGTACCGTACAAATTTATTTGCATATATAATTCAGTATGTGTGAAAATAACTTATTGTATCCTATGAAAACTTTAGTTTTTTACAAAGTTATAATAACTTTAGTTAAATATATAACATGCATTAAAACTAAATCAAATAAAAGTGTATCTCATTCGATGAGGTCGACTATATAAATTTGAAACGTTATTTATTCCAATCAATGATTATTTACTCTATTAGTATTCCCATGCATGTGCGATCAAATTTATAACATGCTTAGAAGGAATAAAATGAAGGAGTATTTACAGGCAGATCATTATATCTTAGACCTTATATACATAATAAAAGTTGTAAGCAGCATTGCCACCATCATCAATCTACAGTACTTGCTAAATTTTTATTCGTACTCTCTATATCAAATTGAGTATCCACTTTATTTTTTGGTCAAATTTGTATTTCTAAGATAGTATTTCATTTTTTATTTTTTAATATTTGGTGAAATTGACAGGAAAATAATATAATCATTGAAAATATTACCATATGAAAAATTGCAGTTCAGAATAACAATTTAAAGTAATGGAAACCATTTATCTGAAATTTTTGATTTTTTTCTAAATTTTTGACGATCCAATTAATCTTTCTTGTGCAAATCAAAGGATATCTCAATTAGGGGAGAGAGTTGATTGAAACTCAATCCACAAAATTATTTGATATATGAACACGGTTATTGTGGTAAAGGTCGCAATGCCAAAGGAATTATTATCACAAACATTAAGTAGCTCACAATCGTCTATTTCGTAAAATGGACTCTCAACAAAATATAAACGACATATATAATAGGACTGCAATCATAGAATAGGTCCTATTATTTTTTAAAAAAAATTATAATAACCATTCAATTATACTTGGGATGTCTCATTCACCCTTTATTTTTTTAATTGAAATGGAGGCATAATTTTATATCATTTTCAAAAAATATTATACATTCCAAGAATTGATATCGGAACTTATTGTATCTAAATAAATCATACCATTAAACCAAATAACGGTGTCTCATTAATCATCTCTTGTCCTCTAAGCTTCTCTTTCCTTAATAATTACTTTTTTCTTTTGAATTTTTTCTGGCCTTTCTTTTTTCTTTATGATAGAGACCAAAACTGTTATTCAATTATGACGTAAAATTATTTGATTAGAACTCTTGAATTTTTTACTTTTTTTTAATTTTAATTTTTTGATTACCCTCTTCTTTTTTCTTTTTTTTTTGGTTATAACTTCAGAAATGGGGTCCACCTTTTAGTTCCCGCCTAATTCTCTCCACTTTCCCCCCATATAAGAATAAGTCAGACCAAGGTTTTGTTTCTCCAAAGGTTGTATTTTGTCTCTGCTGTACGGAACTAAACAAACATCGTCTACTGAGTGGCTCACCTAGTGTTCACACGGTTCGTCCCTCTACATTTTTCTACCAAGTTGCTTAACTTGTGCGTTGTTCATTCTTCATTTATCACCTTATAATGTGAATGTCTTTTTAATTGTTTTAGTATGCTAACTAAGCATCACATAAGAGATAATAAATGCGCGATGAGAAACGAGTGATATCAGTACGTGTTTCTCAAAATTTAATATGTATTTAGAACCAAAAAAAAAAAAAATTATGTATCTATGTATTTTTAAATAAAAAAATTATTTAGCCGCTACTGAAAAATAAAATGTTCTCATATAATTAAAAACTTATGTATTTAGCCGGTTAGCCTCAACTAAAACAAATTCTGAATTCGTCCCTGCACGTGGCACGGCAGCACCCGTCCGAATTGGACAGGGGAGAAGAGAGCTCACTTTTCCTTGCTGCCCCATAATCTTGCTTTCTGGAAGTTATGTTAATGTCCTTCACTATTAATACTTATTTCCTGCATAGTATAAATGGAGAATTGTCCCAGCCAAGATGTGTGCAAGTGATGAGAACATATTTATGGATGTGCTGGTTGAGGAATTCATCAATATCCTATGCGGAAAAAAGATTGGCCAGATACTACTCGGACTTAGTATGATTCCTGATGAGGCATGGAATCGGGTTGCAAAAATGTTCAATGAGCGCACGGGTAAGAGTTATGCCAAGATGGAACTGAAGAAAAACCTGGAAAATATGTGTCAGCAGTTTCTCTTTGCACAGCCTCTTTTTGAGCAGGGTGGCTTTGGTTTGGATTTTCCTCGCACAATGTTTAATTCTGGTGATCCAATGAGGGCAGAATACAAAATGGTACATCCTAATTCGTATCTGAATATTTTTTTATGCATGCAGTCCATATTATAATGGAAGCTTATGTAGGTCAAGCCTGAATATGGTTGCCGAATGTATGAGGATTTACGCGAAACCTTCATAAGACGAACAGAAACAAGCGAATGTGCTAACGGTGCAGGGAATTCCATGTTAGGTAATGATAATGTTTCATGTCCTGTGGAGAATGCTAGATTTTCTGAGGGATGCAATGGCAGTTTTCCGTGCCCTGATGGGGATGTCAAAATCTCTGATGGATGCCATGGCAATATTTCATGTCCTGGAGATGATGTCAAAATTTCAAATAGGTGCGACAATGTTTCATGCTCTGGGGAGAATGTGAAAAATTCTAATGGAAGCAATGACAGTGTTTCATGCCCTGGAAAGAATCATAATTCAAACGGATGCGACAACGTTTTATCCCCTGGGGAGAATGTGCAAAGCTCTGTTGCTTCAGACTCTGGAGACAATGTCAAAAATTTTAGCGAGCATGACACAACTTCATTCCCTAAGGAGAATGCCAAAAATTCGACTCAATGTCAGAGTTCTGCTTCAGATCGCGAAGATGTCAAAGACTTTAAGAAATGCAATAAGCGCCCGCTTGCAGATCCAGCAAATTCAAGTCCCCATAAGCAAAATAACAGCAGATTTGATTATTCAAAAGCAGATACTACTTCTGGGGTCGATGCTGCTCCAGGATCATGCAGAACAGGAGCCCCTGACTGCGAGGAGCCATATTCCACTGCTTGTTGCCTTAAGATTTTGAATAGCATGAAAGGAGTTGATCTGCATCTCCGTGTTGCTGCTGTAGAGTTATTCGAAGACCCAGACTATAGAAAATTCTTCGTGCGATGGAAAAATGAGAAACGGCTAGATTGGTTGAAGGCCATATGCAACATTAATCATTGATGCTCGTCTCCTGGAAATGCTAGCCGAGTTAGTTCCTATTAGTTTTTGACTAATTATGTTCTTGAACTAGCCCTTCTATTCTAATTATGTTCCTAAACTAGCCTGTTCTAACGCAATGCTTTTGATCAACCATTAACGAGTAATCCTAATGTGGGCGGATAGTGTTCCTTGAGTTTTGATCTTGCAAGCAAAAAAAAGCTCTTAAGCTCCACTTTTTAATGCTACTGGTTTTTGTTTAACTCCATAGACTAACCTCGATGCTATAAAGCTTTACTGGTTTTTGTTTCTTTTACTGCTCAATATTGTATTACATATTTTTTTTGTTCTTCAGTAAGTAAAGATGATCCAACATTGCAATGCAAGATCCCATACCGGTAGTGAATATGATTTCAAAGAATCATGAGGTTCCGTTCTATTGGAGACGTTTAAGATCCTTTTTACATGTGACTCGTGATTTTCTTTACGTGTGATTCGAGATTAATTGTTGTAGATGTAGAGACAAGGTAGAAGATGTCTGAATTTATAAGAGGTGTGTGCCAAACTCAAAGTCTAAAATAAGTATAGGTTTTGGTCGAACTCATATATATAAAAATAACATTGAACTAAAATCAGCTCTTGCAACATCTCAATGAATCACGGGTTTACATTCTAAAACTAATTGAATCACTTCCCAGGCATGATTATTTTTTTAGACTTGTACACTTATCTTAATTCTCGTTCTTCACATAACATGCAATTAGTGACAATTTCTTTAGTAAAGGCATCTTAAATTAACCACATTACTCATTTCAACATCAGTGGGTAAATATGAGAGTAGCATTTCACGTTGCATCTCAAATTAATATGAATTATATTTTTACGCGATAATTCATATTTTGCACACAAAATTGAGATGAATTATCCTGAAAAGCAAAGAATATGTATTAAACTTTAAAAAAAAAAAAAAAAAAGAAGAGAAACTTTGTACTATTATTAAACAATTATGATCGTTAGAGTAAAATTGTCGTATAACGACCTATTATGATTTTAAGTAGAATCTATCGTAACCTTAAAAAAACAATTATGAATTAACCCTTGAACAGAGAGGTAGGAGCAAGAGGAGGTGTATCCAACTGATAAAGGTTGAGTGCAGGACCAACAAAGCGGAACAATATCCAAACTCCAATGATAATGAAAATGGAAGCATACGCAAACTTGTTGAGCCAGAAAAGCAAACCCTTCTCTCCCATGTAAAGTTCTATTGCCTTTTCAGTAAGCGTCATGGATTCCCAGTCCTTGGGAGGTGAAGAAACCTGTGTGTTCATGGCCATTCCACCACCAACGCCACCATCTTCTCTTTCCTTTCTTCTTCTTCTTGCACCTCTTCGAAACCGAATCTCAACGGTGTCGGGTGGTGTTATGGCTGGTCGGGCTGGTGCTGCATTTTCCTCATCATTGCTTGTGGTATTGTTGTTGTTGCTGCTGCTAGTGGTGTTGATTTTGGTAGGAATAAATGTGGAGGATTGAACATGACGATGTTGTGATGTGGGGAGAATTTTAGAGGGGATTGTAGTGAAAGATTTGGTGATAGAGAGCATTGTTTTGTTGGAAAAGGCAAGAGATGCAAGGAAAGAAGCTTGTGGTTGGATTTTCTTATCCTTTTTATGTTTGAAAGGATATGCTGCAATTTCTTGGTCCTATGAGAACACCCAGAATTCTATAATGTCCTGCCCAATTATTTGATGCCAAGTCACCAGTTCGGCAGAGCCTAAATATCAAAATTTAGTTTTATCTATTTGTAAAATTACGTTTATGTATAAAATTCAATAAAAAGTTATCTAGATTACACGGAAGAGGGCGTATTGAATACAGTATATAAATATAGTCAACCTAAGGCGGAGGCACTTTTGCATGGGCAAGCGTTGTAACCCAACTTTTTTACAAAAATTTGTATATTATTAAGGAATTTTCAGATTGAATAATCAATTTAGCCCATACTAAAAAAATTGATATATAAATATTAAATTATGTGTTTTTAACTTCAATTGAATAAATTTTTTGAATTCGTTCCAGCAATCAACCTCATTCTAATGGCGTAAGTTGTTAAATGAGGTAGTTATTTCATAAGATGCTAATGTGTCTCGCGGTTTAGTGTCAATTGACCGCATATAATAGTTTGAAATATCTTAATATGTTTAATCTTTGAAATCAAATAATTGTTATTTAATCTACATTCTTATTAAGATGAGGTAAAACCTATAACTTAAAAGATTAGAGTACGTCACTACAAACCAAAGTGTTTAGGAGTTCAAATTCCTCTTTGTCCACAACCAGCCCAAAGGGAGAGTTTTGTCAGAAAAGTCCTCTGAATATCTTGGTCTTGCATTGATTTTGATATGTTTTTAGAATACTCATAGTCTTTTAAGTTTTTTAAATTATGTGAATGATGTAATTATCGAGATGAATACAATTAATTATCTCTCTCTTAAAAGTGAGTTAGCTACCTCTCATTTTGTTGTTCCATATCTAGTTCGATAAAGAAAGTTGTAAAATCACTTTAGTGCCACCGGTTAGACATCCTAAATCCATGTGATGCTACTCTGCACTCAAAAAGCAAAAGATGAAACAAAGAACGGCTCAATTAGTATTCTAGTACAAGATCGCATAATTTCAAATAATTAATAAACTTTTTTGTCAAAAAGGAAATAAACCCACCTCTTTTTTACCATAAATGAAAAGCTTATATAATCCGATGGCTACTCTATAGTAGAGACGTCTCAAATAATTTAAAAAATTTTGAATAATTATTTAAATGAGAGCCTTGATAATTAGATTTTTTTTCAATAAAAAAACTCTAAATTTTATACTAAAATAATCACTACAAAAAAAACCAAAATTAGAATTATAAAATAGCATAATATTACAAGTTAACAAAAAGATAGAGTTACAATCAATTATTAAAAAAGAAAATTAAAAATTCTTTTAATTGGGGTCAATGGGGCCTTAGAGTCATAACTAATTTATTGATGAAGGCCTGCTCGTTTAATAAGCAGATTTTGGGACTGTAAGACCCTCTTGATCCCAATTAAAAGACACTAGTCTAGAATAGACTTTTATCTTAAAATAAAAAATAAAAATTTCTTTAAATTAAAGCCCTTGAACTAAGCAAGCCTTGGACACAAGTCCAAGCCACTCTTAACTTTGGCCGACCCTACCCTATAGCCTAATGACATAAGGTCAAAAAAGAGATTTTCGTTGTTTTTGGAAGCCTAAAGCTACCATACTTCGTGTTTCACAATGACGAGAAACAATAAAGGGAGCGTGGAACTACTAAAATGAAAGGATTTTATATAAGATTGATATAGGGTGAATTGCGTTTTGTACTATGAAATACTATTTTAAGAGAACACAAATGAATAATAAAATATAACTATATGTTAACACAAATAGTAAGATACGGAAATTTCTACGTCAAACTTGAAAATTAATTTTCTATTTACTTGATGATTGATCGTGCTATTAATTATTTTTTCACTCTATTAATAGAACCATACTTTCGTATGCTTTCCAAAAAATTTTCCAAATCTTTTTAAATTGCATATGCATTGCCTAGTAGTATATAAAAAGCAACAAGAAAAAGGTGAATATATACACATTTAAAAAATGTTAAGTTTAAAATTTATAATCTAACTCGATATATTAATAAAATGGCAAAAGCATTAAAATATCTTTAAATGCCACTTGACATGTACGAATACTTTCCATCATATTCCTCAAAATCTCACTTGAATTAAAAGATAAAAACATTAAATTTTACTTAGCAACAAAAAAAAAAATAATTCAAATTCCTTGCTAAATTGGGGAGTGAGTTACTTTTTTGGATCACAAAAACGGCATGCTAAATTAACCTACTCCGTCTTGAAATAAACTCCAAATAGATTTCAACTTTAAAGAGAACTTTTTCGAGAACTCTTCTCTCTTGAGACATTCTATATTTGTATTTCCAAAGCCCCCCTAAAAAAGTCCAAAATTTCGATCACACCCCAAACATTCAATATCTGAACAACAAGTTTTTATTTGTCAGAAAATCCAACAACAATCTAATAATAGCTTACGGCCCCATTAAACTTTCACGTGCTTCTTCGCCCTCCCATGTTATATATAGTAGTTACAAATTAAAAAAAAATTCTTGTTAAAAACATTAGAATTTTGCGTCTCTGAGTTGACTCAGCTGGCCATGACGACTCGCTCGAGTGACCCGTTCTTACTCAATTACAACGCCAACGAACTCAAAATCGCCGCCGAGTTTCTCTCCAATTGGCTGCCGTTCCTCTCCCGTGGTCTCTGCCGCTGCTGTACCAAAACGCTTTCCGATCGCATACGATCTTTTGAACCAGGTATAAACTCTTGCGTATAAAACTACGTATAGTTTTTCTAGTACATACGCATTATATGTGTGTGTATTCTCGTTTTTCTGGTGAAAAGATTAGAGAGTTGCCTTTTTTGAGTAAGATGTGAAGTTGTGTTGCGTTGATCCGATGGATGAAACTCCTGCTATGTTTCGTCACGAAAAGTGTCATATCCACTTTTGGCGTCTATTATACACGAATTTCCAGGATGCTAACCAGTGACTAAAAAGTTATACGGAGACAACTTTACCGGCAAAGACTCACCTTCAAAGTTGTGTCTGGCAGTTATTTAAGCATAAATTTAAGTGTTTAAATTTGACTTATTTTGTATGTAATCTTTTTTTTTTTTTTGGTTTTTAAATCTTTTGTGAGGAAGTCTGAATTTTGGATTTTAGGTTAGTGAACTATGATTTGGCCTAATTGGATTTTTTTTTCTTTTTTTTTTTTGGTTTCATTTGTGTAGGAACTAATGGTGATGTAGATGTTTCGAGAAAAGTGGATGATTTTACTGTTTCGACTCCGGAAATTATAGATGTTAATAAATATGATGAAGAGCATGATGACTGTAACACACATTCAGTTGGGAGTTGGAAAGGTAGTGGGGATGTGAATAATAATGCCGATACAAACTCACTGGGGAGTTGGAATGACGTGGCAGATGAGACATCGGGGCTAGTTCCTGAGGCTTCGACTAGCAAGACGTTTAGTTCTTATACGCCAACTAAAACCCCGAGTGTGAAAATGTCATGGGCTGATATGGCTCAGGAGGATGAGCTTGAGGCAGAGGTAGCGAGCGAAGTGAGTAGTAAGTTGGTGAAGGGGAATGGATCATCTGCGGAAGGTACAGAGGGTAATGAAGCCAAGCCAAAGGCTGAGTTGTCGAGGGAGCAAAGAGAGTATCTACGGTTTCGTAATGTGGAGAGGAAGAAAGATTTTATTTGTTTTGAGAGAGTTAATGGGAAATTCGTCAACATACTTGATGGTTTGGAGCTACACACTGGTGTCTTCAGTGCTGCTGAGCAAACGAGGATAGTTAAATTTGTGGAAGAACTTCAGGAGCTGGGAAAGAATGGCCAATTGAGAGGTTAGTTGGACTTATCTACTCAAATATCAATATATTTATTTGGTGTTTGTCATATGCTTGTGATATTCCAGGTCCAGGATATGAAGAATTAATAGTTTGAACAAAAGATTAAGACTAGATATGGTCGTATCACAATTTAGATGCCCACATGTATTTTCAGCCGTATGACACCTTCACTTGGATGATAGAAGAAGTTATTTCCTTTTCTACTCCTTTTTGTCTTTCCTTCCCGTATTGGATGTCTTATGAAAGTATGGAATGAATGTTGCTGCTTGCATATGGATGATAATGTAGTTTATCTTATCTTTTACCCATTCATGTAAAGGACGCAAGAGAGGGGTGGTGGTGGTGCGAGTTTCATTAGCTTATAGCTGTTATTTTTTCTTGTGGTTGGTGAACAACAAGTCATGATTGAAGGCCATCTGGGATTTGGTTAAAGCAAATGGTTTACATCTGGTAAAAATATATATATTTTTTGCATAGACCTTATACAATTGATCTAGCATTGTGGTTTTAAATTTTCCTTTCTGTTGACGTTATAGAGACCTATGATACATTTACACTTTACGAATATAGTGCTTATATTACTCATTCTTTTATTCTCATGCAATTTAACCTCATGTCTGTAAACACTAATTTCAATTTCTTGAAGGTCCTGAAAATAGTAATCATAATAGTGAAGGTAGTCAATGTAGTTGTTACTAACATGGCAATTTTATCCAATCAACCCTACCATCAAGTACAAAGATAGGTGGAGTGCTGACAATGAATATACTTGAGGGAATTGTGCAATTTCCTTGTTTGATTAGTTAAAACCAAAGTATATGTTCTTATTGGTTACACGGCCTGGATTGGTTGAGATGTAAAACTGAAACAATTTTATTCCTGCTTAGACCTTTATTTACTTTGAGGGTATTAAACTATATAATTTCCTACAGATTGTTTAGCTTAATGTGTTGGATCTTAAGAGTCTGTCTCTTCTACATGGTTGAGAATGAAGTTATTGCCAGTTTGATACAGTATATGGAAATGCTGGATGTATCTTTCTGGTGGATTATCGAATACCTACCATGAAATCTTTAACTTCCTTCTTCTCACATCATGAGAAGAAATTTAGTTCTTCCTTCATACCATGATGGAAATGGGTCTTCATACTAGTTCCCTATGAAGGTACTTCATATTATGCATTATTATGTATAGATGGTAGTGATCTGAGAATACCTACTTATTGCATTTGTCATGTAGTTCCCTCTGACACACACACAGGTGTCAGCCTCAAATATTTACACCTAAATTTGTTGAGTACTAAAACTAGGAATCAAAGAGAGAGGGTATAAGTGGCCATGAAACAATAAAGATATTCCAAACCAATCCAGCATCCCTTAGATCTTTTAATAAAATTTGTATTTAAGCTAATCGCCTTCATCCGTTACTACTTCTGGCAGAGCTGCTTTCATGCCATCATAACTGTTTCATTACCCATTTTCCGACTGCCGTTTGCACATAATTATGGATTATGCTTAATAGATTATTGAGAAATGCTAGATATCACCCTTTTTCATCACCCATTCATCACCTCCTATGTGTATGCTTAGTTGGCATACTAATTTAACAAACTTCTTTTATTTCTCTCTTTTTTTTTGGCATTTCAACTAACCATACACGTAGGAGGTGATAAATGTGTGATGAAAAGGGGGTAATATCTAGTAAAGCTTTATATTATTATAGATGTTCTGTGGTCTCCATAATTACTTTCAACGTTGAAATCATTGCTTGTAGGTAGAACTTTGATTTAATTCATATATATACACTCAAGATCCAGGAACAAATTTACCTAAGATCCAGGATGTTGGTGGTAAAGACATCATAACTGTTTCTGTTTAGTATATACAACATCCTGGATCTTAATTTCTGTTTCTTAATCAAATGCTGTTTTTATCGGTGTAAATTACCTAGATCCAGTATGTTGGTGGTAGTCGAGCAGTACTAATGTCTTTTCTCTATTTTCCCCCAGGGCAAAATAATGTTATCTCTGTCTTATCTTTGATAGATATTGATTTCTATATTTACTCCTAGCTGGGTAGATTTCTATTTGATTCTCATGCATACAATATGATATGACCCAATTGACCTTTCTAACAACCGCTTTCATCTTAAGGAAAATTGAGCCATTATTCTGTATAGTTTTATTGTCATGCACATTTTGTTTAGTCTGTTCTAGATTGTTCTCAGTTTTATGTATATATCTTTCTGGTTAAGTTTAAATCTTGAGGTGAAGTCACAATCTATATATCCTCCGCGTTGGGTGAGACTTCTCTTTGATTCTTATGCAAAAGATATGATATAACCAACAGACCCTTGCATATTAGGAATGGCAGGGCCATTACTCTGTATAGTTGAAATGCAATATCCTTTTTATTGAGTCAATTCTAGTTTTTTCTTGATTTTAAATTTTGTGATATCTTTTTAGTTAAATGTAAAACCCTTAAGGCGAAGTCATATTTCCTTAAAAAAACTGAATTGTGCAGAAAGTTCATGAAATATGCCTCCCGAGAATGTTAATTAATTTCCTGAATTTTTTTGTTTCTCTCGTTTTGAAAAAACTGTGGGACTTACTCGTCTGTGTAATTCAGAGCGCACTTATACTGCACCTCAAAAGTGGATGAGGGGCAAGGGGCGTGTGACTATCCAATTTGGTTGTTGTTACAATTATGCAACTGTAAGTTCCTCCTTGATTCATTCACATGCTTCTCAAAGTTCTAGAAACTGTCGCATTTTAGGTGCTAGTGGTCATCACTCTCTATACTGGGTAAGAAGTTTAGAATAGAAGAAGACAGCATAACACACACTTGAAGCATATGCTTACAGTTTCAATTATCTTGTGGCAGGATAAGAATGGAAATCCGCCGGGCGTCCTCAAGAAGGAAATTGTAGATCCTTTACCTCACCTTTTCAAGGTCATGATTAAAAGATTGGTAAGATGGCACGTTATGCCTCCATCCTGTGTTCCTGACAGCTGTATCGTAAATATATATGATGAAGGGGATTGCATACCACCTCATATCGATAATCATGAATTTGTTCGTCCATTTTGCACTGTATCATTCCTAAGTGAGTGCAATATAGTTTTTGGAACAAACCTAAAAGTAGTGGATGCCGGTGTCTTTGCTGGTTCTGTTGCAATACCTTTGCCAGTGGGGTAAGTGTATGTGTGGTTCGTAAAACTTTCTTCTTTAATTCCTTTGGTTATTAGCTGTATGCATAAGCACAAAACTCACATCTTTGTACCTATTGTCTCTACAAAACATCAAGCTAATGCTTGTGGATGTTTTCTTTCTCAGATCAGTTCTCGTTTTAAATGGAAATGGAGCTGATGTGGCTAAACATTGTGTGCCCTCTGTTCCCACCAAGAGGTAAGTGGAAGTTTCTTAAAATTCTATTGAAATTTTGTCAATTCTCTCATAGTAATTACTATATGTTTATTCAGGATATCAATTACGTTCAGGAGGATGGACGAATCAAAGAGGCCAGTTGGATATGTTCCTGAACCTGATCTGCAAGGGCTTCGGCCACTTTCTTATGATGCAGAAGAATCCAAGAAATCGATGCATTCAAGAGCGAGGCATTCTTTTAGAAAACGGGCAAATCATAGAGAGGAGAACAGGGATAAAGGGAAGGAGTCAACAGAGAGAAGTTCAGAATCTCGTTATTCGATTCGAACTCGACGAGGGCCTGCGAATGGGATAAGGATCATGGTAAATTTGGAAAATTGAGGGGTATGTTTGTGTTGATTTAAAATATGTGCAGATTTGTCTGGAATCGATGAAGGGATAAGGTTATTGATGTTCTCTTGTCGTCCACTTAGTGAGATGGTTTGTTGTAGCATTGAATGAGTTAGCAACTGGGAAAATAGGTTTTACTTTACTCCTTGATGCATCTGTTGCTGCATGATTTGTATTTTTCTACGAGAACAG
Source organism: Ehretia macrophylla (assembly GCA_037974665.1). Lineage (NCBI taxonomy): Eukaryota > Viridiplantae > Streptophyta > Magnoliopsida > Boraginales > Ehretiaceae > Ehretia > Ehretia macrophylla. The sequence continues at coordinate 65,307,903 of CM075765.1, forward strand.
ATAAAAGTATTTGATAGTTTTTCTTGACGCACAGATTTGGAGTGCAATGACCGTACCCGAGATAGATCTGAAGCAACGGTTTTTGTATACTGCCGTTATTTGTTTTGCTATTGCATATGTTCTAGGTCGAGTTTGAAGTGATTTATTGGATTCTGTGACATATCATCTAATTATTTATTGAAATTGAATTGGTATTTCATTGACTTATCATTTAATTTTATTGAATTGGCATCACATTGTTGGTCAAAATTCTTCTGTTGATAAGACCATAGACCATTATTTATGAAGCACTTATTTTCCCTTCCATTTTTTGTAGTTTAAAATTGAAATAAATAGTTAACATGCAATATTAAAATTTTAGAACAAATATTAATTAGGAGAGGATTCTAAACAAAGGGGGCACGGGGGCTTGTGGCATCACCGTAAAATAAGAAAACTGTCTTTGCTGGGAAAATGATAGTCCAAGTAGAAAGGTAGAGATAACAGTATGGTTGTGTCCATCATCTATTTAGAGAATGTTTTGATAGATTGGTTATTGCGCTTAAAATTTTCATAAATGGTGCCACTGACTATGTTCAAGCAAGGAGGACGACCCGAACACTACATATAAAGGATGTTTTATGCACCGAGTTGTCCATTTTTAGAGCACGGGCCAAGGAAAGTTCTTAGTTATAACTGTAACAATGCCTTTTATACCCTGCTTTCAGGATTGTTTTCTGGCGTTCTTGAAGGCTTATCTCCAGTTGTGCGCAAAAAACAATGGAAATTATCGTGCTGGTTCTCGTTTACCAACTCTAACCATTAAGCTGGGTTTTTACAGTTACCCATTCATAGCTTCTTTTTTTTATCTTTTTTATTTTGGGTAAGAACTCATTCATAGCTATTACAATATAAGATTTTCAGCTCAAACTTAAATGCTAATGAGATTCCGTATAGCCACAATAAAGGAAACAAAGTTCACTAGTACAATGAAACTCGGGAAAAAAAATTCAAAACCGTTGTCAGTTTATGATAAACGTGGTGGTTATACGTGTTATTTTTTTTATTGTTTGTAAGCATGATCCCGAAACTCCGTACACAATTGGCATAATAGTTATTCAGTAGTCCACGTCCATTTGTGGAGAAACTAAAAACTTTAAACATGGTATTAATTTCTGTATTATTAGCATAATATTAAGTGAAAATTTTAGGATTTTTTAACAGTACGTATTTTATTTTCGACTCATATTCATCGGTTCTATAATACGTTTCTTTCATTATTTTGGTTATCAGATAATATATAGTGGGGCTGCATCTGATATAATATAAGCTATGTATGATCTTCTTGTGATACATCATATCTGGTAGTTGAGGATTTTATTGGTATCGATTTTGGGCAATCATAGCCCCGTGATGTGCAGAGGCTTTATTTTAGGGACAATATTAAAAAATAGCAAAGTCGGACAAAGGAGGAGGAATGCTTTACGTACATACGAGATTCACTTATTATAAGTGTTACATGTTCAATTCGGCCAGATAAAAGAGTTATTACCCTTATTTTAATTGCTGATAAGCATCTTAATTTTTCAAAGGTAAAGAAATTATTGCCTGCCATGATGAATCATTTTTCTTTTTTTAGGGAGGTCTAAAGTCATGTAATACATATTAAAGATATAACCAGTGAGATTTGAGTTCGCAATCTTTTATATACATAACGAGTAACATACTATTGAACCAAAGTCCTGTGGCATGATGAATCGTTAAAGATGATGTTTATTGAGTCTTTCATGTCATGGTCTTGGCTTCAATGCATTTGGAATCTCTTCTCTCGTTGCTTTATACCAAGTCCTTTATTCTTTTTCATATTCTTAATTTTAACAATTAATTTTGTTTGCTGATGCAATTGGCGTGGTTTGTGGACAAAATTAAGCTACATTATTTTTTAATCATCGATTATCATGTTCTCACTTCCATGATTTCGTTAAGTTTAAGTATTATTCACGACTTCAATCAAACTCAAGATTATTCAAGTGTAAGCCTAATTAATAAAAATGCCTTGAAAATTTTTGAGATTATACGATTCTTCACTTGCAATAGAGAAAAAAAAATAAAAAATTGGAGGATTGTAAAAAATGTTACGAAGTCATCTAGAGTTCCGGGTTTGTCATATACATCAAGAAACAAATTATTGTGTTGATTGACTCGCAAATTTCGGAATTAACAACCCCTTGGCTGTGATATTGTCACAACTCAATTGAAAACGTTGCTTTTACTTTATAAAAAGACAAAAAGAGTAAAATATGTTACGAAAAAACATGTTACAAAGTCACCGAGAGTTCGTCATAGATTGCCTCGCAAATTTTAGAATCTAACAACCCCTTGTTGTTCATATTGCCCCAACGCAAACGAAAACGTTAGTCTCACAAAATGGGTTAAACATCCTTGAATGATCTCATCTAAATTTACTCATTTGAATAAAAAAATAAAAATAAAATTGCTGAAAGACAAATCTGCATCGCACAAACCTGAATGTATGGCTCTCTGCAAAACTATCAAAGTTGAAGAAGAAAGTCAAAGAAATTTTCGTGATCGCATTTTAGAAGAAACTATGACTTTGAATGAATGTTGAAACAAACACTAAAAATGTACTCTACAATTCGCTGCGAATTTTTCATACACGTCAAATTTACACTCCATATGCCTCCTCAGGCTATGGACTTGACGACCAACTCCACCAAATCTAAACACTATTCTTTTGGAAAAGGAAAAAAAAAAAAATAATGCTGACCCGATATCCGGGAATGTCAGGTGATGCGGAGCTCACATTCGGGACTTAGGAGTGTCGGATGATGCGCTTCTCAGTAGGGAGTGACACCGACATGTTAAATCACATGACTGGCACAGGAATGACCACCTCAGGTGCAGCATCAATGGAGCTACTCACACTAGAATCGCGATTCTGATCATCACTCGTGGCAGACTTCTTGATGAACTCTATGCAATCAGCAACAGCTTCGCTATGGTGATGTTCATTTGAGTAATTATAAGAATAATCTCTCTGTGTTTTCACCTGTCGGCTTTCATTCGACACCTTGGAGATAGCAGACAACATAATCAACCGAAAAACAGCTTCGCGAAAGCGATCGAGCAACGACATGGGTGATAACCGGTTGCTTTTCTTGGTGGTTCTCCCTCTAAGCCTCGGCATGCAGAAAGGTTTACTCATCATGTTCTTTCTTCTGCCTTTTGATTTCTCCTTTTTTGGTTGTGATTGTTGGTTTTAGGTTGTATATGATGAATATGAGAATCTATGCATGAAGAAGCACTATTAAATAAATATGTTCAATGGTCTCATGGGCAGTGAGAATTTGTTGATTGTTAATGGAAGCTGAGTGGCTGCTATACGGCTCGCTGGTCGTGGCTAAGGCTTATGTTTAGCCATGAAATATTAGGCTCGTGGCTATCATGCTTCTCATTGTAAGTTTGAAAGATTGAAGATCAATTCTTGTTAGCATACTTTTTAATATGTGTTATATGATTTAAGCATTTTTTAAATTAAAAAAGAAAAATGTATTGTACGACTTAAATTTATCTTGAATCATTAAAAAAAAAAAAAAAAAAACTCAGTGGCTTATTGAGCTGTAGCCATGATAATCTATATTTTATGCAATGCCATTTTCTTGTTGGCGCAATCAGCAAAGGACACTTAAGTAGGAGTATATAGAAAATAGCAAAAAAAGATGGAGTGGTTCTCATATGGGAATCGGAGTAAATAAAAAAAAGTTTAATTTGTTAAAGAGTAATTTGTTATATTTTTTGTTGTATTTAATATAGTTTTTTATTTATTTTTTATGTTTTTGAGTCTTGTATGTGATAGTTTTAATATTTTTAAATAGGTGATAATGAGATTAAATCCATGGTTTGAGCTTTGATATTATTTTTAATTATCACCTCATATATATCATAGAGAAATTTATTATTTTATTTATCGTTTTCAACAATCTTCACAATCTAATAATGAGAAGTTTTTTTTTTTAAAAAAAAATTGTCTGCCATACACCCCCCCTCCTGAGTATATGCTTTTATACAAATCACACAAAGGTAGATTACAAACCTCTGTAAAATGTCCACTCGCAATCCAGCACATAAAGTACATTACATAGATTAATTAAAAAGAGAAAAATCTAATTGCCATTGTCTCTTAGTTAATTGCTAGAGCTTCTTGATCAGCAAGCACTTTCATTTAAAGTACCTTAAAAGAAATGGTTGTATAATTATAAAACTAAAAATCATTATTGATCGAGGAATCAATGGTTTTATACAATCACCTAGAAGATGCCATGCTTGGTGATGAAGAACATGAGCGAGGAATCGGCCAGCTATTGGCGTTATAATTGGGAGGGACTTCAAATCTGAAAAAAATAAAATGTACTAACGGAGCTTCGGTCGAGTAGTATGCTCTTTAATATAAGTGTGAGAAATTACAAAATAAGTTTTGTAAATTACATCTTTAATATATGATATACAGTTTTAAGTTTCTCTTGAATAAAATAAAAACTAAAAAATGTAACTTCTCCGGAAATCTTGCTGGAAATGCTATGGAATCAGTCTTTGGTCAATACTCGAAACAAACAATAGCCTACATTTTCAGAGTTTTCTGTGGTGTATGACAACAAGGCCGTGTTGACTATAATCAATCATTTGTTCAAGATTTAGTATTTTTTTTAACGGCTATATAACACAAAGTTTAATATTTATAAATTTTTTTTTTGTTATATGTGGGGTTAATTAATTTTTCAACTATAAATGCTCTAAAAATGCCTATATATTTTTTATAAAAAAATTAATGAATATGTATATATATATATATATATATATATATATATATATCAACAACTCCCTTTTGTTTTTACTACATTTAAGAATTTGGAGTCATTTATCAATTTTTAAGAATATCGTATTTTATTTTCACTCTAACAACTTGCTACTCTTAATTAATATCTTATTTTAGGATCAATCTTAATTTCAATTTCACTCCAACAAATTCTCTATTTTAGAGATTTTACTCATGTGACCATCCCCTATTCCAGTCCAACAGAAGAAAAATTTGAGGGAGTTGAATATCAATACGAGGATCCCCTATTTTCTAAATGATTAGATTGGGGAGTTGTTGGAGCTATTTAGGATCAACAATTTACTGAATTTAGACTTTTGGGGGAGTTATTGGAATTGACCGTAAGCTCTTACGTATGTATATCGTTTACTACATTTTCTTTTCCTTTTCTCTATAAATAAATTATGTAATCTTAAAATATTGATTTCATGAGATATTTTCTTATTCAAGATCACGTTTTGTTTTGGATGACCTGTAAAGACAACTGACCGAGCCTAACTACCAATTGATAAATTCTCGAATGTAGCGGTGCGTTCCTACATATGCATTGAGTTAGCTAAGAACGGAACTTCAAAACAGTAAAAAATGTTGAACTTACGATTTTGTATAAATGATTTTATCCTTTTTACTGTTGGACCATTCCACCGGAGCTTTCAAGACCACATTTTTACATATACCAAAGAAGAATGACAAATTCCAAAATTATACCTAGGTGAAGCCATTGATGGAAGGGGGAGCCATTTAGTTAAATGGCTTATGAAGACGAGGGTGCAGTTTGACAAATTTTTGTCTTGCCTGCAAGAGTTCACATGCATACATGTGCCAAATTTAATATCTTAATGCAAACATGATCAATTATATTCATGCTTTCACCACAACCCTTATTCAATACAACCGTCTTACCGACCATATAAATTTTTTGTTTCTATATTCATGAACTACATTCATGGTATACTTTCACAATTCTCTTACATCGATACAAGAAGATACTCTAGAGAATTAAAGTGAGTGCAATATTACAAACAAGTGGTCCTAAAGAGATCATCGGATTTGTTTAATGCACAAGTGAACAAATTCATGGGCAAGAGATGGAACCCATAAATTATGATGAACGGATATATGTCCATAAATTTATAATATTATGATCGAATATTATAAATTATCAACACTATTATTTGTTAAAGTCAAAATTTAATTTTATCTTTCTCAGGCAAAATTCGAGTTGTTTAGCACAAAAAAAGAAAGCGTAGGCTTAATTTTGAGGGATAATTCCGATACCCAAGTCAGTAATCGAAATGACTTGAGTAAAGATATTTAAGTTGGGAATTAAAAGAGAGATCAATTACTTTCTTGTAGAAGAACGAGATATTTATACTATTTTAGGGAATAATCCTCCAGATTTCACGAGTGCTGATCTGGCTTTCCGAGGTCCTAATTTCCCTAACTCCAAAGGAATATTCCGAGACAGTTTTCCCACAAATTATGGTATAGACCTAAAAATTCTCCCCGCAATTTGTGAAAGATTACACATATTTTAATTTATCATTGATAAAGGAAAAAGAATAAATTTTAAGTCTTGAAAGAGATCGGGTACTCGGACATTGTCTTATTAGGTCAGTAATTCCTGACCTATCTTATTATCACAAATTTCGTGGATTGACTAGGGAGTTAGTCAGTACTTTACATGAAGGTCAGATACTTGAATATTTTTCCCTTATCAAATACAATTATAAAAGAAATGTGTGAATAATTCATAACTTAAGTTCTACTTATAACAATATGATATTATGAAAGAATTCTCACTCTGAATTATTTATGATTGTTGGTTTTTGGGAGAAAATCTTCACCGTCTTCTAAGTTGGATTTGTGCGGTGTGTCAGTTATATTTTACCATACTGAGGTTTTTTTTTCTGTTGTCTACTTGATCAAGTTGGAATTTAAGACGAACAAGGTGCTCGGTGACATCCCCCTTGGGCCTTTGCGAAGATCATGCCATTTGGTCAAATCGTGAGCATTCAGGAACAATTTAATGAGTTATGGTAAACAATGTCCCATATTGATTGGAGATCATATAACATAAGATTAGTTTATAATTTGAGAAAAATGTTTAGATTTTTATCGGTTGGACTCAAACGACGCTCTATATTACAAGGACCTATATGATGTCGATCTTACTATATTTTGGAGTTGTTAGGCTCGACTGACTAGTTCCAACTGCAATCCATAACTTAGAATTGAATTTTTAAGAAATAACTCTGTATTAATAATTTTAGACCAATAATTTTAAAATAAGAAAAATTATTTTTAAACTTACAAGACAATTATTGCTTGTGGATTAGGAATATTTCTGAGCCTTAGCCGTGACAATAAATCTCAAATGGTGTTTCATGTTTGTGATGCACAAGATCGAACACTAATTTCTTAATAACAAAATAATCTTACACGATTGATCAAATCAATTGTTGAGCCCTGCGAATCCTTGGGAATTGGTCAGTAATTTTTTGCATTATCTCTTGCAAGCAATATTATCTAAAACTTGGTATTCTGCATGGTGTCTTCTAGTCGCACAAAAGTAGAATACAAAGATATTAGCTAAGTTTAATTTACAAAGAACATGTCTATGCCTTTGCTTAATTTTACGAAAAAGTCATTTATTTACAAAGATCACACTCTTTGGCTCTATCTATGAATTAGTCAGTAATAAACTTTGACAATGAAATCTATCTATATAGTAACGGTATTTAATTATGAAAGTTAGTTGAGTAGCTAACCCTCTTAGTTCGTTCTTACTAGAGTGGGGGCCTAATCTTTATGTTTTTTTAAATAAGATTTTCTTCGCTTAATGGATAACTATTTTTGGTATCAATGATGAATTGCCTCTCATCTAGTCATCTTCAATTGAGGTAATTGTATTTGCACCAATAGAAATCACAAATTTCATACACAATGAAGAGATATGATAGATTTTCTTATTTTTATATAGTGAATGAAGTTTCTTCTTCTATTCTATCCTATTCGACCAAACTGATCGTTGATACTGTAAAAGTAATTTTCTTGCTTTTGTATCAGTTATGATTTAAACGAGTCACACATACACCCTAATACATGTTCCTATTGGGTTGTTACGACCCATACTAAAGGGGCACTACCATTTGATTGGACTGTAAATGTTCCTAAGCAGTTAGCACAGTTATTTGCTAATGATTTTATACCTACAGTAGTTCAGTAGTTGGCTGATTCCACTCCAATGCATTTGTTCTATTAATGAATGAAGAATTTCATCGACCCAAAAAAAAAAAAAAAAGACTAATTATGAATGTCGGAAAATGTTATGTATAGAGAAAAGCTAAAACTCGTAAGAAAAAAAAAAAAAAAGAAGCTAAAACGAAAATCTTTTTTGCTTGAAAAATTCTTCTATCAATTTATGTGGGAGAAAACAAATTTTTATGTGTTTAAAATTGGATAAATATCACTCTGTCTCCTGTGTTATATGAAACTATCAAGTTACCCCTTTGTATTTATAAAACTATCACAAATCCCCCTATATTTTTAAAAAAGCTTCACACTACCTCTCTCTATAATATTTTTACTCTTTTATAATTTATATATATATATTTTCTTTATTTTTACCAATTTTTTTTTTATTACTAAATTAAAAAATTAAAAACAAATTTTATCTTCTCCACCCCCACCCCTCTCGCTGCTACTGCTACCGTTGGCATAGTAGCAAGGGGGTGGGGGTAGGAGGGGGGGCTTGGGTTGGGAGGGTGGGGTTGGGGTAGGGTTAGAGAAGATGAACAATTTTTATTTATTTATTTAGTAATAAAAAAAATTGAAAATGAAGAGGAAAGAAGGAAAAAAAAAATATATATATATATATTATAAAAAGGTAATAATGTTATAAAAAAGGATAGTGTGAGATTTTTGTAAAAATATAAGAGAGTTTGTAATAGTTTTATAAATACAGAGACTAACATGATAGTTTTTTATAATATAAGAAGACGAAATGATATTTATTCTTTAAAATTTATTCTGAATTGATTGATTAACAACCTTGGCCACCAAATTCATAGCCGTTTGCCTGACGAGTCAGAGACGGAGCCGTATCTAAGAAAATCGATGGAAGTGCGTGATTCATTGGATGGGGACTGATTTGATGGCTCAGAAAACCAAAAATGCCAGCAAAGTGGCTTCGTTTTTACTATTTCCTAAGCAAAGCAAAGAAAGTTTTAAGTTTGACATTTTTATTGGGTTCTTATTTTATTATTTTATGAGTAGGTAAAAGGTGATTTAATTAGTTGATAAATGTTAATCAATTATTATAAGTGGAAATATTATAGTAATTTATTTAAAATTCTGTAAAGTCAAATTAGTATAAAGAGAAATTTTAGATATTCTGATATAACATATCTGTACGATACAGACTAATGTGGATTAGTTTTATGAAATAACAACTTAACATGTAGTTGTGGTAGATTTATCACATACCTCATAGAAATTTTTTTCCATTTTTATTAAACCATCTAGAAGTTCACTAGTTTTTTTTTCTAGAAATGTATGACAAATTAAGAATGTTTTCTGGTTCGAGAAATCATATAAATCAAATCAAATCAAATCATATTAAATTGAATCAAATTAAATCTTATCCAATTATATTGATAATCTTGGAATCTAACAAAATTCAAAAATTATCTATGAATTAGTGTTATTGTGCTTTTATTTTATTTTATTTTTTTCAAAGAGGGGGTTAACTATTAATCGTCTATATGACCGTAAGGATTGTCCCTAAGGTGAAATGGGAAAAGCCATAAAGTGCTATAAAGTTTGGAAAAAAATTTAAAAAGATTACAGACAGATGGTTTTGATGAAGATAATAAAAAATATAATAAATCTCTTTTTAAAAGTTTAAACTTTTAGATGAGGTGGTAACTTAATATGGTATTAGAGCCTAAATAATATAATAAACCCCTCTCTAAGAGGTTAAACTTTTAGATGAGATGATCACTTAACATAGATGAAATGATCACTTAACATATTTGGCTGTAAGTGTAGGAATGAGTTCACATGCAGTTGTAACGTTTTGAAAAGTTTATGGAGATTCACATGTTGTGACTATACATACAATAATATTGATTCGACATATGCATATCTGAGGATAAATTCAAGATTGTGCTTCAGATTCACAAAACTTACATGACTCTTGCATGAACAAACAGGATCCTCATGACATTGTTCACGTGAAAAATAGCTAAAATTGATTCAAGGTACAAAAAAATGGATAGAATTCATTTTACGAGCTGATTACTTATGCTTAGAAAGATCTCTAAAAGAAAATGTAACTGCATCACTCTTATCTCATTATTATCATTCCTAAAGTTACGAAATTCCTTATATGTTAAGATTCAACCCAAATAAAAGACGTAATAATATAAACACTATTTGAAAAAGAGGCTAGGTAAAATAGACATTCAAGAACCCTTAGGCTTATGGAATTTCACTCTCTTTGCTTCCTTTCTTCTTTGAAAACAATCCTCCAATCATAGGAATCAGAGGCTTCCTCTTCAGTTTCTTCCCCGATGAAGGACTAGTCTTTACATCCTCAACAATGTCTTTGCTAACAATTACTCGAGTCAGCAATGGAGGACTAGCAAACTTAACAGACCTTTTCTTGTGAAGCTCTGAACTATCTTCATTTTGCTCTTCAATTTTAGCTGTGTTTTCAACAAACTTGAGCTCTTCTATCTCAGGATCATCTAGCTGCTTATCATATTCTCTTGCCTTCAATTGTTGTAGTTCCCTTTTTGTCTGTTCAAGCTCTTGTTTAAGAGATTGCAAGCAATAAGCCATAAGATTTCCTTCTTCTTTTGTCTTTTGAAGGCTTTGCTTTGTTTCTTCAAGCTCGGCTTTGACAGATCCAATTCTAGATTGGCGTTGTCCATCACTGGGCTTATTTTGCATCTGAAAAATCATAAACATGTTTACTCTATACTCAATAATCTCATAACAACTCTCCAAAACGTCGGCTGGACCTAAGATAGGCCTCATGTATGTAAGGGCCCTACCTATGTTAGCTGGATGATTCGACTGACGTTTTGAAGAATGTCTCATAATCATAATGTCCCAATAAAATAGTGAATTAAATAGAATTGACCTGATTATACATACATAAGGTTGCATGAATTGACCTAATTAAGATAGGTAAATGTTCAAGAATTTGTTAGTATCATTTTGCAGAGCTGTTTCTTTTGGCTTGATAGGGAAATCGATAGTCTATGCCTAGCCAAAAAAAAAGAAAATGGGTAGTCTATCCAGTTAATTAAATCGGTCATTCATATATTCATAGAGTAATACTTTAGATTAACCGAATAATATTTCAAGTTTACTATTTTTATATCGTAAAAATTCAAGTATTAATTAATATTAAATCTCCCTTCATATAACAAGAATTCTAACAGTATAAAAAAGAACATCACCGTGCCAAGTAACATATAACAATCCCCATTAATTCACTAAAGGTGGTCGTCTATTTTAGATGACAAAGGGAGTATGATACAGTACTTGGCCAAGAAAAACTATATTAAACGCTTATTATAAGTACCTTAAAGTTGTCAACTTTTTAGCAGGTTAACAAATTGCAGAAGAATTTGGAAACGAAACATATATACTCAGTTTTCTTGTCTGAACATGCTCTAAAAATCACATAACAAGTTCCCATGCATCAATTTAGAACCTCATGCAAGTTGATTATAATAAACTTCCATATATATATATATATATATATATATATATAACTAATTTTCCATGAATTCGTATATATTGTTATTGACGTATGCTATTTTGCAGCGCTAGACTCTTACTTGGCCTAATTAGGCCTGAATGTGCAATAGTTAAAACTGATACACGCGCAACATAAAAAAAAACACACACACACAAACGCACACACAAACACATAGGCGGGAGAGAAAAGGAGATCAGCAAAACCTCTTTAAGCTTGTTGGCATAGATTTCACCAGCCAAAACCTTCTCCCCGAACAACGTGACAGCTTCCTTAACTGATCGGAAAGGTTGTCGCATGTCGATCTCCACTCTCCCTCTCACAACCACCCCTTCTTCGCTCTCCATGTTATATATATATATATATATATATATATCGGCCCAAAAACTAAACGATCCCGGCCTTGTCTAGCTACAAACTTGTCAACATGAAAATAAATGTTATACAACAAAAGATCGATGTCCTTCGATATTTTCGAACGTACATAGCAAACATATATATATTATTGTTGTTGTTCGTTACTAATAGTTGAGATAATTAGTTTATTTACACCTAAAGGGAGTTGTAAAAAATCATGGAAATCTATTTCTTCGCGTCCACTACACCACTATAACATATCTGTTAATTGACATTGATGTGTGCTTGGTGGTTGCACCATCTTAATTCATATTTATCAATCCGTTTGAATACCACTATTTTCTATTTGAGAAAATAAAAGGGAGAGAGCTAATGCACCAAAAATGGACCGTTGTGGTCCCCTTATCCGCCGCATTTGATTTGGACCTTGCTCCTCTCTTATGGACCCCACTTATTTTTGCTTTTCTACTCTCGTAATTGTTCCGTACGTATATGTACATGTCTAATTAAGCGTATGATGGCGTCCTTCTTGATTAGATTGATAAAAAAAATCGTAGAATCTAACAAAGACAATAACCCAGGAGGTAAGGGTATTTCTAATGACAAGAAAAATAATATATTATTTACAATTTTTTTTTTTTATTTTTAGTAATTTTTAGAGACTCTGGTCTTTATTTTAATTCAAATTTTTAATTGGATCCACCACTTTTTAAAGACTTGAGTTAAAATAGAAATTCAATTTACTTTTTTGGTAACAAATTTAGAGATCCAAAAAGTGATTGGTCTCTATTTTGGTGTAAATCTCTAAAAAGTGGTGGGCCCCATTAGAGATTTGAGTTAAAATAGAGATCCGAGTCTCTCAAAATTACAAAAAATAATAAGTTTTTGTGAATAATGACCACCATTGGAGATACCCTAAGTCCGCTAGTTTGGGATGTCCACGATAGACTTATTTAGAGATTTCAAATTCAAATAGAGATTATTTTTTTGGGTCTGATAAGCCTTGTGTTTAAATAAATTAAATTAGCTTTCTTTCAAGTTTGGTTATATGTCTCGGAATGTGAATTTCAATTTGAATTTAAAGGACTTTTCCAATGTATGTTCTCTTCATAAAAGTAATAAAGTATAAATTTATAAATAATAAAGAAGAATTTTTGTCATAGTATGTGACTAAATTGGAGAAGTCAATTTCATGGTATAATTTAGGGTCAATTTTTGCCCTCAAAGGTTAGGTTGAATAGTTAGATAGCGACTCATTATAACTAAAGATAACGAAATTGAACCTATGATCTCGTATCACAAATGTTGTCTAACTTTTAACTGATCTTTGCAACATGCACTAAGATCTTACTGCACCATAGTATCCATATTTTTAAATAAATTTAATATAATCCTTCCTAACATGATTTACCCGTGAGAATTCATGAAAATGTCAATTGTACGAGTAGACTATGAATTTTGTTGGTCATAGAAGGACACAAAGCTAGCCCAGGAGAGGGGATTCCCTTGCCCCGTGACCCAACAATGCTACATCTAAGAAGTTCTGACTTTTACACAACTGGGCCGGATAAGATATGCACGGCCTAATGAAGTCCAGATGCAATTGCATTTGCCTTGAAATTTTGATGCATTTTTTTTTTTGAATTGACGGGAAATAAAATGTCAATTCTAAAAAAGAAAGAAAGAAAGAAAGAAAGGCTTGGAATTTACATCATAGGCAATCTGGCATGTTACAAAGATATCTCAAAGATAAAAGACTTTGTGAGTAAATAGAAGTTCAAGAAAGACGACAACAACAATAATAATTAAAAAGCTCTTAAGAATAGTATGCCAAATCTTATTTGGATCTTTTAATTCTCTTAAACTTTACTATATAACCTACATATCCCAAATAAGAATGGAACTCACGAGCAATTGTCCATAATTTAGTGGAAAGCTATTCCTTTTGGGTTAGAAACAGGAAATAAATTTCGACAATTAAAATAAAAGTGTCACGAAATGACCCAAGCAAATTTTTTGAATATAGAGTATATATAACATTTTTATACCGTAAATGAGCTTAAAATTAGAGGCAATGAGTAGTTTCTGAAGTTTTAGACATGTATATATAATAATTGGAGTAAAAGTATAGCTGGAAAAAAATATATATTATGTATTACTCAATCGTTTTCATTGAATAATAAAAGTATCATTTATAAAAATCGACTGAAACATTACAAAACAAGTAAAGGATTCAAGTAAGGCTCAATGAGCATCACTCATCTCTTCTTATACAAAGGCTTATCAATGAAAGTTGATGTCTTTCCAATGGAATTCGATATCCTTTTATATGTGGGGAGCTCTAGTTAGAGTTTCCCTATATAATATTATATTCAAGCTATAATAGGCTTTAATTTCTTGGTAACCCTTCTAATTCTTCTAATAATCTCAAATTTAAATGTGTTTAAAAGTAGCTTATATATATATATATATGTAATAGAGACTACAACAATTAATTTCTTTAAGACACATAAAAACATATATATAGGAACCATATTAACTACAACTACTTTCGAATTCTATTTCCTTAATTAATAGTGAAGCATTCACATCTCAAGACTAAACATAATAGAGTGTGGAATATAATAGAGTACTACTTGTTAGTAATGTCACGTGCTGCCCATAATTAAAAATTTTCTACTTTTTTAACTTGTAAGTCATTGTTTTTGAAACTTATTTGGCTAAGATTTAACTAGTACTGGACAATCCGAAGCAAAATTATTTGAAAATTTTCCAAGAAATTGTAAGAAAACCCTTATTGAAGTTCTACCTAAGCAAATCTAGGTTCATGCATGAAAATCCAGTTTCCAGCTTCGTGTTTGATTGTGTGTTTAAACAATTAAACACGTTTGCAGATAGAATATAGTAATAAGTGAATCCACCACAGTGATACGCCTAATTCAGACAGTGAAACAAATGAAAAGACAGTAAGGAAAGTATACACAGTATTTTTAACGTAGAAAACCCAACTGAAAAAAAACCACGTGACCAATCCCTGGTCAAAATAGGCAATCCACTAGATGTTTTCACTGTTACAATAGTCAATAGACTTATGTGATTGAAAACTCCCTTATAACCCTCACCCCCTAGACCATCTAACCCACCTAAGGATTTACAACCTAGCAAGATCTTCTCGACTTAGCGTATTCTACCGAATACTCACCTCTTTCTCCCGAAGGATGTTTAATGAGACAAATGAATAGAAGGTTTACAAACAAAACATGCTCAGCGCAATTATAGTTCCTATGAAAACTCTCACCACAGTGTTTCCCCAAACAGACTTAACAAACACATTATAGCTCTTATAAGATCTAGACTTTGCTCTCCATCGTCTGTCTCTCTCCCGATTCTTGCGAGATCATCAGTATATATAGGTGAGAGTCCTGTAATTCTCGGGCTTCAAGCATCCTTAAGCATTGTCGGCCTTTGTAGGAGTCTTTTTCAAAATCAATCTCCAACAATTTGCGTAATCTTGGATTGGCTCAATCAGAGATTTGGTCAATCAGAAATCTGCTTGGCCTTATCAGAATCACGTTATAATCACAATTGATTGCCGTACAAAAATAGTTGTAGTAACTTGATAGCCTTTGATGTATTTATATTTTTAGGCCTATTTCCTTGCATTTTTAGATTTAATTATGCACATTAATTATAATGTTTGATCACTTTAGTTGTGTTTTTGTGCATGTAGGAATTGAATGATGAAAAAGTATTTGGGGGCTGAATTGAAAGAAATTGGATGAAAAAGAAGATAGCAAAGATTTGTTCGTGAATGATGGAGCATGGTGGAAGGAATTGCAAAGGAAAAAAAAATGAATGATGAAGGAAAAAATAATAAAAGGTTGACCAAGGCTTTTAGAAATCTAAAAGCCTTGACAGAAGATAGCCAAGTCCACATTGGACTTGGCTTAGAAAAAGAAAAAAACACAAGGCCAAGTCTTGGCCGTGTGTTTGTGACAAAATAAAAAAAAGGAAGAAAAATCAACAGCCAAACAATTGGCTTTGCATGTGACTAAAAGCCCAACAGGGCTTGCACAACATAAGGCGGTGACAGTGTCTTATAAAAGAAAAGATCAGCAACGAATTGAGGGGAGCTTTTGCGGCGCAAGAAAAAAGAAAGACAGGAGCTGCGGTGCAGAGGAGAGAAAAGGAAAAAAACAAAGAGCAACCAGCGAGCAGCGAAGGAGAAGAAAACTTTGACGACGAGAAAAAAACAGCAGCAAGTTCGGTTTATTTCTTTTTTCTTGCGCTGCAAAAGCTCCCCTCAATTCGTTGCTGATCTTTTCTTTTATAAGACACTGTCACCGCCTTATGTTGTGCAAGCCCTGTTGGGCTTTTAGTCACATGCAAAGCCAATTGTTTGGCTGTTGACTTTTCTTCCTTTTTTTTTTATTTTGTTACAAACACACGGCCAAGACTTGGCCTTGTGTTTTTTTCTTTTTCTAAGCCAAGTCCAATGTGCACTTGGCTATCTTCTGTCAAGGCTTTTAGATTTCTAAAAGCCTTGGTCAACCTTTTATTATTTTTTCCTTCATCATTCATTTTTTTTTCCTTTGCAATTCCTTCCACCATGCTCTATCATTCACGAACAAATCTTTGCTATCTTCTTTTTCATCCAATTTCTTTCAATTCAGCCCCAAAATACTTTTTCATCATTCAATTCCTACGTGCACAAAAACACAACTAAAGTGATCAAACATTATAATTAATGTGCATAATTAAATCTAAAAATGCAAGGAAATAGGCCTAAAAATATACATACATCAACACCCTCAAACCTACCTCTTGCTTGGCCCCAAGCAAGACTAGAATCTAAGCATATCTTCAAGTTCTCAAGAGGTTGTGCTAACAAATCAATTAACTCTAACAAAAGGACAAGGTTCAGGGAACGATTGATCCTATGGTGGAGTAGTTAAGCGAACTCATTCGAGTTTCTCTCTTTAAAGGCAAAACATGTTTACTACAAGATTACATCATACACTATTGAGTCTCCACGTATCTAAGTAACAAGACAACTCGATATAACTAGATCATAATACTCGTGCCCCCATTGCCCTTATAATCCTCCAAACATGCCTTTCACCCCTTTTTTATTCAATCTTAAAACATAAAAATAAACAATTTCATCTCTTTGTATTAGGTGCTTAGTCCCCAACGGTGACACCCAACACTCCATGTAACGAGCTTTCGAGATCATCAATCCCAACCACTTAAGGTTTAGGTTGATAGGCTTTGAAGGCCCCGTGCGTACCCTACTTGCTCGAAGTGTTGAACACCAAAACACTGCACACCTTAAGCACATATCCATAAAGATAGACAATGAATACAAGGATAGTGGTGCTAAGAGATAGAAGTAAAGAATTTCTTTATATTTATATTTTTAGACCTAGCGAGATCCCCTCGACGTAGCGTATTATCCCAAATACTCACCTCCTTCTCCCGAAGGATGTTTGATGAGACAAATGAATAGAATGTTTACAAACAAAAACCTGCTTAGCGCAATTATAGTTCCTAAGTAAACTCACACCACAGTGTTTCCCTAGACAGACTCAATAAACACATTATAGCCCTTATAATATTTAGACTTTGCTCTCCGTTGTCTATCTCTCCCCGATTCTTGCGAGATCATCAGTATATATAGGTGAGAGTCCTGTAATTCTTGGGCTTCAAGCATCCTTAAGCATTGTCAGCCTTTGTAGGAGTCTTTTGCAAAATCAATCTCCAACAATTTGCGTAATCTTGGATTGGCTCAATCAGAAATTTGGTCAATCAGAAATCTGCTTGGCCTTATCAGAATCACGTTATAATCACAGTTGATTGCCGTACAAAAATAGTTGTAGTAACTTGATAGCCTTCCATGTAAGATAGACCCTGCACAATCTTTTGCCAAAAATAAAGACAATTAAGATAATGAACAAACTGCCTTAAATCTCGGGCTAACAAGCTCCCCCTTTGGCTTTGTTTTTGGTAAAACTAGTCTTTGAACTTGCAACACCTACACCTGTAAGAAAAAATCTGTAACAAAAAAAAAATTCGTGGGGAACAACCAATAGTAGTGAACACATACACTTCACTCAGATAACTCCACACAGACTAATCAACGTCTTCCCCTTTTTGCCAGAAACCAAGGCCAAAGGGCAGACTATCCCTACAAACCAAACACGAAGGAAACAACAGTTGTAGATATATACAAAACAACAAGAAGCGTGTAAACCATAGAGAAAAACAATAAAGTAAACGAGTACTAGGGCCAACAACCCTGAAGAGTAGAGAAAAAAAAAACAAAAAAAAAAACATTGTATCATTGGAACACAAGCCATATAAACAAGTGTATCAATTATCAGGGGAAGAAGGCAGATGAGTGAGAACTTCTTGAATCATGTCAGTAATGGCACTGTGGCCAGCTAGAACATCTTGAATTCACTTTTCCTGTGCCGCCAAAGCTTGTCGTAAAGCCTTCACAGTGGCAAAGAGCCCATTCACACCACCTGTGGATGTTGTAGGATTGTCAACTTGTAGGGAATGAACTGGCTTGACCTTAATTTTCACCGGCTTAGTAGAGGTCCTCCCCGAGGTAGACTTAGCGGGGACATTTGGCTTACTGTGAGCTCTGGCGCCTTTAGGTAGATCCACATCAACCAGTTGTGAACCCTGCACATACTTAGGATTAAAAGCAAGAGTTTCAGACACCTGCAAAAACTGTTCACCATCTTAGTCAAAAGTTCGATTGACAGAGAGAAAGGCAAAAAGAAAAGAATGATATGACAATAGTTTGTTGTTCGTCTTGAGCTCTGCCTGGCGTAGAACGCGATTGCAGATAATTTCACTGAGATCAAAACCATCATCTATGCCAAGGCAATATATAACAGTGGTTGTGTGACCATTGACAGTTGTATTATATGAAGTAGGATAAACATTCTGGATTACAACCTTGTGGAGGGCTGCATATTTGGCAGTGAGAAAGGATGCATCCAAACTTTTGTCTGGCCACTATGTTTTATATCCAATCAGTTCAGACGCCAGTGTGTCAAGGGAGAGCTCCTCCTCGGTAGCTAGCTTTGTTGGCTGATACTGCAAGAACTTGTTGATGGTAAGAGGTGAAAACGTATGGATCTACCCTCGTAGGTAAACTTGATGGAAATGTGGGGATGAGGGATCCATTACGTTCTTGTGAATGTTGGCAAAGAACACATGCAAGACAGTGGGAAGGAACGATTGGAGTTTAGTACTCAGAGATAGTATGCCCCTATGCTTCAGAAGAGAATGCAGACCATAGGGGCGATAGCTGTCGGCCAATATCTTCTTCTCAGTCAGAAATCCTTTGGCAGTCAAGCGTGTAAATCGATCTTTATTAATGGATAGGAAAAACTTGTCGGAGTAGGCGTCGGTGAGATCAAGGCAAGACAACTTGTTGTCCTCATCATCCTGCCCTTGTTCGAACTCTGATGGAAAGAATATCCGAAGACGCTTGCTGCGCCTTACGCCATGTTTAACTTGGGGACCTGACCTTTTGGAACACAGAACATGTGGGTCCTTAGGAACTATGTCCTCTATAGGCTGTGGAGAATACTCATGTTTGACGGATGAGGGCATTGTTGTGGCTGTTGAAGACTATGGACGTAATTTGGAAGATGATGGAGCTACTGCAGCAGTTGGTGAAGGTTTAGCAGGTGCGGATGCTTGAGGAAAGTGGAAAATCTTCTCAGTCTCATCTGTGGTGGGTGTCTCCCTATTGGACGACGATGGTGCCGGTGGAGTATGGAACGACAAGCTCTCGTCGCTGTCAGACCCACTATAGGCCACAAGGGAAGGTTTTGGAGAAGATTCTCCGGAAGGCTGAGAAGTAGCTTGTGACCGGCACCGATGAACCAGTGTGGTACTGGAGCTCTCTTCAGAGGAGTGTGAGCAGGTGGCCATGGATGTGGAGGATGAACCGAGATCGTCAATGATGATAGGTATGTGATTTGTTCCTTGCTCGTCGACTTGGATGGGATTGGATTTCCACTGGAGTCGAGCCGATTGTCGGACCATTTACTTTTATAGAGAAAGCTCAGCAAAAAGATTAGTGGAAGCAAAAATTTAGGGCACACGATCAGACACAAAACGATATAGGAGAAAGAAAGAAAGAGAGGTAGCGTGAATAAGTGCAACAACATTGGGAACGTGGGAGAGAGAAACATGCGCCGCCTGTCTTTGTAACTGCCAAAGAGATTACAAATCCCTTTTTTCTATGAGGCGATAATTTTGGCGCTTATTTTGTTGTTTTTTTGTTTTTTTTTTTCCTGGTTGCAATCAAAACATAATCTGTGATGACGCTATGAGAGAGACAACTGGACAGACCTATCACAGTACTCAAGTGCGAGACAAGTTTCATGTCTTTGGTTATGCACACAAGGTGTAAATAGCCCATAAGGCCCCACAAAAAGATCTGAACAAGAACATAACATTCATTACACATGAGTTCTCACACATATGACTAAGGTGTGTGTATGAGCTGTTATTGGACATTGCCGCACTGTGGACACCGAAACCAAGTGATAAATTAGCTGTAACAATTGTTCAAACTACCCGCTCGACTAACCAGCTTTATTGTACACCTTGTTTGTCCTGATAGTTTTCACTCTTGTGCATTTCTATGTAGTCCAAGGTAGCTTTTTCTAGGTGGTTACAATAGTTATGTCCTGGACTTTTGCATAATACAGTAATTGTCTGAGTTCAAACCAATGTACAAGGTCTCCCTTTTTTTTTTTAAAACTTTGTAAACTGATTAGTGTCCGGGAATGGAGTTAATCCAAAGTCACAAGCTTAATACAGTTGATCAATACTCGGACTTCGCTGTTTGCACAATAGCAGTAAGCTTGCTCACAGTGGTGCAGAAGAGGTTCCTGTACCATACAGTTAGAACACAGTGTAAGTAACATTATATCAGTGCAGTCCTACTGTGTTTCCTTGTGGCAATCACAGTGAGAGTGTGCAAATCCCTAAGGCTTTGCGCATTGTTTCGAATCTCACTGCATCAAGAGACTTAGTGAAAATGTTTGCCAGTTGATTCTCAGTCACAACATGTTCAAGTACAACTTGTTTTGTTTCCACTAGCTCCCATTTGAAATGGTGCCTAATATCAATATGTTTGGAATGGGAGTGCCGAACAGGGTTCTTTGAAATATTGATTGCACTCATATTATTACAGTAAACAGTAAGTAATTGATTACTAATACCATAGTCTGCAAGCATCTGCTTCATTCACAGTAGTTGCGCACAGCAACTTCCAGCTGCTTTGTACTCTGCCTCAACTTTGCTCAAGGATATGGAAGCCTGTTTCTTACTGTACCATGACACGAGATTGTTGCCAATGTAAAAACAACCCCCAGTGGTGCTTTTCCGATCATCGACATTTCCTGCCCAGTTAGAATCACTGTATCATGCCAAATTAGTGTTAGTATTCACAATATACCAAATACCTAAACTAACAGTGCCAGACACATATTTAACAATACGTTTTACTGCTTTGAGATGAGATTCCTTTGGATCTGACTGGTATCGTGCACACACACCGACACTGAAATAGATATCAGGACGGCTAGCAACTAAGCATAAGAGACTGTCTATTATGCTGCGATACAGTGTTAGATCAACAGCTTTTTCATTCTCCCCTTTAGCCAGCTTGGTGGTAGTGCTGATAGGTGTCCGTACTGTTTTCGCATTGGCCATGCCAAACCTCTTGACCAGGTTGAGAGCATATGTAATACCCCGATCCCTCTCGAGACCGGAAGTTCTATCAATTGATCTAAACATAACCCAAACCAAACCCGGGCATAAATTTTCAGGGAAAACGGACAGATTCTCCCCTGTTTTTAGGCGAAATGTAAAACCTGCGACTTTATATAAGTGGACCAATACCATGTCCAAACATTCAACCACCTCAAGGCCATCCGAGCCTTGGTTCACAACAAGCAAAACACAAGTAAATATACATTCAAGCTTAGCAAGTAAACTACACCAACCTATAACATAAGCTACAATAACATACCATTCTATCTCTTTTCCTTTATCATTACAAATATACATTGAAGTTAAGCTACATTAACTAAATACATAATCTAGTGAAACTTAAATTACATCCCCTTTAACATTAAATACATATAATACATAAAAGCATACAACTTTACAACTTTGACAACTCAAGTCACATAGGCACGCAGGACAACTCTTCAAGCACGGACTTTCACGAAATCACGAACTTTCCAGCTAACATGGCATTTCCTGAAATGTGGTGGTGAGGAGTGAGTATACACAACATGTATACTCAGTGAGGGCGAGACAGATATCGAATTGGAGAGAAAGAAAGTCGTGCAATGCAAATAAGACAGTTAAGCAATATAACTGATAAATAAGCAATCAAAACAAATAATCAATACAATAAGCAATTACTGAAAGCATTAACACAACCATTCAAAGCTATACCACACTCTGAAGGCTATGGTTCACTCATACGAGCAAAGTACCATTTCACGAGCGATACATCAATCTCGAGCTTGATGTTGACAACGATGACAATAAGCGCGCATCCACCTTATAACACCAGTTTGGAATACCCCGGAAGTATCCATCAATCTACGACCCAAATCTCCCTGGGAGGCAGCCCAAGCGAGAAGAGGGAATAGCTACGGAGCTAGAGCAACCAACACTGGCAACCCGAGGCTACCCAGAGAGGCCCATCACTCACGTGCTGACACTATGCAATGCAAGACTCGATACAAGGCAATAAACGAGCGATAACACAACAATACAAACTAGTGACAACAAACGAGATAACAAGCAATCACAATCAATACTAGTATTCAACTAACTTTTCAAGCATAACAAGCAATAATAAGAAACAATAACACCAATTAAACAGGTATATCAAGCAACCCTAAGCATTCTATAGGCATAATATCAAGATAACAAGCAAAATCACAAATCGGCCCCAACTATCAAAACACTACCATTTCCAAACGAGCCACGAGTTCTGGAAACCGACTTTGCCAATCCTCCTAGGTCACCATAAGGCACGTCCAAGAACCCCGAAACCCTACTTTACCCTAGAATTCGCGCAAAGCCCCGATTTCCCCATTTGCTCGTTTGAACTACAACTATACCAACCAAACACCCAACCAATGCCATAATCGCACCAAAAGTGCTTCCATGGCCTCCCGAAACAATGCCAACACGCAAAACGAGAAAACACCAAACTGGACCTAAACGACCCCGACTTTCACTAAGCCGTTTTTCTCCATTTTTCCATTATACATTCCAATTAAACCACACATTTAGGCATTCTAGCATATCTAGCATCTTCCTACATCAACAGAACGCGTAACGGAGCAACTTCATCGAAACGGGGGTTTACTATTCATAATTTGCTATTCATCACACAATTTATATTTCAATTCCAATATTTAACCACAGAAAATGTTAAAAAGCTATAAATACATGTTCTACAATCAACAAGGAACATTCTTTAAGCAACAAAATGATTAAAACAACAATCTACGCATAAAATCCAAAAATCAAAGTTTAGATACAAATATTTCAAATGCGCAAATAACGATGAAACTCTCACCTTAGACGCTCCTAGACGCTAGGAAAACCTCGTAGAGTACCTCGGAAACCACCCCGCACAAGCCCACGCGAAGAATCGAAGATTTGAAGTTGAGATTTTCTTTTTTTTTTCTCCTTCTTTTCCTCATGCTTTCAGGTTTTTTTTTCTCTGTTTTTCTTCGTGCCCATTCTGCTTATTTAAAAAAAAAAAAATGACAAGAAGTCAAAGGTCAAAATTCGGTCAACCCGCTAAACCAAAACAGCTATGCGCGACCTTACGAAAACGGCCATAACTTCTTCTAGAAAACTCCAATTCACGAACGGTTTGAAGCCTCAGAAACTAGACTCATAGAGCTTTCTAACCATATATAATTTGCTACCTAACTCTTCCCCAATTGGTTCAGATTTAATTCCAAAGTTGACCCAAAATTTGACTAACTTAACATTGCATTTTTTTTTATTTCTAATCCCAAGTTTGCCTTTTATTAAACATTTCAAAAATTCCCACCTTGTCCTAGTTGGTCAATGTAGATGAAAAGTCAACTAGTTTGGTCAAAGAAGGTGAAAGGTCAATAAAATGCAATTTAAATGAACTTTAAATGCTATTGAATACATGCCAGGTTCGGGGTATCACATCCTTCCCCCCTTAAAACAATTGCGTCCTCGTAATTCTTCTTCCAATAGGACTCTGCATCATCTACAATCCAACTCTGACTAGTCTTCATTAGCTACTGAAAAAGTATTTAATCAAGATGACCAATAGGAAAGTTCAAGTAGAAATGCCAAGTAGTAACGCCAAATAGAAGCTCAAATGCAGATACCGTACAAGAATCCCGTTGACACGAATACCGAAGAAGAATAAATTCCAACCAGAAACGCCGAGATAATACCAATAAAGACTAAAGCAAAGATACTGTAGATGTCATTAATACCACACAATAACGACAAGAAGAATACCTCATGCACGAATCTCCAATAGAAGTCTAACTGTTACTGCCCGAGAATTCCCAAGCAAGAAGCCAAATAAAAGCTCAAACAAAGGTTCTATCTAGAGGTCCAAAGAAGTACCCCGCTGGTCATGGATTTCATAGAAGAATTCCCTGCTAAGAGTGCTGAAGAAAATACCAAGAACCCAATCAAATATATTTCCAAAGTTCCAAAGAAGCCTTCCAAATAATAACCCCATGGAACAACCAATTAGATTCCGAGTTTTGCTATCAAATGCTGAGAGGAATGTCAAAGGAAATAACAGAGAAAATATAATGTGCCCAATAAGACAACCAAGTTGAATAACAAACATAGTTTTCCAGATGGACGAAAACTCCAAGGATAAACTCCGAACTGATGAATAATATACCGAGACCAAACTCTGAGGCCTCTTCATTGTTTGCCAAGTGATAACTTCATACAACTTTGCCAACAAGGAAAATACCAAGAGAATGCCTAATAAGAATTTCAAAGAATACCATAAGTAGTATTATTCAATAAGTCTGATAGGAACTCCAAATACTAAACCTACTGAGGAACACTGAAGAAGATATCCGAGACAATGCTCCAATAAGAAAGTAGCCAAGTTTGCCTAATAAATAAATACTAAATAATTGGCCACTGAGAATTCCAGAAATTACCATTGAAGAATTTCCAATCAGGGATGCCAGTATCATACCAATAAAGACAGAGACACATATACCCTAGATAATACTGTGCAGTAAGGCTGATTGAAATCCCAATAGCCAAATCCACCGAGAAATGCCAACAGAAGTCTCCAAAGAATACCCATTAAAAAAACCAAAGAATTCTCCAAAGACCAACCAAATAAACCCCAAGAGAAAGCTATTCTTTCACAACCGTTAAGCACAGAGGAAGACCATAGAGATTCGCCAATAACCGAGCTCCAAAAGCAAACACCAATTCCCAAATAAAGGCTAGTCAAATGCCATTCATTTCCTGCCAATCCATACACCTTGAAAAGCCAGCGGTGAACCACTTTCTTCAGGGGAGGAAGATGACTTACTTACCACTTTAAAAAGACATGGATGAATGCCAATATCTCACAGTTATACATATGCCTTAAGCTATTATGCCAGCAAGTTTACAAAATAGTTTATTCAACAAGGTCACTCAAGCATAACAATCAAGTCAAGCACAGCATAATCAATTCAAATCACAGCATAGCTAATTCAAGACATTTCAGTACACACATTACAAGCAATACTTCAAGCAAATAACAATCCACGAGGTCGATTCAATAGGTCAATTCAATGCACAACTAGACACTTTACTTCACTTAGCACACAATAAACACATAACACATAACTATATCACATAGGAGCACACTCTCATGTCAAGACACATAATCTCACATACAAGCATACACTTTCAAGACACACTTAGCAAGCACACATTCAAGGACCACTACCCACCAGACCGAGGACCCTGTCCCGGCTTATGAGCTAAACAAGCTCTGAAACCACCTGTAATACCCCGATCCCTCTCGAGACCGGGAGTTCTATCAATTGATCTAAACATAACCCAAACCAAACCCGGGCATAAATTTTCAGGGAAAACGGACAGAGTCTCCCCTGTTCCTAGGCAAAAAGTAAAACCTGCGACAACATATAAGTGGACCAATACCATGTCCAAACATTCAACCACCTCAAGGCCATCCGAGCCTTGGTTGACAACAAGCAAAACACAAGTAAATATACATTCAAGCTTAGCAATTAAACTACACCAACCTATATCATAAGCTAGACTATCATACCTTTCTATCTCTTTTCCTTTATCATTACAAATATACATTGAAGTTAAGCTACATTAACTAAATACATAATCTAGTGAAACTTAAATTACATCCCCTTTAACATTAAATACATATAATACATAAAAGCATACAACTTTACAACTTTGACAACTCAAGTCACATAGGCACGCAGGACAACTCTTCAAGCACGGACTTTCACGAAATCACGAACTTTCCAGCTAACATGGCATTTCCTGAAATGTGGTGGTGAGGAGTGAGTATACACAACACGTATACTCAGTGAGGGCGAGACAGATATCGAATTGGAGAAAAAGAAAGTCGTGCAATGCAAATAAGACAGTTAAGCAATATAACTGATAAATAAGCAATCAAAACAAATAATCAATACAATATGCAATTACTGAAAGCATTAACACAACCATTCAAAACTATACCACACTCTGAAGGCTATGGTTCACTCATACGAGCAAAGTACCATTTCACGAGCGATACATCAATCTCGAGCTTGATGTTGACAACGATGACAATAAGCGCGCATCCACCTTATAACACCAGTTTGGAATACACCGGAAGTATCCATCAATCTACGACCCAAATCTCCCTGGGAGGCAGCCCAAGCGAGAAGAGGGAATAGCTACGGAGCTAGAGCAACCAACACTGGCAACCCGAGGCTACCCAGAGAGGCCCATCACTCACGTGCTGACACTATGCAATGCAAGACTCGATACAAGGCAATAAACGAGCGATAGCACAACAATACAAACTAGTGACAACAAACGAGATAACAAGCAATCACAATCAATACTAGCATTCAACTAACTTTTCAAGCATAACAAGCAATAATAAGCAACAATCACACCAATTAAACAAGTATATCAAGCAACCCTAAGCATTCTATAGGCATAATATCAAGATAACAAGCAAAATCACAAATCGGCCCCAACTATCAAAACACTACCATTTCCAAACGAGCCACGAGTTCTGGAAACCGACTTCGCCAATCCTCCTAGGTCACCATAAGGCACGTCCAAGGACCCCAAAACCCTACTTTACCCTAGAATTCGCGCAAAGCCCCGATTTCTCCCTTTGCTCGTTTGAACTACAACGATACTAACCAAACACCCAACCAACGCCATAATCGCACCAAAAGTGCTTCCATGGCCTCCCGAAACAATGCCAACACGCGAAATGAGAAAACGCCAAACTCGACCTAAACGACCCCGACTTTCACTAAGCTGTTTTTCTCCATTTTTCCATTACACATTCCAATTAAACCACACATTTAGGCATTCTAGCATATCTAGCATCTTCCTACATCAACAGAACGCGTAACGGAGCAACTTCATCGAAACGGGGGTTTACTATTCATAATTTACTATTCATCACACAATTTATATTTCAATTCCAATATTTAACCGCAGAAAATGTTAAAAAGCTATAAATACATGTTCTACAATCAACAAGGAACATTCTTTAAGCAACAAAACGATTAAAACAACAATCTACGCATAAAATCCAAAAATCAAAGTTTAGATACAAATATTTCAAATGCGCAAATAACGATGAAACCCTCACCTTAGACGCTCCTAGACGCTAGGAAAACCTCGTAAAGTGCCTCGGAAACCACCCCGCACAAGCCCATGCGAAGAATCGAAGATTTGAAGTTGAGATTTTCTTTTTTTTTTCTCCTTCTTTTCCTCATGGTTTCAAGTTTTTTTTTCTCTTTTTTTTCGTGCACATTCTGCTTATTTAAAAAAAAATGACAAGAAGTCAAAGGTCAAAATTCGGTCAACCCGCTAAACCAAAACAGCTATGCGCGACCTTACGAAAACGGCCATAACTTCTTCTAGAAAACTCCAATTCACGAACGATTTGAAGCCTCAGAAACTAGACTCATAGAGCTTTCCAACCATATATAATTTGCTACCTAACTCTTCCCCAATTGGTTCAGATTTAATTCCAAAGTTGACCCAAAATTTGACTAACTTAACATTGCATTTTTTTATTTCTAATCCCAAGTTTGCCTTTTATTAAATATTTCAAAAATTCCCACCTTGTCCTAGTTGGTCAATGTAGATGAAAAGTCAACTAGTTTGGTCAAAGAAGGTGAAAGGTCAATAAAATGCAATTTAAATGAACTTTAAATGCTATTGAATACATGCCAGGTTCGGGGTATCACAGCATACTTCTTTTGTGAGATGAATATCCCATTGTCACACTGTTTGACCTGCAAACCAAGAAAGTATGTTAGTTCTCGTACCATACTCATTTCAAATTCCCGTTTCATTTGATCAACAAAATCATCGACTCTATTTTTGGATGTAGAGCCAAACACGATATCATCTACGTAGATTTGAGGAATTAACAGTCCTGTGTTGAAGTATTTTATGAACAGTATTTTGTCTATTCCCCCACGAGCATAGCCCTTGTCCAGCAGAAACTTTATGAGTCTTTCATACCAAGCACGAGGTGTTTGTTTGAGACCATATAGTGCTTTTTTCAGTTTATACACGTATGTAGGGTAATGAGGATCAACAAACCTTTTGGGTTGTTCTACATACGATTCTTCCTGTAAGATGCCGTTGAGAAAGACACTCTTCACATCTATCTGAAATAGTTTGAAGTGTAAAACACAATCAATGGCAAGTAACAGTCTTATTGACTCCATCCTAGCTACAGGTACAAATGTTTCATCAAAGTCAATTCCCTCAACTTGAGTGTATTCCTGTGCAACTAATCTAGCTTTATTACGAGTGATTAGACCATTTTCATCGATTTTGTTTTTGAATATCCATTTTGTGCCTATGACATTAACACATTTTGGTCTAGGAACTAAAGTCCAAACGTCATTCCTAACAAACTGACTAAGTTCATCTTGCATTACACTAATCCAGTGGTCATCCTCTAGAGCTTCGTTTACTGTTTTAGGTTCAAATTGAGAGACAAAACATGCATACCTAGCATACTGTTGGTAGTTAATTGTACGCTTACCTCGTGTCCAGATACCTTGACCCAATGGCCCAATAACATCATTCAGCGAGTGGTCCCTTTAAATTTGCCTTGACAGTTCCTTCTGATCTAGGTAAGCCATAGTGTCCTCCATGAACTACTCATGTCCTTCTATTTTTGAGAGCTTCTTGTCACCTGACTCCTCATTGGATAGTACTGTCAGCACTGATGCATCTGTTGCTGGCACAGTAGGCTGAGTCTCTGAATCCTCTAAAAAATTTCTATTGAACTGATCATGATACTTGTCATCCCTCGAGTGATCTGCACAGTTAATCATGTTTACCTCGAAGAAGTTTGGACTTCCATTGTGCTTTTTATGTCAGATTCTAGTGACTTTTCTGGTTCCTCTGAACTTCCCTTGTCTTCATCTGCTTGAAGCACTACAGTGTTTGGTGATACCTCCTCTTTATTGTCAACATCGATCATACCTATAGTATCATCAACGACTACATTTGCAGATTCTATAACTGTTAGTGTTCGAAGATTATAGACTCTATATGCTCGACTGTTCAACACATATCCCAAGAATAGAACTTTATCTCTCTTGGCATCAAACTTTTCCAGATTATCTCGATCTTTAAGAATGTAACAAATACTGCCAAAAACATGAAAGTGTTTCACAGTAGGCTTACCTTTCCATAGTTCATAGGGAGTTTTATCAGTACCTGATCGTGGATACACCCTGTTGATGGTGTAACATGCAGTGTTGATGGCTTCAGCCCAGAACTTCCTAGGTGTGTTTTTTCCAGTCATCATAGCTTGAGCCATTTCCTGCAACATCCTGTTACTTCTCTCAACAACACCATTTTGTTGTGGTATTTTTGGAGCAGATAACTCGTGAAAAATGCCATGATTGATATAGAAATCAGAAAAGTATTGATTCTCAAATTCCTTACCGTGATTACTTCTTATCCGAATTACCTTTGCATTACCCTTTTCAATAGCGATCTGCAAACACAGTTTTTGAAAGGCTTGAAAAGTTTCGAATTTCTCTCGTAGAAAGTCCACCCATGCAAACCTGGAAAAGTCGTCAACACACACAAATATATATTTCTTACCTCTCAAGCTCTCTATTTGAACTGGACCCATGAGATCTATGTGTAATAGTTCTAACACTTTATTCGTGGCCAACTGCTGTGTTTTCTTGTGTAGGGCTTGAATTTGTTTTTCCAATTGGCATGGATCACAAACACCTTCCTTCTTTCCCGATAACCTAGGAATTCCTCTAACAATTCCTGCATTGGCAATCTTGGATAGCATATCAATATTTAGATGACCTAACTTTTAATGTCACAATTTTGTGATTTGAACTGAACTATTAAGGCACACCATAGCCCATTTGGATGGACTCGGTAGAGTGTAACAGTTATCAAATGAGCGTTTTCCTGCAAGAACACAGTTATCATTACTGTCAATTACCCTACATCATTCTTTAGTGAAGTGAACAAACAAATTTTGTCACACAATTGGCTTATGCTAATTAGGTTTGCCTTAAGACCATCAACGTGGAGTACATCTGTCAGTTTGGGAAAACCTTCTACAGCTACTATACTGCAACCAATTACGCTTCCGAAGACGCTATCACCAAACATAACTTGTTCTCTATGATATTCATAGTAGTCTGTAAAAATACTGCATTCACCTGTCATGTGTCTCGAGCAGCCACTGTCCAAATACCATGAATTAGTAGTATTTGTTTTCAAGTAAATGTAAATAACAAGACATTTTTGATAGCTCTTAGGTACCTATATTTTTCTCACCCTTTTTGAGGAACAATACCGATGTGAAGAAGAATAAGTGAACATACTTGATTCCCGCATGAGACGAAAACAGTGGGGTCGAATATGACCAGCATATCCACAGTGGTGACAAATTGGTACAAACCTGCTTTTGGTTTTCTTCTTGGATGTCACTGTGAGAGACTGTGTGGGTACTAACTGTAGTAGTTCTGGTGTTCCTGAGTCTTTGACAAACACTAAGGTATAAGTGGAATTTGATCCTTGATACCCAAGACCAGTGCGATCACCACTTGGTTTCTGGATTAAAAGAACATGATCAAGATTTTGCTTTCCTGAATTCATCATGCGAACACCTTGTTGTAACTGCTGTAATTCACCTTATAGATCCAACAGTTTTTGAGTTTTTTCTTTTAACTGTTGGTGGAGGGTTTCATTTTGTTGTTCAAGATCATCAATTTTTGTACTCTGTTCAAGATTAGAGATCACCAATTCTTCATTTTTCTTACAAACCACAACCCATTTTTCAAACATCAGTTCATAAGTTTCCAAGAGTTGTTCATTGCTCATGGATTCTTCTGTCTCTGAGTCGTCACAGTTGGAGTCCTCTCCACTAGTCACAGTGACCTCAGATTTGAACATAGTATGACCATTCTGAACAGTAATAAGTGCGATATAATCTCCTTTACCATCATCACTAGGTACATCTTCCTCTCATGGCTCTTCATCGCTCCATATGTCATTAAATGCATTCTTTTTCTTTTTCAGTGTATTTGCACACTCTGCTTGAATGTGCCCAAAACCATCACATTCTCTGCACTATATACCTGTCTTTTTCTTTTCTCCAGACATGTCCGTGTTTGGCCTGTTATCAGTTTCTCTGGGTGTTTCACCACTACTCCTTCTGCTAGGGTTGTCACTGTTGTGCCTGTTGAAACTCTGTCTACTGTTATTCCCTTGCATAGGGAACTTCTTCTGTTTTTGCCATTTACCAACAGCTTTAGCAAAATTTTTTGTCAAAAGTGCCAGTGCTTCCAAGCCATCATCACCACCATCCAGATCATCAGACAGTTTGGCCTGAAGTGCAAGTGTTTTCTCCTTCTTTTGCTGTTTTTCAGTTCATATATTTTTAATGAACTGATAAGGGCATCAACTTGCACAGTGTCAGGATCCTTTGATTCTCCAATCGCATCTACCTTTGATGCAAATCTTGTTGGCAGAGACCACAGGATTTTTCTCACCAATTTCGCTTCAGAATACCGTTCTCCGAGAGTAAAAGCTTCATTGGTTATGTCACATAGTCGTGCATAAAACTCGGACACTGTCTCATCCTCATGCATTTTTAGATCTTCAAACTTCGTGGTGAGATACTGTAGTTGGAATCTTTTCACAGCTTATGTACCTTCAAACGCAGTTTGCAACACATCCAATGCTTCCTTCACCATTTCACATTTCGAAATAAGTTTGAACTGATTGATGTCAAATGCATTAAATATTGCATTTAATGCTTTGGAATTACAATTCGCCAGGCTTTCTTCAGCATTAGTCCATTGATCCTTCGGTTTAGGAACAGTAATGGTTTTGACCACAGCAGTAGAACTACCATCGGCCCCTTCAGATGATTCTCCTTGTGTGCTAGTGCCTCTAGTTTGCGGTATCGTAGTCTCAATAGTAGGCACAATCCACCCATTAACCACGGATCTCCAGCCACTTTCATCAATTGCTTTGATGTGTGCACGCATCCTGGCTTTCCAATAACTGTAGTTTAAGCCATCGAGAAGTGGTGGCCTGTTGATTGAACCTCCGTCACGCATGTTGTCCATTGCTACAAAACAGCCAAAAACCTCCCAGATCTTACTGAGTTAATGATTCAGTTTCACTTGAAAAACTAGTTTCCACCTTCGTATTTGATTGTGCGTTTAAACAATTAAACACATTTGCAGATAGAATATAGTAATAAGTGAATCCACCACAGTGATACGCCTAATTCAGACAGTGAAACAAATGAAAAAACAGTAAGTAAAGTACACATAGTATTTTAACGTGGAAAACCCAATTAGGAAAAAATCACGTGACCAGTCCTTGGTCAAAATAGGCAATTACTAGATGTTTTCACGGTTACAATAGTCAATGGACTTATGTGATTGACAACTCCCTTGTAACCCTCACCCCTAGACCATCTAACCCACCTAAAGATTTACAACCTAGCGAGATCTCCTCGACTTAGCGTATTCTCCTGAATACTCACCTCCTTCTCCCGAAGGATGTTTAATGAGACAATTGAATAGAGTGTTTACAAACAAAACATGCTCAGTGCAATTACAGTTCCTGAACAAACTCTCACCACAGTCTTTCCCCAGACATACTCAATAAACCCATTACAACTCTTATAATAACTAGACTTTGTTCTCTGTCGTCTGTCTCTCTTTGATTCTTGCTAGATAATCAGTATATATAGGTGAGAGTCCTGTAATTCTTGGGCTCCAAGCATCCTTAAGCATTGTCGGCCTTTGTAGGAGTCTTTTGCGAAATCAATCTCCAATGATTTGCGTAATCTTGGTTTGGCTCAATAAGAGATTTGGTCAATCAGAAATCTTTTTGGCCTCATCAGAATCACCTCATAATCGCAGCTGATTGCCTTGTAAATATAGTTGCAGTAAATTGATAGCCTTCCATGTAAGATAGATCCTGCACAATCTTTTGCCAAAAATAAAGATAATTAAGACAATGAACAAACTGCCCTTAATCTCGGGCTGACAATGCATAATACCTAAAGCATGTTATCATTTTGATTTTTAATTTATTTTTTCCCTTTGATCAATTCCTAAATACAAAATAGTATTCTTGACTCTAGGGTTTGCATGTCATGAAATTGACCGGTAATCTTTTTTTTAGTCCTAAAGTTGAATGAAATGTTTTTTTTTTCTCAATTGAGGCAATTTTATCATTCTTACTAATGCACGAAGATCACAAATGGTGAGAAAATGAATAGAGGTTATGAGAATAAGAGAGAGAGAGAGAGAGAGAGAGAGAGAGAGAAGCGAGAAATGACAAATAAAATGGGACAGAGAGATAGATAGAGTACAATTTTATACCACTAATGGGCAGCCGCCACGGACCATATAACTAGGATCCCTTGCATCAACTAAGTTGCTTGAGGCCCTATTAGGATTATTGTGCGAAAACGATATGGGATGGCGTGCTTTCCAATCATAAGAATCATGGCATCATAAAATTTGAAATGGTTTTTGTACACGAGATTCTTTTAGATAAAATTGTCGTACCTTAGTTTGTTTTCCCTTGCGACGCAATAACTGTATATGGAATATTCTAATTTCATTTATAGGTACTCATTTTTTTCATCTCTCAAAAGATACAACATGATGCATTTTTTGGTTTTGAATCTATTTGTTTAGCTTATTAACACATGGTATTTTAAGTTTTTTTTACATGTTATACAATATATACTACAAAAAATACTCGATGTAAAATTTTAAGACAATTCTTAGAATCTATATATTTTACTTTCAAGCCCTATTATCATCTTTCCTAACACAATGTGATTTATGAAAACACATCTAAAACTAGTAATTACATTTATTTATAGTGTGACTTATTTCCAAAATAAGTAGCCACATGGACAACAAAAATTTTCAAGTGTAAAATTAAAGAGTAAGAATTACCATGTCATAATAACCATTTTTACAATAATATCCCTCTAAAATATAGAATGAATTAGTTCACAATCCTCCTATTTAGTCTCATAATGTTTCTTGAAGCCTTTTTTTATTTATATCTTTCTTTATTTTTCCTTTTGCAATTCTCTCTTTCCCCTTTTCTTGTTTCTACCATTACTATCCTTTTCATCATACATATTTTTTCATTTTTATTGATGAATAATGTTGAAATAGTATACGGACAATGAAAAAGAAGAAAAAAATAGGATCAATAGATGCATACGGGAGAAAGAAATAGATCTAGGCTTGATAACTAGAAGAAATAGATCATTGTTGAAGGTCTCATTATAGCTCAAAGCTACTCATTTCACGTAAAGGTTTCGAGTTCAAATATCATAATAGTGTCACTATTATCATATGTAAGTAATTGAATGAGAAATGTATGAATTTCAAAAAGTTGATCCTTAATACTAAATTGGGCTAGCAAAAGCCACCGATTGACAATAGATTTATGATCTATATAAATATATGGAATTACGATTTGAGTAGTCATTTTCTAACCTCAAAATGTAATTTTTATTCATAACTATGTTGGAGCTATTTATATATCATGTACAGATTTATTAGATTCTAACTGAAATTTCTTGAATACATCTCTCTATCTCTTCTTCTTCTATTATTTTTTTCCCCTCTTGTTAAGTTGTTCTCATACATAGAAGCGTATTTGTATATAGATATCAACCAACCAATATCGCTTCACTCATCATCTAAAAAATAAAATTAATCCACGTAGAAATCTTGTTACTTATTAGAAGAAAAAGAGTGGTTTTTGATCTTCTTGGCCTCTAATTACTACATTTACATCTTTCATTATAAAAAATTAGTTTGACCATTTGTTTCTTAGTTAAAAAAAAGTATTATATTAGTGCATTCACCTCGGACAAACAAGTCGGAAATTAATTAAAAAAAAAATGGTCCAATATATAGTTGGACAATGATCAAATTGTAAGTGCAAAAATAGTTTTCTAGTACATTATTCCAATTCTTATAAAAAAGTCGACTTGTGAGGAGATTTTTAAATTTACAAGAACCTATTTAAAATTTATCATATTTCTCAAGAACTAAAATGACTTTTTCTTCTCTCCTTTACAACTTATCTAATTACTACTTATCTCATCTTTTAGATAAGTTGTATTACTTATCTTTTAGATAAGTTGTCTTATAATTTACGAAATTTGGTCTTTTTATATCTCAATTTATCAAGACAAAAAAAAAATATCTCACTTTATTATTTAATATGATAAGATAAGAGAATTAATAAATGAGAAAATCCTCATCTACACTGTTTTTTCTTTTCTTTTTAATTTCTCCAGTCACAATTTACCATCTTCACCCAACTATATAAACCCCCTCTTTTTTTCCGCACTCACTTCCTTACGAATCAACACCTCTCTCTCTCTCTCTCTCTCTGGACTCTGGGGGAGGGAAAAAAACAAAGCAATCCGCGCCAAAGATACTGCCGCGTTTGGCTGATCACGCTAAAAAGCCCTTCCTTTCTCTCAAACCTTACTCTACACTTACCACCATGGCACCACAACCACATTCCATTCAACTTCAATTTAGCACCGCCCGAACAATCCCTTAAACCCTCACCTTCCTCACTGTATAGTTTGCAAAAAAAAATTTCATACCTTCAGCTTTAGTTTTCTCCTTAATTTAATTACATACAAAAAATAAAAAAATAATAAAAAAGAAATCTCCTTTCTTTGGCCAAACACGCCCTAGGGTTTCTCCGCCATGAGTAGCGTGAAGAATTTTGAGCAGCACTCGCCAGCTCATCGAACCCGACCTCCGTAAGCTCCTTATACTAATTTTGTTGATTTTCTTGGTATAGCTTTTAGTTTTGTGTATATGTATGTATATGTGTATATGTATGCATGCATGCATGTGTATAGATGTATGTGTGTGGAATCGTGAGCATACTTTTGTA
This sequence comes from Ehretia macrophylla, assembly GCA_037974665.1. NCBI lineage: Eukaryota > Viridiplantae > Streptophyta > Magnoliopsida > Boraginales > Ehretiaceae > Ehretia > Ehretia macrophylla. The sequence goes on from CM075765.1 coordinate 65,344,706, forward strand.
TGCTTTATATATATATATATATATATATATATATGTATGTATGTATGTATATCTCTGTGTGTATATGTGGAATCGTGAGCATATTTTTGTATGTTTTGTATTTGTTTTGGTTTTTGTACGTCAATTTATTTAATTTGCATGTTTTTGTGTGTGACTGAAAGCATGTAATCTTTTTATGTTTGAATTTAACTCGGTTTTAATGAAGATATATATATGTATATTTGTGTGTGTCTGTGTAACTGTGAGCATGTTTTTTAATTTTTTTTTTTGATTTATTGTCTTTTTTTTTTTTTTTTTCCTGTACATCAATTCATATGCATGTGTGAGTGCGTGACTTCTTTTTACTTGTATTATATTTTGGTTTTGATACAGCAATTCAGATATATGTGTGTGTGTGTGTGAAATTGTGAGTTTATGTTTGTATTTTTCTGTTATTGTGTAGTTTTATTCGGTTTTAACACAACAATTGTGATATTTATATATGTGTTCATGAGTGTAAGTGTGTGTGTATATAGCTGTGAGCATATTTGTGTACTTTATAATTATTGTCTCTATTTCTTTTTGGTTATACAGCAATTCAGACGAGGTTAAAGATGGCAATGGAGGTAATGGACAGTTTGGAGATAACGCAAACAGGCGAGTATTTAAATTTCCTAAAATGCTATTTTCGCGCATTTTCTGCGATATAATTTAAAATCACGAAGCCTCAGTTCTCTGATAACCCTGAGCACAAGCTGAGAAATGTGGTAATCGAAATTCTGAATCGTCTTCCTCACAGTGAGGTCCTCAGGCCTTTTATTCAGGAGCTTATGAAAGTCGCAATTCACGTGTTAACGGTGGATAATGAAGAAAATGGATTAATTTGTATAAGAATAATTTTTGATTTGCTTAGGAACTTTAAGCAGACCATAGAGAATGAAGTTCAGCCCTTTTTGGATTTTGTCTGCAAAATTTACCAGAATTTTGGGGCTACTGTAAGCTATTTTTTGCAGAGTGGGACCGTGGCGGCTCCGCCATCGGCTCCAACGTCTATGTTGGGGTTGACATTGGGTGGGGATGATGCCAAGCCAATGGAGGTTGATCAGTTGAGACTGTCAAGTGAGCATGTCGGGGCCGAGCAGCTTAACCCGAGCACACGATCATTTAAGATTATTACAGAGTGCCCATTGGTGGTGATGTTTATGTTTCAGTTGTATAGCCGGCTTATTCATACTAATATACCTAATTTATTGCCGTTGCTGGTGTCGGCAATATCGGTTCAGGGTCCCAAAGAGGTTCCATCTCATTTAAAGACTCACTTTCTTGGGCTGAAGGTTGTGCAAGTTAAGGTAAATTCTAAATTATTTGATGCATCTTAAATTGTTGGCCTGATTGTTTCTTAGGTTGATTATTTATTTCTTGAATTGACGAAAACCATTATTTGAAGGTAATTTAATTTTGGAATCTCACCATTATATAGTTTCTTCTTTGGGCATTTTTTGGGAAGAGGAATTGAATTGTTGTTATTTTTAAGGGTGGGAGGCGAGATGAGCATGTATTCATTAGAAGCCATCCTTGCTGCCTTTTTCACTGATGCAAATGTGAACATTTGGTTTGGGAAGATTGTTACATAGATAGAATCTGTTTCTTATTTTTCCCATGGAATGTAGTTTGATGGACTTCGCACGCTTCATCGAATGCTAGATATATAACTTAAAGAAAAACCAGAATAAATTCCAGCAGAGCCAACATGAAAGCAGTGTTAGATTGTGAAAAAGTTTGGGACCCTAATTAGGACTTTCGTAGTGATTTTTAGTTTTTAATTTACTGTTCCTTCCAATTAATTTAACAGCTATCTATTACTAAGCAAAAGTTGGTTATAAATTTTGTTAGAGTTTCCATGTTATATTTTTATTTAATAACAAAATCATTTTGCATGTATATTTATATATGCTATAACCGACATGATGTTTATAAACAAAATTGCTATATCTCGCTGCGAGACCGAGGAAATGTGGCTGAATCTTTGGATATGTTAATTCTATTACAAGTCAGTCGAAAGTTAAATTTTGCAAATGTATTAGGTCTAAAAAATTCAATGTTAGCTCTGAATATACATGTAACCAAAACAATTTCCTTATAAAGAAAAGTCCTTTGTAATGAACTAATTGATTAGTGCTTTCTTAATTTTCTTTTTCCATATGTTTTTGTTTTTATCCTTGGAAATATCCTCAAGCTCTTGCCATCTCTGCAGACTCTGTCTTTCTTAACTTACTTGGTGAAGAGCTTTGCGGACTATATCCGGCAGCATGAAGAAAGCATATGCAAAAGCATCGTGAACCTTCTTGTAACCTGTTCAGATGCAGCTTCGACTCGAAGGGTGAATAGATATAGTTCCTGTACTCTTTATGTCCTGTGTATAGGTGCACATTAAATTGATGCATGAAACTTTTTGGTTCCAGGAATTATTGGTTGCTTTGAAACACGTTCTTGGGACAGATTTTAAGAGGGGTTTATTACCTCTGATTGATACTCTCTTGGAGGAGCGGTAAATTTTTTAATATACAGAATACTTTGCTATTAAATTTACCTTACACGTGTATAGCATCTATTGTCTTCAACTTTTCCATGGCCGATCTGCCATCTACTATGCAAATATTTGCTTGTCTTAAATTCTGTCTCCTTGTACAAGTAATAGATTCAATATTCCAATCTGGAAACCTTATGGTGCATCTTACCATTTGACGTAATGCTGGAAGATGCTAAAATTTGATGCCTCGTTTAGCGAGTCATTTTCATCATCATCGGCAATTATAGCATTAGATTTATTGAAGCAACAAGATTCTAGTTTAACTAATGAAACCTCTGAATCAAGTCTTCTGTTGTCTTTTAAACAATTCGACTTGTTTTTTTTGCTCTAGGCATTCACATTCAGAAAATTCGAGCTGTTTAGAATCTCTTTTGTTGAAATATGAAATTTTATATTACTTTAATTCCCTAAAATTAGGCCTATTGTAAGGAGTAATTTCCTCCATAAAATTAGGCTTATTGTCTTCCCTATTTTGCTCCTTAATATTAGGAAAAGTTGTCTTCCTTATTTTCTTCCTTAATATTGGGAAAGGTTGTCTACCCCTTTTAGGGCTATATAAACTACTATATAGTGTGAAGAGTTGTAATCAAGTGTTATAATCAAATGTGGTGATCAATGTTGCAATCTATGAATTCTATTGTTTCACCCTAGTTTTCTACTTGGTATCAAGAGCCAAAATGTTTAAAAAAAAAAAATCAGAAATACGGAAAAGCTTTCTTAGGCTTCCTCAACCATAAACAATGTCATCTCTTTATCGTCATTGTAGTCGAGTGTCACGCTTCCTTTGGCCTTTGCCATCTCTTTATCGTTATTGTAGCCGAGTTTGTCCGGCTACCTTCATCTTCCTTGTTTGTTCCTCTGTTGCTGCTCTCTCTCCCAAATGATGGCTCTTTTGTTGGCTTTGTTGACGGTTGCTAGCATATTGTGTTTAGATATGGGTTGAAGTGCTCACTAATCATCTGTTGCCGGCATCTCTCATCGTTGGCCCACTTTTTGACTGTGATTTCCACCATTGTTCGTGGAAATTTTGTGTGGAGGTTTTCCGGTGGATATGTTTTTCACCTTTCTTGGCTTGAGACTCAATTTGTTCTCTCAGCTCTCGGGGTTGGTACGTCCTCTATCACGTACTCGGGGTTTGTACGTCCTCTGTCACGTATTTGGGGTTGGTACGTCCTCTGTCACGTATCTTTTGTTGTCCGCCTGTTGTTTTCAGGCATCTTGCCATGATTTCATTGTCTTTCCAGTCACTGGTGGTGCGCTATCGATATTGGGGCTTTGGTCCAGTCATAGGTGGCCTTTGGCCTTGGGTCTGCACATGGCTTGCATGCAGTCACTTGTTCTTCTTGATGGGAGCTATCAGTTCATCGTAATATCAACCATCACTTCTCTAGTCAGCTCTTGTCAAGCTTGAGTTCGTCGATATCTTCGCCCCAACTTGAGGGGGAGTGTTGAAATATGAAATTTTATATTACTTTAATTCCCTAAAATTAGGCCTATTGTAAGGAGTAATTTCCTCCATAAAATTAGGCTTATTGTCTTCCCTATTTTGCTCATTAATATTAGGAAAAGTTGTCTTCCCTATTTTCCTCCTTAATATTAGGAAAGGTTGTCTACCCCTTTTAGGCTATATAAACTACTATATAGTGTGAAGAGTTGTAATCAAGTGTTATAATCAAATGTGGTGATCAATGTTGCAATCTATGAATTCCATTGTTTCACCCTAGTTTTCTACTTCTTTGGGCCCTCTTGATATCGATCTCAATAATGACAGATGGTGACTCATTGCAGACAAGATCCAAGAATCCCGGGTGGACCCCATAACGAAGCTTCCCGTGTCATGTTAATAAGTTTGTTATCTTGTAATAATATGATATGACAAGAATCTTTATGTCGTGTTTTGTTTGTCTGTTTGTAATAAGTGAAGTTTCCTTTATTAAAGGAAACCGCTTTAGTCGCGTCAGGTTTGTCTTATTATGAATTATTGTATGCCGTGACAGCTTTTCCTTCATCAGAGGAAGCTGCTTTAGTCCTTGTCAGGAATAGTGATTATTCCACGTGTAATTATTCGCTTTGTAATGGTTTGCCTATAAATAATGAAGAACCCCTGACTAAAGGGGCAGAGTCAGATTTGGACTGAAATACATCTTTCTTTCTCTCAAAGCTTAGTAGAAGTTAGAGTCAGATTTAGCCCGAAACACATCTTCTACTTCTCAAGCCTAGCCTAACCTTTAGTTATGTCTTCCGCCTCCCGCTTCCCGCTTTAACCTTAGTGGTCTCAGAGCCTAGTTAACTGTAGCACTTCCCTATTCTGGTATTGAAGGTCTTAAACTATACTTGTGTGTTGAACACTAGAGTCTTTGGCAATAGGGCAATAGCCGTAAAAGAGTGAATGAAAGGCGCAGTAAGTCCCGCAGTAAGTCCAGTCGTGACCAGTGTATCCACCATGGCTGATCTTCCCCTGCCAGAATAAGAAGTTGTTGCTAACAACTCTGAAGTCACTGATCCTTCCGCATCTCACTATGAGGTAGACATAACTCAAACACCTCCATCTACCAAACCAGGTGAACTCTTCAAACTCTCTCCGTTAAACCCATACTCATATTACCAAACTTCCCAACTCACACACACTACAAGAAAACAGCCTTGAGGCTACTAAAAATGGCGACGAAAAAAGTTTGGTAGCCATTTGCAATGAATGGCGACGAAAGGGCGACGAAATGAAATATTTCGTCACCGTTTGGTGGCTAAAATGTGCGAAAAATAGGAAAATTACAAATGGTCGCCATTTGGTAGCCAAATGGCGACGAAATAGTGACAAACAAAGATAATTTTTGATTAATTAGTTTTTGGTCGCCATTAGGTCGCCAAATGGCGACCACATGGCCACCGTTATCATTAATTTTTGTTCGTATCTTAATTACCAAAAATTAATTATAAAAAATAATTATAAAATAGAAAAAATATAAATATGGTATCCATTTGGTCGCTATATAGCGACCAAATGGCGACCAAAAAATAAAAATTTATAAAAGTAAAAATTATAAAAAAAAAATAATTTAGCCACCAAACGGCGACCAAAAGTAAAATTATGGTCGCCCTTTGGTCGCCAATAGCCACCAAGGGGCTACGAAATATTCATGTTCATGAAAATTTAAGTTGATTTAGAACATAAGAATTAATAATAACAAATACATTACAAGTTTGTGTAAGATCTCTTTTGTTTTGATTGAAAATATATTATAAGATTTACTCAATGGTATAAAGTTGTATATATTTAATGACTATAATAAAAAATAATATTTAGCTTAAAAGATCTACTTAAAACAAAATAATTGATTATATGAAATAAATTTTATTTTTTGCATGGTAGTTCGTAGCCTCGTGATGGCTATTGGCCACCAAACGGCGACCAAAAATAAAACTTTGGGCACCCATTGAGCGCCAATAGCCACCAAGGGGATACGAAATATTCATGTTCATGAAAATTTAAGTTGATTTAGAACATAAGAATTAATAATAACAAATACATTACAAGTTTGTGTAAGATCTCTTTTATTTTGATTGAAAATATATTATAAGATTTACTCAATAGTATAAAGTTGTATATATTTAATGACTATAAGACAGCATGACATTTGGCTTAAAAGATCTACTTAAAATAAAAGAATTGATTATATGAAATAAGTTTTATTTTTTGCATGGTAGTTCGTAGCCTCGTGGTGGCTATTGGCCACCAAACGGCGACCAAAAATAAAAGTTTGGTCGCCCTTTGGTCGCCAATAGCCACCAAGGGGCTACGAAATATTCATATTCATGAAAATTTAAGTTGATTTAGAACATAAGAATTAATAATAACAAATACATTACAAGTTTATGTAAGATCTCTTTTGTTTTGATTGAAAATATATTATAAGATTTACTCAATGGTATAAAGTTGTATATATTTAATGACTATAATAAAAGATAATATTTAGCTTAAAAGATCTACTTAAAATAAAAGAATTGATTATATGAAATAAGTTTTATTTTTTGCATGGCAGTTCGTAGCCTCGTGGTGGCTATTGGCCACCAAACGGCGACCAAAGGTAAAATTTTGGTCGCCCTTTGGTCGCCAATAGCCACCAAAGGGCTACGAAATATTCATGTTCATGAAAATTTAAGTTGATTTAGAACATAAGAATTAATAATAAAAATACATTACAAGTTTGTGTAAAATCTCTTTTGTTTTGATTGAAAATATATTATAAGATTTACTCAATGGTATAAAGTTGTATATATTTAATGACTATAATAAAAGATAATATTTAGCTTAAAAGATCTACTTAAAATAAAAGAATTGATTATATGAAATAAGTTTTATTTTTTGCATGGTAGTTCGTAGCCTCGTGGTGGCTATTGGCTACCAAACGGCGACCAAAAATAAAAGTTTGGTCGCCCTTTGGTCGCCAATAGCCACCAAAGGGCTACCAAAAATAAATTCATTTATTTAGAATAAAATTAATAATATAAATCCAAAGTTGTTTTTAGATAATATAAAACATATTTACAAAATTTAATGTGAAATAAATTTAGTTATTTAATATTTAATTAATTAATTTATAATTTATTATAACAAATTTTTGTTTTTGAATATCAGTTTGTAGTCCCGTGGTGGCCATTGGCCACCAAATGGAGACAAAAAATAAAAATTTGGTGGCCATTTGGTCGCTAATATATATGAAGGGGCTACAAATTAAAAATATAAATTAAATTATTTATATAAATAAAAAAATTTCTTTATTTAGAACAACATGCATGTCTTTATTTGCAATGAATGGCGACGAAAGGGCGACGAAATAAAATATTTCGTCACTGTTTGGTGGCTAAAATGTACGAAAAAAATATGTTAATTGAAAAATTACAAATGGTCGCCATTTGGTAGCCAAATGACGACGAAATAGCGACAAACAAATATAATTTTTGATTAATTAGTTTTTGGTCGCCATTAGGTCGCCAAATGGCGACCACATGACCACAGTTATCATTAATTTTTGTTTGTATCTTAATTATCAAAAATAAATTATAAAAAATAATTATAAAATAGAAACAATATAAATATGGTATCCATTTGGTCGCTATTTAGCGACCAAATGGCGACCAAAAAATATAAAAATTTATAGAAGTAAAAATTATAAAAAAATAAATTGAGAAAAAAAAAGTTAAATAAATAAATAAATTAAATAAAAATTGATGATTAATACTTCTATATTCTAATTAACAAAAAGTAGTGTTACTGAAATACCAAGTGAAAAACAATGAAGATTTTATGCATTGTCATTAGTTTTTCGTATACTAATCAAATTCTAACTTCGCACTAGTATCAATGAATTAGCGTAAATTGAAGATTGACTATAATAAAAGATAATATTTAGTTTAGAAGAGCCATTTAAAACAAAAGAAGTGATTATATGAAATAAATTCCATATTTTGCATAATAGTTCGTAGCCTCGTGGTGGCCATTGGCTATCAAATGGCGACGAAAAGTAAAATTTTGGTCGCCCTTTGGTCGCCAATGGCTACGAAAGGGCGACGAAATTAGAAATATATAAATTAAAAATAAAAAATCATAAAAATAAAATAAAATAAAATTAGGGTTTTTGGGCGACCAAAGTGTTCGTCGCCCTTTGGTCGCGAGAACCACTTAAATTAGAGGGCAGCGCCGCTGCCCTCTAATTTAAGAGGGCGACCAAAGGGCTTGGTGGCCCTTTGGTCGCCCCTTTTTACTAAAAACAGGGGGCAGAACGTTGCCCCTAGTTTTAGTAAGACTTATATTTTTTTTTTCTTTCAAAAACCCCACCCCATCCCACCCTATCCCACCCCTCACCCCACCCCACCCCACCCCACCACCCTACCCTACCCCTCAAAGGTATGTATTATTTTTTACTTTATTTATTACATTGTGAATATAGTATGTATGTATATGTATATCTATATATATATATGTGTGTGTGTGTGTGTGTGTGTGTACCTATTTGCACATATATATATATATATATATATATATATATGTATATATATAGCTTAAAATAGATATATGTATAGCTTAAACTTTATACATATAGGTATATGCATTCTTTTTTTTCTATTTTTTTTAATTTTCATTTTTGCCTTTTTTTTTATATATATATGTAGATCATACTTTTTATATAGATCATATATAAATATGTATAATATATATATATGCATTTTGTTTTTCTGTTTTTTTTTATTTTCGTTTTTCTCTTTTTTTATATATAGATCCTATATATATATATATATATATATATATATGCATTTAGCTTTTATTTTAATGTTATTTTTTTATTTTCAATTTTTTCAGATTTTTATTTTCAGTTTTTTTTTATTTTCGTTTTTCCCTTTTTTCTATTTTTTTTTATTTTCGCTTTTCCCTTTTTTTTATATATAGATCCTATATATATATGTGTGTGTGTGTGTGCATTTAGCTTTTATTTTACTGTTATTTTTTTTTCATTTTTTTCATTTTTTTTATATACATTTTCCCTTTTTTCTGTTTTATTTTATTTAATTGTAGAATTTTTTTTCTTTTTTTATTAATGTTGGATCTTTGAAATATTTTTTTGCATGATTGGAGTCTATTTTGTATGATAGACCAAACTATTACGGCTCAAGTTAGTCTTCTAATTCACTATCTTTTATATTCGTGTTGAGATATTATATTTGAAATAATGTTGTAGGTGAGATATTATTATGATGTTTGTTGAGATAATAATTGCGTATATAATTGATTATTTATGATGTTTGTTGAGATATTTAGCTAAAATTTAAGTTGATTCTTGAGTTATTTCTTGTATATGAAGTGTGTATGCGTACTTCGTTTAGGTGCATGCTTCGTTGGTTAATTGATAGGTAGTTGTTTGGGTGTTGTTTGATTGAGTAATTGCGGAATGTGTTGCTAAAAAGTTGAAGTATTGTTAAAGAAAGTTAGTTTAAGTGTTGTTTTACATTCTTTTGTGTTATGCTGTTAGAGCTTGAGTTGGAATCAAGTAGAGTCGGAATTGGTTAATATATGGACATATATGCTTGAGGTTAGGTAACTTACTTCGTTACCTAATCAATGTGTTTTAAGTGATTTTTACATATAGAATTACTAAGTGTTGCATTATTTAAAGTGTTGAAGTGCCGAGGGGCATCCTCTTTGAGTCGTGGAAACTCACCCTTATTTACTAACATTAATTTCAGGTGAGGCAGTGTTGGGCTTCATGGCTCAAGAGGCTGAGGTCGAGCCATTTGATGTCGTGCATTATGTGAATGAGTCTTATGCTCAAGAGCCCCATCGTTGTTAGTGCTTGCTTGGATATTTCCTATGTTATCTTTGTGTTTATGGTTATAATGTATGAAAGACTTGCACTTATGTAATATGTAATGTTGTAGCTTTACTTTAAGTTAGTAGTTTATAGTATTTTTGTTGAATGATCAAAGTAAGCATGACTTGAGGAGCAGCAACTGGCGCACTCGAAATTGCTGAGCATCGTGACGCAATTGTAGGATAACATGACCCGAATGCGAGACAAGCGCCCATCCCCTGATTCAGACCAACACGATAATTAGTAGGTTTTAATTTGTTTAAAAAAAAAATTATAAACCTAATATTATGTACTTTATTTTAAAGATCTTTTAAATATTTAAATATGCATATATTAAATTAATTTTAGTTTTGTAAATATTAAATTTAATTTTTATTTTTTTAAAAATTATTGTGTGGTGACGAAATGGCGACAAAAACTTAGCTACCACATAGCGACTATTATTGGCTACCACATAGAGATGAAAATTAATGAATAAAAAAAAATAATTAAAAATTTTGGCTACCTAGTGGCGACAATAAAATAGCCACCATATGCCCACCAAAATTGGCTAAAATTTTTGGCTACCAAATGGCGACCAACGTAAATAATTAATAAAAAAAAAAAAATTGGCTACCTAGTGGTGACGATAAAATAGCCACCATATGGCCACCAAAATCGGCTAAAAATTTTGGCTACCAAATGGCGACCAACGTAAATAATTAATAAAAAAAAAAAAAAAAAATTGGCTACCTAGTGGCAACGATAAAATAGCCACCATATGGCCACCAAAATCGGCTAAAAATTTTGGCTACCAAATGGCGACCAACGTAAATAATTAATAAAAAAAAAAATCAAAATTTTTGGCTACCTAATGGTGACGAAAGTATGGCTACCACATGGCCACCAAATTGTTGCTACAAAAATTGGCTACCACATGGCCACCAAATTAAATAATTAACAAAAAAATATTAAAAATAATTTGCGACCTAATGGCGACAAAAAATGGCCACCATGGGGTGACCATGCATAATTAATTGATACAAAAATTAACGAATTAATTAATAAAATTGCTAATTATAAAAATTAACTAATAATTTATTTTTCTAAATATTGCGACCAAGGGGCTACGAAATGTAAAAAAATTACATATATATATATTTTTCCGATTTGGCCACCAAAATGCGACCAAATGATAAAATGGCGACAAGGATTTTCTCGACGCTCGGTTTTTGGTCGCCCTTTGGTCGCCCAATGGGTGTAGGCGACGAAAGGGCGACGAGAAACCTTCGTCGCCCCAGACCAATTTTCTTGTAGTGACAAAAGTTCAAATCTCTATTACCTACCAAGCCAGCAGCCCTTACAGCCATGTATAAATCCTCTACAGTCTCTGTACAATATGTATCCTCTTCCCACACAGAAACCTATCTTCCTATACTTTCTGAAACTGATCTTCGTAGATACAGACAGAAAGGTTACAAGGGTCTACACCTTGGAGCCATTCGTCTAGCCTTACAGCCTAGTTTTCTTGCCGGAAAAAATGTTTCATGTCTAGTCTCTCCACTAGATACCAGGTGGCGTAAGTTTGATGATGCACTCATCTGTGCCGTTGAAGCAGGTCTTCACAATGATCATGTTCTCATCCAGGTTGAACCAAACTTCACCCTTGATCTTTCCCGTCCTACTCTTTCTCAAACCATACAGGTCCTTATCCAACTTTATGGAGCTGATATGAACCCAAATGAAACCGTTGTAGCACTCCATCATTCTATGACCTATAAAGTCCAAACCCATCTCTTTTCCATGGACCACAACTGTAAGCCTCGAGTCCACGTGTTAGGTGATAGTAATGTTACCCAACCAAAAATCTACACCAAACATGAACTCACTTTTCCTCCTCGTTGGAAAAATGATTATGAAAGAAGTCATAACCGACCAATCATCCATGATTCACCAAGAATTTCTAGACATCCTCTAGAACCAGGTCGTGTCGCCATATCATTTCCAACAGAATCCCAACCAGCTGAACCATGTGAAAAATGTCAACTTGCTGGACATCCTCAGTCCTGTCCACACTGTGTCAGAAAACCCTTTGCTACCAGATCTAGATCCTTGAGATATGTCTGTTCTGTGAATTTTCCTGAAGACATCTACTGTACAGGAGAAGCCGACAATGCATATGTTGGTAAATGGCAGGTTACCAAAACCAGACCACAAGATGTTGGACCAATCGAGTCAGCAATCAATTGGGGCAACATGAATGCAAAAGCCCAGAATGCTGCCATTGAGAAGATATGGTCAGATCTCAGGGAACATGTTGCATGGACAACAGAAGCCCATGAACATCTCAGACAAGGTTGTTATGACCAATATAATGACCTCCACAAGGCTTTCCACAGAAATCACAAATATCACCAGCAGAATCCTATTAACTGGAAAAAGCTTTAGAAGGCCGCTCCAGTTCGGAACCCTTCTGGACAAGTTCGCTCTTGGAACAGCGTCAACATGATCAACTTGGAGAAATCTTCTTCAGAGAAGCATTATCTTGATTCAGACGAGTTCAAGAGAAAAAGAGAACAACTTGCTCAAAAGCTCAAACAACCAACTAAGCCCAAGAAGCAGCCCTCTCATCCTTGGAAGCATAATCCAAAGCCAGATCATGCAGTACAGATACCAAGTGGAAATTGCGAAAAAGCTTATTGGGTTGATCTCACACCACCTCCTCATTATCTCTCCAAAGAGAAAATTATCCCAACCGGGTGGGGTGATGAAGACGAGAAAGAAGGTCCTAGTAAAATTTCCTCAGTCATTTCGTCCTTTGATTCCTTTGATCCGTTTGAAAAGGATTCATCCTCTTAGACGATTCCACCATACAAAGGACCAGTTCTTATGCAGACCCCTATGACTCCGTTCTACACGGACACCACAAGGACACGGACACACAACCCTGTTCAAACCAATCCTGATGATTCAGAAACAACCAGTGACCAAGGAGAAACTTCCTAAGCAGGAGAACAGCGGAACCAATAGCTGCCACAAGCACAAGTCCCACAGGTTCCACAACAGCAACCTCAAAGACAACAAAACATTGAAGGAAAAGTTTCCATCCCATATGCTCCAGATCAGAAGCAATTCTGGAACATTGATGCAATTCCTCCTGATGACAGACTCAAATATCTTGAGAAAATGGATGCATGGATAAATGGAGAATCTCTCCGAAATCCTACTCTTGAGATAAGAGATATCATTGACCGCCTTGTTGCTGCTTTTACAGGATCACTCCGCAGTTGGTGGACAAGGATGCTGACAGAAGAAGAAAGACAGATCATCCTGACAGATGCAGATCCTATTCAGATATTCCTAGCATGTCTACGAAACGTTTTCGTAGGACAAACAGCCCAAGAGATTGAAAAGGCAGAAAAGGAGTTCTTACTCAACAAATGCTGTGATGTTGCTAAATTTGGAGATTACTATCTCAGACAAGAAGCTCTGTATTTTATCTTTGGAAAAAATACAAAAACCATCAAGAAGGCGTTCATCTTTAATATGCCACAACCACTTCCTGAATTGCTTGAGACAGAATTCAAACGAGCCAATCTTGCAGATCTAAGACAGGTGAGTCTTGCTCACTTGTACTAGATGGCCAGAAAGCTCATTCAAGATCAGTGCGAGTCCAAGCGACTTGGCAAACTTCTCAAAAGCAATGAGCAGAAAACAATGGATACCTTTTGCAGAAAAGATTTCCAAAAGTTTGGCTGTTACACTCATAGCTACTCTCCATGCTCGTGTCACAAATACAAGAGGCACAAACATCATAAAAGGTTTCACAAGTCCAGAAAACCTTTCAAGAAGTTCAAATTTGTAAAGAAAAGATCAAAACCCTCTTCTTCCACTAAGTGTTTTCTTTGTGGAAAGAAATGACATTTTGCAAAAGATTGCTACCTCAAAAAGACCAAGAAGCTCCCAGCCAAGCTTGTTCAGTTCATCTCAAATCAAAACTTTGATGACCAGCTATATACATGGACTTCTGAACCAGATCAAGCCGTCCTTAACCTTGATACAGCCTCATCCTCAGATCTCACCTCCGAATCCGAATCCTCTGATTCAGAACCAAACCTCTCCATAGCCAAAATACACAAAACCTCTGAACAGCAAATCCTTACCATTTCCAAAGCTACCTTTACCCCAGGACAAATCTATAAGCCATACATAAAGCTTGTTGTAAACCCTCCACGATATGTTCCTATCACTGTTACTGCACTTCTAGACACAGGATCATGTATTTCTTTCATGAAATCCAAGTGTCTTCCTCCTGAATTTTGGATATCCTCCAGAGCAACCTTTACCACTGCTTCTGGTAGTGGATTTGCAAGTGAAGCACATTCCATGACCATTCCCATACACTTATCCCTAGATATCTCAGTACGACACAGCTTCTACCAGTATGATCAATGCTGTGAAGACATTCTCTTAGGAATGGATTTTCTTACCTTACTTGTTCCATTCTCATCTCAAACAGATGGTTTCCAATTTCTGCATAATCAGTATACCCCTTGGGTATCTTTACAGAAATTACCCTCACAGGTTTCAGCCATTCAAGATGATGAGTTTGCTGAAGAAAGAAGCCTCCTCCTTTCCTGTTGCGGTGATCTTCCAAACAAATTTTGGGAAAGAGAGAAACACTTTGTCTCTCTACCTTACAAAGAGAATTGGCAGATGCCACACCAAACCTTCTCTCATCCAGGAATGCCAAAAGATGAAGATCTTTGTCAAGCTGAAATCCGAGTACTACTCCAGCAAGGTCTCATCCGACCATCCAGATCTCCGTGGGCAAGTCATGCCTTTTATGTCAATAAAAGATCTGAACAAATTCGAGGAAAGAAAAGATTGGTGATAGATTATCGCCAGCTCAATGATCAATTGTAGGATATCAGATACCTTCTTCCAAGAAAGGAACAACTCCTTCAGAAGCTGTCCAAAGCCAAATTCTTTTCCAAATTTGATATGAAATCAGGATTTTGGCAGATTGGTATTACTGAAGCTGACAGATTCAAAACTGCTTTTGTTGTTCCACAGGGTCATTATGAATGGAATGTTATGCCATTCGGTCTCAAGAATGCACCGTCCGAGTTCCAGCACAGAATGGATGATATTTATAGGCCACTCGCGCAGCATTGAATTGTCTACATTGATGATGTTTTGATTTTCAGCAACACAGCTGAAGAACACCATCAGCATCTCCGACAATTCCAGGAACTAACCTACCAGCATGGATTAGTTCTTGCTGAATCCAAGATGAAAATTGGTTTAAATGCTATTGATTTTCTTGGTTTACAGATCAGAGAATGACACATTCTCTTACAAGACTACATATCAAGAAAA
The DNA here is from genome assembly GCA_037974665.1 of Ehretia macrophylla. Classification (NCBI taxonomy): domain Eukaryota; kingdom Viridiplantae; phylum Streptophyta; class Magnoliopsida; order Boraginales; family Ehretiaceae; genus Ehretia; species Ehretia macrophylla. Next base: position 65,360,000 of record CM075765.1, read on the forward strand.
GTCCTCGACTTTCCTAATGAACTCACAACTGTTACACAGATCCAACAGTTCCTTGGCCTCATCAATTATACCTCATCGCATGTCCCATCACTGGCCAACTACACCAGCCAGATTTCCAGATATCTCCGAAAATCCAACGTTGGAAATTGGTCTCCTGAAGCCACAGTTGCAGTTCAGAAGCTAAAAGAGTTATGCAAGGCACTTCCTCCTCTCAAGATCCCAGGTCCAGGACAACTCATTTTACAAACCGATGCTTCCCTTGATTTTTGGGCAGCAGTCCTCATTGAAGAAGACAATGGACACAGACAAGTCTGTGGTTACAAGTCAGGATCCTTCACGCCAGCACAACGCAATTATCCCTCTTTCAAAAGAGAAGTTCTTGCAGTCATTCAGGGAATCAAAAAATTCAAGTTTTATCTTGCTCAAAATCCTTTCATTATTGAAACAGATTTTAAAGGATTTCAAGGCGTTCTCAGAAGAAAGCAGAATGATATTCCAGATCCACAACTCATCCGATGGACAGAATGGATTTCCCAATTCAATTGGACAATGCGACATATCCCAGGCAAAGAGAATATCCTTGCTGATTTTCTCTCTCGCACTCCGCCATCCGATAAAGCTGTATGCATGGTAAATCCAGATGGACGCAAGCTTCCAGCTTCCCTTGTTCCAGGTCTTATTCCAGGCAGTTCCAGTTCAAATCCAGATCCCACTGATGGCCAGTCTCAGACATTTTATGATTTGAGTTCAGACCAGCAAGCTCAATTTCTTGAAGCCCTACCTGAGGAGATCAAGATAAAGATACTCCGATCATTCGCTAGAAGCCGGATCACTGATTTCTTTGAAGAATTCGTTGAGATCAAGCTCAGACGAATTATTGATCTGTTAGCCTCTGTTTATTATGTGCGCGATGTTGTTCGTTACAATCCCCAGCATGAGGAACCATGGGATACAGTTCTTGATTTTAATAATTATGACTTTTCAAAGATGCAATTCTTGTATCTTTGGTATTGGCTTAATTATTATCCTATGGCAGTTCTTTTTGATCCAGAGCTCATTCAGAGACATGTTCGTGTGTTCCCAGAATCCCGCTTCGTCAAGCTTTTCTCACAGGTGTTTCAGTCATTTGACTCTCCAACACTCATCACCGATCAAATTATTCAACACCAGTAGGTTTTCATCATACGCCTCACAGATGTTTGGAATCGCGTCACTCCGCCAACCATCATTCCAATCAACCATTTCCACCTCCAGCAGGAGCCTTGGGAATATTGTATTTCTTGGGAACAGTGCCTTACAGTCAAAAGAGCTACTGCTAGAGCCCATGGTCTAGACGTTTCTGATCCCCGAGAGTTTTGGCATGTCCGCTTCCCTGATAGCCCCACTTTTCATGAGCATCTCCTCGCCTTCCAGAATTTCTCTCATCCAGATGCCTATTCCACTACAGACCTTGGGTCTGACTATGACCCGTGGGGGGAGATGATTTTAGTAGCCAGAACAGTCAGGAGTGGTGGGATGATATCGATCTCAATAATGACATATGGTGACTCATTGCAGACAAAATCCAAGAATCCCGGGTGGACCCCATAACGAAGCTTCCCGTGTCATGTTAATAAGTTCGTTGTCTTGTAATAATAGAATATGACAAGAATCTTTATGTCGTGTCTTGTTCGTCTGTTTGTAATAAGTGAAGTTTCCTTTATTAAAGGAAACCGCTTTAGTCGTGTCAGGTTTGTCTTATTATGAATTATTGTATGTCGTGACAGCTTTTCCTTTATCAGAGGAAGCTGTTCTAGTCCTTGTCAGGAATAGTGAATATTCCACGTGTAATTATTCGCTTTGTAATGGTTTGCCTATAAATAATGAAGAACCCCTGACTAAAGGGGCAGAGTCAGATTTGGATTGAAATACATCTTTCTTTCTCTCAAAGCTTAGTAGAAGTTAGAGTCAGATTTAGCCTGAAACACATCTTCTACTTCTCAAGCCTAGCCTAACCTTTAGTTATGTCTTCCGCCTCCCGCTTCCCGCTTTAACCTTTGCAGTCTGGATACCAAGTGGAAATTGCGAAAAAGCTTATTGGGTTGATCTCACACCACCTCCTCATTATCTCTCCAAAGAGAAAATTATCCCAACCTGGTGGGGTGATGAAGACGAGAAAGAAGGTCCTAGTGAAATTTCCTCAGTCATTTCGTCCGCAGGAAGCGGGAGGCGGAAGACATAACTAAAGGTTAGGCTAGGCTTGAGAAGTAGAAGATGTGTTTCGGGCTAAATCTGACTCTAACTTCTACTAAGCTTTGAGAGAAAGAAAGATGTATTGCAATCCAAATCTGACTCTGCCCCTTTTGTCAGGGGTTCTTCATTATTTATAGGCAAACCATTACAAAGCGAATAATTACACGTGGAATAATCACTATTCCTGACAAGGACTAAAGCAGCTTCCTCTGATAAAGGAAAAGCTGTCACGGCATACAATAATTCATAATAAGACAAACCTGACGCAACTAAAGCGGTTTCCTTTAATAAAGGAAACTTCACTTATTACAAACAGACGAACAAGACACGACATAAAGATTCTTGTCATATTCTATTATTACAAGACAACGAACTTATTAACATGACACGGGAAGCTTCGTTATGGGGTCCACCCGGGATTCTTGGATCTTGTCTGCAATGAGTCACCATCTGTCATTATTGAGATCGATATCATCCCACCACTCCTGACTGTTCTGGCTACTAAAATCATCTCTCCCCCACGGGTCATAGTCAGACCCAAGGTCTGCAGTGGAATAGGCATCTGGATGAGAAAAATTCTGGAAGGCGAGGAGATGCTCATGAAAAGTGGGGCTATCAGGGAAGCGGACATGCCAAAACTCTCGGGGATCAGAAACGTCTAGACCATGGGCTCTAGCAGTAGCTCTTTTGACTGTAAGGCATTGTTCCCAAGAAATAAAATATTCCCAAGGCTCCTGCTGGAGGTGGAAATGGTTGATTGGAATGATTGTTGGCGGAATGACGCGATTCCAAACATCTGTGAGGCGTATGATGACAACCTATTGGTGTTGAATAATTTGACCGGTAATGAGTGTTGGAGGGTCAAATGACTGAAACACCTGTGAGAAAAGCTTGACGAAGCGGGACTCTGGGAACACACGAACATGTCTCTGAATGAGCTCTGGATCAAAAAGAACTGCCATAGGATAATAATTTAGCCAATACCAAAGATACAAGAATTGCATCTTTGAAAAGTCATAATTATTATAATCAAGAACTGTATAGTTGGTTGTTATCTTGTAATAATAGGATATGACAAGAATCTTTATGTCGTGTCTTGTTTGTCTGTTTGTAATAAGTGAAGTTTCCTTTATTAAAGGAAACCGCTTTAGTCGTGTCAGGTTTGTCTTATTATGAATTATTGTATGCCGTGACAGCTTTTCCTTTATCACAGGAAGCTGCTTTAGTCCTTGTCAGGAATAGTGATTATTCCATGTGTAATTATTCGCTTTGTAATGGTTTGCCTATAAATAATGAAGAACCCCTGACTAAAGGGGCAGAGTCAGATTTGGATTGAAATACATCTTTCTTTCTCTCAAAGTTTAGTAGAAGTTAGAGTCAGATTTAGCCCGAAACACATCTTCTACTTCTCAAGCCTAGCCTAACCTTTAGTTATGTCTTCCGCCTCCCGCTTCCCGCTTTAACCTTAGTGGTCTCAGAGCCTAGTTAACTGTAGCACTTCCATATTCTGGTATTGAAGGTCTTAAACTATACTTGTGTGTTGAACACTAGAGTCTTTGGCAATAGGGCAATAGCCGTTAAAGAGTGAATGAAAGGCGCAGTAAGTCCCGCAGTAAGTCTAGTCGTGACCAGTGTATCCACCATGGCTGATCTTCCCCTGCCAGAACAAGAAGTTGTTGCTAACAACTCTGAAGTCACTTCCTTTGATCCATCTGCATCTCACTATGAGGTAGACATAACTCAAACACCTCAATCTACCAAACCAGGTGAACTCTTCAAACTCTCTCCGTTAAACCCATACTCATATTACCAAACTTCCCAACTCACACAAAAGTTCAAATCTCTATTACCTACCAAGCCAGCAGCCCTTACAGCCGTGTATAAATCCTCTATAGTCTCTGTACAATCTGTATCCTCTTCCCGCACAGAAACCTATCTTCCTATACTTTCTGAAATTGATCTCCGTAGATACAGAGAGAAAGATTACAAAGGTCTACACCTTGGAGCCATTCGTCTAGCCTTACAGCCTAGTTTTCTTGCCGGAAAAAATGTTTCATGTCTAGTATCTCTACTAGATACTAGGTGGCGTAAGTTTGATGATGCACTCATCTGTGCCGTTGAAGCAGGTCTTCACAATGGTCATGTTCTCATCCAGGTTGAACCAAACTTCACCCTTGATCTTTCCCGTCCTACCCTTTCTCAAACCATACAGGTCCTTATCCAACTTTATAGAGCTGATATGAACCCAAATGAAACCGTTGTAGCACTCCATCATTCTATGACCTATAAAGTCCAAACCCATCTCTTTTCCATGGACCACAACTGTAAGCCTCGAGTCCACGTGTTAGGTGATAGTAATGTTACCCAACCAAAAATCTACACCAAACATGAACTCACTTTTCCTCCTCGTTGGAAAAATGATTATGAAAGAAGTCATAACCGACCAATCATCCATGATTCACCAAGAATTTCTAGACATCCTCTAGAACCAGGTCGTGTAACCATACCATTTCCAAAAGAATCCCAACCAGTTGAGCCATGTGAAAAATGTCAACTTGCTGGACATCCTCAGTCCTGTCCATACTGTGTCAGAAAACCCTTTGCTACCAGATCTAGATCCTTGAGATATGTCTGTTCTGTGAATTTTCCTGAAGACATCTACTGTACAGGAGAAGCCGACAATGCATATGTTGGTAAATGGCAGGTTACCAAAACCAGACCACAAGATGTTGGACCAATCGAGTCAGCAATCAATTGGGGCAACATGAATGCAAAAGCCCAAAATGCTGCCATTGAGAAGATATGGTCAGATCTCAGGGAACATGTTGCATGGACAAAAGAAGCCCATGAACATCTCAGACAAGGTTGTTATGACCAATATAATGACCTCCACAAGGCTTTCCACAGAAATCACAAATATCACCAGCAGAATCCTATTAACTGGAAAAAGCTTCAGAAGGCCGCTCCAGTTCGGAACCCTTCCGGAAAAGTTCGTTCTTTGAATAGCGTCAACATGATCAACTTGGAGAAATCTTCTTCAGAGAAGCATTATCTTGATTCAGACGAGTTCAAGAGAAAAAGAGAACGACTCGCTCAAAAGCTCAAACAACCAACTAAGCCGAAGAAGTAGTCCTCTCATCCTTGGAAGCATAATCCAAAGCCAGATCATGCAGTCTGGATACCAAGTGGAAATTGCGAAAAAGCTTATTGGGTTGATCTCACACCACCTCCTCATTATCTCTCCAAAGAGAAAATTATCCCAACCGGGTGGGGTGATGAAGACGAGAAAGAAGGTCCTAGTGAAATTTCCTCAGTCATTACGTCATTTGATTCCTTTGATCCGTTTGAAAAAGATTCATCCTCTCAGACGATTCCACCATACAAAGGACCAGTTCTTGTGCAGACCCCTGTGACTCCGTTCTACACGGACACCACAAGGACACGGACACACAACCCTGTTCAAACCAATCCTGATGATTCAGAAACAACCAGCGACCAAGGAGAAACTTCCCAAGCAGGAGAACACCGGAACCAACAGTTGCCACAAGCACAAGTCCCACAGGTTCCACAACAACAACCTCAAAGACAACAAAACATTGAAGGAAAAGTTTCCATCCCATATGCTCCAGATCACAAGCAATTCTGGAACATTGATGCAATTCCTCCTGATGACAGACTCAAATATCTTGAGAAAATGGATGCATGGATAAATGGAGAATCTCTCCGAAATCCTACTCTTGAGATAAGAGATATCATTGACCGTCTTGTTGCTGCTTTTACAGGATCACTCCGCAGTTGGTAGACAAGGATGCTGACAGAAGAAGAAAGACAGATCATCCTGACAGATGCAGATCCTATTCAAATATTCCTAGCATGTCTACGAAATGTTTTCGTAGGACAAACAGCCCAGGAGATTGAAAAGGCAGAAAAAGAGTTCTTACTCAACAAATGCTGTGATGTTGCTAAACTTGGAGATTACTATCTCAGACAGGAAGCTCTGTATTTTATCTTTGAAAAAAATACAGAAACCATCAAGAAGGCGTTCGTCTTTAATATGCCACAACCACTTCCTGAATTGCTCGAGACAGAATTCAAACGAGCCAATCTTGCAGATCTAAGACAGGTAAGTCTTGCTCACTTGTACTAGATGGCCAGAAAGCTCATTCAAGATCAGTGCGAGTCCAAGCGACTTGGCAAACTTCTCAAAAGCAATGAGCAGAAAACAATGGATACCTTTTGCAGAAAAGATTTCCAAAAGTTTGGCTGTTACACTCATAGCTACTCTCCATGCTCGTATCACAAATACAAGAGGCACAAACATCATAAAAGGTTTCACAAGTCCAGAAAACCTTTCAAGAAGTTCAAATTTGTAAAGAAAAGATCAAAACCCTCTTCTTCCACTAAGTGTTTTCTTTGTGGAAAGAAATGACATTTTGCAAAAGATTGCTACCTCAAAAAGACCAAGAAGCTCCCAGCCAAGCTTGTTCAGTTCATCTCAAATCAAAACTTTGATGACCAGCTATATACATGGACTTCTGAACCAGATCAAGCCGTCCTTAACCTCGATAGAGCCTCATCCTCAGATCTCACCTCCGAATCCGAATCCTCTGATTCAGAACCAAACCTCTCCATAGCCAAAATACACAAAACCTCTGAACAGCAAATCCTTACCATTTCCAAAGCTACCTTTACCCCAGGACAAATCTATAAGCCATACATAAAGCTTGTTGTAAACCCTCCACGATATGTTCCTATCACTGTTACTGCACTTCTAGACACAGCATCATGTATTTCTTTTATGAAATCCAAGTATCTTCCTCCTGAATTTTGGATATCCTCCAGAGCAACCTTTACCACTGCTTCTGGTAGTGGATTTGCAAGTGAAGCACATTCCATGACCATTCCCATACACTTATCCCTAGATATCTCAGTACGACACAGCTTCTACCAGTATGATCAATGCTGTGAAGACATTCTCTTAGGAATGGATTTTCTCACCTTACTTGCTCCATTCTCATTTCAAACACATGGTTTCAAATTTCTGCCTAATCAGTATACCCCTTGGGTATCTTTATAGAAATTACCCTCACAGGTTTCAGCCATTCAAGTTGATGAGTTTGCTGAAGAAAGAAGCCTCCTCCTTTCCTGTTGCAGTGATCTTCCAAACAAGTTTTGGGAAAGAGAGAAACACTTTGTCTCTCTACCTTACAAAGAGAATTGGCAGATGCCACACCAAACCGCCTCTCATCCAGGAATGCCAAAAGATGAAGATCTTTTTCAAGCTGAAATCCGAGTACTACTCCAGCAAGGTCTCATCCGACCATCCAGATCTCCGTGGGCAAGTCATGCCTTTTATGTCAACAAAAGATCTGAACAAATTCGAGGAAAGAAAAGATTGGTGATAGATTATTGCCAGCTCAATGATCAATTGCAGGATATCAGATACCCTCTTCCAAGAAAGGAACAACTCCTTCAGAAGCTGTCCAAAGCCAAATTTTTTTCTAAATTTGATATGAAATCAGGATTTTGGCAGATTGGTATTACTGAAGCTGACAGATTCAAAACTGCTTTTGTTGTTCCACAGGGTCATTATGAATGGAATGTTGTGCCATTCGGTCTCAAGAATACACCGTCCGAGTTCCAGCACAGAATGGATGATGTTTATAGGCCACTCGCGCAGCACTGTATTGTCTATATTGATGATGTTTTGATATTCAGCAACACAACTGAAGAACACCATCAGCATCTCCGACAATTCCAGGAACTAACCTACTAGCATGGATTATTTCTTGCTGAATCCAAGATGAAAATTGGTTTAAATGCTATTGATTTTCTTGGTTTGCAGATCAGAGAAGGACTCATTCTCTTACAAGACCACATATCAAGCAAAGTCCTCGACTTTCCTGATGAACTCAGAACTGTTACACAGATCCAACAGTTCATTGGCCTCATCAATTATGCCTCATCGCATGTCCCATCACTGGCAAACTACACCAGCCAGATTTCCAAGTATCTCCGAAAATCCAACATTGGAAATTGGTCTCCAGAAGCCACAGTTGCAGTTCAGAAGCTAAAGGAGTTATGCAAGGCACTTCCTCCTCTCAAGATCCCAGGTCCAGGACAACTCATTTTGCAGACTGATGCTTCCCTTGATTTTTGGGCAGCAATCCTCATTGAAGAAGACAATGGACACAGACAAGTCTGTGGTTACAAGTCAGGATCTTTCACGCCAGTACAACGCAATTATCCCTCTTTCAAAAGAGAAGTTCTTGTAGTCATTCAGGTTTTAAAAAATTCAAGTTTTATCTTGCTCAAAATCCTTTCATTATTGAAACAGATTTTAAAGGATTTCAGGGCCTTCTCAGAAGAAAGCAGAATGCTATTCCAGATCCACAACTTATCTGATGGACATAATGGATTTCACAATTCAATTGGACAATGCGACACATCCAAGGCAAAGAGAATATCCTTGCTGATTTTCTCTCTCGCACTCCACCATCCGAGAAAGCTGTATGCATGGTAAATCCAGATGGACGCAAGCTTCCAGCTTCCCTTGTTCCAGGTCTTATTCCAGGCAGTTCCAGTTCAAATCCAGATCCCACTGATGGCCAGTCTCAGACATTTTATGATTTGAGTTCAGACCAGCAAGCTCAGTTTCTTGAAGCCCTACCTGAGGAGATGAAGATACAGATACTCCGATCATTCGCTAGAAGCCGGATCACTGATTTCTTTGAAGAATTCGTTGAGATCAAGCTCAAGCGAATTATTGATCTGTTAGCCTCAGTTTATTATGTGCGCGACGTTGTTCGTTACAATCCCCAGCATGAGGAACCATGGGATACAGTTCTTGATTTTAATAATTATGACATTTCAAAGATGCAATTCTTGTATCTTTGGTATTGGCTTAATTATTATCCTATGGCAGTTCTTTTTGATCCAGAGCTCATTCAGAGACATGTTCGTGTGTTCCCAGAGTCCCGCTTCGTCAAGCTTTTCTCACAGGTGTTTCAGTCATTTGACCCTCCAACACTCATCACCGGTCAAATTATTCAACACCAGCAGGTTTTCATCATACGCCTCACAGATGTTTGGAATCGCGTCATTCCGCCAACCATCATTCCAATCAGCCATTTCTACCTCCAGCACGAGCCTTGGGAATATTTTATTTCTTGGGAACAGTGCCTTACAGTCCAAAGAGCTACTGCTAGAGCCCATGGTCTAGACGTTTCTGATCCCCGAGAGTTTTGGCATGTCCGCTTCCTTGATAGCCCCACTTTTCATGAGCATCTCCTCGCCTTCCAGAATTTTTCTCATCCAGATGTCTATTCCACTGCAGACCTTGGGTCTGACTATGACCCGTGGGAGGGAGATGATTTTAGTAGCCAGAACAGTCAGGAGTGGTGGGATGATATAGATTTCAATAATGACAGATGGTGACTCATTGCAGACAAGATCCAAGAATCTCGGGTGGACCCCATAACGAAGCTTCCCATGTCATGTTAATAAGTTTGTTATCTTGTAATAATAGAATATGACAAGAATCTTTATGTCGTGTCTTGTTCGTAATAAGTGAAGTTTCCTTTATTAAAGGAAACCGCTTTAGTCGCGTCAGGTTTGTCTTATTATGAATTATTGTATGCCGTGACAGCTTTTCCTTTATCAGAGGAAGCTGCTTTAGTCCTTGTCAGGAATAGTGATTATTCCACGTGTAATTATTCGCTTTGTAATGGTTTTCCTATAAATAATGAAGAACCCCTGACTAAAGGGGCAGAGTCAGATTTGGATTGAAATACATCTTTCTTTCTCTCAAAGCATAGTAGAAGTTAGAGTCAGATTTAGCCCGAAACACATCTTCTACTTCTCAAGCCTAGCCTAACCTTTAGTTATGTCTTCCGCCCAACCATCATTCCAATCAGCCATTTCCACCTGGTTAAAGCTGGAAGCGGGAGGCGGAAGACATAACTAAAGGTTAGGCTAGGATTGAGAAGTAGAAGATGTGTTTCGGGCTAAATCTGACTCTAACTTCTACTAAGCTTTGAGAGAAAGAAAGATGTATTTCAATCCAAATCTGACTCCGCCCCTTTAGTCAGGGGTTCTTCATTATTTATAGGAAAACCATTACAAAGCGAATAATTACACGTGGAATAATCACTATTCCTGACAAGGACTAAAGCAGCTTCCTCTGATAAAGGAAAAGCTGTCACGGCATACAATAATTCATAATAAGACAAACCTGACGTGAATAAAGCGGTTTCCTTTAATAAAGGAAACTTCACTTATTAGAAACAGACAAACAAGACACGTCATAAAGATTCTTGTCATATCCTATTATTACAAGATACAAACTTATTAACATGACACGGGAAGCTTCGTTATGGGGTCCACCCGGGATTCTTGGATCTTGTCTGCAATAAGTCACCATCTGTCATTATTGAGATTGATATCATCCCACCACTCCTGACTGTTTTGGCTACTAAAATCATCTCCCCCCCATGGGTCATAGTCAGACCCAAGGTCTGTAGTGGAATAGGCATCTGGATGAGAGAAATTCTGGAAGGCGAGGAGATGCTCATGAAAAGTGGGGCTATCAGGGAAGCGGACATGCCAAAACTCTCAGGGGTCAGAAACATCTAGACCATGGGCTCTAGCAGTAGCTCTTTTGACTGTAAGGCACTGTTCCCAAGAAATAAAATATTCCCAAGGCTCCTGCTGGAGATGGAAATAGCTGATTGGAATGATGGTTGGCGAAATGACGCGATTCCAAACATTTGTGAGGCGTATGATGAAAACCTGCTGGTGCTGAATAATCTGACCGGTGATGAGTGTTGGAGGGTCAAATGACTGAAACACCTGTGAGAAAGGCTTGACGAAGCGGGATTCTGGGAACACACGAACATGTCTCTGAATGAGCTCTGAATCAAAAAGAACTGCCATAGGATAATAATTAAGCCAATACCAAAGATACAAGAATTGCATCTTTGAAAAGTCATAATTATTAAAATCAAGAACTGTATCCCATGGTTCCTCATGCTGGGGATTGTAACGAACAACGTCGTGCATATAATAAACAGAGGCTAACAGATCAATAATTCACCTGAGCTTGATCTCAACGAATTCTTCAAAGAAATCAGTGATCCGGCTTCTAGCGAATGATCGGAGTATCTTGATCTTGATCTCCTCAGGTAGGGCTTCAAGAAATTGAGCCTGCTGGTCTGATCTTAAATCATAAAATGTCTGGGACTGGCCATCAGTGGGATCTGGATTTGAACTGGAACTGCCTGGAATAAGACCTGGAACATGGCAAGCTGGAAGCTGGAAGCTTGCGTCCATCTGGATTTACCATGCATACAGCTTTATCGGATGGCGGAATGCGAGAGAGAAAATCAGCAAGGATATTCTCTTTGCCTAGGATGTGTCGCATTGTCCAATTGAATTAGGAAATCCATTCTGTCCATCGGATGAGTTGTGGATCTGGAATATCATTTTGCTTTCTTCTGAGAATGCCTTGAAATCCTTTAAAATATGTTTCAATAATGAAAGGATTTTGAGCAAGATAAAACTTGAATTTTTTGATTCCCTGAATGACTGCAAGAACTTCTCTTTTGAAAGAGGGATAATTGCGTTGTACTGGCGTGAAGGATCCTGACTTGTAACCACAGACTTGTCTGTGTCCATTGTCTTATTCAATGAGGACTGCTACCCAAAAATCAAGGGAAGCATCGGTTTGTAAAATGAGTTGTCTTGGACCAGGGATCTTGAGAGGAGGAAGTGCCTTGCATAACTCTTTTAGCTTCTGAACTGCAACTGTGGCTTCAGGAGACCAATTTCTAACGTTGGATTTTTAGAGATATCTGGAAATCTGGCTGGTGTAGTTGGCCAGTGATAGGACATGCGATGAGGCATAATTGATGAGGCCAAGGAACTGTTGGATCTGTGTAACAATTCTGAGTTCATCAGGAAAGTCGAGGACTTTGCTTGATATGTGGTCGTGTAAGAGAATGTGTCCTTCTCTGATCTGCAAACCAACAAAATCAATAGCATTTAAACCAATTTTCATCTTGGATTGAGCAAGAACTAATCCATGCTGGTAGGTTAGTTCCTGGAATTGTCGGAGATACTGATGGTGTTCCTCAGCTGTGTTGCTGAATATCAAAACATCATCAATGTAGACAATACAGTGCTACGCGAGTGGCCTTTAAACATCATCCATTCTGTGCTGGAACTCGGACGGTGCATTCTTGAGACCGAATGGCAAAACATTCCATTCATAATGACCCAGTGGAACAACAAAAGCAGTTTTGAATCTGTCAGCTTCAATAATACCAATCTGCCAAAATCCTGATTTCATATCAAATTTGGAAAAGAATTTGGCTTTGGAAAGCTTCTGAAGGAGTTGTTCCTTTCTTGGAAGAGGGTATCTGATATCCTGCAATTGATCATTGAGCTGGCGATAATCTATCACCAATCTTTTATTTCCTCGAATTTGTTCAGATCTTTTGTTGACATAAAAGGCATGACTTGCCCACGGAGATCTGGATGGTCGGATGAGACCTTGCTGGAGTAGTACTCGGATTTCAGCTTGACAAAGATCTTCATCTTTTGGCATTCCTGGATGAGAGGCGGTTTGGTGTGACATCTGCCAATTCCCTTTGTAAGGTAGAGAGACAAAGTGTTTCTCTCTTTCCCAAAATTTGTTTGGAAGATCACCGCAACAGGAAAGGAGGAGGCTTCTTTCTTCAGCAAACTCATCATCTTGAATGGCTGAAACCTGTGAGGGTAATTTCTGTAAAGATACCCAAGGGGTATACTGATTATGCAGAAATTGAAAACCATATGTTTGAAATGAGAATGGAGCAAGTAAGGTAAGAAAATCCATTCCTAAGAGAATGTCTTCACAGCATTGATCAAACTGGTAGAAGCTGTGTCGTACTGAGACATCTGGGGATAAGTGTATGGGAATGGTCATGGAATGTGCTTCACTTACAAATCCACTACCAGAAGCAGTGGTAAAGGTTGCTCTGGAGGATATCCAAAATTCAGGAGGAAGACACTTGGATTTCATGAAAGAAATACATGATCCTGTGTCTAGAAGTGCAGTAATAGTGATAGGAACATATCCTGGAGGGTTTACAACAAGCTTTATGTATGGCTTATAAATTTGTCCTAGAGTAAAGGTAGCTTTGGAAGTGGTAAGGATTTGTTGTTCAGAGGTTTTGTGTATTTTGGCTATGGAGAGGTTTGGTTCTGAATCAGAGGATTCGGATTCGGAGGTGAGGTCTGAGGATGAGGCTGTGTCAAGGTTAAGGACGGCTTGATCTGGTTCAGAAGTCCATGTGTATAGCTGGTCATCAAAGTTTTGATTTGAGATGAACTGAACAAGCTTGGCTGGGAGCTTCTTGGTCTTTTTGAGGTAACAATCTTTTGCAAAATGTCATTTCTTTCCACAAAGAAAACACTTGGTGGAAGAAGAGGGTTTTGATCTTTGCCTTACAAATTTGAACTTCTTGAAAGGTTTTCTGGACTTGCGAAAGCTTTTCTGATGTTTGTGCCGATTGTATTTGTGACACGAGCATGGAGAGTAGCTATGAGTGTAACAGCCAAACTTTTGGAAATCTTTTCTGCAAAAGGTATCCATTGTTTTCTGCTCATTGCTTTTGAGGAGCTTGCCAAGTCGCTTGGACTCACACTGATCTTGAATGAGCTTTCTGGCCATTTGGTACAAGTGAGCAAGACTCACCTGTCTTAGATCTGCAAGATTGGCTCGTTTGAACTCTGTTTCGAGCAGTTCAGGAAGTGGTTGTGGCATGTTGAAAACGAACGCCTTCTTGATGGTTTCTGTATTTTTTCCAAAGATAAAATACAGAGCTTCCTGTCTGAGATAGTAATCTCCAAGTTTTGCAACATCACAACATTTGTTGAGTAAGAACTCCTTTTCTGCCTTTTCAATCTCTTGGGCTGTTTGTCCTACGAAAACGTTTCGTAGACATGTTAGGAATATTTGAATAGGATCTGCATCTGTCAGGATGATCTGTCTATCTTCTTCTGTCAGTATCCTTGTCCACCAACTGCGGAGTGATCCTGTAAAAGCAGCAACAAGACGGTCAATGATATCTCTTATCTCAAGAGTAGGATTTCGGAGAGATTCTCCATTTATCCATGCATCCATTTTCTCAAGATATTTGAGTCTGTCATCAGGAGGAATTGCATCAATGTTCCAGAATTGCTTGTGATCTGGAGCATATGGGATGGAAACTTTTCCTTCAATGTTTTGTTGTCTTTGAGGTTGCTGTTGTGGAACCTGTAGGACTTGTGCTTGTGGCAGCTGTTGGTTCCGGTGTTCTCCTGCTTGGGAAGTTTCTCCTTGGTCACTGGTTGTTTCTGAATCATCAGGATTGGTTTGAACAGGGTTGTGTGTCCGTGTCCTTGTGGTGTCCGTGTAGAACGGAGTCACAGGGGTCTGCATAAGAACTGGTCCTTTGTATGGTGGAATCGTCTGAGATGATGAATCCTTTTCAAACGGATCAAAGGAATCAAAGGACGAAATGACTGAGGAAATTTCACTAGGACCTTCTTTCTCGTCTTCATCACCCCACCCGGTTGGGATAATTTTCTCTTTGGAGAGATAATGAGGAGGTGGTGTGAGATCAACCCAATAAGCTTTTTCGCAATTTCCACTTGGTATCCAGACTGCATGATCTGGCTTTGGATTATGCTTCCAAGGATGAGAGGACTGCTTCTTCGGCTTAGTTGGTTGTTTGAGCTTTTGAGCGAGTCGTTCTCTTTTTCTCTTGAACTCGTCTGAATCAAGATAATGCTTCTCTGAAGAAGATTTCTCCAAGTTGATCATGTTGACGTTGTTCCAAGAACGAACTTGTCCGGAAGGGTTCCGAACTGGAGCGGCCTTCTGAAGCTTTTTCCAGTTAATAGGATTCTGCTGGTGATATTTGTGATTTCTGTGGAAAGCCTTGTGGAGGTCATTATATTGGTCATAACAACCTTGTCTGAGATGTTCATGGGCTTCTTTTGTCCATGCAACATGTTCCCTGAGATCTGACCATATCTTCTCAATGGCAGCATTCTGGGCTTTTGCATTCATGTTGCCCCAATTGATTGCTGACTCGATTGGTCCAACATCTTGTGGTCTGGTTTTGGTAACCTGCCATTTACCAACATATGCATTGTCGGCTTCTCCTGTACAGTAGATGTCTTCAGGAAAATTCACAGAACAGACATATCTCAAGGATCTAGATCTGGTAGCAAAGGGTTTTCTGACACAGTGTGGACAGGACTGAGGATGTCCAGCAAGTTGACATTTTTCACATGGTTCAGCTGGTTGGGATTCTGTTGGAAATTATATGGCTACACGCCCTAGTTCTAGAGGATGTCTAGAAATTCTTGGTGAATCATGGATGATTGGTCGTGTCACGCCCCGACCCGACCCCGCAAAAGGCCAAGCCCGGACCCGACACACGGACGGAGTCTCCTCTGTATCGCGGACGATCTGAAAACCCTAAAATCAATATAATACTTGCGAAAGCCATAAAATAATCAAAACAAGCCAACTTCCTTTAAAATATGCATTTCTTATTAACCAACTTTCCAAACCAAAAATGATATGCATACTACACAAGTATTTATGCCTCTAATCAATTCCATTAGTATGCATTTCCTTATTAGTCACAAGGGTATAAGTTTACAACTTTACATTCTTTCAACTTATACAACATAAGACCGTAGAGGCCTCAACTAGAAAATACATACAAGGCTACAAGCCTCAAAATTAAACGACATCCAAGCAATATACATATCATGCAAGGCTCGCACAAAATCTGGTAACCAACCACCAGCAAAGCAGAGAAGTGCAATCACGGAAACACCTCCACCTGTTCCTCCTCCTCAATTACCTCAAGAGGGTCTGCTTCAACTACTCCTGTAAAAATATAGTATAGAGAGGAATGAGCAAAAACTATTGCTCAGCGAGGGCAATTGGTCTCAAGGACGGAGATGAGAGGAGTATGCAATGCAATTAGCCAAGCAATGCATACATATATCATACAGAGATATAATAAAGCCATCAACAAAGCAAGGCAAGCATTAAAGCTATAAACACTCATTCAAAGGATACGATACTCTTTTCACGAGCAACCTTCAAACACGAATTCGATGACGATGCGCCGGCCCAAACCACCTTATAACACCAGTTTGGAATACCCCGGAAGTATCCATCAACCTACGACCCAAATCTCCCTAGGAGGCAACCCAAGCGAGAAAGGGAATAGCAGCGGAGCTAGAGCAACCAACACTGGCAACCCAAGGCTACCCAGAGAGGCCCATCACTCACGCGCGAGACACTATGCAATGCAAGACTCGATATAAGGCAATAAACAAGCGATAAAGCCACACGTGAGAGAATAACAAAGTAGGTTACTCTCACACGCAATAGCAGCAATTGATAAGCATTTCAATCCAAATCAATTCAAACAAGTATTTCAAGCAATCATAAGCATTCTATAGGCATAAAGTCAAGAAAACACACAAAAACACAACTCAGCCCCAACTATCAAAACGCTACCATTTCCAAACGAGCCACGAGTTCTCGAAACCGACTTCGCCAACCCTCCTAGGTCACCATAAGGCACGTCTAAAGACCCCGAAACCTTACTTTACCCTAGAACTCGCGCAAAGCCCCGATTTCCCCCTTTCTCGTTTGAACTACAACTATAACAACCAAACAACCAAACACCCAACCAACGCCATAATCGCACCAAAAGTGCTTCCATAGCTTCCCGAAGCAATGCCAACACGCAAAACGAGAAAACGCTAAAGTCGACCTAAACGACCCCGACTTTTCCAAAGGCATACTTCTCTTTTTTTCCACTACGCAACCCAAACAAACCATGCATTTAGGCATTCTAGCATACCTAGCACATTTCTACATCAACGGAAAGCATAACAGCGCAACTTCAACGTTTCAAGGTTTTACTATTCACAAAACACTATTCAATTGACAATTTAATTTGCAATCACAACATTTAACCGCAGAAAATGTTACAAAGCTATAAATACATGTTCTACAAATGCCAAGGAACATACTAGAAGCATCAAATCGCTTTAAACAACAATCTACGGACAAATCTCAAAATTGACAAAGTTAATATACATAACGTTTAAATGCGCAAATAACATGCTTCCCTCACCTCAGGTACTCCTAGTCGCTAGGAAAACAATGCTAGTTGCCTCGGAAATCACCCCGCACAAGCTCTCGTGAAGATTGAACACTTGAAAGGTTGAAATAATTTTTTTTCCTCTCTTGAAACTCACGGCCCTCTCTCTCTGTTCAGCTGCTGTTTCTTTTTTTATTTTGCTTAGTTAAATGCTTATTTAAGTGTTAAATGGTCAAAGGGTCAAAGGTCCAAGTCAAACAACTTAAAACTTGGTCAAAGGCTGTATTTTTGTGCATTTTTAAGCTCAATAACTAACACATATTAAATTTTCAGCTAGCAACAATTAAAATATAAAATTTAAGTCATCTAAATACTAGTTTCACTATTTGCTGAGGACTAGAAATCGTTCTCTAGCTATCGCTCCTTAAATGCAATGCACGTTGCGACAGCGAGAAAGTAACAATTAATTCACAAAGAATTTAAGGAAATATAATTTTCAAAATAATAAACAAGAAAATTCACATTCCGGGCTCGGGTATTACACCCTCTCCCCCTTAAAACAATTGCGCCCACGCAATTCCTACCTGGTCGACAAACAACTCCGGATACTGATCCCGAACTTGGTCCTCTCTTTCCCAAGTTGCTTCCTCAAACCCATGATGATTCCACAGAACCTTTACTAACGGAATACTCTTCCTGCGAAGCTCCTGAATTTTTCGATCCAGAATTCAAATCGGTTTCTCTTCATAAGACAACTTCTTTTCAATCTGCAAAGGCTCTGGTTCAAGTACATGTGAAGGGTCTGGATGATACTTCTTCAACATAGACATGTGGAACACATCATGCAGTCTCGACAAGCTCGGAGGCAAAGCTAATCGATAAGCCAAAGGACCTACCTTTTCGGTGATCTCATACGGACCCACATACCTGGGACTAAGCTTCCCGCTCTTACCGTGCCGAATCAATCCCTTCCGTGGAGAAATCTTAAGAAACACCCAATATCCTAAATCAAACTCAAGATCCCGACGGTGCTTATCCGCATAACTCTTCTGACGACTCTGAGCTGTAAGCATACGCTGGCGAATAAGGTGAACATTATCTACCATCTTAATCATCTCAGGTAACACAGTCGGATCAACTGTTCTCATCTTTCCAACCTCTTCCCAATATAACGGGGATCTGCATTTCCGACCATACAACGCCTCGTAGGGAGCCATACCGATAGTAGATTGATAACTATTGTTGTAGGCGAACTCTGCTAAAGGCAAAAACTTCTCCCAATTCTTCCCAAAGTCAAGCACACATGCTCGAAGCATGTCTTCCAAGATCCTGATGGTTCTCTCAGATTGGCCATCAGTTTGCGGATGATAAGCAGTACTGAAGCTCAACTTAGTTCCCATGGCCTCTTGCAACTTCTGCCAAAAATGAGATCTGAATCTGGGATCCCTATCTGACACTATACTCTGTGGTACTCCATGCAATCTCACAATATTAGCAACATACAGTTCAGCTAGCTTATCAAGGCTATCCAGTTTGTTCACGGGAATAAAATGCGTAACTTTCGTCAAGCGGTCCACAACAACCCAAACAGAATCACATCCTCTCGGAGATCTAGGAAGATCGGTCACAAGGTCCATTGTAATATCTACCCACTCCCACTGCGGAATCCACAACGGCTGTAGAAGTCCGGCTGGCCTCTGATGCTCAACCTTAACCCTCTGACAAGTCAAACACCTGGATACATACCCAGCAATCTCCCTCTTCATATTGTTCCACCAAAAGTGTTGTTTCAAATCTCTATACATTTTTGTACTGCCCGGGTGAATCGTATACCTCGAATTATGTGCCTCGGACAGGATCTCATTCTTCAAAGTCGGATCATCAGGAACACATACTCTATCCCTGAATCTGAAGATGCCATCTGCATGTAATTTAAACTCCGACTCTCCCCCTTTTGATTTTTCTTGGATCTTCAAGATGTGAGGATCAGTCTTCTGAGCCTCTCTGATCTGTGCTAGCAACCCTGACTGAATCTGTAAACTAGCAAATCGAATCCCTACCTCAGTAGCTTCTGGCTTCCATGAACAAACTTCTTCCAAAGTCTGCCAGTCCTTGACAATCAAGCTTGCAACAGTAGCCTTCCGGCTCAAAGCATCAGCAACAACATTTGCCTTACCTGGCACATAGTTAATAGAACAGTTATAACCACCCAATAACTCTAGCCATCTCCGCTGCCTCATATTTAGATCCTTCTGTGAAAACAAATACTTGAGACTCTTGTGGTTAGTAAATATTTCAAATCTGCAAGCCCACGAGTAATGACGCCACTTCTTCAATGCAAACACAACTGCAGCTAACTCAAGATCATGTGTAGGGTAATTGACTTCATAAGGTTTCAATTTCCTAGAAGCATAGGCAATCACCTTACCATTCTGCATTAAAACACAGCCCAAACCTTCTTTAAATGCATCACTGTAGACAATGAAGTTCTCTGTTCCCTCAGGTAAAGCTAGTATAGGAGCTGTAGTTAGTCTCTTCTTCAATTCTTGAAAACTGGATTCACATTTAGCATCCCAGTTGTAAGCAACTTTCTTCCGAGTCAACTGGGTCAAAGGTCCAGAAATTTTGGAAAAGTCTTTAACAAATCTCCAGTAGTAACCTGCCAATCCAAGAAAACTCCGAATCTCTGACACCGTCTCAGGTCTCTTCCAAGATGAAACAACTTCAATCTTAGCTGGGTCCACTGAAATTCCTCGATCTGAAATGATATGGCCTAGAAAAGATATCTGATTCAACCAGAACTCACACTTGCTGAATTTAGCAAAAAGCTTGTTTTCCTGCAAAGTCTGAAGCACAATCCTCAAGTGTTGCTCATGTTCAGCCTCATTCTTCGAATACACTAAAATGTCGTCAATAAAGATCACGACAAACTGATCAAGGTAAGGTCGGAAAACTCTCTGCATCAAGTCCATGAATGCGGCTGGTGCATTCGTCAAACCAAACGGCAAAACAACAAATTCATAGTGGCCATATCTAGTCCTGAATGCCGTCTTTGGTATATCGTCACTCCGAATCCTAAGTTGATAGTAACCCTGCCTCAAGTCAAATTTGGAGTAAACACTCGCACCCTGCAACTGGTCAAACAATTCTTCAATCAATGGCAAGGGGTATTTGTTCTTAATCGTGACTTGATTAAGTCCAAACCCATCTCTTTTCCATGGACCACAACTGTAAGCCTCGAGTCCACGTGTTAGGTGATAGTAATGTTACCCAACCAAAAATCTACACCAAACATGAACTCATTTTTCCTACTCGTTGGAAAAATGATTATGAAAGAAGCCATAACCGACCAATCATCCGTGATTCACCAAGAATTTCTAGACATCCTCTAGAACCAGGTCGTGTCACCATATCATTTACAACAGAATCCCAACCAGCTGAACCATGTGAAAAATGTCAACTTGCTGGACATCCTCTGTCCTGTCCACACTGTGTCAGAAAACCCTTTGCTACCAGATCTAGATCCTTGCGATATGTCTGTTCTGTGAATTTTCCTGAAGACATCTACTGTACAGGAGAAGCCGACAATGCATATGTTGGTAAATGGCAGGTTACCAAAACCAGACCACAAGATGTTGGACCAATCGAGTCAGGAATCAATTGGGGCAACATGAATGCAAAAGCCCAAAATGGTGCCATTGAGAAGATATGGTCAGATCCCAGGGAACATGTTACACGGACAAAAGAAGCCCATGATCATCTTAGACAAAGTTGTTATGACCAATATAATGACCTCCACAAGGCTTTCCACATAAACTACAAATATCACCAGCAAATCCTATTTACTGGAAGGAGCTCCAGAAGGCTTCTCAAGTTCGGAACCCCTCTGGACAAGTTCATTCTTGGAACAGCGTCAACATTATCAACTTGGAGAAATCTTCTTCAGAGAAGCATTATCTTGATTCAGACGAGTTCAAGAGAAAAAGAGAACGACTCGCTGCAAAGCTCAAACAACCAGCTAAGCCGAAGAAGCGGTCTTCTCATCCTTGGAAGCATAACCCAAAGCCAGATCATGCAGTCTGGATACGAAGTGGCAATTGCAAAAAAGCCTATTGGGTTGATCTCACACCAACTCCTCATTATCCCTCCAAAGAGAAAATTATCCCAACCGGGTGGGGTGATGAAGACGAGAAAGAAGGTCCTAGTGAAATTTCCTCAGTCATTTCGTCCTTTGATTCATTTGATCCGTTTGAAAAGGATTCATCCTCTCAGACGATTCCACCATACAAAGGACTAGTTCTTATACAGACCCCTGTGACTCCGTTCTACATGGACACCACAAGGACACGGACACACAACCCTGTTCAAACCAATCCTGATGATTCAGAAACAACCAGTGACCAAGGAGAAACTTCCCAAGCAGGAGAACACCGGAACCAACAGCTGCCACAAGCACAAGTCCCACAGGTTCCACAACAGCAACCTCAAAGACAACAAAACATTGAAGGAAAAGTTTCCATCCCATATGCTCCAGATCACAAGCAATTCTGGAACATTGATGCAATTCCTCCTGATGACAGACTCAAATATCTTGAGAAAATGGATGCATGGATAAATGGAGAATCTCTCCGAAATCCTACTCTTGAGATAAGAGATATCATTGACCGTCTTGTTGCTGCTTTTACAGGATCACTCCGCAGTTGGTGGACAAGGATGCTGACAGAAGAAGAAAGACAGATCATCCTGACAGATGCAGATCCTATTCAGATATTCCTAGCATGTCTACGAAACGTTTTCGTAGGACAAACAACCCAAGAGATTGAAAAGGCAGAAAATGAGTTCTTACTCAACAAATGTTGTGATGTTGCTAAACTTGGAGATTACTATCTCAGACAGGAAGCTCTGTATTTTATCTTTGGGAAAAATACAGAAACCATCAAGAAGGCGTTCGTCTTTAACATGCCACAACCACTTCCTGAATTGCTCAAATCAGAGTTCAAACGAGCCAACATTGCAGATCTAAGACAGGGGAGTCTTGCTAACTTGTACCAGATGGCCAGAAAGCTCATTCAAGATCACTGCGAGTCCAAGCGACTTGGCAAACTTCTCAAAAGTAATGAGCAAAAAACAATGGATACCTTTTGTAGAAAAGATTTCCAAAAGTTTGGCTATCACACTCATAGCTACTTTCCATGCTCGTGTCACAAATACAAGAGGCACAAACATCAGAAAAGGTTTTATAAGTCCAGAAAACCTTTCAAGAAGTTCAAATTTGTAAAGAAAAGATCAAAACCCTCTTCTTCCACTAAGTGATTTCTTTGTGGAAAGAAATGACATTTTGTAAAAGATTGCTACCTCAAAAAGACCAAGAAGCTCCCAGCCAAGCTTGTTCAGTTCATCTCAAATCAAAACTTTGATGACCAGCTATATACATGGACTTCTGAACCTGATCAAGCTGTCCTTAACCATGATACAGCCTCATCCTCAGATCTCACCTCCGAATCCGAATCCTCTGATTCAGAACCAAACCTCTCCATAGCCAAAATACACAAAACCTCTGAACAGCAAATCCTTATCACTTCCAAAGCTACCTTTACCCCAGGACAAATCTATAAGCCATACATAAAGCTTGTTGTAAACCCTCCAGGATATGTTCTTATCACTGTTACTGCACTTCTAGACACAGGATCATGTATTTCTTTCATGAAATCTAAGTGTCTTTGTCCTGAATTTTGGATATCCTCCAGAGGAACCTTTACCACTGGTTCTGGTAGTGGATTTGCAAGTGAAGCACATTCCATGACCATTACCATACACTTATCCCCAGATATCTCAGTACGACACAGCTTCTACCAGTACGATCAATGCTGTGAAGACAGTCTCTTAGGAATGGATTTTCTTACCTTACTTGCTCCATTCTCATCTCAAACAGATGGTTTCCAATTTCTACATAATCAGTATACCCCTTGGGTATCTTTACAGAAATTACCCTCACAGGTTTCAGCCATTCAAGATGATGAGTTTGCTGAAGAAAGAAGCCTCCTCCTTTCTTGTTGTGGTGATCTTCCAAACAAGTTTTGGAAAGAGATAAACACTTTGTCTCTCTACCTTACAAAGAGAATTGGCAGATGCCACACCAAACCGCCTCTCATCCAGGAATGCCAAAAGATGAAGATCTTTGTCAAGCTGAAATCCGAGTACTACTCGAGCAAGGTCTCATCCGACCATCCAGATCTCCATAGGCAAGTCATGCTTTTTATATCAACAAAAGATCTGAACAAGTTCGAGGAAAGAAAAGATTGGTGATAGATTATCGCCAACTCAATGATCAATTGCAGGATATCAGATACCCTCTTCCAAGAAAGGAACAACTCATTCAGAAGCTGTCCAAAGCCAAATTCTTTTCCAAATTTGATATGAAATCAGGATTTTGGTAGATTGGTACTACTGAAGCTGGCAGATTCAAAACTGCTTTTGTTGTTCCACAGGGTCATTATGAATGGAACGTCATGCCATTCGGTCTCAAGAATGCACCGTCCGAGTTCCAGCACAGAATGGATGATGTTTATAGGCCACTCACGTAGCACTGTATTGTCTACATTGATGATGTTTTGATATTCAGTAACACAGCTGAAGAGCACCATCAGTATATCCGACAATTCCAGGAACTAACCTACCAGCATGGATTAGTTCTTGCTGAATCCAAGATGAAAATTGGTTTAAATGCTATTGATTTTCTTGGTTTGCAGATCAGAGAAGGACACATTCTCTTACAAGACCACATATCAAGCAAAGTCCTCGACTTTCCTGATGAACTCACAACTGTTACACAGATCCAACAGTTCCTTGGCCTCATCAATTATACCTCATCGCATGTCCCATCACTGGCCAACTACACCAGCCAGATTTCCAGATATCTCCGAAAATCCAACGTTGGAAATTGGTCTCCTGAAGCCACAGTTGCAGTTCAGAAGCTAAAAGAGTTATGCAAGGCACTTCCTCCTCTCAAGATCCCAGGTCCAGGACAACTCATTTTACAAACCGATGCTTCCCTTGATTTTTGGGCAGCAGTCCTCATTGAAGAAGACAATGAACACAGACAAGTTTGTGGTTACAAGTCAGGATCCTTCACGCCAGCACAACGCAATTATCCCTCTTTCAAAAGAGAAGTTCTTGCAGTCATTCAGGGAATCAAAAAATTCAAGTTTTATCTTGCTCAAAATCCTTTCATTATTGAAACAGATTTTAAAGGATTTCAAGGCGTTCTCAGAAGAAAGCAGAATGATATTCAAGATCCACAACTCATCCGATGGACAGAATGGATTTCCCAATTCAATTGGACAATGCGACACATCCCAGGCAAAGAGAATATCCTTGCTGATTTTCTCTCTCGCACTCCGCCATCCAATAAAGCTGTATGCATGGTAAATCCAGATGGACGCAAGCTTCCAGCTTCCCTTGTTCCAGGTCTTATTCCAGGCAGTTCCAGTGCAAATCCAGTTCCCACTGATGGCCAGTCTCAGACATTTTATGATTTGAGTTCAAACCAACAAGCTCAATTTCTTGAAGCCCTACCTAAGGAAATCAAGATAAAGATACTCCAATCATTCGCTAGAAGCCGGATCACTGATTTCTTTGAAGAATTTGTTGAAATCAAGCTTAGGCGAATTATTGATCTGTTATCATCCGTTTATTATGTGCACGACGTTGTTCGTTATAATCCCCAGCATGAGGAACCATGGGATACAGTTCTTGATTTTAATAATTATGACTTTTCAAAGATGCAATTCTTGTATCTTTGGTATTGACTTAATTATTATCCTATGGCAGTTCTTTTTGATCCAGAGCTCATTCAGAGACATGCTCGTGTGTTCCTAGAGTCCCGCTTCGTCAAGCTATTCTCACATTTGTTTCAGTCATTTGACCCTCCAACATTCATCACCGGTCAAGTTATTCAACACCAGCAGGTTTTCATCATACGCCTCACAGATGTTTGGAATCGCATCATTCCGCCAACCATCATTCCAATCAACCATTTCTACCTCCAGCAGGAGCCTTGGGAATATTTTATTTCTTGGGAATAGTGTCTTACAGTCAAAAGAGCTACTGCTAGAGCCCATGGTGTAGATGTTTCTGATCCCCGAGAGTTTTGGCATGTCCGCTTCCCTGATAGCCCCACTTTTCATGAGCATCTCCTCGCCTTCCAGAATTTTTCTCATCCAGATGCCTATTCCACTGCAGACCTTGGGTCTGACTATGACCCGTGGGGGAGAGATGATTTTAGTAGCCAGAACAGTCAGGAGTGGTGGGATGATATGGATCTCAATAATGACAGATGGTGACTCATTGCAGACAAGATCCAAGAATCCCGGGTGGACCCCATAACGAAGCTTCCCATGTCATGTTAATAAGTTTGTTGTCTTATAATAATAGGATATGACAAGAATCTTTATGTCGTGTCTTGTTTGTCTGTTTGTAATAAGTGAAGTTTCCTTTATTAAAGGAAACCGCTTTAGTCACGTCAGGTTTGTCTTATTATGAATTATTGTTTGCCGTGACAGCTTTTCCTTTATTAGAGGAAGCTGCTTTAGTCCTTGTCAGGAATAGTGAATATTCCACGTGTAATTATTCGATTTGTAATGGTTTGCCTATAAATAATGAAGAACCCCTGACTAAAGGGGCAGAGTCAGATTTGGATTGAAATACATCTTTCTTTCTCTCAAAGCTTAGTAGAAGTTAGAGTCAGATTTAGCCCGAAACACATCTTCTACTTCTCAAGCCTAGCCTAACCTTTAGTTATGTCTTCTGCCTCCCGCTTCCCGCTTTAACCTTAGTGGGTTAAAGCGGGAAGCGAATACAGATTGTACAGAGACTGTAGAGGATTTATACATGGCTGTAAGGGCTGCTGGCTTGGTAGGTAATAGAGATTTGAACTTTTGTGTGAGTTGGGAAGTTTGGTAATATGAGTATGGGTTTAACGGAGAGAGTTTGAAGAGTTCACCTGGTTTGGTAGATGGAGGTGTTTGAGTTATGTCTACCTCATAGTGAGATGCGGAAGGATCAAAGGAAGTGACTTCAGAGTTGTTAGCAACAACTTCTTATTCTGGCAGGGGAAGATCAGCCATGGTGGATACACTGGTCACGACTGGACTTACTGCGGGACTTACTGCGCCTTTCATTCACTCTTTTACGGCTATTGCCCTATTGCCAAAGACTCTAGTGTTCAACACACAAGTATAGTTTAAGACCTTCAATACCAGAATAGGGAAGTGCTACAGTTAACTAGGCTCTGAGACCACTAAGGTTAAAGCGGGAAGCGGGAGGCGGAAGACATAACTAAAGGTTAGGCTAGGCTTGAGAAGTAGAAGATGTATTGTACTAAGATATCTGGGGATAAGTGTATGGGAATGGTCATGGAATGTGCTTCACTTGCAAATCCACTACCAGAAGCAGTGGTAAAGGTTGCTCTGGAGGATATCCAAAATTCAGGAGGAAGACACTTGGATTTCATGAAAGAAATACATGATCCTGTGTCTAGAAGTGTAGTAACAGTGATAGGAACATATCCTGGAGGGTTTACAACAAGCTTTATGTATGGCTTATAGATTTCTCCTGGGGTAAAGATAGCTTTGGAAGTGGTAAGGATTTGCTGTTCAGAGGTTTTGTGTATTTTGGCTATGGAGAGGTTTGGTTCTGAATCAGAGGATTCGGATTCGGGGGTGAGATCTGAGGATGAGGCTCTATCGAGGTTAAGGACGGCTTGATCTGGTTCAGAAGTCCATGTATATAGCTGGTCATCAAAGTTTTGATTTGAGATGAACTGAACAAGCTTGGCTGGGAGCTTGTTGGTCTTTTTGAGGTAGCAATCTTTTGCAAAATGTCTTTTCTTTCCACAAAGAAAACACTTAGTGGAAAAAGAGGGTTTTGATCTTTTCTTTACTAATTTGAACTTCTTGAAAGGTTTTCTGGACTTGCGAAACATTTTCTGATGTTTGTGCTTCTTGTATTTGTGACACGAACATGGAGAATAGCTATGAGTGTGACAGTCAAACTTTTGGAAATCTTTTCTGCAAAAGGTATCCATTGTTTTCTGCTCATTGCTTTTGAGAAGTTTGCCAAGTCATTTGGACTCGCACTGATCTTGAATGAGCTTTCTGGCCATCTAGTACAAGTGAGCAAGACTCCTCTGTCTTAGATTTGTAATATTGGCTCGTTTGAACTCTGTCTCGAGCAATTCAGGAAGTGGTTGTGGCATATTAAAGACGAACGCCTTCTTGATGGTTTCTGTATTTTTTCCAAAGATAAAATACAGAGTTTCCTGTCTAAGATAGTAATCTCCAAGTTTAGCAACATCACAGCATTTGTTGAGTAAGAACTCCTTTTCTTCCTTTTCAATCTCTTGGGCTGTTTGTCCTACGAAAACGTTTCGTAGACATGCTAGGAATATCTGAATAGGATCTGCATCTGTCAGGATGATCTGTCTTTCTTCTTATGTCAGCATCCTTGTCCACCAACTACAAAGTGATTCTGTAAAAGCAGCGACAAGACGGTCAATGATATCACTTATCTCAAGAGTATGATTTCGGAGAGATTCTCCATTTATCCATGCATCCATTTTCTCAAGATATTTGATTCTGTCATCAAGAGGAATTACATCAATGTTCCAGAATTACTTGTGATCTGGAGCATATGGGATGGAAACTTTTCTTTCATTGTTTTGTTGTCTCTGAGGTTGCTGTTGTGGAACCTGTGGGACTTGTGCTTGTGGCAGCTACTGGTTCCGGTGTTCTCCTGCTTGGGAAGTTTCTCCTTGGTCACTGGTTGTTTCTGACTCATCAGGATTGGTTTGAACAGGGTTGTGTGTCCGTGTCCTTGTGGTGTCCGTGTAGAACGGAGTCACAGAGGTCTGCATAAGAACTGGTCCTTTGTATGGTGGAATCATCTGAGAGGATGAATCATTTTCAAACGGATCAAAGGAAACAAAGGATGAAATGACTGAGGAAATTTCACTAAGACCTTCTTTCTCGTCTTCATCACCCCACCTGGTTGGGATAATTTTCTCTTTGGAGAGATAATGTGGAGGTGGTGTGAGATCAACCCAATAAGATTTTTCGCAATTTCCACTTGGTATCCAGACTGCTTGATCTGGCTTTGGATTATGCTTCCAAGGATGAGATAACTGCTTCTTCGGCTTAGTTGGTTGTTTGAGCTTTGAGCGAGTCGTTCTCTTTTTCTCTTGAACTCGTCTGAATCAAGATAATGCTTCTCTGAAGAAGATTTCTCCAAATTGATCATGTTGACGCTGTTCCAAGAACGAACTTGTCCAGAAGGGTTCCGAACTGGAGCGGCCTTCTGAAGCTTTTTCCAGTTAATGGGATTCTGCTGGTGATATGTGTGATTTCTGGGGAAAGCCTTGTGGAGGTCATTATATTGGTCATAACAACCTTGTCTGAGATGCTCATGGGCTTCTTTTGTCCATGCAACATGTTCCCTGAGATCTGACCATATCTTCTCAATGGCAGCATTTTGGGCTTTTGCATTCATGTTGCCCCAATTGATTCCTGACTCGATTGGTCCAACATCTTGTGGTCTGGTTTTGGTAACCTACCATTTACCAACATATGCATTGTCGGCATCTCGTATACAGTAGATGTCTTCAGGAAAATTCATAGAACAGCCATATCTCAAGGATCTAGATCTGGTAGCAAAGGGTTTTCTAACACAGTGTGGACAGGACTGAGGATGTCTAGCAAGTTGACATTTTTCACATGGTTCAGCTGGTTGGGATTCTGTTGGAAATGATATGGCTACACGACCTGGTTCTAGAGGATGTCTAGAAATTCTTGGTGAATCATGGATGATTGGTCGGTTATGACTTCTTTCATAATCATTTTTCCAACGAGGAGGAAAAGTGAGTTCATGTTTGTTGTAGATTTTTGGTTGGGTAACATTACTATCACCTAACACGTGGACTCGAGGCTTACAGTTGTGGTCCATGGAAAAGAGATGGGTTTGGACTTTATAGGTCATAGAATGATGGAGTGCAACAACAGTTTCATTTAGGTTCATATCAGCTCCATAAAGTTGGATAAGGACCTGTATGGTTTAAGAAAGGGTAGGACGGGAAAAATCAAGGGTAAAGTTTGGTTCAACCTGGATAAGGACATGACCATTGTGAAGACCTGCTTCAACGGCACATATGAGTGCATCATCAAACTTACACTACCTAGTATCTAGTAGAGAGACTAGATATGAAACATTTTTTCCAGAAAGGAAACTAGGCTGTAAGGCTAGACGAATGGCTCCAAGGTGTAGACCCTTGTAACCTTTCTGTCTGTATCTACGGAGATTAGTTTCAGAAAGTATAGGAAGATAGGTTTCTGTACGGGAAGAGGATACAGATTGTACAGAGACTGTAGAGGATTTATACACGGCTGTAAGGGCTGCTGGCTTGGTAGGTAATAGAGATTTGAACTTTTGTGTGAGTTGGGAAGTTTGGTATTTCATTTTTAAATTGTTTTGATGTAAATGCATTATCTTTCTAGAGCCTTTATGGTCCTAACATTTTTACTCATTTTGTTATACTAATTTCTAAGTCATGAACTTAGATGTATTGTTTGCTTAATAAAAGAGGGTGGGGGTTATTGGTTAGATAGTCCTGGTGCTTCATAAATTTTAATCTATTAGGATTTTCCCTTCTCTTTCCAGATCCTGTTGATCTTAACTTTTCTTTAAATGACCACATTTAGTTGATATGTTCCATGGTTGTGTGAGGGTGAGTTGGGAGAATTGAGTGCCTTGGACGAGATCCTGAGAGAACCCTTAGAACTTGGACTCTGCGCTTTTTGCTTAACCCCAGAATTGTTCGTAATTGCTTTGATCTATCTGGTCTGCATATCGAAATCTATATTCTTTGAACACTAATTAGTAACACTGATATTGGAGGAACCGTCTAAGATAAGTGTGATAGAATTATATGGAGATCAGAAAGTGTTCAACATAGAGATTGTATTGCTAGAGTTTAGATAGCCTTCCTTGTGAAAGGAATTGCATTAGAGGCTTTGAACGAGGACACTGTTTTTTCAGCTTTGGTTTGAAATTTTATCATCCAAGTTTCTTGTTTTGACCTGGTTTCCTTGTTAAAAACCCAGCATTCTAATTCGTCAAAGTGACGACGCGGCCCCACTGTTGCTGTCTGCCACACCTGAAGTGATTTTAGTCCTTCCTCTTTTACTTGTACGTGTCAGTAGCTTTGATACTGAGCCCATTACAAATGTTGGGATTCATGGCATTTTTCATAATCTTTGGACTATCTATGAGGATTAATCAGGACAAAAATGGATTCATTGAATGCAGGAACTTATTTGCTACAATATATCTATGATATGTAGTGAATCTTCCAGTAAATTTTTTATCTGGTCATCTTAATAAGGTATTGCTATGGTCTGATATTGAAGAGGTATAAATATCTCTTCTTGGTGATTTGTTTTGTCTACATCTTTCAGTCACGAGGAAGATTATGACAACAGAACTTGTCTCTTTGGTCTTTGTATTCTCCTCCTTTAAATGAAGAAAAGCCTTAGGGAAGGCATTTTTTTGGTCTTTTTCCTTCACAATCTGTATGCAGTTGACTCTTGTACATGCTGCTTCTTCATGTTACATTGACTGCTGCTAGAGGGAGAAACTCTACTTGTTAGTCATAGTTAATCTGCACTTCAGATGAATTTTTTCTGACACGTCCTCCATGCAACTTCGTTTTGTCTTGTTGTATATGCTATATGTCTCCAAGCATGGAGTGCGTTTCTGCTTCATCTTGCGTGTTGCATCTCCTGTCTTTGACTTGGTTTTGGGACTGTGTATGTATGGTACCAGGGTCCTAATCGGAACTGGGCGGGCATGCTATGAGACTTTAAGGCCTTTGGCTTACAGTTTGCTGGCGGAGATTGTTCATCACTTTAGGGGAGATCTTTCTTTGTCGCAGGTATGTCACTTCTGAGGCAAGGTAATTGGATGATATTCCAGTTAGTTTGCCAGTTTTGGATGATATTCTTTTGTTCGAATGATTTCTTTTGGCATTAGATTCTTCAAATCTCCAACACGCCTACTACATCGGATTGGCCGTTATCAGGCACCCACTTCCATAAAGTATGAAGTTCAACTGTTTACTTGTCTTTATCATTTGGGTGCAGTTGTCGACGATCATTTACCTGTTCTCACGCAATATGCATGATGCTTCATTGTCACTCAGTGTTCATACTACTTGCGTGCGGCTAATGTTGAATTTGGTATATATTCTGTCTGCCTTTAAGATTCAGGCACATGAGATGAGATTTCATCCCTGATATAAGGCTTCCTCAATTTTCATTGTAGGTGGAGCCAATTTTTGAGAAAGGCGTTGATCAGCCATCTATGAATGAAGCACGTGTTTTGTTGGTATGATGCTTATACTGCCTCTTTGGAGTTTTGTTCCTTTTCTTGATATCTATGCAACCACTTCCTGGATTAACTTTCTCTTCTTTCTCTCTAGGGCCAAATTTTGGATGCCTTTCTCGGGAAGTTTAATAGTTTTAAGCACACTATTCCTCAGGTACTCACTGAATTGTATTAGATAAGATACTTGATGAGGTATTCATCGGCTAACTTGGTAATATCTGAACACTTTTATTTGTCTTTGCATGAGCCTCACCTTGCTTGTTTTGAATTTTCCTGAGTTGCATCCTTAGATTTACCTCTAAATGCTTATCTGGTTAGTATTCATCTCCCTGATGTTTATGTAATCAACCTTGGAATGCTGATGTTCGCCAATCCAGCCAAAGGCAGTTGTCTTTTCTTTTCGCAAAATTGGACCTGGTGGTGGGTTCACTCAATTGCCAAATTACTAGGCAGTACCTTATGTGGGGAATCTGGTTTCTCTTGAAGATTGTTACATTGTTAATCCTTGTCACAGTGCGGGAAGATAGTTTGGTATAACATGGTGCTTGATTAATGATCTTCTGCTGCTCCATAATTAGTTTTGTGTTACTTAATCAACTTTCCGGTTTGGTTCTATTTGTTGCCAACTTCTGTTCTGTAGCTCTTTTGATATATTAGCGCACACTGAAGGTGAAGTTGGTGAAATATCCATTTCTTGTGAAGCCCAAATTATTAAGCATTTTGTGCTGGTGCTGAAATAGACATGTAACTGACAAATTTTTTCGTAGTGACAATGCTATTGCTGACTTCTGCTTAATTAATTTTGAATCTTTAAGAGTGTCCTTACAATTGCTTAGCACCCTGGTTTACTGCTGTTTGGATCTGCCATTATCTTCCTAATGGAGACTTTTGGTTTCTTTTGTTGGTATTTATGGTTTTTGATATCTGATTCTGTTATCCATTTGTCTTTTCTTTTTCTGTCTGAGAATGACTTGTCCATTAAGCCAAGTGTTTGCGATCTGCTTCCTTTCTCTATATGTTGTTTTTTTCGGATTGATGTTCTACAGTAATATCAATTATATGCTTGTTTTGAGCCTCTTTTTGTTTGTTATTGAGTATAGCTACTGGAAGAGGGAGACATGAACAATCATTTCACCTTCAAGTCAAAACTGGAGCTCCCAGTGCAGGTGAATTTCTTTTCCATCTAGATAATTTATTTTCTTTTTCTTTAGTGAGCATGTGATGTATTTCTAAAAGCTTCAGTAGATAAAAATTTTGGTGATGCTTCAATAGTTGCTTTTTATGTTCTTGTGTATTTGTATCAAGATATAAATAGAAACCTAGTGAGTTGGTCTTCTTTTTCTTCTCTTTTTTTCCCCCCTCTTTTTTCTGATCGTTAGTTTTGACTGCATCTTAGAGAGACAACTAGGTTAACCATGATGGAAAATTGTTTGTGTATGAAACATAAGATGCAGTGAGAGACAAAAGCAAAAGTTTTGCTTACAAGACTTATGAGTCTGGACTTCTATTGTGGTGGAGCTACTGCTTCATCTGCTTCAATGATTGCATCTTTTGTTGACATCAGTCTATGAACTCTGATTCTGGCTATTTTTGGTTTTCATGATTCATGTATTTGCAGACAGTCCTAAACGTGCAGCTCCCTGTGGAGCATTCTAAGGAAGTCAGTGATTCTAAGCATCTGATTAGAACCCTGGCTATGGGTAATAATTCCTCTGCTATTCCTTTCTTGTTGAGAGTTGGTCCAGGAATTGTTTCTGGTTCCAGGAGTCTTGGTTGTTTGATGATAATATATTGTTGACGAAGTTTCCTTCCCATTCTAGTTGTTTAGCTTGTTGTTTCTCTTTGCCTTCTTGATTCTTGTTCAGGAATGAAGACCCTCATTTGGAGCATCACTCATTCACATTTTCCCCACTCACAGGTTGCTCAACTTGTCAACTCAAGAAGTGTACGGTTATCTTTTTAACTTCACCTAATATGATCATTTCACTATTTTAGGTTTCACCTTCAACACGTGGAACACCTCCACAAGTGCTTGCATCGGTAGCATCAGGTTCATCAGTACATCAACTCTTTAAAGGGATGAGAGAAGATGAGGTATCAATTCTAGTATGATTTTACGCTCGTGCATTCAAGTTATACTTATAAAGGGATGAGAGAAGATGAGGTATCAATTCTAGTATGATTTGACGCTTGTGCATTCAAGTTATACTTAATATTTATTTCTCTGGTTCGACAGGTTTGGAAAGCCTCTAAAGTTCTCAATAGTGGTGTGCATTGCTTGGCACTCTTCAAAGAGAAGGATGAAGAGCGGGAAATTATCAATCTATTCTCTCAAACTTTGGCTATAATGGAACCTCGAGACTTGATGGATAAGATCTCAATGTGCATGCCAGAGCTGTTTGAATGCATGATATACAACACACAGCTTATCCACCTTTTCTCTATCCTTTTGCAAGCACCTAAGGTTTTCTGCCCATTTGTAGATGCTTTGATGAATTTTCTTGTCAGCAGTAAGCTTGATCTTCTGAAGTATCCAGATTCACCTTCAGCAAAACTTGTATTGCATCTCTTTGGGTTCCTATCTGGTGCCATCGCAAAGGACCCTTCTGATTGTGAACCTTCTGATTTTGAATGTGTCCTTCAATTTCATGTGCCGGTGATCATGGAAGCCTGCATGAAAAATGCAACTGAGATTGAGAAACCAGTTGGCTATTTGCAACTGCTCCATACAATGTTTCATGCACTTGTTGGGGCCAAGTTTGAACGTCTTTTCCAAGATTTGATGCCCATGTTGCTTCCTTGCTTGAATCTGCTTTTGGCTATGCTTGAGGGACCTACGGGTGAAGATATAAAGGATCTCTTGCTAGAGCTTTGCTTAACTCTGCCTGCGCGATTAAGTTCGTTGTTGCCTTACCTTCCTCTTCTTATGAAGGCTCTTGTGATGTGCCTTAAAGGAAGTAATGACCTAGTGAATCTTGGTTTGAGAACACTCGAGTTTTGGATTGATAGTTTGAATCCAGATTTCCTGGAATCAAGTATGGCAAATGTTATGTCTGATGTGATTTTGTCCTTGTGGTCTCACTTAAGGCCAGCGCCTTATCTCTGGGGTGGGATGTCCCTGCAACTTCTTGGTAAACTTGGTGGTCATAACAGACGCTTTCTCAAAGAGCCTCTTACACTTGAATGCAAAGAGAATCCTGAGCATGGGCTTCGCTTGATTCTTACATTTGAGACTTCCACTCCATTTTTGGTATCTCTTGATCGTTGTATAAATCTCTCTGTGGTGGCCGTCATAAACAAGAATAGGTGCACGGATCCCAAGCTCTTAAGTTTCTTCGTGTATGTTTATCGTCTCAGCTTAATTTGCCAGAAATTGTTATTGATGAGGGGGCAACATCTAAGCAGCTGTCAAATATTTTAGGTTCCTCAGTTGATTCATCTTGGAGAAGATCCGAGACATCTGACATAAAGGTTCATCAAATCCAATGCATTCTTGATATGTTCTAGAAATTAACCTATGCTTGTGCTTTTACCGCTTCGTCACATTGTATGTCCTTGTTTTTACATAATAATTATAGCTCATTCGTTCCTCATATCAGCAGAAGAGTGGGATATTCTCTCAACACCATTTGCTTTCTTCTGTCTTCCCTCGTTTTATTGTTTTCCACTATCACTCCTTCCACAGCTTTACAGTTCAATAAGTCATTGGAATCATCTATGCTGGCCTTCTGTTGAAAGATTCATGATTTTTCATGCCATCCTTGCTTCCCTTATGGTATATGGTAGTACTAAAAGTTTCTCTGTTTAACCATGTGGAGATTTAGGAAAAAAGAAATTGAAGTATTACTTTACATGACCTTGTTTGTATTTAGAAGATAATTTCGGCCTACTGCATCAATTATCTTCATTCTCCTCCCTCCTCCCAATTGGTTGGCTTTGTGAGAGAAGTGGATGCCCTCCTTGTGTCCTCCATTAGTATGTGGATTTGTAAGAAAAAATTTAGGACCTAGTTTTTCCTTTATATTGATTTTTCGTATGAGGTTCTTTGGAAAACGAACTGCTGTTGGAATGGATAATTCTCATAAAGCTGCCTATTTAAAATTAAATGAATCTGATTTTGTTAAATGAGAAGCCTGGTAGTGATTTTTGTCCATCCAACCTTATATAAGTGTCTTCTGATTGAAGTGAAAATAAAATTTTGATAGAATTTCTCATGTTTCTGGTTTTTGTCCAGCAATCTTTGGTTACACGGCCCTCAAGTAAACTCATTTGATTTTCAATTATACATTGATAATGATGATAGTTCTAGCATTGATATCTAGATGTCGCTCCCTACACCTTTCTCCACTTCAAAGAGGGTCTATTTTGGTCTAGCATTGATATCTACACCTCTTTGCTTGATATTAAGTGTCTGGTCATTTTGGGAGAAACTTGTGAAGGAAAGAAGTATTATGTTGTATTGTGTCATTCTGTGTGCCTCCATCTCTGTGGTCCTCTTTGTCTCGTCATTTGATTACAAAGGATTACACTTTTAGGGATGTCTATTAGGTGATATTTGCCTATCAACAGATGTCTATCAGGTGGCATTTACTTAATACCATTCAACAATTTCAATCATTTTATGCAGGCTGATTTGGGAGTCAAGACAAAGACCCAACTTATGGCGGAGAAATCTGTTTTCAAGATTCTCTTGATGACTGTCATTTCTGCAAGCGGAGACACTGATCTACATGACCCCAAGGATGAATATGTAGTCAACATTTGCCATCATTTTGCTCTGTTATTTCACATTGAAAGCTTGTCACCCCTCACTTCTGTTTCAGCCACTTCATTTAGTGGTCCTTTACTTTCATCCAGCTCCAATATTTTTTCAAGGTCAAAAATTAATGCTTCGTCTGACTTGAAAGAGTTGGATCCCTTGATTTTCTTAGATGCTTTGGTGGATGTGTTGGCAGATGAAAATAGATCACATGCTAATGCGGCTTTACTTGCTCTCAATGTCTTCGTTGAGACACTTGTGTTCCTTGCTTGCTCAAAGCACTCTGATGGGCTTATGTCAAGAGGAGGCGAATGCACCCCTATGATTGTTTTCCCATCAATCGGTGCTGTACATTCGCCACCTCCAAGTGTTCGTGTCCCTGTGTTTGAGCAACTTTTGACCCGATTTTTACATTGTTGCTATGGAAGTACCTGGCAAGCACAAATTGGAGGTGCTACGGGGCTTGGTGCTCTAGTTGCAAAACTCACTGTTGAAACTCTATCTTTGTTCCAAGTACGAATTGTTCGGGGGCAGGTATATGTGCTTAAGAGGCTTCCGGTTTATGCTGCCAAAGAGCAGGAAGAGACGAGTCAACTGCTTACTCAAGTTCTTTGCATTCTTAATAATGTTGATGAAGCACATAACAAAGCACGCAAGCAAAGTTTTCAAGGAGTTGTTGAGTATCTTGCTTCAGAGTTGTTTAATGCCAACTTATCTATAAATGTAAGAAAGGTTGTGCAATCTTGTTTGGCACTTTTGGCGAGTAGGACTGGGAGTGAAGTTTCTGAGTTGCTTGAACCTTTGTACCAACCTTTGCTCCAGCCTCTTCTAATGCGATCACTGCAGTCCAAGACTCTTGATCAACAGGTAAAAACTTGGCGGCTGCTTTTTTAGATTGTCTACTTGCTGGTACAATATGCTGACTTCGTGAGACAAACTTCAGGTTGGCACAGTTACTGCTTTAAATTTTTGCTTGGCCCTGAGGCCCCCGCTTCTTAAGTTGACTCCAGAACTAGTCAACATCCTACAAGAAGCTTTGCAGATTGCTGAGTATGATGAAAACAAGAGGGATGCATGAAGAATCCAAAAGTGACAACATTGAATAAACTCTGCACAGCTTGTATTGAGCTATTATGCACAGCTATGGCATGGGCAGATTTTAAGACACAAAACCATTCAGAAGTACGTGCTAAAATCATATCCATGTACATCAAGTACCTCACAAGCAAGACACCTGAAATTGTAGCTGTTTCTAAGGAGGCTCTACGACAGGTTTGTTATGATTTTGACCAATTGCACTTTCTCTCCATCTATGAAGCATTAATTGCTTAACAAAAAAGAACTGAATAAGGGAAAGAAAATTACATGGAGTATTCACTTTGTTTCTAGTTCCTTCCTTATATTTTAGTTTCTATCTTATATGCGCCTGGATCACATTTATCATCAGGTTCATTCTTTGCTGAGAACTAGTAGATACAGGTATCATTTGACTAAGAAAATTCTCTATGTATTCTTACTTCTTTTGATGGATTTATAAAGATATCTGCAGGGCAATACCTGCGTCATGGAATTTCCTCCCTTTTTTGTCTTGATAAGTCAACTATATTACATTGGTCTGAAGGGACTGCATTTTTCTCCGAAGTATATCAATCTTAAAGCTAACTGAAGATGAAGCAGCAGGAGTTGTCTGTCCTTAAGCTTGTGTAGGGGATTGTCTTGCAAAAGTAGGATTGTTGCCTGTTTGGGGGTTTCTCTATTTAGAAAATTCTTCAATTTCTGTTCTATCGATTTTTGAAAGTGAGAAGACAAGAGCATTGTTAACAGCTTTACCCCTTTTCCTTTGTCCTGTAATCCTCAACTTGATGTAAAGTTTTTGTACCAAAAAGGGCAACTGAAACTAAGCAACTCTCTGGAACTATCCAT
The DNA here is from genome assembly GCA_037974665.1 of Ehretia macrophylla. Lineage (NCBI taxonomy): Eukaryota > Viridiplantae > Streptophyta > Magnoliopsida > Boraginales > Ehretiaceae > Ehretia > Ehretia macrophylla. Next base: position 65,398,511 of record CM075765.1, read on the forward strand.
GGGCATCTTTTTACTTTAAACCCTCTTCTATAAATCCATATGTTAAATATTTTTAGTAACTATCAGCAATATTTTAAAGCAATTTTTTTCTGAATTCGGCATGTCCTAATTTATGTAAACATTTGAATACATTACTCACAAGTTCTTCTGCCTAATATCCAAACGGCACAAACAGTGAGTGGGTATTCTGTATAATGTTGAGGGGATAGCTCATTGTTGATTTAAATTGAGTTGGATTATAAAATGGTACATGCTTTATATCTGTTGTTTATTGCAGGTATTTTGCTTATATGTCAATGAAGGAATAAATGGATTGCCTTCATCACTATAGTTGGACTTGAGATTGTTTTGCAGCCCTGTCACTATAGGCTTTTGTCTATGAAAATTATAAAAGTGAGCATAGAGTTTTTTTTTTTTTTGAGAAATAAAGAAAATTATTTATTTATTTTGTATAGGCTTATAGGTAATCCATGATCAACTTCCTTTTGTAGTACCTACCCCCAAAGGGAAGTTGAATCCCCTTCCTCCAAAATTTCTTTCTACACAAAGTATGTTTAGAATAGTGTTAATGCAATCACTATGGCAAAATCTTTTGGTTCATGCAACTAATTTATTGGTGGATTTTAGTAATGTTGTTTAATTCTTTGTGGAGAATTTTATGAATATGTAAATTACTTATTCTCCTAAGTTATATAAGTACTATATGGTGCATTAGTTTTAGGTTGGTTTCCTTCATAGTTATTGTCTATCTAATTCCATAATCTTTTATCAGTCTGAAATTGCTTGCGAGTCTAATTGTGTGTTGACCCTTTTAGGTTACCCTACAACAAAGGATTCCCATAGAGGTTCTGCAAGCAGCCTGAGGCCTATATTAGTTAATTTTGTGCATACCGAAAATCTCAGCATGCATCTCTTGCAAGGTCTGGCCCATCTACTTGAACTTTTGTCCAACGGCTTCAGTGTAACTTTAGGTGGCAAATTATTGGAGCATCTGAAGAAATGGTTAGAACCCGAAAAGCTTGCACAGTGTCAGAAGTCTTGGGAGCCTGGCGAAGAAACAAAGATAGCTGCTGGTGAGTCATTGTTTGGCCTTTCTGGGCTAGAGATACATGCACAGTGGTGCAGCAAATACATGGATATGCTTTCTCTCTCGTTGTGTGTCTGTGTGTGCATATATATACTTTGCCTACTTATGTCATGTTATTATTGTTGATAAAACTTTTGCAACTATGATTGAACTTTTCCACCTTCTTCCTTCAGCAGCTGGAAAGTTTATTGATGAACTGGTCACTTTGACCATTGATTTGGAAGCTGCACTTCCACTTGGACAAGTTTATAGTGAGATTAAGTGTCCTTATCGGCTCCCACTCACTAAATTTTTAAATCGTTATCCAGCAGCAGTTGTGGATTATTTTCTTGCTCGATTATGCCAGCCAAAATTCTTCAATAGGTAAGTGAAGATGTTAGAGTTCTTCATTCAAGCTTTGACTTCCAAACATTGTGAAGACTTCTGCTGTTTGTTTTTTTTTTTGTGTGTTTGTTCTCTCTAATTAATTTTTTTTGGCTCTAATCTAGGTTCATGTACATAATTCGCTCAAATGCTGGCCAAACGCTGAGAGAGGAACTTGCAAAGTCACCAGAAAAGATAATTGCAAGTGTTTTTCCTGAATACGCACCAAAGAGAGATACATCAACTGCACAAAGGTCTTTTCATCCACCTGCTGGTTTAGTGGGTGATGAAGGGGTTGGTAGTCACCTGAGAGTTCAGTTCCTCTGACCAATGCTTCAGGATCAGCAGTTGATGCTTCATTGTAGGGCCTTGCTTTAATAAAGACTTTGGTAAAACTTATGCCTGGGTGGCTGCAGAGGAATCGTGTTGTCTTTGATACATTGGTACTCCTTTGGAAGAAACCTGCAAGAATTTCCCATCTACAGAATGAGCAATTACTGACCTTACTGCAGGTAAATTTAATGGAAGAGTAATACGAAGTTACTACTGGAAGAATATTTGTGAGCGTAATACTCTTTCATAACTTGTTGTCAAATGCAGGTCAAAGAAAGCAAATGGCTTTTCAAATGCTTCCTGAATTACTTAAGACATGATAAAACTGAAGTCAATGTTCTATTTGATATTCTCTCCATTTTTCTATTTCGAACTCGCATAGACTTTACTTTTGTGAAAGAGTTCTATATCATTGAGGTATGCTCATGAAGGTAGCTTTCTTTCTTTATTTTTTTCTTCCTTTTGCTCAATATGCCTGAATAATCAATTGCATGCTTGCATTAAGGTTGCTGAGGGCTATCCATCTAACATGAAGAAAACTTTGCTGCTGCATTTTCTGAACCTTTTCCAATCAAAACAACTAGGTCAAGATCAATTGGTGGTGATTATGCAAATGCTCATTCTCTCGATGTTAGCTCATGCCTTTCAGAGTGGGCAATCTTGGGAGGTTGTTGACAATGCTATACTTAAGACAATTGTTGGCAAGCTTCTTGACCCCCAAGAAGAGGTAAATGATTGCATAAATGTGTATTTTTGCTTGTTTAACCTATAGCTTTCCCCCTTTTCCTGTGTTGTGTGTTTCTTAACGATGTAGTGTGTTTCTCCTTTGATAATGAGTAACAGACATATTTAGGCATACACTTGCTTGAATGAGATCGAGTCTCATTGCATGATTTATAGGTATCCGCTGTTTATGATGAGCCCTTGAGAATAAAGCTTCTGCAGCTAGCTACTCTACTTCTTAAGTATCTTCAGGGCGATCTTGTTCATCACAGGAAGGAACTTATCAAATTTGGACGGGATCATCTCAAACGTGAAGACAGTGATAGTAAGCGGTGGGCGTTTGTCAATGTTTGCCAATTCTTGGAGGCCTATCAGGCCCCAGAGAAAATTATTCTGCAGGTTAGTGTCGTGATTCTATATATCTTAATGTTAAACATAATTCTTCTGTATTTAATTTTCCATGGCATACTGTACTTGATGTTATGGTTTCCATAGCACTATAGTTGATGTTATGGCTGTATCTGGCCCTAGAGAAAATTATACTTTGCAATAACATTTTTTATGACACCACTGTGCACATCCATTGACACATGAAAAGATGTCATGGTTGATCACTTGATGGCGATATGGCTGTAGGCTAGAGCTACATGGTGCATCCTATGATGTAGTGGTTTGTATTTGTCAGTGCATTCCAGCTAGCGATGGTGTGAGCACCATTTGCGCCGTCTTATATTGCCTTGGAGTAGTGTTTTCTTAAAATCAACGCAACTGTAACATTATTGAGTGTTAATGAAATTACTGCCTGATAAATGTGATATACTTGCTATATTAAGATTCCATTTTCGATTCTACTATGTGCTAGAACATTTCTGTGAATGCTATTCCGATCTAGGTGGTCCTATTCTGTTTCTGCCTTGCATTTCCTGGTGGTGGAAGAACTCCCATCAGTTTCCCCATAAGGGCTTTCAGGGACTGGGGAATTATTTGATACGTTTTATAAGAATTTTTTTTTCATGTTCGTATATCCACCTTTACCTTTTGTACATTCGATTTAAGCATAGTTTAATAATGGAACTGGCATAATCAAAAGTAGGATCTATCCTCTGTTGTAAAATGTTGAGTCAATATCTCATATCTCAAAGCCAGTGGAACGTTAGAGACCAACATATAATTGAGGCAAAGGTATAGTTAGTTAACTTGGTGCGTATTGGTGTTTTCAATCAAGAAGATTGGTCAGCAACGTATGTTCTGCATGTTTTATAGTGTTTGCTCTGACTAAGATATTCCTCTTGGTGTTCAGTCTTTTTTTAATGGACCTCTTTTGAAAGTTCCTAATGCCAGTTTCTTATATGCTACTTTGGGATTTTCATCAATCTTAATAATATTGAAGTACTTTATCCACCCCATTTTCCTTGTAAACTATCAAAGAGTTTGTTTGATTGGAAAAATCTTGTCACCAGTTGGTTGGTGATTTCTCCTTTATGCAAGTGCATCTCCTACCTTTTCAATCTGTAGTTGTAGATGTCCGCAGTTTCTTTTGGTGAGTGTCTGTTAACTCTTGGGGGTAGCATATGAATATGAAATCAAAGCCATAATCATATAAGTTGATATATGGTTCCCTGTAAATCTGTTGACAGTACATTGTTGTTGAAATATCTGAAGATAAGAAGACAACAGCTAGAAATTCTCCTTGAGCAGTGGGATTTCTTGAGTATTGTGCCTGTGATTAAGTATTGACTAAAGTAATTCTAGGACAGTGTAATGTTTAACTTTCGTAAATCTTATTTGCTCTATTTAAGTGATCTGATTGTAAGAATGAAGACAACACAGATTTTGTAAAAATGTTTTTCATCAAACTTTTCTTCTATTTTGGTATCTAGAGCCAAAACACATTTAACAGAACACACATTAAAAAAAAAAAAAAAAATCTTATCTCAGTCGCCGTGAAGAACTCCCGACGCCGTCGTCATGAACATCCGATGACGTTGTGAATATCCGACGCCATCGGCGTGATCTCCGACGCCATCGGCGTGATCTCCGACGTCGGTGTCACCTTCTCCAGCCAAGCTTCATCGTCTCCGGCAAGCCACTGTCCGACGAAGTCGTCGTGAGTATCCGACTCCATTGGCGTGATCTCTGACGTTGGTGTCACCTTCTCTGACCAGCTTCATCATCTCCGGTGCGACGTTTGCTGCTAGCTTTCGTTGCCGCCGTTTGTAACCACCATCAAAGCCTAGTCGCCGCCGTAGTCCGCGGCAAAGATCGTGGATCTGATCTCGCCGTCTCCATCCAGCTCCGGCATCTCCGACGTGCATCTCTGACACTACGGCATCTTCACCAGTAAGGTGGTTTCAACTTCTCCGGCCAGCTTCGTCGTCTCCGGCATCGTGATGTTGCTGCTGTTCATTGCTTTGTTGCTGATCTGTTGTTCATGGCTTTCATAAATATGAAGTGTTAAGCCATCTCAAAAGCAATTTCCTCAAAGTATAGTGTCTGCTATCTGACATCCACAAGCTGATCTCATCTGATAAGTATCAGCTTCTTTTTTTAACCTCTCTAAATATCATACCTTTATTTGCTCATATTAGTAGTGCTGTTATTACTACTTTTTTTTTTTTGAGATATGACATCTATGGCTTCAGAAAAGGAAGAAGCTAATCAGTCAACTATCCCTTCACGCATGGATCTATATCGTGAGTCTAATACATCTGCACAGCGAGTCACAAGTGTATTATTAAATGGAAAAAATTTTCATGCTTGGTCTCGCTCATTCTGCCTTTATCTTGGTGGAAAATGAAAAATTGGATAGATTTCAGGTTCGGAGCCTAAGCCAAAAGAAATAGATCCTAATTTTGCTCAATGGAATGCAGATAATTGTGTCATCTTGAGTTGAATGTTCAATTCCATGGAGGACCGAATCTATAATATGTTTCTATATCATGAGACAGTTCATGGTCTATGGAGTTCCCTATCAAAGATGTATGCTTATACACGTCATGATTCTCGAATCTTTGAGCTTTACCGTGAAATTTCTCATGCTTCTCAGACGACTTTGAGTTTTTCTGTTGTAGATTACTTTGGATATCTCCAAACTAGATGGGAAGAACTAGCTCAATATGAGCCTTTGACTGACTTCCCCAATGATGCTGAAATTGAGACTAAACGTCTAGATCATTATCGCACTTATCAGTTTTTGATGGGTCTCAAGCCTGAGTTCGAGAATCTTCGGACTCAGATTTTAAATACATCTCATCTACTTTCTCTATATGAGGCATTCGCGATTGTGGATGGTGATGATCGAAGGCGTCTTCTTCTTGAACCCGAACCCACTCAGTCTATTCCAGATCAGATGGCATTTGCTGCTCCTTCAGGTTCTCGGCAAACAGGTACTCGTCCGTATTGACAACATTGTCGGGAAACTGGTCACCTCATTGACCGTTGTTTCACTCTTCATCCTGAATTAAAGCAACAATATCCTTGAAACCGTGGTGGTAGTCAAAAGAAAAAAGGTCTTTGTATTGGAGCTGTGGCCGAATTGACATCTTCTTTAGTCTCAACAGAACTAGTTTCTACCCATTCAAATTATAGTCAATTTCAGGCTTAGATTGCTCAACTTCAACTACAATTGGGGCTCACTTCATCATCTGGCCCCACGTCTGCCCTTGCTACAGGTACTCCTACCGCCCTTCATGGTAAGTCAGGCCAACCGTCTTGGATTCTGGATTCCGGAGCCAATAATCATATGACTGGTGAGCTCTCTATTTTTTTCTGTCTTGTCAGTTCCGTCAATCAATCCGTTCAAATTGCAAATAGAACGTCTATTCCTATCCGTTGTCAAGGAGATGCCTGTTTATCCTCAGATATCACTCTTCGCTTTGTTTACTATGTCCCCAACTTTGCTTATAATCTATTGTCTGTTAGTCGTCTTGCCAAAAGTCTTCACTGTGCAGTTGTCTTCTTACCTAACAGTTGTTTCTTGCAGGACCTGACTTCGAAGAAGATTTTTGGCAGGGGGTATGAGCACGATGGACTTTACTACTTTGGCGAACCTGTAACCTCTATTGTAGAATTGTCCTGTTTGCAGGCTTCTGTGTGTCCAACTTTTGATCCTCCTATTCGCTCTCTTCAAAACTTAGATTTGTGGCATGCCCGTTTAGGCCATGCAAACTTTCAATATTTATGTTGGTTATTTCCATATTTTAATAAAGCATGCAAAGATTTTAAGTTCAATTGTGTGACTTGTGAATTGTCAAAACATACCCGCACTACATTTATTCCTCGCATGCGTCGGGCTCCCTGTGCCTTTGACCTTGTTCACTCTGGTATTTGGGGTCCCTCTCCTATCACGGCCCTTTCTCACCATCGGTACTATGTTACATTCATAGATGATTATAGTCATTGTACTTGGGTCTACCTGATGAAGAAAAAATCTGAAGTCTTCACTCATTTCACTCACTTCCTTCAAATGGTCAAAATCCAATTCAACACTGTTGTCCGCAGTATTCGCTCTGATAATGGTAGAGAATATCTAACCAATGATTTTCGGGCTGAACTTAATAAAAAAGGCATTCTTCAGCAGCTTACTTGTCCTTACACACCTGAACAGAATGGTGTGGCAGAACGAAAGAATCGCAACATTATGTCTACAGTTCGCTGTCTTTTATCTGGTATGAATGTACATCGATATTTCTGGCACCTCGCTGTCCTCATCGCTACATACATTATCAATCGTACCCCTAGTCGTGTCCTCCAAGGTCAACCACCTCTGCACATTCTTAAGCCAAATACTGTCCTTTTTCCTATTCTCCCATGAGTCTTTGGTTGTACATGCCTTGTTCAAAACCGTAGCCCTACTCGTACTAAGTTAGATGATAAAGCTATTCGTTGTATCTTTTTTGGGTACTCTTCCCTGTCTAAAGGATATCGGTGTTATGACCCGGTGACTCGTCACTTCCACCACTCGATGGATGTCACATTCCTTGAGACTGTACCTTTCTTCTCTCCTCCGTCCCTGCCTTTAGAGCATCCTCCAGAAGTGTCCTCTGCAGAGGAACCCCATATCTTCCTCGCCCTGTTCCTCTTCCTGATATACCTCCACCATCTCCTACACCCTTGCCGAGCCACAATGATAGTCTCCCTCTTGTCTCTTCTCCGACTCCCCTACAGGTTTACTCCCGGCGTCCTCGTGCTCCCGCTCCACTGCCAGCTTCTTCTCCGAATTTAGGTAACCCTCCTTCTCCCTTGGTCCCTAAATCTGCACATTCTCATTACCCCACTCGTGACCGACGCCCCCCTGCCCGTTACTTACTTTCAAACAGTACTCATAATCCTATTGCCCAGTTTATGTCATTTCAGGGTCTCTCCGATCAGTATAAATCTTTTGTTGGTCACGTTGATTCAGTCTCTATCCCTCGCTCAGTTCTGGAGGCCCTACAAAATATTTTATGGGTGGCTGCTATGAAAGTAGAAATGGATGCCCTCCAACAAAATCAGACGTGGGAACTGGTTAATCTCTCGGTTGGTGAAAAGACCGTTGGATGCAAGTGGGTGTTTAGTTTTAAGTATCTTACAGATGGCACCATTGATCGATATAAGGCCCGTCTTGTCGCTAAAGGGTTTACTCAGGTACCCGGCAAGGACTTTGGTCCCACATTTTCTCCTGTCACCAAGTTAACTACAGTCAGACTTATCATCTCTTTGGCTGCCTCATATTCTTGGCCTCTCCACCAGTTGGATGTCAAAAATGCATTTCTTAATGGCGATCTCTCTGAGACTATCTACATGGATCCTCCACCAGGTTTTCGGGCTCAGGGGGAGTATTCAGGGAAAGTGTGTCGCCTTCGAAAATCCCTTTATGGGCTTAAACAATCCCCTCGTGCTTGGTTCAACCGTTTCAGTGAGGTGGTTCTTACTATGGGGTTTATTAGGTGCAACTCTGATCATACATGCTTTGTTCGACGCCATCCTCAAGGTCGGTGCATTGTTATATCAGTTTACGTGGATGATATTATCATTACTGGAGATGACACTCATGGAATTGTTCAGGTAAAACGTGACCTTGGGATAATGTTTGACATTAAGGATTTGGGCAAGCTTCGATATTTTTTGGGTATTGAGGTCGCTCGAAATCGCCATGGTATATCTTTATCCCAGAGAAAATATGAATTAGATCTTCTTCAAGATACAGGCATGCTAGGTTGTCGACCTACCGTGACACTTATGGACCCCAATCTTAAGTTAACAGGGGAATCAGGGGAATTATTAGCTGAGCCATCAGTATATCAGAGACTTGTGGGATGACTTATCTATTTGACTAACACAAGGCCAGACCTTACATATGCAATGAGTATTGTAAGCCAATTCATGCATGCATCTCGTACCTCTTATCTGGATGCTGTCTATCATATCCTTCGGTATCTTAAATCTTCTCCTGGACTTGGACTCTTTTATGCAACGGGTGTACAAAAATGATTGCCCTGTTACCCTTGATAATGATAAAAGAGAGAGAGAGACATTATAGAAAAGAAGAGAATTGCTTCATATGTATTAGCAAGAACAAGCCCTTGATTTATAGGGCAATGATACAAGAAAAAGCAACAATAGAGATGTGATACACACCTGTAAAATACACACACAACTCACAAACAATCTGTAAAGTAAACACAGATGTAAAGCATATTCTCAACACTCCCCCTCAAGTTGGAGCATATATATCATATGTGCCCAACTTGTTACAAATATATTCAACCCGAGTACCCCTTAAAGGTTTAGTAAAGAGATCAGCTAATTGATCATTTGAACTAACATGTGAAGTAACAATTTCTTTAGCTAACACTTTACTTCTCACAAAATGACAATCAATCTCAATGTGTTTAGTCTGCTCATGAAACACGGGGTTTGATGCAATGTGCATTGCTGCCTGATTATCACAAATTAATGTCATTGGTTGAGGACAATCAATCCCAATTTCTGTAACCAAGTGTTTGACCCATATCAGTTCACATGTGGCTACACCCATAGCTCGGTACTCAGATTCTGCACTTGAACGAGCAACAACAGTTTGTTTCTTGCTTTTCCATGAAATAAGATTTCCTCCAATGAAAACACAATATCCAGAAGTGGATCGTCTATCGTCAGGAGATCCAGCCCAATCTGCATCAGAAAAACCAACAATTTCTGTGTGTCCTCTATTCTCATATAACATTCCTTTTCCTGGGGCATTCTTGAGATATCGAAGAATTCGGATAACTGCATTCCAATGACTTTCTCAAGGTGAATTCAAAAACTGACTAACAACACTGACAGCAAAAGAAATGTCAGGACGGGTCACAGTAAGATAATTGAGTTTGCCAACTAGTCTTCTGTATTGTCCTGGATCTGATATCGGCTCCCCCTCATTAGGTACAAGTTTCACATTTGGATCCATTGGTGAGTCACATGGTCTTGAGCCCAACATCCCTGTTTCTTCCAACATATCAAGTGTATACTTGCGTTGTGAGATAAAGATGCGCTGATTAGATCGTGCAACCTCAATGCCAAGGAAATAGTATAACTCTCTCAAATCTTTTGTTTGAAACTGTTTATGCAAAAAGGTTTTTAGGTCCTGTATGCCTGTTGTGTCGTCTCCAATTATAATAATATCGTCAACATAGACAATTAGTAATAGACGTTTCCCAGCAAAATGTCTATAGAAGACTAAGTGGTCAACTCCACACCGTGTAAGTCCAAAATCAATGACGGCTTCACTAAATTTCCCAAACCATGCTCGATGGGACTGCTTCAATCCATATAAAGACTTTTTTAATCGACAAACCTTATGTGACTCCCCCTGAGCAACAAACCCTGGTGGTTGCTCCATATAAACTTCTTCCTCGAGCTCACCATTTAAGAAAACATTTTTAATGTCAAGTTGGTGAAGCGGCCATTGAAACATTGCTGCAAGTGCCATAAACAGACGAACAGAAGGAAGCTTAGCAACTGGAGAAAATGTATCATCATAGTAAGGAGGGGTTACCGCTCATGTGATCAGATGCACCAGAGTCAAGTATCCACTTACCAGAATGAGAAGAGTAAGACAAATTGGCAGTAGCAGTGGTGGCATGCGCAAGAGAGGCAGCGGATGATTGAGACACCTGTTGTGATGCCTGGAACTGAAGAAACTGTAAGTATTCGGTTTCAGAGAAAGTATGTGTGGGCGGCTGATTTGGTGGATCTGTGGTAGAATTTGTATCAGCAGCATCAATTTGAGCAACATTTGCAGTACCAGGTGGTTTACCATGCAAGCTCCAACATCTGTCGCGAGTATGACCTGTCTTGTTGCAATATGTACACTTTGGTCTGGAAGAGTCCGAACGTCTACCTCCTCCACCACAACCTCTTCCTCGATCTCCACGAGATGTTCCATTAGGACGACCTATCGTCTAAGTGAAAAGGGTAGCTGCATCATCATTGTGTGGAGAGTCAGTAGTGATAGATGCACGGTTGAGGGCAGCATACACTTCAGGCATTGATGGAAGTGAAGAGCCAGACAAGATTTGCGAGCGAACTGAATGATAAGGAGGTGGAAGGCCCCGAATCATAAGGACAACAAAGAGTTGCTCTCGTTGTCGGCGATTAATGTCAGTGTCAGGAGGGAAAATCTCATTATACTCTGCTAAAGCGCGTTGGTATCGACCAAAATAAATAGGGAGACCGCCTTCATCAAGTTGAATGTTCCAAAGATCATTAATCACATCATAAATACGACTAACATTACTGGTATACATCTGTTGTGCCATAGTCCAAAGACGCTTGCAAGATTGAACGTCTGCAAAGATGAAGTGCAATTCTGTTTCAATGGATTACAGTAGCAAACTGGTGAGTTGGGCATCAACTTGATCCCATAGTTCCAGTTTGTCTGATGAGAGTTAAGTGGATCTTCAGTCAAGTACCGTGCTAAACCTTCTCCCCGAAACCATAATTTGACAGAGGAGGCCCATTGAGTGTAATTGCGACCATTAAGTTTGGTTGTAGTAATAACTGGATTACCAGAAAAGGTGGGAACAACAACCTTAATATCGGACATGGGTTCACTTGAAGTACCTCCTTTGGAGGTTTCTGCTAAAGAAGAGTCCATGATAAAAAAAAATGGTCGAGGCAAGGCAACAAAGGAATCTCAATCAGTAGTAAAACAGCGGAATTTCATTTTTTTTTATTATTTATAGAGCCTCTGTCCCCTATTTTTTTTTTTTTTTATAATTTAAAAGCTAATACATAATATATATATATATATATATATATAAAAGTTAAGAAATTAAGAGAAAAACACATGAAGCATGCAAACCAAAGGCAAGACAGCAGCATTAATGGAAAGAGGAGGAAGAACCGAGCATGGTAGTGGTAGCCGTTGAGCATTCCGGCAGGTGGTGTGGCGCGTGAGATGCACGCGCTATCGGTGGTGGCGCGTGAAGGCTACAGTGGCGATAGGTAAGGTAGTGTCTTGGCCGGATTTTGATGTTGAACAAGGTGGTGTGGTCAGATTGGAGATTAGAAGGCTGGAAGAGAGTGGATCGAGGATTTCAGCAAGGGTTTTCAGTGTTTTGACTTTTCCAGCAGCTTTTCCGGCGCCGGTGAGTGACGGGAAGGTGGTGGTGGATGTCGCCGTGAGGTGGAGAGGTGGATCGTGGTGTTGGTTTGCTAATTGGTGTCTATACCTGTGGTTTTAGGCTACTGCCGTGAACAGTACCTTCGTGAACAGTTTTTTTTTTTTTTGTTGATAATGCTATATTGTGCTATACTGGGGTTTAATGTCTCCCAACCAAGCTCTTGATACCATGATAATGATAAAAGAGAGAGAGAGACATTATAGAAAAGAAGAGAATTGCTTCATATGTATTAGCAAGAACAAGCCCTTGATTTATAGGGCAATGATACAAAAAAAAGCAACAATAAAGAAGTGATACACACCTGTTAAATACACACACAGCTCACAAACAATCTGTAAAGTAAACACAGATGTAAAGCATATTCTCAACAACCCTGATGCGGATTATGCAGGGTCAAAGAGCGATAGGCATTCTACCTCAGGAATGTACACCTTCCGTGGCAATCACCTTATCTCATGGAAAAGTAAGAAACAAGCAGTTGTCTCACGATCTTCTGCAGAAGCTGAGTGCCGTGCTATGGCCCAAGGAACATGTGAACTACTTTGGTTACACTCTCTCCTATCTGAGATAGGGTTTCCAATAACCGACTCATCCATCTTATTTTGTGACAATAAATCTGTTATTATGTTGTCCTCTGACTCAGTCCTTCATGAGAGGACAAAACACATTGAGGTTGATATCCATTTTATTCGGGAGAAAGTTCGCTCAAGAGTTATCACACCTTGTTTTGTTACATCATCTGAGCAGGCTGCTGACATGTTTACCAAGTTCCTTGGACCGTCACTTCTCCAATCAGCTCGTGGCAAGCTCGGGCTCATCAATATCTTTGCCCCAACTTGAGGGGGTGTGTTGAAATATCTGAAGATAAGAAGACAACAGCTAGAAATTCTCCTTGAGCAGTGGGATTTCTTGAGCATTGTGCCTGTGATTAAGTATTGACTAAAGTAATTCTAGGGCAGTGTAATGTTTAACTTTTGTAAATCTTATTTGCTCTATTTAAGTGATCTGATTGTAAGAATGAAGACAACACAGATTTTGTAAGAATGTTTTTCATCAAACTTTTCTTCCATTTATTGTTAGTACTTAAGATCACTGTCCAGTATGTGGTGTCACGCCCCGACCCAACCCCCAAGCTAAAGGTTAAGTCCGGACCCGACACACGGACAGAGTCTCCCCTGTACCGTGGACATTCTAAAAACCTGTAATCACTCAAACAAAGTCCCAACAATACAATACAAGCTTTTCTTAATTAAACAACAAAGTTCTAAGACCATCCGAGCCTTAAAGTACACAATAGTTCCAAAACACACAAGCATGCGAGAACTAGTTATCAACATAGTTTTATAATCATGACATTCTAGGAAACCAATTAAACATAATTGAAAGATCAAACATTTCTACTTTAAGCCATTCACTCCCAAGCATGCAAAAGGGAATCAAAGCAGAAACATAAGTTATTACAGTACATAGGCTTTCAAAGCTACACCACAACCAACTAGTCTTCAACTTATACAACAAGCATATACATAGCCCTTAGGCTACAAAATAGGACATAAAATAAACAGTTGAGCCTTCCACAAAGCAACAAGGAATTAACCCACCTCAAGCTATCAGACACAGCAACTAAGGTAAGGGATCAATCTGAACTTCCTCCTCCTCAACTAACTCAACAAGCTGGGGATCACCCACAGCGTCTCCTGAAACATATATCGAGGTATGAGCAACCACTGTTGCCCAGTGAGGGATATAGTCCCGGGGCGTGCAATGCAACAGATAATACAGTTATACAACAATATCACTTAGACAATTTAAGAAACAATGATAACTTAGATAACCACACATTTAAAAGGATACATTTCACACAATCCCCTATACACCAATCTTCACTGGTCTTCATTCACGATCCACGAACCACGAGCACGATCACGATAAGCCGGCATAACCCCAAACACTCCAGTGGGTGTACTCCGGATGTACCTCAATAAGCCTACGACCCAACATCCCCTGGCAATCTCCGGACTAGGCGAATGAGGGACTAGGGCACGGAGTTTGAATATCCACTGGCAAGCCCTCTGCCGCCCAGCCAATATTCAACACATCCGCCCCTGACACTATGGTTGCGCAACCACGATACAATGCACTTAACAATGAAAAATTAATAGCAATAATATAAGCATTAACACATAGGAGGATCAACAAAGTAGCTTGCCCTCCATGCAATTAGAATAGAAGCAATTATAGAAGCTAATAAGCATTTTACAAAGGAACATATACAAGATAAGCTTAGAATTATACCAAAAGCTCCAAATCAACTTGAAACCACATATAAACACTTAAGGAGACATGCCATGGGTTTAGAAGTGTGAGTCAACCGAAATTGCACCTAAACCCCTTTGTTTTGCAAACTATTTCTCTTCCAAACCAAGGTTATTGATTCCATTTTCAAAGGAAACTCTCCCAACCTTCTAACTAACCCTCAAGGTACCCTCTCAACCCTCTAACTCATTCAATTTTCCGCGATTACCCCGAAAGCCCCAAATTCCCTCTTATGCCTTTAAACTAGACATACATTGTCCGGGCTTCAAACAAGGGATATCAAGGCTTCTATAGCACCTAGGTGACTTAAGGATACTAGAATTGAAGCCCGAATCCACCCGGATTCGCATTAACCCTGAAAGCCCCAAATTAAAGTCGGCTATTTTTCATTTTAAGCGATTTAAGGACAATGCAAATGCATGGGGCTATTAGGTTATCTTCACTAGCACCTAAGGCATCTATTAGAAGCATTGAATCAAGCTAATTCGAGCAATTACGCAAAACCCTAGAAAAATGTCACTATTCACCCTAAAAATCAAACTAACGATTCTAACCGTTTAAATTGCAAAACGATGGCTCAAATATGTTCTCTAGCATTCATATACATGGTATAATAGCATAGATAACTAATACAATGGCATTTGATCACATTTTCAACAAATCAAGAAAAGAGCAACTATTTAGAAATGCAAAAATAAGCCGTGAAATCCCTCACCAATGCGCGTAGGAGCACCTAGGAAGCTTGCACACACCCTAAACTACTTGCTCTAGGCTTGGCTTGGCTTGAATTGATAATTTGATGAAGCAAAAATCTCCAAATGTGCAAGGGAAGGGCTGTCGGGTTCAACACTGTTCATTTGCTGAAATTTTTTTGTTTTGTGTTAAAAATGAGCTTGTGTTGTGTTATATTGAGTATGTATTGAGGTAGGGTCATGTTGGTTGCTTAAGTGAACTTCTAAAATGCGCGTAGATAGCTTAGAAATGAGCCTAAAGTGTAAAACATAGGCTAGCTAATTAAATCTCTAAGTTAGTTACGTAACACTATTCATTCAACTACAAAAATTATTTTCTAAACGAGCTCTCCTACTGCCTCTAACTCAATTGCACATTTTTTTCACTATTCTAACAATTAATATGATTTAATAAAAATGCTAATTAACTAATAGCATGAAGTTTAAAAATGGAGTGAATAGTAATTTAAGAAGACAGTTAATAAAGCACAGAAGGAAATGCGCAAACAAGGGATGCAACAGTAATTGAATGCATGGCTAAATCTCGGGCGTCACATCCTCTCCCCCTTAAACTAATTGCGTCCACGGAATTCTTACATGATTCGGCGAATAACTCTGGATATCGCTCCCGCATCTGATCCTCTCTCTCCCACGTCGCATCCTCTACGCCGTGATGATCCCACAGAACTTTAACCTCGGAATACTTTTAGTCCTCAGCTCCTGCACTTTCTGATCCATAATCAGAAGAGGTTTCTCTGTGTAAGTCAAAGTCTCACTGATCTCTAGCGGTTCTGGCTCAAGTATGCGAGAGGGATCTGGCTGATACTTTCGAAGCATAGAAACATGGAAGACATCATGAATTCTGCCTAGACTAGGAGGCAAAGCTAGACGGTAAGCCAATTCACCAATAGTTTTAGTTATCTCAAATGGTCCCACATATCGAGAACTGAGTTTACGTCCTTTACCGTGCCGAATCAAACCCTTGCGAGGAAAAATTTTCAGAAATACTCGATCCCCTACGGCAAATTTCAAATCAGGACGGCGTCTATCTGTATAACTCTTTTACCGATTTTGTGCTGTGAGCATTCTTTTTCTGATAAGCTGCACATGATCAATCATTCTGTTCATCTCCGGTAAAAGAGTAGGGTCGATAGTCTTCATCTCACCAACCTCATCCCAGTAGAGAGGAGACCGGAATTTACACCCATAAAGTGCCTCATAAGGTGCCATACCAATAGTAACTTGATAGCTATTGTTATAGGCGAACTCTGCGAGTGGCAAATACTTCTCCCAACTCTTACTGAAGTCCAGAATACAAGCCCGTAACATATCCTCGAGGATTAAGATAGTTCTCTCAGATTGACCATCTGTTTGAGGATGATAAGTTGTACTAAAACTCAAAGTCGTGCCTAAAGCTTTCTGAATCTTCTGCCAGAACTGAGATATGAATCTGGGATCTCTATCTGACACAATGCTCTTTGGAATTCCATGAAGTCGGATAACATTCTCAATATACAACTCTACTAGCTTATCAAGAGAATCAGACTTCTTTTTAGTAATGAAATGAGAAGTCCTGGTCAATCTATCCACAATAACCCAAACTGAGTCATTACCCTTCGAAGACCTCGGTAAATCTGATACGAAATCCATGGTAATATGATCCCATTTCCAAACAGGAATAGCCAAAGGCTGCAACAACCCTGCAGGCCTCTGATGCTCTGCTTTAACTTTATGACAAGTAAGACATTGAGCAACATAGTCAGCAATTTCTCTCTTCATTTTATTCCACCAGAAGTTTTGCTTCAAATCTCTATAAATTTTAGTACTACCTGGATGGATAATATATCTAGAACTGTGTGCCTTAGCAAGAATATCCTTCTTCAGAGTTGGATAATTCAGAATACAGATTATACCTTTGAATTTGAGAATACCATCGTCGTGCAGTTTGAAATCCGACTCTCCCCCTTTTGAATTCTCTAAGACTTTCAACAATTGAAGATCAGCCTGTTGAGCTTCTTAAATCCTGGATAATAATAGAGATTGAATCTGTAAACTTGCGAATTGAATACCAGAATCTGAAGTACTAGGCTTCCATAAGCACAATTCTTCCATGAATTCCCCATTCTTGATAATCAAGCTAGCAACAGTAGCCTTTCGGCTCAAAGCATCAGCAACAATATTGGCCTTGCCCGGAAGATAGTTAATAGTGCAGTTATAGTCCTCAAGTAATTCCAGCCAACGCCTCTGCCTCATGTTCAACTCTTTCTGTGAAAACAGATATTTCAAGCTCTTATGATCTGTAAAGATTTCAAACTTGTTGCCCCAGAGATAATGACGCCATTTCTTTAATGCAAGAATGATAGTTGCAAGCTCAAGATCATGAGTCGGATAATTGAGTTCATAAGGCTTCAGTTTCCTGGAAGCATAAGCAATAACCCTGCCATTCTGCATCAATACACAACCCAGACCTTCCTTCGAAGCATCACTATAGATCACCAGATTATCATAACTCTCAGGTAACGCAAGGATAAAAGCTGTAGTCAATCTCTTCTTCAATTCCTGGAAGCTGGCCTCGCATTTATCACTCCAGTCAAAAACAGTTTTCTTCTGAGTAAGTTGAGTTGAAGGCCCTGCGATCTTAGAGAAATCCTTGACAAACCTCCGATAATACCCAACTAAACCAAGGAAGCTACGAATCTCCGTGACAGTTTCAGGTCGTTTCCAAGATAACACAACTTCAATCTTCGCTGGATCAACAGAAATACCATCCTGCGAGATAATATGGCCCAAAAAAGCAACTTGCTTAAGCCAGAATTCACATTTGCTAAACTTTGCAAATAACTGATGCTCCTGAAGAGTCTGCAACACAATCCTGAGATGCTGTTCATGTTCCGCCGCAGATTTAGAATAGACAAGAATATCATCAATGAAGATAACCACAAATTGGTCCAGATAAGGACGGAATACCCTATGCATCAAGTCCATGAATGCGGCGGGAGCATTAGTAAGACCAAACGGCAAGACAACAAACTCATAATGGCCATATCGAGTCTGAGTAGGCCCTGTATAACTCTGAGTCTGCCTCGGCTGTGAACTCTGCCCAACTGATACAGCCTGCCCCGGGTACCCTTGACTCTGAGACTGAAACCGTTTACTCGATTGACTGGTCTCGGCTAACACATCGGCCTTCCGTTTCTCATACCTCGAGGCGGCTCGGACTACTGCAGCATAGTTGGGAAAATCATTTGAAGACAAGTTCAGCATAATATCCCTCCTCAAACCCAGGATGAACCTCTGGATCTTCATGTCCTCCGGCTGAATCAAAGCTGGTGCATAACGGGAAAGCCGGGTAAAAGTAGCCTCATATTGATCTACTGTCATACTCCCCTGTTTCAGGTTTATGAACTCTGATTGACGCCTCTCGCGGGCAACTACCGATATATACTTGTCTCGAAATTCTCGGACAAAGTCAGCCCATGAATGATGAACGCCCTCGGCTTCCCATTTCTCACTGACGGTACGCCACCAATCCTCAGCATCACCCTCGAGAAGGAAAGTAGCATAAGTAATCTTCCTGTCATCATGGCACTCGAGTATTGCTGCCACTCTCTCAAACTTCCTTAGCCACATCTCAGCCTTCATATCGTCCGGCTCCCCAAAGAAAGTATAGGCCCCATGATGTATAAACCGATCATACAGATTCCCTCCGGTAGGACCACTACCTCCGGCTCTCGCAGCCTGATTACCTCCAACGACCCCTGGCTGACCCTGTTGTGTAACAAACTGGGCGATAGTGTTCATAGCAGTGGCCATCGTGGCCAAGATCTGTGCAGTGCTCGGTTCTTGAACCTGCGGTGCATTTTCGGCCACCTCAGCTTCTTGCCCATGAACCCCCTCGGGTTCTTCACCAACATTCGGATTTTCAGCACGACGGCGGGGCCCCATCTCGAGTAGCTAGAATGCAAAGTGTTATGACAGGTATATATATGTATATATGCAGTTTTTAAGTAAACACATAAAGAAAAGTCCAATTAGATTCACATAAAGTCAAGTACATAGAAGTTCAGATAAATATTCCACATTCTTGAAGTACACATAAATCACTAGATCATACTTGACATTCTAGACTCTTGATATTCTTTTTCCACGCTAGCATGTTCATTCCTAATTCAAATTTCACTTAGGTCAATCAAAATCAAGGACTCATGCATTCACAAAGTCACATAACAAATCTCTACCCACAGACCGAGAAATTTAACCCTGCTTCATGCAATCTATAGCTCTGATACCACTTAAATGTCACGCCCCGACCCAACCCCCAAGCTAAAGGTTAAGTCCGGACCCGACACACGGACAGAGTCTCCCCTGTACCGTGGACATTCTAAAAACCTGTAATCACTCAAACAAAGTCCCAACAATACAATACAAGCTTTTCTTAATTAAACAACAAAGTTCTAAGGCCATCCGAGCCTTAAAGTACACAATAGTTCCAAAACACACAAGCATGCGAGAACTAATTATCAACATAGTTTTATAATCATGACATTCTAGGAAATCAATTAAACATAATTGAAAGATCAAACATTTCTACTTTAAGCCATTAACTCCCAAGCATGCAAAGGGAATCAAAGCAGAAACATAAGTTATTACAGTACATAGGCTTTCAAAGCTACACCACAACCAACTAGTCTTCAACTTATACAACAAGCATATACATAGCCCTTAGGCTACAAAATAGGACATAAAATAAACAGTTGAGCCTTCCACAAAGCAGCAAGGAATTAAACCACCTCAAGCTATCAGGCACAGCAACTAAGGTAAGGGATCAATCTGAACTTCCTCCTCCTCAACTAACTCAACAAGCTGGGGATCACCCACAGCGTCTCCTGAAACATATATCGAGGTATGAGCAACCACTGTTGCCCAGTGAGGGATATAGTCCCGGGGCGTGCAATGCAACAGATAATACAGTTATACAACAATATCACTTAGACAATTTAAGAAACAATAATAACTTAGATAACCACACATTTAAAAGGATACATTTCACACAATCCCCTATACACCAATCTTCACTGGTCTTCATTCACGATCCACGAACCACGAGCACGATCACGATAAGCCGGCATAACCCCAAACACTCCAGTGGGTGTACTCCGGATGTACCCCGATAATCCTACGACCCAACATCCCCTGGCAATCTCCGGACCAGGCGAATGAGGGACTAGGGCACGGAGTTTGAATATCCACTGGCAAGCCCTCTGCCGCCCAGCCGATATTCAACACATCCGCCCCTGACACTATGGTTGCGCAACCACGATGCAATGCACTTAACAATGGCAAATTAATAGCAATAATATAAGCATTAACACATAGGAGGATCAACAAAGTAGGTTGACCTCGATGCAATTAGAATAGAAGCAATTATAGAAGCTAATAAGCAGTTTACAAAGGAACATATACAAGATAAGCATAGAATTATACCAAAAGCTCCAATTCAACTTGAAACCACATATAAACACTTAAGGAGTCATGCCATGGGTTTAGAAGTGTGAGTCAACCGAATTTGCACCTAAACCCCTTTGTTTTTCAAACGATTTCTCTTCCAAACCAAGGTTAGTGATTCCATTTTCAAATGAAACTCTCCCAACCTTCTAACTAACCCTCAAGGTACCCTCTCAACCCTCTAACTCATTCAATTTCCCGCGATTACCCCGAAAGCCCCAAATTCCCTCTTATGGCTTTAAACTACACATACATTGTCCGGGCTTCAAACAAGGGACATCAAGGCTTCTATAGCACCTAGGTAACTTAAGGATACTAGAATTGAAGCCCAAATCTACCCGGATTTGCATTAACCCCGAAAGCCCCAAATTAAAGTCGGCTATTTTCCATTTTAAGCGATTTAAGGACAATGCAAGTGCACGGGGCTATTAGATTACCTTCACTAGCACCTAAGGCATCTATTAGAAGCATTGAATCAAGCTAATTCGAGCAATTACGCAAAACCCTAGAAAAATATCACTATTCACCCTAAAAATCAAACTAACGATTCTAACCGTTTAAATTGCGAAACGATGGCTCAAATATGTTCTCTAGCATTCATATACATGGTATAATAGCATAGATAACTAATACAATGTCATTTGATCACATTTTCAACAAATCAAGAAAAGAGCAACTATTTAGAAATGCAAAAATAAGCCGTGAAATCTCTCACCAATGCGCGTAGGAGCACCTAGGAAGCTTGCACATACCCTAAACTACTTGCTCTAGGCTTGGCTTGGCTTGGCTTGAATTGATAATTTGATGAAGCAAAAATCTCCAAATGTGCAAGGGAAGGGCTGTCGGGTTCAACACTGTTCATTTGCTGAAATTTTTTTGTTGTGTTAAAATGAGCTTGTGTTGTGTTATATTGAGTATGTATTGAGGTGGGGTCATGTTGGTTGCTTAAGTGAACTCCTAAAATGCGCTTAGATAGCTTAGAAATGAGCCTAAAGTGTAAAACATAGGCTAGCTAATTAAATCTCTAAGTTAGTTACGTAACACTATTCATTCAACTACAAAAATCATTTTCTAAACGAGCTCTCCTACCGCCTCTAGCTCAATTGCACATTTTTTCCACTATTCTAACAATTAATATGATTTAATAAAAATGCTAATTAACTAATAGAATGTAGTTAAAAAATAGAGTGAATAGTAATTTAAGAAGACAGTTAATAAAGCACAGAAGGAAATGCGCAAACAAGGGATGCAACAGTAATTGAATGCATGGCTAAATCTCGGGCATCACATGTGGATTTTAGAGCAGCTTTCATGGGAACTTACTTTGCATTTTTGGCTTTGTCGATAATTGCTCTATGGTGGTTAGAGATGGCATTTTCTTCAAGTACCACAGCTGCTGCAAAGTCATAAAAGCCTCAATAATGAGAATTGTCTTTGATGCATTTACACCTACTTAGCTGCTTGTGCTGGTCCTGTGAATGGTCATGTTATATATCTGCTCTCATTTCATTCCAATTTTGCTCATATTTATCAGGCAATACTTTATGGGTGTTCTGCATTTTCTGTCCTTGGAAAGTGTATTCCCTAGATAATGTTCCATGTATGTAAGTCTTAATATTTCCATCTGTGGTTGGCAATAGTCATATTTACGGCAATCGCAATATCATTCTGATTTCAAATGGAGATTGTAGGTCTTTGTTGCACTGTTGAAGACTTGTCAGCCAGAAAATAATATATTAGTGAAACAAGCCCTGGATATACTAATTCCAGCACTGCCACGGAGATTGCCTCTTGGCGAATCCTGTGTGCCAATCTGGATACATTACACCAAAAAGATTCCAGTGGAGGAAGGTCATTCAATTTTCAACCAGATCTACATATTTTAACTTATTGTTCGCCATTCAGATCTCTTCTTCAGTTGGAGAGCACAGTTTCTGCCTCAGATGGTGAATTCTCTCAGTCGTCTAGGATTACCTTATAACATAACTGTTAAAAATAGGCGCCTTGCTATTGAACTTGCTGGTTTGGTTGTCAATTGGGAAAGACGAAGGCAAAGTGACCTAAAAGCAGGGCGTAGTACCGATAGCCATGCTGGCAATGATTCTAAGCATCCTATGGATGGATCCACATTCTCTGAAGGTCCAAATAAGCACATAAAGGTTGCACCTAGTCTTCAGTCACTTTCTGTTATGTCACCTGATGGTGCTTCTTCAATTCCCAATATAGAAACTCCTGGATCTGCTGGGAAACGTGATGAATAATTTGAACCAAATGCTGCAATGGAAGAACTGATCATCAATTTTCTCATAAGAGTAAGCCTTTTGTTAATTATATTCTCAAACTTCTTGAAAAATCCACCAAATATGTTTTTATTTGCACTCTAATTGAATTCTCTTGTATCCGATCATATATAAGCAAATCCACAATTTATAAGAATTCACATGGTAGTGTATCTGCACATTGGTCAATACTATAGTCGTTACTATGAGCGGGGACCAACTTTCAACTGAAATTGCTCTGAATAACTTCCTTTTGGCTGCCTTTATCGTCATCTTTGCCACAACTTCTTTTGATGATTAAATTTTTTGTCAACTGATTAATGTCTTTCCGCTGATGGCCTGCTTAGATTGCTTGTACATTCCTTGTATGCTACTTATTTCCAAATGAAATCAGCTAAAAATAAGGTGGAGGATAATTTTACAAAAGCATCTCCTGCATTTGAGTTGTCTTGAAAACTGCCACTTTTAAATAAATCGCGATGCATTAAAAGGGATATAACTGTGTCCATATTAGTTTGAATAGTAAAGAGCATTTGAGAAATAGTGTGGAATACGATAAGAAAATAGGGATCTTTTAGGAGGATATCAATTAAAAATCATTCCTAAATTTGTTTCTTTTTGTTTTTTGGTTGAAATTTCTATTTTACAGTTTCTTGAGGAGATTGGTTTGATGCACAGTAAGAATGAAATGCAGGCTAAGATTTAAATAGTATCTATATGAGTTTCCTTTGATCATGAGATTTATGTCCCTTTTTCCATTTGATATGTGCCAGTTTAGTTTGTGATATTGTCATATGGGAATCTATATTTTTACGTTTTGAGGATATGCGCCCATTTTGCTGTGGACATTCTAGGTTGCTTTGGTGATAGAGCCTAAGGGTAAGGAGTCAAGTCTTATGTACAAACAAGTTCTCAACCTTCTATCCCAAGCTCTGGATATGTGGCCAAATGCTAATGTAAAATTCAATAACTTAGACAAGCTGCTGGATAGTATACCACGATCTCAGTTTAAAGACCCATCTGCAACTCTTGCACGGGGCCTGGATGTGATGAACAAGGTTATGGAGAAGCAACCACATTTGTTTATCTGGAATAATATCATCCAGATTTCCCAAGTAAGTGTTATTGCAGAAACTTATTATTTCTTTTCTTACCTAGAAGAACCATTGGTCATATTTTCTCTTAACACTTCTGCTCCACCACCAGATACTAGAACCATGTTTCAAATATAAAATGGTAGATGCTGGAAAGTCATTGTGCTCTCTGTTGGAGATGGTTTCTACAGCGTTTCCCGCAGCAACAGTCAATACACCGCAGGATGTGAAAATGTTGTACCAAAATGTGAAGAAGCTCGTGCAGAAGCATCTTGTTGTTATTACAACTCAGCCTTCAGGGGATGAAAATTCTGGTAGCATGATTTGTTTTGTTTTGTATGTCATGAAAACTTTGGCAAGGGTGCAGAAAAACTTTGTGGACCCTTCAAGTTTGGTTCAAATCCTTTAGCGCCTAGCCCGAGATATGGGATCTTCTACTGGTTCTTTTGTGAGACAGGCATAGCCTTTCTTTATCGTATACCTATCTAGACTCTCTCATTAGAGGAATTCAGGGGTTGTTATTTGACAATTATTTGCTTCACACTCCCTCTGTCCCAATTTGAATTGTATTATTTGAATTTTCACAAAGTTCTATGTCATAGTTTTTCCCCATACATGTCATGGTCTGATTTTATTGGTGGTTGCACTTTTATATTATTATGTTTTTATCCTTGTTGAAGATGTACATTGTCTCCACAAATATATGCTTAACGACGAGTAAGATGTGAAAGAAGATAAATGTTTTGGAAAGTGTACATTATAGAAAGGATGCCATTCAAAGTCCAAAAGATAGGAGTAATTTAGAAAATAGTCCTTTTCACATAGTGTTGAAATATCTAAAGATAAGAAGATAACAGCTAGAAATTCTCCTTGAGCAGTGGGATTTCTTGAGCATTGTGCCTGTGATTAAGTATTGACTAAAGTAATTCTAGGGCAGTGTAATGTTTAACTTTTGTAAATCTTATTTGCTCTATTTAAGTGATTTGATTGTAAGAATGAAGTTAACACAGATTTTGTAAGAATGTTTTTCATCAAACTTTTCTTCCATTTTGGTATCTAGAGCCAAAACACATTTAACAGAACACACATAAAAAAAAAAAAAACCCAAACAATCTTATCTCAGTCGCCGTGAAGAACTCCCGACGCCGTCGTCGTGAACATCCGACGACGTCGTGAATATCCGACGCTATCCGCATGATCTCCGACGTCGGCGTCACCTTCTCTGGCCAAGCTTCATCGTCTCCGGCTAGCTACTGTCCGACGAAGTCGTCGTGAGTATCCGACTCCATCGGCGTGATCTCCGACGTTGGCGTCACCTTCTCCAACCAGCTTTATCATATCCGGTGCGATATTTGCTGCTAGCTTTCGTTGCCGCCGTTTGTAACCACCATCAAAGCCTAGTCGCTGCCGTAATCCCCGGCAAAGATCGTGGATCTGATCTCGCCGTCTCCGTCCAGCTTCGTCATCTCCGGCGTGCATCTCTGCCACCACGGCATCTTCACCAGTAAGGTGGTTTCAGCTTCTCCAGCCAGCTTCGTCGTCTCCAGCATCGTGATGTTGCTGCTGTTCATTGCTTTGTTGCTGATCTGTTGTTCATGGCTTTCATAAATATGAAGTGTTAAGCCATCTCAAAAGCAATTTCCTCAAAGTATAGTGTCTGCTATCTGACATCCACAAGCTGATCTCATCTGATAAGTATCAGCTTCTTTTTTTAATCTCTCTAAATATCATAGCTTTATTTGCTCATAATAGTAGTGCTGTTATTACTACGTTTTTTTGAGATATGACATCTATGGCTTCAGAAAAAGAAGAAACTAATCAATCAACTATCCCTTCACGCATGGATCTATCTCGTGAGCCTAATACATCTGCACAGCGAGTCACAAGTGTATTATTAAATGGAAAAAAATTTCATGCTTGGTCTCGCTCATTCCGCCTTTATCTTGGTGGAAAACGAAAAATTGGATGGATTTCAGGTTCGGAGCCTAAGCCAAAAGAAACAGATCCTAATTTTGCTCAATGGAATGCGGATAATTGTGTCATCTTGAGTTGGATGTTCAATTCCATGGAGGACCGAATCTATAATATGTTTCTATATCATGAGACAATTCATGGGCTATAGAGTTCCCTATCAAAGATGTATGCTCATACACGTCATGATTCTCAAATCTTTGAGCTTTACTGTGAAATTTCTCATGCTTCTCAGACGACTTTGAGTTTTTCTGTTGCAGATTACTTTGGATATCTCCAAACTAGATGGGAAGAACTAGCTCAATATGAGCCTTTGACTGACTTCCCCAATGATGCTGAAATTGAGACTAAACGTCTAGATCATCGTCGCACCTATCAGTTCTTGATGGGTCTCAAGCCTGAGTTCGAGAATCTTCAGACTCAGATTTTAAATACATCTCATCTACCTTCTCTATATGAGGCATTCGCGATTGTGGATGGTGATGATCGAAGGCGTCTTCTTATTGCACCCAAACCCACTCAGTCTATTCCAGATCAGATGGCATTTGCTGCTCTTTCAGGTTCTCGGCAAACAGGTACTCGTCCGTATTGCCAACATTGTCGGAAACCTGGTCACCTCATTGACCGTTGTTTCATTCTTCATCCTGAATTAAAGCAACAATATCCTCGAAACCGTGGTAGTAGTCAAAAGAAAAGAGGTCCTCGTATTGGAGCTGTGGCCAAATTGGCATCTCCTTCAGTCTCAACAGAACTAGTTTCTACCCACCCAAATTATAGTCAACTTCAGGCTCAGATTGCTCAACTTCAACTATACTTGGGACTCACTTCATCATCTGGCCCCACGGCTGCCCTTGCTACAGGTACTCCTATCTCCCTTCATGGTAAGTCAGGCCAACCGTCTTGGATTCTGGATTCCGGAGCCAATAATCATATGACTGGTGAGCTCTCCATCTTTTCCTTTCCTGTCAGTTCCGTCAATCAATCCGTTCAAATTGCTGATGGAACATCTATTCTTATCCGTTGTCAAGGAGATGCCTGTTTATCCTCAGATATCACTCTTCGCTCTGTTTACTATGTCCCCAACTTTGCTTATAATCTATTGTCTGTTAGTCGTCTTGCCAAAAGTCTTCACTGTGCAGTTGTCTTCTTACCTAACAGTTGTTTCTTGCAAGACCTGACTTTGAATAAGATTTTTGGCAGGGGGTATGAGCACGATGGACTTTACTACTTTGGCGAACCTGTAACCTCTATTGTACAATTGTCCAGTCTACATGCTTCTGTGTCTCCAACTTTTGATACTCCTATTCGCTCTCTTCAAAACTTAGATTTGTGGCATGCCCGTTTAGGACATGCAAACTTTCAATATTTATGTTGGTTATTTCCATCTTTTAATAAAGCATGCAAGGATTTTAAGTTCAATTGTGTGACTTGTGAATTGTCAAAACATACCCGCACTACATATATTCCTCGCATGCATCAGGCTCCCTGTGCCTTTGACCTTGTTCACTCTGATATTTGGGGTCCCTCTCCTATCACGGCCTTTTCTCACCATCGGTACTATGTTACATTCATAGATGATTATAGTCGTTGTACTTGGGTCTACCTGATGAAGAAAAAATCTGAAGTCTTCACTCATTTCACTCACTTCCTTCAAATGGTCAAAACCCAATTCAACACTGTTGTCCGCAGTATTCGCTCTGATAATGGTAGAGAATATCTAACCAATGATTTTCGGGCTGAACTTAATAAAAGAAGCATTCTGCAGTAGCTTACTTTTCCTATCACACCTGAACAGAATGGTGTGGCAGAACGAAAGAATCGCCACATTATGTCTACAGTTCGCTGTCTTTTATCTGGTATGAATATACCTCGATATTTTTGGCACCTCCCTGTCCTCACCGCTACATACATTATCAATCGTAACCCTAGTCGTGTCCTCCAAGGTCAACGACCTCTGCACATTCTTAAGCCAAATACTGTCCTATTTCCTATTCTCCCACGAGTCTTTGGTTGTACATGCTTTGTTCAAAATCGTAGCCCTACTCGTACTAAGTTAGATGATAAAGCTATCCGTTGTATCTTTCTTGGGTACTCTTCCCTATCTAAAGGATATCGGTGTTATGACCCGGTGACTCGTCATTTCCACCACTCGATGGATGTCACATTCCTTGAGACTGTACCTTTCTTCTCTCCTCCGTCCCTACCTTTAGAGCATCATCCAGAAGTGTCCTTTGCAGAGGAACCCCCATATCTTCCTCGCCCTGTTCCTCTTCCTGATACACCTCCACCATTTCCTGTACCCTTACCGAGCCACAATGATAGTCTTCCTCTTGTCTCTTCTCCGGCTCCCCTACAGGTTTACTCCCGGCGTCCTCGTGCTCCCGCTCCACTGCCAGCTTCTTCTCCAAATTCAGGTAACCCTCCTTCTCCCTTGGTCCCTGAATCTGCACCTTCTCGTTACCCCACTCGTGACCGACGCCCCCCTGCCCGTTACTTACTTTCAAATAGTACTCATCATCTTATTGCCCAGTTTATGTCATTTCAGGGTCTCTCTGATCAGTATAAATCTTTTGTTGGTCAGGTTGATTTAGTCTCTATCTCTCGCTCAGTTCCGGAGGCCCTACAAAATCCTTTATGGGTGGCTGCTATGAAAGTAGAAATGGATGCTCTCCAACAAAATCAGACGTGGGAATTGGTTGATCTCCCGGTTGGTGAAAAGACCGTTGGATGCAAGTGGGTGTTTAGTGTTAAGTATCTTGCAGATGGCACCATTGATCGATATAAGGCCCGTCTTGTCGCTAAAGGGTTTACTCAGGTACCCGGCAAGGACTTTGGTGCCACATTTTCTCCTGTCGCCAAGTTAACTACAGTTAGACTTATCATCTCTTTGGCTGCCTCATATTCTTGGCCTCTCTACCAGTTGGATGTCAAAAATGCATTTCTTAATGGCGATCTCTCTGAGACTATCTACATGGATCCTCCACCATGTTTTCGGGCTCAGGGGGAGTATTCAGGGAAAGTGTGTCGCCTTCGAAAATCCCTTTATGGGCTTAAACAATCCCCTCGTGCTTGGTTCAACTGTTTCAGTGAGGTGGTTCTTACTATGGGGTTTATTAGGTGGAACTCTGATCATACATGCTTTGTTCGACGCTATCCTCAAGGTCGGTGCATTGTTATATCAGTTTACGTGGATGATATTATCATTACTGGAGATAACACTCATGGAATTGTTCAGGTAAAACGTGACCTTAGGATAATGTTTGACATTAAGGATTTGGGCAAGCTTCGATATTTTTTGGGTATTGAGGTGGCTCGAAATCACCATGGTATATCTTTATCCCAGAGAAAATATGCATTGGATCTTCTCCAAGATACAGGCATGCTAGGTTGTCGACCTGCCGTGACACCTATGGACCCCAATCTTAAGTTAACAGGGGAATTGTTAGCTGAGCCATCAGTATATCAGAGACTTGTGGGACGACTTATCTATTTGACTAACACAAGGCCAGACCTTACATATGCAGTGAGTATTGTAAGCCAATTTATGCATGCACCTCGTACCTCTCATCTGGATGCTGTCTATCATATCCTTCGGTATCTTAAATCTTCTCCTGGATTTGGAATCTTTTATGCAACGGGTGCCCAAAAGGGCTTGCCCTGTTCCACTGATGCGGATTCTGCAGCGTCACAGAACGATAGGCGTACTACCTCAGGAATGTCCACCTTCCGTGCCAATCACCTTATCACATGGAAAAGTAAGAAACAAGCAGTTGTCTCACGACCTTCTGCAGAAGCTGAGTACCGTGCTATGGCCCAAGGAACATGTGAACTACTTTGGTTACGCTCCCTCCTATCTAAGATAGGGTTTCCAATAACCGACTCATCCATCTTATTTTGTGACAATAAATCTGCTATTATGTTGTCCTCTGACTCAGTCCTTCATGAGAGGACAAAACACATTGAGGTTGATATCCATTTTATTCGGGAGAAAGTTCGGTCAGGAGTTATCACACCTTGTTTTGTTACATCATCTGAGCAGGCTGCTGACATGTTTACCAAGTCCCTTGGACCGTCACTTCTCCAATCAGCTCGTGGCAAGCTCGTGCTTGTCAATATCTTCGCCCCAGCTTGAGGGAGAGTATTGAAATATCTGAAGATAAGAAGATAACAGCTAGAAATTCTCCTTGAGTAGTGGGATTTCTTGAGCATTGTGCCTGTGATTAAGTATTGACTAAAGTAATTCTAGTGCAGTGTAATGTTTAACTTTTGTAAATCTTATTTGCTCTATTTAAGTGATCTGATTGTAAGAATGAAGACAACACAGATTTTGTAAGAATGTTTTTCATCAAACTTTTCTTCCATTTTATAGTAATACTAGATCAGTGGCAGCAGCCAGCTTTTATGAAGTACTGCTTGTGACTAAACTTGTTTTACATTTCCCACAGTGAATCTGTACCTTGTTCTTGTCATTGTTTGTACTTCATATTTCTAATATTTTTTATATCAATGTGACAAATCAAAAACAAATTCTGCAGCCGCTTCTTCTCGGCAAGGTGCTGATATTGGAGTTTTCATTGCTAACCTTAAATCTGTTCTGAAACTCATTGGTGAAAGAGTCATGCTTGATCCGGAATGCAAACGATCAATAGCTCGAATTGTTAACTCCTTGCTTTCTCAGAAGGGCATTGATTCTTCTGTCCTTCTCTGCATACTAGATTTAACTAAGGGATGGATAGAAGGTGATTTTAGTGAATCTGGGATGCCTGCTAGTTCTAGTACTTTTGTGTCTCCAAAGGAAGTGGTTTCCTTCCTTCAGAAGCTTTCACAAGTTGACAAGCAAAATTTTACCCTCAGTGCTGTAGAAGAGTGGGACAGGAAGTATCTTGAGCTACTTTATTCAGTATGTGCTGACTCAAATAAGTACGTGATACGTTTCCTTTTGTATTTCTCAAACATCCTTGTTTCACATCTAAATTACTGACCTGGTTTTCTTTTAGATATTCTCTTTCTTTATGCCATGAAGTGTTTCAGAAGGTAGAGAGGCAATTCCTTGGTGGTTTACGGGCAAATGATCCTGAGATCCGGATGAAATTTCTCTCTTTATCATGATTCTGTTGGCAAAACATTGTTCACAAGGCTGCAGTATATTATTCAAATCCAGAATTGGGAAGCTGTTAGCGATGTCTTTTGGCTCAAACAAAGCCTCGATCTTCTTTTGGCCATCTTAGTCAACAATAAACCGATTACACTGGCTCCAAACTCTGCGAAAGTCCCACCAATTATGGTATCAGGTGCAGTCCCGGATAATACTGGACTACAACCTATAATAACTGATGTTCCAGAAAGTGTGGAAGAGGCTCCCCAGACATTTGATACCCTTGTGTCAAAGCATGCACAGTTTTTGAATGAGATGAACAAACTTCAGGTAATCATATATTGCTCTCAACATTTACCCTGCTTAGTAATTGCCTTCCACATGTAGATGGTTGTTCTTCATAGTACGGAAAATTGTTAGTTTGATGAGTTTGACTTTGTTATAGGTTGCTGATCTTATCATACCGCTAAGAGAGCTGGCCCATATGGATGCAAATGTTGCTTATCATCTATAGGTTCTGGTGTTTCCCATAGTCTGGGAAACCTTACACAAGGAGGAACAAGTAGCACTTGCTAAGCCAATAATAAGTTTCTTATTGAAAGACTACCATATGAAACAACAAACACACAGGCCAAATGTTGTGCAAGCTCTTTTAGAAGGACTTCAGCTAAGCTGTCCTCAACCTATAATGCCTAGTGAACTCATCAATTACATTGGAAAGACCTACAACGCGTGGCACATTGCATTGGACCTGTTAGAAAATCACACTATGTTGTTCTTGGATGATGCAAAATGCTCTGAGTCTCTGGATGAGCTTTATAATTTACTAAACGAAGAAGATATGAGGTGTGGATTGTGGACGAAAAGGTCAGTTACAGCAGAGACCAGGGCTGGGATTTCACTTGTAAAGCATGGTTACTGGCAGCGTGCTCAGAGTCTTTTTTACCAAGCCATGGGTAAGGTAACTCTAGGCATTTATGACAATACGGTACCAAAAGCTAAGATGTGTCTTTGGGAAGAGCAGTGGCTTAATTGTGCTAGGCAACTCAGTCAGTGGGATGCGCTGGTAGAGTTTGGCCAACTCACAGAGAATTAGCCGATACTACTTGATAGTCTCTGGAAACAGCCTGATTGGGTATATTTAAAAGATCACGTTATTCCAAAGGCTCAAGTTGAAGAAACTGACAGACTTTGTTTAATCCAAGCATTCTTTGTGCTTCATGAAAAGAATACAAATGGTGTGGCTGAGGCTGAAAATGTTGTTGGGAAAGGTGTTGATCTCACTTTGGAACAGTGGTGGCAATTGCCAGAAATGTCTGTTCATGCGAGAATCCCTCTGCTGCAGCAATTTCAACAACCAGTGGAAGTTCAAGAATCAGCAAGGATTATAGTGAACATTACCAATGGGAATAACCATTCGAGAAACTTGGTTGTTGGTGTACATGGCAGTCTATATGCAGATCTCAAGGACATACTTGAAAGATGGAGGCTCAGGACACTGAATGAATGGGAAGATATGTCTTTTTGGTATGATCTGCTCCAATGGAGAAACGAAATGTATAATGCAGTCACTGATGCATTTAAGGATTTTGGTACAACGAATCCACATCTGCACCACCTTGGATACCATGACAAAGCGCAGAATGTCAATAAGCTCGCCCACATTGCTCGTAAGCAGGGCCTATATGATGTTTGTGTATCGACATTAGAGAAATTTTATGGGCACTCAATATTGGAAGCTCAGGTGTAGTAAATGTTTCATCTTTGGATTTAGATTTACTTGAATTTTTGTCATGTATAATGTTATCCAAAGATAAAAGCATCCATATTAATGAGTTTCTCTTGAAATTTGTTGCAGGAGAGCTTTTTAATAATAGAACAAGCCAAGGCTTATTTAGAAATGAAGGGAGAAGTAACCAATGGTCTCAACTTGATCCTTAGTACTAATCTGGAATACTTTCCCGTTGAACACAAGGCTGAAATATTCCGTCTCAAAGGAGATTTCTTGTTGAAGCTTAATGATTGTGAAGGTGCTAATCTTGTATATTCAAATGCAATCACCCTTTCGAAGTGCTTGGTTAAGGGATGGGTTAGCTGGGGAAATTATTCTGAAAGGGTATATAACTTCCTGGCTAGATGTAAATATTCTGTTCGTAATTGTTTTTCAGTTACTTGAAAGCCTAATTTGTTCCATGTTCAGGCTTACAGTGAAACCTATGAAGAAATTTGGTTAGAATATGCTATAAGCTGCTTTCTTCAGGGCATTAAATTTGGGATTCCCAATTCCAGAAGCCACCTAGCTTGTGTTTTATATCTACTCAGCTTTGACACCCCCAGTGGACCTGTAGGGAGGTCATTTGAGAGATACAATGACCAAATACCACAATGGCTCTGGATTTCTTGGATTCCCCAGCTATTGCTTTCCTTGCAGAGGACTGAAGCCCCGCATTGCAAGCTTGTGTTACTTAAGATTTCCACTGTTTATCCTCAGGTATATAATACATCAATTACAGTACAAGCCATTCTGGGCAATGAGTCTCTATAGTGTTGATAAGATTGTCTATTTAATGTAAAATGTAGGCATTGTATTACTGGCTGAGGACATATCTGCTTGAACACCGTGATTTTGCTACTAAATCTGGGTATGGAAAGATGGTGATGGCGCAACAATGGATGCGGCAAAATGACTCTGGTGCTGTTGCAGCTGGTTCAGTAAGCTTGACTGATGGGAATGCCAGAATGTAAGCTTGACTGATGGGAATGGCAGGTCAAAATGGGGGCCCATTGTTGTCTGATCATCAGCTCCATCAGGGATGTCAGCCTGCTGGAGGTGTTTGGTCTCATCATGGCAGCTCTCAACTGCAAAAACCTGAAAGGGCAGCAGCTGTTGAAGGCAGCCTCCCTTCTGCGAATAACCAGTCATTGCATCAGAGTTCATCTCTGACAGATGGTGGTCAGAATGCATCAAGGCGTAACAGTGCATTG
Organism: Ehretia macrophylla; assembly: GCA_037974665.1. Classification (NCBI taxonomy): domain Eukaryota; kingdom Viridiplantae; phylum Streptophyta; class Magnoliopsida; order Boraginales; family Ehretiaceae; genus Ehretia; species Ehretia macrophylla. The sequence continues at coordinate 65,432,637 of CM075765.1, forward strand.
GGTTGGGATGTTTCTGCTGCTAGTGCTTTTGATGCTGCAAAAGATATAATGGAGACTCTTAGAAGCAAACACGCAAATCTGGCCAGTGAACTTGAGGTTTGACTCTTTATATATATTTATTTATTTCAGCTGTTCTTATTCTGAAAAATACAAATGAAGAGCTTTTTTATAAGAGCTTGGAATGATTACGATAAACCCTTTGGGATGGTTTATATAGAAGACATTATAGAGTCCATGATCGACTAAAATTCTTTATGAGATAAAAATATTTCATATTATTTCACGTGTTGTTATCTCTTCTAACACTCACATTCATAAAGAAACCAGTTTCGCATGGCTCTTATTGTAAGCAGCATTCAAAAAGGTTTTGCTACCTCGCACTCATTCTCCTACGACACTACCTTGAAAGGGTAAGGGGGGCGAATGAAAATTGCTACTTAATATTTGTAATGCCATAGAAGAATATAATGTCTTTGTGATACACTGCTCACTTTTCCAGTCCATTTGACCTTTATTAACTCTAGAAGTGCTTTAACATGATATGCTCAAATCTACGATCACAGATTTTTCTCACAGAAATTGGCTCACGGTTTGTTACCTTGCCGAATGAGAGACTACCTGCTGTTGTCAATAGTCTGCTTCACTGCTGTTATAAGGATCCAACTGCTACTACTGCAGAAGTTCCCAAATTTCTCAAGAAGGAGCTCCCTGGTGTTTGCAAAGCTTGCTTTTCAGCCAATGCTGTGAACAAGCATGTTGATTTCGTGAGAGAGTACAAGCAGGATTTTGAACGTGATCTTGATCCTGAGAGAACTACAACTTTCCCAGCCACTCTCTCTGAATTAACTGAAAGACTAAAGCACTGGAAAAATGTCCTTCAAAGAAATGTTGAGGAACGGTTTCCATCAGTCTTGAAGCTGGAAGACGAAATCAGGGTGTTGCAAGATTTCCATGTTGTTGATGTGGAAGTTCCAGGGCAGTATCTCACTAATCAGGTAGGAATCCGAGTCAGTTTACAAGTAATGAACATGTCAAAATGAAATACATTTGAGTTGAAAATGGATAAATGAAATTAAAAATGACTTTTATTCCATAAATTTTGGTGAAAGTCCAAACATGAGAAGTATCAATTGAGAAGTAGTGTAATCATTCTTTTACTTATAATAGTACTTTACAAACTTGAAAAAGTGTATTATGTTAATCCTGATATTGAACTTTAGTCCCTTTCTTATGTATGATATATTCGTGCATTAGTAGTCCCCTTTCTATATCCCATGGATTTTCCATTCCTTCTCTTAACTTTTCTGTTCATTTTATCTCTTCTAGGAAGTAGCGCCTGATCATACTGTGAAGTTAGATAGGGTTGCAGCTGATATTCCCATCGTGCAAAGGCATGGCAACAGTTTCCGGCGCTTGACCTTGATAGGGTCAGATGGCTCTCAGCGCCATTTCATTGTTCAGACATCTCTAACCCCAAATGCTGGAAGTGACGAACGGATATTGCAACTTTTCCACGTAATGAACCAGATGTTTGACAAAAACAAAGAATCAAGATCCCGGCATATCCGCATTCACACACCAATTATGATACCTGTTTGGTCACAGGTGATTAATTTGGCTTCACTTATACATTCTATTGGTTGTCTTTCACCTCCTGTGATGATATAGCGGAACTTTTTGCTGGCTCATATTTGCATGGGCTCTGTTGTTAGTAAATCGTATCTAGTAGCATAAGTGGCTGGTACATGCTAACATCTGTATAGGGGCTCCCATAAAATTCTTTCTCTTGGTTGTTGTTGGCTTTGTTAATCATAGATATTTCATCTGTCAAGATAAGTAATGTATCTCATTAATTGGCTGCAAGCGGTACATATGGTATTCTTGAGAAAGATCTTGACTTGATTAGGGGGGTGTCATAATCTGTGATCTCATGCTACAGGTCCGCATGGTGGAAGATGATCTGATGTACAGCACCTTCCTTGAGGTATATGAGAACCATTGTGCAAGGAATGGCCAGGAAGCAGATCAACCAGTCACCTTTTTTAAGGAGCAGATGAACCTAGCCATATCTAGCCAAATATCACCAGAAGCTGTTGTAGATATCCGCCTTCAAGCTTATAATGAAACTGCCGAAAACATTGTGACTGATAGCATATTCTCTCAGTACATGAGCAAGACTTTGCTGTAAAGCAATCATTTGTGGACTTTCAAAAAGCAATTTGCTATCCAGTTGGCCCTTTCAAGTTTTTTGTCCTGCATGCTTCAAATAGGAGGGAGATCACCCGACAAGATAGTATTTTGCGAAGAACACTGGGAAAATATTTCAAACAGATTTTCATCCAGCATATGATGAAAATGGAATTATAGAGTTTAATGAACCAGTGCCTTTCCGGCTGACTAGGAATTTACAGGCATTCTTCTCACCTTTCGGAGTGGAAGGCCTCATTGTTTCTGCCATTTTTGCAGCTGCACAGGCCGTGGCTTCTCCAAAAGTAAGTCCTATCAAGTTATGTCCGAGACTGTTTGAGGATAATCATGTATATTTCTTCTTGCTTGTCATTACATTGTTAACGAATTTTCTGGATGCAGGAAAGTCAGCATTTATGGTATCACTTGGCAATGTTTTTCCGGGATGAGCTCTTGTCTTGGTCTTGGAGAAGACCCTTTGCAATGCCTCCTGCTTTTGGAGGGGGTAGTTTGAACCCGGTTGACTTGAAACAAAAGGTCACTACCAACGTTGAGCATGTCATCAGTCGAATCAAAGGAATAGCCCCACAATACATTTCTGAAGAGGTCAGCTTAAGCTTCTTTAATTCGTTTGTATAAATTAAAAATTCACTTGGGTGGTTTAATCACCTTAACAGGCTCACCCTATCCCCTTTTTAGTTGTGTTTTACGTTCAAATTCAAGATGTCTACTTACATTCTAAGATAAACTGGTTGAAACTCTCACAAACAATGCATTTTCTTTACTCCGTTCTGTTTGTTGAATTAACTTTTGGGTTATTCATCACCTTTGCTTCTGTTTTATTGACTACAAGATGCACATTTTTTAACGCGTAAAAGTCAATTATATTTCATCAGGAGGAGAATGCTCTTGATCCACCGCAATCCGTGCGGAGAGGGGTGACCGAGTTGGTTGAAGCTGCCATCACTCCCAGGAATTTGTGCATGATGGATCCGACATGGCATCCCTGGTTCTAATATGTTGTCAGGGCCCCTGTAAACTGTTGATTCTGCTGGGTAACAAGGTATTGCTTCTAATCTTGACCCAAAAAACAAAAAAGAGAAGAAGTTATTGCTTCTAAGCACTTGTATAGGCACAACTAATTTAGGAAATGGACAACAAATTGTATCCATCTAAATGTATTAGTTTCAGGTTGTTATTAAAAACGTTTGTAGGTCCCATAAAACCACGCGTTAATAGTGAAAAGGTGATTTCACTATATTTCTGACCAGGTACGGGGCCTATCACAAGAATATTTTTTTTATTGGGGCGATAGTTCTGAAAAGATAAATTGCCTATCTTTTCTTTCAGCTCGAGAGAAATACGATCGGGAGAAGCTAATTCAAACCCTTCCAGTAAAATAAGAACAGCCCCTACATTCAAACCCCCCTTTTTACCATTAGCAAGAATTTGTTTCAGTTGCATATCATAAGGAATTCGAACAACTGCTTCAAATACAGTATCAAGAAGTACCGTTTCAGTCTGTGAGACGTTTTAAAATCTTTTTCCATTAATTTCTAATGCCAACTATTTTCTAATGCCCAGCTGGAATAGTGCCTAGGGAAGTGTGTGCTTGGAAAGCATGAAATTTAGTTTCACAACTGCTTAGTGCTTTGTATCAAAACAACATACGCTGTAGGAAGAGACACACCAGGCACGCCAAATACACCCGAGTGTGTAAGAATTTCCCATGATCTCCGTTTGGTGCGTGTAAGAGAATTTCCTACAGTGTATGCTAAACACCGATGATACATTTTAACATCTCTAGAGCCGGACGAAAATTGGCCTTGGCCTTAGTGATCCGATGGTGCCTAAAGTGGAAGATAAAAGGTATTCTAGGGATAACAACAAGCTGATATATTATTATGAGACAAAAGCACTTTCGAAGTTGTATGAAGATCATATTCTGTTGTGCAGCTCTTTACTATGTCCTTATCGTCTTTTTCGGCAAATGTTTTGCTGAATAACATGGAGAAAGTGAACATGGTAGAAGGAAATCGATATCAATTGAACATCTTTAATCGCTTCCTTAAATCATCACTTTACCACCATGGACCGTATTTAAAATCTAACAGAAACATAACAGAAAAGTCCAATTTATAATTGCAGTAGTACTAAAATATAGTTGTCACAGATAGACAACTATGTAGAGCAGTTCAAAGTTTCCAACAGCAACTAGAAAGAGCTAAAAGAAAATGGGTGAAGAAAAAACTTCAGTCTTGATCAGATTCATCATGGAAGCGAATGTGCTTCCCTTTTGGTGTTGGCAAGCCTTTCAAGTGCAACACACTTGATGAAAATTCACTCTCATCAACACATTCTTCTTGGCCTTCAACAACCTCATCATCACTGTTGTGCAGAAACCTAGGATGCTTGCCAGCAAATTTCGCCATTGTCCTTTCTCCATTCACATTCATCTTGCTGAATCCCTCACAGAGCTCATCAGCCACTCCATCATCTTCTCCTTCTTCTTCTTTGTATCCGTATTCGTCGTTGCCGTCCTCAACCCCTTCCAGGCCGTCCTCATCTTCATCTTCTTCATCATCCCCAGGACTACTGGCATTGACCTGAATGGACCAGATTGATGCATTATCATCATCATCATTTGGTATCATCTTCTCTTTGCCTTCTTCACTCTCTCGTCCACCTCTTAGATGTGTCAGTGTCACCACAGATGATGAATCACACTCCTCTGACTTCTCAGAAAAATCCAATAATAGTGATCTTGTAACCAAATCTTTCCGAGATTCAAACCCCGTCTCCTGCTTCTTCCCTTCATATATTTCAGTCACCATCTACCATATATTCAAACAAGAAAAAGAAAAAGGAAATCAGTACCTTAAACCAAACTTCAAAATCAAAGAATATTACTAAAATATAACCCTGATAAAACTTAACGCAATGGCAAAGTTGTTGATGTATGATCTCAAGATCACGAGTTTGAGTTGTGGATCTCACTCAATTCCATGGACCCCGCACATAAGGGAGAGGTTCGTGCACGGGATTGCCTTATATATATAGACAGAATAAAAACTAAATATATCATTATACCTGAGAGATGACAAGTTTGTCCTCAATTGGACTTGGTGAAACAGAAGCCAATCCATTGGCAGAAAGATTCAAGACTTGTGGTGTATTAGCAGGAGTAGGAGCAAGAAGGCCCATAGGAGAGTTCACATTAATGCCTTGTAGGTGAAGGAAAGGCCTATTTTCTAAAGAAATCTTGGAAACCTCAGCCTCTTCTTCAACTTTCTGCAGAAGAGTCTTGACTTGACCCCTCAACAATGCCTCTCCTGAACCAGGTGTGCCACCATACTTAGCTTTTTCGCCATTCACTCTTCTCTTGGACATTGCTGATGATGGTGTCTTTAAACGTCCCATTGCTAGCCCAACAATTGGTGAACCGTTCGTTATATCAATAAGTGCTGATCGATCTTGTTGCTGATTTTTTCCAGCTTTTCTTTGCCTTGATCTTGTTTCACTCTTGTCACATTCTTCAACTTTTTCTACAAAAAAGGAAAAAAAAAGTCAAATCTCATAGTAATTAAACATAGAGATTTTCAAAATTGTTTGAAATCAATCTTTTTGAAGCATAATCGATGAAGAACATAGCAAAATGTGAAGAGTCTTTGAACGCAAGTTGCGCCCAAAACCGTCAGGTCGGGGACATGTCTATCTGGGCATCACGCATCACATTGCCAAAAAAAAGAAGTTAAAAAAAAAAAATCTTTTCGAAGCATACTTGACATGGGTATGTTATTGTTGTTGCTGTTTGCAGCAGCCTTGGTTTGTGATCTTGTTACTCTTCTTGTTGATGATGGGGTCTCCATTTGAGTTGTTAAGCAAAGATGTATCAAACTTTACACCAAAAAATTCAAAAACAAGAGAAACAAAATGGCCGAAAAATCTTTTTTTTTTTGTTTTTTGCTTTGCTTTGCTAATTGCCAGAAGATGAGAATGATGTTTGGGTGAAGAGGAGAAGGCTTAATAGGATCTTAACGTGTATGTTTTTTGACCGTTGAGAGCGTGTTCATGCGGGCGTGGCGTATTGCTAATGGAAAGTAGCCGTTGGGATTTAAAACGAAGGCTGAAGCTGGTTATCTGTTGGGCTTGTTAGGTTTCATGGATACATCATTGGGCTTGGATCAGCCCAGATGTTTTGGGTTGATATCTTGATGCTAACTGCTTTGTTCTTTAGAAATTATTCCGAAGAAATAGTAATAGAGAAAGAAAGATGCCAGATGTGATTTTCTTTTTCTTTTGAGTCGAGATTACGAAGATTATTACAGTCTGTCGTTTTTAACCGTTCAGACACTCTCTCCTTCCCTGGCCGAAGCCCCCCTCAATTGGGAGTGCCTGGCAAAGTTAAGGGGGCTTCAATCCTTACTCTTTATTCTATCTTTGCCGAGGTGATTCATTGAGTTGGATTCGCAGTAAAGAGAGAAAACGTAAAGAAATTAGCAACTATAGTTTTATCAAGAAGTTAGAAGGAAAACTCGTACGTGTTAATTGAACTCACCTACCTTGAAACGAGAATCTCTCTGACCCCACCAAAAAAGATTTATAATTTGATTTTTTTGTGGTCAAATTGACCTATTCTTGGAGCATTGATATAATTAGAGAAAAAAGTTTATTTGAATAAGAACATACATAGATTAAACGTACAATCAACTAAAAAATTAAAACATTTATCATGATATGTCGTCTTGAAAATGATTAAAGTGGATGATAAAAATGAAAAGTAAAAACAATGCACTTTATATGAGACTAGTAATAATTGTATGCTCGATTTTGAGCAGAACTCTTTTTGTTTCTTAATTGAAGTTGTGTTATTTTTCCAAAAAAAATTACAAGATATGGATTGTGCCAAATATGTCGCGTTTATTCTTAAATCTTGATTGAAGTGTGATCAACTTCAAATCCTAGATTATCTATCAATAGGATAATTGTGATAACTTTAGAAACATGACAAGATCATTATTCTTTTTTGGTTACATTGAAGTTTAAGTCTAACTAGATCAGAATGTGTCTAAGGAATGTTTTACCCGTTTTATTTTTTTTGATCAACAACTTGAGGTCGTCTTTTGGCCCCTCCATCGTACGATGAGTTCCTACTGGCTGTAGCAAATCAAAATTAGCTAATTAGTCTACATATTTGTTAGTTTCCCAAAAAATATATTTTGTTTTGTACCCTAAACTCAATAGTCAATGCCTTCGTACGCTCCTCGATATAAGGAGCAATTAGACTATGTGACGGGAGCTTACTATGAACTAGCTGTGTACTGATTAAAGAGCTTGTTTCCACTTCTAAGCGTCTCGATACAACTCAAAAGTGTGAAAGTTATTTTCAGAAGGCCCCAATAAGGAAAATTGTTAGTTTGAATTATGTACTCGGACTACACTAAGGTACAAATCTAATCTCTCAACAAATAAATAAATAAATAAATAAAGGAAAAAGAAGGTACACATCTAGGTAGATAGCTTTTTTTTTTTTTTTTGTCATAAGTGGTGGGGATATTACAAAATCAATCAATGCAAAGATTGTGATAAACAACCTGTTTTGCAATCTAATCAGTTGAATAATTAGCACTTCGTCTTGTTCACTGAAATCGAATTGATGGGGTTTCAACTGCGATCTTTCAAATATCATTCACAATTTTTGGTTTTGTGGTCTATAATATTTGGATAGAAAGAAATAATAGAATGTATGATAGAAGTATTCTCTCTAAAGAGCAGTTTTTTGTTATGAGTGTGACTGTTGTTAGGCAAAAGATTTGCCTTTACCGTAAATTTAAAAACAATGACATTAATATGTAAATGGTGGAATATTTAGTTTTTGCTAGAATAGGTCTTGGAACTTTCTTACTTTATATCTTTGTTTGAAGTTTGTTAGTTTGAAATGAATATACTTGCTTACTTAGTAAAAAAAAAATGGTCTGGAAAAGGATTGCCTCCAAATAGTACTTCTGCATCTGTCTGAACAAGAATACCAATGCAAGTCGCTTTGCAAGGACACGAGTTTCTAACTGCTCTAATCTATATACAAGCATGAGAACGGTTATTACTTATTGAAAACTCTTTGATTAGTTCAGACTGAGATTAGTCTTTTATAAATTAGTGAGACTTATACGTGTATGTCTCACTAACTATAGGACAAATTAATCTACACTGACTAATCCAAAAATTTTCCTTACTTCCTAGTTCCTACTCCGTTTCTTGATTTTCCTTTGGAGGATAGCACAATAAAAAAGGTTGAACATTTTGTAAAACTTTGTAGTTTATAGGCAATAGATTAAAAAATGCACCGTCTAATCGGCCAGCTATTTCCTAAAGACAATGACCTGTACCATATTTAGGGTATCTCCAATAATAACAATTATTTACAAAAATTTATTATTTTTAGTAATTTTTAGATACTTGAGTATCTATTTTAACTCAAATCTCTAATAAAGTCCATCACTTTTTAGAAATTTATACTAAAATAGAGACTCAATCACTTTTTGGGTTTCTAAATTTGATGTAAAAAAAGTAAATTAAGTCTCTAAATTGATATAAATTTTTAAAAAGTGGTGGGCTTCATTAAATATTTGAGTTAAAATAGAGACTCAAATTTTTAAAACTTACCAAAAATAATAAATTTTTATAAATAATATATTATTTTTCTTAGTAGGGCATCATACAAAATGAACAACAACAGCTTGGGCAGTAGTTGGAAGTCCAAATTTTAATCAATCAACTTTGCCCACCAGATTCTGTTCACTGCTTGTTTTGGTTGGTCAAACTTTACATATCCTTTTTCTTCTGCGGATGGGCTAGAATAACACACAGCCTCAATTGCCTCTAAGGATATATAGTGGAGTAGTCGGATAGCAATGGCGGATCTATATGGAAATTAATAGGAGCTGTAATTTTACTGATTTTAAAAATGGAGTTATTAACAAGTGAGTTGAATCTGTATTTTTAAAGTATTTTTTTATTAAAAAAATATTTTAGCCCCCACTAAAAAAAAGTTATCTATATATAAGTGTTCAATTGAATATTTTTTAGCCCACATTGAATAAAATTCTAGATCTACGCCTGACCGATGGTGACTTTGTTTTAATCTAACATTTCAAATATTGTCTAATTTTTGACTGATCAAAAGCATGTATTAGAAGACAACGTTACACTGCGAAATTTATCCAATGTAATTCGCTTAAAAATAAATTTCTCATCATCCAAAAAAAGATACAACCTCAATTACAAACACACAAAAAAGTTATAAAAAAAAAAAAGAAAGAAAGAGCCACTACTCATAACATGACGGTTTTAGACGCTCAACTGATGGCAATTGGCATTGCCCTGCAAAACGTCTTAATAATGATTAGTAATGGAAATATGCAATGTGTCAATAAAATAAGGTTTTGGTTGGAAAAAAGATGCACGGCATCCTCTGTATCTTCTCCAAAAAGAAAAAGAAGATATTAAGGTTTTGAAAAATTATTAAAAACAATGGTTTTGAGGCGATCAGTTATGTGTGAGTAATTTTTTTGCAAAATGTAAAGTTAAATTACATATAACAAATGTCAAAATAAATTTATCCCTTTTTAAAATTCGAGTATCACAAAAGTTTTGTGCAGCAATATGTTGCATGATATTCATCAAGAAGGTTTGGCACGTGTGATTTTCTAATTTATTCAAGTTAGCTATATCCTAGGTTATTCGTCATCAAGCTTAGATATACAAGTTGACAAGCCCAATTGACGTGAAAAGAATTGAAAATATACCACATAAGGAGTGAAAGGAATATGTGAGTTCCTCAAAACATGGCACTCACTGAGGACCAAATCTTTAGCAAGATTGAGTTTGACATCAAACAAAGGTTGTATATATAGGGGCAAAAAGTTTAGGAACATTTGTCAAGCCTCGAATATGGACTAGTGTTTTCTTGTATAAGAGATGTATACACGAGTATAAATATAAATATTTTTGAAATTATGAAATCTATACGTATTTGTCTAGAAAAAAGAATTGAAAATATTAATGCATCTTCACAATTGCCAACTTCATAGTCTCATGAATGCTCATTACAAGCAAAATAAGGTACAATTGAAGGCAAAATAGAAAAACCAAATAGTGGATTATAAATTTGAGCAGTACAACAAAGAAGAATTATCATTTACATCACTTGACTTTTAGCTTAGGCGGCCTCCATCATTTATTTGTGTCCTTTAAGAAACATTAACTTTCACACGACAACTTTTGTTGCAACAAATGGCACAGAAAATTTTAAGGACATTTGCGAATGTTGTTGCGTGTTGTGAGGTTGAAATAGCATGGACAAGCCTCATAGTTGCCAGAAGTTCCTGGTGGCACACACTTGCACCTAGCACAGCATGTTCCACAAGCCCTCTTGCACAGATTAGGCCTCGATGACTCTTTGCATCGCACTCTACAAGCTGCTGCACAATCTGATAACATACATGAAATTTATGTCAATGCACACCGTTAAGCGTTGTGAGATTACATTTTAAAACTAATTAATACTAACATAAATAGCTAGGATGTTATAAAGCGGTTTTGGAATTTATAATTTTTTTACGTGGGCAATTGTATATTCTAATACTTCCGTACACTTGTAACGGGAATGAAGAGATAGTTTTGGATGATATAAAATCTAATGATTCTTAACACATATTGTTCTAAACAATTATGTTACTTACCTATAGTTTGAGGTTGAGGACTCTTTGCCCCATTATACCCCTGTGAAAATATTACACCATATGTCACATCAGGAAAGAAAATCGAACCAAATAAAATTAAATAAAGTGTTATTCCACTAAGTGAGATTGGCTTAATAGATAAGTATATAGGCAATAGCTGAAAAAGGGTGGTTTAGTCATTACCATTTGGTTGGCCTCGGTAAAATGACTAAGCAAAAGAGATAGAAGAAGTGAAACAACAATTGCTCTTTGGAATGCCATGGTCTCTAAGAAGACACAAGGAATGAACATGATACTAGTAAGGAACCTATAACGAAACTATAGATTTGATGAGAAATGAGAAAGAGAGTGATGTATTTATAGTGAGAGTGTTGGGGTAGGCTCAAGCAAGGTAGGAACATATTAAGCTGGCAGTAGTACTAGGAAGCCTCTTAGAAATTTTTTTTTTTTTCCTTTTATTTTTTAAAGGTTTTATTTTTTAAAGGAACGTAACATGAGAATTTCTCCGAATATCATCTACTCTAGTACTATTCTAATTCAAATGCACTTAACTTCAAAGTTCTAATGGGATCCGAACATTATTGTTTTTACCAACTTGCATGAGAACTAATTTAAAGAATAAATGATTCTTCAAACAATGGTCCAAACATATATAGATTACATTTAGACCATCCAAGATATGGTCCTGGACTGTTGCCAGCTTGTTTCTACAGTGACGAAGACTTGGTAGCAATTAATTTATGGCTGCTCAACCAAGAATCATGACACAGATTCTGTCTAATCGCAATTAACTAATGCAACTTGCTGGTTGTTCTGCAAATAATACGGAAAATTCTTGCATCAGTTTGAACTGACGGGTCAGTCTCTCATATGATTGGTAAGACCTATATTTGTAAGCTCCACCAATATGCGAGAGATTGAAATCAGTTGAGACTGATCAAAGAGTTTCCTACATAATACTTCTATGTCATGGAGGTCTTGAAATTAGGCATGACTTCCTCATGGCTAAATGCCAATGCTGCACATATATTTACCCGCTAATATCGAAAGCTGTAATTTTGAATGGTATCTTCCCCTGGCCAAAAGGAAGCTTCTCTGGCATTGTCTGCTGTTGCTCAAAGGAGTATTTAGTCTAGTGCCGGAGCACTTGGGACTTGGCCAGAATGCTTGCTCATGTCTGTAATTCAAATCATAAGATAACTTCCTTAAGGTTAATTTTGGTAGGCCTTGTGTATAATTAATTATCCTGGATCATACCTCTTTCGGGCGTGAGACTTTTGTTGCCCTTGGTGTGAAATTAAAGAGCTTTTCAAGAGAGTTCTTCGCTATCCAAGGAAAAAAAAAAAAAAAAAGGAAGAAGAAGAAAATGATCAATTCTCTTAACGCTCTGGGAAGATGAATATGCAGACGCAGCAAACTTGTGTCACATTCTTTACCACATTTTGTATGGAGTTGAAACAAAATTTATTAGAAATAAATGAGAAAACTTCACAAGCTCATCTAAGATAAAGAGTGGTTACATTATTATTAGGTCTCAAGCATTCATCCATGATCTTATATCATCCTTTTTAGCCACATTCTTGCAAACTGTTTAGTTCCTAAAGTCGTATAAAGTTTACCAAGTTGCTCCTTAGCTTGACTTTATGTTATTATTATTATTTTTGTTTGTTTTTCTGAAAATCGATCTAGATGAATAGTAGTTGGAACAAAAAAAAGAAAAAAAAAAGTGAAGTATCCAAGAGTTAAGAAAAATAGTCAAATAATGACTTTTTATACGCAGAGGTTCTTTTTATTTATTTATTAAATAAGCTTTAAGTTATTTTACATTATTTGAATCAAGTTTTGACATTAAACCCAAAAGGAAAAAAGAAAAAAAAAAAAAGAGTCACTGACCACGGGTTCTACTTTTAAACTTTTAAGAACAAAAAAGTTCTTAAGATCATGTAATACCAAGAGTTAACTCCATTAATTTAAGTTATTTAAGAGCAATGGACTAACGTGCTGGATGAAAAATAAGTGAAATAGAAAAAACACGTTATGGGAACAAGGATGGGAGAAAGTGAAATGTCTCCTAATTTTCTTCACCCTTAATTTATTAATCATATTCTAGTTTTAAAATTCAAAAAAAAATAAAAAACCCTTTCAATTCAATCCGTCCAATAATTCTCTTAATGCGACTAGTCATATATAGATATATTTGACCCCAAAAACAATAAGAATAAAAAATTGTGAAACAAAGTTGTATGTATAATCACCATTCCGATTTACCTCTTTATCTTTTTTCAGTAGGACAAGTAGCGATTGTAAGATATTTTTTACAAGATGGAATCCAAGAGGTTGTTAACTTCCAATACGTGACAAAGACCATTGGAAAATCTCCTTGGCTAAGTCAATTAGTCAATTATGAGCATCCATAACCATAGAGTGATACAGAAAAGGAGGATTGGATAGCCATTATCAGTGGTTCACTGAAATTGCTGCAGGTTATCCATAGCTATGTTCCAAATTCAGGGACCAGAGCCAATAGTATATCCGGTTAAGATCAGAGGGGGCGAGAAGCAGGTGTTGGATGAGCCTTTTACTTTTGCTGGAATTTACAGGAGAAAGATGTGTAAAGGCCTTGGGAGTTGGGATGGCCAGGCTAAAGAAGCAGGCCAAGAAGCAGTATATCAAGGGTTGAGTGCAAATTGTCTGTGCAGCGTTCTGTTTGTTAAGAGACTATAAACAAGATGAGTTACACTACAAAAAAAAAACTAATCATAGGTAGCGGTTTGGCCAGAAAAGTATTTCGACAAACCACTGCTTATGTTAAATTTCTTTTTTACAAAAAAAAAAAAAAAAAAAAGTGGGGATAAATAGAAATTATATAGATGTTTAAAATTATATATATATATATATATATTTATTTGTCCAAAAAAAGTTTTTAAAAAACACATAATATAGGTTATAGGCGGTGATTTTGCGAAATCGCTGCCTATATTGCACATAAGCACTTGTTGACTTCAAAGAGTATAAGGAGGCAGATGAACACAATCTCAAACTGACGGAATAGATTAAGGAGATCCGCTGGTAGTTGGCGGTCTTCCAAAACAACAGTTAAAGGTAGTTATAGGTGGTGGTTTTGGGAAACAGTTGCTAAAACTGTGTTACCTATTTGAACATTTTATGTACTGTTAGTCATACTAGATTCACAAGTCAAAAGAAACTAGTATATCATATATTAATGAGAAATAACAAACATTAGTGTTTATTTTGTGACAAGGGGCGGGCATGAGAAAACTGCAATCCATGACAAGCAATCGCAATGCGTTAAGAAAACCAAGTTGGAGCCCAACCGAATTATTGTTCAAAATCTGTCATGGATTTCTTGGTTCTTCCTCCAGTACTTCAATGTTTAATGTTTAGAGTATAGAAAAGTTGCTAATCTCCCTCGTGGTGAAAGCGGGCCCAGCTAATTATGTTTGTCCCTATGAGATAATCTATCTGAATTAGATATTATATAGATTTTACACCTTTGAATGACAATTAAGTAATTGACCACAAATAAAATGACAATTAATTAAGTAGTGCTTCCAATCAGGATGAATCCACTTAAGTCAAGGAGATTTATTGGCATGCCCATAATTGAGTCTCATAATGATGGTTATTAATTAGTGACTTCATCATCTTTGGAGGTCTTCTTGATTAACCTCATTTTAAATGATGTGGATTAGAGCCCTTACTCTTACTTATTTATTGAGAGGAACAAAAGGAAGAGAGATTTCCTCACTTAGTAACTATATTAAATATTACAATACTTTCCTATTCTTTGATGCATACTTAATATTGTAGAAACATGTGCCATTCTTTTTTCTCCATGCTATTGTAGATTATTGAATGCATTGAAGGGCAATTTTGAATGTTTAACATTTTAAAATCATTTAGGTCTTGTTCAACTACGCAATTTAAAATTTTAAAAATATTTTTGGAAGTAAAATATGATTTCAATTGGTTTATGACATATTTCATGCAACGTAATTTTGAAATGCATTATTTTTCTAAGACAATCTCTTCGTGATTGTTTATAAGAAACAAAATAAAAAAAATTTTTAAAAATATTAATTGTTATTGCTATTGCAACTATTACAATTTTAAAACTAATTTTGTCTTTTGGTTGCTAGAATATCTGATTATTTAATAATCACTTATCTGAAAATTAACTTTCAAATATCCTATCCTGTGGGCCAAGGGGGCGTTACTATTTACGTTCGTTTATAGTTCATATTGTACCTAAAAATGATCATATCACTTTCCACGAACATAAAACTTATATAAATTAGTATACTTAATTTAACTACTTGCTTTTTTATGATTCTAATTGACCAAATTTAGAGAAAATAAACCTTTTCAATATTGACAAAAGAAAAATATTGCAAGTTTGCAGACAAGAAAAAATATATTACAAGTTTGCAACTAAGTTTACGTTGATGCCAAAAGTGGGCTGCCCAGCTGTTCACTTCATGAAACCTTCGAGGATTGGGCCTTCGTAAGCAAAGCCTGACTCACACCACAAGGTCAGTTTGATCTATCCCGGCCTAAGCCTCCATACAAAAGTCATGACTAGCAATAACTCAGAGGCCTGTTTTCGTTTGATACAATAGAAACTGAATTTATGATTCGACTTCAAAATTTATAATTATAATAGATTATTATTTAACTATTTTATTCAAATTTTAATAACCCGAAGGCCTTGTTGGTCGTATATCATCTTACACCTTTTCTCTCTCTCTTTTTTTTAATTATTATTTTGTCTCATATTTGAAATATGAAAATTGCGATTTAACCAGAATCTTTCATTTATTTTCGTTTAGTTTATAATTTGATGGATGGTTCATAGATGTTGATAGAACTATTTGTCTGATGATTCAACAAATTATCTTTCTTTTTTATGAGAGTGGAAAATGTGCGTCCGTCCGAACTCAGTACTCTCGATCTCAACGGTCCAACTGAAAAAAAAAAAAGAAGGAATTGCGGGAGTTGCGACCCGTGTTTTCCCTTAGGTGTGAGTGATTAGTATGTTTGAGCTGCATTACAGGTAGTTGAAAGCAATAAATATGCACAAGTTACCTCATAAATGAAGGAAATGTCTCTATTTATACTAATCTTAGGTCGGGCAGTAATTAATGCCTAATGTTGTCCGGCACACAACCGGCTGCCCGAGTCGTGTACCCGCTGGATAAAGCTATTACCTAGTAGATAAAACTATTGTTCCTTGGTCCGAGTTGGGAGTCTAGCTTGATGTTTAGTCTGATGTGATTGCTAGTTGGGAGGAAAATCATCCGGATCAAGTAAAAATCGGGTCATAAAAATTAGGTAGAAAAAACTCATTTACGCACTTCTCGGCTTGGGCTACCTCTCATTACTTTTGGTTCAAACTTGTATGACTTATTAATTAACCATGTCACTTGAAGTAAAGGTTTCGCTTTAGCTAAATGATACTTTGTCAATAATAGATCGTTTAGGGGCTTAATTAAGTAAAAAGAAAAAAAGAACAAGAAAAATGTAGTAAGGCAACCAATTATTTATGCACACTTCTAACGTCTAGTACATCAAGCCTAACTAATTTGATTTAGACATACGTAATTAATTTTTTACTAAGACAACTATCGTGATTCTTCCACTAAAAAAACCCTCATTTTCTTTGAAATGTCAGTTTCTATCTTCTGCTTTGAAAATTATGATTATTGAATTTGAAAAATCATTATTTGACAGTCAGAGTTGCACGAATCAAAAATTGGTTTTATTTTGTAGTAATTAATATGAGTCAACCTTCAATTTCAAATTTGACCCAAAAAAACCCTTCAATTTTAAACCTCAAATTAACATATTTTAAGCAATATGTCACGTGCTGACAGGAACCCATAATCTGGGCGCTGAGATTGGTACTCTCTAACCACACGAGATGCACTTATGCATATTATTTACTAACATGTGATATTCATGTTTCAAGTAAATATCTACAATCAACATTTCTGAACTTGTTATATTTCACTTATTAATTATATTTATTAATTTTGTGTGGCTGACTGACCCAGGTTAGTTTGTTGTCGGCCCGTGAAAGACAGTGTACTTGGTGTTCACATAGTAATGACTTCAACTTTCACTTATTTACATGTGGAAAAAGACTTTTCATTTCAAGGTTCACGATGTCTGAAAATTATTGAACAATACATAACTCTTTTAAAATAAACATCGTCATGTACTTGGCATTTTGCACAAGGGTGTGCAATGTGCGTTGACGAGGTTTTTTTTTTTTGATAATTACGTTGACGAGATTAAGTCGTGTTGTTTGTCCTAGTTTGCAATAATAGTAGAGCCCCATAATTTAATAATTTTGTCATTTAGGACCACTTGGCCATGTTGCTTATTTCTCCTAATTAAAGATTAGGAAATGATCAAAGCACTAAAGTAGAATGGACAACCATGGAATTAAGGTCTTGGTATTTTTTACACATCTGCATTTGTTTATTTTTTACTTTTTCTGTTTCACTATGATGGGATATCTTTAAAAAGTATTTTGAGTTTACATAAGGGTTTACGTGTTGCAATGCATAATTTCATCTGAAATAGATATAATCCGGTTCAGTTATGCACACAGGCCAATCGAGAGTGACCTTGAGGAGAATAGTCTCTTAATTGGTGCGCACTCAAGATCTAAACAAATTTTTCTCTCACCTAAAGGGACAGACTATTTTTAGTTGAAAAAGTCCGCGACTTTGCTCATTCTTGAATATGTTCCATTTTCAACATTTTGATCAAACTAATCAAGGTTTAATTAAGTTGTTTAACTAAGATTCGCGCGTGAGCACAATATCTTGTTAGTTAGGGGTGGACTCATAATTTTACTTCCGCAAGGATTAAAATTACACAATTTAACATTCATATATATAGATAATTTTTTCAATAGGGACTAAATGAATTTTTCAGTCTAAAAATACATTCAGAATATGACATTTTCAAAAAAGAAAAATTGAGATAAGTGAGGGCAGCACTAAACAAAAGGTAGCTCCGCCCTCGCTGTTAGTCTCGATATATATGTAACACCCTTTTTAAAAATTTCATGTGGAAAATCTGGCTTAGAGAGAATCAGATGTTATTATCTTTCACTGAACACACATATGACAATTAATATGCACGCAGAATAATTAAATGTCTATATATGATCATATTAATTATGGTGTTAATTAAAATAGCCAATAGTCAAGTTTTAGAAGATTACTTTTACAATTTCCATAACTAATGTAATGGTATTATATACCTTTCCTTTTTTGTCGGAATACATTAACACAGATATACGATAAGCAAATAATCAACGAGGGGAAGTATGGGGCGAAATATATACGAAATGTTTGCTATAATGTACTAAAAAATTACCTACATATATAAGTTGCTTCAAAGATAATCTCATAAATGTATATATATAGAATTCTGCGAAAATCAAATTCGATGAAAATTATATGTACGGCTTGGAAATTCTCCAAGCATGTAATTAATTTGTAAAAAATATATAAGACCTCTTGGAATATTTTTACATCTTGGTTATGGCTAGCTAGTTCCTTGAGTACTTCTCTTCTTGTTTTCTTTTAATTGCAAATGGTGGTCAAGCCCAGGACCATAAAAGATCTACTAGTAAGAGACTAAACCTATCTGTGGAAAGCTATCGCCGTAAAAAGAGTTTTTAGCAAAGTTTTTTCGATTAAGTAAGCAAGTATATTATTAAAATTAAATAAAATGTGTTATAAAATAACAAGATTACATTAAAAAACTAGACGAGTATATCACCTAACTTCCAACTATTACGAAGCTGAACATTTGTAAGTTTGTTATGACCTCAGGATGATGAACCAGCTCCATTAGAGTATCTGCATGCTTGATTCCATTATTGTTTCAAGCGTTTCAAATGATTAATGGACGAGCCCACAGGGTTCTAGTCAAACACGAGGCCTCGTAAGTTGTGATGCACGACGAAGTTGGTAAAGTTTGGTCGGAATATCTAGTTGTTGACGACATTTTTAGTGCACTGTATCTTGGAAAATCATGAATAGACAATAGGGTTTGATGTGGGATGAACCACTTAGAAAATTTGTCGCTAGATGATTATTGGAATCATTGCCTACCTCTATGGGCAGTTAGGTACAACACTCGGGTAGAGCTAGGATTAGCTAGGATTTCAATATTAGGGTGTACATTTATATATACTGAAAAATTGAATATACACTCATATAATAAGAGATATCAATATAATTGTTTTATTTAATTATTTGAGAGTGTATTTGTTTACTCTTTTATGGATATGTGAGATTCATGAATAGTCTAATAGAAGTTACTTTCCCTTAAAGTTAAAAAATCGAAGTTTGAATTTCATAAAAGTGAAGAGCAGGTGAGGATGGGAAAAAAAAATACTCCCTTATAAATACGTGGCTTCGTCACTCAAAAACTCGTGACGGGAAAAGGACAAGAAGAAAAAAAAAATAGATAAGATACTAAACCAGACATTATTGGTAAAGGTTATGGAAAACGACGAAAAGGTCTAATCGAATTCACACTATTTTAAGTGAGTACTTTATGTAATTCTGTTAGGAGTCAGATGAGCACACCCTCCTATTGTGCCCATGGACCCGTAGGTTCTAGTGTGCTTCACCAATTCATTGTGCCATTAATCCAAATCATGTGAGAAGAATTAGTGATTGGCTTATATCAATTACTGATCAATGTATTCTTACAGGTTACAATAAAAAGGATGTTGTGGCTAAAGTGGTAGTGTGTTACTGGTAAATATGGAAAGCAAGATGCCAAGCCAGTATTGAGAAAAGAGAAGTGGCGATGGACCATGCAATCAAGCAAACTTTCATCAGTATTTCAGAGCTCATTCATAGTCACCCTTTGAGGCAGGAAAGCATAAATTCAAATGATACTACAAATGTTGTGATCCCTACAGCTTTGTCACCCCGTGAAAGAAAACAAAGTCAATGTTGATGCGGCTTTTTGTGAAGAAAAGAATCTTGCAGCATATGCCTTCATTTGTAGGGATTGGTGTGGAAATCTAATCCATGGGCAAGCTGCTTCCTTCCACTGTTCATCAGCCTTTGAAGCGGAGGCCTTGGCAATTCGCATGGCATGCCAGTTTGCTTCTTAGGTGTCTCTCCTAGCATCACAATTGAAAGAGACGCCGAAGTAGTTCTTAAGACAATCAATTCTTCAAAACTTGCTCTATGGAGAGCAAGACCATTGTTGGAAGATATCAATAAGATTATTGCGACTAGTCCATCTACCCGGCTACATTGCATCAGATGAATTGCCAACAGTGCGACGGATTGGGTCGCTAAAAACAAACTAAGAAATAACTTACCCCTTGATTGGATATTCAATATTCCAACGCCCTTGTTTAACTTGTTGCAAAATGACTTTTTACCCACCGGAATGGGATGATGTACTATTTTCTCTCTTGCAATATTGTGTTTTGACCAAAAAAAAAAAAAGTGAGTAGAGTGAAATGGCAACACTAAATTGGTTCAATCTGAACTTATATTCACATGGATCTTAGAATTACCAGATTTTTTTCTGAATATATGGCATGTGATATACATTATAGTAGGGGAAAAGCCAATTTAGTCCCTAATATTTAGCATAAAGACCAAACAAATCTATAAAGCTATATTTTTTTAAAGTAAAGAGACCTGTTTGGTTTTTATACTAAACTTAAAGTACTAAATTGAGTTTTTCCCCATTATAGTATGACACGTTAACAAAGCTATTCTTGTTTTCATCTTGTTCATATTATAGCTGCTGGGAATAACTCTCTATTTCTGTTATGCTGATCGTGTACGAAACTAAGTGTAAAAAAACAAATTAATTTAGCGTGATTTAATTTGATTAACAATTGCCTACATTCAGCGAGTAATTCTTATTAATTACTCACACACATACAAATAATTTTTTTCTTTCGAGAAAGCACAAAAAAAACTCACAATCACTTCCCAAAACACTCAACTAACACGTGACCCTAATAGCACTCACTCAATTGGCTAATGTTTATCACTCTCAATTTTGGGATAGGAATACTTCAAGAAATTTGTTGCTTTTATAGGGCCTAATCTTCTCTTAATTTTCCAATGTGGGAAGGATGCTTACACACTCCAACAATGGTTCCTCTCTAATAATCAAAATCAGGTTGATAAAAAGAGATGACTCATTTTATTTTTATTTTTATTGCTAGGAACTAATTCTAGGGTAGGATTACATTGGATTCACACCAAAGGTCACAAATTTCACGGTACATTGGATCCACACCTAATGTTATAAACTTCACGGTACAATAATACACCCCAATACATATACCAATGCAATTTAGGAAGATGACTTGAATAATTATTTTTTAAGTAATAACTTGAGTTATAGTGAATTTAGGGCTTAATTAGTTATTTTTTACATCTACAACAACGATCTTAAATGCAGGTTCGAGTTTGTGATTTTAGGCTCGAGCTTGAGAATAAGAGAGATAAATCACAATAAGCTAGGTCAAGGCAGTGCTTTAGGAATAAGTCTAATATATATGTGGCCTTGGCATGAGATCAAGTCTTCAAGATTTGGCCGGCAGGATTCCTTTTAGACGACATTGGTTTCTTTCTTGCACGCCATTCTACAGCTTGTCACAAGACCAAGCCAGAAATCCAGTGAAACAACTATCAAGACATGCTTCGGCAGCTTTGTTCGAGACGCGTAACTTTTCTTACAAGAAACAAATCAAGCCTTCTCTATTCAAGCTTTGCACAAGTCAAAGATTATACTCACAATTCTGTTTTTTTTTTTTTTTTCCTAATAAGGAAAAACTCACTTTAAATCGTGACTGTATTGTATCCAATTTAAGACTGCAAATTTTGTGATATAGCAATCGGAGAGTATTTTGATTATTATTTTTTGTTTTTAATTGAGCTTCTTTTCACTTTTAAAAAAATAACCGACAGAACCTTACAGTTGGTCCACCTGTGGCACAACACGTTTTTAATTTCCTGAATATATTTGAAAGTTGGCAATGGGCATATATCATGATTCCGTTCATACTTGGAAGGGCTTGTGTGAAACTGACATTTAACTTCACTTATTGATTTGTCGCGATAAGTATGTCAACATATAATAAGTGAAATTATACTTAGATGACAAAGAAAAATCATAAATTTGAGATTATTTTATAAGTAGTTTTTTAGTTATTTTTAGTACTAATTAATTTTAAGATAAAATTTTATGATTCCTAAGATAGTATCAGAATTCGGTATTGAACCAATCTCATCTATCCACATACAATTCAGCTCTTTCCTGGTCACTCAACTCAACATAATTGCATCTTCAATCCTCATTCTAGTTATTGGTCACTTGCAACTTACCGTATCATTCAAAAAATTGTATCTTTAAATCGATTCACATGTATCACATGAAAAAATCATAATATGATGTAAAAAATCTTATCTACAATATATACTTGTACTACATGAAAAAAATCATAAATCCAAAAAAAATTTATAAGACTACTTTTGTTAATACTAATTAATTTTATGATAAAATCCCATAATTTTTAACAATAAAAAATCATTATCTTCCTTTAATAAGAGTGACAAAATATATATATATTTTTTCGTCGAGAGTGACAAAAGTACTGATGGCACTGGTTTAATTTCAAATGTACAAGTCTGAGTTCACATTGGCATTATGAAAGAGCTGAAAAGTCAAGCCCTAAACTTTTTATTTTTTTATTTTTTTATTTTTTTTTGGTGAACTAAACTTTTAATTGAACCCTAGCCATGGCTTATCATTAGGCCTCAAGAGAGATCTAAAATAAACGAACCAAATCACTTACCACGCGTCTCTGGCCAATTCTTTGTAGGAGACTCAGGTCTTACTTACACGTAAAACATGTTAAAGATATTAAATTAATTAAATATATATTATCTAATAACTTAAAATTTTAAATTAAATAATCACTTAAAATTCTCGACTACCAAATTCCCTTATTCACTTATTAAAAGAAGAGCGGTTTCAACTGAAACAAGTTTAACTATTACCTTACAATAATTCTTGTGGTACTGTTAAAGAAGAAACAGAACAAATAGGGGTCATCAATACGTCATTGTTTTACCCACTTCTAAACCCCATTATGCACCAAAAACTTGTGCTTCAATAACATAAGGAAATTATGACCAAAAAAAAAAAAAAAATTAACATAAGGAAATCTCACCATGATGAACAATGATGATGCTTTTCTACTTCGGAAATGCTTATACTAATCAATGAAATTTTTACTTTAACCTAAACAAGAAGCAAAAGAAAGAAAGCACTAGGATAGTGGTTTTTTTTTTTTTTTTTGGTTATAATAGATGTTTAAAGCGTGGTTTAAACTTAAATTTTTAATTACGATAAATTGTTATTCAACCATTTTACTCAACTAACCAAAAACTTGTGCTTCAATAACATAAGGAAATTGTGACCAAAAAAATAATAATAATAACATAAGGAAATCTCACCATGATGAACAATGATGATGCTTTTCTACTTCGGAAATGCTTAGACTAATCAATGAAATTTTTACTATAACCTAAACAATAAGAAAAAGAAAGAGAGCACTAGGATAGTGGTTTTTTTTTTGGTTATAATGGATGTTTAAAGAGTGGTTTAAACTTAAATTTTTAATCACGACAAATTGTTATTTAACCATTTTACTCATCTCGTGGGTGTTAGGATAATGTTTTTCAATGCCACATTTTTATCCCTCAATAGATATCCCCCGCAGCTCCAAATTGCAAACTTGTGAACCTCTCTGCCTTCTACATGTTAATAGGTTCGGCATGTTAGTTTTTCACGTTTATTAAAAATTACAAGGTTCTATTATAAAATTAAATGAATAATAGGAAGAGTAATTCAAAATTTTATATAATAATCATAGACTTTATAATTTTTTTCATGTAATGCGCTGCCTTTAGATAGGTTAGCAAACCCTCCATCAAAACTCCAAAAATATTTTGACATGGATATGCCCTTTTTAGGGCATATACTGATTTTTGTGTTAATGGAATATAAGCTGCTTCTCAATCCAATTTTTTTTTTTTTAAATATAATAGCTTGACTTTAGATATGAGAACAATGAAAATAACTCTCCGCGTTCTTGAACATATATATCATAATCATTTGGTAAAATCAAAGTTGTAGTCAAGTCAAGTCAATCAGCTATATAATAATTCATTGGTCTTGGTAAACTTTGATTATGAAGGCAAAAGCATTTAGGTTAGAAAAATAGTACTAGTAGGAATATTCTAGCAGAAGTACTCTCTAAATTCTCAAGGACGGATCTATGTAGTGTGGGAGGGGAATCGCAACGTTTTAAATTTTTTTAAAAATATCTATGTAATATCATTAAAAAAAATTATCAACCCCCCAATTTTTTAAAATTTCTATATATTATCATTAAAAAAATATTTTAACTCCCCCAATATTAAATTTCTAAATCCGCCCCTGTAAATACTAAGGGCTTTGGGTAGACTTCGTAGTTTGTTCATTTTCAAAATTTGCTTAGTCACAAGACTAGCATCAGTATGAGTTTGTTGACTGCGTACTGGCCAATGGCCATCCATCTTCATGAAATAAAAATTTAAATCATTTCAATGTATGATAAAAGGCAAATAAGTTCTAGTAGTAACAGGCTCATCCGTGAAGCGTATGAATTTCTTGAAATGTAGATAGATCAAAAGAGAAAAAATAGCTACAATGGAATTTGGGATACAGGACTTGTAGAATTTTCTAATTCTGGCAAAAGTATTAACTGTAGCAATGAGGCCTATGAGCTCTCTCTATGATGGTAGAGGTCTCTCCAAACCAAGAAATTAAATCACAACCATAGGCGGATTTAGCCTCCACTGACGAAGAAAAAACGTTAAAAAAATTTGTATTTTTCAAACAAAAAAAAAAAAAACTAAATACCTATATATTCTTCGTTCAAAAACACTAATCAACCCCATTAAAAAAATATATATATATATATATTCATATAGTTGAAAAATAATATGTTTTAATCCTTGAAAAGAATTTTTAAATGCATCCCTAACCACAATAGACCAAAATTACCCTCCTTTTCCTTCAAATTAGCATTGAGATAATTCTATTTCTTACTTAAAAAATTATGGTCAAGCCATTTCTTGGAATTGAGATATTTTTGTAACCTTGATCCCACCTATGCAACTTGAAGTATGTCATTGACACTCATAATACTTCATTTGCCTCATTTATTTTGTAATCCACTTGGCTTGCTTCAAGTATATACAAACAAATGGCCTCCATTAATTAATCCACGTTTTAGTTGTCAATTTCAAAGGTCTGAAAAAATGGAGGATGGAAATCAAATGAAGTTTACGCTCAATTATAGAAGCTATATACAATTTTTTGCGTGCGCTACCATCTATTGATTAGTATTATATGTTTAAAATAAGATTAAAAGCACAGAAGTAATAGCTTAATGCAATAATTTAAGCATAGGAGATTAGTTTGAGAACCTCATTGCAACCACCAAGAATAGATATGGACTTATTCTTGAAATTTGCTCTAGAGCTCACTCGGGTCTTAGTCAGTAGGCCTAGTTCGTGTTAAATCTAATTGCCTCACGTCGATAAATTAGAATTTTTAAGGCAAGTACTGTATAAGATCCTAGATAATTACTCTATTAATTAGCATTAATTGATTTTTGACACTCTTGTAACATGTTATTCATTAACACAAAATAAATTATTAATTGTTTAGGAGAACTTATGTGCATAAAAAAAGGAATAGGAAAAGAAAGAATTTCAGAAATCTATTGTCATTATTCATTAATAATATCCTTTTTTTTTTGAATTTCTCCTCACAGGAACGGTTGTAAAATACGAAGTGTACCTCACTTGTTTTTTTTTTTTTTTTCTGTTTTAAAGGAGGCCTATCCTATTACATTAACACAACTCTCGAGATCATAACACCTCTTCAATCTCTATTAAGGAAATTAAGAAAGTTGTCCGGATAATCTTTCTTTATGCTGACAAAGTCATTCGTTTTCTTTTTTCTTTTATTGGGTCACACTGACAAATCATTGTCAATCGTTTTACTCAAAACATCTTTTCACTAGTATTGGCCCCACTATACGAATTCGAAGCTGTTTAAAAAGACCAGGTCAAATGCATGTGTTCAGAAAACTAGCGAAGAATGTGAAATGAGATGACTATTATGTATTTTGCTTTAGATCAATCAAGTTTCTCAATTTTTTTCCCTCTTCGGATCCTTCAAATTTCACTGTTTAGTCAATTTCAATGTACGAGCTGTATTTATGATCATTTCAACAATTAAAAAAAATTTACCAATAAAAAAACAAAAAAATTAAAAAGATCCAACCACTACCCCCACCCAATTAACCCCTTCAGCACCCCTACTCATCCCCCTGCCTACCACTCCCAATCCCAGTACACCACAACCATATTAGCACAGAAATAGATTTTTTCATAGTTACTTTTTTCTCATGTTAAGATGTAGAAAATTTTAGTTATTGATTATGATAGATTTAATCCCGAGTGGACATGTGTAATTTAGAGTAGGCCTGAAATGAGAAAAAAATGAGATGTATAAATGAATTTGAGATGATACATATCAACTCAAAATTAAATATATCTTAATCAATGATCAATATTTTCTATTATTTCAACATGAGAGAAAGGTGACTGTGAGAAGATCTATTCCCTATTAACACCCCCTACTCCCAATACCTCATTCACTCCCAAAGCATCCTTCTGCCCCCTCCCCTCCCCTCCCCTCCCCATCCTACCCTACCCTACCCTACCCTAGCTAGGAGATAGAGATATAGATAGAAAAAAGAAAAAAAAGTGACAATCTTGGGTGTGAGGCCCTATTGGAAATAATGGTGCTAAGAGTGGGAGTTGATAGGGTTGGAGGGAAAGAGAGAAAGCGCGCGCAAGGAGGTGGGGGGGAGGAGGGGTGGAGATTAGATCTGCTCATAAAATTATGATATTATAAGTAAGATGAAATTATTAATTCAATTATGAAGAAAAAATATGGACAATTTTTAACCATTAAATTTTACTTATAACATTATAATATTATGAAGATTAAATCTCAATATTTTCCCAATGCACACACGCAAGGATACTACTGCGTGAGAACATGCAAAAGAGACACCAACCATAATTTTCACCTTAATAATACCAAAGTGTAAACTCCCAAGGAAGCATAATGTAGATGTCCTGCGCACACCCATTTATAAAAACACCCCAACCACCTGAATAACTATTATTTTATAATATTATTATGTTATAAGTAAGAATTTAATATTTATAAATATTATTATGAATAATATCAGTTCTCAAAATATTTATTCAACAACGGCCCGCCAGATCTTGTATAAGCACGTGCACTCCTTTGCCCTATGAGACTTCAACTCCCTCATGAAAATATATAAAGCAAACAAAACTGAAAAATGAAGATGAAATAATAGAAGATAATACAATAAAATTTCTTTAAATTAATATTCAACAAAGTAATAATTTCTTTTAAATAATAGAATTATTCAGTTCTTACTTGGAATTAGTGTCAAAAAATTAATAATCTATAAAATTATAAAATAGTACATTTAAATTTTTTTTTTTGTATTTTATAGACCTAGATATTAGCTAAAAAGTATATAATAAACTGAGTGTGAGGTTTTCTCAAGATATGAATCAACAGTATTTTATATTTTGTTGAACTTCAAATCCAGATAATCTCATTTTAATTGTGCGCAATGCGCTTAAAAGTCTTAGGGTTGTTATCTCGTATTGCAACAAAAAATTTTGGAGTGTCATTGATACTTTGAGTGTTTCCTTGCATTACACCATTTGCAAGGGTTATGTATGGTCATCAAATTCAACTTCAGATTCATCTTGAGAATGTTTGTCATGTTATCAATAATCTCGTCTACGCTATAAATTATGCACTAGTGTCATTTTTACCGAAAAAAATTGGAAAGGTGATTGACATTTGTTTTTCTACGATGTCCTAACTCATTGATTACGACTAAATTCATTAATACGTGTCCATCTTTATAAATTAATAATTATTAATTTATTGATAAATTAATATTTTATTAAATTAATAGAATTTAGGTGTCAACAAAGAGAACAAGAGAGTCAGCTCACAAATTAATAAAGTATAATCCTTCCTTAAAAATAACTACTTTTACTCAAGAGAGAAGTGAAATAGTAAAAAATAATAACATATGTAATAAAAAATTTTGAATTTAAACTACAATTTTGGTCTTTATTATACTAAAAATAGGCTAGCTACTTGTCAAGAAAGAGGAGGGTGAGGGAGGTAGGGTGGAGTGCGGATTGAAAAATATTTTCATCATTTAAAGCATTGTATAACAAATTATTTTATATTGATTAATGATATTTTATAATTAACTTATTCTATGATATTATTAAACACAAAAAAATAATTTTTTTAATAAAAAATTTATGACAAATAAACAAAACCTACGACAACTTTAGCATTGCATTCAACCTCTATCTCACCCTTAAAGATCACAAATTAAACCAAAACTAAAAGGGGACATTTGATTTATGGAATAGTTTTTTATTTTTAGGAATAATATTAATGAGAATAACATTCTTAAAAATGTGATTAAAACTATTCAGCATATTAAAAATATTTCTAAAATTGTGATATACCCAAAAATATTTTTTATTTCATGAATCAAATATAAAAATATTATATTTTAAATTTCACATATTTAAAAATTCTGTAAGATCCCGCCAATCAAACGTACCAAAGCACAAGGAAATCTTGAAGAAAAGAAGTCCAAAATTTCTATATTTTCACCACCAAAATGAGGATTTTGGGCATCCAAATTTCTCCTCCTTCTCTCTCACCTCCAAAAGTCTCATTTGACCAAACACCACCATCTCTGTCCTCCTACCCCCTCCCCCCACCCTCCTCTCCTTCTTCCCTTCTTCCTCCCATCTGCTCCAAACTTTCCTCTTTTTTCTTTTCTTTTCTTTTTCTTTAATTAATTTAATCTCATCTTCACACATTTCTCCATTCTCTGTAAATATATATTTCAATCCCATTTGTATATACCATTCATGCATATGATCATCATCACTACCAAAGCTTTTTTATTTGATCCAATATAAGGCTTCTTGAATTAGATAATATTCCCATCTTTTTTCTTTCTTTATTTTTTTCTCTTATCTGCAAAGAAAGGCACGATAATGGGTAGCTGTTTCTCATCAACAAGCAAAGTTACTGGCTCCAATAGCAACACCCCTTCCACCACCACCACCACCACCACCACTACCAACATCCACCACCACTATAAGGAGACCACCACCAAGCCACCAACAACCTCCACCACCACCACCACTACCACCACCACCACCGCCAACAAACAAGATAATATTAATAATAACAAGAATGTTAATAAAGGTCAACAAAAGCAGCAGATAAAGGCTAGCTCAAAAAGGGGTGGGGTGATATCATGTGGGAAAAGAACAGATTTTGGGTATGATAAGGATTTTGGGAAGAGGTATACAATTGGTAAATTGTTGGGTCATGGCCAATTTGGCTACACATATGTTGCAACTGACAAGTCTAATGGAGATCGTGTTGCTGTCAAGAGGATTGATAAAAATAAGGTGATTTTATCATTTCCCCTTTATTTGTATATATATCTCCTTTCCTTGCATCATTACATTGTTTGCAAATTTTGGGGTGTGTATTATCTGGCCTAATATGATCAATTGTGTGTTTTATTGTTCTAGCTTGTTCTGTAATTGGTCATGTTGGGAGCAACTACAGGCCAGCTCCGCAGCCCAAGCTCCCACTATGTGCCGGACTTGGGAAGGGTCGGACCACTTTGGAGTGTATTGTATATGTTGGGAGCAACTAATGGATAAATATTGAATCTTTATGTGCTGAGCAACCAATGGATAAAAATTGAATCTTTTTACATGCTGAGTAACTATTGGATAAAAAATTGAATCTTTTTACATGCTGAGTAACTATTGGATAAAAATTGAATCTTTACATGTTTTTTGCTATATTCTTCCTTTTGTGTGGTTTTCTTTTTTTGTTTTTGTTTTTGTTTTTGTTTTTGGGTGGGGTGGGGTTGGGGTTATTGCTCAAGCTGGGATAAATTATGCACTTTGTTGATATTGTTGATAAAGTTTAGAACTTTCTGATTGTGGGTGAGCAAAGTAAATAATTTTTACTGGTCTTGTACCTTTGTTTAATTGAGGCCAACTATATTCACCGACTATATAATCGAGAGACTTCATATTCACAGTTTCCTTATGAAGTTTGTTTAATTGAGGCCCATGACTGAGCTGTGGATACTACTTTGATGATTCAATGGCCTTCTGTTGCATAAAAAGGGATAGGCACTTTCACGTGGATGGTGGATGATGTTTTGGTAAAGGAAGCCAGTCTTATTAAATTTGTGAAGTCTTTCGGTGTGCACATACAGTAGCTAGTAATAAATTCCATGAGCTTGGTCAAATACCAAATTATTGTTTTTCATTGAACAAATATCACTTGTATTTAGTTCTTCTTTGCTGGAACTTGAGTTTTGTGAGTATCAAGTAGTTCAATCCATGCCCTGGTTCAAAGTCAGTATATAACTATATTATGAAAAAGAATAATATCATGAAGGGAACATATTCTTTACCGTGTACTGACAATGTTGTGGCGCTATTATTTCGATAACCGGTACTTCCTTGGTATTAATAGCTATGCTGGCCATAGACTACAGAGTTTACCAGAAGAGACTTGTTGTATAGTTCTCACAGTTGCAAAAGTCGCTGGTCTCAAGTCATTTTCACATTCTTATGCATAGCTTTTCTGTCAATAATGTGTTCAAATATATTAATATCGATGCTTGTCCCAGTGAATATACGGAATGTTTCTTTGGTGAACATTTAACTTTCAACCAAATCTACTTCTTGCTTGCAGTTCCCTCTGGGTTAACTTGTTATCATATTTCAGATAGTGGGCATCATGAGTGCATGTGCCACATAAATATGTAGGTTAATATGAGCTAAGTGGTAGAAGTTAAATCAGTTGTCTTTGACTTTGAATGTAATATCAGTTCATTTTTTTAAGGTGAAATTTACTAGTATCATGGTCTTAATTGATATCCGTGTAATGGATCTTGCGTGTTTTACAGATGATTCTTCCCATTGCTGTTGAGGATGTTAAGAGAGAAGTCAAAATATTGAAAGCTTTAGCTGGTCATGAAAATGTGGTTAAGTTTTATAATGCATTTGAGGATGATTCTTACGTGTACATAGTAATGGAGTAAGTCATTTGGATCTCCATTTGTCACTCACTACTTCTGTATCTTTCCTGGAAGTAGTCATTGTACTTGAACAGGATTTTAGTTACTTATTTTTAATCTTCTTCTTTGCAGGTTATGTGAGGGTGGAGAATTGCTCGACCGGATCTTGGCAAAGTAAGTACTGTCATTCTCTGGATATAATATACCCTGCATAGGTTGCAGTTTTTAAATACGCATGTATTTAGTAGTATGATATTATGATTCCTATGACTTACTGATAGTTTCTTCGAATCAGAAAAGACAGTCGTTACACCGAGAAAGATGCGGCAATAGTTGTAAGGCAGATGTTAAAAGTTGCAGCTGAGTG
The DNA here is from genome assembly GCA_037974665.1 of Ehretia macrophylla. NCBI lineage: Eukaryota > Viridiplantae > Streptophyta > Magnoliopsida > Boraginales > Ehretiaceae > Ehretia > Ehretia macrophylla. The sequence goes on from CM075765.1 coordinate 65,464,303, forward strand.
TCATTTGCATGGTTTAGTACACCGTGATATGAAACCAGAGGTATGTGAAAGACATTCGTTGAATTTTCTCGGTTCATGCCTCTTGCTGGTTCTCATTCTACATCCTATATCTTTCTTGTAGAATTTTCTATTTAAGTCACCAAAAGAGGATTCACCCCTGAAGGCAACAGATTTTGGTCTTTCAGACTTCATAAGACCAGGTAATTTAAAAGCCTTGCCTCACAGAATAATGTTGAAAGAATGTTGAACAATCACTTCTCAAAAAGAATAATGTTGAACAATCTATAAATGGTCAAGTAATTTTACATCCTCTATTCCTATCTAAATGCCTTATCAAGTTCATTATATAAAACAGTTTGTTGCTCAGCTATTTGTGCGTCTCTGTTTCCATGTCGCTGATACTCACCCATTTTCTGGTTTTTGTACTTTGCTATATGACTTCAAATAAGATATATTTCTTTAAACATCTGGAATAATCTTAACCAGCCAAATGCGTTTATGATCAGTTTTTTGGTTTGTTTGTCATTAAATGCTGGATTTCTCATTGTAAAGAATGAATGCAGGGAAGAAGTTTCAAGATATTGTTGGTAGTGCATATTATGTTGCTCCAGAGGTTCTGAAACGGCGATCAGGCCCTGAGTCTGATGTGTGGAGCATTGGTGTTATCACCTACATTCTGCTTTGCGGTCGGCGTCCTTTCTGGGACAAAACTGAGGATGGCATATTCAAGGAGGTCAGATGCTTGTTTTCCGGATATGAATATTATGTTATGCTTGAAGTATTGTTGGATTAGACATTCCAATTTTCAGCTCATAATTTTTCCACTTCCCTGGATAGCCCATCCCTAATTGGATTAAAGCCAAAACCAAGAAAGGAAAAATACTTACTAATTGGATTAATACTGTTTCCATGAGAAGATCTTGATCATCCATGAATGCCATTACTTCAGGAATTTTAAGAATTTTCTCATAGTAATTTGAGTCATCTACCTTTATTATGTCATTAGAATTTTCTAAATACTTTGTTTTCTTTTCCTTTTGTAAATACAATGTAACATTAACATATTCAGGTTCTAAAGGAAACCTTGACTTTTATTACATTTTTCTCCTTATAATTTGAATCATCTACCTTTACTTGGTCATTGGATTTTTCTGTTAATGATTTTCACTGGGTGTACTATCGCTTTCAGGTACTAAGAAACAAACCTGACTTTCGTCGCAAGCCATGGCCCAGCATAAGTAACAGTGCCAAAGATTTTGTAAAGAAATTACTGGTCAAGGATCCTCGTGCCAGACTTACTGCTGCCCAGGCCCTATGTATGTTCAAGTCCTAATTACATGCATAGCTTTTAAAATTATTTCACTTGTCGAAGGACATTTTGAAGCCTGACTTTCAGTGGTAGTTCGACTCTGATCCACTAAGTTCCTCCTTTTTTCATTTTTTCCTTGTTTCTCTTTGTCATTGCTTGTGCTTATTGTTGGATGAAATTAGCTGGTGGATCAGAAGAATAACATTTCTCTAAGCTTCCACTCTAGCTATATATATGTCAATATGCTTGCATTTTACTTGATTAAGCAATTGCATTAGGACACTATCTTGGTAGATTAAGATTGATTTTGAAACACTTGAAAGTGATACATTTACCAAACAATTAAGAGATTCTGGTCCCATCAGATTAAGATAATCTGGCTCTGGTGACTTGATAAAATAAAGATTCTTTTGTTGATAATATTAGGGTAGGGCACGTGATGAATCATGATGATATTTAGTTAATGAATAGGAAAAAGCATGATACGTTAACTTTTAAATTTTGGATATCATGCAACCGGTCACCACCACTAGAAGACACTCTGGTGCAAGGCACTGCTATCTACCACAAGTTTGGCCATCTAGGGATGTGACTATGTAGAAAGAAGAACAGTTGCATCTTGATAGTTCCAATACACTGACAGCATGGGGTGCTCTAATGTCCTCACTCTGAAATTTCACTATCATGATGATCTGCTATTATCTTCAACTTCATTCTAACCCTTCATGGCTATGTCTTGATTTCTAACACTGATCTACTTCACCTTTTCCAGCACATCCATGGGTTCGAGAAGGAGGTAGTGCATCGGACATTCCATTGGACATTTCTGTATTAAACAACATGCGACAATTTGTAAAGTATAGTCGTTTGAAGCAGTTTGCGTTGCGGGTAATTTTTCATCCCTCGTTATATAGAACATGCCATAGCTCACTACTTCACTTGAAAATAGATTTTACCTAATAAATCTTGTACTATAACACAGGCCCTGGCCAGCACACTTGACGAAGAGGAGCTGGCTGATCTCCGAGATCAATTTGATGCCATTGATGTGGACAAAAATGGTGTTATTAGTCTCGAAGAAATGAGACAGGTAAACTTCCTGAATTTGTAATCATGCTAAGAGTTTACTGAAAGACTTGGTCCTACTATAGTCATTAGATTCGTATTATGTATAAATTCTAATCTTTTTAGTTGATACGCTGATGTGCATAACATATCCATATTCAATAAGATCCCTGGTTATGATGCAGGCCCTTGCTAAAGATCTTCCGTGGAGATTGAAAGAATCTCGAGTTCTAGAAATTCTTCAAGCAGTAAGCATGATGACTTTGCAATAAAGCATTAATGGTTCACATTTTGTTCTTGACAACTGGGGTGTTCCATGTATCTGTTTCCTTTGCTTTTCTTTTGGAGTGCCCGCAGGGGGCTGGGGGATTGCTGCCACCATCTCTAGATTAAAAAGAAAAGAAAGTTTAGCTGATGTTGTGACCAGCGCTTAAAGTTGTAAAATTACCACCATGTATTTAAATCCTGAGCTCACCCTTATCTGTCCTCTGATGGCCACTTCATGTTAAACATTTTACTTTCAGGTTTCATGTGACAATTGGCAGTTTTGGGTTTGAAATCCTAGTTCACACTTATTTGTTTTCCTGGGCAGATTGATAGTAACACTGATGGACTAGTAGATTTTTCTGAGTTTGTCGCAGCCACTCTACATGTCCATCAGTTAGAGGAGCATAATTCAGAGAAGTGGCAGGAAAGGTCACAGGCTGCTTTTGAAAAATTTGATGTTGATAGAGATGGATATATTACCCCGGAAGAACTTAAAATGGTGAGTACTAACTTCTTGAATTTCTGCTTTTGGTGGATTGCAGTTCTTTTTTCTATTCACTTGCAACCTAGACTTAGCTTTTAACAATATTGGTCGTGATAGCAATCTGTACTCACTTGCATACATACACGTACAGAAATAAAAGATTTGAGTATTATGATCGAACAAATTTTGTCTTCTTTGTTGACCTTCATTCCATTCTTCCATGCTATCTGAGGAGGGTCAGTATGCGAATTCTTGTATTGTTTTGCTTTTGTTTGACCTTAAGCCTCTCTTATATTAAGATGCATTATGGGATCTAAAACCGAGATGGCTAAAAGCTAGGGTAGAGTGGCCCTTGTAGTTACTAGTTAGTTCTGATTTGGGATGCCTAATTTAGTTAGTCTGGTGAGATATATATGTCTCTGTTTGATTCTCCTATAGTCCTATCTAAATCTGGGACAGTTAAAATTGATGAAATTAAAATGGTTTATAGCACGGTTAGTTTATTTCCGCTAGGAATTTAAATAAATAGCTCTGGGAGTCACTGTCTAAACCATAGTCCATCTCTACTTGAGTTTGTATATAGTGTATTCTCTGTAAAAGATAGTGAGGCAAGAAAGTATGCTCTATGCATGGGTGAATCTACATTGTGGGGTGCGTGGCCTGTAGCCACCCCCGCCCCTATAAAATCCTTGAAAATCTTTTGTTTCTTATGGTATTTTTACTGTTAGATCATTTAGCTGCGTCCCCCCCCCCCCCCCCCCCCCACCCCAAAAAAAAAAAAAAAAAAAAAAAATCACTTAGCCTCCACTGGATAAGATATTCTTGATCTGCCATTGGCTCTATCAATTCTGAAAGTTGCACAGTCTGTAAGCTATGCAGAGGAAGAATCCTCATTTGCTTACGTACGGTTTTACTCATTAAAATTGTTTGTCTTGCAGCACACATGTCTAAGAGGCTCTATTGACCCTCTTCTGGAGGAAGCAGATATTGATAAAGACGGGAGGATAAGCCTATCAGAATTTCGCAGACTTTTGAGAACTGCAAGTATGAGTTCACGAAACGTGACTAGTCCATCTGTACGAGGTTCGCGGAAACTGTAGTTATTGAGAAGTGATTTGAAGTCTGTTTTAGAAAGGACTGCATCAGAGATGTGGAGGAGTTCACACCAGCAGTTCTTATTGCACGTTCATCCTTATATATGGGCTCTCGTGCTCGTTTTCGCAGCCTTTTCGTGGAAGTCTCTGAAACTGTGGTGGCAAGAAACAGGTATCCCACTTAGGCGCTACGAATGCAGGAAGCCGAGGGTGTTTCATATAGAGTTTGCCTTGGCCGTCCACACAAGAAATTGTCTACATGTAACCGTTCGCTGTGTTGTACATTCTACGTTTAGTGTTATCTGGTCGCGAGTTACATGATGAAATGTTACGATAAATATGAATGAAAATTCATTGTATCCGAATTCTTTTCGCATAGTTTGCCCTAGTTGTATCATCGTGCCCTGTCGCGTGATATTATGATTTGTGTAAAAAAATGGAGTGAGGAAGTATTTTCTAGGTGAAATTCTGCAGAAAGTGAGAAGGATAGATATTATTGGAAATTGAAGTTGATGAGTAGTTGATCTCTTTTGTTGACTATGGTGATTTAGGAGTCCCGTGTGGAAAGACTCTCGTTCAACGAGAATTGTCTTTCTATTATTATTGTACTGTTTTTTTCTTTTTCTTTTACTCTTGGCCCCCCACTTACCCCCACTCTTGGGATTCAAATTCTGGTCATTCACAACTACATGTATTATTGCATTTGGAATGATTAATACCAAAAAGACGAAAGTTGACTATAATGATGTGAGAGTCCTTGTTGAAAGGACACTCGCTCAATGGGACAAAGCAACCAGACTAGCGGTTGGTGGTGGGAATTCCATTTTTTTAATGGGTCAGCATGGAAACCGGTTGAAGCATTAAAATCTTGAGGTTTGTCAATGTCAATGGTTCAACTGCCCGCGTACCAATACGTGTTGACGCCGATTACTCTTGCAACTTGCTAGTCAACTCTATACCAATCAACCCTTAAAATGGCCATAACTCGCATGTAAAGCCAAATATGGCTCGACCGTCCATGAATAAAATAAATTTATATGCACCTAAAAGGAATTGAGATTAAATAGAAATCATCCTATGTTGTCAATATCTTGCTTTGGATTTGATTCAACTCTAATCTCAGTTGTATATACTTTTTATCTGATGATGGAAAATTTTCATGAAATTTTTTTTGAATTCGTAGTAGAAGTGCTAAATTTCAGGACGTGAACTTATTACAGAGGAAGAATTTCTAAAGTTAGTTAAAATACAATACACCACTCTGCAATACATGTCCCCTCATAGAGGAAACATAATTCAGGTTAACATCAAGACACGATCCCACTAGAGGAGGAATAATACACATTAGCCAGGCACAATGCCAAGTTTTGGTATACATGACCCTATATAGAAGTAAATAGTCAAGGTCTTTTTTTTTTTCCTTTTAACTCCCACTCCCACCGTCATGAGATTCGAACTCAAGTCTCTCAGTTATTAGAGAGAGTAGTTAACCACTAAACTACTTCTAAATTTCATTAATATGGTCCAAGTTAACAAACACAAGACCAACTAATGTTGACCCCTAAGAAAACTAACTTCTTGACTTATTCAAGAGAAACTCTTAAAAACGTCTATCTCTCTAACATCTCTACACATGTGGGGTCGATCCTAAAATGTCCATCTCTCTAACATCCCCATACATGTGGGGCCCGCCCAATACCAGTCATAGCCAGACGTTTGTTCCACGTTTTTAAGATTTTTCATGTATCTAAACTCGAGATGTGAGTAAATCACCTACCCATGGTCTCAGTTCTCCACCTCTAGTCCATTGGGGTTAAACTTAGTTGCATATTTGCTGAAAAGAAACAGATAGAACGTTTCGCAGTAGAGAAATACAAACCATACTATATTACATTCTCTCTCTTTAAGTTGACATTAAGTTACATTGATCGAGACTAAAAGACCTACAACTACATACAATATACAGACTTATAACCCTCAACTAATGTGGCATTTTGTGAGCCTGCCGAAACGAGCACATTTCAGAATTTCTGGAAGTCCACCACCCACTTGCCAAGACGTCGTCGCTGTGAACAAGGACTGAGAGTAACTAGTGAAAGTTAGATACTAGCTTAAAAAGAGAGTTTTAATGGAGCTGCCAACAGAACATTGTCTCATCCATCCCGTTAACCCAACACTGGCAAGCCATTCTTGCACCAATTTGTACCGCTAATCACATGTCATCCACGCTGTTGGACGAGCTGCCTTGAAAGCTTTGGGAAGATGAATACCTGCTTGAACCACTCCTATCTTTAATATTCTTCTCGTCCCTCAGGGGTTGCTTACCCTTCCTCTCCCCTGGCGAAAACTCCTACATGACATAAACTTAAGTTATGCCTTATCATTAATATGCTTTAGGTTTCCGATAATTCAATTGCATATTCATCTAAGTTGAGCTATGACCAACCTTCTGAACATTAGATCCTGGAATTTTAAGTTCCAAATCAGTTACGACATCGTTAGGAGCAGCAGCTTTCTCCACATTCCGGATTTTTTCCTCATTGGGTGATCTAACTTTAGGGTCTTGTTTGACAGAAGCACAGGATGGCAATGCAATTGCAGTATATGGCTGGTCAATTTGGGGTGTAGCAGGAGTTGGATACGGGATAAAACTTGAGCAATGATTTGGTGCAAGACCAGGTTGATTTCCGAAGAAAGGAAAAGGCTGCATTGTCGGGTGAACTGGAATTGGACCAGGAGGTATAGGTAGAGGAACTGGAAATGAATATGGAGGCGGCATGACTAGAGAATGATTGTAAGAAGCCCATGGGAATGTTAACCTGTAATTTTGCCGATACTGAGCTTTAAGATTCTCAATGTCAGATTTTAGGGATGCTTTCTCTTCTCTGAGCTCACTTTTCTCCTGCATAAGCTGTTTAAGAACAGATATTAAGCAATGAGATAAGCACTTCAAAAAAACATAATAGGCATGAAGCATTAATCACCTCACGTGTTTCTTCACAAAGCTCTGCATGCTCAGTTTTAAGCTTGTCAACTTTAGAAGTTAAGTCCTTTAATGTTTGGATGGTATCGGTAAGTATAGTTGACTTGTCATTCTTGTGTCTCTCCGGATCTGCTTTCCAAGTTAGCCATAAAATGTATTAGCAATAGCAGCACCTACCTTGTGGTAAAATTATCTTAGGCTAATGACTCGTACGGCAAGGACAGAAGAAACCACATGCGACACTTCTAGCATTAATCTTAAAGAAAACTAACTAAAACTGGCAGGTATACTAGCTGCAAACAATCCCTTGCTCCTTGGGCCATATTAAACTTGCAATATTGGTATTAAGGATCATAAAGAAGAAATAGAGAAAAATGGGGTAAAAGCCACCAGCATTACGCTCAGAAGTTCCATTTACTTCAAATGTTGCATTTGGTAAAGGAAAAAACGATGGATCTGCACTGATATTAAAATTACTTTGGAATGAGAAAAACATTGCATTTGACACACTCAAAACATGGTAGGAAGCATGTGAAACTTGGTTGAAGTTGGTCTGTGTAATAAATAAAATCAAAGATGGTGTATTCAGGTTCTGGATGCAAATGAGTGGCATCTTCTACAAAGCAACTCGAAGCTGAGACTAAAGCATAGAATTCAGAGAGAGAGATTTAAGATTGATGTTTAGACAACACGCAACTTTAACATTGCATAATCAGATATGAGTTGTATGAAAAGCTATTACAGTCTTGTTTAAGGTCAGATATATATGTCATGTTTTCTGAGAGAAAACCAATGTGATACTAGTTTGGTTAACTAAATTTATCCTCCAACGCTTCACATGCAGTTTGCAGCTGCACAAGAAGATTAAAAGGCATTTTTTTATGGCATGCTTATACCAGACACATGCATGCATGCATGCAGAACACGAAAAGAAGGAATATGATTAAATTGAATTATAAAAGCTCCTAATATAAATATGTGATAGAAATGTTAGTTACTAGTTCAAAATTACCTCCACTATTGGAGCTTACGTTGTCATTTGATCTCAAGATTCTGTATATCTAACTCAAAACCAGGTAGGACATACCACTCCAATGCGAATAGAGGGGCACAAGGAAATTACTCAGAAGATAAAGAGAAAAACAGATAGATTTATAGATGAACGAAATTATATGTGCATGCACCAAAGAGGCATTGATTATAAGCTAGAGATGGAGATATATGGAATATAACACCACAGAAGAAGGATGTAATGAGGATACAGGCATTTTACCTAGCATACTTCCTAACTCCTGAAATTGCTCATTTAGCCTATCTCTTCGCAATTTTTCACGATCTGCTTTCACGATCTTTTTTGCAGCAACAGCATCGGTGAGATCAGTGTCATCTCTTTGTCTGAGAGAAATCCACCAAAAAGAAAGAAAAATGAGAAATTTTATCAGATTCATATAGAATTTAAATGTCAAACAAAGAGCTGAAATTTCAGCATTACACAAATGCACACGTGCAACTACAAATGCATTCATGAACGAATTAGAACTGGCAAATAAATATTCTAATGTGTCGCCCATAATCTTAATATGTTAAATGAGGTCCATCACCGTTTTCACTTTATGCAATACACTTTAAATTCACTTCTTACAGATAAAATGCTTAAAATGGTCTTCAAAGCATTGAAATAAGGAGTTAAACTGTCACAGATTTTACAAATTAGTCAACTTATTCTGAACACACATGTGCACAAACACACACACATATATAACTGCAGGCGTGTGCTTTCTAATCATCTAGAAAAAGATTCAAGAAATGCATGATAACTTTAATCTTATCCTTCTAATTTCAAAAATATGATTTTCTATCTAATCACTCATCACTCAGTACAGAGCAGCTCTAATTTCACGTTTCACGTCCACATGTATATTTGTACACGCCAAGATTGGATTGACAAGTTTTCATAAATCTCTTTGGTAACTACAACAAGATATGCTGAGAAATGGACTATTACATGCATGCATAATGAATTTGACTTCAAACCTCATGGACATCTAGTGCCTTGAGAATTTTCTTCTCCAAAAATAGGGATCATCAACAGTCTGGATGGCTATGATAATACGAAAACATCTGTACTAGCATCTATAAATTGCTTTCTTTTTCAGATGTAAATGAAAAGCAAAAAGAAGGAAATCTTATAGTTAGAATGCGTATAAATTGATTGCAACTACTAGAATATATCAGGAGCAAGTAAGGCTGTCATCAAACCTTAACACTGAACGAGAATTTTGCAACTGACCATGAGGGGGCCTATCGGAGTTTGCAGATATCAAGTTAAGATTGAGACCTTGACAGGAACGGTGGCTTTTTGTCCACGGAGCCATACACTAGTATCAGTAACTCTAAGGGAAAAGAAAAGGAAAGCTGAAATAGAGTTACTCTTTCCAGGATATCTTGAGGAAATTTTTTCTACTGAATATTGATGAAAGGTTTTCACGTCTGCTCCTCAATAAACAGAACAAAGTTGCGAGATGGAATTAAAAGAGTGTTGCCACCAAGCACTCCCATGCAGAAGGGAACTGCCATCAGGCATTAAAATGGACAAGTGTTTTTCACGGTCGACAGCAAGGGTGCATGAATGCCATGTGCCAATGTTCGATCAAAGGTCTTGCAATCGACCGGTTTCCCCTTTCCGCAAAAGAAAATAAAAAACAAAACTAATTAATAACTTTCTTAGCTAGATCACATTGGGTTAGCAACCCCAGTGAACTCCTCATATTGATGGCTTGCAATACATTGTTAAGACGCTAATAAATTCCACTGCGATTTTAAATAAAACCTGTTCCTTTCCCAATATATTTTTCTGTAATTATCAACATACACTTTACATAAGTATCACGCACTTGAGATTCTTACACCTTTTAACTCCAAAATAAATTATTGTAGATTTCAATGACCTTTTATGTTTGACCAAAAAATAAAAGACCTTTTCTGGAAATTGATTTTCCAAGATCCACAAATCAATTGTGTAGATGCATTAATAATAACTGTAATATCGAATTGGCTTGGGTTCTAATTAACATCTAGAAGTGAATGAGTGATTCATAACATCAGATTTTTTAAGAAGTAATTTTGTTACACATCCTTGATAATTAATACAATTTTTCTTTTTACAGAAAGCCTTCATGTGACATGGAAGGGCTAAAAAATTCAACTACATTTTTAAGGTGTATGTTTATATGCATGAATTTACAAAGTTAAACACAGCCAATACTGAAGTCGTAATACAGTCTCAAAGTTTCAGTAGTAGACTTGAGCTTCAATCCTTTGCTCATGCATAAGTTACATTGTAACTTGTATTAGAACAATATATTTGAGATGATATAGACTGTCTTTTGTACTAAAAAGACTTGGGAGATTGAGCAAATAAGAGAAGTTTTTTAACTTATATCTACAATTCTTGAAATTTAAAGAAACTCTTTTTTTCTCAGATTTAAACGAGACTATTATCTGTAACTCTAATTCTGAACTCTAACAATAACATGTTCTAGTTGGAGGCTAAGATACAATAGGCCAAACGAATGCCCGATATTATGATTAACGGATCATGTGTCTTATCTTTTGACTGACTAGGGCTAACTGGCTAAGCATTAGCTATTGTAAACCCAAAAACCAACAAAAAGATACATGAATTAAATAAACTTGATCCAGCATTTCTTTATGTCCATTTGATTGGTTAGGTAAGATTCAAAGAAATTTGGTTCCGAATTAACGTTATGGTTCCAATATAGTGACACCTCTTAAAATTAATGTTTTCATCACCTATGATATACCAATGTTTTCATCATCTATGATAACTTGATAGCAAAACATCAACTTAACAGGAGTTGATATAATTAATTTGATCAAATTCATTGACAGGTCTGTATGCAAGCACTGGGGATAAACATCATGCTGTTACACCAAATCAACCAACAGGACAGAAGCAGTTTGCTAAAATTGTTCAGCTTTTTCATTCAAGAGATTCAAATGGAAGAACACACAAAAAAAAAGGGAAAATTATCTGCAGCAAAATGGATCTCCTATTCGTTTCTTATAAACTTTTCCCATAGAACACAGTTCATAAACTTGTCCATCAAGACCTTATATGCGCTTGGGGTGTGATAAATTTCCACATTGCCTGTGCATCCAGTAAAAGTGCACTAGAATTTGCAGACTCCAAGATACATCATGCATGCAACAGCAGCATTTGCACAAAAACCTTGCTCTTTTCTTGTACAAGTAGAAAGAACATATTCCCTTAACTAAGGAGACCAGGTAAACACAAGAATATTCAGGCCTTCACTGGTGGCCTTCTGACAGTCAAGTTCCCATTCTGTGATTTCACGAATGTATTAAACAAGAGAACCATCGTATCGTGGAAGCTCCCCTTGATTGGTTCAAATCCGATCCAGGTTTCCCTCATTTTCATTCAATTTCATTTGGTGTCAAGTTTTAGGATCTCTTTCTTTTTAGCTCACACACACCAATATCCAAAATATGCCGTAATCTGACAGTGTAAACTATAAAAACAAGTCAAAATGGATTGTTCCCAGGCACCTTCAAACTCCTAGTTTTTACCCAAGAGTTCGTTCATGTGTTTTAGTTTACAGCTTCGTGTCAATATTTTAAACTCATATTCTATTAATATGTTTTTTGCTATAGATTACACCCCAGATGCAGAATTTTATACATTTGGAATTCTAGGACTCGAGCTGGTATTACTAGCTTTACTTTTGATGGCTTTGAGTGAAGCTAAGATGTTTTCTTAGAAAGATTAAATCAGATATAGTTATATGGAAACCAGAAAGTAAAGAAATCAATTGGCTGGACTTCCAACTTTAACCGATTATCATTTAGGTTTCCGCAGTTCAAAACCGATAGTCTCAATTATGTACTATTTTATTGATGTGAAAGTCTTCAAGGGATGCCTATTCATGTTCTCAATCCAAAATTAGACATATAATTCCTTTATTTATTGAGTAAATTTTCATCATTAAATAAACAGAGGGAAACACCAGTAAATGACAACTTAACAGCTCTTGTAGGGTCAAATGCCATCCATCTCCCTTATAAGATTGGGAACAAGACAAAGAAGAAAGAGACGGACAAATAGAAATGAATAGCCCATGAACTGCAAACAACTAAAAAGAAGCTGCACTTGACATACATGCATAAACATATCTACTTTGCAATAAGATCATATCTTAAGCAAGTTCCTTAGATTTGTTAAGCCAATTTCTAGGTATAGGGATGACTACAATTAAACTTTGATCTTTAGCATACAACTGAAATGCTAATCAACACTTGGCATCCTGAATCATAACTGATCAAAACTACAAGCGTTACTTTATGAAAGTTATTTCCTAATATCGCACTACGTGAATGTAAACCTTTTCTCCATTCAATATTCTACGAGCTGCATACTACCAATAAGTAATAATTGAACAGATGATCCACATGATTCGCTTACCTTGTAGTATACACACATTAAACAATATTATCCTTAATTAACTGTAATCACATTGGAGAACAATAGACCCTGAAGTTGGTCCCAACATTCCCTTGGTTTTGTGCATACCGATAGCTTCATACACCTCTTTTATCTTCAGAAACAATTAAAGCACTACTGTCTACTTGCAAATTTATGAGGTGCTAGATATAATTATTCAAATCAAATTTTCCTATTATATTTAGCTTCCCTAAATCAAAACTCTTCGCCAAAAAAAATAAAAAAAAATACAATGCATACAACAATTATATAGCTACTGTAACTAAATAAACACTAGTATTAGCATATGAATATAAAGAATATAATACATTTTACTTTAAACACTTAAAAAACAGAGCTGAAACTTCAGTGTAACGAAATAAAAATTAAAAATTAAAAAAAAAAAAAGAATTCATAATTACCGGCTCTCGAGATGCGAGTTTTGGAGACGATTACTAAGAGTTTCCGAAGAATCGTTTTCATACTTCCACTGATCCATGTATGAATCTATATATACACACAATATATATATATATGTGTGTGTGTGTGTGTATGATTTAGCAGAGCATTGATATATGTATATACATACAGGTATATTTTGTATGTATATATCTACATATAAATATTTATATATATTAGCAGAGCATTGATATATGTATATACATACAGTGATACAGGTGTATTTTCTATTTTTTTAAAAGAAAATTAATGAGAATTTTTCATTTTTGAGGGATGGACTTGTGCACGGCACAAGCCGGCGAGAAGAGTGGGCACAAGGATTTGGCTTCGTGTGGGGTCCACCTTAACATCCTGTTGGAGAATCTTACTAAATATTTGAAGAATCATTTAAATTATATTAAATCGTGTAAAGGTAAGTTTTATAAAATTTGATGACAAAGAATGTCTGAATTCTTTTTTTTTTTTTTTTTTTTGTCATTAAGAATGTCTGAATTCATAGCCTACTTTATATGTAGTGATCTTTCGTGTACAACATATTTTCATGCTAGTTATTGTAAAGTTAAAAGCAATGTTTTAAAATCATACCTATAAGATTTAGCGCAACATATTGAAGGGTAATTATATCCATTATAGAATTATATTGTTCAATAAATATTGAAATTGGAATAGATTCTTTTAGTTTTTTATAAAATAAAATAAAAAGTAGATATTTTATCATAATTATTAATATATATGATACGTATGAAGATAAAGAAGTTGAATATGGTGAACACAATTTATGTTCAAAATTTTTTTGTAAAATGACTTGTGCTATGTTCTTGATGTCGTTAATGTGATTTCCTTTGTTTCTATGACTTTCCCTTTTGTTTAATAGTGTTTTAAAATATAGAACTTAGCATGTAAAAGTATCATTCCTTTTGTTAAGACATGAAATGACAGCCTGATGTTGTTCTTGAGCTCAACAAAATTATGGAAAGCTTACTTGATTTGTATAGCAAGTCTATGAAGTTTATGGACGACTAATATTATAATTATTGTTTCAATAAAATAAAATTCGTGAAAAAGTGTGTGACAAAATAAGGTATATGTGAGCCATGATTGTCTTCTACTAACCAAGTTCTAAACTCCATCAAATAATTTTAGTGATTGGCAAAAGTGTGAGACTTGAAAGTTCGTACTTTATTGTCAATATTAGTTATTGTGCACTTTCCTTACACTATTATGATCTATTTGATCACTCGACACTTGTGTAAGAAAAAAGATTTGGTTTTTGAAAATGCTTTACAAAATTTTAAATAAAATACTAGTTAATTGTAAATATTGATAGTTTGTATTATTTTTTGGTGGCACATGGAATAATCTATTACGAAAAGAGTTATCACATGAGTTCTTTTCTAAACTCATCTACAACATCAAGAAACTAAAATATCAAGTATATAACTTTCATGGAATGCCGTACACTTCCTTTACCCAAAAATTAAAATTGGGCTGATCTTATTTTTTTGGGTCAATAAATTGGGCTTAGATCCAAGATACTAAAGTTAAAGCATTGGGCCTAGATCCAAAATTACTCACCTGCACCTTCACTCGCCATTCTTCTCTCTCGTTTGATCGAAACTGTTCAGCAAAACAGAAACAACACACACACACACACACACACACACACACACACACACACACACAGAGAAAAACACACATCTATGTGAATGAAGATAGTAACGTACAACATTAACGGCTTAAGGCCACGCATCGCACAGTTCGGCTCTCTCCAGAAGCTTCTCAGTTCCCTTGATGCTGACATCATCTGCTTCCAGGTCCACCCTCCTCATTCTTTCATATATATATGTGTGTGTGTGTGGATATGTATATTATATATGGGTGTGTGTACATATATATATATACATATACATATACATATACATATATATATGTATATGAATATGTATATGTATATGTATAAAATATATGCTCCCTCATTCCAAGATACGATATAGATATATAACATAGCACATATGTATATACATAGTCATATACAAGCTCATAATTGGCTAAATTGTCTTAGTTTGAATTTAATTTATGAAGGAGACAAAGCTAGCCAAACAGGACCTAAGAGAAGAGCTGGTTAGGGCAGAGGGCTATGAATCCTTCTTTTCATGCACTCGCACATACGATAAAGGCCGCTCTGGCGGTTATTCCGGTAAGCGTAAAGCTCCTTGGTTTTCGATGCGAGTATTTGTTTGAAAAATTGATAATCTTTATTTCGTTAATTAATTAATGAACTAGATGAAACTTTATGTTGAATAAGGTGCATTTGGTAGTTAATGAGGCTCTGGGGATTTTTTCGCGAAAATTGAAATATTGGCTAATGGCTAGAATAATTTGACTGCTACGATGAGAGTTCTGGGGTTCTGTTGGAGTTCTGGTTTGCTTAGACATGAGTGTACATTAGTTTGAGACATGTTAAGTTGAGTGAATTATAAGTGAATGTCGCGAGTTTAAGTAATTACTTGAATAAACCATTCTCGGTCGGTGAATTTGAAGCGTAAATAGTTATTTTCAAGCCTATGTTATTAGTCTTGGTTGCCAGTGTGGGGTTTTGGTCCTGGATGTGGCAGATATGCAGTTGTTTCTGAGGATGCAGTTTTATGGGCAGGCCGGTGCTTGAGGCTTGGAGAAGGGTCAAGGGTCAGACCTACTTTAGGTTTATTATATGCAACCTTACCTTGCATTTTTGCAAGAGGTTGTACTATTGCTTCAAGGCTCCCCTTGTGAGTGCTGTGATTTTATAATTGTTGAAAATTCCAGCAGAATATTGAAGACTTTCTGTGAAGTATCCTCCTTTTCTGTGTCCTTGTATGTTCCCCGAGTAGAAGAAGTCTACTTGTTAAGTTGAAAAGAATTCTTATGATTAAAGTCTTTGTTTATTTAGGTGTTGCGACATTTTGCAAAGTAAAGTCTGCATTTTCAAGCCATGAAGTAGCTTTGCCACTTGCTGCAGAGGAGGGGTTTACTGGTCTTCTTGACACTTCTGGGGGAAATGGATCTAAAAAGGATGAGTGTTCTTCAATAGAGGAAGGCCTTGAGGGGTTTTCCAGAGATGAGCTGCTTAAAGTGGATAGTGAGGGACGTTGTGTCATTACTGATCATGGGCATTTCGGTGAGTACCATGGTCTTTGCCAGCAAATACATGAAAAATGGCCCCGGTTTCACTATACATGGTTTAGGAAATTATTGCTTACGATATTTCACCTTTCTCCCATTATTTCATAAAGTTTACAAATGATCTGGTGTTGTAATTGGCAGTTCTTTTCAATGTTTATGGGCCTCGAGCTGATAGTGATGATACAGAAAGAATTCAATTTAAGCGCACATTTTTTAACATATTACAGGTAATCCATTTCAACTTTTACAGCTTTCATGCAGCAATTTTGACACCTGATAATTTATGGTGCAAAGTTGGATGGCATTCTTTTCATTAATCAATTCCTTTTTCTTATGCTGATACATACAAAATTGTCTTGTATTGTCTAGTTTCAGTGTGCTTCTTTGACTGATTGTGGTCTTTGAAATGGAATTTTCATCTGCACTTTTACTGGACTAAATGAGAGTATTGATATGAATTAACATTTAGCTTGTATTCACCAGTCTTGTTCCTTCACATGTTGTGCCAGTGAATGGTTTCTCTAAATTCAACTTTTTTGCTACTTGTTAAAAGCCTAATAAAGTTGCTATGGCATCTTCTTTTGCTGAGTTGACACTATGATTGCCATTTTTCATCTCTGGGTTTCAGTTGTGGATGCTGGTGCTATAGGAACTGCTCATATGTTTAGTAATATATGATGATTTTGTTATTTGGGGAAGATGATACTCAACTCTATTTGGTTGCAGCAGTTTGATGGTTCAAGACATACTATATAACAAGGATAAGAGTTCTTCATATTTGTATTAAGGGAGTTAGTTATATAAACTTGTATCTTCATTGGGGTTAAATCTTACCATTGTTACTTGCCTTCCAACTCAAGTAGGTCGAAACCAACCAGGATAAAGGACTATGCGCTTGTTTATATGTAGATGGATCTATGTTTGTCGCTCATACAATGCCATTGCCACATTCATATTCATGGATACTTGCATGTACATGTGCAAGAGTGTCGTTACGAGGTAAAGCATCATATGCATGCTTCTTTCTTCCTTACGTTGCGGGAGAATCTGAAGAAATTAAAAGGAGCTTTTATTCCCTTGCGGACTGTTCTAATTCACTGCATTGAATTTCTTAATTTTTTGAATTTGTTTTGGAATTTAGGCTTTAGCTACACATTTTACTTTGGTTTATCTGCTGACCTACAAGCCTGATTTGGGGAGATGATATTTGGGAACAAAAGATTATGCTGGTTGCATATATTATAGCCACACGTCAGTTGATATACCATTGTTATACTTGTCTGTGGTATTTCAGTGAGTGCGGATTATGTTAGTATACAATTTAGTCGAAGAGAGATATAAATCAGAGGAGAGTTGTTAGACTGGTTTGAAGTAGGTGATATGACATTTTCCAGTGTCAAAATTTCATGCTTCCTACATTTGTGAAACGCTGCTTGAAAAAAAATGAAATTCATTTGTGAAACACTGCTTCCTATTTATGTAGTTGCTGTTTGCTTAAAAGGTGCTTGCTTTAATTTATTGAATAATTTTCTTCATGGATGTTGGACAAAATTTGATGAGCAATAGAGCAAAAATCCACGCTAAGATCCCCGTGCCTTCTTTTACATAAATAAAAATGCTACTGGGAAATTGTTTTGTAAAGAAGTGATTTAGCTCAATGGTTGACATTAATTCTCACTTCCTCGATTTCGAATGCTTTGATTTATGTTATTACTTTTGTTTTAGAGAAGATGGGAGTCTCTCCTGCACAAAGGAAGAAGAATAATTGTTGTCGGGGATCTTAACATTGCGCCTGCTGCTATAGATCGTTGTGATGCAGGGCCCGATTTTGAAAATAACGAGTAAGCTGCTGCTACTTCTTATACAGGACATTTTTATATTGACATATTTTTTTCATCAAATTATAATAGTCACTGGGACCTATCACAATATACTTACTAATCAAGTAAACTTCATTGCAGGTTCAGAAAATGGTTTAGATCTCTATTAATGGAAAATGGAGGGCAATTCTTTGATGTTTTCAGAGCAAAACATCCAGAGAGGTTAGATTCAATCTCCTCTTCCTTCTTCATCAATCTCAGTGTGAGATGACTCCTTGATTACATCTCATTTCCGTCTATACATTGTTTTCCATATGTAAGTTGCTTAATCATAAGCATTCTTTTGATGACTATTCCACAGAAGAGATGCCTACACATGCTGGTCAACAAGTTCAGGAGCTGAGGTATTTAATTTTGGGTCGAGGATTGACCATATGCTTAGTACTCGGTCGTGCTTACATGAAGAGGAAAATGAACCAGGCCATAACTTCCTTACTTGCCATGTTAAAGAGTGTGACATATTGGTGCAGTTCAAACGGTGGAAACCAGGAAATGGACCCAGGTAAATGAGAGAGCCATTTGGTTCAGTGGAAGAAATGTGATTGAATCATGGTACTGTGTGTAATCGTGTTTGTCATAGATAACATGTGGTTATGCTTTGTAGTGTATGAAAAGTTAGTCGTATAAGCATTGCAAGTGCATATACATGTGATCGCAATATCCTTTTCCACTGTTTGTCTTGTATTCATTCCTTTAGGGTAGCTGAGATACGGTTTTGTCATTAACTTTATGGTAAAGTATCGGCGCATGCATGTCTGGAGGAAGTTCTTGCTTATACAGAGCTCAATTGATATTTTTTCACTCCAACTCTAGGACCCAAAACAAAATTTCAAGTCTAGCTTATAAATGCCAGTTCACTCTCTAGTTGAAGTCTTTCTGAAATATATGTTGGTATACTTTTCTACTTCCTCCTATTTTCCTGTTCATGAAGTGTAACTGGCTGTTATTTCTTCATTTAATTACATTGCATGTGCATAACTACTTATATATGCATATGTGTGATCTACCATGCTGCGTTTTGGTAAGGCGTAATATTTACTCCCTGCAGGTGGAAGGGAGGGAGAAGCATCAAACTGGAAGGCTCTGACCATGCTCCTGTCTTCATCCATTTGGTGGAGATGCCAAATGTTCGAGAGCATAGCACTCCTTCACTATCGAGTAGATACTATCCCCAGATATATGGAAATCAGCAAACACTTGGTGAGGCTGTCCCTACTTGGACGATGATATGAGGCTTTCACAGATATAGTTTCATATTTTGTTTGACTTACTAGAAGTTCTGACATGACACATGCTTTCATTGGTTTTCATTTCTAATCAATTGAGCATAGAAATGGTTGGTGCATTTGAATTCATGTCGTAGACGACTTAATGGATATGCATGCAGTGGTCAAATGCTTTCAGTCGATCTTTCTTTTGTCGCACTGAATTTTAGTTAACATTGTTAATGTTTTCTGTTAAGCTACATAGATTTGAGCATGTGAAGAATTTGATGTTTATGCCATATAGTTCCCATAATAGTAAGCAATCAGCTGCAAGGTTGAAAATATTTACCCAAACCAAAACTGGTTGGCAAAAAGCCAAAGAGGTGTTGGCTTATTAATTTGCAAGATTCTAGGCCAATATCGTGCATTGTTCATGACTATATGTCATTTGTCAAATACTTAGATGTTGCCCGCTGGCATGTGATGCCCCATAAGTGAATCACTGCTACCCTTTTGTTCTTGGTCCTAGATCATCAAATTTTTCTCCCAGTTTGTGCAATTCCTGGTTCAGAATAATCAGATTTTAACTGATTAACTTTGAAGCTAGTGTGGTCTATTCACGCAGAGATGTGAGCACCACAATAGCGTTAAAAGTTAATGTTACTAGTTCAGATTGTTTACTTTAGTTTGCTACCAGCTCTTCTTACGGGCCATTTTGCTGCAGTATCAATGTTGATGAAAAGGAAATCTACCGAGCAAGTCAAACAACATGAAGGATCTAATTCTGTTGCCGAGGGAAATATATCTCTCCAAATTTGCAGTCAGCTAGAGGAAAGACAAAGCTTTGACTGGAACTTATCTCCTTCAAACACGCCTAGTGAACATTTTGTTTCAAGAAAATATGAGTTTTCTCTCAGCTCCAATGATGTAGCTTCTGACAGTGTGATCCTTCCTTCGGAATGTAATGATTCTAAAGCATTGTCTTGTGTCAGAACCAAGAAAAAAGGAAGACAAAGTCAATTGTCTCAGCTCTCGCTCAAATCATTTTTCCAGATTAATTCCAAAGGTGTTGTTACTGGTGGCAGCACTTCAGCTGATGTTAGGCCTACTCAATCAGATGCCTCCACTCCTTACTCCGAAACCAATGACACTGCTTCTTGCGGCAAAAGTTGTAATCCGGAGGAGAGGCAGTTAGATAAGAGTGCATCTATGCAGGATGAAGATGAGCTAGATGCCTATCAGTCGTCTTCAATAAAAGAGAAAACAAGTTTTGCTCAAATGGAGTGGCAAAGGATTCAACAACTTATGCAGAGTAGCATACCTCTTTGCAAGGGCCATAATGAACCTTGTGTTGCTCGAACCGTGAAGAAAGCAGGTCCTAATTTCGGGCGCAGATTTTATGTATGTAACCGCGCTGAGGTATGCGATGTTACTTTAATGAATCAAGTCTCTCAGTGTTTTCCTTTGACAATTTTTTAGAAATCGAGTCTGCTAATTTCTAGAGACAATGACATCCTATGAATTGAAGAGAGAGAGAGAGAGAGATCTGTGAGCACTCGTTTTATCTCAATCAGGATAGCATAATAATTCATCTGAAGTTTAAAGACATTTTAATGAAGTTGGTTGGTATGATTTATCTGCTCATATAATAAACTGTTGTATTATCCTCATACAATGTCGTAAAGTTAATCAGACGTGTCAAGTGATGTACTGAAGGCCGCTCATTGTTCCTCACTTTTCAATGTTCTTTATGACGATCAATAGAGTTCCTCTTACTATGTTCTGTCTTTCGCTTGTGGATAATTAATATTTGCAATTTATTAATTTATGATATTACTTTTTCATTGATTTTTGCACATCTGGCAAGGATAGAATTATTCATAGAGTTACAGGTTATGAGTTGTTTAAATAGAATATTTACTTAAAAAGGTCTCTAGTGAAAATATACTCTTACGAATAATAAAATCTGACCGCTCCTTTACTGAACTTTTTGTATCTATTTGTTCATGTCAGGGACCTGCATCGAATCCTGAGGCAAATTGTGGGTACTTTAAGTGGGCTGCTTCGAAATCTAAGCACAAAGGATGACGATGCTGCGCATTTAGGCCTTAGCTTCGCATTTTTTGGCTCATAATTAGGAAACGCCCTCCTTTTCCTTCCAATTAGTGAGATTCTATTTCTTACTTATGAAATTTTGGTCAAGCCCTCCCTTTATTCCTTGGAGTCTAGACTTTTTAAAATTTCCACTGACGAGCTTTCTCACGAGCTCTTTTTTTTTGGAAACATCTCAAAATCGAGTGAGAGTACCTGTCTTCCATCCTATGGTTGAGTAAGCCCTTCAAATCTGCAGTTGTAAGTATGTCATGTTGTCTATTTTGAACAATTAAGCTATCTGTATTTGTTCATTTTTCATTTAGTTCTCTTCGTGGTTGTTTGTTTGTTTGTTTGTATGTTTTTCTTCTTTTCCTTTTGGACAGATTGCGCCACTGTGCATTACATACAGCATTCGAAAACCAGACAACCATGATATGCAAGCACAAATCAGGGAGAAAGGTGACTATTCTGAAGAAGAACTCTTCCAACAGTCTGGGTTGACATCAGTTCCATAAGAGAAGCTCGTCTCATATGAGTAGATTGATATATGTCCGGACTGTTAAATTAACAAACCCTATTTTGACTTCAAAGAATGAGTTTACCAGAAAAGCATCAACTGGAAATATCTTTCCTTTGAATTCAAAGCTTTATCTTGACGTGGTCTATTTTTAAATAATATTGGATGTAAAATGCCTTTCGTTGTGAATTTGTATCTACTCACTATGAAATTACTAAGTTGGCTCTATAACTGTTTGGTTGCTGACTTGCTGTTTAATCCATTTGTCTGAGAGAAGATGAAAAGGATAAGGATAAGAGAACAAAAATCCTGCTAGTGAAAAGTTTAATGTATCTAGATAACGTGTACATTCTCTAGTGTGCGCGAACTCGACAGCAACCCTTACGAATCCCACTAAATCCTCCTTCCAAGGGAAGGGAGGGGGGTGGGGGGGCTCGAACTTATCACTAAGATACCATTCTCGAAAAGTTAAAATTTTAATTTTATGTCAGAACCTACAGTCAAGGGGTACTTTTAAGTAGATAATTTCTATGGAGTGTACGCCTCTCAAAAGGTAATAGAGACGTGCAAAATTTTTTTTGATCGGATAAAGATTGGCCCTCTAAGTAATAGAGCAGAAGCTTTTCAAGTTTAAACATTTACTTTTTTAATTAGAGATTAATAACTTGAGACTAACATAGAATTCACTTAAGGACTTATTATGTTAGGTAAATATTCGCCGTTTCGACTACCATAATAGTGTCTTCCATTGTCCTGTTTTCCTGTAAAGTATTTACTACCTAGGCCACAAAATATGTTTACCAATAGCACCATTAATACATATTATTTTTGTATGCTTATCAAATTTTAAGTTTTAGTCCTCACAGAAAAAAAGAAAAAAAAAAAGGTGAAGTGCATCAGATCTCCTTGTACTTTAACGAAAGTGTACAATACCCCCCTATAGTTTGAAAACCTTCTGAGTTAGTCCTTGTAATTTTTTAAAAGTGCACAATACCCCCTTACCGTTAAAAAATCCGTTAAATTTAACGGAAAGTGTACTTTACACGCGTTAAGTGAGATTTTTTTTTTAATTTTTAACGAATTTATTCATTAAATAATTATATGAATTGACCAAATTACTATTTTAAAAAAAAAAATAATAATAATAAAAAGTCATCTTCCTTTTTTTTTTTTGGCCTAAACAAAAGAGGAAATGGCAAAAGAGAGAAATGAAAAAAAAGAGGGTATTTACGTTTTTTTTTACAAAATCGATTAAATATGACGGATTCTATAACTGTAGGGGGGTGTTGTGCACTTTTAAAAAACATAGAGACTAGTTCAGAGAATTTTTGAACTATAAGGAGATGTTATACATTTTCGCTAAAGTATAAAGGGATCTGGTGCACTTCACAAAAAAAAAATCGACTCTACATCGCTAATCAGTCCCCCACAAAACATAGATCTCAATTTTAGAACAACGCACATTCATCTTATCGACATCCCTTGATTCAGGACATATTTTTGACGAATGCAGCGTTTAGCTTGCTTGGTTCATGCATCGCCTGATGTTGGCAGTCCATGTTTGCTTTCGATAACTCACGCAAAATCTTATTTTTAAGTTTTCCACCTAAAATAATGCTTCTGTCACACCCTCCCTTTCTAGTTAAGGTTTTATCTCGTTTCTTTTTATTAGATCAAGAAACCATCGATTTTATTTTCTCATTTTAACCCCCAAGAAGTGGGCTAACCCTGTACTCTTCATTTTTATATTAATGAATGATATTTTCACCACAAAAAAAAAAAAAAAAAGAAACCATCGATTTGGTATACGTCTCACAATCAATGTTTGAGAAGTGTGGTTGTGATCACTCTTGCTATATTGCTTACTGTTTCCCGAAAATTATAGCATGAGTATTTGCAACGTCTATAAAAAAGACTGGCATATTGTTTTTATGATGGGAAATACAAAATAGTTTGTAGACCAGATCAATCTTGCAAAGAATGTGATTTAGATTCAATTCAATCTTATAACACCTCTCAGAAGTCTTTTGACTTGCATCAAAATTAAAATCGGAACACATGACCACATTTAAATATGATATGGTCTGAATAAATTAAGGTTCAAGGTCTATCGACACTAGTTTCAAGCAGAATCAATTTTTTAATTAATTTGAATTAAAAGAATGAACAAATTTCTATTAACGTTTAAAACGTTCTACTATTAAATGAATTCCTTTCGATTAAAATGGACTTTGTTGATGGAAGCATTTGCTTATATTTCCCTTCATTGGCCTGAAAGGATTATATTGCTTAGAAAGTGACCCTAGTGAAGCACAAGGGTTGATTTGATATTAGTACTGTAGCAATTACTGCAATGGAGAGTGATAGCTCCATGTAAACCAATCATATGGGCATGTCGGATGCTAAGGATAAAAAATAAATATAATTGTCGAAATCAACTTGCAGAAATTCAGGAACCTTTGCTGATTTGGTCATTGGTTGGATAAGATATTAATTTCATAGTTTCATGTTAAATTATCCTAAAATTTTGCATCTTTTGATTTCCAAAGCATGTGGTCATCGATGAAGTGTTGGACGTTTTGCCTGCTTCTAATGTTGTGCTTTCCTGTGTTTCGTGCTTTCCTATGTGCATGAACCGGTTTTCATGTGGAGAGTGGAGGATAACGGACTTGGGATCCGTTGACTTTCCTGTGTTTAGTGTTTTTAGTATTTAATAATATTAAAAAATTAGTTAAATAAAAAATATGTTTTGGTCAAAAAAAATATTTAATTGAAATGAGTAAAAAATACTTTCGTTTTTTTTTAGAGAAAAAAATATTTTTTCATTTATTCTACACCACCTTCATCCAATACACCCACACCCACACCCAACCCCAACCCCAACCCCAACCCCCGTAATATTTTTAATTAATTTTTATTAAATAAAAATTAATTAATAATAAATCTTTATTTAATTAATAATAAAAATAATTAATTTTAATTTAATGACTAATAATTAATTAAATTAATAATTACATTAAAAAAAATTTAAATATAAAAAATAATTTATTTAATAATAATAAATAATTCTTTTTAATTTAAAGGACTAATAATTAATAAAATTATATTTAATAATAATTAAGTAACTAATTAATTAATTATTTGATTAACTTAATAGTTTTATTTATTTAATAACTATTAATTAATTATTTATCTAATTTTATAAATAAATAATTAATAATTGCAAAATTAATTAAGTAATAATAATAAAATATTTATTTAATAATAAAAACTTAATTAATTTTCATTTAATGACTAATAAATTTATTAAATTAATAATAATATTATATTTAATATTAATTAATAATAATTAATAATAATTAACTAATTATTTGATTAATTTTAATATTTATTTATTTATTAACTCTTAGTTAATTATTTATCTAATTTTATAAATTAATGCAGGAATAAATTATTTATTTTATTTATTTATTGTTTATTAATTAAAATTTTAATTAATTAATTAATAATGACTAATTATTAATATTTTCAAAAAAATAATAAATTAATAGTTTTAATTAATTTTTCACTATTATATCAAAATAGTAAAAAATATTTTGCTGTGACAATCAAACACAAAAAAATATAATATTTTTTTTAAAAATATTTTTTTTATAAAAATATTTTCTATCAATAAATTATTTTACGATAAACAAAAGGAGCCTTGAACTCTAGTAATGTTTATAAAACTTAGCGCCAGTTAAAATTTAACACGTAACAAGAATCGAAACTAATCCCTTGAAGCCAGGAGACTCATTGAACTCTAGAACAGACTTGGCCTCTTAGTTAGCCTCGTCACATCTGAGTCTGGCCTCAATGTGCCCGAGACAATATATAGGCGAAAGTCATAGATGTCATTTCAACCCACGATGGGGCTTCATTCTTGCTTCTGACACGCCAGTGAAGGTAGGAAAATTCTTCCATCAGTCATAGTTGATAGTCAGTCAAAAAAATTTCAGTCATTGAGATAATTTATTGATCATTACAATTATTAAAACTCTCTAAATGTTAGCTCTATAATGATAATGTGTCACAATCCTATCTATTTATTTTTGACTGATCATCAACTATAACTGATGGAAGACTTACCCGTGAAGGTAGCATGTCCTATCACCCATGCCCCTCTTGCACGGGAAATTTGGATTAGTGGCGAGTAGAAATGCCTATCTCAAGCGATCAGATAGAGGTAATTGAAACATTATAAGCCTAAACGACCTTCCCGGCCCCATTGAATATTTACATCCTTCAATCACTAGAAAAGTATTGATCAGTAACTTGATTGCTAGATCTTATGTTACGGGATTGAGCCCCATTTCTTCATGCAAGTTAGATCGGAGCAGACTTTTACCAGAACACCAAGTGATGAACCCAAATATTCAAGTTCAGAGGTTGTATGTACACTCTCTCAACTCCAAGTAGGTCTGCCATTGAGAATATTTAAATTTTAATTTTAGATTAAAATCTGTTAATATTATTGTCGAGGTTGAAAGTCTCACAGTTGAATTCGGAAGCTGCTTTGGCCGAGCTGGACTCCTCTGATCCGACTCCGAGCTAAACTTTCCTGGTCGGCTGCAGGTCCTGCACAAGGAAGGCAAGGAAAAGGCGGGGTGACGACCCGGATTTTCCCCTCAGGCGTGCGAATGATTAATATGTCCGAGCTGGCAAAGTAGTTGAGAGCAATTAATAACGAGAGAGAGTAAGTGAGGAGGGTTGAGCTCTATTTATACTAAGTTTGGGTCTGACAGCATTTAATGTGACGCAGCTTTATGTCCCATCAGTGCTTTATGTCCCATCGGAACAGCTGGAACTGAGGTCGGGGTCAACGGGGTCGGGTCAGTCATCTGGGGTTGGTCATTGGGCTGAGCGAGCTGCTGATGGAGCGCGGATTGGCCCATCTCTGATCAGAAGGTCGGCTCATTTAGTTCAGCTCGGGAACCCCTCGTCAATTCCCCCCCCCAGTCGAGATCGAGTGGGCGAGATCTAGAGGTAGGAGCTAATCCCGAGCTGCAGGTTCCCGACCCCGATAGAGTAGGGATGGCCACGTCAGCAGTGCATGCCCAACGGATGGCTGCCACGTCACCTGGCGGTTCTGACGAGACGCGACGTTTGGCCTTCCCGAGGCGAATTTCACGGGTGCCTATAAATAGGGCCACCTCCCCCGAGATTTCATTGCATACTTCGCTTTCTATTTCTCAAGAAATTTAGGTCGGAGGCAAGAGTGGTCGGACGCAACTAGCTCGGAAAGAATATTCTCGGGACTCTTCAGCTTCGGACCAGAATAGTCGGCCGCACTCCGCAGTTTGAGAGCATTAGGTACGTCCCGACTCCCTTTAGTCATTCCTGTACTTTTGTATTTGCTGTAGACAGGATCTGGTCGTCCGAATCAGAAGATTCTCACGCACTGGAAGTGAGGTCTTATGGTGGAGATGAAAGTCCGCCGAGATCGGCATCTACCTCGAACAGGATCCGTGGCGGAGAGAGCACCAGCTCGTCCTCAGGGTCGGCTCGGAAATCCAATCGCGAGGAGAGTGACGACGACTGCCAAGTTATTGGGGTTAGACTGGTGCGAGAAGAGGCAGAAGAGGACCCTTTGGCCGACCTGGGAGAATTCGATGTCGGGGAGGATGAGGAGCCGCTGAATCGACTGGAGGGCATTGAAATACCGCAAGAGTTCTTAGCTGGGGTGTCTGCCACCGAGCCGATCGAGGCTGTTCCAGTCAGTGCTGTTCGACCTCGGAGCTCGGCTTCAGCTAGCGCTTCTTCAATTCGAGGGAAGAGGATCGAGCAGTTGTTTGCCTGCTGCAAGCGAGAGTGCCATTCCACCGTGCAGATGGCGAACGCAAGACTGAGGAACTGGTCGGTTGATCGGCATCACAAGTTGAAGGTTCCAAGTCGGCAAGAATCGGCGTGTTACCCCCCAGCCAACCACTACACCATATATGATCTGGCCTTCGACGTCATCCAGCTCCCCCTCCCTGGCTTCATCGTTGGAATCCTGAACCATTTCGAGCTCAGCCCGGGCCAGATGTCACCGAACGGTTGGGCCATAATGGTGGCTTTCTACGTGTTCTGTTTGGAGAAGGGAGTGGAGCCGACCTTGCGTCGATTCAGGCATTTCTTCGTATGTAAGCCCAACCCGAAGCAACCGGGGTGGTTCCACTTCGCAGCTCGGGTCGGCCACTCCATATTCACCAAGTGGCACTCATCTAACAAGGGCTGGCATAATGATTATTACTGGGTGGAGTCGTCTGTGAATCCTGGATGTAGGCTGGACTGGCTCCCGAGTCTGAGGAAAACCGTCAATGATGACCCTAAACTTTCAAAGGAGGAGCGTAGAGAAGTTGCAGTGCTCAAGCCCGCGCCCGGGATGCTGATAGACATTGACAGTGTGCTGAAATGGGAGCGAATCTGGGATTCTAAGTTATTTGGTCGGGAGCCCGACCTCTCAAGGGATCATCCCCACCTGATTCCCGACCCGGAAGGAGATGACGGGGCCGGCTCGGAAGAGGGTCAGTTAGCAGGATTGGCGTCCGACCTCCCGTCCCATTCTATTAACTTCGCTTTAGCTGGGTCTTCGACTCAATTTTGATCCCCTTTGCTCTACCTTTTGCAGATATGGCGGATATGAGGAAGCTCGCGTACGCCCAGGTGCGGAGGAAGGGCGAAGTCAGTGGTGATGCTTCTGCTCGGTCAGGACCGGGCGGCACTGGACAAGGCCAAAGGCAACGCCCCAGCGGCCAAGGGCGTGAGGTCGGTCCCGAGGTCTCTTCAAAAGGGGCTTCGGGGTCCCCTTTGCCGAAGAAATCAGGGTCGAGCCTAACGATCCCGGAGCGCTCCTCCCCCCGATCCGAGAACAGAAAGCGGCCTCGGCCAGGGCACTCGGGGAAGGGCAAGGACACGGAGTTCAGCCCTCCCGACCAGCACATCATGGAGGCGTCCAAGGTGGATCGCTACCCCAAGCTGGGGGCGGGCCCAGCCGAGCAACTCTCGCTGGACTTGAGGACGGCCATTGTTACGGTAAGTCCTTAACTATCTTATGTAAAGGTCGCATTCTTAGCTAGGCTAATTGCTTTACCTTCTGCTGAACAGGCCGAGTCTCACATCCTCTCTGCCCCCAGCTTCTTTATCAAGGCCCAAACTTACTGCGTTGACCTCGAGCAACGGTATGTGGATGCCCGAGCCGAGCTTGAAACAGTGAGAGAGGAGGCCACTCAGAGGCAGAGGACTGATACGGCGGAGGTCGAGCGCCTAAGGAAGGAGCTAGACCTAGAGAAGGGCCGACGCGAAGCCGCGGCCAAGGACGTCGATCGCTACAAGCGAGAGAAGCGGGAGGCAGAGGCAAAGTTTAAGGAATTGGCGGAGCGGGTCGGCGTCCACGGGGAGAAGGCAGTGGAGGCCTTCAAAACCAGCGACGCGGCGGTGGACTGGTTGGCCACGGAAGGCGGGGCCATGGCGAAATACGCGAAAATAGAGTTCTACTTTCGGGGTCAAGTTGCGGCTCGGGAGAGAGCGAAGACTTTCTTTCCATCCTCCAAGAACGACTACATCGAGATCTTGGAGGTCCCGCCGCCAGAATTCTGGGAGATCCCCGAGCTTCCCTCCGACCTGATATCCCAGGCCAAGGAGGTTACTGAGTTTGTCCAGAAGGGCCTGGACCAGGTTGGGGATGAAGCTGAGGTCACCACCTCCGCTGCCGCGCCAAAATAGAATTAGCAATGCCTCCCTAGTAGGGCTATTGTAATCTTGCCCGAGCGGGGCCTTTGTAAAAACTTTCCGGTTTTTAATGAAATATTTATTTTGGGTTCATTTGCGTTTTAATTGAGTTCGCACACATGCACTTTCCTTTCCGCAAATTTTTTCCCAAGTTAGTGTGGTCGGACCAATTTTTAATGGTCCGTACAAACTTAGTTGTTATAATCCGAGCTGGACGCGACTAATGTTTTAACATCCTTATCCGAGCTGGCACAATAAGGGCAACTCATTATGGTTACCGATCCGAACTCGTCAGTCCGTTTATAAAAATGGTCAAACTAATGTCGACAAGTATTGAGCTCGAGTTTAGACCCAAGCTAATACACCGACCTGAGGCCGGAATGCACCGAGTTGGAACTTAATCCGAACTGGCAAAACTAATCAAATTGTTATCAATTATGCCCGAGCTGGAACTTAGTCCGAGCTGGTTTACTTTGTCGTGTGCTCGTGATTAAGCGTGGCCACCGCGTTAATCTGTGTTCGAGTCATTTCACAGTTGCAGTATTTTCGCCCGGGTCTTGTATTGTGCTGATTTGTGTATTTATTCCCGAGTCGGGAATTGCACTAGTTTACAAAATCGTATTGTATTGAATTTGTACAAGTAATGTTTCGGCCCGGGGGCTTTACAAAATACCTTGGCTCGGGGCCGTTTACAAAATATCCCGGCTCGGGGCGGCTTTTATACAAAATACCGCTTCAGATGTTCTGAATGCCATGCATTCTTTAACAGTTTTCCGTTCTTGTCTCGAAGGTAGAAGGTCCCGGGCCAGACTTCTTTCATGACTTCGTAGGGTCCTTCCCAGGTCGGGGAAAGCTTGTTAATGGAGCGCGGCAAAAAGATGGCCTTTCTGAGTACGAGGTCGCCGACCTTAATAGGCTTAGGTTTGACCTGTTTGGAGAAGGCTCTTTTCATTGCGGCTTTGCTGGCCAGCATTCTGATTTGAGCTTTAGCTCGGAGCTCTTCGGCGAGGTCGAGCTCTTCACGGATCCGTGCTCCGTTTATTTCTGGGTCATGGTGGAGGGTCCTACTGTTTGGAGATCCGATCTCCACTGGCAGAACCGCTTGAGTGCCGAAGGTCAGTTCGAAGGGTGATTCTCCCGTCGCCGAGCTGACATTGGTCCGCTGAGCCCACATCACTTCCGGGAGAACTGATGCCCATTGGCCCTCTGCTTCCTCCAGCTTGGTTTTCAGACCCTGCAAAATGATTCGGTTAGTCCTTTCGACTTGACCATTACTTTGAGGGTGAGCAACAGACGAGAATCTGAGGTCGATCCCAATCTCAGCGCATTTGCCTCGAAAGTATGCGCTGTCAAATTGCTTGCCGTGGTCGGTGACGATGACCTTTGGTACCCCAAATCGGCAAATGATGTTTTTCCATACGAAATCCCAAGCTGCATTTTCTGTTATTCTGGCAACGCCTTCAGCCTCGGGCCATTTAGTGAAGTAGTCTACGGCCACGAAGGCGTGTTTCTTTTGGCCTACACTGGTCGGCAAGGGGCCGATGATGTCTAGGCCCCACTGATAGAACGGCCAAGGGCTTACCATCGCTGTGAGGTCAACAGCAGGCTTCCGCTGTACGTTAGCGAACCTCTGGCAGGTGTCGCACTTTTTTACATACTCTTTGGCATCTTGCTCTAAGGTTGGCCAAAAATAGCCGTGTCTTAACGCCTTCCGAGCCAAAGCTTTACCCCCCAAGTGGTTTCCACACACCCCTTCATGGATCTCCCGGAGTACATAGTTTCCTTCTTCGGGTGCGACACATTTCAAAAGAGGCCAGGTGTAGGCTCTTTTGTAGAGCTGCCCGGCGATTATGACAAACCTTGAGGCCTGCTTCATTAGTTTCCGAGCAGCTTTTTCATCCTCCGGGGTCATACCCCCCTCCAAGTAGTCCATGATTGGTTTGGTCCAATCTGGATTTAAGTTGAGCTCGGCTACCGCTTGTACCCCCAACTGGATACTAGGTTCAGACACTTCTTCCACGTGGACAAGGGCAGGTCGGCTCTCGCCCAAGGCTAGCCTGGATAGGGCGTCAGCCTTCATATTCTCTTCCCTGGGAATCTGCTGTATGGTGAACCTTCTGAGTGTTGAGGCCAAATCCTTGACTCTGTTGAGGTAGGCTAGCATAGCACTGTCCTTGGCTTCGAACTCCCCCGATATCTGACTAGAAACCAACTGAGAATCGGTGCTTAGATCGATTGTTTGTGCCCCGAGTTGAGCAGCAATTTTTAGCCCTGCAATCACTGCTTCATACTCTGCTTCATTGTTGGACGCCGAGAAGGTGAACTTGAGGGAGTACTGGTGCTCATGCCGGTTTGGGTCGAGGATGACCACCCCAGCTCCGCTCCCAGACTTCCCTGAGGCCCCATCGACATGGACCTTCCACACTTCCTCCGGGTCATACTCTGCTCGGGCAGTGCACTCTACGACAAAGTCAGCAATGGCTTGGGCTTTGATGGCTGTCCTGGGCTGGTAGGTGATGTCGAATTGACTCAGCTCAACTGCCCACTTCAGTAGCCTGCCCGACGCCTCTGGCTTGTGCATGATGGATTTGAGCGGGGCATCAGTCATGACTTTAATCGGATGAGCATTGAAGTATGGCTTCAACTTTCTAGCCGCCGTGATGAGCGCGAGGGCGAGTTTCTCCAAGGAGGAGGATCTCGCCTCGGCTCCTTGTAAGGTTTTACTAACGTAGTAGACCGGCTTCTGCTCCTTGCCTTCTTCTCGGACTAGCGCCGCCGCCACCGATGTTCCCGAGCATGCCAAGTATACTAGCAGCTCCTCCCCCACCTCAGGTCGGGATAACAGAGGTGGCGAGGCTAAGTACCTTTTCAGCTCCTGGAATGCGTTTTGGCATTCCTCAGTCCATTCAAAGTTCTTAGGGTTCCTCAATATTCTGAATAGGGGAGCGCACTTGTCAGCCGACCTGGACATGAATCTGCTCAGTGCCGCGACTTTTCCTGCCAACACCTGGACGTCCTTCACGCAGGTAGGGGGCGCTAGGTCTAGGATCGCCTGGACTTTCTCCGGGTTGGCTTCTATTCCGCGGGCTGTCACCATGAAGCCCAGGAACTTGCCTGCCTTGACGCCGAATGCGCACTTTTCCGGGTTCAACTTTATCCCAAAGTGCTCCATCACGGCGAAGGCCTCAGCCAGGTCGGTTACATGATCTTCCGCCCTCCTACTCTTGACCAACATGTCATCTACATAGATCTCCATATTCCGGCCAATCTGGTTCTTGAAGACCTTATTCACCATCCGAGTGTATGTGGCTCCCGCATTCTTGAGGCCAAAGGGCATGACCTCATAGTAATACAGTCCTTTATCGGTGGTGAAGGCGGTCTTCTCTCTGTCCCCGGGAGCCATCTTGATCTGATTATAACCTTTGAAGGCATCCATGAAGGAGAGCAGCTCGAACCCGGAGGTGGCGTCCACCATTTGGTCAATCCGCGGCAGGGGGAAGCAATCCTTGGGGCAAGCTTTGTTGAGGTCGGTAAAATCAATACATAGTCTCCACCCACCCGAAGACTTCGTCACCAGCACCACATTGGACAGCCAGGTTGGGTACTGTATCTCCCTTATGTGGCCGGCGTCCACCAACTTGTCCACTTCTTCCGCTATGATTTGTTGCTTATCATAATGAAAGTGCCGGCGCTTTTGTTTTACTGGATAGTGATTTGGATC
Organism: Ehretia macrophylla; assembly: GCA_037974665.1. Lineage (NCBI taxonomy): Eukaryota > Viridiplantae > Streptophyta > Magnoliopsida > Boraginales > Ehretiaceae > Ehretia > Ehretia macrophylla. The sequence goes on from CM075765.1 coordinate 65,497,816, forward strand.
GGCATTCAGGTGATGCTCAATTACATTCATGTCAATTCCTGTCATGTCAGAAGCAGACCAGGCAAATACATGCTCATTCTTTAAAAGAAATTGGCTTATACCTTTCTTGAGGTTGGCAGATAGTTCACTCCCAATCTTTGTTCTCTTTGTTTCATCGGAGAGCTTCAACTCCTGAAGGTCCTCAGCCGAGCTTCCTCTCTTAGCGTCTCTCTTTTCCTCGGGCAGGTCCGGTCCCCAACCAATTTGATATTTGGGTCGGAGTGAGTTTTCATAACACTCCCGAGCTGAGAGCTGGGCCCCGCGAATGGTGGCTACCCCAGACGGAGTCGGGAACTTCAGGGCCTGGTGGTATGTTGAGGGGACGGCCCTGAAATGATTAAGCGCCACCCGACCTAAGATCCCGTTGTAGGTGGAGTTACAATTCATTACAATGAAGTTGGCCTGCATCGACACCCACTTATCCCCATCCTCCAACTTCAGCGGGAGGTTGATGACTCCCTCGGCTCGGTGGGACTGCCCGGTGAAACCTGCTAAAGTACCACGCAATGGCCTGAGTCGGCTCCTGTCCAACCCCATTTGTTCAAAAGCGTTGAGGAACAAGACTTCTGCCGAGCTCCCAGTGTCCACCATCAGCCTTTTGACGGTGAAGTTGGCTATCTCTGCGCTGATCACCAGGGGGTCGTCGTGAGGCAATATGACCCCCTCCAAGTCTTCTGAAGAGAAGGTGATCTCTTGCATCCCCGGGGCCGGTCCCCTTACTGGTCCATATTCCCTTCCTGCACGAACATAACCCTTTCGGCCTGCCGAGGTCTCGCCCCCTAACGCTAATCCTCCCGCTATGGTTTCAATCACGGCCAGCCGTCCGCCCCCAACCTGGCGCCTGGGCGGACTTCTCTCCCTCTCCCTTTGCTCCGTATTTCGGGTCGGCTGTTGATCTACATACCTCCGAAGGTGGCCTCGGGCAATCAGTGCCTCGATCTCCTGCTTCAAGTCTTTACACTCTTCGGTGGTATGGCCATAGTCCATGTGGTAGCGGCAATATTTGGTTTTATTGCGCTTATCAGGCCGGCCTTTCATTCTCGGAGCCGGAGGCAGGTGGTTCTGGTGCTGGATCTCCATCAAAATCTGCTCCCTCGAGGTGTTAAGGGGAGTGAACATAGTGAACCGGGGGTTCGGCTTCGGCTGTTGCGGTTGCTTGCCTCGGTCGTTCTGGGCTTTGCCCCCGGGTTGGGCTCGGGAGCCCTCTCCTTTCTTCCCACCCTCTTTCTCCTTGTCGTCGTCCCTTTTTGCCTGATGGATCTCCTCCGAGTGTATGTACCCTTCTGCTCGCACCATCAACTCAGACACAGTATCCACCGGGTCGATCGCCAACGAAGATGTGAGGGGGCCCGACCTGAGCCCGCTCTGGTAAGCCATCAGAGCCATGGAGTCCTCTAAGTTTGGAATTCGGAGGGACTCTTCATTGAACCTAGCCGTGTAGGCCCTCAAAGTTTCCCCTCTATACTGCTTTACCAACAGCAATGTAGAAGTATGGCGGGTGGCACGGCGGCTTCCTGCGAAGCGGGATAGGAAGGCCTCCGCCAGCTGGTGGAAGCTTGCAATTGATCCAGGACGAAGTTTTTGGAACCAGTCCAAAGCATTGCCAACCAGGGTGGTCGGGAATGTCTTCGCCTTCATGAGATCTGGCATGTCGTGCAGAGTCATGTGGTGATCAAAATTGAGCAGGTGGCTGGCAGGGTCTCCGTCTCCATTATAGATGGCCAGGTTGGGCATTCGATTGCCAGTGGGTAGGGGCGTGGCTAACACCTCTGGAGAGAGTGGGCTTACACCGAGTTGGTTGATGACTTTAGCTATGGCAGCCGCGGTCTTTGCTTGCTCGGTGTCGGCTAGAACCGCCCTTTTACCTCTCTCCGGGTCGGACCTTGGTGTTGGCTCGTAGAAGCCCTCCTCTTCCTGTGTCCGTTTTTGTCTAGACTCCGGGATGTGGAACTGAGGGCGCGATGGCCGCGGCGCGGCCTCTTGCGGTGCCAGGGGGCCCTCAGCCAGCCGGGCCACCTGTTCCTTGAGTTCTTCGAACATCCTCAGCATCATCCTTATCTCCGGCGATAGGCTGGAGTTAGGGTCTCCTTCCGCTGCGGGGTTAGTTTGAGTGGCTAAGTGTATACGTTGGCTCGTTCCAACGTCGGCTTGGGTCAGGTTCTGGCTGGGCGCCTGCACGGCTTCGGAGTCCCCTTCTAGGTTGGGCGAATCCTCCACTGGTATGTTGTGACTTCTTGTTTGTACCATGATGGTTTCTCAATGAGTGGCGAAGAGAGCTACAATAGAACTCGTCGTTTCCCACAGACGGCGCCAAACTGTCGAGGTTGAAAGTCTCACAGTTGAATTCGGAAGCTGCTTTGGCCGAGCTGGACTCCTCTGATCCGACTCCGAGCTAAACTTTCCTGGTCGGCTGCAGGTCCTGCACAAGGAAGGCAAGGAAAAGGCGGGGTGACGACCCGGATTTTCCCCTCAGGCGTGCGAATGATTAATATGTCCGAGCTGGCAAAGTAGTTGAGAGCAATTAATAACGAGAGAGAGTAAGTGAGGAGGGTTGAGCTCTATTTATACTAAGTTTGGGTCTGACAGCATTTAATGTGACGCAGCTTTATGTCCCATCAGTGCTTTATGTCCCATCGGAACAGCTGGAACTGAGGTCGGGGTCAACGGGGTCGGGTCAGTCATCTGGGGTTGGTCATTGGGCTGAGCGAGCTGCTGATGGAGCGCGGATTGGCCCATCTCTGATCAGAAGGTCGGCTCATTTAGTTCAGCTCGGGAACCCCTCGTCAATTATAATGTTACGAGAAAAATTTAATGATACTAAATGGACCAAATTATTTTATAACAATTGTATAAATAATCCATTATCATTAATTCTCATTTATGTTAGAGAAAATATCAGGTCATCCCCATGTGTTATGGGAAACTATCACCTATCCCCTTATGTTCTAAAAACTATCAGAAACTCTCTCATATTTTTTGAAACTCACCACATTGCCCTCTTCTATTTATTTTAAATTAACACCGTTAAAAAAATAGATAAAGTGACCGATTTATCTCTCTTTTAGTATGCCTTATAAGAGAGAGAAAACATATATATATATATATTTCTTTTTTTTTTTCCTTCATCTTCACCCATTTTCACTAAATAAAAAAAATTTAAAAAAAGATCATCTTTCTCAATTTCCCACCCCCCTACCTGTTAGCTTCCCCCCCCCCCCCCCCCCCCCCCCCGTCAGCCCCCAACCCCCCCCCCAACCCCAACCCCAACCCCAAGCCCAACGCCAACGCCAACCCTAACCCTACACAGTCGAAAGGCCCAAAAGCACAAACATTCAGGAACTCTATTGGTTTAGTTTAATTCAAGATATATATATATATATATATATATATATATATATATATATATATAACCCCCTCCGCACCCCCCACCAGCTTGTCAGCCCTCAACCCCACCCCCAACCCCAAGCCCAACGCCAACGCCAACGCCAACCCTAACCCTAACCCTACACAGTCGAAAGGCCCAAAAGCACAAACATTCAGGAACTCTATTGGTTTAGTTTAATTCAAGATATATATATATATATATGTGTGTGTGTGTGTGTGTGTGTGTATATATATATATATTTTGATTTGTTTGTATATATAAATATGTATTTCTTTATATATATTTCAAGTTAAAGGGTTTTTTGGTCAATTTATGTCTTATATAAAGTTTAAAAACTCGTCAAATTGCTTCTTACGCGTGTTTATTGCACATTCAATGACACAACTAACGAACTGCAAACGGAGGGGGCAGGGTGATGAGTTTCAAAAAATACAAGAGAGTTTTTAATAATTTTAAAAACACATGAAAATAGAATGATAGTTTCACATATTACAAGATAGTAACGTAATATTTTCTCTGTATTTTATAACATTATAGCGTTAACATACTAAAACAAGCTAGCTCTCCTTAGATGGTGATACCAATGATGATAAAACTATGTTTATCACGAAATCTGAGGCAGTTACTGTACACTAAATAAATATTGTACGTGTTGACGAAAAAAAAAAAGAAAAAAAAAGAATAATCTTGTACAGATGCAGATTAGCCAATAACATATTACCCTTGGAATCTTGATGAAGAAATTGTTTCAGAACCTTAATATAATCGAGGGCCAGGTGCTTTGTATTTGTGTGACACTTCTCGCACAATGCGGCGCATTTGGCTATGGACAAGGAAAAGACAATAATAACGTTAATAAAAACAGTTTAGCATCTCAAATGTTGATTAAACAACTCGAAAATGGCAGATATTGTTGAGTGAAATCATTTTATATGTATTGTATAATTTAAATAGTTCGAGGATTTAAGACTAATCTTAGAGCGATATGGACTCTTTTTGGTGGGTGATATAATTTGATATATATTGTACAACTTAAATCTTCTTTAAATTTAATTTAATTTTTTTATAAAAAAGATCAATAATGATAAAGTTATAAGAAGAGATCCAAGGAGCCGTAAAAAGACTTGCTTTCTATTTCGAATGGATAAGAGTCTGTTACGTACCTGACTTGCTTGGAGAGTCAAATTCCTTACACGGTAGATCAATTAGCAATGGATTCATTTCCTACTTTTTCGAGATAGAGATTCATAATTTAGTATGAATATTAAATAATTGTAGCATCACTATCATTATTAATCACCATCGTAATATCAAATTATATAATACTATCATGTTACGAGCTATTCAAATCTTATATAGCTCTTTGGATCATGACTAGATATTTGCTCCAAGTGTGAGTCTATATCATCAAGGTCGCATCATCAAGTTGGTAATCTTCATGCTATGTTTTATGACTTCTTTATCTCTTAACACGAGAGGCTCTTGAGCAGATAGAGATGGAAAAAAGCAAGTGGTGAGTCCGTAAAGAATCGATCCACATTTTTTTTTTATTTGATGGAAGTTTAAAGTTATATAACACATATTAAAGAATTGATTTATATTTTTGTAGTTGGGTAGTCTTAGTCTTCACTAAGTATTATTCCATTTTCAACCAATGGTTTGGAGAAAATTGGCAATTGGTCATTTCTTTTTTTTTTTTTGACAAAAAAATATTATTAATGAAAAAAAGGACATACAAGGACTAACCAGGCTTAAACTATACAAGAGCATAGAATAAACACACTCATTTTAAGGTTAACTCCAACAACCTTCTTATTTTTTTCTCTACATGTAGGGAGTTTGGACTTCCCTCCTCAGCTTTTGGGACTTCTTATTTCAGTTTCACTCCAACAGCTTCCCTACCTTTAATCTATCCTTATTTCAGGAATTCCCTATTGCAGTTTCACTCCAACAACTTCTCTATTTTAGGGACTCCTTTTTTTTGTTTACTCCAATATATCTATATTTTGATCAAACATACCATTTGAATTTTTTTTTATTTATGTTGTTTATTTTTTAATGATGATATTATATTTTAAATAAATATTATTTTATGTTATAGCTTCTAATATATATATTTTTTTAATCATTATCCATATTATTTTATTTTTATTTTTAATTAAAAACTCTTTAATAGCTTTATATTATATCAATCGTTCCTTTAAGTCTTGTATTTTCACTATTATCTTTATGTTTCATCAGTTTACTTTCGTTGTCATTTATTCTTTTATATTGTCTTGTCCATGAAATTTTTTTTATGTATTGTCTTGTCCGTAATAAAGTTTTTTGGTTGAAGAAACAACTTTATGTTCCATCGACATTAAATTCCATCAACTTTATGTACTATCAACTTCTGTTGTCATTTTTTTTTTTATGTATTGTCTTGTCCGTAATAAATATTTTTGTTGAAGAAACAACTTTATGTTCCATCGATGTACTATCAACTTTATGTATTGTCTTGTCCGTAGTTAACTTTATGTTCCATCGATGTACTATCAACTTTATGAAGGTTTGTGAGATTTAAAGGCTACAAATAGTCATGCATAAAGCTCATAAAATGCCACAACAAATTCTCTAAAACTTGCTAGCCTTATTTCTTGTTCTTCTTGTAATTTCAAAAGCTCTCCAATTATATTTCTATCAACATAATCTTCATTTGTTTAGAAATATGGATTTCCAATTATGAATGCATACAATATTTCGATAATTCTGACTCTGATGAGGAGTTAGCATTAGTTCAACTATTAGCCAATCAACATGGTAAACGACGTAGAAGTCAAGATAATTGACGTCGCGGTTCTATACCTGGCCATACTTACTTATGGAGAGATAGACTACAAGGTCATGAAAAACTTTACACCGACTACTTTGCCCAAGATCTTGTTTATTCTTCCACTATTTTTCGAAGGAGGTTTCGAATGAGCCGTTCATTGTTTTATCGAATTCAATATGCAGTAGAAGCCTACGATCCATATTTTGTTCGAAAACAAAATTCTGCTGGACACTAGGGCTTGTCTTCTTTGCAAAAGGTCACAGCTGCATTAAGTATGCCTGCATATGGAGCTGTTGCAGACTCGGTGGATGAATATGTTAGAATAGGAGAAAGTACAACCATTGAGACTTTGAGAAGATTCGTGAAGGCAGTGGTAGAAATATTTTCTGGTGAATACCTGAGATCACCAAACGAGAACGATATTGCTAGATTGCTTCAAGTGGAAAATCAAAAAGGCTTCCCTGGAATGCTGAGAAGTATTGATTGCATGCATTGGAAGTTGAGGAACTGCCCAATTGCATGGAAATGTATGTATAGCGGTCATATTCATGAATCAACACTAATTTTGGAAGCTGTTGCTTCATATGATCTTTGGATATGGCATGCATTTTTTGGTTTACCTAATCACCACTTGTTACTGAATTGGCGGAAGGACGAGCCCCTAAGGTTAATTATTTGATCAATGGACATAATTATACAATGGGGTATTATCTTGTGGATGGTATATACCCTCCTTGGTCAATATTTGTTAAAACTATACCAGTTCCACAAGGCAACAAAAGAAAGAATTTTGTTGCAGCTCAAGAGTCAGCTAGGAAAGATGTGGAACATGCATTTGGAGTGCTCCAAGCTCGATTTGCTATTGTTCGTGGACCTGCACAATTTTGGGATGTTGAAACACTTAAAACTATCATGACAACATGCATTATAATGCATAACATGATTATAGAAGATGATAGAGATGTTGGTAATTTAGATTTCAACTACGATGACGCTGGTGATAGTTCAAATTCAACGGTCTCACGTGAACATACAATTGAACTTATAGATTTTATTCAAACTCACTATTGTATTCGTGATCGGGAAACTCACGCTCAGCTACAAGCAGATCTTCTAGAACATTTGTAGCAACTACATGGAAACGAATGAAATAATTTGTTTTTATGTAAAATATTAAAGTTCAATAATAAAAGTACTTTTGACAAATAATAATGTTCTTAAATGTTAAACTACATGATAATACAGTAAAAAAGAAATTACATGGATAATATCGAGAATTAAAAAAACTACATAGATTATAAAATCCATTATATCCAACCTTTTTTTCGCATGATTTCTTCTTGTTTATTTTTCCAATATTAAACTTGCATTTCAGACATGTTAGAGAGATCTTGTTTCATAATTCTCTCCTCATACTCCCGGTCAATTCTTTCCATCTTTTCTTCATGCATTTTTTGTTTACACTTGATCAATTGTTGAATAGTATTTGCAACCATAAAATCTGAATCATTTTCCACTGATTTGTTTTTCCGCTTATTCAATCTTTCTTTTTCTGCATCTCTACCTGGTGGTCTTTCATTTGAGCCGAATGTTTCATGTGCACTGTTATTATCCTCTAAATTTATCGAATGAGGTGTTGATGGAGATGAGACACTTGGACTGTCACCTTGAATTTTTTTTTTTTTTTTTGTTTTTTTCTTTTCGCCTTCTTGTAGCAATTTTTGTTGATACCTTAGCATATTCCAACAATGCTCAAATTGAAAAGATGATTTATGCCATGCTTCGTACAATAATTTTGCATCATGAATCTGCATCAAATTATTTAAAAAAATTAGTTATATTTAATATTTATAACATTCTTAAAAAAGTATTGTACAAAAAAATATTGTACCTTATCTTCCTCAATTTTTCCACTTTGTCTTCTAGATTCAATTTGGGCATAGCATCCACATAATTTATTTGTTGCAAGATTAATAGTCGACCAACGATGCATAAGAGAATTTTCATTACGTTTAGAAGAAAATTTTTTGTGTGCATGAAAATACTTGTATATTCTACGCCAATATGTTTGATATCTTTGATCATTGCCATGAATGGCATCTAAACTAATGTTTAGCTATGCTGAAACAAGTAGCATGTCTTCTTCGACCGAGAAGTTATTTTTTCGTGATAGTTTTTTTTTTCCGAGGTTTAATTGCGTCTCAACCGGTAAAGATGGAGCAGACTCAGACAAAAAGTCGTCATTAAAACTTGAAGTCCTGTCAAGTAAACTTGTGTAAAATGAATAATGAGTCCATCTATAAAAGAAAAAATTTAAATAGTATAATACAATTAATAATCAAAAATAAAATATTAGTAAAGAAGTTATATTTTAAACTAAATGTGATTTATTACAAAATTATGCAAATAAAAATAAATTTATGAACATACTAAAATTAATAGAAAATTATGACAGATTAAAAATAAAAATAGAATCAGAAAATGAAGTTAAAACTAATGCTACTAATTTCTAACTTAATTTTAACCAAAAATAAAAATAAAAAACTAACCCTAAATCCAATTATCCAAAACATACGTTCTCTGCAAACAATACACCATCCCCATACAACCATTTCATCTCCCAAATCCCTCACCTCACCTCTCAATCACCATCACCACACACAAAAAATTCTCCCCACACCATCATCTACACACAAAATCCACCTCCATAGGCCACCACACACCAATACAAGATTTGCCAAGGAAAAAAAGATAGGTACCACCACACACCAACACAAGATCTGTCAAGAAAAAAAAATGTAAGAAAAGAACTTGAAACTTTTACCTTTTTTTTCGGATTTGTTTTTCTTTTCGGTTTGAGCAGTGATGTGTGCAAGAAAATATATTTTATAGCTAAAATGATGTCTCAATGTTGATATTGGTTTTTTTTGGGTTGAATTTTTTGGTGATTTGTTTCACAATTGAATCTTGTTTGGTAATTTTTTTTTCAAAACTTGTTGGTGATTCTTTGAAGCATGATCTGTGTATAAATACACAGATCATGCTTCAATCTCCAACGGTCATAATTATGGCCGTTGGAGAGCTTTTCAAATTATTATTTATTTATTTATTTGTTTTTTGCTTTCACAAAGTTTTTGGGATGTAGAGAGCCAACCAGCGAGAATTAGAACCGCGACAGGGGCTCCCAATTCTAGGGAGCCCCACATAAGGAGTCTGCTGGAGACGTTTTGCTAGATTTGGCTCCCTATAATGGCTAAGGAGCCATTATAGGGAGTTTGTTGGAGATGGTCTAACCAGAAAATATACAACCAGTACAGACAATACTAAGGAGGGGTGAAAACCACCATACAAGAGGAAGGAGACCTATCAAAATTGCTAAAGCAACCCAAGCTGTCACTGAGGTGGTTCGCACTGAATGGAGCCGGGCGTGACCAGATGAGGAGGATAGGTAGTGACAAGTATTGTGAACAACAGAAAGAAAACTCCAGTCACAATTTTGAAGACCCCGGATAATATCCAACATTAAGTATTAATATGTATAGGACACCAACACACTAAAAAACATAATATTATAAGTAAAACTGGATTTGTACATAAAAGAGATAAAGAGAAAGTGAAGACCAAAGAGAATGAGAGGAGAAGAAAGGGATAAAGATGTGGAGTTTCGGTTAGAAGCTGAAGCCCCAAAACCAGAAATATGGTGAGATTTGCCCAAAGTTGGCAGGTGAGGTTGGGGAAGAAGGCCCTAAGTTATTGGTCATTTCAATTAGGGGACATGCACTTGTACTCTACAAGAATGCCAACTTTCCTGTAAAAAAAATCTATCGAGCTTGATAGCAACGTAAAAACATAATAGATGATTGCCAATGGATATTGCATCGTCACGATGGCCATAGACCGACTCTTGTGTATAAAGAAGCTAATCAATATGTAGATTTATTGGCCAAACTGTAGAGTATTACAATGTATTGGGATGATAGAATTGAACAACTCTCTAAGTCAGTTGAAGACTCTTATAGGAAAAGACAAAAGTGGCGAGATGTCCCCTAAAAACATAGTTATGTAATCGGCATCAAGTTTCCCGGAGAAACCAAAAAAAAAGAGGTAAAAACCTTGTAGACGTGACTATTCATTTACTTATTTTGGTTGGGGTTCGGTTATGTTATAATTTTCCTAATTAATACAACAGTTGAATAAGAATTAAATTTTATATTAACCAAATCAATGGTTTTTAAGACTACAACTAATAGAGTTATAGGTGCTCAAGGGTTTGGCAAGCTATCTTGATCCGTCTTTAGCTTCGATTCGCAAACAGCCTACTTATAGCCCTATTTTTCCCTTTTTTCGGTACTTTTAGGTCAACCCAACCCGAATGGGAAGAGTAGGGTTAGCCAAACTGCGGTGATAAGGAGAGGAAGGTAGACAATGGTAAACGACCTAACAATCGCATTTGTCTGACTGATGAGAGAGATTGGCTCTATGGCCGAACCCTCACTCAAGAATGAGACGACTTAGCGGCTAAGGTATGTTAAAGTATTCCTGTGAGATGAATAAAGAACACAATTCTCACAATGATTAATGTGCTGACCTGATAATTTTTTTTTTTGTCGGGTTGTCCTGATAATCAAGGGTGTAAAAATCTTGGCCAAACTGATTTTAATATAAAGAATCCAATTTTTCTTTTACATTTTTTCCTCTTTTTCTTTTGTTTTCATTTTCCCCTAAAGATATTATTATGTTTGAGTATGTCTAGATGAAGCATCATCCCCCATAGTCTTTTACAGACATTTACAATTGTCAGTAACTTTTTATAAAATTGTCGAAAATTATTTTACAAACAATCTACTTTCTTTGCAAAATGCAAATTATCAAAGACCATTGGTCATTTGGTTTAGAGGTATGAATCTTACTTTAAATGCGAAAGGTTTCAAAATTTATTCTTGTATATAATATTTTATATGATATAAAATATCTTATATCTCCCTTAAATTGAAAAAAAAACAATTGCCAAGTCACTGATCACTACAAAAAAACTGGGTTATAGATGACACTTATAGTCCGGCGGAACAAAAAACGTAGGCGAAAGCAATTGAGCCCTATACTTTCGACAACGGTTTTCAGAACCGCGGAAAACGTTTTTCATTGCCACGATCATTAAGTATTGCGCCACGACTTGGGCTAAAAATTGATAGCCAGAAATGTCTTGCGCGGGTAAAACCTTAAATCAACAAAAATTTTCAAATTTTCATGAACTTGAAAAATGCGGTATTTATTTTCACAGTTCCCGCGATCCGAAGAAGAAAAAAAAAGACGAGAGAATCCTAAAAAAAAATACAAGAAACCAATTTTTCCATCCAAACCCTACCTTCTCTACCACAGCTACCACATACTACGCTGTCATCCTTTTCACAATTCAATCTCGACGACATCAATTGTCGTATAGACTACAACAACATTAATTTCTCTGTTCGCCTTTCTCGAAACTTTAGGTAACTTTATTCTCCAAAATCACCACCAATTCAAAGGTGTATAATAATTATGAGTTCAATCGCCATCTAATTATGGATTTCCTTATGATTCTTTTAATAGATTTTTGGTTTCTTTTGTCTGTTGTTTTTCCTCACTGCATACTAACCTGTATGTATATAAGAATATCATGGAGCTTATCGATGGAGTGTGGTGGGGGTGGGGATGGAGAGCGTAGAAAGGGAAATTGACCCAAAAGCTTATTTTTCTTCTCCTATGAGGGCAATAATTATTATCCATCTTATGTAATCCTGGTCCTTATTAATTACTAGCACTATATAGAGTGATTGGCATCTCCCAAATTATTTAGATGGAGGATTTATTAATGGTTTGTTCTTGTTTTGCACTTGGGTATGACAATCTGCTTCACCATAGAAGTAATTATTAAATGTATAAGTAGACACGAGTGGAAGACTCATGGTGAGACTACTGGTGTTTTGTAGTAAAACGGTTTAAGATCCTTTAGCTACGTTATCATCTTATAGGGAGTTAAAACAACAGTAGAAACTAGCTTATATTTCTGGTTACAATAATGTTTTGAGATTGTGAAGTCATTCTTAGTTGGCAAGGCTGAGAAGAGGTCAATTTAGAGGCTAAGAACATGGTATGTTTTAGAGATTAAAGTTACCTAAATTTTCAGATCAATTGAAGTTCTATTAGTAGATTAACTGTTTAGTATTTCCACCTTCTGATGGTGTTTATACATTGAGATTTTTTTTAGTACAGCGAGACCACATTGCTCATCGCAGCTAAGAAATGAAGCTACAAAAGTACTTGTTTGTCACGGAGTTGTTAATCAATCCAAAGCAAATGTAAGTATGCCCTTCTCTGCTTCTCTACTTCTCTTTCCTGTTTCATTTATAACCATGCCTTGATAAATGTACCACTTGTTGGCTTTTTCTTTTCAAATCTTCTATGCAGAATGGGATGACATCCTTGCATCTTTATTATGGCATTTGCTAGAAGCTGAAGACCACTCAGACAATTAAGACATTGCTAGAATAGATGTTGATTGTGGTGTTAAAGACAATGTATCTTCCTAGTCCATTATTTGATATGTTTCAATGCTACCTAACTTATCTTTTCGGTTAATGGAAATTCTTATTGAAATGCAGGAGGGCGTGATTCTGGTAAATCATTTATCGCCAGGTCCCGGAAGTGAAAAGTTAGGGAAACTTTTGCGACAACATCTGGAAGAGCAGAGAAGGCCAAAAGCTATTGAGGCATTCAGTCGGACTAAAGTAAAGATCAATTAGCTTGAAAGTGAAAGTTTGCAACATTTTCAGGCATTAAGTACATGATGACTAAAGTAACAGTCCAAAAATTCAGTGGTGGAGGATTTTGCCATTTTGACTATCCAACTTCACTGGAGCAGAGCGAACAGGATCAGTTCCTACCCTTTTGAGATTTGTCTAGTTTTGGTGTGGATTCCTGAGCTAGTTCTAGTTAAGAGGCTAGTCCTCATTCAAGTTAATATTTGTGGTGACTTGAACAAAGTATTAATTACATATTTTATATTTGTTGTTTGTAAACAAATATCTTGTATATGTATTACTCAATTGTGTATTGACTTGGAAACTAGTGTTTACATAACTGCAATTTGGCATGCTATGTTATAAATTGAAACAACTTTTGCAGTTTTAACACATATAATTCATTTTATCAAATTAAATAACACTAACAAAAATTTCCACTTTTGTAAAACATATTTAAAAAAATATGGGAAAAAATGAAAAAATAAACATTAATAGTGGTTTTCTGAATATATAATTACTTTGAAGTAACATTTGGCCACAGTTATCTTGATCGTTGCCAATGTGATTAAACACTGACGGCAATTGATATGTCTCCAATAAAGCGTCGACAAAATGAGTAATAGGCCAAGTAATGAATAATTGTCGGCAACAAAGCAAATTCCGTCGAATCTAAAATCCGTTGGCATATCCTTTCACCGACTGCTCCCTAAACGGCGCTTGGGTGTTGCTTTGAAATGCGTCGGAATCACTTAGGACGACGTTTCTAAACATTGAGAAAAACCAATAAAACTGCCGCGAAAGATGATTTTTCTTGTAGTGAATGATGCCCATTTTGCCCACTGGTGGACATAGGTTTCAAAATTTATTCTTGTATATAATATTTTATATGATATAAAATATCCTATATCTCCCTTAGATCGAAAAAAAACAATTACCAAGTCACTGATCACTACAAAAAACTGGGTTATAGATGACACTTATAGTCCGGCGGAACAAAAAACGTAGGCGAAAGCAATTGAGCCCTATACTTTCGACAACGGTTTTCAGAACCGCGGAAAACATTTTTCATTGCCAGCGATCATTAAGTATTGCGCCACGACTTAGGCTAAAAATTGATAGCCAGAAATGTCTTGCGCTGGTAAAACCTTAAATCAACAAAAATTTTCAAATTTTCATGATCTTGAAAAATATGGTATTTATTTTCACAATTCCCGCGATCTGAAGAAGAAAAAAAAAAGAGAGAATCCTAAAAAAAAATACAAGAAACCAATTTTTTCATCCAAACCCTACTTTCTCTACCACCTCTACCACATATTACGCTGTCATCCTTTTCACAATTCCATCTCGACGACATCAATTGTCGTATAGACTACAACAACTTTAATTTCTCTGTTCGCCTTTCTTGAAACTTTAGGTAACTTTATTATCCAAAAACACCACCAATTCAATGGTGTATAATAATTATGAGTTTAATCGCCATCTGATTATGGATTTCCTTATGATTCTTTTCATAGATTTTTGGTTTCTTTTGTCTGTTGTTTTTCCTCACTGCATACTAACCTGTATGTATATAAAATATCATGGAGCTTATCGATAGAGTGTGGTGGGGTGGGGATGGAGAACGTAGAAAGGGAAATTGACCCAAAAGCTTATTTTTCTTCTCCTATGAGGGCAATAATTATTATCCATCTTATGTAATCCTGGTCCTTATTAATTACTAGCACTATATAGAGTGATTGGCATCTCCCAAATTATTTAGATGGAGGATTTATTAATGGTTTGTTCTTGTTTTGCTCTTGGGTGTGACAATCTGCTTCATCATAGAAGTAATTATTAAATGTATAAGTAGACACGAGTGGAAGACTCATGGTGAGTCTACTAGTGTTTTGTAGTAAAAAGGTTTAAGATCCTTTAGCTACGTTATCATCTTATAGGGAGTTAAAACAATAACTGAAACTAGCTTATATTTCTGGTTACAATAATGTTTTGAGATTGTGAAGTCATTCTTAGTTGGCAAGGCCGAGAAGATGTCAATTTAAAGGCTAGGAACATGGTATGTTTTAGAGATTAAAGTTACCTAAATTTTCAGATCAATTGAAGTTCTATTAGTAGATTAACTGTGTAGTATTTCCACCTTCTGATGGTGTTTATACATTGAGATTTTTTTTAGTACAAAGAGACCACATTGCTCATCGCAGCTAAGAAATGAAGTTTTCTTCTCCTATGAGAGCAATAATTATTACCCATCTTATGTAATCCTGGTCCTTATTAATTACTAGCACTATATAGAGTGATTGGCATCTCCCAAATTATTTAGATGTAGGATTTATTAATGGTTTGTTCTTGTTTTGCACTTGGGTGTGACAATCTGCTTCATCATAGAAGTAATTATTAAATGTATAAGTAGACACGAGTGGAAGACTCATGGTGAGTCTACTAGTGTTTTGTAGTAAAACGGTTTAAGATCCTTTAGCTACGTTATCATCTTATAGGGAGTTAAAACAATAACTGAAACTAGCTTATATTTCTGGTTACAATAATGTTTTGAGATTGTGAAGTCATTCTTCGTTGGCAAGGCCGAGAATAGGTCAATTTAGAGGCTAGGAACATGGTATGTTTTAGAGATTAAAGTTACCTAAATTTTCAGATCAATTGAAGTTCTATTAGTAGATTAACTGTGTAGTATTTCTACCTTCTGATGGTGTTTATACATTGAGATTTTTTTTAGTACAAAGAGACCACATTGCTCATCGCAGCTAAGAAATGAAGTTACAAAAGTACTTGTTTGTCACGGAGTTGTTAATCAATCCAAAGCAAATGTACGTATACCCTTCTCTGCTTCTCTTTCTTGTTTCATTTATAACCATGCCTTGATAAATGTATCACTTGTTGGCTTTTTCTTTTCAGATCTTCTATGCAGAATGGGATGACACCCTTGCATCTTTATTATGGCATTTGCTAGAAGCTGAAGACCACTCAGATAGTTAAGACATTGCTAGAATAGATGCTGATTGTAGTGCTAAAGACAATGTATCTTCCTAGTCCATTATTTGATATGTTTCAATGCTACCTAACTTATCTTTTCGGTTAATGGAATTCTTATTGAAATGCAGGAGGGCGTGATTTTGGTAAATCATTTATCGCCAGGTCCAGGAAGTGAAAAGTTAGGGGAACTTTTGCGACAACATCTGGAAGAGCAGAGAAGGCCAAAAGCTGTTGAGGCATTCAGTCAGACTAAAGTAAAGATCAATTAGCTTGAAAGTGAAAGTTTGCAACATTTTCAAGCATTAAGTACATGATGACTAAAGTAACAGTCTAAAAATTCAGTGGTGGAGGATTTTGCCATTTTGACTATCCAACTTCACTGGAGCAGAGCGAACAGGATCAGTTCCTACCCTTTTGAGATTTGTCTAGTTTTGGTGTGGATTCCTGAGCTAGTTCTAGTTAAGAGGCTAGTCCTCATTCAAGTTAATATTTGTGGTGACTTGAACAAAGTATTAATTACATATTTTATATTTGTTGTTTGTAAACAAATATCTTGTATATGTATTACTCAATTGTGTATTGACTTGGAAACTCGTGTTTACATAACTGCAATTTGACATGCTATGTTATAAATTGAAACAACTTTTGCAGTTTTAACACATATAATTCATTTTATCAAATTAAATAACACTAACAAAAATTTCCACTTTTGTAAAACATATTTAAAAAAATATGGGAAAAAATGAAAAAATAAACATTAATAGTGGTTTTCTGAATATATAATTACTTTGAAGTAACATTTGGCCACAGTTATCTTGATCGTTGCCAATGTGATTAAACACTGACGGCAATTGATATGTCCTCAATAAAGCGTCGACAAAATGAGTAATAGGCCACGTAATGAATAATTGTCGGCAACAAAGCAAATTCCGTCGAATCTAAAATCCGTTGGCATATCCTTTCACCGACTGCTCCCTAAACGGCGCTTGGGTGTTGCTTTGAAATGCATCGGAATCACTTAGGACGACGTTTCTAAACATTGAGAAAAACCAATAAAACTGCCGCGAAAGATGATTTTTCTTGTAGTGAATGATGCCCATTTTGCCCACTAGTGGACATAGGTTTCAAAATTTATTATTGTATATAATATTTTATATGATATAAAATATATTATATCTCCCTTAAATCGAAAAAAAACAATTGCCAAGTCACTGATCACTACAAAAAAACTGGGTTATAGACGACACTTATAGTCCGGCGGAACAAAAAACATAGGCGAAAGCAATTGAACCCTATACTTACGCGGAAAACGTTTTTCATTGCCAGCGATCATTAAGTATTGCGCTACGACTTGGGCTAAAAATTGATAGCCAGAAATGTCTTGCGTCGGTAAAACCTTAAATCAACAAAAATTTTCAAATTTTCATGAACTTGAAAAATGCGATATTTATTTTCACAATTCCCGCGATCCGAAGAAGAAAAAAAAAGACGAGAGAATCCTAAAAAAAAAAATACAAGAAACCAATTTTTCCATCCAAACCCTACCTTCTCTACTACCTCTACCACATACTACGCTGTCATCCTTTTCACAATTCCATCTCGACGACATCAATTGTTGTACAGACTACAACAACTTTAATTTCTCTGTTCGCCTTTCTCGAAACTTTAGGTAACTTTATTATCCAAAAACACCACCAATTCAATGGTGTATAATAATTATGAGTTCAATCGCCATCTGATTATGGATTTCCTTATGATTCTTTTCATAGATTTTTGGTTTCTTTTGTCTGTTGTTTTTCCTCAATGCATACTAACCTGTATGTATATAAAATATCATGGAGCTTACGGATAGAGTGTGGTGGGGTGGGGATGGAGAGCATAGAAAGGGAAATTGACCCAAAAACTTATTTTTCTTCTCCTATGAGGGAAATAATTATTATCCATCTTATGTAATCCTGGTCCTTATTAATTACTAGCACTATATAGAGTGATTGACAATCTCCCAAATTATTTAGATGGAGGATTTATTAATGGTTTGTTCTTGTTTTGTACTTAGGTGTGACAATCTGCTTCATCATAGAAGTAATTATTAAATGTATAAGTAGACACGAGTGGAAGACTCATGGTGAGACTACTGGTGTTTTGTAGTAAAACGGTTTAAGATCCTTTAGCTACGTTATCATCTTATAGGGAGTTAAAACAATAACTGAAACTAGCTTATATTTCTGGTTACAATAATGTTTTGAGATTGTGAAGTCATTCTTAGTTGGCAAGGCCGAGAAGAGGTCAATTTAGAGGCTGGGAACGTGGTATGTTTTAGAGATTAAAGTTACCTAAATTTTCAGATCAATTGAAGTTCTATTAGTAGATTAACTGTGTAGTATTTCCATCTTCTGATGGTGTTTATACATTGAGATTTTTTTTAGTACAAAGAGACCACATTGCTCATCGCAGCTAAGAAATGAAGCTACAAAAGTACTTGTTTGTCACGGAGTTGTTAATCAATCCAAAGCAAATGTACGTATGCCCTTCTCTGCTTCTCTGCTTCTCTTTCCTGTTTTATTTATAACCATGCCTTGATAAATGTATCACTTGTTGGCTTTTTCTTTTCAGATCTTCTATGCAGAATGGGATGACACCCTTGCATCTTTATTATGGCATTTGTTAGAAGCTGAAGACTACTCAGATAGTTAAGACATTGCTAGAATAGATGCTGATTGTGGTGCTAAAGACAATGTAACTTCCTATTCCATTATTTGATATGTTTCAATGCTACCTAACTTATCTTTTCGGTTAATGGAATTCTTATTGAAATGCAGGAGGGCGTGATTTTGGTAAATCATTTATCGCCAGGTCCATGAAGTGAAAAGTTAGGGGAACTTTTGTGACAACATCTGGAAGAGCAGAGAAGGCCAAAAGCTGTTGAGGCATTCAGTCAGACTAAAGTAAAGATCAATTAGCTTGAAAGTGAAAGTTTGCAGCATTTTCAGGCATTAAGTACATGATGACTAAAGTAACAGTCCAAAAATTCAGTGGTGGAGGATTTTGCCATTTTGACTATCCAACTTCACTGGAGCATAGCGAACATGATCAGTTCCTACCCTTTTGAGATTTGTCTAGTTTTGGTGTGGATTCCTGAGCTAGTTCTAGTTAAGAGGCTAGTCCTCATTCAAGTTAATATTTGTGGTGACTTGAACAAAGTATTAATTACATATTTTATATTTGTTGTTTGTAAACAAATATCTTGTATATGTATTACTCAATTGTGTATTGACTTGGAAACTCGTGTTTACATAACTGCAATTTGGCATGCTATGTTATAAATTGAAACAACTTTTGCAGTTTTAACACATATAATTCATTTTATCAAATTAAATAACACTAACAAAAATTTTCACTTTTGTAAAACATATTTAAAAAAATATGGGAAAAAATGAAAAAATAAACATTAATAGTGATTTTCTGAATATATAATTACTTTGAAGTAATATTTGGCCACAGTTATATTGATCGTTGCCAATGTGATTAAACACTGACGGCAATTGATATGTCTCCAATAAAGCGTCGACAAAATGAGTAATAGGCCACGTAATGAATAATTGTCGGCAACAAAGCAAATTCCGTCGAATCTAAAATCCGTTGGCATGTCCTTTCACCAACTGCTCCCTAAACGGCGCTTGGGTGTCGCTTTAAAATGCGTCGGAATCACTTAGGACGACGTTTCTAAACATCGAGAAAAACCAATAAAATTGTCACGAAAGATAATTTTTCTTGTAGTAGTGAATGATGCCCATTTTGCCCACTAGTGGACATAGTGATTTTCTGAACATGGCCCAACCCGTCAAGCAGTTACCCCCTTTCTTAGACGATGTTCTTTTCTCTTTGTGGAAAACGACAATAATCATTGATTACCCGTTGACAAATATGGTGTCTTACTTTGCAAAAAAACCCTCCTTCATCCATTGCTCATGATTTCCGCGAAACTAATAAATATGTGATTTGGTTGACTAATTTTAACATTTATCATCTTCTTGGACTAAGCATGTTTGATCAATTGTTGGATGGCCTTCATCCATTGTTCGAGAAGAATAAGATAGGTGAAAATTTCTTTAAAATAATTCGTGCATAATAGACGTTACCTTTATTTGAGCCCAAAAAAAAAAAAAAAAACTCCCTTCGAGGACCCATCCAACCCTCTCCTTGCCAACAAGTCTTGACTTCTCCTTTCGCATGTGGTCAAGATGAGCTTGCTTTGCTCATTGATTTGTTTATCACGTATATAACTTTCATACACGTGTTGTTATTTTTTTTTTTTTGTCAAAACACTTATTGTTATCAAACCACGACATTAATAATTTATGGCATAGAAAAATATTTCTTTTGAAACTAAGCATTTGAAACATAAAATGTGAAATACTCCAAATCCCTTATAATTTATTGTAACTACATAATATTCTTTATGGTTCAAAAATCACCCAACACATAAACACCCCTCTAACGTATCGACCAAATTTCAACTTCATGTTCTATATCTCACAATCCGAATGCTCATTCGACCTAATATTTTGAAAGTTTGAATATTCTCAGTATTTTAGATTTGTGTTTTTTTATTTATTTAAAGAAAATTGAGTTTGGATTTGGATAAAGACCAGGTGAGGAAAATGAATGAATGAATGGCCGACAACTCATGTTCATTCATTTCAGACATTAAAAATTGTTTGTTTCATTTTTATTTGATTTTTCCGGATAAGCCTATTTTGCTGACTCAATCCAAAAATAACGGATAACCATTCAGCCTCCACTCAATTTTAACAGGTAACCACTCTCAATCATTTAACTTAGCCACAGTTAACTTTTTATCTCTCTCTCTTTTTCTTTTTTTAATTAAAATGGGATTTAAGTTATATTATATCATTTAATACATTACACACAAAATTTATATATCAAAACTTTTTATAATTATAACGAGAATTATATCACTATACCAAAACGGCCAGTGGTAATCTCGAACCTCGCTCTATATATACCTTCAATCATGTCACTCATCTTCAATTCAACACTCTAGTGTACAAAAAAACCGTACAATTATGATCTTATCCTCTCCACTCACACAATCTTCACCGTTGATCAAAACTCATCTGTTGAAGCCAAAGCGTGGAGCTGTAACCGTCACCTTCGCTGCCACGTGTACTACTACTACTACATCGGCGCCGAAGCTGGCTTCGTCTTCAGCGACGTCGTTTTACGAGCTCTTAGGCATTCAGATGGGAGCTACGAGCGAGGAAATCAAGGCGGCTTATAGGAGACGAGCGAGAGTTTGTCATCCAGATGTGGTGGCGATTGATCGGAAAGATACGTCATCGGACGAGTTCATGAGGATTCATGCTGCTTACTCTACGTTATCGGATCCTGAAAAACGCGCCGATTATGACCGGAGGCTTTTCCGGCGGCACCGATCTTATTCAAGTCTCCGTGCTTCAGCCGCGCCGGAGAGTTTTAACGGTTTTGGTCGCCGGAATTGGGAGACTGATCAGTGCTGGTAGAGAGTTGACTTTCAAGCCACACTACCTATGAGTTGCTAGCTCATTCTACAATAAGCACGCGGTCAGAGGACTGGGCTCATCCCATTGTTTGGGAGTTTACGGTTTCAGGTTCTATTTCACTTTCCGATGGGATTCTTTTCACCCTGATGAGATGATTAGTATTTTAATTTGAGAGAAAAAATAGAACAAGGAAAAAAAAAAAAAGGAAAAAAGTTATACTTCTGTAGATATTTATTGGAGTATGTATATCGATAGGACATTAGTTGAGTTAAAAACGAATGAATGAATACTAACAAATGGTTTGCTTTGCCTAATCGCATGTGATTTTCGAATTATAATTTGGATAATAGTGTTGATTATGTTCTCAAATTTCTTGGAAGTCATGATGAAAATTTGTTGTAAAACCTCTTCAGATGCTGTATTTCTAAATCCTAAAAGTGGTAAAGTTGAGATCATTTGAAATAGATTACACAAGAACTTATACGCTGCTTGTTTACCCAATTTGAGTACTTCGATTCTCTCATAAATTTATTATAACGTTATAATCAGATTAACAGTAAAATAATAATATAATTATTTTATTTTTAAATTTAATTGTATCGTCATTTTATCACAAAATATACCCTCCAAATGGTATTGTCCCTAGTTTCATGCAGATCTTTTTTTGTTTTTTTGTTTCAACCTAGAAACAATGAGTGTCATGGATAAGACTTTTGTGCAACAAATGGTTCACCCACACATTAATATAAAGGTGGAAATTATGCGTATATGAAACTTTATCTCTTTCTTTAAACTGGATGGACCGTTATCGTGTGCGAACTTGTCCTCTAATGACATTTGTGGTACAATTGTTGCAAGGGAAAAAGATCTTTATTATTTGACTAAAATTTTAAATTTGTTCTCATTGTTTAAAATTAATTAATTTATTTATTATTATTTAAAAAAAAATTTAATTTGTCTTTATTATTTAAAATTAATCAATTTAACCTTTATTATTTTTTATAAAATTTTAATTTGGTCCATAAATAGGAGTTACATGGAGGGATTAAATTAATTTATTTTAAAAATAATAAAGATTAAATTATTTTTTAAAAAGAAATAATAAAGAATTAAATTAATTAATTTTGAATAATAAGAATTAATTTTAATTTTTTTAAAAAATAATAAAGATTAAATTAATTAATTTTAAATAATAAAAATAAATATGAAATTTTGAGAAAATAATAGGGACCATTTGTGTAATTTACCCATTGTTGCAATATCGCGCTGACGAATCCTTTTTACCCATCAAATTAATATTAACTTGATAATGATAAATTTTTCATTTTCGTTTTCTCATTGGTCCTTAGGGAAGCAAGTAGCAACACAATTGTTACTTATACGTTGCTCCTCCATTTTTTCAGAAAAGGGTTGTCCAAAAGGCAAACATTTACTGGAAAACTAGTATAAACTACGACACTACTGTACAACTATTAACGTTGATCAACACCGGTAAAGAACGGAAAATTCTTCACTTCGCCTATTCTTCATGTTTCATAAAGATAGAGAAGAAGGTCCCACATATATAAGATTCACATGTATGTGAATAGTAAACATAAAAAGCAGGCGCATTAAAATCTTATCCCAATAAGAACAATGAAACAATAATGACAACAATAACACTGATAAAAGTCACAAACATATAATTGGCTTTTTCCTCTTGTGATTGCAGTGGATCACGATCACATCTGGAGCATAAGCAAATGGGACGAGACCATTGCTTAGCTCGTCTTTAATCACCATATTAGGCCAATGTGTCGGAAATTTATATTTCTTGGAAAATTTATCAAAACTAACACCAATCAGCTACCAATATTAGGATTTAATTCCATCTCTATCGGTATCTGAAGTCACCAGTTATATAGTTCCCGAATCACTTGGCATCCAACCATATTTTTCGTTTAGGGTTTAGGATTTAGATAACGTTACGAGAAAGATCAATAATGATAAAACGACGATACAGGTATACTGAAATGATTTAAAAAGTAATTTGTTTATTATATTGAATTAGATACAACTGAATATTCTTAATTTTTTTACACAATTATTTTTTGTTCGGTAAGTAAATAATTCTATTGATGTAAAAAATATTTACAAACTAGTTACACAATCAGAAGAACCCCAAAACCATCTACACTAGGAGATGCTAATATCCACATTTTTCATGCTCTACAAATTATTTCTAAACCTCTCACTAATATAAAGTTTGTACTTTACATCGAAGCAAACACGATGAACACTTGGTCCCCATGTTAATATCACCTTGATGGAAATCTTCGATTTCTCGCAGCCCAAATATTATAAACGGTTGCTCAAAAAAGTAGTTTAATTGTAACAGTTTTAGCTAGGGACTTGACAGTACAATTCCGGGAGATCCATGTAGTGATTAGCTCCCATTTACGAAAAAATGGTTGGAGCATTGACAAGTTGCATCCCCATCTTTTAGATTTTACGGGTAAATTCACATTCAAAGTAAAGATGATATATGTTCTGAATGCATTGCCGACAAAATACGCACAGTGGATCAACTTCTTACGCATTATTAGATAAAGTATCGATCTTCATCTTATGAAGAAAAAAAGTTACATGGAATTAGGACCTTTGCTTGTAATAGAAAGAAAAGGAGACATTAACAACAAGATTAATCAGGCTAATTATATTAAACACCTTATTAGGAAACAAAGATGCTTCTACACAATCTAGAAAGACACCCCGCAATTTATCTAGGCTTTTAATTATGATGATGTTTGAATCGTGCCCGTCTACACCTGCGCTATTTTTAGAGACTTGTTTCTCCTATATATTCTTAGAAAAATGGAGCTAACAGAATAAATCTCACGTGGACAATTAAGACATTTAGAATCCGCATATAAGTTTTTAAATTATTTTAATTTAACATGAATTAGCTTTAGGATAGAACTTCAAATTTCTTTGACCTTGTGTGCGCGAAATGCAATATTGCCAAAAGAATTTGCAATTAGAGAAAGAAAATTGAAGGTGCATAAAATTTAGAACCACTCAAGTGAAAGAGCAGCAAATCAGCTCAACCATCTTCGATAGCATACTTGACCAAAAAAAATAAAAATAAAAATATTCCCTAGCGTACTCATTGGACAACTTCTCTTTGTGGAGAAACAACAAATTAAAGCATTACATAGTTTCACATATAGCCACATGAGTATCAAAGTTGATCAGAGAATATTATTTTCAAATAAGTTAATTTGTGGAATATATATATATATATATATATACATGTTTTCCAAGTTAGTAAACATTTTATTCCAATTTCAAGTTTATAAGAGTGTCCTTAGGCGATACTATCATTTAGTCTCGGAAAAAGAGGCCTCACCACTTAATTAAAGTTTTAAAATTCTGTCCCTCTCAATTACATAAAAACATCAATTACCTACATATACAATAAGACCATTTTCAAAATATCTGTTCTACATTTAAAGCGTGAGTGCGTGACCTCATGTACAAGTGAAACCCATACATCTATTTAAAACGTCTTTCCGTTGTTTAAAATATTTTCCACATATATACAACACTTAAACTACCCAATTTAATTTCATATCCGGACAAGTACCATGTCATATTTCTATAACTCAATTTTGGAATCTAGGATTTCACTATCTTAAAGTGTGTTTTAGTCAATGCGTTCACTTTAGTAACTTGATTAAGCACACGACAATGACCTATTGTCATACATTTATAATGTCGATGTTTAATGTTTTACTACAAAAGCACTTGTTGGATTTGCTACAAAATTAGCCCACCAAACATAACAAGCAAAATGGGGATTCGGCATATTTTATTAAATGTTTTGCGAGTGCTTTCACACTAAGTCCCCAATTATTGGAAGCTTTTTTTTTTTTTTAGTCGAAACAAAATATATTATAATAGAAAAATTACATCAACCTATTCCGATACGTTGTGACGTAGAATTATTGAAAGATTAATATATTAGCCATGTGCTTTCAGTTTAGCAATTAGTTGGAAAGCATAAAGAACTGGAGACAGTGGGAACAGACGATATCGCAATAGATAAAAATCATAATGTTGGAGAATAATCATAGTCAACTTTAATATTCTTGAACGTATCGTTTTGTTCATCTTAACTTGATAACGAAATCGGTACCTATCATCTTTTCTAGAGAAAATTAGTGATTGTTTTAGCTCTATCGTTGTCGAGAAATACTATATAATATTTTTCTTCATCACTTATTACTTTTTATATAAATGCTTAGTCGGCGTGCTAAAAGAAGAGAAAGAAAAAAAAATTATTATTTTAACATGCCAACTACAGTAGAACCTCTTTAAATTAATAGCATTTGGACTACCAAATTCTATTAATTTAGCGAGATATTAATTTATCAATAAATTAATAACTATTAATATATAGAGATATTTTTAATTTTTTTGGCTTTATAGTAAACATATTATGATTATGATATTTTTTTTTGAAAACTGACTTATATTTTTTCGGTCCAATTTAAAATGATAAGTAATGAGAATAAAAGATAAAATTTAATTTAGTATGATTAGAGCAAAGTTTTTCTAATCTTGTATCCAAGTCTTGTAGGATTAGGATGAGAACTAATTTTTCTAATCTTATATTCTAATCCTTGCAGGATTATCTAAATGATTTCTCTTTAAATAATTAAATATGAGATTCAACTAGATTTGAAGTTCAACAAAACACAAGTTACTCTTGATTCATATTTTAAAAAAACCTCATAGTTAATTTATTATGTATTTTTTAGTTAATTATTAATTTATGAAATATTTGGGTCAATAAAATATAAATGAAAAATTTTAAATGTATTATCTTATAATTTTATCGAATTTATCAACTTTTTACACTAGCCCAAGTCGGGACCGGATATTTTTATTAATTAAAAGAGATTATTAATTTATCGAGTATTAATTTAAAGAAGTTATGTAATAATATTTCCATAGAATGTAATAAATGAATAATGAATATAAAGTGGTATTTAGAAATGCTGATATTTGGGAGCCATTGTTTTCTTTTCTTTCTTTTGCTTTATAGATATGATTTTGGCTCCAAGAAACTATGTATTATTTCATTTTTATGATTTTATATTCTTGTTCGTAGTTTGGATACTCGTCTAGCTATCAAAGACGATTTTAGTATTATTATCTAAATTTTAATTTAGATATGAGTTTAAATCAGATTCCATATTCTAAAACTATTTATCATCCAAAAGAAAGAAAACAAAGTCTTCGTTTAAAGAAATACGTTCATGCTTGTATAAGAGATTTGAGTGTTTCGCCATTTTTGTCTTTCAAACGTTCTTTTGGTTCCTTCATCTTAAGAGTGCCATCATTAGTCTTCTAGAACACCAACTGCCATTAAGAATCATACTTTTAATTGAATTGGTACATGTTTTGAATCCTGTTGTTATACCTTTCGGGGTTTGGTTCACATTATTAAGCTAAGTAATAAGATGTCAGTGTGCCCATCGTTGAGATTAAATGTCTCATAATAGTGTCTAATTTGATCTTTACATTGTGGGCTAGCAGTATAAAGAAGTTTCCCAAGTTTAACAAATTTTTTTTTTTTTTCTAGAACACAGCTCATGGAGCTCCTGAAGGGTAAACAATCTCTTTTCATATTTCTTTTATTGCTTATGTCGAGTGATTCTGGGGCCATATGTTGGAGCAAATGAAGAAAAAAAAGTAATAGAGCTTCTAGAATATGGCCCATAAAATCATGCACTATTATACATTTTCTAAAAAGAGAAACATTATTCTATGGCTTCAGCACGGTTGGAACCAAGATTGTTAGGCCATTGCAATTGCATTAAAAGGTCTTTTGAAGCAATATGTTACGATATTTTTCTCTAAGCAAACACATACTGTGGTCGATAACTTTAAAAACAAAAAAGTATAGTCAAACTATAGATTGTGTCACTGATGGATGCACATTAGATCATTAGTCTAGAAAAATGTTAAAAATTTTATGAGTTTTTTAAATAAAAAATTAAATATTTATGGATGCTTGTTGAAAGAATTAGTTAGCTCCTAATGAAACAAAAAAAATACTCATATAATTAAAAAATTATGTATTTTAACCCCTACTAAATTTTTTTTTTGAATCCGCCACTAGATTATGTCCAGATAGCACTTGAGACCTTATTTGTTAGGAATAGAAGAGGTGAAATATGCCCGATGTTAGTCATTATATATAGAATCTGGCCTTGGGCCTCCTTGTAATAAAAAAAAAAAAAAATTAAACCAGTTTTTTGTCTTCTGATAACATTGTGAATTGCTCACATAACAACAATCATTATTTCCTCTTTGCTAATTTTATCTACTATGACTTGATGTAGCCTTTAGGCCCAAATGGCCTAAAATCTGCTTGTGACTTGCAAACGTAAAGGCCAACCGCAGCATGTAGGCCGAAAGGGCCCATCACCTATATGCTGGTAGGCCCCATTCGGTAGGGTTCCACCCACATAATCATTGGTATTGAGCTCACGTTCAATGGATCTCACTTTTCTTAAGTTTATTGGACCATCAAACAGAGTAAACCTGAGCCGCAAACCTATTGAAGTTTTACCAAGGCCCTGTTTGTTTGTAGTAAAATATTTTTTAAATTTTCTGATGTTTGGTAATATGAAAAATTTGGTAAAAATATTTTCCGATTAAGGAAAAATTTTAATTCAAAAGAGTGAAATATTTTCTGAAACTCACCCACTTCACCCCACCCCACCCCACCCCACCCACACCCTACCCTCACCTACCCCTCACCCCCTTCCCCACCCTACCCCACGTACCCTCTACCCCGCGGTTAACATATATATTATATGTGTATGTTTTTTTTTTTATAAAATCTAATGTTAACAAATATTTTTCATTGAACATCTGAACACTATAAAATATTTTATAATATTTAATTTAAAAAAAAAAATATTTTTCCCTAACAAATTATTTTACGACAAACAAACAAAGCCCAAATTACTTTTTCAAGTTGTAATCATGATAAACTTTCCCCACTTTACAACTTACATATTATTCATGAAATGTTGATAGTGGAATTGTAATACCTTAATGTTAAGAATTAACAATACAGTCCCTCAACCTGGAATCAAACTGGGGAGATTTGCGGTAAGGACTTTTTGCGGATGATTAATTTTGGGTGGAGTTCAAGAATCAATAACAGAACCAATAAAACTTAATTTGGAGAAATCCCAAGGGATATTCTAGTGGTAGAGTAGACTATTGGACACGATTTTGGATTTGCAAATCCTTTGAAAGAAAGTACAAGGAAATACATAAAATACTTTTTCTAAGTATAACTTGTATTTTTCACAATAATAAACTTTCAAAGATAGGCTGCTTTACTCACTTTTTTACTTGGCAAATCACCATGAAACTACACCTATTTGTACTAGTAGTAGGATGCTTTAGAGCTATTAATAATAATCTAGAAATATTAAAAAACATTTGGCTAGATTCATGACTTCAAAATTATGTATATTAAAATTAAATAAATCCACTTTGGAAATACCAAACACTTGAGCCTTTTTTTTTCCATTTCTCAAGATTCCAAGAATCAAAAAGTCATACTGAGATTTAATTGGTATTTTACAACTTAAACTTCGACTTGTGCATGTTTTATATTACTTCTCAAGAGGAATTCCCGCCCTAAAAAAAAAGCAATATACTGGGTTGGTTGGGGTGGGGGGTGAGTGGGGGCGATAGGTGGGGTGGGGTGGGTTGGGGGTTGTTGCATTATTATGTGATTATATAGTAGTAGTCCTACTGCACAAAATGTGTCGCTATGCTGCATGTGAATGGGTTGCTGTCAATGATAAGTACTTCATATTATGGAAAAGTTGAGTTGTATTTCATTCAGTGACTCAAGTAAATTTAAAAACCAATCTGAAATAAGTTGTAGTACATAGTACATAAAAATGGATTATGTGGGACACTCTTCAAAAAGTCTAGATTGACCGGTCAGTCAGTTTTTTACTCATAAAATATTGGGGGCTACACAGATGTGGGGACCATTTCATATGAGTAAAAAGTTAACTAACTGGTCAGTCTAGACTTTTTGAAGAGTTTTCCGGATTCTGCTGATAACAAGTCTACATCAGTCCTCAGCTTGCATCAGTACCAAGGCAGATTGGCATAACCCTAATACTAATATTATATTACATATAAACGATATTACACAAGTCGAGAATCGATCAAATAATTTTTCGCATATAAAGTGAGAATTATACTATTAGAACAAATGCCTAGTGATATAAAATTTTAGATTCAAACCATGATTTCAGCTTACATTATACTACAAAAAACTAAATTGTCTAGTGGAAAATGTTTTGGACCATTTGTAATTAAGGCAATAGCATCCTTGTTCGTACTGCAGAATCAGTCATTAAAATCTTTTTTTTTTTGTTGTTGTTAAAAGTAAGCGGTATGTATTGATCCAAAAATATTTACATCATTTAAATAAATTTACCAGTAAGATCTATCATCTAACTTCTAGGCCCTACAAATGGCCTGGTTCAAAAATGAGTATTTGGTTTTCCTAACTTTACAAAGTTTGATACGCACATCAAAAATAATATTATGAGTAATTTGCTCCTCCGTGAGTAAAATAGAGTCATGGATACACCTGTTCCTCTCTTTCCAAATATGAAAGATGAAAGTCCCAAGGAAGATCTTCATACAGATTGCTTGAAAAGATGTGGAATCAGCAATACTCACAAACCAATCCATGATTTTTCTCCAATTGCAAACGGTTCTCGGTCCTTTCCACATCATCCAACCAACACGCCAAATCCTTCATGTGAAAGAACAAAGGCCAAACAGATGGTCACGGTCTTCGACACAGCCACGATACAATATGTCACGCCCCGACCCAACCCCCAAGCTAAAGGTTAAGTCCGGATCCGACACACGGACAGAGTCTCCCCTGTACCGTGGACATTCTAAAAACCTGTACTCACTCAAACAAGGTCCCAACAATACAATACAAGCTTTTCTTAAATAAACAACAAAGTTCTAAGGCCATCCGAGCCTTATAGTACACAATAGTTCCAAAACACACAAGCATGCGAGAACTTATTATCAACATAGTTTTATAATCATGACATCCTAGGAAATCAATTAAACATAATTGAAAGATCAAACATTTCTACTTTAAGTCATTCACTCCCAAGCAAGCAAAGCGAATAGAAGTAGATCATAAGTTATTACAGTTCATAGGCTTTCAAAGCTACAACACAACCAACTAGTCTTCAACTTATACAACAAGCATATACATAGCCCTTGGGCTACAAAATAGTACATAAAGTAATCAGATGAATCTTCCACATAGCAGCAAATTCATTAACCACCTCAAGCTATCAGGCACAACAACTAAGGTAAAGGCTCAATCTGAACTTCTTCTTCCTCAACTAACTCAACAAGCTGGGGATCACCCTCAGCGTCTCCTGAAACAGATATCGAGGTATGAGCAACCACTGTTGCCCAGTGAGGGATATAGTCCCGGGGCGTGCAATGCAACATATAATACAATTATACAATAATAACACTTAGACAATTAAAGAAACAACGATAACTTAAATAACCACACATTTAAAAGGATACATTTCACACAATCCCCTATACACCAATCTTCACAGGTCTTCAATCACGATCCACGATCCACGAACCACGAGCACGATCACGATAAGCCGGCATAATCCCCAAACACTCCAGTAGGTGTACTCCGGATGTACCCCGAATATCCTACGACCTAACATCCCCTGGCAATCTCCGGACCAGGCGAATGAGGGAATAGGGCACGGAGTTTGAATATCCACCGACAAGCCCTCTGCCGCCCAGCCGATATTCAACACATCCGCCCCTGACACTATGGTTGCGCAACTACTATGCAATGCACTTAACGATGACAAGTTAATAGCAATAATATAAGCATTAACACATATGAGGATCAACAAAGTAGGTTGACCTCGATGCAATGAGAATAGAACAATTATATAAGCAAATATGCAGTTTTGCAAAGAGACATTACAAAATAACCATTGAATTATACCCAAAAGCTCCAAATCAACTTAATATCACATATAAACACTCAAGAAGTCATGCCATGAGTTTAGGAGTGCGAGACAACCTAAATAGCACCTAAACCCCTTTGTTTTTCGAACTATTTCTCTTCCAAACCAAAGTTAATGATTTCATTTTCAAAGAGAACTCTCCCAACCTTCTAACTAACCCTCAAGGTACCCTCTCAACCCTCAATCTCATTCAAATGGCCGCGATTACCCCAAAAGCCCAAATTTCCTCTTATGGCTTTAAACTACGCGTACATTGTTCGGGCTTCAAACAAGGGAATTCAAGGCATCTATAGCACCTAGGTAGCCTAAGGATACTAGAATTGAAGCCCGAATCCACCCGGATTCGCATTAACCCCAAAAGCCCCAAGTTAAAGTCGGCTATTTTCCATTTTAGGCGATTTATAGACAATGCAAGTACACGGGGCTATTAGGTTACCTTCACTAACACCTAAGGCGTCTATTAGAAGCATTAAATCAAGCTAATTCGAGCAATTACGCAAAACCCTAGAAAAAATGTCACTATTCACCCAAAATTTCAAATTAACGATTCTAACCGTTTAAAAAGCGAAACAACGGCTCAAATGTGTTCTCTAGCATTCATATAGATGGTATATTAGCATAGATAACAATTACAATGGCATTTAATCATATTTTCAACAAATCAAGAAATGAGCAACTATTTAAAAATGCAAAAACAAGCCGTGAAATCCCTCACCAATACGCGTAGGAGCACCTAGGAACCTTGCAAACACCCTACACTAGTTGCTCATGGCTTGGCTTGGCTTGAATTGATGATTTGATGAAGCAAAATCTCCAAATGCACAAGAGAGGGGCTGTCGGGTTTGGGGCACTGTTCACTGCTAAAATTTTTGTGTTTTTGTGCTAAAATGTGCTTATGTTATGTTTTAATAGGTAAGTCTTGAGGTGGGTTAAGTTTGGGTGCTTAAGGTGGTTTATTTTAATGCGCGTTGCTAGCTCAAAACGAGGCTAATGTGTAAAACATAGGCTAGCTAATTAAATTTCTAAGTTATGTTACGTAATACTATTCACTCAACTACAAAAATTATTTTCTAAACGAGCCCTCCTAACGCCTTTAGCTCAAATGCACATTTTTCCCACTACTTTTACAATTAATATGATTTAATAAAAATGCTAATTAACTAATAGAAAGCAGTTTAAAAACGGAGTGAATAGTAGTCACAAAAGTCAGTTAGTAAGGAACAGAAATAAATGCGCAAACAAGGGATGCAACAGTAATTAAATGCATGGCTAAATCTCGGGCGTCACATCCTCTCCCCCTTAAACTAATTGCGTCCACGCAATTCTTACATGATTCGGCGAATAACTCTGGATACCGTTCCCGCATCTAATCCTCTCTTTCCCATGTTGCATCCTCTACTCCGTGATGATCCCACAGAACTTTGACCATCGGAATGCTTTTAGTTATCAGCTCCTGAACTTTCTGATCAACAATTCGAAGAGGTTTCTCTGTGTAGGTCAAAGTTTCACTGATCTCTAGCGGTTCCGGCTCAAGTATGTGAGAGGGATCCGGCTGATACTTCCGAAGCATGGAAACATGGAATACGTCATAAATTCTACCCAGACTGGGAGGTAAAGCCAAACGGTAAGCCAAATCACCAACAGTTTCAGTTATCTCAAATGGTCCCACATGTCGAGGACTGAGTTTACCTCCTTTACCATGCCGAATCAAACCCTTGCGAGGAGAAATTTTCAGAAATACTCGATCCCCTACAGTAAATTTCAGATCACGACGGCGTCTATCTGCATAACTCTTTTGCCGGCTCTGTGTTGTAAGCATTCTTTTTCTGATAAGCTGCACATGATCAATCATTTTGTTCATTTCAGGTAAGAGAGTAGGGTCGATAGTCTTCATCTCACCAACATCATCCCAGTAGAGAGGAGACCGGCATTTACGCCCATAAAGTGCCTCATAAGGTGCCATACCAATAGTAGCTTGATAACTATTGTTGTAGGCGAACTCTGCTAGTGGCAAATACTTCTCCCAACTCTTACCCAAGTCCAGAATGCAAGCCCGTAACATATCCTCAAGGATTAAGATAGTTCTCTCGGATTGACCATCTGTCTGAGGATGATAAGCTGTACTGAAATTCAAATTCGTACCCAAAGCTTTCTGAATCTTCTGCCAGAACTGAGATGTGAATCTGGGATCTCTATCTGACACGATACTCTTTGGAATCCCATGAAGTCGGACAACATTCTCAATATACAACTCTACCAGTTTATCAAGAGAATCAGACTTCTTTTTAGCAATAAAATGAGAAGTCTTGGTCAGTCTATCCACAATAACCCAAACTGAGTCATTACCCCTCGAAGACCTCGGTAAATCTGATACGAAATCCATAGTAATATGATCCAATTTCCAAATAGGAATAGCCAAAGGCTGCAACAACCCTACAGGTCTCTGATGTTCTGCTTTAACTTTCTGACAAGTAAGGCATCGAGCAACATAGTCAGCAATTTCTCTCTTCATATTATTCCACCAGAAATTCTGCTTCAAATCTCTATACATTTTAGTACTGCCTGGATGGATAGTATATCGAGAACTGTGTGCCTCAGCAAGAATATCCTTTTTCAGATTTGGATCATTCGGAATACAGATTCTACCTTTGAATTTGAGAATACCATCGTCGTGCAGTTTGAAATCCGACTCCCCCCCTTTAGAATTCTCTAAGACTTTCAATAATTGAAGATCAGCCTGTTGAGCTTCTTGAATCCTGGACAATAACAGAGATTGAATCTGCAAACTTGCGAATTGAATACCAGAATTTGAAGTACTAGGCTTCCATAAGCACAATTTTTCCATGAATTCCCAATTCTTGATAATCAAGCTAGCAACAGTAGCCTTTCGGCTCAAAGCATCAGCAACAATATTGGCCTTACCTGGAAGATAGTTAATAGTGCAGTTATAGTCCTCAAGTAATTCCAGCCAACGCCTCTGCCTCATGTTCAACTCTTTCTGTGAAAACAGATATTTCAAGCTCTTATGATCTGTAAAGATTTCAAACTTGTTGCCCCAGAGATAATGACGCCATTTCTTTAATGCAAGAATGATAGCTGCAAGATCAAGATCATGAGTCAGATAGTTGAGTTCATAAGGCTTCAGTTTCCTGGAAGCATAAGCAATAACCCTGCCATTCTGCATCAATACACAACCCAGAACTTCCTTCGAAGCATCACTATAGATCACCAGATTATCATAACCCTCAGGTAAAGCAAGAATAGGAGCTGTAGTCAATCTCTTCTTCAATTCATGGAAGCTGGCCTCACATTTATCACTCCAGTCAAAAAACTGTTTTCTTCTGAGTAAGTTGAGTAAAGGCCCTGCAATCTTAGAGAAATCCTTGACAAACCTCCGATAATACCCAGCTAACCCAAGGAAGCTACGAATCTCCGTGACAGTTTCAGGTCGTTTCCAAGATAACACAACTTCAATCTTCGCTGGATCAACAGAAATACCATCCTGCGAGATAATATGGCCAAGAAAAGCAACTTGCTTAAGCCAGAATTCACATTTGCTAAACTTTGCAAATAACTGATGCTCCTGAAGAGTCTGCAACACAATTCTGAGATGCTGTTCATGTTCCGCCTCAGATTTAGAATAGACAAGGATATCATCAATAAATATGACCACAAATTGGTCCAGATAAGGACGGAATACCCTCTGCATTAAGTCCATGAATGCGGCGGGAGCATTAGTAAGACCAAACGGCAAGACAACAAACTCATAATGGCCATATCGAGTTCTGAAAGCAGTTTTTGGAACATCATCTTTCTTAATCCTCAGTTGATAATAGCCCTGCCTCAGATCAAATTTAGAGAATACCCTGGCGCCTTGCAACTGATCAAATAACTCTTCGATTAAAGGCAAAGGATATTTATTTTGATGGTTACCTGATTAAGACCCCGGTAATCGATGCATAGGCGAAGAGATCCGTCTTTCTTTTTAACGAAGAGAACTGGCGCACCCCACGGTGAAGAACTCGGCTGAATGAATCCCTTCTCAAGCAAGCCCTGCAATTGAACTTTCAATTCCTGCAACTCAGGTGGAGCCATTCTGTACGGAGTCCTAGAGATAGGTGAAGTCCCCGGCAATAAATCAATCATGAACTCTATCTCTCTATCTGGCGGTAACCCAGGTAATTCCTCAGGAAAGACCCCCGGAAACTCTCTCACGATAGGTACATCATTCAATTTCAATTGATCCCCAGGTTGATTAATCAAATATGCAAGATAAGCCTCACAACCCTTGCTCAATAATTTAGATGCCCTAATAGAAGAAATAATAGGAGTTCCCGTAGATTTTCTACTACCAACTATTTTAAGTATAGGCTGGTCAGGCATTTCTAGATACACAATCTTCTTTCTACAATCAAGCTGGGCATAATATTTACTTAACCAGTCCATCCCCAATATAATTTCAAAGTCATTGAAGGGTAGGATAATCAAATCAGCAGGAAAAACGCGACCCTCAATAAATATACTACATACTCTGCAAATAGATCTAGTAACAAACTTCGGACCCATAGGAGTATAAACCACAATCTCATGCAACAGTTTATCATGTTTCAATTTAGCATTTTGTGCACAAGTAGGAGTAATAAAAGAATGCGAAGCCCCGGAATCAATTAAAACCTTAACTGATTGATCATTAAGAAGAAAAATACCTTCTACCACAGCGGTAGTATCCGGAAGCTCCTCAGCATCCAAAGCAAATACACGGGCTTGGCCTCGGGGTGGTGGTGCTGCAGCTGGTGCCCTGGTCTGAGAATTCTGAGCTGATGTCTGACCTCTAGGGTTCTTAAATTTCTGACAGTCTTTAACCCTGTGCTGATCACTGCCGCAACCTGTACACTTGTTATGTTTCTTCCAACAAACATCCTCAGTGTGGCCCTGGCACTGACAGAAGCTGCACTGCTGGTGACGTCTTGCAACAGTGCCTCCCGAAGGAGCTCTGTAAGTAGAGGTAGCTGAACTACCCTGCTGCGAACGGGAAACTGCTGGACGGAACTGACTCTGAGTCTGACTCTGGACTGGTCGTGCCTGAGTCTGAGTAGGCCCTGTGTAACTCTGAGTCTGCCTCGGCTGTGAACTCTGCCCAACTGATACAGCCTGCCCCTGGTACCCTTGACTCTGAGACTGAAACCGTTTACTCGATTGACTGGTCTCGGCTAACACATCGGCCTTCCGTTTCTCATATCTCGAGGCAGCTCGGACTACGGCAGCATAGTTGGGAAAATCATTTGAAGACAAGTTCAGCATAATATCTCTCCTCAAACCCAGGATGAACCTCTGAATCTTCATGTCCTCCGGCTGAATTAAAGCTGGTGCATAACGGGAAAGCCGAGTAAAAGTAGCCTCGTATTGATCTACCGTCATACTTCCTTGCTTCAAGTTTATGAACTCAGTTTGTCGCCTCTCGCGGGCAACTACCGATATATACTTGTCTTGAAATTCTCGGACAAAGTCGGCCCACGTATGATGAACTCCCTCAGCTCCCCATTTCTCACTGATGGTATTCCACCAATCTTCCGCATCACCCTCGAGAAGGAAAGTAGCATAAGTAATCTTCCTGTCATCATGGCACTCCAGTATCGCTGCCACTCTCTCGAACTTCCTTAGCCACATCTCAGCTTTCATATCGTCCGGCTCCCCAAAGAAAGTATAGGCCCCATGATGTATAAACCGATCATACAGATTCCCTCCCGTAGGACCACTACCTCCGGCTCTCGCAGCCTAATTACCTCCAACGACCCCTGGCTGACCCTGTTGTGTAACAAACTGGGCGATAGTGTTCATAGCAGTGGCCATCGTGGCCAAGATCTGTGCAGTGCTCGGTTCTTGAACCTGCGGTGCATTTTCGGCCACCTCAGCTTCTTGCCCATGAACCCCCTCGGGTTCTCCACCAATATTCGGATTATCAGCACGACGGCGAGGCCCCATCTCGAATAGCTAGAATGCAAAGTGTTATGACAGGTATATATATATGTATAGATGCAATTTATAAGTAAACACATAAAGAAAAGTCCAATTAGATTCACATAAAGTCAAGTACATAGAAGTTCAAATAAATATTCCACATTCTTGAAGTAAACATAAATCACTAGATCATACTTGACATTCTAGACTCTTGATATTCTATTTCCATGCTAGCATGTTCATTCCTTATTCAAATTTCACTTAGGAAAATCAAAATCAAAGACTCATGTATTCACAAAGTCACATAACAAATCTCTACCCACAGACCGAGAAATTTAACCCGGCTTCATGCAATCTATAGCTCTGATA
Organism: Ehretia macrophylla; assembly: GCA_037974665.1. Lineage (NCBI taxonomy): Eukaryota > Viridiplantae > Streptophyta > Magnoliopsida > Boraginales > Ehretiaceae > Ehretia > Ehretia macrophylla. Next base: position 65,535,822 of record CM075765.1, read on the forward strand.
CCACTTAAATGTCACGCCCCGACCCAACCCCCAAGCTAAAGGTTAAGTCCGGACCCGACACACGGACATAGTCTCCCCTGTACCGTGGACATTCTAAAAACCTGTACTTACTCAAACAAGGTCCCAACAATACAATACAAGCTTTTCTTAAATAAACAACAAAGTTCTAAGGCCATCCGAGCCTTATAGTACACAATAGTTCCAAAACACACAAGCATGCGAGAACTTATTATCAACATAGTTTTATAATCATGACATCCTAGGAAATCAATTAAACATAATTGAAAGATCAAACATTTCTACTTTAAGTCATTCACTCCCAAGCAAGCAAAGAGAATAGAAGTAGATCATAAGTTATTACAGTTCATAGGCTTTCAAAGCTACAACACAACCAACTAGTCTTCAACTTATACAACAAGCATATACATAGCCCTTGGGCTACAAAATAGTACATAAAGTAATCAGATGAATCTTCCACATAGCAGCAAATTCATTAACCACCTCAAGCTATCAGGCACAGCAACTAAGGTAAAGGCTCAATCTGAACTTCTTCTTCCTCAACTAACTCAACAAGCTGGGGATCACCCTCAGCGTCTCCTGAAACAGATATCGAGGTATGAGCAACCACTGTTGCCCAGTGAGGGATATAGTCCCAGGGCGTGCAATGCAACATATAATACAATTATACAACAATAACACTTAGACAATTAAAGAAACAACGATAACTTAAATAACCACACATTTAAAAGGATACATTTCACACAATCCCCTATACACCAATCTTCACAGGTCTTCAATCACGATCCACGAACCACGAGCACGATCACGATAAGCCGGCATAATCCCCAAACACTCCAGTGAGTGTACTCCGGATGTACCCCGAATATCCTTCGACCCAACATCCCCTGGCAATCTCCGGACCAGGCGAATGAGGGAATAGGGCACGGAGTTTGAATATCCACCGGCAAGCCCTCTGCCGCCCAGCCGATATTCAACACATCCGCCCCTGACACTATGGTTGCGCAACCACTATGCAATGCACTTAACGATGACAAGTTAATAGCAATAATATAAGCATTAACACATATGAGGATCAACAAAGTAGGTTGACCTCGATGCAATGAGAATAGAACAATTATATAAGCAAATATGCAGTTTTGCAAAGAGACATTACAAAATAACCATTGAATTATACCCAAAAGCTCCAAATCAACTTAATATCACATATAAACACTCAAGAAGTCATGCCATGAGTTTAGGAGTGCGAGACAACCTAAATAGCACCTAAACCCCTTTGTTTTTCGAACTATTTCTCTTCCAAACAAAAGTTAATGATTTCATTTTCAAAGAGAACTCTCCCAACCTTCTAACTAACCCTCAAGGTACCCTCTCAACCCTCAATCTCATTCAAATGGCCACGATTACCCCGAAAGCCCAAATTTCCTCTTATGGCTTTAAACTACGCGTACATTGTTCGGGCTTCAAACAAGGGAATTCAAGGCATCTATAGCACCTAGGTAGCCTAAGGATACTAGAATTGAAGCCCGAATCCACCCGGATTCGCATTAACCCCAAAAGCCCCAAGTTAAAGTCGGCTATTTTCCATTTTAGGCGATTTATAGACAATGCAAGTACACGGGGCTATTAGGTTACCTTCACTAACACCTAAGGCGTCTATTAGAAGCATTAAATCAAGCTAATTCGAGCAATTACGCAAAACCCTAGAAAAAATGTCACTATTCACCCAAAATTTCAAATCAACGATTCTAACCGTTTAAAAAGCGAAACAACGGCTCAAATGTGGTCTTTAGCATTCATATAGATGGTATATTATCATAGATAACAATTACAATGGCATTTAATCATATTTTCAACAAATCAAGAAATGAGCAACTATTTAAAAATGCAAAAACAAGCCGTGAAATCCCTCACCAATACGCGTAGGAGCACCTAGGAACCTTGCAAACACCCTACACTAGTTACTCATGGCTTGGCTTGGGTTGAATTGATGATTTGATGAAGCAAAATCTCCAAATGCACAAGAGAGGGGCTGTCGGGTTTGGGGCACTGTTCACTGCTGTTTTGTGTTTTTGTGCTAAAATGTGCTTATGTTATGTTTTAATAGGTAAGTCTTGAGGTGGGTTAAGTTTGGGTGCTTAAGGTGGTTTATTTTAATGCGCGTTGCTAGCTCAAAACGAGGCTAATGTGTAAAACATAGGCTAGCTAATTAAATTTCTAAGTTATGTTACGTAACACTATTCACTCAACTACAAAAATCATTTTCTAAACGAGCCCTCCTAACGCCTTTAGCTCAAATGCACATTTTTCCCACTACTTTTACAATTAATATGATTTAATAAAAATGCTAATTAACTAATAGAAAGCAGTTTAAAAACGGAGTGAATAGTAGTCACAAAAGTCAGTTAGTAAGGCACAGAAATAAATGCGCAAACAAGGGATGCAACAGTAATTAAATGCATGGCTAAATCTCGGGCGTCACACAATACACAGTAAGGATCAACAGACAACCCCCACCCAATCAATCTAAGTTTAGTCGGTAACCTATCCATCCAACATAACCAAGTACAGAAGGCATGTTTAGGAATAGAATAATTGAACCACATAATACCACTCCAATTCACTCTGACAAAATGAGGTTTAATAAGCTCCATTGCCCATTTCATCTTATACTCACCATTAGGGGAGTTAATCCACACAATCCGATCCTCCATATTCGAACAAGGAATGATGCCATTAAGATGATTGCGAATGATAAGAAAAATATCATTCTCATTCGGCCAGCTTCAATGATCACCTTCAATAAAATCAATCGCTAGTGCATCAACATTGACACCAGCCACACGAATTGTCTTCTCGCCAAACACCTCACACAAAATCCCCAAGGGGTGCCAGTGATCCTTCCAAAATCTAGTAATAGATCCGTTGCCAATTTTGTGCATGATGAAGTTTTTAGCAATGTTCCTCAGCATCAGAATTTTCCGCCACACCAATGAAGGTCTCACAGGCATCTTTAAGTCCCAAAAGTTCGATCTACGGAGATAATTGGAGTAGATCCATCTGTACCACACTGACTTTTGCTTAGTATGAAGGATCCAAAGATATCTCAGAATGAGAGCCTGATTAATATCATGGATACTATGTATACCAAGTCCACCTTCCTCAACTCTTTTGCAAACAGACTCCCAAGAAACTTTGGCTTTATTCCCTTGGTCCTCAGAGCCTGACCAAAGAAATGAAGCAAGAATTCTTTCAATCTCCTTGATAGTTCCCTTAGGAAGAATAAACATACGAGACCAGTAGGAGTAAAGTTGGCCCAGGATAGATTTGATAATCTGAAGTCGGCCAGCAAAAGAAAAGAAACTCTTCGACCACTTGCCAATTCTTTGTGTGATTTGGTCGACCAAATACTTGCAATGGCTATTAAGAAGCTTACCCGAAATAAGAGGAACACCCAGGTACCTGATAGGTAGACAACCAATCTTGAACCCAAAGATATTTGAAATTATGTTCTTACTCTGCTCATCACATCCACCAATAAAAACATCACTTTTATCCAAGCTAAAAGAAAGACCAGAAAGAGCAGTGAAGTGGTCTAAGCCATTTTTTATGAGCAGTCATTAAAATCTTTGCTTCTTGTTTACGATATCAAGATAACAATTTGGCTTGATTTAAGGCAACAATAGATTTTGGAACATTAAGCTTTTGGAGATTAAAAAAAAAAAAAAAGGAAGAATGATTATAGCATCAGTAGATGAACGTACAGATTCGCAAGATATACTAGGCGCATGCAGTGCTTAAAAATGAACCCGATTATAATTTATCTGGAACCTAAAACCCAAAACTTAAAATTTAAATCCTAAATCTTAAAACCCTAAATTCTAAATCCTAAATCCATAAACCTATTCTGGGGTGAACCAATGAATATATAATAACCCATTTTGAGATCAAAATAAAATTAACGAAATTTGTTTTGGAGTCAAAATGAATTAACGAATGTCAAGGGTGGTTGTTTAAAAATGCCCAGACGTTTTGAAGGTTTTTCTGCATGCAAGATTTGAACTCAATTGATAAGAATGTACATACAAGTTTAGCGTCATACTGTACGGCGCACCTGACGTATATATACACATTGCGTTTGTTTATATAGCTATTTCAAGAGATAGCTGCAAAATTCATTTGTCACTGCCCGCACTGTGCGAATGTCAAGTAGATAAGACAATTTGGAGATACTTGAGGTTGAGGTTGCTATCTTTTTATTTATTTATTTATTTATTTATATCTTTTATTCAAGGGAGGTAGTCATCCACGAAAATATAATCAATTTCGTAACTTTTTACACCGAGGAATATACCGCTAACCCAATAATACGGGATATTCTTTATCGTATATATAAAGTTACAAACGTGACAATAGGCTGGAGCCTTACCGATGTTGAATATGGTTCGTGTTGTCATAAACCTCAGAAAAAAAGTAGTTGTGGCAACAAATACTGTGATAAATTTGCATGATAGGTGATATGGGTATAAATATAAACCCAACGTGAGAACATGCATGAATCGATTCGGACTCAACTCGTGAAGTGTGACCCAAGTTAGCATTAATGTGACATAAAGATATTACCCGTTGGATAATAGCTCTACTCCTAGGATAAAAGGTTAAGGTCTGACATGAACAGCGAATGCGTCATTATGCATTTAATGCTTATCCGTTATTAGTGTTAGTACAAATAGCTCATTCAATACACTCTCTGAAGGTAACTGATACTCATTTAATGTTATTTTTCCCTCAGTAATTATTTAAACTTAGGCATACTAACTTTAGGGATGGCAACGGGTACCCGTTGTACCCGAAATCGATGGATAATCGCTCGATAAAAAACCGATAACGAAAACAAATGGAAAAACCGTTAGGTTTTGGATTTTATAAAGCAAAACCGACGGATAAACCGAAAGGTTTTGGTTTTTGATATTAAAAAAAACCGAAACCCGATTAGTAATTTATTATTTTATTATATATATATATATTATATTATACATATGTATATCATATATATAATAAAATAATATATTTATTATATTTATATATATATATATATTATATTATACATATGTATACTAGTACTAATAAAGCCATCAGATAGTAGGTGAAATAGACTGAAACTTAGTTGGAAAAACACACATAAAAAACAAGGACTAAACACATCGATATCGATCTTTGGGTTCTTTAAGACAAAAAAGTAAAAAATAATAAAAAAATTCATAATAAACTTATAACCCTAAATCCTATTCTTCACTCTTAACACTTCTTTCTTTAGTCTTCAGTCACGTTGCCTCATTCCATTGCCCAAAACCATCTTCTTCATTTTCACCAAAAAAAAGGAAACGTTCAAAGGTTCAAGATTTAACGTTCAAGGCTTCAAGCTTCTATCTTAGGTAGTCCTCAAACCTGAAACGTTCAAACTCAAAAAAAAATTTTCTTTTTTCGTTTTTTATTTTTTAAATTTTTGTTAAATATCTTACTTTTTTATTTTTCTATTAATGTTTCAATATATTTCTTGGATCTTCACAAATCAAGGTTAGTCTTTTTTTCGTTTTTATTTTTTAAATTTTTGTTAAATATCTTATGTCTCTGTCTGTGTTGCAAGATACTTGTTCGTAAAGAAATATTGCCAGCAAAGTATAGAAAAGGCCACACATATTCTTTATATTGATTGTGCCTTTATAGGCGTATTGTACATGTAGATGGGATATCCAATCCCTGAATTACAGTTAACTGAATACATCAGAAATCAGATAAAAAATATAGATTACAAGGAAATAAGATAAAGCTAAGAATTATCTCTAGAATGATGCAATGCTAGCGTATTACACGTCAATTTGAGCAGATGTCACGCCCCGGCCCAACCTCACGCTAAAGGTTAAGTCTAGACCCGACAAACGGGCATAGTCTCCCCTGTACTGTGGATATTTTGAAAACCTGTAAATGCTCAATAAAGCCACAATATAACAAGACGAGCTTTTATAACTAAAGTTCAAAGGTTCAAGGCCATCCGAGCCTTGAGACATACAGTAGTTCAGATTCACACAAGCATGCATTCAACTTAACTTCTTTACAAAACCGCTTATCATGCCACTCCATGATAGCATTGAAACAATCTTAGAAGTTGAAAACAAACATACATTAGAACATTCACTCCCACGCATGCAAAGCAGCTAGAAATAAAAACATAAGTTATTACATGCCATGGTTCGAAATCTACTACTACAACATCTAACTTTCAACTTGCAACTACATAACATATACATAGCTCTTAGGCTACAAAATAGAACATAAAGTAGAACAAACAAGTTCTTCATCCAACAACAAAAAACATAAACCACCTTAGGCAACTAGACACAGCAACTAAGACAATGGTTCAGTCTGAACCTCCGGTTCTTCTCCTTCAACCAAATCTAGTTGGGGATCACCCACAGCGTCTCCTGAAACATGTTAGCGAGGTATGAGCAACCACTATTGCCCAGTGAGGGATAAAGGCCAAACGGGACGTGCAATGCAACAAATATAACAGTTAACAAGAAAAGCAAGTAAAGTACATTTGAAACAGTAAATAATCACACATATCAAAGGATACGATACACTTAACTCCAAACTCTATGATTCTCTTATCTTTGGCCACGAACCACGATCCACGATCAATGTGCCGGCAAATTTCCAATCACCTCAATGGGTGTACTCCGAATGTACCCTGATAATCTTACGACCCAACATCCCTTGGCAATCTTCGGACCAGGCGAATGAAGGAATAGGGTACGGAGTTTGAATATCCACTGGCAAGTCCTCTGCCGCCCAGCCGATATTCAACACATTCGCCCCTGACACTATGGTTGCGCAACCAATATGCAATGCAATTAACAATGGCAAGACCATATCAACAATATAAGCAATAACACGTGGGAGGATCAACAAAGTAGGTTGACCTCGAAACAGTTAGAATAGAAGGATTTTATATAAGCATTTAAGCCAATTACAAAGAGGCATATTGAAGATCTACATAGAACTATACCAAAAGCTCCAAAACACCTTGAAACTACATTTAAACACGCAAGGAATCATGCCAAAGTCTCAGAAGCGTGAGACAATCGAATTTGTACTTAAACTCCTTTGTAACCTAACCCGTTTTCCTTTCAAACTCATGTTATGGTTCTAGATTAGCAAGCGGCGTATACCATGCTTTTAGTTAACGCCTTAGACACCTTTAGGACCCTCGAAATCACGCAAACACCCACATTTAGCCCGAAAGCCCCAAATTTTCTCTTTTGATTTTGTACTACACGTACCTCAACCGGGACACAAATGGAAGCTAACAAAGCTTAATTAGGTCATAAATAGCCTAGAATTACTAAATGTGGAGGCCAATTCAACCCAGATTAGCATTTACCCCAGAACCCCTTTTTAAAAGTCGGATATTTCATGTTTTATACAAGTTTAGAACAATTCAAGGTGACGGGGCTATTGGATTACCTTCATTGGCACCTAAGGCATCTATTAGAAGCAATGAAACAAGCCAATACGCACAATTACACAAAACCCTAAAAATCCATCACTATTCACCTCAAATAATCAACGAGCAATTTCAACCTTTTAAAACCCAAATCAATAGCATAAAAGTGGTCTCTACAACATGTATACATCATGTATAGTAAGATTTTAGCATACCATAAGCCAATACTAACAAATCTAGAAATTCAACATTTTGACATAAATATTCAATTCACAAATGATGCTATAATCCCTCACCGAAAGCTCTTAGGAAGCAAGGAGAGGCTCGAGAACACTCCAAAAGGGGCTCCATCACAAGCTAGGAAGGTCAAATTGCAACCAAAATGGTTGATTTTTCCTCTTTTCCTCCCTGCTGCACGTCTCGGGTTTGCACAGTAAATCAGCCCCTTTTTGTGATTTTTAGCTTATAAGTGTTGTTATATGGGTATATAAGTAACTTAGGTCATTTTAGGTGTAGGTTGACTACTTAGAGGGGGTCAACTAACTAAAGTTAATCACCAAGGTACAATAATGAGCTAGTTAATTAAATTACAAAGTTTAATTACGTAACACTATTCAATAGTTTCAATAAAACATTTCCTAAGCGGATGCTCTCGACCCTAATTGCTCAAATGCACATTTTTCTCATTCCTATCACAATTAATATGATTTAAGAAAAATACTAATTCATGGTAATTATGCAGTTGAAAAACAAAAAAAAAAATAGTAACTAAAGAAGACAAAAATTAAAGCACAGAAGAAATGCGCACATAGTAAATGCAACAGTAATCTAGAAATACGACAAAATCTCAGGCGTCACAAGATGGACATGGTAAGGTGCCATCAATTTGAGTAGATGGTTGAGGATATATCAGTGGGAGAAATGGGTGTGCTAGTGGAGGATGATGCTGCTTGGGTAGAGGACAATGCTGCTGTAGTAGAAGCCATAGGTAGGATCGAGAGAAAAAAAAAAAATTGCTCGTCAGAGCTTTACAAAGCTTTTGATACCATAAAGAAGTATTGCCAGCAAAGTATAGAGAAGGCCACACATATTCTGTATATTGATTGTGCCTTTATAAAGCTAAGAATTATCTCTAGAATGATGCGAAGCTAGCGTATTAGATTGAGGCTCGTGCTTATCCTTATCAGTTGGTGCTTGAAAATGGATTAAAAAAAAATTAGCCTGAAAATGGAAACGATATTAAGTTTGCATTTGTATGCAATTTTTGTAGGTGTCTTCATACCACTAGATTTCGTTAAAGTTTGTGCTGAAGAGGAAGATGTTGATTAAAGTATTTATGACATTTTGTCATATATTAATTTTTTTAGTGTTGCTATTTTAATGAGAATCTAATAGTTTTGTTTTCTTGTAGGTGGATGGAAGAATGAAAAAACGTGAAGACAAAATTTATGTAATTTGATTGATGTTTTGATTGTGAACTTTGTTATTTAGTTGTATTGATAAACAAATAGTTTCTCATTTTTATTATTTTTAGAATTGAATATTTGCGATGATGGTAGTATATTTTCTAATTTTATTGTCTTATTATATGAATGGACGAACAGTTTCTCATTTTTATTTTTTTAGAATTAAATATTTGCAATGATATAGTATATATATATATATATTTTAATTTTATTATTTAATATGTATAGATTGTGATTTATTGTATTTTTAGACTTTTTTTACATTTAAATTAATATTTTTTCATAAATTTGGACCTTTTTCTATTTAAATTAATTTTTTTTAAGTAATCGATTTCAGTTATGTTATCCGTCGGTTTTTAAAAACCCGTCGGTTGCGGTTTTGGATATGAATTTTTTAAACTTATCGGTTTCGGTTTTCAGTTTGCTAAACGGTTTCGGTTTTTATTTTGCCAAAAATCCCGGATAACCGACCCGTTGCCATCCCTAACTAACTTACTCTCATGCCGGAGGAAGAGCACAGGTCATAACCCCATTATTCCTTACCTTTTTTTGCAGATTACTATTGAGCTCGAGGTGAAAGACATTTTCAACCCTCATCAATAGGGATAGTAATTGGTGAGAATCTCGGGCGTACGTGTAATAATAATTTAGATTAAATAGAAAGAGTGATAGGGCCTGTCTTAGTTCTCAATTATTTCATGACACTTGGCACGTGGATGAGCCATTTATAATGGAAAAATGCTATTTTAGTCCCTGAGGTTTATGATAATGACCAAACATGTCCCTGTGTTTTGTGAAAATATATTAGTCCCTCTGTCAGTTAAAAGTTAACGGTCAAAGGGTTGACATTGCGAAAGCATTAAAATGCCCTTATGTTTTAACTATTGGAGAAAGAAATTGAAAAAAAAAGAAAAAGAAATTAGATAATGTAATACCCGAGCCCAGAATGTGAAAATTCCTTGTTTATTATTTTGAAAATGTTATTTCCTTAAATTCTTTGAGAATTAATTGTTATTTTCTTGCCGTCGCAACGTGCATTGCATTTAGGGAGCGATAGCTAGAGAACGGTTTCTAGTCCTCAGCAAATAGTGAAACTAGTATTTAGATGACTTACATTTTATATTTTAATTGTTGCTAGCTATAATTAATTTTTCTCTAGTTAGAATGGCTTTAAAATGCACAAAATAAGGCCTTTTGACCAAGATTTAAGTAGTTGACCAAGGCTTGACCTTTGACCATTTGACTTAGCACTTAAATAAGCTTAAAACAAAGGAAAATAAAAACAAATAGCAGCTGAAATTACTGTGTGCAGGCCGTGAGCTTCCAAGAGAAAAAAGAAAACCTTTCAACCTTCCAATCGATCAATCTTCGCGTGAGCTCGTGCGGGGTGGTTTCCGAGGCAACTAGCGTTGTTTTCCTAGCGACTAGGAGTACCTAAGGTGAGGGAAGCATGTTATTTGCACATTTAATTGATATGTATGTCAACTTTGCAATTTTTAGATTTTATCCGTAGATTGTTGTTTAAAACATTTTGATGCTTCTAGAATGTTCCTTGGCAATTGTAGAACGTGTATTTATAGCTTTTTAACATTCTCTGTGGTTAAATTTTGAGATTGCAATTTAATTTGGATGTTGAATAGTGTTATGTAAATGGTAAACCCTTGGAACGATGAAGTTGTTCCGTTATGCTGTCCGTTGATGTAAAATTGTGCTAGGTGTGCTAGAATGCCTAAATGCATGGTTTGTTTGGGTTGCGTAATAGAAAAAACGGGAATTAAGCCTTGGTGAAAGTCGGGGTCGTTTAGGTCGAGTTTGGCGTTTTCTCATTTTGCGTGTTCGCATTGTTTCGGGAGGCCATGGAAGCACTTTTGGTGCGATTATGGCGTTGGTTGGGTGTTTGGTTGGTATAGTTGTAGTTCAAACGAGAAAGAGGAAAATCGGGGCTTTGCGCGAGTTCTAGGGTAAAGTAAGGTTTCGGGGTCTTTAGACGTGCCTTATGGTGACCTAGGAGGATTGGCGAAGTCGGTTTCCAGAACTCGTGGCTCGTTTGGAAATGGTAGGGTTTTGATAGTTGGGGCCGATTTGTGTTTTTGCTTGTTTTCTTGATTTTATGCCTATAGAATGCTTAGGGTTGCTTGAAATACTTGTTTGAATTGATTTGGATTGAAATGCTTATCAATTGTTGCTATTGCGTGCGAGAGTAACCTACTTTGTTATTCTCCCACGTGTGGCTTTATCGCTTGTTTATCGCCTTGTATCGAGTCTTGCATTGCATAGTGTCTCGCGCGTGAGTGATGGGCCTCTCTGGGTAGCCTCGGGTTGCCAGTGTTGGTTGCTCGAGCTCCGCTGCTATTCCCTCTTCTCGCTTGGGTTGCCTCCCAGGGAGTTTTGAATCGTAGGTTGATGGATACTTCCGGGGTATTCCAAACTGGTGTTATAAGGTGGTTTGGGCCGGCGCGTCGTCATCGAATTTGTGTTTGAAAGTTGCTCGTGAAAAAAGTATTGTATCCTTTGAATGAGTGTTTACAGCTTTAAATACTTGCATTGCTTTATTGATGGCTTTATATGATACTTGTATGTATTGCTTGACTAATTGCATTGCATACTCCTCTCATCTCCGTCCTTGAGACCAATTGCCCTCGCTGAGCAATAGTTTTTGCTCATTCCTCTCTATACTATATTTTTACAGGAGTAGTTGAAGCAGACCCTATCGAGGTAATAGAGGAGGAGGAGCAGGTGGAGGTGTTTCCATGATAGCACTTCTCTGCTTTTGTAACGCCCTGATCCCTCACGAGACCGGGACTCTTATTTATCATGCTATTCTCACCCAATTCCAAACCCCGGGCACAAAATTTAGGGGAAAACGGACTGAGTCTCCCCTGTTTATAGGACTAAACTGGTACCTGCACAAAGACACCCATAATGCTAGATCCACAAACAGCAACTCTTACAACCAATCCTCCAAGATTTTTTTATGGGCCACCCGCAATCATAAGGCCATCCGAGCCTTGGAACAACAATTACATATAACACACAAGCAAGCAAAGCATTTCTAATTTTTAACTATAGGTAGTTAGATACAACAATAACCAAGTTCTACTTCCAAGTTTGTTAATCACACAAGCATGCAAAAGAATAAGTTTACTATGGATTATTACATGTCATTCCACTTTATATCCAACATACAAGATTACAAATTATTACATTTACCAATTATACTCAAGACCCCAAGGTCACAAAAAGGCAATCAACAACAACTCCACGCAAGCTTCTCATTTTAGACAACCTTATCACACAAGAAGTCACCGAAATTGCTTAACTATCACTTCTTCCTCTTCTTCTATCAGCTGAGGATTCACCTCAGCTTCACCTGAAACATATTAAATGAGGAATGAGCAACAATGTTGCCCAGCGAGGGAGGTGATGCAACATGCCAACGTGCAATATGATATGCGAACACAAGAAAACATATATAAGCCACATAAACCAGTAAGACAATAAGCCAAGCTATTGATCACTTTTAAAAAGGATACGGTTCCACTTCCAAGTCTTCGATCACGAGCCACGAACCACGAGCATCACGAACATGCCGGCAAACCCCAAACACCAACAATTGGGATACTCCGGATGTATCCCGATCCTACGACCCTTTCTCCCGAGGTAGGTCCATGCCCAGCAGGTGAACCACGCCTCTGGGGTAGTGGAGTATGCCTCAGCGAGAAAGGGAATAGGCACCATGGTAGTCGAGGGAGCACGGCAAGCCCGACGCCGCCCGTGTTTCTCAACGCTACCATGTCCGAAAAGGTTGCGCAACCCCAAGACAAGTCACAAGCAATCAATATATCACATAACACATAAGAGGGACGACAAAGTAGGCCGCCCTCACAAATAAGTACGATATAAATTCACATAAGCATGAAATTAGCTTAAAGATACCAAAAGAAGCAATCAACACAATTAATTCCAATAATCTACTCAAATAGCTTAAATATATCCTAAATATTCAATGTAAGGCATTACAATCCTACAACAAGTTCCAAATGCAACTAAAATGGTTAAAAACTACATTTCCCCTTTCTTTAACCGAGTTTTATTTCTCCTAAGCATGGTTCGAGATTCCCAATCATACCCTAGTCTTTCTATATTCTTAATTAAGCTCAAAGGTACCTTTTAAAGTCATCAAAACTCATTTTTGAAGCAAAAGTTCGGGAAGGCCCCGAACGGGTTTGAACTACAACTATACTAACCGAACCCCATTTTCGCGAAACGAAAGCACCAAAGGTGCTTCCTTAGCTCAAGGATACCCGAATCAATTCCCAAACTTGCCCGGATTGCTTAACGAGAAAAGTCCCTTTTTTAAAGTCGGCTATTTATGCAATTAAGCTCGGTTTCGAGTGATTCAACCTCACGTGGCTTTTCAACTAACTTCCCTAGGTTCTAGAGCACCTAATTGAAGCATCAATTTTAGCTAATTAGCAATTTTCCTCAAAACCCTAATTCTAGGCACTATTCATCATCTCTTTGATCAATATCTAGATTCAACCATGAAATCTTCTAACAAGCCATAAAAGTTAACTCTATAGGCATCAAATAACTCATAGCAAGCATCCATAACAAGTTTTATAGCTATAATTGACAAATCAAGAAAATTCAACATATGAACATAAACTTTAAAAATAATAAAACGCATCTCCCTCACAATTTTTGAAGACAAGGAAGCTTGTTGAAGGCCCTAGGATGCTCAAAACCCTCCCAAGATCAAGCTAAGAGCTCAAGATGCAAGGTTGTTGAAGCAAAATCTCCTCTTTTCCTTCTCCTTTGGTATTTTCGGCCCTGCTACAGTAATTCCTGCACATTTGTTCTCTTTTTTTTTTTGTGTTTTAATGAGCTTAGGTGAATTATATAAGGTTAAGTTGAGGTGGGGTCAAGTTTGGGTATTTAAAAGGTCACTAGAATGCGCGTTATTAACTTAAAAACGAACCTAAGGTGAAAAGTAATGTTAGTTATTTAAATCTCTAAGTTTGTTACGTAATACTATTCACTTAACTACTAAAAACATTTTCTAAACGAGCTCTCCTATCATCTCTAGCTCAATTGCACATTTTTCCCACTCCTCTAACAATTAATGTGATTTAATAAAAATGCTAATTCACTAATAGAATATAGTTTGAAAACGGGATGAATAGTAGCTAAAGAAGACAGTTTATAAAGCACAGAAGGAAATGCGCAAACAATAGATGCAACAGTAAATGAATGTACGGCTAAAATCTCAGGCACCACAGCTTTGCTGGTGGTTGGTTACCAGATTTTGTGCGAGCCTTGCTTGTTATGTATATTGCTTGGATGTCGCTTAATTTTGAAGCTTGTAGCCTTGTATGTATTTTCTAGTTTGAGGCCTCTACGGTCTTATGTTGTATAAGTTGAAAGAATGTAAAGTTGTAAACTTATACCCTTGTGACTAGTAAGGAAATGCATGCTAATAGCTAACTATTTAGTGGCATAAATACTTGTGTAGTATGCATGGCATTTTGGTTTGGAAAGTTGGTTAATAAGAGGATGTATGTTTTCAAAGAAAGTTGGCTTGTTTGAATTGTTTTGTGGCTTTCGCAAGTATTATGATGATTTTAGGGCTTTTGGATCGTCCGCGGTACAGAGGAGACTCCGTCCGTGTGTCGGGTCCGGGCTTGGCCTTTTGCGGGGTCGGGTCGGGGCGTGACATCTTTAGGTAGTATCAGAGCATGATAGTCTTGCATGAGCCGGGATATGATTCTCGGTCTGTGGGGTAAAGGTCTAAAATGCTAACGTGTTTATGTATGATTGCTAAGTGAAAAGAAAATGATATAGCATGACTTTGTGAACTTGGAGTGTTTATGTGTTTAAGTGAAATAGTTTGGCAAGTTAAACTTGTCTTATGTGAATTGTGTGATAGAATATTGGATTGTTATTGACTTGAGTGTTATCTAATCTTATGTGCTATATTTCTGCCTATAAACTGCTTTTAAATGTTGCCAGCTATTGTGAATTGCCACTATGCCGCCACGTCGTGGTACTCAAGGTATAGGATCAGATGAAGAGGCAGCAGAACAGGGTCAGCAGCCGTTGCCTGAGCAGTTTATGGCTACCATGACTACTGCAGTAGACCGGATTACACAGGTGCTGCATGAGCAGAGGCAGGACATGAATAATCCCCAGGGAAATCAAGTTAATCCTGGTGGACAGGGGTATAGAGTTGAGAATAATCAGTTAGAGAAATTTCTGAGGCACGAGCTGGGAAAATTCTTCGGAGAGCCGGATGATGAGGCAGCCGAGAGATGGATTAACCGTGTCGAGAAAATTTTCACCGCTTTGAGGTACACTGATGAGGCAAGAATAGATTATGCATCATTCCTGTTTGAGGGCGATGCAGAGCAGTGGTGGAATACTGTCAGACTGAGGTGGGATTGTGAGGATGTTCCACATTTATGGGATGAATTTGTGAGTGAGTTTCGGGATAAGTATATTCCCAAGATGGCTATGGAAAGGAGGGAAGACGAGTTTGTGGCCCTGAAGCATGGAAATATGACTGTTGCACAGTACGAGGCTAGGTTTGTTAGCCTGTCGAGGTATATGCCCGAGTTGGTACGGCCGGCTAGGAGGATGATTCATAGGTTTGTCCGTGGGCTGAGAATGGACATTCAGTTGCATTTGACTAGGCAGACCTACACTACTTTTCCTGAGGCATTTCAGGCAGCCTCGAAGTTTGAGAAACGGAAGGCTGAGATGTTAGCTGAGAGCAGTCAGCCGAGTAAGAAGCAGTATTTGGGCCAGAGCAGCCAGAGTCAGCCGAGGCAGTATCAGACTTCTACACAGGTTCCTCAGCAACGTCCGTATCAGCCACAGCAGCAGATTCAGGCTAGGCCAGCTGTGACTAGACCTCAGCAGGGAGGTACAATTCCTACTACTACCAGAGCCCCAGCACCTACGGGAAACACTGTTGTAAGGCAAAATCAGCAGTGTAATTATTGTAATCGATCGGGGCATATTGAGGCTAACTGCTGGAGGAAGAGTGGTAAATGTACGGGTTGTGGCAGTGATGACCATAGGGTGAGAGATTGCCCTAAGTATAACAATGTTCAGGGCCGTGCTGGAGGCCAAGGTGTTCAGAATAGGGCTGCAGGTGCACGTCCAACACAGAGGGTTCAGGCTAGGGTCTTTGCACTAGATGCAGAGGAGCTACCCGATACTACAGCTATAGTGGAAGGTACCTTTCTTCTCAATACTCAGCTAGTTAAAGTTTTGATTGATCCCGGAGCTATACACTCGTTTATAACTCCTGCATGTGCACGATCTGTGAATGTTTGCATTGATAAATTGCCGCATGAAGTTGAAGTTAGTACGCCTTTGGGTGCAAAATTTGTTACTTAGTCTATTTGCAAATCTTGTGATATATGCATTGAGAACCGTAAATTTCCTGCTGATTTAATTATATTGCCATTCCGTGACTTTGAAATCATTTTGGGAATGGACTGGTTAGGGAAATACTATGCTTAGTTGGATTGTAGAACAAAGATCGTTTATCTTCAGGTTCCTGACCTACCGGTACTAAAGATTGTTGGGAACTGCAGGGCTGCCCGAATTCCTCTTTTATCAGCAATCAAGACTTCTAAGTTGTTGACTAAGGGTTGTGAAGCTTACTTAGCTTATTTGATCAATCAGCCTACTGATAAGTTGAGTTTGAATAAGGTTCCGATTGTTAGGGACTTCCCTGGTGTATTTCCCGAGGAATTACCAGGTTTACCACCGGATAGGGAGATTGAGTTCATGATTGATCTTGTGCCAGGCACTGCGCCAATTTCTAGGAGTCCTTATAGAATGGCATCGGCTGAACTTCAGGAGTTAAAAATTCAGCTTCAGAACTTGCTTGAGAAAGGGTTTATACAACCTAGTTCTTCGCCGTGGGGTGCACCTGTGTTGTTTGTGAGAAAGAAAGATGGCACGCTACGGTTATGTATTGATTACAGGGGACTTAATCAAGTCACGATTAAGAATAAATACCCCTTGCCGTTGATTGAAGAATTGTTTGACCAGTTGCAGGGTGCGAGTGTTTACTCCAAATTTGACTTGAGGTAGGGTTACTATCAACATAGGATTCGGAGTGACGATATACCAAAGACGGCATTCAGGACTAGATATGGCCACTATGAGTTTGTTGTTTTGCCGTTCGGATTGACGAATGCACTAGCCGCATTCATGGACTTGATGCAGAGAGTTTTCCGACCTTACCTTGATCAGTTTGTCGTGATCTTTATTGACGACATTTTAGTGTATTCGAAGAATGAGGCTGAACATGAGCAACACTTGAGGATTGTGCTACAGACTTTGCAGGAAAACAAGCTTTTTGCTAAATTCAGCAAGTGTGAGTTCTGGTTGAATCAGATATCTTTTCTAGGCCATATCATTTCAGATCGAGGAATTTCAGTGGATCCAGCTAAGATTGAAGTTGTTTCATCTTGGAAGAGACCTGAGACGGTGTCAGAGATTCGGAGTTTTCTTGGATTGGCAGGTTACTACCGGAGATTTGTTAAAGACTTCTCCAAAATTTCTGGACCTTTGAGCCAGTTGACTCGGAAGAAAGTTGCTTACAATTGGGATGCCAAATGTGAATCCAGTTTCCAAGAATTGAAGAAGAGACTAACTACAGCTCCTATACTAGCTTTATCTGAGGGAACAGAGAACTTTGTTGTCTACAGTGATGCATCTAAGGAAGGTTTGGGCTATGTTTTAATGCAGAATGGTAAGGTGATTGCCTATGCTTCTAGGAAGTTGAAACCTTATGAAGTCAATTACCCTACACATGATCTTGAGTTAGCTGCAGTTGTGTTTGCTTTGAAGAAGTGGCGTCACTACTTGTGGGGTTGCAAATTTGAAATTTTTACTGACCACAAGAGTCTCAAGTATTTGTTTTCACAGAAGGATCTGAATATGAGGCAGCGGAGATGGCTAGAGCTATTGGGTGGTTACAACTGTTCTATTAACTACGTGCCAGGTAAGGCGAATGTTGTTGCTGATGCTTTGAGCCGAAAGGCTACTGTTGCAAGCTTAATTATCAAGGATTGGGAGACTTTGGAAGAAATTTGTTCATGGAAGCCAGAAGCTACTGAGGTAGGGATTCGATTTGCTAGTTTGCAGATTCAGTCAGGGTTGCTAGCACAGATCAGAGAGGCTCAGAAGACTGATCCTCACATCTTGAAGATCCAAGAAAAATCAAAAGGGGGAGAGTCGGAGTTTAAATTACATGCAGATGGCATCTTCAGATTCAGGGATAGAGTATGTGTTCCTGATGATCCGACTTTGAAGAATGAGATTCTGTCCGAGGCACATAATTCGAGGTATACGATTCACCCGGGCAGTACTAAAATGTATAGAGACTTGAAACAACACTTCTGGTGGAACAATATGAAGAGGGAGATTGCTGGGTATGTATCCAGATGTTTGACTTGTCAGAGGGTTAAAGTTGAGCATCAGAGGCCAGCCTGACTTCTACAGCCGTTGTCGATTCCGCAATGGAAGTGGGTACATATAACAATGGACCTTGTGACCGATCTTCCTAGATCTCCGAGAGGATGTGATTCTGTTTGGGTTGTTGTGGACTGCTTGACTAAAGTTACACATTTTATTCCCGTGAATAAACAGGATAGCCTTGATAAGCTAGCTGAGCTTTATGTTGTTAATATTGTGAGATTGTATGGTGTGCCACAGAGTATAGTGTCAGACAGAGATCCCAGATTCAGATCTCGTTTTTGGCAGAAGTTGCAAGAGGCCATGGGAACTAAGTTGAGCTTCAGTACTGCATATCATCCGCAAACTGATGGCCAGTCTGAGAGAACAATCAGGATCTTGGAAGACATGCTACGGGCATGTGTGCTAGACTTTGGGAAGAATTGGGAGAAGTTTCTGCCTTTAGCGGAGTTCGCCTACAATAATAGTTATCAATCTACTATAGGCATGGCTCCCTACGAGGCGTTGTATGGTCAGAAATGCAGATCCCCATTATATTGGAAAGAGGTTGGAGAGATGAGAACAGTTGATCCGACTATGTTACCTGAGATGATTAAGATGGTAGATAATGTTCACCTTATTCGCCAGCGTATGCTTACAGCTCAGAGTCGTCAGAAGAGTTATGCAGATAAGCACCGTCGGGATCTTGAGTTTGATTTGGGAGATTGGGTGTTTCTTAAGATTTCGCCACGGACGGGATTGATTCGGCACGGTAAGAGCGGGAAGCTTAGTCCCAGGTATGTGGGTCCGTATGAGATCATCGAAAAGGTAGGTCATTTGTCTTATCGATTAGCTTTGCCTCCGAGCTTGTCGAGACTGCACGATGTGTTCCACGTGTCTATGTTGAAGAAGTATCATCCAGACCCTTCACATGTACTTGAACCAGAGCCTTTGCAGATTGAAGAGAAGTTGTCTTATGAAGAGAAACCGATTCGAATTGTGGATCAGAAAGTTCAGGAGCTTCGCAGAAAGAGTATTCCGTTAGTAAAGGTTCTGTGGAATCATCATGGGTTTGAGGAAGCAACTTGGGAAAGAGATGACCAGGTTCGGGATCAGTATCCGGAGTTGTTTGTTGACCAGGTAGGAATTGCGTGGGCGCAATTGTTTTAAGGGGGAGAGGGTGTAATACCCGAGCCCGGAATGTGAAAATTCCTTGTTTATTATTTTGAAAATTTTATTTCCTTAAATTCTTTGAGAATTAATTGTTACTTTCTTGCCGTTGCAACGTGCATTGCATTTAGGGAGCGATAGTTAGAGAACGGTTTCTAGTCCTCAGCAAATAGTGAAACTTGTATTTAGATGACTTAAATTTTATATTTTAATTGTTGCTAGCTATAATTAATTTTTCTCTAGTTAGAATGGCTTTAAAATGCACAAAATAAGGCCTTTTGACCAAGATTTAAGTAGTTGACCAAGGCTTGACCTTTGACCATTTGACTTAGCACTTAAATAAGCTTAAAACAAAGGAAAATAAAAAAAAATAACAGCTGAAATTACTGTGTGCAGGCCGTGAGCTTCCAAGAGAAAAAAAAAAAACCTTTCAACCTTCCAATCGATCAATCTTCGCGTGAGCTCGTGCGGGGTGGTTTCCGAGGCAACTAGCGTTGTTTTCCTAGCGACTAGGAGTACCTAAGGTGAGGGAAGCATGTTATTTGCGCATTTAATTGATATGTATGTCAACTTTGCAATTTTTAGATTTTATCCGTAGATTGTTGTTTAAAGCGTTTTGATGCTTCTAGAATGTTCCTTGGCAATTGTAGAATGTGTATTTATAGCTTTTTAACATTTTCTGCGGTTAAATGTTGAGATTGCAATTTAATTTGGATGTTGAATAGTGTTTTGTGAATAGTAAACCCTTGGAACGATGAAGTTGTTCCGTTATGCTGTCCGTTGATGTAAAATTGTGCTAGGTGTGCTAGAATGCCTAAATGCATGGTTTGTTTGGGTTGCGTAATGGAAAAAACGGGAATTAAGCCTTGGTGAAAGTCGGGGTCGTTTAGGTCGAGTTTGGCGTTTTCTCATTTTGCGTGTTCGCATTGTTTCGGGAGGCTATGGAAGCACTTTTGGTGCGATTATGGCGTTGGTTGGGTGTTTGGTTGGTATAGTTGTAGTTCAAACGAGAAAGGGGAAAATCGGGGCTTTGCGCGAGTTCTAGGGTAAAGTAAGGTTTCGGGGTCTTTAGACGTGCCTTATGGTGACCTAGGAGGATTGGCGAAGTCGGTTTCCAGAACTCGTGGCTCGTTTGGAAATGGTAGGGTTTTGATAGTTGGGGCCGATTTGTGTTTTTGCTTGTTTTCTTGATTTTATGCCTATAGAATGCTTAGGGTTGCTTGAAATACTTGTTTGAATTGATTTGGATTGAAATGCTTATCAATTGTTGCTATTGCGTGCGAGAGTAACCTACTTTGTTATTCTCCCACGTGTGGCTTTATCGCTTGTTTATCGCCTTGTATCGAGTCTTGCATTGCATAGTGTCTCGTGCGTGAGTGATGGGCCTCTCTGGGTAGCCTCGGGTTGCCAGTGTTGGTTGCTCTAGCTCCGCTGCTATTCCCTCTTCTTGCTTGGGTTGCCTCCCAGGGAGTTTTGGATCGTAGGTTGATGGATACTTCCGGGGTATTCCAAACTGGTGTTATAAGGTGGTTTGGGCCGGCGCGTCGTCATTGAATTTGTGTTTGAAAGTTGCTCGTGAAAAGAGTATCGTATCCTTTGAATGAGTGTTTACAGCTTTAAATACTTGCATTGCTTTATTGATGGCTTTATATGATACTTGTATGTATTGCTTGACTAATTGCATTGCATACTCCTCTCATCTCCGTCCTTGAGACCAATTGCCCTCACTGAGCAATAGTTTTTGCTCATTCCTCTCTATACTATATTTTTACAGGAGTAGTTGAAGCAGACCCTATCGAGGTAATAGAGGAGGAGGAGCAGGTGGAGGTGTTTCCGTGATAGCACTTCTCTGCTTTGCTGGTGGTTGGTTACCAGATTTTGTGCGAGCCTTGCTTGTTATGTATATTGCTTGGATGTCGCTTAATTTTGAAGCTTGTAGCCTTGTATGTATTTTCTAGTTTGAGGCCTCTACGGTCTTATGTTGTATAAGTTGAAAGAATGTAAAGTTGTAAACTTATACCCTTGTGACTAGTAAGGAAATGCATGCTAATAGCTAACTATTTAGTGGCATAAATACTTGTGTAGTATGCATGGCATTTTAGTTTGGAAAGTTGGTTAATAAGAGGATGTATGTTTTCAAAGAAAGTTAGCTTGTTTGAATTGTTTTGTGGCTTTCGCAAGTATTATGATGATTTTAGGGTTTTTGGATCGTCCGCGGTACAGAGGAGACTCCGTCCGTGTGTCGGGTCCGGGCTTGGCCTTTTGCGGGGTCGGGTCGGGGCGTGACAGATAATCGTTGGGTTTTTCCCAATGCTAGCAAGCCGACCAAAATTTTATCTCCTCATCTGATTTTTTTTTCTCACTTCCAAAAAAAAATCTTGGTCTTTCATGCTACAAATTAGGCTATTTCTACGCAAAATATTATCCAAAAAATACTTTTTCCGCCGAGATAGTAAACATTGAAATCGAACAACATTTTTGGGAACTACCAAAATAATATACATATCGTTACAACATAAATATAATCCCTAAAACAAAAACTACTCGAAATAAATAAACTCGATAAATAACACATAATATTCGAACAAAATAATACACATCTAACATCATCCGAAAAATTCAAAATTAACATTAACTTCAACATTATATTAAGTGTTATCTAATTCAAAAACAATTAGTAACAAAAAGATCCAAATTAATTAGTGTTGAATTTTTGCTAACAATTGAAACTTCATTTAGATATTAACAAACAAAATTGAAAGAAGAAATCAAAAGCAAGGTCTTGTGTAGAATGGATCTCTACCATGTTGGGTTTAAGTGTCTTTTCCTACCATCTCATTGATTTGCTAACACAAATTGATGCATGTGCCTAAAACATTAAAAAAAAACTATCAATTTTAAAATCCAAAGAAAAAAAGTAAAAAAAAAAAAAAAAAGCAGAGAGTTATGAAAGATTGAACATACATTAACACAGATGTGTGATGGAGGTTTTACACTCCAATGGCTAAACTCTTATGATCTGACACATCAAGAGACTTTTCCATAAATTGTTTTGGTCTTGAATTTGTAATATGCAAATTCCCAATTGAAGGACCAAGGATAAAAGGCCCTTCGGCTATGCACTTATTGATAGCCTCATTAGAGCCAGAAACACAAAACTAGTCTTCATTGAATATACCCTTTCTGCAAAATCTCAAGACTCTTCAAGCTTATAGCATCAAAAATATGAAAAAATAAAAGCTACCCACAAAAACCCAACTTTATCGAGTTTATTTAGATTTGGTCAGTTTTTGAGTTATGCATTGGTTATTCATCATAACCAAAATATTTCATTTTAATCGAAAACTTTGAGTTTCGCGGATTCTTTGATTTTTTTTTTGGATGCAGAGGCGGAAGTCCATCTCTGCCGACGTCATTTTTTGAGGTGGAGATGACTTTGTACGGTGGAGACCAGGGAAGAAAGAGGAGGAGGTGGTGGGTTGTTTAGAGTGTTTTGGAGGAAGTGGGCTTGTAGCTAGCTGAGGAAGTGGTCGGTTTTTTTTTCCATCCTTTTTTAGGCTACATTTCAGATTGTAGTCATGGTTGTGCATGTGTTGTTAAGTTTGTGGGTGTGTCTGTCACGCCCCGACCCAACCCCCGAGCTAAAGGTTAAGTCCGGACCCGACACACGGACAGAGTCTCCCCTGTACCGTGGACATTCTAAAAACCTGTAATTACTCAAACAAAGTCCCAACAATACAATACAAGTTTTTCTTAATTAAACAACAAAGTTCTAAGGCCATCCGAGCCTTATAGTACACAATAGTTCCAAAACACACAAGCATGCGAGAACTTGTTATCAATATAGTTTTATAATCATGACATCCTAGGAAATCAATTAAACATAATTGAAAGGGTCAAACATTTCTACTTTAAGCCATTCACTCCCAAGCAAGCAAAGCGAATAGAAGTAGATCATAAGTTATTACAGTACATAGGCTTTCAAAGCTACAACACAACCAACTAGTCTTCAACTTATACAACAAGCATATACATAGCCCTTAGGCTACAAAATAATACATAAGATAATCAGATGAATCTTCCACATAGCAGCAAATTCATTAACCACCTCAAGCTATCAGGCACAACAACTAAGGTAAAGGCTCAATCTGGACTTCTTCTTCCTCAACTAACTCAACAAGCTGGGGATCATCCTCAGCGTCTCCTGAAACAGATATCGAGGTATGAGCAACCACTGTTGCCCAGTGAGGGGTATAGTCCCGGGGCGTGCAATGCAACATATAATATAATTATACAACAATATCACTTAGACAATTAAAGAAACAATGATAACTTAAATAACCACACATTTAAAAGGATACATTTCACACAATCCCCTATACACCAATCTTCACAGGTCTTCAATCACGATCCACGAACCACGAGCATGATCACGATAAGCCGGCATAATCCCCAAACACTCCAGTGGGTGTACTCCTGATGTACCCCGAATCCTACGACCCAACATCCCCTGGCAATCTCCGGACCAGGCGAATGAGGGACTAGGGCACGGAGTTTGAATATCCACCGGCAAGCCCTCTGCCGCCCAGCCGATATTCAACACATCCGCCCCTGACACTATGGTTGTGCAACCACTATGCAATGCACTTAACAATGGCAAGTTAATAGCAATAATATAAGCATTAACACATAGGAGGATCAACAAAGTAGGTTGACCTCGATGCAATTAGGATAGAAGTAATTATAGAAGCTAATAAGCAGTTTACAAAGGGACATATACAAAACAAGCATAGAATCATACCAAACGCTCCAAATCAATTTAAAATCACATATAAACACTCAAGAAGTCATACCATGGGTTTAGAAGTGTGAGACAACCGAAATAGCACATAAACCCCTTTGTTTTTCAAACTATTTCTCTTCCAAACCAAGG
Source organism: Ehretia macrophylla (assembly GCA_037974665.1). Classification (NCBI taxonomy): domain Eukaryota; kingdom Viridiplantae; phylum Streptophyta; class Magnoliopsida; order Boraginales; family Ehretiaceae; genus Ehretia; species Ehretia macrophylla. The sequence goes on from CM075765.1 coordinate 65,560,390, forward strand.
TTAATGATTTCATTTTCAAAGGAAACTCTCCCAACCTTCTCACTAACCCTCAAGGTACCCTATCAACCCTCTAACTCATTCAAATGGCTGCGATTACCCCGAAAGCCCCAAATTCCCTCTTATGGCTTTAAACTACACATACAATGTCCGGGCTTCAACCAAGGGATATCAAGGCTTCTATAGACCCTAGGTAACTTAAGGATACTAGAATTGAAGCCCGAATCCACCCGGATTCGCATTAACCCCAAAAGCCCCAAATTAAAGTCGGCTATTTTCCATTTTAAGCGATTTAAGGACAATGCAAGTGCACGGGGCTATTAGGTTACCTTCACTAGCACCTAAGGCATCTATTAGAGGCATTGAATCAAGCTAATTCGAGCAATTACGCAAAACCCTAGAAAAAACGTCACTATTCACCCAAAATTTCAAATTAACGATTCTAACCGTTTAAAAAGCGAAACAACAGCTCAAATGTGTTCTCTAGCATTCATATAGATGGTATATTAGCATAGATAACTCATACAATAGCATTTGATCACATTTTCAACAAATCAAGAAATTGGCAACTATTTAAAAATACAAAAACAAGCCGTGAAATCCCTCACCAAAGCGCGTAGGAGCACCTAGGAACCTTGCACACACCCTACACTAGTTGCCTAAGGCTTGGAGAGGCTTGGTTTGAAGAGTGGAAGAAGAAAAATCTCTCCCAAAGCTGCTGCAGTGTTTCGGCCCTGCTACAGTGCAAATCAGCTTCTATTTTTTGTTGTTGTGTGTTATATGAGCTAAAGTGTGAGTTGCTTTGGCTTTATAAAAGGTGGGGTCTAGTTTGGGCGTTTAGGTGGCTTTTAAAATGCGCGTAGTAAGCTTAAAAACGAGCCTAAGGTGAAACATGTGTGCTAGCTAATTAAATCTCTAAGTTAGTTACGTAACACTATTCACTCAACTACAAAAATCATTTTCTAAACGAGCTCTCCTATCGCCCCTAGCTCAATTGCACATTTTTCTCACTACCTTAATAATTAATATGATTTAATAAAAATGTTAATCGAGTAATAAAATGCAGTTTAAAAAATGGAGTGAATAGTAACCTAAGAAGACAGTTAATAAGGCATAGAAAGAGATGTGCAAACAAAGGATGCAACAGTAATTAAATGCATGGCTAAATCTCGGGCGTCACATCCTCTCCCCCTTAAACTAATTGCGTCCACGCAATTCTTACATGATTCGGCGAATAACTCTGGATACTGTTCCCGCATCTGATCCTCTCTTTCCCACGTCGCATCCTCCACTCCGTGATGATCCCACAGAACTTTAACCATCGGAATGCTTTTAGTCCTCAGCTCCTGAACTTTCTGATCAACAATTCGAAGAGGTTTCTCTGTGTAGGTCAAAGTTTCACTGATCTCTAGCGGTTCCGGCTCAAGTATGTGAGATGGATCTGGCTGATACTTCCGAAGCATAGAAACATGGAATACGTCATGAATTCTGCCCAGACTGGGAGGTAAAGCTAGACGATAAGCCAAATCACCAACAGTTTCAGTTATCTCAAATGGTCCCACATATCGAGGACTGAGTTTACCTCCTTTACCATGCCGAATCAAACCCTTGCGAGGAGAGATTTTCAGAAATACTCGATCCCCCACGACGAATTTCAGATCACGATGGCGTCTATCTGCATAACTCTTTTGCCGACTCTGAGCTGTAAGCATTCTTTTTCTGATAAGCTGCACATGATCAATCATTTTGTTCATTTCAGGTAAGAGAGTAGGGTCGACCGTCTTCATTTCACCAACATCATCCTAGTAGAGAGGAGACCGGCATTTACGCCCATATAGTGCCTCATAAGGTGCCATACCAATAGTATCTTGATAACTATTGTTATAGGCGAACTCTGCGAGTGGCAAATACTTCTCCCAACTTTTACCGAAGTCCAGAATACAAGCCCGCAACATATCCTCGAGGATTAAGATAGTTCTCTCGGATTGACCATATGTCTGAGGATGATAAGCTGTACTGAAATTCAAATTCGTGCCCAAAGCTTTCTGAATCTTCTGCCAGAACTTAGATGTGAATCTGGGATCTCTATCTGACACGATACTCTTTGGAATCCCATGAAGTCGGACAACATTCTCAATATACAACTCTACCAGTTTATCAAGAGAATTAGACTTCTTTTTAGCAATAAAGTGAGAAGTCTTGGTCAGTCTATCCACAATAACCCAAACTGAGTCATTACCCTTCGAAGACCTCGGTAAATCTGATACGAAATCCATGGTAATATGATCCCATTTCCAAACAGGAATAGCCAAAGGCTGCAACAACCCTGCAGGTCTCTGATGTTCTGCTTTAACTTTCTGACAAGTAAGACATCGGGCAACATAGTCAGCAATTTCTCTCTTCATATTATTCCACCAGAAATTCTGCTTTAAATCTTTATACATTTTCGTATTGCCTGGATGGATAGTATATCTAGAACTGTGTGCCTCAGCAAGAATATCCTTCTTTAGAGTTGGATCATTCGGAATACAGACTCTACCCTTGAATTTGAGAATACCATCATCGTGCAGTTTGAAATCCGACTCTCCCCCTTTAGAATTCTCTAAGACTTTCAACAATTGAAGATCAGCCTGCTGAGCTTCTCGAATCCTAGATAACAACAGAGATTGAATCTGCAAACTTGCGAATTGGATACCAGAATTTGAAGTACTAGGCTTCCATAAGCATAATTCTTCCATGAATTCCCAATTCTTGATAATCAAACTGGCAACAGTAGCCTTTCGGCTCAAAGCATCGGCAACAATATTGGCCTTACCCGGAAGATAGTTAATAGTGCAGTTATAGTCCTCAAGTAATTCCAGCCAACGCCTCTGCCTCATGTTCAACTCTTTCTGTGAAAACAGATATTTCAAGCTCTTATGATCTGTAAAGATTTCAAACTTGTTGCCCCAGAGATAATGACGCCATTTCTTTAATGCAAGAATGATAGCGGCAAGCTCAAGATCATGAGTCGGATAATTGAGTTCATAAGGTTTTAGTTTCCTGGAAGCATAAGCAATAACCCGGCCATTCTGCATCAATACACAACCCAGACCTTCCTTCGAAGCATCACTATAGATCACCAGATTATCATAACCCTCAGGTAAAGCAAGAATAGGAGCTGTAGTCAATCTCTTCTTCAATTCCTGGAAGCTGGCCTCGCATTTATCATTCCAGTCAAATACTGTTTTCTTCTGAGTAAGTTGAGTTAAAGGCCCTGCAATCTTAGAGAAATCCTTTACAAACCTCTGATAATACCCAGCTAAACCAAGGAAGCTACGAATTTTCGTGACAGTTTCAGGTCATTTCCAAGATAACACAACTTCAATCTTCGCTGGATCAACAGAAATACCATCCTGCGAGATAATATGGCCCAGAAAAGCAACTTGCTTAAGCCAGAATTCACATTTGCTAAACTTTGCAAATAACTGATGCTCCTGAAGAGTCTGCAACACAATTCTGAGATGTTGTTCATGTTCCACCTCAGATTTAGAATAGACAAGGATATCATCAATAAATATGACCACAAATTGGTCCAGATAAGGACGGAATACCCTCTGCATTAAGTCCATGAATGCGGCGGGAGCATTAGTAAGACAAAACGGCAAGACAACAAACTCATAATGGCCATATCGAGTTCTGAAAGCAGTTTTAGGAACATCATCTTTCTTAATCCTCAGTTGATAATAGCCCTACCTCAGATCAAATTTAGAGAATACCCTGGCGCCTTACAACTGATCAAATAACTCTTCGATTAAAGGCAAATGATATTTATTTTTGATGGTTACCTGATTAAGACCCCGATAATCAATGCATAGGCGAAGAGATGCATCTTTCTTTTTAACGAATAGAACTGGCGCGCCCCACGGTGAAGAACTCGGCTGAATGAATCCCTTCTCAAGCAAGCCTTGCAATTGAACTTTCAATTCCTGCAATTCAGGTGGAGCCATTCTGTATGGAGTCCTAGAGATAGGTGAAGTCCCCGGCAATAAATCAATCATGAACTCTATCTCTCTATCAGGCGGTAACCCAGGTAATTCCTCAGGAAAGACCCCCGGAATCTCTCTCACGATAGGTACATCATTCAATTTCAATTGATCCCCAGGTTGATTAATCAAATATGCAAGATAAGCCTTACAACCCTTGCTCAATAATTTAGATGCCCTAATAGAAGAAATAATAGGAGTTCCCGTAGATTTTCTACTACCAACTATTTTAAGTACAGGCTGGTCAGGCATTTCTAGATACACAATCTTCTTTCTACAATCAAGCTGGGCATAATATTTACTTAACCAGTCCATCCCCAATATAATTTCAAAGTCATTGAAGGGTAGGATAATCAAATCAGCAGGAAAAACACGACCCTCAATAAATATACTACATGCTCTGCAAATAGATCTAGTAACAAACTTCGGACCCATAGGAGTATAAACCACAATCTCATGCAACAGTTTATCATGTTTCAATTTAGCATTTTGTGCACAAGTAGGAGTAATAAAAGAATGCGAAGCCCCGGAATCAATTAAAACCTTAACTGATTGATCATTAAGAAGAAAAATACCTTCTACCACAGCGGTTGTATCCGGAAGCTCCTCAGCATCCAAAGCAAATACACGAGCCTGACCTCGTGGTGGTGGTGCTGCAGCTGGTGCCCTGGTCTGAGAATTCTGAGCTGATGTCTGACCTCTAGGGTTCTTAAATTTCTGACAGTCTTTAACCCTGTGCTGATCACTGCCGCAACCTGTACACTTGTTATGTTTCTTCCAACAAACATCCTCAGTGTGGCCCTGGCGCTGACAGAAGCTGCACTGCTGGTGACGTCTTGCAACAGTGCCTCCCGAAGGAGCTCTGTAAGTAGAGGTAGCTGAACTACCCTGTGATAACCCGAACCCGGCATGCATTTAATGGCATTTAATTGCATTTAACTAAGTGACATTTTAAATGTTGGCATTGAATTTGTGTTTATTTTTAGTTAAACACTTATTTGTAGCTTTACTTTCATGTTTCTTTTAAAAGTAACTTGAATAATACCTGAGCTAATCATGTTAACGGAATATCAACTATTTTTCATATTGATGTCAATCGGTTTTATTTTTCTTGCACTTAAAGGCTCGGTTTTCAATTAAATGTAAAGTAGCTCCGAGCCGGAGTAAATTTTAAACTATAATGCTTTTCAAAATGATATATTTCTTAGATTCTTCGAGATTTAATTGTTATTCTTTTGTTGTCGCAACGTGCATTGCATATCGAGAGCGTTAGCTAGGAAACGGTTTCCAGTCCTCAGCAAATAGTGAAACTAGTATTTAGATGACTTAAATTTTATATTTTAATTGTTACTAGCTAGAATTAATTTTGGTGTTAGTTATTTAGCTTAAAAATGCTCAAAAATAAGCCATTTTGACTAGTTTTAAGTTGTTTGACTAACCTTGACCAAAGCTTTGACCCTTTTGACCTTTGACCTCTTTAAAATAGCCTAAATAACACAAAAAAAAACAGAACTGAACAGCAGCTTAGCAGGGCCGAAAATGAGGAGAGAAAAAAAAGATTTCAAGCCAAAATTTTCATTTCTTTGCGGGAGCTTGCACGGGGTGGTTTTCGAGGCATCCTACGAGGTCTTCCTAGCGTCTAGGAGCGTCTAAGGTGAGGGTTTCATCGTTATTTGCGCATTTGAAATATTTTTGTCTAAACTTTGATTTTTAGATTTTATGCGTAGATTGTTGTTTTAATCGTTTTGTTGCTTAAAGAATGTTCCTTGTTGATTGTAGAACGTGTATTTATAGCTTTTTAACATTTTCTGCGGTTAAATGTTGAGATTGCAATTTAAATTGATTAATGAATAGTAATTAGTGAATAGTAAACCCTTGAAACGTTGAAGTTGCCCCGTTATGCTGTCTGTTGATGTGGAAATGTGCTAGGTATGCTAGAATGCCTAAATGTGTGGTTTAATTGGAATGTGTAATAGAAAAACGGAGATAAACGGCTTAGTGAAAGTCGGGGTCGTTTAGGTCGACTTTAGCGTTTTCTCATTTTGCGTGATGACATTGTTTCGGGAGCCCATGGAAGCACTTTTGGTGCAGTCGTGGTGTTGGTTTGGTGTTTGGTTGGTATAGCTGTAGTTCAAACGAGCAAAGGGGGAAAACCGAGCTTTGCACGAATTCTAGGGTTAAGTAGGGTTTCGGAGTCTCTAGACGTGCCTTATAGTGACCTAGGAGGATTGGTGAAGTCGGTTTCCAAGACTCGTGGCTCGTTTGAAAGTAGTGGCGTTTTGAAAGTTGGGCATTTTTTGGTGATTTTGTGTGTTTCATGATTATATTGCTAATAGAATGCTTGTTAATGCTTATTATTGCTTGTTATGCTTGCTAATGCTTATTCCGCTTGTTAGAGTTGGTTGTTGATTGAAATGTTTATCATTTGTTGAGAATGCTTGATATCTTGTTTATCGCTCGTTTATCGCCTTGTATCGAGTCTTGCATTGCATAGTGTCTCGCGCGTGAGTGATGGGCCTCTCTGGGTAGCCTCGGGTTGCCAGTGTTGGTTGCTTTAGCTCCGCTGCTATTCCCTTTTCTCGCTTGGGTTGCCTCCCAGGGAGTTTTGGGTCGTAGATTGATGGATACTTCCGGGGTATTCCAAACTGGTGTTATAAGGTGGTTTGGGCCGGCGGGTCATCGTTAAAGTCATCAGGATCGTGATCGGTACATTACTCGCTCGAGTGAACCATAGCCTTCAAAGTGTGGTATAGCTTTGACTGGTTGTGTTAATGCTTTCTTTAGTTGTTTAATTGTATTGTTGTTTATATTGTATGCCTTTTATTGATTGTATTGCTTAACTGTACCTTTTTGCATTGCACGATCTTCTTTTTCTCCACTTCGATATCTGTCTCGCCCTCACTGAGTATACGTGTTGTGTATACTCACTCCTCACCACCACATTTCAGGAAATGCCTTGTTAGCTGAAAAGTTCATGGATATGTGATAGTTCGTGCCTGAAGAGTTGTCTTACGTGCTTTGGGGCTTGAGCTGTCAAAGATGTAAAGTTGTATGCTTTTATGTTGTATGTAATTATTGTTAAAAGAAATGTAATATAAATCTAGCTATGTAGTTGGAATGGTTTGATAAGTTAGATTATGTATATAGTTAATGTAGCTTAACTTCAATGCATGGCTGTAATGTCCAAAGGAAAAGAATTAGAATGGCATGATAGTTTATTTTATGCAGTAGCTTAGTATGGTTTAATTGCCTAGATTGAATGTACTTGTCAAAATGAAAAGATAGGTTAGTTTTTAAATTGGAAATGTATGTATACTTGCTGAATTAAATTGTTGAGAACCGAGGCTCGGATGGCCTTGAGGAAGTTTTGTATGGTTGGACACGGTGGTGGTCCATTTATATGCTATTACAGGTTTTACATTTCGCCTATAAACAGGGGAGACTCCGTCTGTTTTCCCTAAAAATTTTGCCCGGGTTTGGTTTGGGTTGTGATTAGATCGATTGATAGAACTCCCGGTCTCGAGAGGAATCGGGGTGTTACATACCCTGCTGCGAACGGGAAACTGCTGGACGGAACTGACTCTGAGTCTGACTCTGGACTGGTCGTGCCTGAGTCTGAGTAGGCCCTGTGTAACTCTGAGTCTGCCTCGGCTGTGAACTCTACCCAACTGATACAGCCTGCCCCTGGTACCCTTGACTCTGAGACTGAAACCGTTTACTCGATTGACTGGTCTCGGCTAACACATCGGCCTTGCGTTTCTCATATCTTGAGGCAGCTCGGACTACTGCAGCATAGTTAGGAAAATCATTTGAAGACAAGTTCAACATAATATCCCTCCTTAAACCCAGGATGAACCTCTGGATCTTCATGTCCTCCGGCTGAATTAAAGCTGGTGCATAACGGGAAAGCCGGGTAAAAGTAGCCTCGTATTGATCTACCGTCATACTTCCCTGCTTCAAGTTTATGAACTCTGTTTGACGCCTCTTGCGGGCAACTACCGATATATACTTGTCTCGAAATTCTCGGACAAAGTCAGCCCATGAATGATGAACGCCCTCGGCTTCCCATTTCTCACTGACGGTATGCTACCAATCTTCAGCATCACCCTCGAGAAGGGAAGTGGCATCAGTAATCTTCCTGTCATCATGGCACTCCAGTATTGCTGCCACTCTCTCAAACTTCCTTAGCCACATCTCAGCCTTCATATCGTCCGGCTCCCCAAAGAAAGTATAGGCCCCATGATGTATAAACCGATCATACAGATTCCCTCCGGTAGGACCACTACCTCCGGCTCTCGCAGCCTGATTACTTCCAACGACCCCTGGCTGACCCTGTTGTGTAACAAACTGGGCGATAGTGTTCATAGCAGTGGCCATCGTGGCCAAGATCTGTGCAATGCTCGGTTCTTGAACCTGCGGTGCATTTTCGGCTACCTCAGCTTCTTGCCCATGAACCCCCTCGGGTTCTCCACCAACATTCGGATTATCAGCACGACGGCGAGGCCCCATCTCGAATAGCTAGAATGCAAAGTGTTATGACAGGTATATATATATGTATATATGCAATTTATAAGTAAACACATAAAGAAAAGTCCAATTAGATTCACATAAAGTCAAGTACATAGAAGTTCAAATAAATATTCCACATTCTTGAAGTACACGTAAATCACTAGATCATACTTGACATTCTAGACTCTTGATATTCTATTTCCATGCTAGCATGTTCATTCCTTATTCAAATTTCACTTAGGCCAATCAAAATCAAAGACTCATGTATTCACAAAGTCACGTAACAACTCTCTACCCACAGACCGAGAAATTTAACCCGGCTTCATGCAATCTATAGCTCTGATACCACTTAAATGTCACGCCCCGACCCAACCCCCGAGCTAAAGGTTAAGTCCGGACCCGACACACGGACAGAGTCTCCCCTGTACCGTGGACATTCTAAAAACCTGTAATTACTCAAACAAAGTCCCAACAATACAATACAAGCTTTTCTTAATTAAACAACAAAGTTCTAAGGCCATCCGAGCCTTATGGTACACAATAGTTCCAAAACACACAAGCATGCGAGAACTTGTTATCAACATAGTTTTATAATCATGACATCCTAGGAAATCAATTAAACATAATTGAAAGGGTCAAACATTTCTACTTTAAGCCATTCACTCCCAAGCAAGCAAAGCAAATAGAAGTAGATCATAAGTTATTACAGTACATAGGCTTTCAAAGCTACAACACAACCAACTAGTCTTCAACTTATACAACAAGCATATACATAGCCCTTAGGCTACAAAATAATACATAAGATAATCAGATGAATCTTCCACATAGCAGCAAATTCATTAACCACCTCAAGCTATCAGGCACAGCAACTAAGGTAAAGGCTCAATCTGGACTTCTTCTTCCTCAACTAACTCAACAAGCTGGGGATCATCCTCAGCGTCTCCTGAAACAGATATCGAGGTATGAGCAACCACTGTTGCCCAGTGAGGGATATAGTCTCGGGGCGTGCAATGCAACAGATAATACAATTATACAACAATATCACTTAGACAATTAAAGAAACAATGATAACTTAAATAACCACACATTTAAAAGGATACATTTCACACAATCCCCTATACACCAATCTTCACAGGTCTTCAATCACGATCCACGAACCACGAGCACGATCACGATAAGCCGGCATAATCCCCAAACACTCCAGTGGGTATACTCCGGATGTACCCCGAATCCTATGACCCAACATCCCCTGGCAATCTCCGGACCAGACGAATGAGGGACTAGGGCACGGAGTTTGAATATCCACCGGCAAGCCCTCTGCCGCCCAGCCGATATTCAACACATCCGCCCCTGACATTATGGTTGCGCAACCACTATGCAATGCACTTAACAATGGCAAGTTAATAGCAATAATATAAGCATTAACACATAGGAGGATCAACAAAGTAGGTTGACCTCAATGCAATTAGGATAGAAGCAATTATAGAAGCTAATAAGCAGTTTACAAAGGGACATATACAAAATAAGCATAGAATCATACCAAAAGCTCCAAATCAATTTAAAATCACATATAAACACTCAAGAAGTCATACCATGGGTTTAGAAGTGTGAGACAACCGAAATAGCACATAAACCCCTTTGTTTTTCAAACTATTTCTCTTCCAAACCAAGGTTAATGATTCCATTTTCAAAGGAAACTCTCCCAACCTTCTCACTAACCCTCAAGGTACCCTATCAACCCTCTAACTCATTCAAATGGCTGCGATTACCCCGAAAGTCCCAAATTCCCTCTTATGGCTTTAAACTACACATACAATGTCCGGGCTTCAACCAAGGGATATCAAGGCTTGTATAGCACCTAGGTAACTTAAGGATACTAGAATTGAAGCCCGAATCCACCCGGATTCGCATTAACCCCAAAAGCCCCAAATTAAAGTCGGCTATTTTCTATTTTAAGCGATTTAAGGACAATGCAAGTGCACAGGGCTATTAGGTTACCTTCACTAGCACCTAAGGCATCTATTAGAGGCATTGAATCAAGCTAATTCGAGCAATTACGCAAAACCCTAGAAAAAATGTCACTATTCACCCAAAATTTCAAATTAACGATTCTAACCGTTTAAAAAGCGAAACAACGGCTCAAATGTGTTCTCTAGCATTCATATAGATGGTATTTTAGCATAGATAACTCATACAATAGCATTTGATCACATTTTCAACAAATCAAGAAATTGGAAACTATTTAGAAATGCAAAAACAAGCCGTGAAATCCCTCACCAAAGCGTGTAGGAGCACCTAGGAACCTTGCACACACCCTACACTAGTTGCTCAAGGCTTGGAGAGGCTTGGTTTGAAGAGTGGAAGAAGAAAAATCTCTCCCAAAGCTGCTGCAGTGTTTCGGCCCTGCTACAGTGCAAATCAGCTTCTATTTTTTTGTTGTTGTGTGCTATATGAGCTAAAGTGTGAGTTGTTTTGGCTTTATAAAAGGTGGGGTCTAGTTTGGGCGTTTAGGTGGCTTTTAAAATGCGCATAGTAAGCTTAAAAACGAGCCTAAGGTGAAACATGTGTGCTAGCTAATTAAATCTCTAAGTTAGTTACGTAACACTATTCACTCAACTACAAAAATCATTTTCTAAACGAGCTCTCCTATCGCCCCTAGCTCAATTGCACATTTTTCTCACTACCTTAATAATTAATATGATTTAATAAAAATGTTAATCGAGTAATAAAATGCAGTTTAAAAAATGGAGTAAATAGTAACCTAAGAAGACAGTTAATAAGGCATAGAAAGAGATGCGCAAACAAAAGATGCAACAGTAATTAAATGCATGGCTAAATCTCGGGCGTCACAGTGTCGATAATGAAGAAGAAGAGAATATTGTGAATTAAGAAAAAAAAGGATTAATGACCTATTAGATCCCTTATCTTTTTCACTATTGTCTAATTAATCCTTCATATTTCAAACGACCATATGTCAGTCCCTCATCTTTCAAGCTTGTGCCACCGTCAGTCGTTCCATAAAAAATCTAACGATTTAGTCACATGCACAGCACATGATGATTTTTAACAAGGACATTAATGTCTTTTTATCGTAGTCAACATATTTCCCTTTTGTATTAGTCGAGACTCGATTTGAGATCCAAATCCCCTAAATCCCTAAAACCAAATTCCTAAATCCTTAATATCCAAATTTCCCAAATCCCTAAATCCCCAACTCCTTCTCCACATTTGGTCGTCGCTTGCTCTTGCATTCCTATCGACGATTCGCCATTCCCGTTAACGACTTGCCATTCTCGTCGTCATCGATGAATGCCGCAAACAAATCTGGACTCCACAAACAAATAGCTATTTTCACTGCATAGCAAAAAAAAAAGTTATTTTCACATGCTAATACAAGTACAAATATTGTCGGCTTCTATCACATAATCGTGCTATAGAACACGGGTAACAACTCAAAATTTGGAGAGAACCTCCTCTTCGATCTCTTTTTTATGTTACGATACTTAGTTCAAGTGAAAAAGAGATTGATTCTTTGGCTCTTCGTCGCGCTCCTTCCTTGCTTTCTAAACTCCACGTTCCTGCAGGTATATCTATTAACTTCAAAGGGTCAATGCTGTCATGTGCTTTCATCTCAAGGTGCGATGGTTCTAGGCAGCAGCTGGATGAGCAAATAACAGGACTGTTGAATATAAGAGAGAACTAGAATCAGCAGATTGCAATGTCATTTACTACCATGTAGACACAGGAACAAAAAGCAAACACCTCCATAAACAACTGTCAAAGAAAGCAAAGTAGTTGGTCAAAGGAAATCGAAAATAACAGATATTTTTTAAGTCCACCAAAAGTTCTATTCAATTTTCAGAATAATGGTGGCATTCATTGGTGACGACGAGAATGGCGGAATGGCGAATCGTCTACTAGAATGCAAGAGCAAGCGACGACTGAATGCGGAGAAGAAGGAGTTGGGGATTTAACGATTTGGGGGATTTGGGTTTTAGGGATTTAGGAATTTGGTTTTAGGGATTTGGGGGATTTATGTTTCAAATCTGGTATTGGTTAATATAAAAGGGAAATATGCTGACTACAATAAAAAGACATTAATGCCCTTACTAAAAATCGTCATGTGTCGTGCATATGACTAAACCGTTAGATTTTTGACGGAAGGACTGACGGTGACACAAGTTTGAAAGATGAGGAACTGACATATAGTCATTCGAAAAATGAAGGACTAACTAGACAATAGCGAAAAAGATAAGGGACTTAATAGGTCATTAACCCAAAAAAAAATGTCAAATCACGTTGCTTTCATTCTTTATTTTTTTTAAGGGCAAAATGTCTATTTTGCCCTTAAAGCTGTTAAACTTAATGTCTCAGCCACTAACGGAGGGACTAATTTGGTTTTTCCCAAAACACAGGGACTTGTTTGGTCTTTAATTGAAACCTCATGAACTAAAATGGTTTTTTCCCCATTTATAATAGGGACAGCTAATGCACTAAAGAGAAGTTTATAAAAGAAAAGGATAAATTGTGCAAATAGTCCCTATTATTTACACATTTTTTTAAGTTGGTCCTTAATATTTTAAAAAAATCATACTAGTCCCTAATATTTACAAAAGTGATTTAAAATGATCTCTATTATTCAAAACTAGCCAATTTAGTCTCTATTATTTTTCAAAAATTTTAAATTAGTCCCTAAATATGGATCTCATGTAGGGACTAAGTTGAGTTTTTTTTAGAAAACAATAGAGATTAAATTGAATTTTTTGAAAAATAACAAGGACCAACTTGGCTAGTATTGAACAATAGAGACTATTTTGAATTACTTTTGCAAACATTGAGAATTTCTATGAATCGTTTAAAATATTAGAGATGACATTAAAAAATATGTAGAAAGTAAGAATTAAATGTGAAATTTACCAAAAGAAAATTCGTTCTCACGTTGCGTTTTGTTAGAAAAGTCGACCAACTTGGTGAAGTGAAATTACTGGCTTTCAAAATGAGTTTCTTTTTTTGGTCAAATTTCAAAATGAGTTCACTATTCCTTATTTGATGATGAAAAACTAATTGAACAAGGTCACATTGGATTTACAGAAAAATTATAAACATCATTGTGTAGCAACATATCCTGACACGTGTTCCACGTAATTCAATGACTAGACAATATCTATAACGAAAGAATATAAATTCGAATGATTTTTTGCCGCTGTAGTCTTGCTCGATCTAATTTTTCATGCATTTTAACGTGCTCACTATATGCACCATCAGAATGATTTTTGACCACTAACATCAGCTTCAATAATTAGGCAAACTATATATACTACAGTTATTTGAAAGTCTAAAATTTTCAAAAATCATCATCATTAAATATGCCAAAGCTGGTAGCTTCTACGAAAGAGAAACATGGAGTATAGATTTATAGGGTCATAGGTCTTATATCCAAATAGTAATTCTCAGGAAAAATAATTGTGCCGACACATTTTCTCATATATATGCATATTATGCATAAAGATTATGACATAGATGATGATCTTGCATCAAGCAATGTTAAAATTACCAAAATATAGATATTTTTTTTTTAGTTTCATATTACATGATGAATAGCGAGGGTAAAGGGTATTCAATTATTCATGTTTTCTAGACTGAAATCTTCTTTTTATAATGGTCTCGGATTATACAAAAGAACTAGTAGGAGCACATCTCCAAGATTTGGATTTTCAAGCAACATTATAAATTAATAGTGGTGAACTAGTAATGCAGTTATCTAAATTTCACGTTCAATAGTAAAGATTATTTTATTATAATTGTATCATTATTCTACCATCATTAATTAATCACCCTCGTAACTTTCACAATTAATAGTTCATATCATTTTATTATAATTGTATTATTATTCCATCATCACCAATCTCCCTTGTAATTTCCACATTCAATAATTCATATTATTTTATCATACATGTATCATCGTTACTCTCACATCGAAGGGGGAGCACGAGTCATAACCCCGCCATCCCTTTCCTTCTTTTGCTGATTACTATTGAGCTCGAGTTGTGGAACACTTTCAACCCTTATCAATAGGGATAGTAATTGGTCAGAGTCTCGGAGCTACATGTAATCTAAATTATTATTGAATTCCAATTGAACTCTTTCTATTTAATCTAAATTATTATTGAACAATACGAACCATTTTGAATTACTTTTATGAATATTGGGAACTTCTATGAATCGTTTGAAATATTATGAATGACATTAAAAAAATATGTAAACAATAGGGATTAAATGTGAAATTTACCCAAAAGAAAATACGTTCTCTCACATTTGGTCGACCAACTTTGTGAAGTGAAATTACTTGCTTTCAAAATGCGTTTTTTCTTTTTTTGGTCAAATTTCAAAATGAGTTCACTATTCCTTATTTGATGATGAAAAACTAATTGAACAAGATCACATTGGATTCACAGAAAAATTATACACGTCATTGTGCAGCAGTGTGTCCTGACACGTGCTTCACGTAATTCAATGACTAGACAATATCTATAACAAGAAAGTATAAATTCCAATGATTTTTTGCCGCTGTAGTCTTACTCGATCTAATTTTTCATGTATTTTAACGTGCTCACTATATGCACCATCAGAATGATTTTTGACCACTAACATCAGCTTCAATAATTAGGCAAACTATATATACTACAGTTATTTGAAAGACTAAAATTTTCAAAAATCATCATCATTAAATATGCCAAAGCTGGTAGCTTGTACGAAAGAGAAACATGGAGTTTAGATTTAATTGTTCCGACACATTTTCTCGTATATATGCATATTATGCGTAAAGATTATGATATAGATGATAAGCTTGCATCATGCAATGTTAAAATTACCAAAATATAGATTTTTTTTTTTAGTTTCATATTACATGATGAATAGCGAGAGTAAAGGGTACTCAATTATTCATGTTTTCTAGACTGAAATCTTCTTTTTATAATGGTCTCGGATTATACAACAGAACTAGTAGGAGCACATTTCCGGAATTTGGATTCTCATGCAACATTATAATCCTCTGATCATAACTAGTGGTAAACTAGTAATGCAATTATCTAAATTTCACGTTCAATATATAGTGAAAATCATTTTATTATAATTGTATCATCATTCTATCATCATTAATTAATCACCCTCGTAACTTTCACACTTAATAGTTCATATCATTTTATTATAATTACATTATTACTCTACTATAACCAATCTCCCTTGTAATTTCCACATTCAATAATCCATATTATTTCATCATACATGTATCATCGTTTTACCATTATTAATCTCCCTCTAACAGCCGACCCAACACGTGATGCATACATAAGAGACAAAACATTTTCTGAGTAACTCTCTCGAGTCTCTCATTTCTAGTTTAATTTTGTCCATCTCCTTCTTTCCCTTGTTGCTTAGCCTAACAGATATGCCCTTTCTCTGATTTGGACGTCGTGGAAATGACTGTTTCCCTCAGAGGAATCTGTTGTTTTAGGACTTTCAATAACATCAACTTGTACAATGTTGTCAAGCCTCGACGAGGAATCCAAGCACAAGAGGTCATGTTATTGCTGTATCAACTTTGATAATCACGTGATTCGGTTCTGTAGTTACATCCATGGGGTACATTTAGAGTTTTTACCAGTACGTGAAGAGATAGATAAGCTCATTTAAGAATTGGGTGAAATAATCAAATAATGACTTGTTATAATTAAAAGGGATAAATTGCACCAGACTCTCCTGTGGTGAGGTTTAAGTACACGCTACCCCCTGTGGTCCAAAAATCCCCTCCAAACCCCTCTGTAGTCATATAAAAGCGCGTATGACCCCTCTGTCATCAAATAATCCGTTAAATTTAACGGAAGTGATTTTTTTACAATAAAATAATTACAATATTTGACCAAATTACCCTTTATTAAATAAATAAATAAAATCAAAAAAATAAAAATAAAGTAAAAAAACCCATCTTCTCTCCCCCCCCAAACAATACAAAAATCGTTATCCCACCCCGCAACCCCAACCTCCACCCAAGACCCCCACCCCGCAAACCTTCTAGGGTATAAAAGTCTTTTCGTATTTTCCGTTATTTATATAGACGGATTATTTGATGGCAGGGGGGTCATACGCACTTTTATATGACCACAAGGGGGTCTGGAGAGAGTTTTTGGACCACAAGGGAGTAGCGTGCACTTAAACCTCACCACAGAAGAGTCTGGTGCAATTCATCCTAATTAAAAAGTTTTGTGTCCGAATCATAATTTTGATCTCCATTTTATCAAAAGAAAAATAAAAAAAGAAATAGGGTCACTTTGGTTATGCCTTTTCATTTTTTTGATACAATAGATGTCTACCTTTAGTCCCGTTATTAATAAACGAAGGGAGGCTTAGTCGAGTTTCAGCTGACGAAGAAGGTGGTTGGGAGCACCCTTTGCTTCTTCCTTCTAATCTTCACACTCTTCTAAAAAAAAAAAAAAAGAGGAGATTCACTTTACATCCTGTTCTTACAGAAGATTGATTTTCGGGAACTAAAGAAAGCTATGGATTGTTCTTAAAAATAACCATGGGCCCCACATTATACTCTAACGCTTGAAATCAGCGCTAGGATGAAACCTACAGTCTCAAATGTTTTGAAGAAATTTCCTTTCAAAATGAATATAATATTTTTTCGGACTTCATCTATAATGACAGTTTTGTTTACAGTAATACTTTTAATCAAAGCTACAAGAGCTTCCAAAATAACGATTTTTAATGTTGATCATCTCCTAGATTCTAAGAAAGGTTTCAAGAACATCATGTCATCATCCATTGTAGCTTTGAAGGAATATGTTTGATGTTTCACGTGAGAAGAGAGAGCGCCGATGCCTCACTAATTAACACTCAACGTGACAGTTGGCATTTGAAGTTATTCTTGTCCGTACTGTTTAACAATAATGCACTTAATATTTTTTTGCTAATTTAGAGAAAAATCTTCACTCAAACAATTCACAAAATACAAACAAAATTATTCCCTACCCACTGACAATAATGCACTTAATATAATACATACACTACAACAAAAACTGTTTTTTGCGACTGTTTGTCGCCAAATTGGTAGCGAAAATTAGACGAGTTGGATATAGAATAGAGACGACATAGCTAAGTTATCTCCAAACCGTCTCTAAGTGGTGATGGTATGTCATCTCCAAACCGTCTCCAACAAAAATATTTAGCGACGGTATGGAGACAAAAATATTTGGCGACGACTTGAAAATGGATTTTTTAAAATCCGTTGCCAAATGAGATGAATTGGCAACGACACGACCAATTAGCAACAATAGTTTGGGCAATGGTCAATTTTTGTCTCCTTGCTGGCGACTTTGATGACGGCACGAAGATGGATTTTGGCCATTGCATTTGACAGTTTTTTTATAGGTATAATACGAAACAAGAAAATAGAATATGAAAAATATAGAACCACTTATTACATGTTAGCTTGAGAGAAAATATTTTACACCAATGCTTAGAGCTTATTTTAAAAAGAACTCCAGATTCTTTTCATCACGACTATCTGAATTTAATTACTCGACATTCAAGAATTCTGTTTAAATGGTTTATAACATTCTCCTTACTATAAGATTTTTCATTCTTCTATGTTCTAGCAGTAAGATTGTTCCTTGTCATCCAAAATATGGAAGAATTTGGAGATATGTAATAATTGTAAGTGTAAGGGGAGAGTCTAACTCAAAATATTAGTCTATTAGAAGAAAGAATCCCTTACACTTAGAAATCACTTCTTATGAGGGTAAAATCCTGATATGAGATCAATATTACATTCCGCCCTCTTTAAAAGGTGACGCTTACGTCGGGATAATCTATTGACACTGGCCGGGCAATAGCCCTTTTCTCCTAGTGGCTGGCCTGAAGATAACCCTTTCCTCCTGATGAAGGCACTCGTCTACCCGTATTTAGTGTACCACTTTCCACACTTTAATTCAATCTATAGTCTCCCTTCCATGAAGTACACTACCGATAAAAGTATCAATGTAATAACTCAAGCCCAAGAGGATAGCCAAACCCAAATGACTTGCTAGTCTATTAGAAGGGAGAATCTCTTACACTTAAAAACTACCCCTTATGAAAGTGAGATCCCCATATGAGATCATTATAAGGTACCAAGAAACCTATTTTTATGAATACAATATATATATATATATATATATATATATATATATATATATATATATATATATATATATATATATATATATATATATATAAAATTGTTAGTATTAGACCCCCAAGTGATGTTAATCACCTGTCGATAAGTGAGTCATAAGTAGGGGCAAGGCGTTGGAATATAAATAGGACCTTTCCCTAATACGAGAGTATCAGGAAGGACGCATCTTTAATATACCAGTTATTATTCCCATGATAAATGCTAGATAGTCAAATGCGTAGTAGATATGCTGAAAGCATCTAAGTAGTTAGCCCACTCCAAGATGACTACTTTCCTATTTTGACTTCCCCAAAGTATCTTGTAACACAATCAAGACAACGACGGTTTTAGGCCAAAATTATTTTTCAGTAAGAGTTAAAAACATATAATTTAATACTTATCTACAAATAATTTTATTTAATGGGAGTTAAATTGATTTTTTTAAGATTAAAATACCTTACAATGTACACATATTTTAAAAGAAAAAAAAAGAAGAAAAAACTTGGAGTGAGCGGGGGCTCCAAGCCTCCAACCCTAACTCATCTGCCTCTGCCCTTATTCATAAGCCAAGCTTGAATTGACCATTTGGCCAGAATTAGCTGCATCGTGCATGGTACGTTTTTAGTTGTCAGTTGATTTGCAAATTTCTGATACCGAAATTTTGTTGCCAGCTATCTGATTATGTCCTCTTCGCAATGTATGATTGCATTTTTAGAAACAACTAGGTCTTATTATTATTGTGTTAGTCCAGATATTCCATGATCATAGGAAGAGAATTCTTTACTAAAAATGAAGTTCTCTCGGCAGATCACTGAGCTCTTCTTGCAGCCAATGATGTTGACTGGGGAAATTCCATCTTGTTTTTGCAGACATTAATGTAGCAGCAACCTCAACCTTTGAGTACTATGTGGGCCGAATAATGTTTCGCAAAATGCCAATAGAATATCTGATTGTGTCGCTCAATTGTCATGAGGGGGAATTGGCTGATGATTTTTTTTTTCTTTTTCTTTTTGGGCTTACATGGAGACAAAACCGGGTATTACTTAATAACCATTCGAGGGGATGTATAACCCCGCTTATCCCTATTGGCCGAGGAATTTGCCTAATTATTTAATGAAGTTTTATTAATTCTACCAAAAATATAATAATAAAACTCCACTTTTGGATTAAGCATTAAAGGGGCGAAAAGGTACTTGTATTGGGTTACTAGAAAATTATGCAATTCATTAAACCAACTAGTGAGCTTAAGGTTGTGGTACAAGCCCTTTTGCTTAATTTTAGTAACACAACTTCAATTCTGGTTAAGACTACCATATAAAATTTTAGACTATTTTACCCTAATAATATTAAAATGAAACTTCATATTTTTAACAAGCTATTAATATGAAACCCTCATATATTTTAATAAGATTTTAAAATAAAACCCCACATTTCTTAATAATAGGCTTTCTTCATAGGAAGTGTGGAAACAAAAAGATCCTCAATTTCACGTAGGAAATGAATCAATCATAATATTATGACGTTATGAGCAAGATCTAATTAATGGTCATGAATATTTCTTAGTGAAATGATGTGAGCAATACATAATTATTAAATATTTTATTTTTGGCACTACTATTGAATCTCGCTCATAAAGATGTTTTTCTTTAGCATTTCAATACAACTTTAAGTTTGATTCGTTTCCCTTTGACTAGAATAGTTGAGCTGAATAGAGCTTTGTGGTCTAAGATCGAAAGAAATATCAATTTCAACTCAATTCCAGACTTTCAAAAAAAAAAAAAAAAAAAAAACTCAATTCCAGACATGTGAGTATCGACAGATTGATATATAGAAGAATCAAAAAAAGGAAAAAGAGATGAAACTGCATTAGCTAAACTGTACCTGATATAGCTATATATGAGACATATTGATGTACGTATATGATCATGTTCACAAATCAACTCAAGCCTCAAGAATTATTTGGGCTTGCTTGCTAAGCTACCCTTTTTTTGTTGCTTAACTTAGTCACTTTTCTTCTTTTATTTTTGGTCGACAAATAAATATTTGACCAAGGAGTTTTGGATTTGGAATAGTTGTAAATAAGAATTGACAAATGACAAGACTGAATTAATACCCAAGAAGATATTGTTACATATCACTCATTGGTAATGTTTCATTTTTCTCTACATAGTAAGAGTTCTTATGATATAAAGAAAAATTTAACATTTAATACATAAATTTTTATCACAAAAAAATGAGTCAATAATCTTGCTGTAATTTAATATAGTTCCGCTTAGAGTGAGTTCCTCGTAATTAAAAAGGTGTCCATTCTATTATTCATATCTCTAGCTGTTCGAGGTTTACGAAAATGATTTCAAAGCAAAGAATTCATTTGATTCTTTTCTTGCTCATCATCACGTCAAAACCATTTTTTTTTTTGTCGAGTAGTATATTTGAGATAAAAGAATAGATTGATGATAATTATGTTAACTGTATTAATGATTTATGTTACTCTTTTATTCCTTCTCTCCTCTTCAATATTGTAGGAATTTATGTATTTAATTCTAAAATTTTCGTGTATATAGAAAAAATTTAATTATATAAGGAAAAGAAAAAGAGCAGTAAGGTGACATATAGCAAAAATGATCGGAAAAGTTGTCAATTTTATTTTAGTATTTTTTTCCTACGAAGTATCATTATACATTACAATTTCAATCAGTTAAAAAATAAATTAAGAATCCAAACCCAACAAGACTGTGGAAGATCGTAGCTTGAGACCATCAATGACAGTAGGGTTTATATAACCTGCAATCGCTTTGAGTGGGTTCATATTTGGAAAATAAATTTTACTATTTGTCTCTTTTGCTTAATTCAAAAGCAGGACGCATAAACGTGTTGCAACATTTATGAAATTACGATATATATTTGTTGGAGGGTAATGTTTTATGTTACGGGTATTACTTTATTATTATTTTTTATTTCACAATAAATTATGTTCGGAGTGAATTATGAGACCGAGATATATAGTGAGGTCTTTTCATAGTCTTTGTATAATACGAATGCTTACAATATAGACTTGGAATGAAATGTTGTCAAATGATACATAGCAATATTGATTGTGTAATTATGTATTAGAGCGAAGGTCTTGGGTGTATTATTGATATGTGATTTCAGCACATTTTTATTTAAATTTGGTTAGTCCTTGAGTAATTTATGAGCAATTTGATTGGTTTCGTGTTTGTTTTGCAATATCGGTGAATTACATGAAGAAGCATGAGCTTTGAGGCAAAGATTGAAGAGAAATTACAAAGGATTGGCTTTTATACAATTTGTGGAGAAATTGAAGAACAAATAGAAGTAGTGCAGTCATAGCGCAGCTGCGCAGCATCACAGAAAAATTAAGGGCAGTTTTGTCAATTGGCAAGAAAAGAAAGAAACCCTATGAAATAAAAGAAAAAAAAACGTGAGAAGTGGGCAGCCATCAAGAGGGGAGAAAAAGCAACGTGTTAGAGGAAAAGAAAGAGAGGATTCTTGAGTTGAAGACAGAAGAACGATTCGGAGACGGACTTCTGCCCCAATTCTTCTCCAAATCCTAGTTTCTCTCTTATCATGATTTACGTTATAATTGTGATTTTATTTAATTTCATTATGATGTTCTAGATTATTTTTCTAGGGTTACGATGTAGCCAGATTATGAATATTTGATATTTTTGGTTTTGATTGATTGATGAACTATTTTATATCTGCGTTGAGTATTTCATGCTAAGTTTAATACTTGTAATTGCCTGATCAACAATTGCATGATTCGTGGTTTAGTATGAGACTGAGAAGTGATAACTAAATTAGACCATGTGTGAAATATCATTAAATCGTCATAAGCTAGAGATAGTTATGAGATCTAGTGCAGCATTTGAATTTCTAGGGCTTAATGCGTTCCATAAGTTCACAGTTATCACAGAGATGTAGTTAGCTTGCTTATTGGGATAGGTTATTGATACTTGAGAAAGATTAATATCTACCTTAGCGAAATTACTGACAATGTAGGGAATAGACGTCAATTTATTTAAATCACTAGTTTCAAATAGGATTAATCTTGGTGAAATCGAAATCCCTAGAGTCTTTTAATTATTGAACTACCATCTTTTGTTAATTTCGTAATTGTGTTAGTTGATATTTTTCTATTTTTATAAGTTCTATAATCTCTTTAATCGTTAGTTACACACTCTCAATTCGTGATTGTTCAAATAAAGTTAGAGCTAAATCAATTTCGGTACTTAGTAATCACAGTCCTCGTGGGAACGATCTTTACTTATCACTTTATTACTTGTTGCGATACATGCACTTGCGTTATAAATCACACAATATAAGGAAAAGACTTGCATTTGATTGTTGATTTTTTTTTAAAATGAGATTTATGGTCGTACAACACATATGTAACCAATAAAAATTAATCTTATAATTTTTTACAAATAAACGAATAATTTTACCATTAAATCAAAGTCTTGGCGGTGATTGTCGATTTTTATCTGATTCTTACTTTTGGAGTGAATGAACTCTATAATTAGATTTACCCCTCTCTCAGCCGGTAAAATTTGGGATTTTTTTTTTTTTTTTTTTGTCAAGAGTATAATTCGGGAATTGAATGGGAGGCAAAACGAGAGGAAATTCCGTACTGAGGATAAATTTCAGAAACAATGAATGAAAGTTATCAACAATCAATTTATGAGTGGGGTAATCATGATGATGTCTTTGCATGGTATTGCGGCATTGACAGCGCCAAGAAAAGTTGAATCAAATGAAGTGTTTGGATTATAAACATTTTCAGTCAAATCAAAGATCTTGCCCTTGCCAAATAGCCTAGGGTATGATTCTGACTTTAGTTATAAAAGATTTCAAAATTCTTTTTTGTGTATAATATTTTTAATTATGTGAAATGTCTTAAGTTTTTTCAAATGTAAGATTTACATGCACACACAAGGTTAAAAAATTATGCTCCACCATATTAATATATCTTTACTTCGTGACAATATTGACCTAAAAAGAAAGAAAAAAAAGATCTTGACAATATATTACAAGAATTTAGTCAACGGTCAAGATGGGTGGCACTGTTATCCAAATCTTCAAATAATAAGGAATTTTTATTAGAAACCAAATGAAAAAACTGCTTAAGGTCTTTCCCAATAGAAGATAAGAATCTCCTGTGCGGGATGCGGGAATACGGGGTGAGCAATTGGACTTGTTGATTCGAATCGACAGCTTAGGTTGATGACTGCTTTTGTTTTTTTTTTTTAATTTAGTTGTACTGTGTAATTACAAATTTATCCCTGATTGTATTTGATGGTTGTAGGACCCTATCAATTTGACCTATTTGATATTCAACTTTTTTTAAAGCATTAATTATATTTTAATGCTTAATTACATTATTACCCTTGGATTGATTAATTTCACATGAGATCACATCACACTATAATACCAGCCTTTACTAAATTTTTCTTAACACTTAAAAAAGATTTTGCAAACATGAAATTACTTTTATACCCAAATTTGTATTCAAAACTTCTCAGACACACTTCCTCACGATTTAAAAAATAAATAAACACTTACATAGTATTTGGAATCAAACACAATTTAAATTTATAAATAACAGAATTGTCTTAATATTGTTTTCAGTTTTAAACAAGAAAATTCATTTGTAAATGAATTTTATGAGGAATTCATTTATAAATGATTTTTCTTGTTTGAAACTGAAAACAATATTAAGTCAATTCTGTTATTTATAAATTTAAATTGTGTTTGGTTTTTTTATGTGGTAACTAGTTGATCAAACCGTGAGATATAATGACATAAGAGACGACCCTTTTGCAAGCGATAAAATTTAGTACGACCGAATCATGATGCTCATGGTCATTACATGCACTAAGGGGGTTTATAATTTTTCAATGTTGATCAAATATAAGATATTGTATAGGTTAATTTTCTCGCCATTAAACACATATGATACTTTATATGTAAAACGTTCCTCATTACATGTTAGTTTATTGTATGTTAAGCCCATTCAATCGATTTTAAACTTAATTTTATAATTATTTATTATAACTACATTGTCTTTTAATTTACGAGAAATAGTCAATTGTTGACTTTTATAAATGACACATTATATAACAGTAGAATCATACATACAATTGTTGACTTTTATAAATGATACATTATATAACAATAGAATCATACATACTCATACGTTACTATTAACCCATTAATTTCAAAAAAAATAATGAACCTATATGACATGAGGAAAAAGCTCTCCAAATTTGAGCGCCAAAAAAAAAAATTCAAAACTTTATGTTTCACTTTGATATTTTCATATATTACTATTAATTTTATATATATTTTGTCTTCATTTATTTGCCCATTTTGATCATTTCTAAATATTTTTTTTTGAATTATTTGTCCTTTTTCGTCATTTAAAAATTATTTTATCGTTACTCATTGTGTCATTTTTGTCATTTGGCCACTATTTTGTCTTCACTATTTAATAACATTTTAAATCCTACTGTAAGGACATAGTAGACATTTAGTCTACAATATGAGGGCATAAAAAAGATATCACCACTTGACATCATTTATCCTAATCTGGCTCCATTAAATACTTGCGATCCTACTAACACATATGCATGGATATAAAAGACATTTACTCATTCTTTTTTGTTTTCATCTCAATTGCTACCCATCAATGCAGCCGGATCCCATTGCCACTTGTTCCAATCTCCTTCATCCCCGTGTCCTGCACCCTGTATACTAAACGTTCCCATGAAGTGTTTGGATTATAAACATTTTCAGTCAAATCGAAGATCTTGCCCTTGCCAAATAGCCTAGGGTATGATTCTGACTTTAGTTATAAAAGATTTCGAAATTCTTTTTAGTGTATAACATTTTTAATTATGTAAAATGTCTTAAGTTTTTTCAAATGTAAGATTTACATGCACATACAAGGTTAAAAAATTATGCTCCACCATATTAATATATCTTTACTTCGTGACAATATTGACCCAAAAAGAAAAAAAAAAAAAAAGATCTTGACAATATATTACAAGAATTTAGTCAACGGTCAAGATGGGTGGCACTGTTATCGAAATCTTCAAATAATAAGGAATTTTTATTAGAAACCAAATGAAAAAACTGCTTAAGGTCTTTCCAAATAGAAGATAAGAATCTCTTAGAAAAAATGACTTAGAATTCCTTCAGATGCAGTCATCGTTTCTCCTGATAGGGTTACAATGGCTGCAAACAAATATATTAGTGGCGAGAAATGCATTTTTGTCGTAATAATATGATAATTCATCAAATTAGATAGTTGAATCACTATTATCTAGGCAATTTTTCAATCGGTTTATAATTATAAGTTTAAACTTTATTAGTGACCTATAAAAGAAAATATTAGGATTGCCTATGAATCTTATTAGCAAAATAAAATAACACTATAAAACTAATTCCAACTCACAGGGAGGTAGAGAAGTGGTTGTTGTGTGTATATATAACTAAGGGAGATGGTTTCTAGACGAAAACTATATGTGTAGGGTTTTCTAATACAAAGTGGGCCTTATGTGTGTGGGCCCATTTTTTGTATTAGAGGTAGGCTTTTTGTATAGAAGCCTATCCTAATTATTTGATGAGTGTATATGTCAAATCTATAATCAGAATTTCAGGTTTAGAGTTTTGAAATTTCTTTTCTTATATTGATGGGTTTACTACCAGCCAAGATTTATTCAAGAGGCACTGGGGTTGTAATGGAGAAAATCTAGAGAGTTTTCGACAGAGTAACAATATTTGTTTTTGTGTGTGTCTTTAGTTGAGATCTATGTATAGTTAACTCAAACCCTATTTTCCATTTTCATCTAAGAGTGATCCTTATTCCACATGTTCTTTTCCTACCCAGGTGTCCCTGACGAGTTGGTTATTAGTAGTCGACAAATTTAATATAAATCACGGGACAGTTATACTAAACTAGTACATCAAGTCTATGAAGTTGATTATAATTCGTCAAACATGAAAGGTTTAAAAACGTCCGTAAATCCCACACTATTAGTCTAGTGAGCGGATTGATGGGGTTCACACTTTAATCTGAAATGCTCCTGACGTTTTGTAGAATTTTTTATATCAAACAATTTTGCAAATATCGAGCCATTTTTCCGAACCTATCAAGCTATTTTCTGAGCCTAACGAGTAATTCCATAGGCTTGTTGGGTACGTTCCGTACATGTGGTTTTCAAACAAGACTTGACCCATGTTGTATTTTGGTATCCACAACGAACAATTGGCGTTTGTGGTGAATTTTTTAGTATAGACCAAAATCTTTGGTAATGGAGTGCAATTTTTCCAAAATTGGTAGCTTACTTTTAACTAACAAAAATCATATCTTGCAAACTCTAATTAGAAAGCATACAAAAGGAAAACTTTTGCTACACTTTTACAATCAAAAAATGTAATGTGACATGCTGAATACTTTATATTGCCAAAAACCATACTTATTAAGCTTTGCATAGGGAAAGTGGAATATAAAATAAATAAAAAAATAAATAATAGAGAAAGTGGAATGATAATTGACCCCCCAAAAAAAAAGAAAAGTGGAATGTTCTTCATTATATTTTATAGACCTTAAGTAAGATTCTCTTTTGTTCCACATTTCCTATTATTGCTTGCGACCAATAAAAGCAACTCCATTATCACAGCCTCATCAAATGTGTATATATCCAACAAAGTAGCTCAAGTCATTAGAACTAAAGTGACATTCAACAAACTCAAAAGAAGTTAAAAAAAAAAAGAATTGAAAACTATGGATACACATAAATATGTTCATGAGGACTAAATAGCATATTTAGTCTCTATTATTTAAAAAAAAAAATTAATTTCATCTTTATTGTTTAAATTTTTTTAATTTTACCCCTTTTGTTTTTCTAAAAATTTTAATTTCATCTTTATTGTTTATATTTCTCAATTTCATCCCTAGTGTTTACCCAAAAATTTCAATTTTGTCCCTTTTATTTTCAAATTTTTTTAATTTTGTCCTTATTATTTACTTAAAGTTTTAAATTTGTCTTTATTGTTCAAAATTAGTCAATTTAATACTTATTATTATTTTAAAAATAATATGACAAAATTGGTATTTTTTGAAAACAATGGGGATGATTTTAACTTTTTTAGAAAATAATAAAGATTAAATTGATTAATTTTGAATAATATGGACTAATTTAAAACTTTAGAAAAACCATAAGTACAAAATTGAAACTTTTTGAAAATAGTAAAGATGGACAAAATTGAAAAATTTTAAATAATAAGAACAAAATTAAAAATTTTAAAAAATAAAGATTAAATGTGATATTTTTTCGAACCTTTTCTTTTCTTTTTTTTTTTGCTGAAACTTTTCTTTTTTTCTTTTTGACATAAATTTTTTTTTAAACTCACACTAAAAATATTAAACCCGAAACTCAACCCTTTTCTGACAGGGCATATGCATTGCGATGATTCATGGAGTTTGTAGCAGATAAAATGGAACATAGAAAGGTATGTCGAATATGTGGCCTGGTTTTGAGCACGAAAATCTAGCCCCATTTTGTTTTGTGGGGCCATGTCAGGATGATGCTAATATGACAGCCTTGTGGTTGATAAAATTAATTGCTTGTATGTACAGAACATAATTTAGGGGTTTTTTTTTTTTTTTTTTTTTGACGTAATATCCTTCCAACAAAAATTTAATGAACCCAAGCACAACATTAAACCTATAGGTAAGGCTTAAATTCAAGGAAAAATATTCGGTCAGTCTATTGTACCATCAATTTAAGAGATATATAGAGTAAGTTTTATACATATAGAACTTATCCCATATAAGTGAGACTGACGGTTTAATAAATTAACCAAATGGTCTCTCTAAATTCAATAGTGTCAATTTTAATGAATTTCACTATTAACAGTGAGAGCTGTATCATTCGACTAAGCCTAAGGGTGTGTTTGGATTGAGAGGAATGGGAGAAGGAGAGGTTTAGTAAAGGAGAAGTTTAGCCCTTTCCCTGTTTGGTTTGAAAGGTTTTCAAAGAAGAAGGAAGTAAAGGGGTGAAAGTAACCCCTCTCATGTTCACTTTTTCTTCCCTCCAATTTAGAGTAAAATGAAAGGGATGGAAAGTAATTCTTCTTTATAAAACTTATTTTACACATAAAATTCATTCCTCCTTCTATTTTTTTTTAAATTTAAATAAAAAATACCCATACTTTTTTATAATATTCTCATTCCCTCAAATTATCCCATCAAAATATAATTTAATCCTTTTATCTCTTTTATAATACCCTTCGCTCCTCTCCATTATTAAATTTTCTCCCCTCAATCCAAACACACACAAGCCGCAGTTTATAAAATTGCACAACCTGGAAAAGGAACACGCTTTTGACCTTGTAAACTCCGTTGACGACTTCTCAAGTCAGTCATCCAACCCCCCGAACCGCCTTCCTCCATTGCCGCTTTCCTTTAGCTTCTGCCTTGTAACACAGACCCCATCCAAATTCATATCAGATTCATTTTCAACAATAATCTTTTGTTTTTCCACATGAATTCACTTGAAACTGTTGGTATTATTAAGAAAGGTAGACAAGACTGTTACAGAAACAAGTTTAACGTTTGACTTTTCATCTGCAAAACATTTTCAGCTCAAAAGGATCTGAAAAGGCCACAAACATGGCGGATTTAGTCAAACAGATCTTAGCAAAACCGATCCAGCTAGCTGATCAGGTGATAAAGGCAGCAGATGAGGCTTCTATATTCAAGCAAGAATGCATGGAGCTAAAATCCAAGACAGAAAAGCTTGTGGCACTCCTCCGCCAAGCCGCACGGGCCAGCAACGACCTCTATGAGCGACCAACACGGCGGATCATCGAAGACACTGAACAAGTTGTTGATAAAGCTTTGGCTCTCGTCCACAAGTGCCGTGGTCATGGCCTTGTGAAGAGGGTTTTCACCATCATCCCAACTGCACAGTTTCGAAAAATGTCGTCTCAGATTGAAAACTCCATCGGTGATGTTTCCTGGCTCCTCCGGGTCTCTGCTTCAGCCGATGATCGTGGCGATGAGTACTTAGGCGGCCTGCCTCCTATCGCCGCGAATGAGCCCATATTATGCTTAATATGGGAACAGATCGCGATTTTATACACCGGATCGTTAGATGATCGAGCTGATGCTGCGGCATCATTGGTTTCATTGGCACGGGACAATGATCGGTACGGGAAATTGATCATCGAAGAAGGGGGTGTTGGACCGTTGTTAAAGTTAGTTAAAGAAGGCAAATTGGAGGGTCAAGAAAACGCTGCGAGAGCTATTGGGCTATTAGGACGCGACCCGGAAAGCGTCGAACACATGGTGCATGCTGGTGTGTGTTCAGTGTTTGCTAAAATCCTCAAAGACGGTCCGATGAAGGTACAAGCAGTGGTGGCTTGGGCTGTGTCTGAGCTTGTTGCGCATTATCCGAAATGCCAAGATCTTTTTGCTCAGCATAATATAATTAGGCTGCTTGTTAGCCATCTCGCGTTTGAGACGATTCAGGAGCATAGCAAGTATGCTATTGTTAGTAAGGCGACATCAATACACGCGGTTGTTATAGCTACTAATAGTGGTAATAATTGGGATGCTGGTAATGAGAATAAGGTGAATGAGGAAGAGGGTAAGCCTCAGATACCGCATCCGTTTGGGAAGAAGCAGCCGAATCAGATGCAGAGTGTGGTTTCTAATGCAATGGCAATGAAGGGTCAGGCTAAGACCGTGTCTCAGAAGCCTAGCAATGATGCGAATTCGGCTCCTATTGCGAAGAGCAATGTTAATAGTAGTAGTCATCAGCTGAGTCTTTATGGGGCTACTAATAAGGCCAGGGAAATGGAGGACCCTGCTACCAAGGCCTATATCAAGGCAATGGCTGCAAGAGCACTTTGGCACCTTGCCAAGGGAAATTCAGCCATTTGCCGTATTATTACTGAATCGCGAGCTCTTTTGTGTTTCGCTGTCCTTTTAGAGAAAGGGCCTGAGGAGGTTCAGTATAATTCTGCTATGGCATTGATGGAGATCACAGCTGTAGCAGAGCAAGATGCTGAATTGAGAAGATCAGCATTCAAGCCTAATTCGCCCGCCTGCAAAGCTGTTGTTGATCAGTTACTGAGAATTATCGAGACAGAAGATTCAGGGTTGCTTATTCCGCGTATAAAGGCAATTGGGAATTTGGCAAGGACCTTCCGCGCAACAGAGACAAGGATCATAAGTCCTTTGGTAAGGCTGCTTGATGAGAGAGAAGCCGATGTTTCCAGGGAAGCTTGCATTGCTCTCACAAAGTTTGCTTCCTCTGAGAACTATCTCCACACTGATCATTCCAAGTCAATTATTAGTGCAGGAGGGGCTAAACACCTAGTTCAGCTGGTGTACTTTGGTGAACAAATTGTTCAAAGTTCTGCACTGATCCTCCTCAGCTACATCGCGCTTAACGTTCCAGATAGCGAAGAACTTGCGCAGGCTGAGGTGCTCACCGTGCTCGAATGGGCATTGAAACAGGGAAACTTGATCAAAGACGAAAAGGTGGAGGCCTTGTTGCTGGAAGCCAGAGGAAAATTGGAGCTCTATCAATCCAGAGGATCTAGAGGTTACCATTGAATTAGTTGATGTTCACATTGTAAATTATGTTGTTAAAGTATGATGCTCATGGAGTGTACATAAAGATGAAATTTTGCCTGTTATTTTGTAAAGAAATTTAGGCAGTTCATCATTCTTCTGTTGTCTATTTTTTTGTAGTTCTTTCTTGCACTACCATTATGCAGACCACAAAGTTTAGCAATTTGAAAGATTCGGAAATTGTTGGTATGTTGGCTATAGAGAGCTTTCTCTACACCGAGAGTTGGTGTTCGAATCGTAATTAGAGATTCTGTGTTGGAACTACAACTTCTGCCTCTATTGAAATATAAAAAGAAGAAAGTTTTCATTTACCATTTTATGCCAAAGATGCTCTGCACGTTAATAGGGATCACAAATCGTCCAATGTGAGTGGTCCGAGAGTTGTTAAGAAACACGGGTTTCCTTTTCTTAGAATTAATTAGTATGACGTGAAGTAGATCGAGATTTTATACGCTAATATTGGAATTCAAATTTTTTTCATTTAGAGCAACTAAATTCTCTAACACGATTTTTAGAATTGGGTAGGTCTAAAATCCACTTCCCAAGGGAATCTTTTCCTACAAGTGCTCCATTTCTGTTTACCGCCAAAAGACTAACCCCCAGTTTGGATTGCACATGGGAAAGGAAAGGAAAGTAAAGTAGAGGAAGAAAAATAAAAGAAAAGAAAGGAAAATAAATCTCTTGTTTGGATTGTAAAAAAATAATAAGGAAAAGAAAATGAAAGAAATTTATAATTTATTGTTTGGATTGGAGAAGTAAAGGAAAGGAAATGATAATTTTAGATGAAAAATTACCTTATTATCCTTTCTTATAAGATAGTTATAGAAAGAATTAAAGATAAATTAGTCTTTTTATTTATTTTTCTTTCCTTTCCCTCTATTTTACCATAAATTGGAAGGATTGTAAAATCCTTCTCATTAAAGAAAATAAAAGGATTTTAGAACCCTTCCAATTTCTTTATTGAAACTGAAAATGCAATCCAAACAGGGGGAGGAATTCCCTAATCCCTCCTCTTCTTTTATTTTCCTTTAAAAAAACCAATCCAAACAAGCTGTAAAAGGAAACAGCGATGTGCTCAAAACGTAATGAACCTTTCCAATGGTGGGGGAAAAAATCTAATTGTTCCCGTAGCCATGTTCTTGTGGTAAGGTGATGATTTAGGAACCAAATAATATGTTTTTAATCAACACATATGATGTCACTACTTATGCGGGCGGAATTATCTCTTATAAGAATTCTGGTTAAAATTATACTTAACCTCAAATTCAAGAGGGCAAATTCTAAACTTGAAGAGCATATCTCTAAAAGCTTTAGTATGGGGCAAACGAAAATCACAAACGTCACTTAGTGTACGACTATGTTTTATTCTTACATCAAACACACAATAGGAAAAGATAAGACATCCCATCACTTGTGCCTTCTATCTGAGAAACCCCAGATGCATTACTAAACTTGAAAAGTACTTAAGCCGGTCTGATAGTATCACAAAAAAGTAATCGCAAAACAAAAACTCTTAAACATAAGTTCGACCTCACCCATTTCTCTCATATATCACTTTTTTAAGTTCTAAAACAAAATCTAACTTGATCTTCAGAGTCTATCTTATGGGATTAAGCCTTATTCCTTCTTGCAGGTCCACTAAGGGTCTAATTTATACCATATCAACTACATTCCTAGTTTCATATAGCCAAAAAAACTAATTACTTTTGAGCAAAAAAAGAAAGAAAACAAATTATTTTGTCTTTTTGAAATTTTATCATGAAATGGGTTCCAACTCAAACAAAATATAGCAATTTGCTTTTTGGTCATAGCAGAATATAACAGCCAACTTGCCTAAGATTTAGGGAATATTAATCTTCTAAAAATAATAAATAAATAAATAAATATATAAACAAATATTCTATAACCTGTCAAGTAAGAAAGTGAAGGGTCTCGTGAATCAAAATGTTCATCAAGTCTAATAAAGATCTCTGGTAGGACTATAGGAACTCTTTTTGGACCAGCACATAGCGGGACAAAAAATTAAATTTACTTGTCACTAGGGCTTTGTTAGTTGCTATATGTGCGAGCAATTACGAACTCAAGTGTTATTAATTATGTTGTACGACTTTAAGATCTCTCTTAAATTAAAAAAAAAAAAATTACTTGCAAGAAATTATCTCTACGATTTAAATTAATAACATAGAAATCACATAACGATTAGGGGCAGAGGCAGGGGAACCGGGGGAGACCTGGCCCCAAAGCTTCCAAATTTTCTTCTTAACTTGTGTAATATTTTTTTTCTTTGAAAATAAAATGCTACGGTCTTTCCTGATTTTTTTTTTCTACTACAAAGCCTCTTAAAATTTTTGACTCTGTCCGTGGTGACGATATCTTTATCGGGGTATTAGAAGCTAAATAAATTTTTGTTGTTGTGGTCCGTTACTTCGGTGCCCCAATGTGGACATTCTTATTCTGGATCTTTTTCCATGTCTACCAATCAAAAAATCAAATGTGATGTTTATGGCCATAAGGGTAGTAGAATATGCAGGAGAGACTCGAGAGTCATACATTTCGTTGTTTTCTTATCCTCACACCTTCCACTGCATTGGCCTTCCAATCTCCTCCACTCGATCCATAATCCATTTAACTTCTTTTTGTTCTTCTTCACTTATTATTATTACTTCAAACTTAATCTCTTCTTTCTTAGCACCACAACAATGGCTACTTCAGTAAATGCTGCTGTCTCTCTTAGGTCTTCCAAGTCCACTTCTCTTCCCTCCAGGACTTCCATCATCTCTCCAGATAGAATCAACTTCAATAAGGTATGCATGATTAACTTTGTTTTTTTTTTTTTCGTTGCTGTAACGATTCACATCCAACTACTAATTTGTCGGTACATTGAGCTTGACCAATTAGTTCAAAATGTTTAAACTCATGGTGAATTAGGATAGTTAATGTGGGATGGGAGTTAAAGTTACTCTATTCTTGAATTTTCTGAAATGTTTAAACTCATGATGATAGTAGTAGATAAATTAATTTATTATAAGTTGAACGCGTTTTTAGAGAATCAACGTGGGATAGGGTGTTATAGTTACTCTATTCTTGAATTTTGTGAAATGAGATATAGATGATTTATGGCATTTGGTAATGCATTCATGCAGGTGCCTTTGTTCTACAAGAATGTGTCCTCCTCAGGTGGGAAGGTTGTGTCCATCAGAGCTCAAGTCACCACAGAGGCTCCTGCCAAGGCAGAAAAGGTTTCCAAGAAAATGGAGGAAGGTGTTGTAGTTAACAAGTTCAAGCCAAAGGAACCTTACATTGGCAGATGCCTTCTTAACACCAAGATCACTGGTGATGATGCTCCTGGAGAGACTTGGCACATGGTCTTCACCACTGAGGGTATTACTTTTAAAACTTTTCACACTATTCTTTGTATTATCGCATTACAGCATAGTTGTCAAACCTTGTATCGAATTATCATTTGTTTGAATCGTGAATTGTAAATATTCGTTCGTATTTTAAAAGTAGATTTAATGTTATATATTTGCATAAACCTTAAAATTAGACCGATTAAAAAGGTCAGCACAACAATGTTATCACGAGGAAAAAAAAAAAAAAAAAACTGTCAACAACAACCACCCCTTCTTTTCGCGAGTGTCAGTGAAGGTATAAGCATCATATCCAAATTAAACTTGTTTTGTTCATGAGCTGATATACTTTTGGTTGATCAGGTGAAATCCCATACAGAGAAGGTCAATCCATTGGGGTGATTGCAGATGGTGTTGACAAGAATGGAAAGCCTCACAAGCTCAGGCTTTACTCCATTGCTAGCAGTGCCCTTGGTGACTTTGGAGACTCCAAAACTGTAAGCTTCTAATTCTGATCAAATCCCATATGCTTAAAAGTCGAATAAATCCAGAAATTCGATATAATTCGGTAGAGATAAGTAATCGTGCTCTTCTGTATTCTGTTTCCTAATTTGACTCACCACCATTATGGACAGAACTGATACATATGATCACTTCAAATATATCATTCTAAAGTTTTGTAGAATTCTGTTATTTTAGAGCTTATTAATTGGTTTTGCCCCGAACAGGTCTCGTTATGTGTCAAAAGGCTTGTCTACACCAATGATCAAGGAGAGATTGTTAAAGGAGTTTGCTCAAACTTCTTGTGTAAGATTTCATGACCTCCTAGTTCGATAGACATTTGAAAAACTTAATGTGCTTATCTTATCCTTATCCTATGATTGTATATGTAATTGGAAATTTTAACTAGTCTGTATAGTAGTAGAAATGCTTAAATTACGATGCCATTTAGCTGGAAATGTCAATTATTTCAGGTGACTTGAAGCCAGGTGCTGATGTGAAGATTACTGGACCAGTTGGTAAAGAAATGCTCATGCCTAAAGATCCCAATGCTACCGTTATAATGGTATGATCAATAAACTAGCCTCCGTCTCTTGCCATCTGCAAGATATGCTATTGCTTTTTACATTCTGTTAGATGTCGTTCGTACGCCTTCAGTTGACAGGCATTCTTACCACGGATATTTCTTGCAGCTTGGTACCGGAACTGGAATTGCTCCTTTCCGTTCATTCTTGTGGAAAATGTTCTTTGAGAAGCACGATGATTACAAGGTCTAAAATCATTCCATAAATCTTCATAGACTATTTTGTGATTTGTCGTATGTTTGCGCATTTTACCCGTTGGGGATGGGGGGTAGGGGAAGGGACGCGAGACAAGAAAGAGATTGGTGAAACTATACTTGTTAACCTCAAAGGACTTTGCTTTTGCTAATGCAGTTCAATGGCTTGGCATGGCTTTTCTTGGGTGTTCCCACAAGCAGCTCACTGCTTTACAAGGAGGTAAAAGAAAATGTTTCTTTCGCCTTCAATTATGCACCTGGAAGCTATATAACAAGAACTTCATAGATGATAAAAGTAACTTAAACCTACAATTCTCGTATTTGTGGTGCAGGAATTTGAGAAAATGAAGGAAAAACACCCAGACAACTTCAGACTCGACTTTGCTGTCAGCAGAGAGCAAACTAATGAGAAGGGTGAAAAGATGTACATCCAAACACGAATGGCTCAATACGCGGAAGAGCTCTGGGAATTACTCAAGAAAGACAACACGTTCGTCTACATGTGTGGGCTTAAGGGCATGGAGAAGGGTATTGATGACATAATGGTGTCATTGGCTGCTAAAGATGGTAAGACATGTTGACAGAATGGCATCATCGAACTCAAACATTTCATTTACTGAATGCTTATACATACTGCTTGCATCACATCTTTTTTCCAGAATGGCATCAACGTACGCAGACATTTTCGTTTACTGAATGCTTATAAATACTGCTTGCATCTCATATTTTTCCAGAATGGCATCAACGTACGCAGACATTTTCGTTTACTGAATGCTTATAAATACTGCTTGCATCTCATATTTTTTCCAGAATGGCATCAACGTACGCAGACATTTTCGTTTACTGAATGCTTATACATACTGCTTGCATCTCATCTTCTTTCAGGTATCGACTGGACAGAATACAAGAGACAGTTGAAGAAGGCAGAGCAATGGAATGTGGAAGTCTACTGATTCTTCTTGCATTTCTTGTACAAAATTTCAACCAATCTCTGTGATTTTCTCTGCATTTTATGTAGATAGGTAAAATTTTTAGCTTTCTTTGCATCGATTTTAATTTATACTCAGCCTTTTCAATTTTCTCTTTTTCCTGATCAAGAAACTTGTATCTGTCTCCAAAAGTTTAATTTTGAGGGCATGGATCATAAAATATAGTGAAACGACATAATTTGGCGATATGTGTTTCATCTTCATTTGTTAATTTGTCGTTTGATATTTATGGTGTTTAATAAGAAGCAACTAATATCTTGATTCATTTGTTCTAGAATATGAATCTTACTTTAGATGCAGGTCTCGAGATTTATTTTTGTGTGTAACATCTTATGTGATGTAAAATATCTTAGTACTCCCTTAAATCAAAAAAATAATATCTTGATTCATTCATACCAAATATATGGAAATAAATTATTACTATTTGGTCCTTAAGGTTTGGGTAGAGTTATGTGGGTTCGGGTAGCGACTTATTATGGCTTAAAACCTTGAAGTTTTATTTTTTTACAAAGTAAGCAAAATTGTGCATTCTTAAATGGAAAAATACAAAGAGTTCATACAAACACAAGAAATAAACAACACATGACCTGGGGTCAATCTGATCGAACCTAACAGCTTGTTTGGATTGCCTTTTTTAAAGGAAAGTAAAAAAAGGTGAGAGATTAGGGAATTCCCCTGTTTTGGATTGCATTTTGAGATTTAGTAAAGAATTTGGAGAGATTTTAAAATTTCTCAATTTTTTTTAATGAAAAAAATTTTACAATCTTTTTAATTTGGGATAAAATGGAGGGAAATGAAAGTAAAATGTATGAATGACTAATTTATCCATAACATTTTCTATAGATTATAAGAAGGATGGTAATATAATTTTTCATCTAAAATTATCTTTTTCTTTCCTTTATTTCTTCAATCCAAACTAAAAAATATAAATTTCTTTTATTTCCTTTTCCTTTTTATTTTTTTACAATCCAAACAAGAATTTTCTTTTCATTTCCTTTATTTTTCTTCCTTTATCTTACTTTCCTTTCCTTTCCCATTTGCAATCCAAACATGGGGTAATGGAACCGTATCTCGGTCCTCAATAGAAAACAAATGAGCCTAACAAGCAAACTGAGGCAACAAGCAAACTTATACACTTCCCATTGGCTCATTGGACCAAAGCTGTCTGCTTCAACTTAGCCACTCCAAAACACGCTACTTGCACTTGGCTTTTTTGGATGGATCGTCTGCCTACCAAGAGTGGGTTATTATCTTGGGGGCTTAACATTAATCCTAATTTTATTTCCTGTTTCAACGCTTTGGAGGATAAGGAACATCTCTTCCACCTTTGTCCCTTTTCTAAACGAATTTGGAAAAAATGGTGGAATCGATTGAAAGGACCAAAGGGATTGGACTCTTGCTAGAATTGAGGAATGGGTTGTCTCTGTTGCTGATAAACAGTCCCTCTAGTCTATTGCTTCCGGGCTCTTTTTGAGAGCTTTTGTTTTCCATATTTGAAAGGAATGCAACTCGAGGCTTCACAACAATAAAGTATTATTTGAGGATCAAATTTTTAATAATATTATTTTCGATGTGAAATCTAAATTGTATTTATTTAGGAAAGTTGGAAGTAACTTACTGAACCAAAATATATGTATTACTTGGAATGTTGACCTGAGTTGTCTTATGTAATTCCCCTTAGGGGCACTCACTGTTCATATTTTTGACTTAATGAAAAGATTCAACTCGCTTTTAGCAACCAAAAAAAAAAAAACAAAAGAAGCAAACTTAACAACACGAGAAAAGTCTTGAAACAACAAAGGGAAACAACTAGCTATGGTTCAAATGAATTCTTTTGTTGACCAAAAAAAAAAAAAAATGAATTCTTTTGGCATAATGTAGTAGCGAGAATCAAAGTAAGGACTTTATAATAACCAGCTCGAGCACACATAAATTAATCAACAGTTAATTATAATTATTTATTATCTTCAATAAAAACAAAATACAAGAAAAAAGAAAAGACACCCCCATTTGGAAATGAGTGAAGAAACAGAAGAATAGAGACGGTAGGGACGGCAGGGCCCTCGGCCACCCCAAGGTTTTTAATTTTAAAAAAATATTT
Source organism: Ehretia macrophylla (assembly GCA_037974665.1). Taxonomy (NCBI): domain Eukaryota; kingdom Viridiplantae; phylum Streptophyta; class Magnoliopsida; order Boraginales; family Ehretiaceae; genus Ehretia; species Ehretia macrophylla. The sequence continues at coordinate 65,599,523 of CM075765.1, forward strand.
ATGTAATATCGTTAAAAAAAATTTATCGACCTTTTTATTTTTTAAAAAAATATATGTAGTATCATTAAAAAAATATTTTGACCCTCAATTTTGCCCCTGCAGAAGAAGACGTGGGCTTCTCGAATTGAACTACGCCTTCAAGGGGAACATCTTCTTGACCCACTAACGATATCGAATTCTCGTTGAAGTTATTGGGCTTGGTGGCGGTGGGGGTGGTGGTGGTGCGTTTGGTGAATAAAAGAGGGTTTGGGTGGGCGAATTTGAGAGAGCATCGATGGGTTGATGATAGTGTTCGGGCTTGGCTTAGCATATCCATCTTTGCGCTAACTGCTAAGCTGAGGGGGACGTCAAGTGTAGTTAGTGTGTGCGGGTTCACCTGACTTTGACCTGAACCACCCATTGGGTTTAATACAACCACTCAAAAAGAGGGAAAACTCTCGACATATAACTCGCTATATGTGTAAGACGTTATAAATTTGAGTTTTGTTAGTTATATTATACTCTCTTGAATTTAAAAAAAAAAACTCTTGGACATGTTATGGTCGGAATTCGGTTAAGTGTGGGGGTAGATCCTACAATGTATAATATTCACTTTCTACTAGATCAGTTATAATGTTTTTGAGCATTTAAAAAAAAAAAAAATTAAAATAGACTTACAAGTCAATATTACATCAATTATGATGTTAATTCTGAAAATTAATTTTGAAACCTCTTACATCTAAAGTAAGAATCATACCATTAGACCAAGTGCCTATTGTATGTTTTTGAGCATTTTGCCCAAGAGTATATTTTTTTTTCCTGCTTTGTATTGTAAAACATGTAAAAAAAAGATCTATGAAAGCACTTGTTAGATAAAAATAATAAGGTAAATGACCAAAATGGTCTCTTATCTTTTGGGTTTTTTTTATATTTTCGTCCCATAGACCAAACGCGATATTTTAGTCTCGCATATTTCATTTTGTGATAATATTGGTCTTTTTTGTAAAATCTGTTAAAAAATTAAAGGTAAATTCACATACAGCTTATGTGACCACCAATTTTCAGAATTAGTAAATGCAAAATTGATATTTTAACATCACAAATTTACTATTAAATTTTTAACAGATTTAACAAAAAAGACCAAAATAGTTACAAAATAAAGGATACGAAACTAAAATATTACGTTTGATGAATAAAAGACGAAAATATCAAAAATCTAAAAGGCAAGAGACCATATTGGTCATTTATCCTATATCATCAGAAGTGCAAAGAAAGTCCTATAATCAATCCCCCTTAGTAGTAAAGGGTTGAGTTCGTAGTCAAAATAGTCGTGCTAGGTGATTTTAGTGTGGTTGCAAATAAGTTTAGGAAAATAATCCAAATGGTCCCCATTGTTTTCATTTTTCTCAACTTAGTCTCCAATGTTTAAATTGAACCAAAATGGTCCCTAATAGTTTAAACAATGTTTCATATTAGTCTCCGCATCAAAAGTCTGTTAGTTTTGACGGGAAAATATAAAAAGACCAAATGACCCTTGCTCATTTATCTAAATTACCATCGTACCCTTCAGAGGAAATTCACCCCTTTTTTTTTGCTATAGTTGGACGGATTGAGTATTTAAGACAAAGTTGAATGGATTTTTTTTTTTTATTACAAGGAGGCTAGTTTCATATTAGTCCCCACATCAAAAGTCTGTTAGTTTTGACGGGAAAATATAAAAAGACCAAATGACCTTTACTCATTTATCTAAATTACCATCATACCCTTCAGAGGAAATTCGCCCCTCTTTTTTTAGCTATAGTTGGACGGATTGAGTATTTAAGACAAAGTTGAATGGATTTTTTTTTTATTATTATTACAAGGAGGCTAGTTTCATATTAGTCCCCGCATCAAAAGTCTGTTAGTTTTGACCAGAAAATATAAAAAGACCAAATGACCCTTACTCATTTATCTAAATTACCATCGTACCCTTCAGAGGAAATTCGCCCCTCTTTTTTTTGCTATAGTTGGACGGATTGAGTATTTAAGACAAAGTTGAATAGATTTTTTTTTTATTACAAGGAGGCTAGTTTCATATTAGTCCCCACATCAAAAGTCTGTTAGTTTTGACCGGAAAATATAAAAAGACCAAATGACCCTTACTCATTTATCTAAATTACCATTGTACCCTTAAGAGGAAATTCGCCCCTTTTTTTTTTGCTATAGTTGGATGGATTGAGTATTTAAGACAAAGTTGAATGGATTTTTTTTATTACAAGGAGGCTAGTTTCATATCCATCCCCGCATCAAAAGTCTGTTAGTTTTGACGGGAAAATATAAAAAGACCAAATGACCCTTACTTATTTATTTAAATTACCATCGTACCCTTCAGAGGAAATTCGCCCCTATTTTTTTTGCTATAGTTGGACGGATTGAGTATTTAAGATAAAGTTGAATGGATTTTTTTTTTTATTACAAGGAGGCTAATATCCGGAGATTAAGATGATACGAATTTAAGAGATGTTTCATTTTATTTATCATACTCTAACAAAGGAGGTAGGATATTCGGAGGGTGGTTCAGAGTCTGAACTTCCAATGCTTGCTGTAAGCTAAAGTTCGCCAATCAATCTATACAATTGAAGGAATTTTAATAGCTTGTTTGTATCGTATTTTTCAAAGAAAAAAAGAAAACTGTTTTCCTTTCTTGTTAGGAAGAATGCCATACAGGTCCCTAAGTCTAGGTTTTTTGAAAAGGGTATTTTGATCTCTTCATAATAATTTAATTAAAGGGAACAAACATAACAATAAAAAATCAACCCCATAAATTCAAACAATTATACACCTACCCCAAGGCCACCAGCATCACCATCTTCATGACATACAACTCTACACCAATGCACACAAATCTACACAAACACCAACACACACAAAAACATACATGCACATACACTCGCTCACACCTATGCGTGCACACATCACAATCCTGAAAAGTGGGGTAGAGGGGTGGAGATTATGACGGGAGGGGACTTTTCTAGGGAGGGATTGGTTTTTGGGGGAAACGGGGGAGCTACTACAAAGTAGGGGTTAGGTGGAGGATTTGGGGGGTTGGGGAATATGTTACGGGAAGGGTCTCTATGCATGCATGTATGTATGTATGTATGTTATTATTTTTGTTTGTATGTGATAGTGGAGGATCAAAGCATATTATCGCAGATATATATATATATATATAGACATCTTCTCTTTGGCTCTCTGAATACCTTCGTCAACCCTGCGAAGCTCTCCCTCAACATCATGAAGCTTTTTTATGCAGGTGAAAGTGGAGGATCCATTGCTCCTCCCGTCTTTTCCGACAAATGCTATGTTAAACTATGCCCACCCACCTCGACAAGCCCAGAACTCAACTCCAGTCAATAAATGAACGGAAGGATGAACTGGATTTGAATAGTTGAGAAGATGTTTGAAACCTCCTGCCATAAGGAATGGGAGATTTGTAGTAAGAGCTCCATCTCTCTCTAGTTTCGGCGCCTTACTATTCTTTCAAGGAAACTCCTGAAGTTACGTCTTTCAGTACTGGGACTCAAGTCAAGTAGTTGAGATAAGCTGTTTGCTCTTTGTCAGGTGCCCTTAGTTAAGTTCCTTTTGTCCTATAGGTTCGTTTTAAAGGTCAGTGGTTCAAGTCAATAAGCGAGGAGGCCCTTCTCACTCAAGCTCAAGCATTTACTTTTCTCGTTAGAGACCAACGTCTTGGGGCTAACATGGGACCGCTCAAGGACCTACTGGTTTAGGTAAATATCTTATGCCTTCCTCGGCTGGAGAGTTCATTTTTGGAGGATAAAGTATGCGCTTTTCAAAAAAGGTCAGAAGAAATGCACCAAGTTTTATGCAAAAAAAAAAGAAGACAAAACGGGATTGGATTTCCACTCATAAGGAAGGAAGGTTAGATATCTTTGATAGGCTTGTATTTTTGGTTGAAATGGGATGGTGTTCAAACTCCCGAAATGCAGTCTAGACAGCGGGCCTTCCCCTTTCTGACTGGACTGACTCGGGGAAGGGTCAATCTCCTCCAGATCATGCTTCACAGCCACTCATTCGTCCTGACCAAATAGTAGAATCTATATCTCAGCAATAGTTTTTTCCGCTAATCACCCCTTCCACCAACCCGCCCGATTGATCTTGTAAGATCAGCTAATAAAAAGGGGTTAATATGGTCTGAAGTTGTCAGAACGAATCGTTTGCTTTATCCAAAAAAGCTTTATTAGGGGGTGAAGGTTGGCCCCCTATTTTCAACCATTACAGCTGGCGTTGACCAGCTTTGCGATACGTACGGACACGAAGAAGAACGCAGGCAGCGAAAATGCAAAAGAGAAGAGCAAAGATTCCTGACCAAGAGCATGTTATTGACTCAACCACAAATCTGTTGAATGAAGGTATAGTTTGCCTACTAAGAATTCATGCCGAGCACAAGTGTGAGACTTGGTGAACAAATCTGCAATCTGAAGGCCTTACTCATTTAAGGCGAAATAAAGGGTTGTCTTTTAATTCAAACACTTCTCGTGAGTGAAGCGCCTTTTTTGTTATTATATATATAAGGGTAAAGCCACTTCGTTTATTATTGGTACGCTCATTAATGACAGGGTTGGTTACAATCTGAAGAGCGTCGTTATTGTCACAATGAAGAGGCGTTGTAGCGGTAATATGAACCCCAAGATCAGATAGAAGCCTTCAACCAAACCACTTCACTAGTGGCTGCAGACATATTTAGTACTGCAAAATAAAGGTCCAGCTTTTTGCTCTTCCAGGAAATAAGAGAATTTCAAAGGAATACACAAAGTCCAGTGGTAGAGCGACAATCAATAGGGCAATAAGCAGCACAATGAAGTGAATGTTGTGGTCCCCATGCTTGTGGAATTGAAAGGCACCCTCGGCAACAACAGCAACCATAGCAGCAGAGGAACGACAATCAGAGGCAGAAAGAGAAGCAGGTGCCATACAAGTATTCAAGCCAAGGAGAGCGCCCTCGACGAGAATTCACCCTGCTTGCATTATGGCTAAGCAAAATTCTATCTAAATTGCTGGAGCATAGACTAGTCAGACCATTCCCTGTCAGTCGTCGACTGCTTGACCTGGCCCCCCCTCATGCAGCATATGAGCGGATCTTCACTAAAAGCCGACTCTATTGGTGGATGGATAGGGCTCATCACTCTACCATGAGAACAAAGAAAGCCGCACTATCTCCTCAATGAGAGGATGCCTAAAAGCTGCTGTTTTCTCAGGTCTAGTTGCGGTCCGCTCTTTTCTTTCACTTATTGGTATAGTAGCTGAACTCAGATCCGTTAGAGCATCTTTAAACCTCTCCCTCTGGTCGAGCTGCTCCGCTCCTTGGCAGTTAGTCTATTACCCACCCTTGATCCCATTCCTTCTAGCTCAGGAACTTTTATTTTGAATTTGAGCTTGTACCCAGCTCCTTTCCGTATAAACTATTCCATGCGATGTCTTTCACAAAGGTACATGGATTTGATAATCGATAGAGCTGGTGAATCTTTTCTTCCCTTGTAGGAACTCAATCTCTCTAATACATCAATATGGTAGATAGATTAGGTAGAAGATCAGCCACTAATCCGCTACTCTCGTTGTGTTCGATCGGCTTCAAAGCTTTTTCACTTTTTTCGCTTAGCGCTTCCACCGATGCCTGAATGTTACTTTCGTCTACGTATGGGTTATTATATAAGCAATCCTCCTTCTATGGTGTTAGGCCCAATTTCTTTCAACTAACAACTAAGCACTTCGCCCATTAGTCTTTCTACTAAGCTCTGATTAGTCCTTCCCCTGAAGCCTGAGTTAAAGAATCCGTTGATTCCATATCCCTTGATTCCAATTCTACTATTGGAAGTGCTGTTATGATCAATTTTGCTTCTCATCTTCATTAATAGCCTGGGAACTGAGATTCTTAATTAGAGTATGGCAGGTCCATCACGCTTTGGACATGGTACAACAAGAACATAATTAGTAGAAATCGAAAGGGATTTACCCAAAACTCCGCTCTGATACCTCCTAAAGCGAAATAGGCACGCGCACGGGTAGAGAGTCTGCCTGAGTCGTGTGGCCCCAGGTAATGCCTATTTTAGTGTAGCACCTGGGTTCAGCCTTCTCCTTGCTGAGTTTTGCTTCTGATCTCTCTTTGAGTCTCTAGTTCGTTACCTTCTACTACCGATCTTCTCCTTGCTGCTCACTTCGTTTCTTTCGTTAGTTACCTTTCCTTTCTTTAAATAAACTAAAAAAATACAACATGAATAGGAGGAAAATAGTTTTAAATGATAGTAATCAGGGATACTTCCAGCAAGAACTTAGACAGTATGCGATTGATCAAGTTGCGGTCAACACAGCTTCTGCCCAAACGAGGTACATTCATCCCAAACATTATAGCTCTAATCGTTTCCAATAAGTATCTTTTTTTCCTCTTAGCTATTCATACGCATAAGATCTCTGATGAACAGTGCCTCTGGAAATAAGATATTGAGAAAATTCCGTGGACATGTATTCTCTGCTAGAATCAGATCGTCAAATTCTTTTTTTTTGCATTTGAAATATTGTCTGGCTTGTCGACTAAGATCCAATGAATAGCTAAGGTTTGTTGACGATCCCTGGCTACAATCCCAGGGACATCATAAATAGTACCTACTATTCCTACTTTTTCCACTTCGCATATGGGCTTTATATTCTCTAGGGTATCAACCATAAGTTTGATTACATCGCATTCAGTTTGAGCTGGGCGATGAAAAGTTTGATAAACAATAGCACGAACTCTTGTTTTTTTACCCTTTTTCATGCGAAAGTTGACCAACTTCTTGATCAATTGTTTTTGTTCACGATCCAAGCCCCCCATATAGCTTATAATTTCCGAGCAATTGGAAGCCGCTTTCGATGACAAGGCTGAAAAATTTATATTACGCAATCGTTACTGTCCATCTTTATCAGCCAACTCCCCTGTTTCCATTTTTCCTTTCATAGTTTACCACTTGACTTGATATGTAAAGAAGACTACACTATCATCACCATTTTTTTAAAAAAGCCCCGAACATATTATGAATGAACAACTTCCCTAAGAATCAAAGAGGTCTTGGGCTAGTAAGCGGGTCTCTTCCATGTTCTCGTCGCTAATTTCTTTGCCCGCCATTAGCCGACGTTGGATGTTATTTATTGAATCTCCCCCTATTACTTGATCCTCGTGAGGAAGGTACTAAGCTTGGCTAGACTCAACCAATTCAAGTTGTCCAGGTTCCTGCCTCAGTGTCTCTGGGGCCGCCATTGGTATTGGTGGATTATTATGCATTATAGAGCTAACTTCCTTGCTCGATTCCGGTGAAGGAACACGAAAAGAGTCACAAAGACGTCTTAAATAGCTCCAGTAACTCAGACAAGGTTCAGGAATGCTATCTTGCTTGAGAAATCCCTTCCATCTTATTGGCTTATTCAACAAATGGTATAACACTTCTCTCATCCCACTACCACACTATCCATTTCCTATTCTTAGACTATTATACCTGCTTCGAGATGATAGATCGGATGAAAACAAGAGAGAAGTAGCTGCTATTGAATTCGGTCTTAGATGGTTGGAAGACAGAAGCAATAGCCTTTGATTAGTCGGTGGGATTGGTAGGAACCTTTTCCATCCATGGCTTTGGCTGGGCATCAGACATCCTTATGGTAACAAGCTAATAGATGGGCATCATCCCAAAAAGGTAGAAGAGAGATAGAATGAGTCAATGCACATTGCCAGTTGAGATTCAATGTGGGAATAGTCCTTACTTTCCAGAATGCTTAGTAGGGCAAGGAACTTAATAGTATCCCTGAGAAGAGGTACGTCTATTGTCAACTCTAAAGCTAGTTAAGAAGTCACTCTTCGAATACAAAGTAAGAATGAGCGAAAGCTAACTATCGTCTTCAACCTGGCAAAGGCCTCCCATTAAGATGGAATACCAGAAAGCCTTAACTTAGGTTAAGACTACGAATCACATTTCCTTTATGTCAATAGCTCCTAAATCTATTAAACAGCCATTTTCTTTCTTGATGCGAAGAATAACGTAGTCTCGTACCCAACAAGCAAGGGATGAGACTTTCTTTTTGATCATAGACCGCCCTTATTTGTTTGCAAAAGAGGCGGATTTCGGACCGAGGTTCACTATGATGGGGGGTACTTCAATTTTTCCCTTCCGAAAAGAATGAAATGCATAGGGGACCATCCTTTTGTTGTGGCATGCTCCTTAGATTTACGGATTCGCAGGGGGCCTCAGGCCCTACTTAGTTGACTGACAATGACAAAGGCTTTCGAAACTAAGTAGTGCCTTTTCCTTTTTGTTTGAAAAACCCATTCTCATTATCTTTCATAAGTCAAGTAGGCAAACCTATAGGTCCATAGTAGCGTTGACAAATAAGAAGAGCCGGTTAAAAGACAGCGAATCTTTTTATTTATATATAGGCCGGCTTGACAAGCAACCCTTCCTCTTGATCTGAGGTGCAAAGAAAAAGATCTATTTTTTATGACTTCCACTTATCAATCCCGGCCCAGAAAAGTGACTGACCAGGGCCCTATTGATGAATGAAGGGAAGGGTTTATGAGCCCTAGCCTTGTAAGCCCACACCTGTGTAGAGTAGATCATTCAACACCTGCGACACAAACCCATTTTTGACCTATTGGTCCTAGTATCATAGGCAACCGAACGGCCGCCCCCTAATTACTAGACCGACTTGCTATAATAATTCCATAAACACCTAGCGAAGATATGGCAAACAAATAAAGTAGCCTTATGTTCGGATCTGATAATACCATACCATAATCAAAAGGTACAACGGCCCGAGCGACCGGACTTAACATAAATGTAACTACTGGAGCCATTCTAAAAAGGGAGAAATTAGCACTACTTGGTGAAATAGGTTCTTTTAGAATCAATTTCAAACCATCTGCTAGAGGTTGTAACAACCCAAACGATCCCACTACATCAGGACCCTTTCGATGTTGCACAAAAGACATTACTTTACGTTCAACTAGCACTAAAAAGGCTACTCCTAGTAGAAGTGGTAGAATTATTCCCAGTATTTCAGCCGGAACAACTATGTACATTTTCGATTTTCTATTCACTCATGATCTGGCCTGGTCGACCCGATCATGATATTTCACTCATGATTTGGCCTGGTTGACCCAATCATGATATTGCAGGATGGGACCTTTTCTCGAAAGACTCCGGATCCCGATAAGAGTTGAAGATGGTGCAACATCGAATCCTGTTACGTTACTTCGAATGGAATCTTAGCCCACCTCACTTGCTTTCGTTCTTCTTCTGTACCGTCCTTTTAATAAAGACACTTGAACGCTTCTTCCTTCGTTCATGCTCATAATGAGAAATCATCATATGATAAATATGAAACAAACCAAAGAAACATTTTTTGTACAACATACTTTTCCCAAGAAATCCCTAGGAATGGGGTTTTCAGGGCAACCCTGCAGAGTGCTTCTCTGCGAATGATACATCTACCCCAGTACTTTTAGCCTATCGACCACTCTGGGATAAACCAAAGAAAGGAGTTGAAGAATCATTTGCTTTGCTTTCTTCTTTGATTGCTTTGCTCCCCAACAAAAATGAGGAAAGACTTGTTGGAAATTGCCGGTTGACTTGGTCCAACCAAGAAAGACATGGGGCATAAAGAAAAGATTGGCTGCTTCTAAAGCTCTCTTTCTTCTCTTATATAAATAGTTAAGATCCACTCCTAAATGTAGCTATGATCTTATATACGATACCAGCATCCAAGGAATTCTCGGACAAGATGGTCGTATAAAGATAGGCTATAATGAATAGTAAGTAGGTCGGAAGGCCAAGAGAGTGAGTAAGGCTACATTTGACTCTATCTCGGCTCCCCCTTCCGTAATGAAAGTGGTCCTGGATGCCTCTTGGGATTTGTGTCAAAAAATTCCCGCTTTATTTCAGAGATATACCCCGTTAGTCTCAACTATCCCTCTACTTCAAGGGATACATTGAGACCCGACTTGGAGGGCCACAACATCGAAGATGAAGCCCATCCAGTTGAACAACTGGAGGGGCAATTTTGCCTATTGTCACGCCCAACACGACCCCTCCTACAATCAGTCACGACGCAACGGAATTTCGATAGTATAATGACTGTAACTTGGATACCGAGGCTCTAAACCAACCTCTTTGCAACTCATACAACCAACTCCGCAAACAATTCAACAATAAACAACACAACCATAATATACATTAAACATTCTTTTACCATTGCATCCATAGGTTATACACCTCTGTTCCAACATCATACATATGCTATATAACATACATTTCCAAAATAGATTATAACCAATCTAGCAACCTAATCGTGTTCCAAAACAAGACTGCTAAGCAAGCAACATTTAATCCACTATCTTTAAAACATCTTATACATCATAAACTTCTAAGTAAATACAACCAACTAGTTTTAATATACAAGATAACAAAAGAGAACTACATCTTAGATATCAAGGACAAGACTCTGGCACATAAGACTCGTCCACATATGGCACATTCTCAGCTTCCTGAGGCACGTACCCAAAATCTTGTTCAATTTCACCTGTATGCATGCAATAATTAAGAGTGAGCTTATATAAAACAAGCCCGGTGAGGATTCGATAGATCTCTTAACAGTATTTACTATACTCTTTGGAAATCATCCTTTGAGCAGTAAACACATAATAAGCATCAATAACAATATAAGTGCAACAATAACAATAACAGTAAACACACAATAAGGATACGATACTCTTGCTAATGAAGCTCCATACACCATTTTCAATTCTCATCAACTCCTCCAAACCCAATGACATAACCTTGAGGTACCTTGACCTAGACTCACACCCTATGGCCTCTCTGCCCATGCGAGCTAGGGATTAGCCATGATAACTATGCTAGCAATCCAGGATACCTCCCAAGGTGACAACATTATCAAAGCTCATAACAATGAGACTGAATTCGAGAAGCCAACAACGAGGGTTGCCCGACTCTCAACTATTAATAACAATAACAATTCCAATTCGAGAAGTCAACAACGAGGGTTGCCCGACTCTCGCTTTCCACAATCCATAATCAATAATCAATTAAACCATATTTCAACAACCAAATAAACAACATTTAACAATCAACAACTATACAATTATGAAACATTTAGGTTAGATGACAAAGTAGGCCATCCACCTCAACATGTATTTAAATCAACATTCAACCCCGATCTCTACCAACAACAATCCAAGAATCAACTACCCAAACACCACCCAACATTCAAAACAACATTTCAACATTTCAAGAAAAATCAACACAATCTTCCAAACTTCATAACTCACAATCTACTAACCTGATAACCTCCAAACCAATTCATATCACTCATTCACACATGCATCTACATTTTCCCCATCGGAAACCAACCAAAAGCCATTAAAACAAACCCAACAACCCTAAAACCTCAATGCACCATGGCTGAAATTTCCGGACTTTCACCACGACATCACAATCAAAATTTCAGCATTACAACATTACTACCACGTATTTAACAAACTTGTAGAAGCTAACATCAATCAATTCCAACCACCACACCAACAATTATTCATCATTGAAGCTAATATTCAATTTTAATACCTGAAAAATAGAAATACATACTATTACCGATCAAAACAGCTATAAACATATATAATTGATCCTTAGAATCCACTGAGCATTAATCTAACAACAACTTAACATTTCAACGGCTAAATATTCGGTTATATGAATTTACATAAAAATGACATTTTGAGATCTAGAATTTTTCTCTCATCTTTGGTCCGAAATAAGCCTAGGAATGCGTGCCCAACAAGTGAATTCAAGCTTTGGTTGAGGAAATTTGGCCTTCAATTGCAAGTTCTATTGAAAAATTACCTTGAAAACTAGTTGAAAAACTCTATTTTTTCCTAAGGAGTTTTAGCCACCTTGTGTATGTTGATGAGTGTGTTTTGTGTTGTTTTAATTGTGTGTTATCATCTTATAAGCTAAAGTCAACAAATAAGCAAAAGTCAGAGTTAATTTCTTAGTCTTTTAATTTAGTATTTTTAGTCTTTTAATTAGTTTCTTGACTATTTTTTTCACAAGCAAGCAATTAACACTTAGACTATTTTTAAGTAACATATTTTTAGTTGACAACGAGTTTCACACGCATAGACTTATACCCGACTTGATTAAAAACTAGGTTTTCTCAAAAGAAGGCGTGAAAATCTTTAAAATTCCTAATCTGATTTAAAATATGTTTTAATCAGACACGGGTCTATTAATATCCAAGGACTAGATTTTAAAACGTTTAAAACACCCCTGTAAAAATTTTAGCGGACGTGTGATCAAAATACTATTTACAAAAACTGTCGATAAAATTTATGATGCCGATTTTGATAAAAAATTCATGAATGCACATTTAGCATGTAATAGGAATATAATTCATAGAATTAGCACATTCTAACTCATATAACATATAAACAGGTCAAATCACGCAAATCTAGGCAAAGACGAAATCTGGGGTCTCACACCCATTTTCTCTTTAGAGCTACTTCTGAACTACGTCTACCCTGGTAATAAGGCAAAGCCTTTCCCTGTCATGACCGCCTTCCTTTATTCGGAATGAATTCGTCTCAAAAGAATTTTGGGCTACGCTTCTTACGCCTACAGGTGAGAAAAGCAATCCTCCTTCTATGTCGTCTAAGGCACTAAGATCTATTTCTTTCATACTACCAGGAAGCCTAGCTACTTTTTGTATTGGTGACTAAACTAAGAAAAGAAAACTTTCGCTAGCAATTCTTTTTCATAGCTTTAGTAATAACCTATATTTTCTCTAGCTTGGAGCCTGAAACTAAATCAAAAAGAAATTTTCTTTTGCCGGGAACTAGTACTTGTAGTCTACCTACGCAGCTCCCTTTCGAGGCAAAGTAAGAGCCTATTTGATCACGAACCCCATCGCCAAGGAAAGTAGAATCCCATAGGTAAAAAACCAAGGGTATGAAATAATAGCTATTCAAAGCATCTCACACGAAAGGAATAGGACCTAGGGCTTGAAGGCTTAGCTCTTCTTTCTTGGAAAATAGTTGGGTTAGGAAGAGGTGACCGTTTGCTACTAGCTCTAAGACTAGGGGGGCTATGAATCAAGCATTTCGATAGAAAGATGAAGTGAGAAAGACTTAATTAAAGTCTCCTTTTCACATTTGCCAATCTATGTATGAAAGAAGAGTGAAATTCCCTATGAACAAAGTGCAGAGTTGGTACGAAGAGGTCTTTACCTCATTCGCAGCATACTTCACAGCCATCAATCTTTGAATTCAATGAAAGAAGCTTTCAAAGGCTATAAGGAATACCATAAACGAAAATAGAATGATTGGGGCACAGAAGCCCTCCAGCTTATCTTATGCATAAAAAGGCTACTTGACTAGCCTACTGATTCTTCTTATGGGGCAGTACCAATAAAGATATAAAATAAGGGCACCTGAGTCCCTAACTGGAATCACGGAAAAAGCCTCTTACGCAAGTATACAAACAACTCTCATAGTTCAAAAAGACGTGTGCTAGGATTCTAATTGTACAAAGGCGGGGGCGTGAAGAGAGATTAATGAAGAAAAGAAAGCAAGACCAAAGCATAATTGACTTAGAAAAGAAAGGGGAAATGTAACGCCCCGATCCCTCACGAGACCGGAGGCTCTAAAAACCATGCTATTCTCAACCCAATCCCAAACCCGGTCTCAAAATTTTAGGAAAAACGGACAGAGACTCCCCTGTACCGTGGACATTCTAGAAACCTGTAAACATTCAATATAGCTACAAAATAACCTAGAAAACCAATTCTATTAAAAGCCTAGCTTCAAGGCCATCCGAGCCTTAAGTGATACAAACAAACAGTTGATATAAATACAAGCATGCATTCACAACTTAATTCCTTGTCCTTATTCTCTTATCGTACCATTCTATGTTAGCAATTAAGCATTCTTAGAAATTAAGTCAACCATACAACCCCTGTAACCACACACAAGCATGCAGCAACAAAAAGTAAGAAATTAGTTATTACATGCCATGGATACATATCATATATTACATTCAAACTTAAAGCTAAACAAATATGTACAGGAGCCCATAGGCTCCAAAATAGGACATAAGTAATACAAACAGAGTCTTCATATAACCAACAAGGAAAAATATCTACCTCAAACAAGTACCACACAGCACCTAAGGCAATTCCTCCTCCAACTGCACCTCCTGAAACATGTTAGTGAGGTATGAGCAATCACAATTGCCCAGTGAAGGATAAAGGCCAAATGGGACGTGCAATGCAACAAATATAACAGTTAACAAGAAAAGCAAGTAAAGTACATTTGAAACAGTAAATAACCACACATATCAAAGGATACGATACACTTAACTCCAAACTCCATGATTCTCTTATCTTTGGCCACGAACCACGATCCGCGAACTACGATCAATGTGACAGCAAATTCCCAATCACCTCAATGGGTGTACTCCGGATGTACCCCGATAATCCTAAGACCCAACATCCCCTGACAATCTCCGAACCAAGAGAATGAGGGAATAGGGTACGGAGTTTGAATATCTACTGGCAATGTAATAACCCGAACCCAGCATGCATTTAATAGCATTTGATTGCATTTAATTAAATGTTTAATTAGTTAAATCAACTAATTTGTACTATTTTAATATTTCTCTTGGAAGCATTTAGTAATTGTATATTGAATAATTAAAAGATTATTATCTATTTCTATTAATTATAGTAATTGAATTTATTATCTTGTATTTAATTAAGTGCCATCTTAAATGTTAATATTTAATTACACTTAATTACATGTTTATATTTACTTGTTCATTCGTATTTTGGCATTAACTTCTTAATTCTTTAAATATTCTAGAAATGGTTAAATTAATTATTTTAAATGTATATTGATTATTTTGATTGATTTGATTATTTTAATAATCGGCTTTAATTGTCTTGCATTAAAATCACTTAGTTTTTAAATAAATGAGAAAAGTAACTTCGAGCTGGAGTGAATTTTTAACTATTCTACTAGTCTACTTTTCAAAAAAATTAAAGTTTTCTATTATTCCTCATCACTTTATTATCGATCATTTATTGACTGTTTGATCGTAGTATTTCGAAAATAAGAGTTAGAGAAATATTCTTCGGACTTAGTGGAAAATGTTTTTAGCTTAATTTAACCAATTTTAGTTGTTTTTTCATTTAATTGCATTGTTTTAACTTGAATTAGATTTAAATGGCATTAAAATAAGCTTATTTGACCATTTTTAACTAAAGCTTGATTTTGCAAATGACCAAAATGCCTTTGTCACCTTTTAAATAATAAAACAAGGCTAAAAAAAAAAAACTTCAAAATGCCCTTTAAATCCTTCCCATGGCTGAAATTCCAAGGAGGAAAAAAAAATATTTTTCTTGCATTTTCTTCTACAATCGTGCGTGGAATTGCTTGGGGGTCGTGGCTCGGGTCCTTGCGGGTCTTGGTCTTCAATCTCTGTGAGGGTTTTCACGCTTTTGTGCATTTAAATTCGAATTTGAATTTTGTGTCAAATTTTTAGATTTGATATATAATGTGTTATAATGCCTGTAATTGCTTGATATAGATTCCTTTGAGTTCGTAGAGCATTGTTTGATAGTTATTAAGCAATTTTTAAGGTTGAAACTGCGTATTTGAAATTGGGGTAGAACAACAAATAGTGAATTATGAATAGTAAACCCTAGAATTTTGGATTTTGATCCGAATTGCGATTGCTTGATTTGGATAGTTGCCATTAGTGATAGAAAGATAAAATGTGCAATAAAAACGGACCGGCCTTTGATAAAATTGGAAATTAGACAAAGAAACGTAAAGGGGCCGTTTGACCAAAAGTTGACCGTGCTCGAATTGAGTTGGGGGTTTTGCAATTGAGGGCATGGAAGCACTTTTGGCGCTGTTGTGGCGTTGATTAAATGACTGGTTAGCATAGTTGTAGTTCAAATGCGGTAGGTGGACTTTCGGGTCTCGGGTGAGAAAGTGAAGTTTAGTGACATAGAAACGTGCCTTGTAGTGCCTGAGTGAATGTAGTGAAATCGGTTTCCTAATCCCGTAGCTCGTTTGCTCGTAATTGCCTTTGGACGTTAGGGATTGAATAGTGATATTTGTCGTTTTCGTGTTTAAACTGTTGTTACTTGTTTAATTGGTGTTATTGTTGCTATTAAAAATAGTTATGCTTTAAAAGTTAATTGAATGCTAGTATTGGTTGTAAATGCTTGATATCTCGTTTATCTCCTCTAACCTGTATTGTTGTGCTATCGCTCGTTATCGCCTTGTGTCGTGTCTTGAATTGCATAGTGTCAGGCGCGTGAGTGATGGGCCTCTCTAGGTAGTCTCGGGCTGCCAGTGTTGGTTGCTCTAGCTCCGTGTCCTATTCCCATTCTTGCTTGGGTTGCCTCCCGGGGAGATTTGGGTCGTAGAATTGATGGATACTTTCGGGGTATTCCAAACTGAAGTTATAAGGTGGTTGCGCGTTTATTGTCATCGTTGTCAACATCAAGCTTGAGATTGATGTAACGCCCGTGAAATGGTACATTGCTCGTATGAGTGAACCATAGCCTTCAGAGTGTGGTATAGCTTTGAATGGTTGTGTTAATGCTTTTAGTAATTGCTTATTGTATTGATTGTTTGTCTTGGTTGCTTACTTATCAGTTATATTGCTTAACTGTCTTATTTGCATTGCACGACTTTCTTTCTCTCCAATTCGATATCTGTCTTGCCCTCACTGAGTATACGTTTTGTGTATACTTACTCCTCACCACCACATTTCAGGAAATGCCATGTTAGCTGGAAAGTTTGTGATTACGTGAAAGATCATGCTTGAAGAGTTGTCTTGCGTGCTATGTGGCTTGAGTTGTCGAAGTGGCAAAGATGTATGCTTTCATTTATTGTATGTATTTAATATTAAAAGAATGTAATTTAAGTTTTACTAGGTTATTGAAGTGATTTGAAAAGCTAGCTTATGTATTTAGTTAGTATAGTTTAACTTCAATGCATGTTTGTAATGTCCAAAGGAAAAGAGTTAGAATGGTTTGATAGTCTAACTTATGAAATAGGTTAGTATGGTTTAATTGTCAAGCATGAATGTACTTGTAAAAGATGTGAAGAGGTAGGTTAGTCTGTAAACTGGAAATGTATATTTGCTTGTGATTGCTTGTTGAGAACAAGGCTCGGATGGCCTTGAGGTGGTTGAATGTTTGGACATGGTATTGGTCCACTTATATGCTGTCGCAGGTTTGCTTTTTGCCTAGAAACAGGGGAGACTCCGTCCGTTTTCCCTAAAAATTATGCCTGGGTTTGGAATTGGGTTGTGATTAGATTGATTGATAGAACTCCCGGTCTCGAGAGGGATCGGGGTGCTACAGGTGGTATCAGAGCTTGTTTAGCTCATAAGCCGGGGCAGGGTCCTTGGTCTGGTGGGTAGTGATCCTTGAAAGTTTGCTTGTTAAGTGTGTTTTGAAAGTGTATGCTTGCATGTGAGATTGTGTGTCTTGACCTGAATGTGTGCTCTTATGTGATATAGTTATGTGTTATGTGTTAATTGTGTGCTAAGTAAAGTGAAGTGTCTAGTTGTGCATTGAATTGACCTATTGAATTGGCATCGTGAATCGAATCGACCTCGTGAATTGTTATTTGCTTGAAGTATTGCTTGTAATGTGTGTATTAGAATGTCTTGAATTGGTTGTGCCGTGATTTGAATTGATTATGTTGTGCTTGACTTGATTGTCGTGCTTGAGTGACTTAGTTGAATAAACTGTTTTACAAACTTGCTTGCATAATAGTTTAAGGCATGTGTATAAATGTGATATCTTGGCATTCATACATGTCCCGTGGAAATGGTAAGTAAGTCCTCTTTCTCCCCTGAAGAAAGTGGTTCACAGTTGGCCTTTCAAGGTGTATGGATTGGCAGGAAATGAATGGCATTTTTATTTAGGAGTTGGTGTTTGTTTTTGGAGCTCGGTTATTGGCATACTTTTAAGACTCTTCTTCGTGGTTGGCAATTATTAAAAAGATAATTTTCTTTGGGGTTTCTGTATGATGGCTCTTGGTAGCAATCTTTTGGTATTCTCTTATTGGGTTTCCTTATTGGCAAGGATGTACAAGTTCTCACTTGGCAAACGGTGAAGAGGCCTCGGAGTTTGGTTTTGTATATTGTGCACCAGCTCGGTATTTTTTCCTTAGGGTTTTCGTCTAGCTGGGAAATTTTATGTGTTATCTAACTTGATTGTCTTATTAGGCAATTCTTGATACTTTCTTACTAGGGCATTGTTCGGGTATTTTCTTTTGCATCCCTCAGTTGGTTTGGTAATTGGAATTCCTATCGGACTTATTGTGTAACATTACTTACGGTATTCTTTGGAATTCTTATTGGAAAATCTACTAGTATTTTTCTTATTAGCATTTATTGGAAGATCCTACACTTGGGATTCTGCTTGGACTTATTATCTTGTATTGTTTGCGGCTTCTCCTTCGGCCTTTCTACTCAGGGGAATCTATACTTGCTAGTTACTAAGATGTTGCGGTGGGGACTTAGTGATTGGAGGATTTCATTTAGAGGTTGGCCTTTGGTATTCTTCTCTATATACTTTCACAGAACTCTCAGCTAGGACTACTTACGGTAATCAGTACTGCATGAGATGCATCTACTCTGGCTATCTTTTAACTTTCTTATTTGGTACTTGATAGACTTCTATTGGAGATTCGTGTGTGGGGTATTCTTCTTGTCGTTATTGTGCGGTATTAATGACATCTACAGTATCTTTGCTTTAGTTTTTATTAGTATTATCTCGACACTCTTGGTTGGAATTTTATTCTTCTTCGATATTCGTGTCAACGAGATTCTTCAACCGATGAAGATTAGTCAGAATTGGATTTCAGATGATGCAGAGTTCTATTGGAAGAAAAATTGCGAGGACGCAATTGTTTAAGGGGGAAGGATGTGATAACCCGAACACAGCATGCATTTAATAGCATTTGACTACATTTAATTAAATATTTAATTAGTTAAATCAACTAATTTGTACTATTTTAATATTTCTCTTGGAAGCATTTAGTAATTGTATATTGAATAATTAAAAGATTATTATCTATTTCTATTAATTATAGTAATTGAATTTATTCTCTTGTATTTAATTAAGTGCCATCTTAAATGTTAATATTTAATTGCACTTGATTACATGTTTATATTTACTTGTTCATTCGTATTTTGGCATTAACTTCTTAATTCTTTAAATATTCTAGAAATGGTTAAATTAATTATTTTAAATGTATATTGATTATTTTGATTGATTTGATTATTTTAATAATCGGCTTTAATTGTCTTGCATTAAAATCACTCGGTTTTCAAATAAATGAGAAAAGTAACTCCGAGCCGGAGTGAATTTTAAACTATTCTACTAGTCTACTTTTAAAAAAAAAATTAAAGTTTTCTATTATTTCTTATCACTTTATTAGCGATCGTTTATTGACCGTTCGATCGTAGTATTTCAAAAATGAGAGTTAGAGAAATATTCTTCGGACTTAGTAGAAAATATTTTTAGCTTAATTTAACTAGTTTTAGTTGTTTTTCATTTAATTGCATTGTTTTAACTTGAATTAGATTTAATGACATCAAAATAAGCTTATTTGACCATTTTTAACTAAAGTTTGATTTTGCAAAAGACCAAAATGCCCTTTGTCACCTTTTAAATAATAAAACAAGGCTAAAATAAAAAAAAAACTTCAAAATGCCCTTTGAGTCCTTCTCATGGCCGAAACTCCAAGGAGGAAAAAAAAAGATTTTGCTTGCATTTTCTTCTACAATCGTGCGTGGAATTGCTTGGGGGTCGTGGCTCGGGTCCTTGCGGGTCTTGGTCTTCAATCTCTGTGAGGGTTTTCACGCTTTTGTGCATTTAAATTCGAATTTGAATTTTGTGTCAAATTTTTAGATTTGATATATAATGTGTTATAATGCCTGTAATTGCTTGATATAGCTTCCTTTGAGTTCGTAGAGCATTGTTTGATAGTTATTTAGCAAATTTTAAGGTTG
Source organism: Ehretia macrophylla (assembly GCA_037974665.1). NCBI lineage: Eukaryota > Viridiplantae > Streptophyta > Magnoliopsida > Boraginales > Ehretiaceae > Ehretia > Ehretia macrophylla. The sequence goes on from CM075765.1 coordinate 65,619,634, forward strand.
AAACTGCGTATTTGAAATTGGGGAAGAATAATGAATAGTGAATTATGAATAGTAAAACCTAGAATTTTGGATTTTGATCCGAATTGCGATTGCTTGATTTGGATAGGTGCTATTAGTGACAGAAAGATAAAATATGTAATAAAAATGGACCGACCTTCGATAAAATTGAAAATTAGACAAAGAAACGTAAAGCGGCCGTTTGACCAAAAGTTGACCGTGCTTGAATTGAGTTGGGGGTTTTGCAATTGACGGCATGGAAGCACTTTTGGCGCTGTTGTGGCGTTGATTGAGCGACCGGTTAGTATAGTTGTAGTTCAAACGCAGTAGGTGGACTTTCGAGCTTCGGTTGGGAAAGTGAGGTTTAGTGACATAGAAATATGCCTTGTAGTGCTTGAGTGAATGTAGTGAAATCGATTTTCTAATCCCGTATCTCGTTTGCTCGTAATTGCCTTTGGACGTTAGGGATTGAATAGTGATATTTGTCGTTTTCGTGTTTAAACTGTTGTTACTTGTTTAATTGGTGTTATTGTTGCTATTAAAAATAGTTATGCTTTAAAAGTTAATTGAATGCTAGTATTGGTTGTAAATGCTTGATATCTCGTTTATATCCTCTAATATGTATTGTTGTGCTATCGCTCGTTATCGCCTTGTGTCGTGTCTTGCATTGCATAGTGTCAGACGCGTGAGTAATGGGCCTCTCTAGGTAGTCTCGGGCTGCCAGTGTTGGTTGCTCTAGCTCCGTGTCCTATTCCCATTCTCGCTTGGGTTGCCTCCCAGGGAGATTTGGGTCGTAGAATTGATGGATACTTCCGGGGTATTCCAAACTGAAGTTATAAGGTGGTTGCGCGCTTATTGTCATCGTTGTCAACATCAAGCTCGAGATTGATGTATCGCCTGTGAAATGGTACATTGCTCGTATGAGTGAACCATAGCCTTCAAAGTGTGGTATAGCTTTGAATGGTTGTGTTAATGCTTTTAGTAATTGCTTATTGTATTGATTGTTTGTCTTGATTGCTTACTTATCAGTTATATTGCTTAACTGTCTTATTTGCATTGCACGACTTTCTTTCTCTCCAATTCGATATATGTCTCGCCCTCACTGAGTATACGTGTTGTGTATACTCACTCCTCACCACCACATTTCAGGAAATGCCATGTTAGTTGGAAAGTTCGTGATTACGTGAAAGATTATGCTTGAAGAGTTGTCTTGCGTGTTATGTGGCTTGAGTTGTCGAAGTGGCAAAGATGTATGTTTTCATGTATTGTATGTATTTAATATTAAAAGAATGTAATTTAAGTTTTACTAGGTTATTGAAGTGATTTGAAAAGCTAGCTTATGTATTTAGTTAGTATAGTTTAACTTCAATGCATGTTTGTAATATCCAAAGGAAAAGAGTTAAAATGGTTTGATAGTCTAACTTATGAAATAGGTTAGTATGGTTTAATTGTCAAGCATGAATGTACTTGTAAAAGATGTGAAGAGGTAGGTTAGTCTGTAAACTGGAAATGTATATTTGCTTGTGATTGCTTGTTGAGAACAAGGCTCGGATGGCCTTGAGGTGGTTGAATGTTTGGACATGGTATTGGTCCACTTATATGCTATCGCAGGTTTGCTTTTTGCTTAGAAACAGGGGAGACTCCGTCCGTTTTCCCTAAAAATTATGCCCGAGTTTGGAATTGGGTTGTGATTAGATTGATTGATAGAACTCCCGGTCTCGAGAGGGATTGGGGTGCTACAGGCAAGCTGTAACGCCCCGAACCAACACCCCCATGCCTGCAGGATACTCTCTGGACTTAGGGCCCAAGCGAGCACCGAGGCCATGGCGAGTGAGCCCGGAAACGTACTATGCACGTATTATCCGCTTTGGGGCCCATACCCCTCACGGTTTTGTCGTCTCCCAGCCACTACCAGGAAAACGCGCGTACACGATACGAGGATGTTACCCCTTATATCAATCAGCCCAAAGACCTCCGCATCCGATGTGGGATATTACACCCGCCCCCCTTCGGGGACCCAGCGTCCTCGTTGGCCATGCGAACGCGTCGGCTTTGATACCACCTAAAGATGTCATGCCCCGACCCGACCCCGCAAAAGGCCAAGCCCGGACCCGACACACGGACGGAGTCTCCTCTGTACCGCGGACGATCCAAAAACCCTAAAATCAACATAATACTTGCGAAAGCCATAAAAACAATTAAAACAAGCCGACTTTCTTTTAAAAACATACATCCTCTTATTATCCAATATCCAAACCAAAATGCCATGCACACTACACAAGTATTTATGCCACTAAACAGTTAGCTATTAGCATGCATTTATTTACTAGTCATAAGAGTATACTTTTACAGCATTACATTCTTTCAACATATACAACATAAGACCACAGAGGCCTTAAACTAGGAAATACATACAAGGTTACATGCCTCAAAATAAACGTCATCCAAGTAGTATACATATCAAGCAAGGCTCGCACAAAATCTGGTAACCAACCACCAGCAAAGCAAAGAAGTGCTATCACAGAAACACCTCCACCTGCTCCTCCTCCTCTATTACCTCAATAGGGTCTGCTTTAACTACTCCTGTAAAAATATAGTATAGAAAGGAATGAGCAAAAACTATTGCTCAGCGAGGGCAATTGGTCTCAAGGACGGAGATAAGAGGAGTATGCAATGCAATTAGCCAAGAAATTCATATAAATAACATATAGAGATACAATAAGCCATCAATAAAGCAAGACAAGTATTTAAAACTGTAAACACTCTTTCAAAGGATACGATACTCTTTTCACGAGCAACTTTCAAACATGAATTCGATGACGACGCGCCGGCCCAAACCACCTTATAACACCAGTTTGGAATACCCCGGAAGTATCCATCAATCTATGACCCAAATCTCCCTGGGAGGCAACCCAAGCGAGAAGAGGGAATAGCAGCGGAGCTAGAGCAACCAACACTGGCAACCCGAGGCTACCCAGAGAGGCCCATCACTCATGCGCGAGATATTATGCAATGCAAGACTCAACACAAGGAGATAAACGAGCAATAAAGCCACATGTGTGAGAGATTAACAAAGTAGGTTACTCTCGCACGCAATAGCAACAGTTGATATTGTCACGCCCCGACCCAACCCCCAAGCTAAAGGCTAAGTCCGGACCCGACACACGGACAGAGTCTCCCCTGTACCGTGGACATTTTGAAAATCTGTAAACTTGCAAATAAGGTAACTACAAGGTAAACAAACTTTTCATGGCGATATATATAAAGATTCAAGGCCATCCGAGCCTTGAAGCAAACAACAATACCCAAACCACACAAGCATGCAAGAAATTTGTTTACAACATAGTCTAGTAGCCATGACATTCTAGGATATCAATAAAACATAATTAAAAGAGAACACATTTCTACCTTAAGCCAATCACTCCCAAGCATGCAAAGTGAATAAAGGCAGAAACATAGTTATTACAAGACATAGGCTTCCAATACTACACCACAATCTACTGTCCTTCAACTTTACACAACAATATATACATAGCCCTTAGGCCACAAAATAGGACATAAGATAAACAGTTGAGCCTTTCACAAAGCAGCAAGAAATTAAACCACCTCAAGCTATCAGGCACAGCAACTAAGGTAAAGGATCAATCTGAACTTCCTCTTCCTCAACTAACTCAACAAGCTGGGGATCACCCTCAGCGTCTCCTGAAACATATATCGAGGTATGAGCAACCACTGTTGCCCAGTGAGGGATATAGTCCCGGGGTGTGCAATGCAACAGATAATACATTTATACAACAATATCACTTAGACAATTTAAGAAACAATGATAACTTAAGTAACCACACGTTTAAAAGGATACATATCACACAATCCCCTATACACCAATCTTCACTGGTCTTCATTCACGATCCACGAACCACGAGCATGATCACGATAAGCCGGCATAATCCCCAAACACTCCAGTGGGTGTACTCCGGATGTACCCCGATAATCCTACGACCCAACATCCCCTGGCAATCTCTGGACCAGGCGAATAAGGGACTAGGGCACGGAGTTTGAATATCCACTGGCAAGCCCTCTGCCGCCCAGCTGATATTTAACACATCCGCCCCTGACACTATGGTTGCGCAACCACTATGCAATGCACTTTAAAATGGCAAGTTAATATCAATAATATAAGCATTAACATATAGGAGGATCAACAAAGTAGGTTGACCTCGATGCAATTAGAGTAGAAGCAATTATATAAGCTAATAAGCAGTTTACAAAGGAACATATACAAAATAAGCATAAAAGCACACCAAAAGCTCCAAATCAACTTGAAACCACATATAAACACTCAAGAAGTCATGCCATGGGTTTAGAAGTGTGAGTCACCCGAAATTGCACCTAAACCCCTTTGTTTTTCAAACTATTTCTCTTCCAAACCAAGGTTAATGATTCCATTTTCAAGGGAAACTCTCCCAAGCTTCTAACTAACCCTCAAGGTACCCTCTCAACACTCTAACTCATTCAAATGCCCGCGATTACCCCGAAAGCCCCAAATTCCCTCTTATGGCTTTAAACTACACATACATTGTCCGGGCTTCAAACAAGGGATATCACAGCTTCTATAGCACCTAGGTAGCCTAAGAATACTAGAAGTGAAGCCCGAATTCACCCGGATTCACATTAACCCCGAAAGCCCTTTGTTAAAGTCGACTATTTTTCGTTTTATGCGATTCTAAAGCAATGTAAGTGCATGGGGCTATTAGACTACCTTCACTAGCACCTAAGGCTTCTATTAGGAGTATTGAATCAAGCTAATTCGAGCAATTACACAAAACCCTAGAAAAATGTTACTATTCACCTCATGAATTAAACTAACGATTCCAACCATTTAAATTGCGAAACGATGGCTCAAATATGTTCTCTAGCATTCATATACAAGGTATAATAGCATAGATAATTAATACAATAGCATTTGATCACATTTTCAACAAATCAAGAAATTGACAACTATTTAGAAATGCGAAAATAGGCAGTGAAATCCCTCACGAATGCGCGTAGGAGCACCTAGGAAGCTTGCAAACACTCTACACTAGTTGCTCAAGGCTTGGAGTGGCTTGAAATGAAGGATTGAAGAGCAATTTTTCCTCCTAGAGCTGCTGCAATGTTTCGGCCCTGCTACAGTGCCAATTCAGCTTATATTTTTTTTGTTTTGTTTGCTATATGAGCTAAAATGTGAGTTGTGTTGGCTTTATAAAAGGTGGGGTCTAGTTTGGTTTTTAAGTGGCTTCTAAAATGCGTGTAGTAAGCTTAAAAATGAGCCTAAGGTGAAACATGTGTGCTAGTTAATTAAATCTCTAAGTTAGTTACGTAACACTATTCATTCAACTACAAAAACCATTTTCTAAACGAGCTCTCCTATCACCTCTAACTCAATTGCACATTTTTTTCCCTACTTTAACAATTAATATGATTTAATAAAAATGCTAATTAACTAATAGAATGCAGTTTAAGAAACGAAGTGAATAGTAACTTAAGAAGACAGTTAATAAGACATAGAAAGAGATGCGCAAACAAAGGATGCAACAGTAATTAAATGCATGGCTAAATCTCGGGCGTCACATCCTCTCCCCCTTAAACTAATTGCGTCCACGCAATTCTTACATGATTTGGCGAATAACTCTGGATACCGCTCCCGCATCTGATCCTCTCTCTCCCACGTCGCATCCTCTACTCCGTGATGATCCCACAGAACTTTAACCATCGGAATGCTTTTAGTCCTCAGCTCCTGAACTTTCTGATCAACAATTCGAAGAGGTTTCTCTGTGTAGGTCAAAGTTTCACTGATCTCTAGCGGTTCTGGCTCAAGTATGTGAGATGGATCTGGCTGATACTTCCGAAGCATAGAAACATGGAATACATCATGAATTCTGCCCAGACTGGGAGGTAAAGCTAGATGGTAAGCCAATTCACCAACAGTTTCAGTTATCTCAAATGGTCCCACATATCGAGGACTGAGTTTACCTCCTTTACCATGCCGAATCAAACCCTTGCGAGGAGAAATTTTCAGAAATACTCGATCCCCCACAGCAAATTTCAGATCACGATGGCGTCTATCTGCATAACTCTTTTTCCGGCTCTTTGCTGTAAGCATCCTTTTTCTGATAAGCTGCACATGATCAATCATGTTGTTCATTTTAGGTAAGAGAGTAGGGTCGATCGTCTTCATTTCACCAACATCATCCCAGTAGAGAGGAGACCGGCATTTACGCCCATACAGTGCGTCATAAGGTGCCATACCAATAGTAGCTTGATAACTATTGTTATAGGCGAACTCTGCGAGTGGCAAATACTTCTCCCAACTTTTACCGAAGTCCAAAATACAAGCCCGTAGCATATCCTCAAGGATTAAGATAGTTCTCTCGGATTGACCATCTATCTGAGGATGATAAGCTGTACTGAAATTCAAATTCGTGCCCAAAGCTTTCTGAATCTTCTGCCAGAACTGAGATGTGAATCTGGGATCTCTATCTGACACAATACTCTTTGGAATTCCATGCTGGGATCTCTATCTGACACAATACTCTTTGGAATTCCATGATGTCGGACAACATTCTCAATATACAACTCTACCAGCTTATCAAGAGAATCAGACTTCTTTTTACGAATAAAGTGAGAAGTCTTGGTCAGTCTGTCCACAATAACCCAAACTGAGTCATTACCCATCGAAGACCTCGGTAAATCTGATATGAAATCCATGGTAATATGATCCCATTTCCAAACAGGAATAGTCAAAGGCTGCAACAACCCTGCAGGTCTCTGATGTTCTGCTTTAACTTTCTGACAAGTAAGACATCGAGCAACATAGTCAGCAATCTCTCTCTTCATATTATTCCACCAGAAATTCTGCTTCAAATCTTTATACATTTTAGTACTACCTGGATGGATAGTATATCTAGAACTGTGTGCCTCAGCAAGAATATCCTTCTTCAGAGTTGGATCATTCGGAATACAGATTCTACCTTTGAATTTGAGAATACCATCGTCGTGCAGTTTGAAATCCGACTCTTCCCCTTTAGAATTCTCTAAGACTTTCAATAATTGAAGATTAGCCTGTTGAGCTTCTCGAATCCTGGATAATAACAGAGATTGAATCTGCAAACTTGCGAATTGAATACCAGAATTTGAAGTACTAGGCTTCCACAAGCATAATTCTTCCATGAATTCCCAATTCTTGATAATCAAGCTAGCAACAGTAGCCTTTCGGCTCAAAGCATCAGCAACAATATTGGCCTTGCATTTCTCATATCTTGAGGCGGCTCGGACTACTGCAGCGTAATTAGAAAAATCATTTGCAGACAAATTCAGCATAATATCCCTCCTCAAACCTAGGATGAACCTCTGGATCTTCATGTCCTCCGGCTGTGTCAAAGCTGGCGCATAACGGGAAAGCCTGGTAAAAGTAGCCTCATATTGATCTATTGACATACTCCCCTGTTTCAAGTTTATGAACTCTGATTGACGCCTCTCGCGGGCAACCACCGATATGTACTTGTCTCAGAATTCTCGGACAAAGTCGGCCCACGAATGATGAACCCCCTCGGCTTCCCATTTCTCACTGACGGTATGCCACCAATCTTCAGTATCACCCTCGAGAAGGAAAGTGGCATAAGTAATCTTCCTGTCATCATGGCACTCGAGTATTGCTGCCACTCTCTCAAACTTCCTCAGCCATATTTCAGCCTTCATATCGTCCGGTTCTCCAAAGAAAGTATAGGCCCCATGATGAATAAACCGATCATACAGATTCCCTCCGGTAGGGCCACTACCTCTGGCTCTCGCATCCTGATTATCTCCAATGACCCCTGTCTGACCCTGCTGTGTCACAAACTGGGCGATGGTGTTCATAGGAGTGGCCATCGTGGCCAAGATCTGTGCAGTGCTCGGTTCTTGAACCTGCGATGCATTTTCTGCCACCTCAGCTTCTTGCCCATGAACCCCCTCTGGTTCTCCACCAACATTCTGATTCTCAGTACGACGGCGGGGCCCCATCTCGAATAGCTAGAATGCAGAGTGTTATGACAGGTATACATATGTATATATGCAATTATAAGTAAACACATAAAGAAAAGTCCAAATAGATTCACATAAAGTCAAGTACATAGAAGTTCAAATAAATATTCCATATTCTTGAAGTACACATAAATCACTAGATCATACTTGACATTCTAGACTCTTGATATTCTATTTCCATGCTAGCATGTTCATTCCTAATTCAAATTTCACTTAGGCAAATCAAAATCAAAGACTCATGCATTCACAAGGTCACATAACAAATCTCTACCCATAGACCGAGAAATTTAACCCGGCTTCATGCAATCTATAGCTCTGATACCACTTAAATGTCACGCCCTGCCCCAACCCCCAAGCTAAAGGCTAAGTCCGGACCCGACACACGGACAGAGTCTCCCATGTACCGTGGACATTCTGAAAACCTGTAAACTTGCAAATAAGATAACTACAAGGTAAACAAACTTTTCATGGCGATATATATAAAGATTCAAGGCCATCCGAGCCTTGAAGCAAACAACAATACCAAAACCACACAAGCATGCAAGAAATTTGTTTACAACATAGTCTAGTAGCCATGACATTCTAGGATATCAATAAAACATAATTAAAAGAGAACACATTTCTACCTTAAGCCAATCACTCCCAAGCATGCAAAGTGAATAAAGGCAGAAACATAGTTATTACAAGACATAGGCTTCCAATACTACACCACAATCTACTGTCCTTCAGCTTTACACAACAATATATACATAGCCCTTAGGCCACAAAATAGGACATAAGATAAACAGTTGAGCCTTCCATAAAGTAGCAAGAAATTAAACCACCTCAAGCTATCAGGCACAGCAACTAAGGTAAATGATCAATCTGAACTTCCTCTTCCTCAACTAACTCAACAAGCTGGGGATCACCCTCAGCGTCTCCTGAAACATATATCGAGGTATGAGCAACCACTGTTGCCCAGTGAGGGATATAGTCCCGGGGCGTGCAATGCAACAGATAATACAGTTATACAACAATATCACTTAGACAATTTAAGAAACAATGATAACTTAAGTAACCACACGTTTAAAAGGATACATATCACACAATCCCCTATACACCAATCTTCACTGGTCTTCATTCACGATCCACGAACCACGAGCACGATCACGATAAGCCGGCATAATCCCCAAACAATCCAGTGGGTGTACTCCGGATGTACCCCGATAATCCTACGACCCAACATCCCCTAGCAATCTCTGAACCAGGCGAATGAGGGACTAGGGCACAGAGTTTGAATATCCACCGCAAGCCCTCTGCTACCCAGCCGATATTCAACACATCCGCCCCTGACACTATGGTTGAGCAACCACTATGCAATGCACTTTAAAATGGCAAGTTAATATCAATAATATAAGCATTAACACATAGGAGGATCAACAAAGTAGGTTGACCTCGATGCAATTAGAGTAGAAGCAATTATATAAGCTAATAAGCAGTTTACAAAGGAACATATACAAAATAAGCATAGAATCACACCAAAAGCTCCAAATCAACTTGAAACCACATATAAACACTCAAGAAGTCATGCCATGGGTTTAGAAGTGTGAGTCACCTGAAATTGCACCTAAACCCCTTTGTTTTTCAAACTATTTCTCTTCTAAACCAAGGTTAATGATTCCATTTTCAAGGGAAACTCTCCCAAGCTTCTAACTAACCCTCAAGGTACCCTCTCAACACTCTAACTCATTCAAATGCCTGCGATTACCCTGAAAGCCCCAAATTCCCTCTTATGGCTTTAAACTACACAAACATTGTCTGGGCTTCAAACAAGGGATATCAAAGCTTCTATAGCACCTAGGTAGCCTAAGAATACTAGAAGTGAAGCCCGAATTCACCCGGATTCACATTAACCCCGAAAGCCCTTTGTTAAAGTCGTCTATTTTTCATTTTATGAGATTCTAAAGCAATGTAAGTGCATGGGGCTATTAGACTACCTTCACTAGCACCTAAGGCTTCTATTAAGAGTATTGAATCAAGCTAATTCGAGCAATTACACAAAACCCTAGAAAAATGTCACTATTCACCTCATGAATTAAACTAACGATTCCAACCGTTTAAATTGCGAAACGATGGCTCAAATATGTTCTCTAGCATTCATATACAAGGTATAATAGCATAGATAATTAATACAATAGCATTTGATCACATTTTCAACAAATCAAGAAATTGACAACTATTTAGAAATGCGAAAATAGGCCGTGAAATCCCTCACGAATGCGCGTAGGAGCACCTAGGAAGCTTGCAAACACCCTACACTAGTTGCTCAAGGCTTGGAGTGGCTTGAAATGAAGGATTGAAGAGCAATTTTTCCTCCTAGAGCTGCTGCAATGTTTCGGCCCTACTACAGTGCCAATTCAGCTTCTATTTTTTTTTTGTTTGCTATATGAGCTAAAATGTGAGTTGTGTTGGCTTTATAAAAGGTGGGGTCTAGTTTAGGTGTTTAAGTGGTTTCTAAAATGCGCGTAGTAAGCTTAAAAACGAGCCTAAGGTGAAACATGTGTGCTAGTTAATTAAATCTATAAGTTAGTTACGTAACACTATTCATTCAACTAGAAAAACCATTTTCTAAACGAGCTCTCCTATCACCTCTAGCTCAATTGCACATTTTTCCCCCTACTTTAACAATTAATATGATTTAATAAAAATGCTAATTAACTAATAGAATTCAGTTTAAGAAACGGAGTGAATAGTAACTTAAGAAGACAGTTAATAAGACATAGAAAGAGATGCGCAAACAAAGGATGCAACAGTAATTAAATGCATGGCTAAATCTCGGGCGTCACAAATATGTATTTCAATCAAAATCAATTCAAACAAGTATATCAAGCAACCCTAAGCATTCTATAGGCATAACATCAAGAAAACAAGCAAAATCATAAATCGGCCCCAACTATCAAAACACTACCATTTCCAAATGAGCCACGAGTTCCGGAAACCGACTTCGCCAATCCTCCTAGGTCACCATAAGGACGGTCTAAAGACCCCGAAACCCTACCTAACCCTAGAATTCACGCAAAGTACCGATTTCCCCCTTTGCTCGTTTGAACTACAACTATATCAACCAAACACCCAACCAACGCCATAATCGCACCAAAAGTGCTTCCATGGCCTCCCGAAACAATGCCAACATGCAAAACGAGAAAACGCCAAACTCGACCTAAACGACCCCGACTTTCACCAAGGCTTAATTCCCGTTTTTTCCATTACGCAACCCAAACAAACTATGCATTTAGGCATTCTAGCACACCTAGCACATTTCTACATCAACGGACAGCATAACAGAGCAACTTCATCGTTTCAAGGGTTTACTATTCACAAAACACTATTCAACAACCAATTTAAATTTCAATCTCAACATTTAACCGTAGAAAATGTTAAAAAGCTATAAATACACGTTCTACAATTGCCAAGGAACATTCTACAAGCATCAAAACGCTTTAAACAACAATCTACGGATAAAATCTAAAAATCACAAAGTTGATATACTTGACATTTAAATGAGCAAATAACATGCTTCCCTCACCTTAGGCACTCCTAGTCGCTAGAAAAACAACGCTGGTTGCCTCGGAAACCACCCCGCACGAGCTTACGCGAAGATTGAACGATTGGAAGGTTGAAAGGTTTTTTTTTCTCTTGATAGCTTCGGCCAGCTCAAGGTCTGATTTGCTTTGTTTTTATTTTATTTTATTATGTTTTAAGCTTATTTAGGTGACTATTTGGTCAAAGGTCAAGGCTACTTGGTGAAACAACTAAAAATTGGTCAAATTGTCTTATTTTTATGCATTTTAAGCTAAAATAACTAACACCAATATTAATTCTAGCTAGCAACAATTAAAATATACAATTTAAGTCATCTAAATACTAGTTTCACTATTTGCTGAGGACTAAAAACCGTTCTCTAGCTATCGCTTCCTAAATGCAATGCACGTTGCGACCGCAAGGAAGTAACAATTAATTCTCAAAGAATTTAAGGAAATATAATTTCTAAAATAATAAACAAGAAATTTTCACATTCTGGGCTCGGGTATTACACAAGCCCTCTACTGCCCAGCTGATATTCAACACATCCGCCCCTAACACTATGGTTGTGCAACCAATATGCAATGCACTTAATAATGGTAAGACAATAACAACAATATAAGCAATAACACGTCGGAGGATCAACAGAGTAGGTTAACCATGAAATAGTTAGAATAGAAGCATTTTATATAAGCAATTGAACCAATTACAAAGAGGCACATTCAAGATCCACATAGAACTATACCAAAAGCTCCAAAAAACCTTGAAACTACATTTAAACACACAAGGAATCATGTCACGCCCCGACCCAACCCCGCAAAAGGCCAAGCCCGGACCCGACACACGGACGGAGTCTCCTCTGTACCGCGGACGTTCCGAAACCCTACATTCAATATAATATTCGAGAAACCACAACATTCATTTGAGACAAGCCAACAATTTTTTTTAGAAAACATACATCTTTTCATTAACAACTTTGCAACCCAAAAATGATATGCATACTACACAATTATTTATGCGACTAAACAATTAACCATTAGCATGCATTTCCTTACTAGTCACATGAGTATATATTACAACATTACAACCTTTATTTCTTTACAACATAAGACCATCTAGGCCTCAAAATAGATACTACATACAAGGCTATAAGCCTCAAAATAAAGCGACAACCAAGCATTAAACACATCAAGCATGGCTCGCACAAAAGTCTGACAACCAACCACCAGCAAATCAAAGGAGTGCTATCACGGAAACACCTCCACCTGCTCTTCCTCCTCTATTACCTCAATAGGGTCTGCTTCAACTACTCCTGTAAAAATATAGTATAGAAATGAATGAGCAAAAACTATTGCTCAGCGAGGGCAATTGGTCTCAAGGACAGAGGTGAGAGGAGTATGCAATGCAATTAGCCAAGCAATTCATACAAACATTATATAGAGATACAAACAAAGCCATCAATAAAGCAAGGCAAGCATTAAAGCTATAAACACTCATTCAAAGGATACGATACTCTTTTCACGAGCAACTTTCAATCACGAATTCGATGACGACGCGCCGGCCCAAACCACCTTATAAGACCAGTTTGGAATACCCCGAAAGTATCCATCAATCTATGACCCAAATCTCCCTGGGAGGCAACCCAAGCGAGAAGAGGGAATAGCAATGGAGCTAGAGCAACCAACACTGGCAACCCAAGGCTACCCAGAAAGGCCCATCACTCACGCGCTGGACACTATGCAATGCAAGACTCGATACAAGGCGATAAATGAGCAATAAAGCCACACGTGGGAGAATAACAAAGTAGGTTACTCTCGCACGCAATAGCAACAGTTGATAAGCATTTCAATCAAAATCAATTCAAACAAGTATATCAAGCAACCCTAAGCATTCTATAGGCATAATATCAAGAAAACAAACAAAATCACAAATCGGCCCCAACTATCAAAACGCTACTACTTCCAAACGAGCCACGAGTTCTGGAAACCAACTTCACCAATCCTCCTAGGTCACCATAAGGCACGTCTAAAGACCTCGAAACCCTACTTAACCCTAGAATTCATGCAAAGCCCCGATTTTCCCCTTTGCTCGTTTGAACTACAACTATACCAACCAAACACCCAACCAACGCCATAATCGCACCAAAAGTGCTTCCATGGCCTCCCAAAACACTGTCAACACGCAAAACGAGAAAATGCCAAACTCGATCTAAACGACCCCGACTTTCACCAAGGCATATTTCTCATTTTTTCCATTACGCAACCTAAACAAACCATGCATTTAGGAATTCTAGCATACCTAGCACATTTTCACATCAACAGACAGCATAACAGCGCAACTTCATCGTTTCAAGGGTTTAGTATTCACAAATTACTATTCAATTGACATTTAAATTACAATCTCAACATTTAACCACAGAAAATGTTAAAAAGCTATAAATACATGTTCTACAATTGTCAAGGAACATTCTAGCATCAAAACGATTTAAACAATAATCTACGGATAAATCTAAAAAATTAAAAAGTTGACATACATAACATTTAAATGTTCAAATAACGTGCTTTCCTCACCTTAGGCGCTCATAGTCGCTAGGAAAACAACGCTGGATGGCTCGGTAACAACCCCGCACGAGCTCACGCGAAGATTGAAAGTTTTGAAAGTTGAAAATGGTTTTTTTGTCTCTTCAATATTTCGGCCCGCTCAAGGACTGAGTTTTCAGCTTTGTCTTCTATTTTTCTTTGTTATTTGCTTATTTAAAAGATGACAACTTGGTCAAAGGTCAAACCCCCTTGGTCAACTAACTTAAAATTGGTCAAATAGCCTATTTTCATGCATTTTAAAGCTAAAACAACTAAGGAAATGTTAATTCTAGCTAACAATAATTAAATTATAAAATTTAAGGCACTAAAATACTAGTTTCACTATTTGCTGAGGACTAAAAGTCACCCTCTAACTATCGCTCTCGATATGCAATGCACGTCGCGATAACAAAGAAGTAACAATCAAATCCCGAAGAATCTAGGAAAATATAATTTTTAAAATAATAAACAAGAAAATTTCCCATTCCGAGCTCGGGTATTACACCCTCTCCCCCTTAAAACAATTGCGCCCACGCAATTCTTACCTGGTCAACAAACAACTCTGGATACTGATTCCGAACTTGGTCCTCTCTTTCCCAAGTCGCTTCCTCAAACCCATGATGATTCCATAGAACCTTTACTAACGGAATACTCTTCCTGCGAAGCTCCTGAATTTTCCGATCCACAATTCGAATCGGTTTCTCTTCATAAGACAACTTTTCTTCAATTTGCAAAGGCTCTGGTTCAAGTACATGTGAAGGATCTGGATGGTACTTCTTTAACATTGACATGTGGAAAACATCGTGTAGTCTCGACAAACTCGGAGGTAAAGCTAACCGATAAGCCAAAGTGTAATATCCGAGCCCGAAATGTGAAAATTTCTTGTTTATTATTTTGAAAATTATATTTTCTTAGATTCTCTGAGATTTAATTGTTACTTCCTTACTGTCGCAACGTGCATTGCATTTAGGGAGCGATAGCTAGAGAACGGTTTCTAGTCCTCAGCAAATAGTGAAACTAGTATTTAGATGACTTAAATTTTATATTTTAATTGTTGTTAGCTATAATTAATTTTTTCTTAGTTAAGATGGCTTTAAAATGCACAAAATAAGGCCATTTGACCCAATTTTAAGTTGTTTGACCAAGGGCTTTGACCCTTTGACCAAGCTTGTCACATAATAGGCTTAAAACATAACAAAATAAAAAAAAAACAAAGCAAAGAACAGAACCTGCTGGCCGAAGCTATCAAGGGAAAAAAAAACCATTCAACCTTCCAATCGTTCAATCTTCGCGTGTGCTCGTGCGGGGTGGTTTCCAAGGCAACCAGCGTTGTTTTCTTAGCGACTAGGAGTACTTAAGGTGAGGGAAGCATGTTATTTGCGCATTTAAATGTCAAGTATGTTAACTTTGTGATTTTTAGATTTTATCTGTAGATTGTTGTTTAAAGCATTTTGATGCTTCTAGAATATTCCTTGGCAATTGTAGAACGTGTATTTATAGCTTTTTAACATTTTCTACGGTTAAATGTTGAGATTGCAATTTAAATTGGTTGTTAAATAGTGTTTTATGAATAGTAAATCCTTGAAATGATGAAGTTGCTTCGTTATGCTGTCCGTTGATGTAGGAATGTGCTAGGTGTGCTAGAATGCCTAAATGCATGGTTTGTTTGGGTTGTGTAGTGGAAAAAATGGGAATTATGCCTTGTTGAAAGTCGGGGTCATTTAGGTCGAGTTTGGCATTTTCTCGTTTTGCGTGTTGGCATTGTTTCGGGAGGCCATGGAAGCACTTTTGGTGTGATTATGGCATTGGTTGGGTGTTTGGTTGATATAGTTGTAGTTAAAACGAGCAAAGGGGAAAATCGGGACTTTGCGTGAATTCTAGGGTTAGGTAGGGTTTCGGGGTCTTTAGATGTGCCTTATGGTGACCTAGGAGGATTGGCGAAGTCGGTTCCAGAACTCGTGGCTCGTTTGGAAATGGTAGTGTTTTGATAGTTGGGGCCGATTGGTAATTTTGCTTGTTTTCTTGATATTATGTTTATAGAATGCTTAGGGTGGCTTGATATACTTGTTTGAATTGATTTTGATTGAAATGCATATCAACTATTGCTATTGCGTGCGAGAGTAACCTACTTTGTTATTCTCCCACGTATGGCTTTATTGCTTGTTTATCGCCTTGTATCGAGTCTTGCATTGCATAGTGTCTCGCGCGTGAGTGATGGGCCTCTCTGGGTAGCCTCGGGTTGCCAGTGTTGGTTGCTCTAGCTCCGCTGCTATTCCCTCTTCTCGCTTGGGTTGCCTCCCAGGGAGATTTGGGTCGTAGATTGATGGATACTTCCGGGGTTTTCCAAACTGGTGTTATAAGGTGGTTTGGGCCGGCGCGTCGTCATCGAATTCGTGATTGAAAGTTGCTCGTGGAAAGAGTATCGTATCCTTTGATTGAGTGTTTATAGTATAAATGCTTGCCTTGCTTTATTGATGGCTTTATTTGTATCTCTATATGATATTTGTATGTATTGCTTGACTAATTGCATTGCATACTCCTCTCATCTCCGTCATCGAGACCAATTGCCCTCGCTGAGCAATAGTTTTTGCTCATTCCTTTCTATACTATATTTTTACAGGAGTAGTTGAAGCAGACCCTATTGAGGTAATAGAGGAGGAGGAGCAGGTGGAGGTGTTTCCGTTATAGCACTTCTTTGCTTTGCTGGTGGTTGGTTACCAGATTTTGTGCGAGCCATGCTTGATGTGTTTAATGCTTGGTTGTCGCTTTATTTTGAGGCTTGTAGCCTTGTATGTAGTATCTATTTTGAGGCCTAGATGGTCTTATGTTGTAGAGGATTAATGGTTGTAATGTTGTAAATATTTACTCATGTGACTAGTAAGGAAATGCATGCTAATAGTTAATTGTTTAGTGGCATAAATAATTGTGTAGTATGCATATCATTTTTGGGTTACAAAGTTGTTAATGAAAAGATGTACGTTTTTGAAAGAAAGTTGGCTTGTTTTAATTGTTTTATGGCTTTCGCAAGTGTTATGTTGATTTTAGGGTTTTCGGATCGTCCGCGGTACAGAGGAGACTTCGTCCGTGTGTCGGGTCCGGACTTGGCCTTTTGCGGGGTCGGGTCGGGGCGTGACATCTTTTGGTGGTATTAGAGCATGATAGTCTTGCATGAGCCGGGACATGTTTCTCGGTCTGTGGGGTAAAGGTCCAAAATGCTAGAGTATTATTGTATGATTGTTAAGTGGAAAGAAAGTGTTATAGCATGACTTTGTGAACTTAGAGTGCTTATGTGTTTAAAGTGAATTGCATGTCAATCTTGTGTTATGTGAATTGCGTGTTAGAATGTTTGATTGTTGTTGACTTGAATGTTATCTAATCTTATGTGCTATATTTCTGTCTATAAACTGCTTCTAAATGTTGCCAGCTATTGTGAATTGCTACTATGCCGCCACGTCGTGGTACTCAAGGTATACGGTCAGATGAAGAGGCAGCAGAACAGGGTCAGCAACCGTTGCCTGAGCAGTTTATGGCTACTATGACTACAGCGGTTGACCGGATTACACAGGTACTGCATGAGCAGAGGCAGGACATGAATAATAATCCCCTGGGAAATCAAGCTAATCCTAGTGGACAAGGGTATAGAGTTGAGAATAATTAGTTGGAGAAATTTATGAGGCACGATCCGGGTAAGTTCTTCGGAGAGCCAGATGATGAGGCAGCCGAGAGATGGATTAATCGTGTTGAGAAAATTTTCACCGCTTTGAGGTACACTGACGAGGCAAGAATAGATTATGCATCATTCCTGTTTGAGGGCGACGCAGAGCAGTGGTGGAATACTGTCAGATTGAGGTGGGATTGTGAGGATGTTCCACATTTGTGGGATGATTTTGTAAGTGAGTTTCGGGACAAGTATATTCCCGAGATGGCTATGGAAAGGAGGGAAGACGAGTTTGTGGCCCTGAAGCAGGGAAATATGACTGTTGCACAGTACGAGGCTAGGTTTGTTAGCCTGTCGAGGTATATGCCCGAGTTGGTACGGCTAGCTAGGAGGATGATTCATAGGTTTGTTCGTGGGCTGAGAATGGACATACAGTTGCATTTGACTGGGCAGACCTACACTACTTTTCCCGAGGCATTTCAGGCAGCCTCGAAGTTTGAGAAACGGAAGGCTGAGATGTTAGCTGAGAGCAGTCAGCCGAGTAAGAAACAGTATTTGGGCCAGAGCAGCCAGAGTCAGCCGAGGCAGTATCAGACTTCTGCGCAGGTTCCTCAGCAACGTCCGTATCAGCCACAGCAGCAGATTCAGGCTAGGCCAGCTGTGACTAGACCCCAGCAGGGAGGTACAGTTCCTACCACTGCCAGAGCCCCAGCACCTACGGGAAACACTGTTGTAAGGCAAAATCAGCAGTGTAACTATTGTAATCGATCGGGGCATATTGAGGCTAATTGCTGGAGGAAGAGTGGTAAATGCACAGGTTGTGGAAGCGATGATCATAGGGTGAGAGATTGCCCTAAGTATAACAATGTTCAGGGCCGTACTGGAGGCCAAGGTGTGCAGAATAGGGCTGCAGGTGCACGTCCAGCACAGAGGGTTCAGGCTAGGGTCTTTGCACTAGATGCGGAGGAGCTGCCCGATACTACAACTATAGTGGAAGGTACCTTTCTTCTCAATACTCAGCCAGTTAAAGTTTTGATTGATCCCAGAGCTACACATTCGTTTATAACTCCTGCATGTGCACGATCTGTGAATGTTTGCATTGATAAACTGCCGCATGAAGTTGAAGTTAGTACACCTTTGGGTGCAAAATTTGTTACTGAGTCTATTTGCAAATCTTGTGATATATGCATTGAGAACCGTAAATTTTCTGCTGATTTAATTATATTGCCATTCCGTGACTTTGAAATCATTTTGGGAATGGACTGGTTGGGGAAGTACTATGCTCAGTTGGATTGTAGAACAAAGATTGTTTATCTTCAGGTTCCTGACCTACCGGTACTGGAGATTGTTGGGAACTGCAGGGCAGCCTGAATTCCTCTTTTATCAGCGATCAAGACTTCTAAGTTGTTGAATAAGGGTTGTGAAGCTTACTTAGCTTATTTGATCAATCAGCCTACTGATAAGTTGAATTTGAATGAGGTTCCAATTGTTAGAGACTTCCCTAGTGTATTTCCCGAGGAATTACCGGGTTTACCACCAGATAGGGAGATTGAGTTCGTGATTGATCTTGTGCCAAGCACTGCGCCAATTTCTAGGAGTCCTTATAGAATGGCATCGGCTGAACTTCAAGACTTAAAAATTCAGCTTCAGAACTTGCTTGAGAAAGGGTTTATACAACCTAGTTCTTCACCGTGGGGTACGCCTGTGTTGTTTGTGAGGAAGAAAGACGGCACGCTACGGTTATGTATTGATTACAGGGGACTTAATCAAGTAACGATTAAGAACAAATACCCCTTGTCGTTGATTGAAGAATTGTTTGACCAGTTGTAGGGTGCGAGTGTTTACTCCAAATTTGATTTGAGGCAGGGTTACTATCAACTTAGGATTCGGAGTGACGATATACCGAAGACGGCATTCAGGACTAGATATGGCCACTATGAATTTGTTGTGTTGCTGTTTGGATTGACGAATGCTCCAGCCGCATTCATGGACTTGATGCAAAGAGTTTTCCGACCTTATCTTGATCAGTTTGTCGTAATCATTATTGACGACATTTTAGTGTACTCGAAGAACGAGGCTGAACATGAGCAACACTTGAAGATTGTGCTACAGACTTTGTCGGAAAACAAGCTGTTTGCTAAATTCAGCAAGTGTGAATTCTGGTTGAATCATATATCTTTTCTAGGCCATATCATTTCAGATCGAGGAATTTTAGTGGATCCAGCTAAGATTGAAGTTGTTTCTTCTTGGAAGAGACCTGAGACGGTGTCAGAGATTCGGAGTTTTCTTGGGTTGACAAGTTACTACCGGAGGTTTGTTAAAGACTTTTTCAAAATTTCTGGGCCTTTAAGCCAGTTGACTCGGAAGAAAGTTGCTTACAACTGGGATGCCAAATGTGAATCCAGTTTCCAAGAATTGAAGAAGAGACTAACTACAGCTCCTATACTAGCTTTACCTGAGGGAACAGAAAACTTGGTTGTTTAGAGTGATGCATCTAAAGAAGGTTTGGGAAAGCTAGTATAGGAGCTGTAGTTAGTCTCTTCTTCAATTCTTGGAAACTGGATTCACATTTGGCATCCCAGTTGTAAGCAACTTTCTTTTGAGTCAACTGGCTTAAAGGCCCAGAAATTTTGGAAAAGTCTTTAACAAACCTCCGGTAGTAACCTGCCAACCCAAGAAAACTCCGAATCTCTGACACCGTCTCAGGTTTCTTCCAAGATAAAACAACTTCAATCTTAGCTGGGTCCACTGAAATCCCTTGATCTGAAATGATATGGCCTAAAAAAGATATTTGATTCAACCAGAATTCACACTTGCTGAATTTTGCAAAAAGCTTGTTTTCCTGCAAAGTCTGTAGCACAATCTTCAAATGTTGTTCATGTTCAGCCTCATTCTTCGAGTACACTAAAATGTCGTCAATAAAAATTACGACAAACTGATCAAGATAAGGTCGGAAAACCCTATGCATCAAGTCCATGAATGCGGCTGGTGCATTCGTCAATCCAAACGGTAACACAACAAATTCATAGTGACCATATCTAGTCCTGAATGCCGTCTTTGGTATATCGTCACTCCGAATCCTAAGTTGATAGTAACCCTGCCTCAAGTCAAATTTGGAGTAAACACTCGCACCTTGCAACTGGTCAAACAATTCTTCAATCAACGGCAAGGGGTATTTGTTTTTAATCGTGACTTGATTAAGTCCCCTGTAATCAATACATAACCGTAGCGTGCCATCTTTCTTTCTCACAAACAACATAGGTGCACCCCACGACGAAGAACTAGGTTGTATAAACCCTTTCTCAAGCAAGTTTTGAAGCTGAATTTTTAATTCCTGAAGTTCAGCCGATGCCATTCTATAAGGACTTCTAGAAATTGGCGCAGTGCCTGGCACAAGATCAATTACAAATTCAATCTCCCTATCCGGTGGTAAACTCGGTAATTCCTCGGAAAATACACCAGGGAAGTCTCTAACAATCGGAACCTCATTCAAATTCAACTTATCAGTAGGCTGATTGATCAAATAAGCTAAGTAAGCTTTACAACCCTTATTCAACAACTTAGAAGTCTTGATCATTGTTAAATGAGGAATTCGGGCAGCCCTGCAGTTCCCAACAATCTCCAGTACCGGTAGGTCAGGAACCTGAAGATAAACAATCTTTGTTCTACAATCCAACTGAGCATAATATTTCCCCAACCAGTCATTCCCAAAATAATTTCAAAGTCACGGAATGGCAGTATAATTAAATCAGCAGGAAATTTACAGTTCTCAATGCATATATCACAAGATTTGTAAATAGACTCTGTAACAAATTTTGCACCCAAAGGCGTACTAACTTCAACTTCATGCGGCAGTTTATCAACGCAAACATTCACAGATCGTGCACATGCAGGAGTTATAAACGAATGTGTAGCTCCGGGATCAATCAAAACTTTAACTGGCTGAGTATTGAGAAGAAAGGTACCTTCCACTATAGCTGTAGTATCGGGTAGCTCCTCTGCATCCAGTGCAAAGACCCTAGCCTGAACCCTCTGTGCTGGACGTGCACTTGCAGCCTTATTCTGCACACCTTGGCCTCTAGTACGACCCTGAACATTGTTATACTTAGGGCAATCTCTCACTCTATGGTCATCACTCCCACAACCTGTGCATTTACCACTCTTTCTCCAACAATTAGCCTCAATATGCCCCGATCGATTACAATAGTTACACTGCTGATTTTTCCTTACAACAGTGTTTCCCGTAGGTGCTGGGGCTCTAGCAGTAGTAGGAACTGTACCTCCCTGCTGAGGTCTAGTCACAGCTGGCCTAGCCTGAATCTGATGCTGTGGCTGATACGGACGTTGCTAAGGAACCTGTGCAGAAGTCTGATACTGCCTCGGCTGACTCTGGCTGCTCTAGCCCAAGTATTGTTTCTTACTCGGCTGGCTACTCTCCGCTATCATCTCTGCCTTCCGTTTCTCAAACTTCGAGGCTGCTTGGAATGCCTCGGGAAAAGTAGTGTAGGTCTGCCCAGTCAAATGCAACTGAATATCCATTCTCATCCCACGAACAAACCTATGAATCATCCTCCTAGTTGGCCGTACCAGCTCGAGCATATACCTCGACAGGCTGACAAACCTAGCCTCATACTGTGCAACATTCATATTTCCCTGCTTCAGGGCCACAAACTCGTCTTCTCTTCTTTCCATAGCCATCTCGGGAATATACTTGTCCCAAAACTCACTCACAAAATCATCCCACAAATGTGGTACATCCTTACAGTCCCACCTCATCCTGACAGTATTCCACCACTGCTCTGCATCACCCTCAAACAGGAATGACGCATAATCTATTCTTGCCTCATCAGTGTACCTCAAAGCGGTGAAAATCTTCTCAACACGGTTAATCCATCTCTCGGCTGCCTCATCATCCGGCTCTCCGAATAACTTTCCCGGCTCGTGCCTCAAGAATTTCTCCAACTGGTTATTCTCAACCCTATACCCCTGTCCACCAGGATTAGCTTGATTTCCCTGGGGATTATTATTCCTGTCCTGCCTCTGCTCATGCAGTACCTGTGTAATCCGGTCAACTGCTGTAGTCATAGTAGCCATAAACTGCTCAGGCAACGGTTGCTGACCCTGTTCTGCTGCCTTTTCATCTGACCCTAGACCTTGAGTACCACGACGTGGCAGCATAGTAGCAATTTCACAATAGCTGGCAACATTTAAAAGCAGTTTATAGACAAAAATATAGCACATAAGATTAGATAACACTCAAGTCAATAACAATCAAACATTTTAACACGCAATTCACATAACACAAGATTGACATGCCAAACTAATTCACTTTAAACACATAAGCACTCTAAGTTCACAAGGTCATGCTATAACATTTTCTTTCCACTTAACAATCATACAATAACACTCTAGCATTTTGGACCTTTACCCTACAGACCGAGAAACATATCCCGGCTCATACAATACTATCATGCTCTGATACCACCTAAAGATGTCACACCCCGACCCAACCCCGCAAAAGGCCGAGCCCGGACCCGACACACGGACGGAGTCTCCTCTGTACCGCGGACGTTCCGAAACCCTACATTCAATATAATATTCGAGAAACCACAACATTCATTTGAGACAAGCCAACAATTTTTTTTAGAAAACATACATCTTTTCATTAACAACTTTGCAACCCAAAAATGATATGCATACTACACAATTATTTATGCCACTAAACAATTAACCATTAGCATGCATTTCCTTACTAGTCACATGAGTATATATTACAACATTACAACCTTTAATTCTTTACAACATAAGACCATCTAGGCCTCAAAATAGATACTACATACAAGGCTATAACCCTCAAAATAAAGCGACAACCAAGCATTAAACACATCAAGCATGGCTCGCACAAAAGTCTGGCAACCAACCACCAGCAAAGCAAAGGAGTGCTATCACGGAAACACCTCCACCTGCTCTTCCTCCTCTATTACCTCAATAGGGTCTGCTTCAACTACTCCTGTAAAAATATAGCATAGAAAGGAATGAGCAAAAACTATTGCTCAGCGAGGGAAATTGGTCTCAAGGACGGAGGTGAGAGGAGTATGCAATGCAATTAGCCAAGCAATTCATACAAACATTATATAGAGATATAAACAAAGCCATCAATAAAGCAAGGCAAGCATTAAAGCCATAAACACTCATTCAAAGGACGATACTCTTTTCACGAGCAACTTTCAATCATGAATTCGATGACGACGCGCCGGCCCAAACCACCTTATAACACCAGTTTGGAATACCCAGGAAGTATCCATCAATCTACGACCCAAATCTCCCTGGGAGGCAACCCAAGCAAGAAGAGGGAATAGCAACGGAGCTAGAGCAACCAACACTGGAAACCTGAGGCTACCCAGAGAGGCCCATCACTCACGCGCTGGACACTATGCAATGCAAGACTCGATACAAGGCGATAAACGAGCAATAAAGCCACACGTGTGAGAATAACAAAGTAGGTTACTCTCGCACGCAATAGCAACAGTTGATAAGCATTTCAATCAGAATCAATTCAAACAAGTATATCAAGCAACCCTAAGCATTCTATAGGCATAATATCAAGAAAACAAACAAAATCACAAATCGGCACCAACTATCAAAATGCTACTACTTCTAAACGAGCCACGAGTTCTGGAAACTGACTTCACCAATCCTCCTAGGTCACCATAAGGCACGTTTAAAGACCCCGAAACCCTACTTAACCCTAGAATTCACGCAAAGCCCCGATTTCCCCCTTTGCTCGTTTGAACTACAACTATACCAACCAAACACCTAACCAACGCCATAATCGCACCAAAAGTGCTTCCGTGGCCTCCCGAAACACTGTCAACACGCAAAATGAGAAAACACCAAACTCGACCTAAACGACCCCGACTTTCACCAAGGCATATTTCTCATTTTTTCCATTACGCAACCTAAACAAACCATGCATTTAGGCATTCTAGCATACCTAGCACATTTTCACATCAACAAACAGCATAACAGCGCAACTTCATCGTTTCAAGGATTTACTATTCACAAATTACTATTCAATTGACGTTTAAATTACAATCTCAACATTTAACTGCAGAAAATGTTAAAAAGCTATAAATATATGTTCTACAATTGTCAAGGAACATTCTAGAAGCATCAAAATGATTTAAACAACAATCTACGGATAAATCTCAAAAATCAAAAAGTTGACATACATAACATTTAAATGCTCAAATAACGTGCTTTCCTCACCTTAGGCACTCCTAGTCGCTAGGAAAACAATGCTGGATGGCTCGGTAACAAACCCGCACGAGCTCACGCAAAGATTGGAAGTTTTGAAAGTTGGAAATGATTTTTTTTTCTCTTCAATATTTTGGCCGGCTCAAGGACTGAGTTTTCAGCTTTGTCTTTTATTTTTCTTTGTTATTTTCTTATTTAAAAGATGACAACTTGGTCAAAGGTCAAACCCCCTTGGTCAACTAACTTAAAATTGGTCAAATAGCCTATTTTCATGCATTTTTAAGCTAAAACAAGTAAGGAAATGTTAATTCTAGCTAACAACAATTAAATTATAAAATTTAAGGCACTAAAATACTAGTTTCACTATTTGCTGAGGACTAAAAGTTACCCTCTAACTATCGTTCTCGATATGCAATGCACGTTGCGACAACAAAGAAGTAACAATCAAATCCTGAAGAATCTAGGAAAATATAATTTTTAAAATAATAAACAAGAAAATTTCACATTCCGGGCTCGGGTATTACAAATCATGCCAAGGTCTTAGAAGCGTGAGACAATCGAATTTGTACTTAAACCCCTTTGTAACCCAACCCGTTTTCTTTCCAAACTCATGTTATGGTTCTAGATTAGCAAGCGGACTATACCATGTTTTTAGTTAACCCCTTAGGCACATTAGAACCCTCGAAATCACACAAAGATCCGCATTTAGCCTGAAAGCCCCAAATTCCCTCTTTTAACTTTGTACTTCACGTACCTCAACCGGGACTCAAATGGGAGCTAGAAAAGCTTAGTTAGGTCTTAAAAAGCCTAGGATTACTAAATGTGGAAACCAATTCAACCCGAATTCGCGATAACCCTGAAACCCCTTTCTAAAAGTTGACTGTTTCCTTCTTTTGCTAGGTTATAAGCAATTAAACCCTACGGGGCCTTTACATTACTTTCATTAACATCTAAAGCACCTATTAGAACCATTAATTCATGCTATAAGGTCCGATTTCACAAAACCCTAACATTCCCATCACTATTCATGCCAAATATTCAACGAGCAATTTCAACCGATTAAACTATGAAACAATAGAATAAATTAGGTCTCTACTACCTATATATAACATACATAAGCATATTTGAGCATTGCATAAACTTTTAATAGCAAATCTACCAATTTGATAAGTTGACAACATTTGAGCATTGCATAAACATTTTCAATTTTTGTTTTTTTTTTGTTTTTGCTAAGTTATGACTTGTTTTGTGTGTTGGTTGAGTATATATGTCTAGGTGAGCTATTTTAGTGAGAGTGTGTGGTCAAAATATGAGTTAAACTAGCTAGAACCAAGTCTTAAAGTGCATATTAATGCTAGCTAATTAAAATACTAAGTTAAGTTACGTAATACTATTTATTAGTTTCAACAAGTCATTTTCTAAACAAGCGTTCCTAACACTTTTAGCTCAAATGCACATTTTCTCATTCCTATAACAATTAATATGATTTATGAAAAATGCTAATTCAAGGAAAATAAACAGTTGAAAAATATGATGAATAGTAGTCACGTAAAGAAACAAGTAAAATACAGTAAAAATGTGCAAATAGTGGATGCAACAGTAATCAAATGTACAGCTAAGTCTCAGGTGTCACAGGAAGGACCTGGGCACTACGGTTCACCTGGGTGCTCACTTGGAAGGAAGAGAGGTAAGAGGCCACCTACGGGAGGTCTCTTTTCATTCCGAGTTGGGTCAAGAAATTCCAAAATAAAAAAAAGTCCTAGGTAGAGATACAGCAGGACCAGGAGGAAGTGCGGACAGATGGATTGATCATCGATCGCTTTCCAAATCAAGGTGTCTTAAGCCGGACCTTTCTCCAGAAGTCTCTTTGGCCAGAAGAAGGAATGACCAAAAGAATGATGAAGGAAATCAACTGGGTGAAAGGGCTAGTCAACTCCTTTTTAGCTCTAAAAGGGCATGAGAAATAACAAAGTTTGCCTTTCATTTCTATGAAAAAGAAAGTATGAAAGGGGTGCTCAACAAAAGGGTACAAGAGTTCTTGGGGAATTGGCATGAGAAGTTCATAGCAAGGGTCATAGCATGGGTGTGAAAGATGGATCCCCCCTTGTAGTGGTTCTTTCGGCACTTCCAGTCAAGGCTTGTTCACCATTCCAAGCAAGCCCGATCCGCTCATTCACAATTGGTAGACGTTCTATCTGACGGGAGCTGTGTATTATAAGATTGAACCATTTGGTATGTAAGGGCTCTATTCTCCGTGACATTGGCAAGGGCATTCCGTCTTCCTCTTGCTCTCAGTTATGGGGGCTTGAACTTGGCTCAGTCCAGTACACATCATGGTACCGATAGCTTCGAAAGAGTCCGACCTTCTTGCGCTACTCCTTTTCCTTTCAAGGTGATCTTGTTTTGATTGATACGCCTGCCGAGAATGAGGAAGGTTTTCAAACATGGCGCAAAATAAATCAAATAGATTCTAGTCTGGCCATCACTCTATGTTCGTAGAATTGGTGGCTTAGCTGGCCTCGCTTCCTGTCTTCAAGCTAGGGTCGCTGCAAGCGCTTGTGTTCGATGCAAGGGATCGCTTTTGTCCATATTGCTTTGACTGCCAGGCTTCTTGTTCTAGCCGAGTTCCTCCTTTGTCTTATGGTGCGTACAAAGTGATGGATCTTGTTATGGATCGTGCCCATGAGGAAGTGCTTCCAATCCTCGCCTGCCTGTCTACCCGAACTTCTTCCTGTGGAGTGAATGATTTGTTTCACCCTTGATAGAAGCACTAGTCTCGTACGTCTGCATGTCTACTTGTTTGCACTATCTGCTGTGCTCAACGCTTGTTTCAATTGACTGAATCAGAAACTAGCCTAAAGGCTGCATTCCTGATAAGTAAGCCGAGTTCTTCCCTTGATAGAAGGACTTGGTGAACGTCTTTCAATTTGAATTTCTTCACTGGGCTTGGACCATGTCTCCCGAACAATCTCAGTACATATGGCGCAAGACAATTCCACATCTTGAGGTCAGAATAGGATCGGGTATTTTCACGTCTCACCGTAGTGCCCGGCTTGTCTGGATTTCTGATTGATGAACAAGTTGATAAACAAGAAGGAAAATGAAACTATTGGATTTTGTGACTCGCCCTCAGCTACGTGTCCTTTGGACCAAAAGCCCGTTTAAAAGTGGATTCGAACCACACAAGGATTTTCAGTCCTTTGTTCTAACCAGCTGAAGCAAACTAGCCCCTTTATTTGTTGGGGGAAGAGGGAATTTCCATCGCGAAGGATTTAATCCAGCCACAGGTTCCCCTATGGCTACCTTGTTACAACTTCACCCCAGTCGAAGACCCCACCGTGGTATGCGCCAATAAGACCACCAAAAGCCTTTGTGGCACTAGTGTGACACAGAAGTCATGGGTAATCATTGGTTCGATGCTTCAGGCGAAACCAATTCCTAGGGTGTGACGGGCTGTGTGTACAGGGCCCGGGTACATATTCCCAGCGACATGCTGATCCGCGATTACTAGCGATTCCAACTTCATGTTCTCGAGTTGCAGAGAACAATCCGAACTGAGGCAATCTTTCTGGATTTGCCCTGCCTTACAGCCTTGTTTCCCATTGTAATTGCCATTGTAGCACGTGTGTGGCCCAGCCCATAAGGGCCATGCGAACTTGACGTCATCCCCACATTCTTCTAGTATATCACTAGCAGTCTTTCGTGAGTGTGGCACGCACCTTTTTGTTTATTTTAGAGCCGTTTTGGCGGGGCGTACTAAACCCACTACGTACCACACCATCGGGCAGCTCGCCTAAAAGTCGAGTCTTCTTATTAGTAAAGCGTGCTAGGTGCAATAAAAAAAGAGCCGTAACTTGAAATCGAAAGGCTCCAGCTACCTTCTTACTGACAGCACAGCTACGTGCGGTCAGTCAATTAGTAGCACTGGCACATCACTCGGCTCCTAGGCTCATTTCGGTTGCAAAGACTTTCTCCTTAGGCGCATGTCTCAGCAACACAAAATGAGGGTTTCGCTCGTTATAGGACTTAACCAAACATCTCATGACACGAGCTGACGACAGCCATGCAGCACCTGTATGAAAGTCAGTACCATCCCGTTAAGGAAAGGTTTTTTTGTTCATATGTCAAGGTCTGGTAAGGTTTTGCGCGTTGCGGTGAAGCTCTCGGCTTGGACCTTGCTTACCTTTCTCCCCCCGCTACTTGCTGATCTTGCTGCTGAGTCCTCTCTTTGCCTTTAGTAGGAACTCTTATCAGACTGACGAGTTGGTTAATCAAGGATTCTTTTATTACTCTGGGAAGGTAATAAAAGTATAATAGATAGCAGACCTTCGATTTCTCTCCTTTAAAGTAGTTTTTTATAAGAACTGTAAGAGCTTAGTTTTCCTCCAATGCCTACTTCTAAGACTGCCTCCATAGGGATTCGTTAAGAGCTCAAATCGGTTGCAGTTTGACTATGTATCTTCCTCCCTCACTAAAAAGCTAAAGATCTTACACAACCATTCAACTATTAAAAACCACTTATTCTTAATCATTTATAGACTAAACTGCATTCAAATAAGTGGTAAAGACTCATCTAGAACTAAAAGGAAGAATTGAAGGGCAATAAGATAAAGCATAGATGCCTATTTAGCCTACTGACTGCTTTACCTAATTAATGAATGGCAAAGAAAGACTCTATTTCGTAGCTTCTGCTTGTCCTCGCTTGGAAGGCTATGAGACAGATTCACAGTAAACACAGCTCTTGCTTATACCCCTTTGACTTGACATCTCTTCATGCTTGGCACACTAAGATAGGAAGGATTCAATTCAATAAAAAGAAAAGGAAACTTCTTAGTAAGACTTATTGTGCCTAAGGTCATAGAAAGGGGAGGAAGATCTATCCCTAAGAGCTAAGAAAGGAAGACTAGAAGGAGAATGCTACTACTCCGATTTCCTATTATCCCCCTTATCTGCGCTTTGACTTGCTTTAATGATTGGTCCCCCTAGACAAGTATTGCTTCAATGCCAAACAAAATAAAATAATGAATGAGAAAGCAACAAAAGGATCTGAAATTGGTCGACTGGGATGGTCAACCACCACTCCCCATCTTACTAATTGAAGGAGTTCGATCTGCGCTGGGATTTTGAGTAAGCGAGGCCCAGACACTAGATAGAATGGCCTACCTATCCCGATCAAACCCTCCCCATAGCTATTCCCATGCGCATAGATGTAGATCTATCTCTATGTATCCCTCTGCCCCGCTAGAACTTCCTTTCCCCTTCTATCAAAATGCAAAGATCTAGTGTTAGCCACCCTACTTAAGAAAGAATAAGAACAGTAGGAAGAGCTTTCTTTCATGTAATTCCATGGCAACTTTTTTTTATTTTTATTCGCCGCTTTGTTCAGCCGGTAGCCTTGCACCCTTTTCTTTTTTCTTACTAGCCGCGGAAAGCTCAACAATTTGCCCGTCCTTGTCTTCACCCTAGACTAGGGGTGCTTATCGTGTTCTAAGATAAAACGCCTAATGGCACCCCAACCCTTCCGGAATTTGACCTTCAAGTGGTTGCCCCCGAATTCCACTTGCCGATGTTGACATTAGTTATCGTGGATTCAATCGAAAGCCTAAACGCCCTAAGTCAAGGCTCTACCTTCTGACTGGCTGTTCTCCCTAAACAAGAAGTGGGAAATAACTTCTAATGGTACATCTAATAGTTTGATCTCTCCCTCCATCTGCTGCATGAACATCGACAGTGAAATAACTTAATGGAAAGTAGTGGATGAGGCGAAAGAGCAGCCTTGCATCTAGCAATTTCCTCACAGAAAGAAGGCTCAGCGACTTCCCTAATCCGTGAAAGTTTGTTTAAAAAAGAATCCATTTCCCCCTCTTTTCAAGCTTTATGGACTTTTTCGAGAGTTATTATAGGTCAACTCTAAATAAATAGGAGTGTAAAAAAACAAATTTACCAAAACTGTTAACAATCGATTTTTCCTCCTTTATGTTAAGTAAATCCCACATTAAGATCTAAAAAAAAAAGAATTTTAGGAAAGACAGACTTGAAAGATTCTATTAGAAAGAAATTAAAGTCTTCAATTGTAAGGCATCCTTTTCTTAATAGATTGATCCGGGCGGGTTGGAGAGGCATCTGCCTATAGATAGACTGAAATAAGGAAGACATCTTTCCAGTGGGGAAGGCCAATCTTTTCTTTGATGTGAAATTAGTCAGTTTGAGGTTTGATCTCTATAAATGTTATACCTAATGGGCTGTGCCCAAACTATTCTGGGCTTTACAACCACAGCGCCTATGGTTGTTGATGAGCTTTCTTCCATTTATATGGTAATGCGGTGACTACAGAATTCCGTTGCACTAATATGGATCATAAGCAAGAAAACGAATAGCTTTGATAGAGACTCCCAGGTGCGTATCTGGTCAACAATCTACAGGAATAGCCGGATGTTGTATTTTGAAATCCAGAAATGAAATGACTGGTGGTACCTGTAGAGTTACTAAATGTATCGTCTTTGGATTATTCTTTTTGTCTGAAAGTATTCTTCGTCTTTTGCTGGAACTATTTTCTCTAAAGGTAGTGAAGTAAGCCGAGGAGAGGCTGGATGGAATTCAACTTGACTGTAAGGAGAGGAAGCATCCTCTTTCTTTACCAATCCAATCTTTTTTCAGAAGTTGGTAGAGAATAGGCTATAATTCCAGAAGAAGGGTAAAGAGATTTTCTCTCTTTCTTTCTATATCCTTTCATTTTAATACGACTAGGTGGATAGAAGCCCACAGAGCGGTAGGCTAAGTCGGAAAGGGAGAGAGTTGAGTTAGATCCGATGCCATTGAATTAGTCCAGTAGCTTCTTTTTTGAAGGAATTCCGTACTCTTTCTCTGATTGAATCCTCTACCCAGGTAATATCATGGAATCACTACTTGAATAGAGAATCGAAGGTGAAATCCTTCTTTTTCTTCTTCTTCACTGCGTAGGTCAAGCTTAGCTTCTCAGCTTCATTGCTGTCACCCGGTCGAGACTATCAGAGCTTCTTGATAGTGGGGTACCACTCCTCTACTCATACTCGTTTGTCGATTCTCTTCTCGATCTTGATCTTTCTATCGATCTTGATCTTTAAACTGATTCTTACAAAAACCTATCAACCTTCAATAACCCACCTACCACATAAGTACCAGATGGGAGGCAAGCCCCCAAACCCCAAAAGGATAACACTCCCAATACAGGCCAAAGCGTCAGAGGATTAAGTCGAGAATGGATAAATGAGCATGATTGTCAAACCATTTCATCTTAAGGGCTCTAGAGAGCTCTAAGACCATAATTAGAGGATTTTGTTCGCTCCGCAGTAATGAACTGATCAAGATGTGGTGTTCAGTCCACAATGGTACGGGATTCGCAATGCCATCTGTATGGTCTTGTGTTCTTTCCTCACATTGGGAGTGCTGCCCTAGCACGGCAAACCTGACAATCTATCTCAGCACGTTGCTCACATTACCGTGTCAAGAAAGTCGAGATCAATGTCAGATGATAGAAGCGAGGGATAAAGGTGGATGTAGTAAGGGAGAAGCAAAACCGGGCATCATAGTAGCACGTCTTCCTGTAGATCATGTCAAATTCCCTCGTTAAACTTCTGCCCCAATGATTTAGATGCTGATCGGGATACTGATATTGAGGCTGTGGCTGCGGTTTCAGAGTCTGTATCGTCCACTGGACACAAAAATAATCTATAGTTATTTCCACTCTCAAATGCAAAAGAAAGCCTTTTTTTATAGGGCGGGACTGAAAAAGAGTAAAAAGATGAGATACTCTTATGATTGATATTTTTTTTTAGATCTTGCAAATCATTCCCAACAAGGAAAAGAATGAACGAGGACTTACTTTCTGCGGAATAGAATGAATGAGAGAATGGATACAATAATGAATGAAGCCGATCCAGGTAGGGTAGCGGTGCAATCGATTGAAGACGGAAGGCCGGGCACTTAATGTCTAGATTGAGATTGAGATTAAGCTCCAAGTCATGTAGGTTCACGAGAAGGACGTTTGTTTTCTACCATAAATAGAGAGTTGTATTTACTAGGAGAAATCTTTCACTCAATCGCTGGCAGTTGGACAAGGAAAGGCAAGAGCGAGCAGCTACACATGAACTGCAATAAAAGATGTCATGATAGGCTTTCCATAACCATCTTTCCTGACATTGGCAATCCAATCCTTCTTTCAGTCTCATGGGCAAACACTCGATCAAGTATGCGTGCCACACCATTGACACTTGATTATAGCGAAAACTTGTGAATGGCTTTTCGTGCTATACACCACGTTGAGAAAGACTAACTTCCCTTTAGTCTGATGGATCGCTTTCTCTTGTGCATTAATGAATGGATCGAGGAATTGCGTATGAAAGGTTTATGGTCTATCTTATACTATCTAGTACGATCGATCTAGTCATTCAGTACAGTATCTTCGTTGGTGTCCGTCTCCGTCGTTGTAGTTGATATTGATTGTGATTAATTCGTTGTTATCATGTTCCAGTTTTGTTTCCTCTTTTGTTTGTACATCTTTCTCCCATGTTTTCCGTTGGTCAACAACCAAGAAAAGTGCTCTATACTTATTCACTACTTATGCAGGAAGGACTTTCTTTCTGTGTAGAGGGAATCATCTTTTCTCAATCAAGAATGCCTCGATTTCCATGCATCTTTCTCTTTGATGAAAACAATTTTAATAGTACTCAATCGTCTACTACTATTTCTTCTACTACTATTACAAGTCAATCTCAATCAACGATGACTATTAACGATTATAGTTTTCAATCATCTGGCACTTCTGGCACTCAGGGTTCTTCTAATAGGGTTTTCGAAGATCATCCTGGTCTTAACCCTTCAAGTGAACGTATAGTAGAACTTCAATCTGATTAGGGGAGTTGATGATTAACAGGAGTCCCGAAGATGTTCTGGCTACAGCCGAAGCTTTACATGGTGAAAGCGAAAATATCCCTTTTATGGAGTTCCTTTTGAATGACTTGAACATAAGTAGAGTACAAGGTGAAGCCTATACGGATGCTCTAAATCTAGCAGGGCTGGTTCCTATCCCCAGCCCACTTGAGCAATTTTCCATTCTCCCATTGATTCCTATGAATATAGGAAACTTTTATTTCTCATTCACAAATCCATCTTTGTTTATGCTACTAACTCTCAGTTTGGTCCTACTTTTGCTTCATTTTGTTACTAAAAACGGAGGAGGAAACTCAATACCTATATGCTTGGCAATTCTTGGTAGAGCTTATTTATGATTTCATGCCGAACCCAGTAAACGAACAAATAGGTGGTCTTTCCGGAAATGTTAAACAAAAGTTTTTCCCTTGCATCTCGGTCACTTTTACTTTTTCGTTATTTCGTAATCCCCTGGGTATGATACCTTATAGCTTAACAGTTACAAGTCATTTTCTCATTACTTTGGGTCACTCATTTTTGATTTTTATTAGCATTACTATAATGGGATTTCAAAGAAATGGGCTTCATTTTTTAAGCTTCTCATTACCCGCAGGAGTCGCACTGCCATTAGCACCTTTTTTAGTACTCCTTGAGCAAACCCTCATTGCTTTCGTGAATTAAGCTCAGGAATATGTTTATTTGATAATATGATTGCCGGTCATAGTTCAGTAAAGATTTTAAGTGGGTCCGCTTGGACTATGCTATGTATGAATGATCTTTTATATTTCATAAGAGATCCTGGTCCTTTATTTGTAGTTCTTGCATTAATTGATCTGGAATTAGGTGTAGTTATATCACAAGCTCATGTTTCTACGATCTCAATTTGTATTTACTTGAATGATGCTACAAATCTCCATCAAAGTGCTTATTTATTTATAATTGAACAAAAGCGAGGAGCGAGTTTAGGAGCTACTGAGTTTACGAGGTGAAAGAGCGATAACTTCCTCCGGATAAAAAAAAAAAAAGAAGATTCCGAGCACGTCTGGTCAAAGTCTATCTTGTCTTTACCACGAGTCATTTTTCATGGCTAACAGGAATTTCAGTTTTGCACATATCCGTGGGTTCTTCAATTTGCTTTCTCCCTCATAGAGGAAATAAGTAAGGTGGTATACTATATTTATCCGCTTATTGGAACTCCTTTTAATGACCTATGCATTATGTTATCATTTCCAGTTGGACGACCCATTAATCCAATTTGAGGTTTGAAGACGCTCGACCAACGGGAGAAGAAAGAATGCTTGACAGAGGTTTGAAGATGCTCGACCGATAGGGAGAGGAAGACTGGTAGGAACTCTTTCCATTTTTTTAGGGGCTTGGAGCAGATGAAGCCTTCCTTCCTTCTTTCTTCTCGGTCCGCTTTGGCTCCTGATCTTAAGCTCGCTGTTCTTGGCGGCTAGCCGTAGTTTCTCGTTCGAATCAAAATCGTGGTGGAAATGTGGTTGAAAGTAGATGATTGATCACTCTATAGTGTGATGTCTCGACTTTAATTAAAGATTTTGTTAGTCTTCAGCCTCATTCAGTTTCATTGTTTTGAATAGTGATGAAAAACCGAAAGAAATCCTTTCTTTTTGTCTTTACTACTCGATTGGAGGGCTTTAATAAAGGTGTTAAGAGAATAGCTCAGAAAGAGCTGACAAAGATGAGATTGAGATGAATGCTCAGGCTTCACTAGTTGCTTGCACCCTTGTGACCCTCTAGGCAAAGAGTCTCTTATTCATTGAGAGAGGTTGGGCGGTGGTGGACAGAACGTTTTGCGATAGTTCCAAAGAGGAGCGTTGGGCAGGTCTAGAGTATCTTTCGATCGATGAAAGACAATTTGATTTTCATAACCATTAGCTAAAAGCTGTATGTGATTCTAGAACTATAGAATTCTACATCAATAGAGGATGCAACAGAGGTTGTAGTTTCTCTTCTAGTTGTTCCAGGGACTGATTCTGGAATAGAAGTTGGCATTGTAGAATCAACATTTGAAGAAGCAGATGAATCATAGGCCTGTGAATAAGAAACTGAAGTATCTGCCTTTAACTCTTCCGTGGCTCTATAGCCGACAAGGAAGAAGGAGAGAGAGGGAATTTGACAATTCAAAGCCAAACTGACAAGCGAGAGCCCGATGCTGGTGAGATAGCTAGGGCAGAGGAAATGAATTCAACAATTCCATGAGCGGTGGTTGGAGCGTACCTTTCCGTAAGGGAATGAGTGGATCCTCGATCCAAGTCTCATCTTTTGAGTGAGGATGTTCTTTCTTTTTTGGAAGCTAAAGTCAAATCTTAAGCAGCAGATACCACTAGAGAAAATGCAGATGAAAGATATGCTTAAATAGAATAATTCGATCTTTCATCCACTAAATCATACATAACATATGCATTTGAATCCATGGAATCATAGGAATCAGAAAAAACAGCCACTAACACGTCTATAGAAGTAGACAAGGGTTTTTACGTTGAAAAGAGTAAGTTCAAGCTTGAGTGCCCCTTTTTAGGATGGGGTTTCAATGTAATAAATAAATTCTTATTTTTCTTTATTTATAGTTTCGTGGAATGATGAAGGAAGACCATGCCATTAGAGGAAGGGTGGTTCTTAGTCTTATTGAGTGAGAAGTTCTTATAGCGAAGACTTTGCTAAGCTACGGCCATTGGCCCTATGAGAGAGAAATTCAATTCCAAAGAAGGATTTGAGTGACGAACCAGAAGCTGGTGAAGAAGATAAGGTTGTCAAGGGCTAACTTCTATGATAGGGAATGAGTTCACTCCTTTCAGTCTCATAGGGTGAAGAGAACCATTTAGTAACCTAAAGGAAAGGGAAGAACCAATGTTGTAAGGTAAGGAGGAATCCGATTTAATAATAGAGGAGAAAGAGGTAGCAAAGCAAATATATCCTATCCGTACGGTTCAGAGAGGAGAGCAAGAGCTTAATTAAAAAAGTGCAGGCCTTCAAAGCCGCGAGTAAAATACTTGGCCTTGAACCGAACGAACCGGCAAACAAGTGCCTTAAAGCCTCTATTCCTAAAACCTAAAAGAGAATGAGATTCCCTCTCCTCTTCCTATGATTATGGAAAAAAAGTATGAAAGAGTTTTGCCCCTAGTTTGAATATTGGCTACTAGCAGGCTTGACTTGCCCATTTCCTCGTGATTTAACTCGCATTCAGCTGGTCTTGTTCCTGCGGTTGGCCTTTTGAACATGAATGGTAGGAGCTTCCTAATTCGAAGGTGGTGAGTTGAAAGAGTAGCTGGTGTATTGGCTACAGCCCGAGTTAGACTTCGAGGAGCAACCCCTTCTGAATCAGATAAGGGAATGGAAATAAGCCAGCTCAGATTCAGAATCTCAGTTGTCTATCAGCCGCTTTCTAGCAATTCAAGAGGGGCATACGCTGTATTCACATTTGGATTTGTATGACGCTTCGGATCTGGATGGACATGAATGGATGTTGGAACGGGTCCCGAGTCAACTGCATGCGCTACTACTGTCTCCCTAGCAGTCACCTCTGCTTCCTCCATTCCATTTCTAGTGAAATAGGGGAAAGATCAAGTGAACCATGGAAAAAGCGTTTTGAAAATGCCTTTCTCCTGCTAGGTTCAATCAAATCAATGAATCTTCCAGCAGGCAGGGTTTTGCCCGAACAACTTTAGAACTGCAGCTTTGCCCTTACAAGTAGATAACGAGTTATATAAAGATAAAGATAAAGATAACTTACTGATTATCTATCTCTGAATTTGATATTCTATATAGATTCAAGTTATTATATCTTTATTCTAGTAGTTCTTTTTTATTGTTTGTTATTTATTATTAACTATTAGAAATCTATTAACTTGTTTTGGAGCACGCTATTGTGCTATTGGTCTCTCTAGTTCATGACTTCCGAAAGATGGGTCCCCACAATAAAAGAACCAACTCATCCAAGACATGAGGAAATTGGCAAAGAAATCGAAAAAGCCAGAAAGACTCGTTAAGCAATCAATTTATCCCCCTTACATGCATGCTTCCTTTACTTCTTTATACGCGTTAGCGATAAAGGGTCTAAACACTCAAGGCCTAGCCAATCAACTGTTCGATGCTATCCTCGCCTATTTTATCCACTCGATCCTTCTTGGTATGCTTGTCGTAGAGAAGACTCTTTCTAAAGACTCAATAAATGGTAAAAGAATTCCATTTTCCAGTCGGGCGGAATGAAAAAGAAAATATTGATTGAGATCAATTGAAGGAAGGCATGCTCATGAACTTTGCCAGTCAAATGGGCCTAGCTCATTGGGTGTCTTGTTGGCTATCTTTCGTACCCCTTAATAGAAGGGGTGATACTTCATTTTGTTTAATAGTTAGCCACTCAGGACAGAGATTTGGCTTAGTGAAAATAGAACTAGAACCAAAGTCGTACTCTTTATTCCATATCCTTATGTAATGCCCTTTAGACCACCAACAAGTCCTATTCCGACAACACTGAAAAATGGCTCTCTCCATTAGTACCTTAAACTAATTAGGCATTTCCAAGTTGCTCTTTCATAAGCTATGATGGCTTTTTTGAATGAACTAAATAGTCTATGTAATCTTCCTTTTTTCCCAGGAGCATTCGACTGAAGAAGTATTAGTAAGACTCTGACAAAGTCGTAGGAGCAATGGAGTTTGGTGAGGTAGCTCTTGGTCAGCTGTTTCTGCTCGAGTTTTAATGCTTGATGGGACTAGGATGTGTTTAATCCTATAAGGGTCGACCTATAACGCCTTAAAAGGGCCTTGCCCCTTATGTCCCTTATTCCAACTAGAAAGTCATCGAAGAAGTAAGGAAGCTAAGTTGTAGCAGTTGGCCTTCCTTTTTTTCTTGCCCGTGGAAGATCTAATCATAAGAATAGGAATACTTTTGATATCCCCTGAAATAGAATAGGAATAGAGGAGCTCCTCACCTCAGCGGAAGGAATAAAGTCTTTATCGCACTTCCTGCTTCCACCAAAAAGAAGTTCACTTCACAACCACCTTTTCCTCGGGAAGGCATATAAGGAAGAATTTTCATAGAATAGATCGGTAAAGACCTTATTCTATTTTATTCTTAAAAGAAGGAAGATGGGTAGAAGGTTACTCTTCTATATAGGAGGCGAGTCAAATCTCAACCGTCAACAGTCTTTCGTCATGTAGTTT
Source organism: Ehretia macrophylla (assembly GCA_037974665.1). Taxonomy (NCBI): domain Eukaryota; kingdom Viridiplantae; phylum Streptophyta; class Magnoliopsida; order Boraginales; family Ehretiaceae; genus Ehretia; species Ehretia macrophylla. The sequence continues at coordinate 65,658,835 of CM075765.1, forward strand.
CAGGCTCAGGCATGGATTTCATCTCTTCTTTTATTGTGGATGATCGAAGCCTAGCCTAGGCTGTAGAGGGCTAAGAGGACTAAAGCATGGCATAGGCAGCGGAATACTTGACAAAGAAAACCCCTGTTCAAGCTATCTCACCCGATACGAGACCAGAGGAAACTGAAACAGCAATGGGTAGCCCAAAGGTATGATGTAAGTCGACTGATAAGGAGAGGAAGGTAGACGCTCGACCGATAGGGAGAGGTTCCAACCTTAGAATTGGGTTTTTGGGGATTTTAGATAAGGATCAGCGCTAACTTAGAATCAGAAGAATCAAAGGTGTAACCAGGCAATGAATATTGTGTACCTAAATTCTACTTAAGGTCCAAAACAAGTGGAGGGAACCACAAATCCTGTTGAGGCAGAGGAAGAGGAATAGATGTCTGGCGAGCTTCCTCGATAAAGAAAGGAAAGTTGGTAGCGGTCCATGGCAGTCTTGTTTGCAGGTGTATGATCTAATCCTAATCCTATACCCGCAGGGAGGTGAAACTTCCTGTTGTTGAGGGGATTGAACTTCAAGCAGTAGGGATCGAAGCGAAGTCTATGCTCTTTGTTCTCTTTCGTCTTCGTTCTATTTGACCTCCGGTCCGCTATGCTCTTTGTAACCATATCAGCTTCTCTGGTAACTCAACGAAGATCCTCTTCTTTCCTCGCTTTTGAACTCTTTCTTTCCGTTTATCACTCTTTTTAGCAGTTGGAGCAGGAGGCAGGAATCTTTATATTTGAATAGGGTCTGACCTCTGTCCCGCTCTGTGGGCTTCTATACTCCTCTTAATCGAGGAATGCAAGCCCACTCGCCACAAGTAAGAGACACCTTTTCCAGCATAATCAAAGGCAACATGAGGAGCAGTAGGTAGAAAGCAAACGGACTAAGATAAATATCAGGTACATAAGCCCGTCGGCCTATGGGAATCTTGATTAGGAAAGCGCCACTCGTAGTATGATGATGCTATCCATCCTTGCAGTGCATGCTTCGTGTTGGTTAATCTAAGCTTATATTCATTTCTTAGGGAGCAAGCCGAGCTCTCCCATGTTCTGAACATGAGACTTCTGGAGCTCGACGCCCCATTGTTCGTACCCAGCTGCATCCACCCACACTACATAGTAATGTGACTAAAGGACAAGGAAGGAGAAAAGAGAGAGCCTTTAACTTAAAGTAGGGCAGTCACAAAAGAAAGTGATGAAAGATACTTTACCGAATACGATGACACCAATGAGTGCCAACCCACCAAAGACTGAAGACTGATCTTACCGGCAGTAGTCTTAAGGAAGGAAATCTAGATAACCATCAACAAATTAAGAGCCTACCTAGCTTTTTCACTTTGACACCATTCTCATTTTCCTTCTTCCACCATACCAACCCTACCCTTAAGAAGGTGGTGCTCTTCAGGATTGAGTAGGTTGCAGACTCTTTTTCAATCTTCTATACGGAAGCTACTTCCATGTCAGGAGATACTCATCCCTCACTAGACGGGAAGCGTAGCGGGGCAATAATCTTTTTCGAGATAAAGGAAGTCTGAGGGAAGAGGTAAGAGATTCTTTGTCACACCCCAACTTGACCCCACCTACAATCAGTCAGGACGCAACATAATTTCGGCAGTATAACGATGGTAATTAGAATACCGAGGCTCTAAACCAACCTCTTCACAACTCATACAACCAACAACACAAACATTCAACAATAAACAACCCAACCATATTATACAATAATCATTCCTTCAATAATCCATTCATAGTTATACGCCTCCGTTCCAACTTAGTACATAGGCATTACATACATTTCAAAATAGGATATAACCAATTTAGCAATCTAGTCATGATCAAAATAAAGACTACTAAATCAACCTACATATGTCTTTATATTAAGATAGGTTATGCAATACATTGTGTTACAACAACTATGATAATCTCATGGCAGTGACTCCTGCACATAAGACTCATCCACATATGGCACATTTCCCTCTTCAAGAGGCACGTACCTGTAGTCAGGCTCAATAACACCTGCATACATGCAATAATTGAGAGTGAGCTTATATAAAATAAGCTAGTGAGGATTTGATAGATCTTTAACAGTATTTACTATACTCCTTGGAAATTATCCTTTGACCAGTAAACACATAACAAACATTAATTACAATACAAATTCAGCAATAAAAGTAAACAATCAGTAAGGATACGATACAGTTGTTCCTTTGAAGCCGTTGGACTCTATCCAATCCTTTCACGAACTTTAACATTCCCACCTTGTTACTCCCACTCAAGAGAATCCATAAACCCTAGTAGTACGACCCAGCACCTATGGATTTCTCTGTCCATATGAGTGAGGGAATTGGCCATGGTGGTCGGGTTATCGTGTGATAACCCGAACCCGGCATGCATTTAATGGCATTTAATTGCATTTAATTAAGTGTTATCTTAAATGTTAGCATTGAATTTTGTGTTTATTTTTAGTTAAACATTCATTTGTAGCTCTAATTTCATATTTATGTTAATCGGTTTTATTTTTCTTGCACCTTAATGCTCGGTTTTCAATTAAATGAAAAGTAGCTCCAAGCCGGAGTAAATTTTTAACTATGTTACTTCTCGAAAATTATATTTTCTTAAATTCTTTGAGATTTCATTGCTATTCTTTTATTGTTGCAAAATGCATAGCATATCGAGAGCGATAGATATGAAATAATTTCTAGTCCACAACAAATAGTGAAAACTAGTATTTAGTGTTTTAGTTGTTGTTAGCTAGAATTAAAATTGTGCTAGTTGTTTAAGCTTTTAAATGCCTAAAATAAGCCTAATTGACCAACTTAAGCAACCTTTGACCAAGCTTTGACTTGAGGACTTGTGTCATCTTTTATAATAACACATTATAGCACAAAAAAAAGAAGGCTGAAACAGAATAAGGGCTGGCCGAAAAATACAAGGAGAGAAAAAAAAAGATTTTCAAGCCAAATCTTCAAATCTTCGCGTGAGCTTGCACGGGGTGGTTTCCGAGGCATCCAACGAGGTTTTTCTAGCGTCTAGGAGCGTCTAAGGTGAGGGTTTTATCGTTATTTGCGCATTTAAAATAATTGTGTTTAAACTTTAATTTTTGGGTTTTAGCCGTAGATTGTTATTTAATTCATTTTGATGCTTGAAGAATGTTCCCTATCAATTGTAGAACATGTATTTATAGTTTTTTAACATTTTCTGCGGTTTAATATCAAAATTGGAATTTAAATTGATAATTGAATAGTAAATTATGAATAGTAAACCCCCGTTTCGATAAAGTTGCTCTGTTATGCGTTTTGTTGATGTAGGAAGGTGCTAGATATGCTAGAATGCCTAAATGTGTGGTTTAATTGGATTGTGTAATGGAGAAACAGAGAGAAATACCTTGGTGAAAGTTGGGGCCGATTAGGTCGAGTTTAGCGTTTTCTCGTTTTGCATGATGGCATTGTCTCAGGAGGCCATGGAAGCACTTTTGGTGTGGTTATGGTGTTGGTTGGGTGTTTGGTTAGGGTAGCGGTAGTTCAAACGAGCAAAGGGGGAAATCGGGGCTTTGCGGGAATTCTAGGGTTAAGTAGGGTTTCAGAGTCTTTAGACGTGCCTTATGGTGACCTAGGAGGATTGGTGAAGTCAGTTTCCAAAACTCGTGGCTCGTTTGAAAGTAGTAGCGTTTTGAAAGCTGGGGACATTTTGTGATTTTGTGTGTTTTCATAGTGTAATGCCTAGAGAATGCTTAATAATGCTTGTTATGCTTGTTAAAGTTGATTATGATTGAATTTGTATATCAATTGTTGATAATGCTTGTTAGTGCTGTTCTTGTTACTTTATAGATTGTAAATGCTTATTGTATCATATGTTGTTACTAACCTGCACTTCAGTGCCTTGCTTGATTATCGTTATATGTCTTGTATTGCATTGCATTAGTGTCAGGCACGTGAGTGACGGGCCTCTTTGGGTAGCCTCGGGTTGCCAGTGTTGGTTGCTCTAGCTCCGTGTCCTATTCCCTTTTTCGCTTGGGTTGCCGCCCAGGGAGTTTTGGGTCGTAGAATTGACAGAGTATGTCCGGAGTACTCTAACGGAAGTTATAAGGTGAGTGAGCCGCGCGTCATCATTAAAGTCATTGAAATCATGATCGGTACATTGCTCGTTTGAGAGAACCATAGCCTTCAGAGTGTGGTATAGCTTTGAATGGTTGTGTTAATGCTTTTTATTAATTGGTTATTGTATTGATTGTTTATATTGAATGCTTGCTTGTCAATTATATTGCTTAGCTGTACCTATTTGCATTGCACGAACTTCTTTCTCTCCACCTCGATATCTGTCTCGCCCTCACTGAGTATACGTGTTGAGTATACTCACTCCTCACCACCACATTTCAGGAAATGCCATGTTAGCTGGAAAGTTCGTGATTATGTGAATGTTCGTGCTTGAAGAGTTGTCTTGCGTGCCTTTGTGGCTTGAGCTGTCGAAGTTGCAATGATGTATGTTTCATGTATTGAATGTATTTAATGTCAAAAGGAATGTAATTTAAGTTTTACTAGATTATTGAAGTGTTTGATAAGTTAGTTTATGTATCTAGTTAGTATAGCTTAACTTTAATGCATGTTTGTATTGCTTAAAGAAAAGTTAGAATTGTCTGTGTACTTGGAATTGCATATTTACTTGTGCTTAATTGTTGAGAACCAAGGCTCGGATGGCCTTGAGGAAGTTTTGTATGGTTGGACACGGTGCTGGTCCACTTATATGCTGTCACAAGTTTGTATTTTGCCTAGAAACAGGGGAGACTCCGTCCGTCTTTCCCTAAAACTTTTTCCCGGGTTTGGAATTGGGTTGTGATTAGATTGATTGATAGAACTCTAGGTCTCGAGAGGGATCAGGGTGTTACATATCGCCTGGTAAACCCGAGGCTACCCAGGGTAACACAACACAACCAAGCCCGATAACAATTGTTGTAAACATTCGCATGCACAACTAATCACTCAATCATGCAATCAAATCGCTCAGAGAGGACAACAAAGTAGGTCGCCCCTCGATTAAATTTAACAATCAATTAATCAGTTAACAATGTAACGCCCTGGATTAACCCCGAGCGCGCTACTCACGGTTTTGTATCAACAATCAACAATCAATCAATAACCATCATTTCAACAACATAACAATCACTAGTCAAATAGGCAACAAACAACTAAGTTAGATGACAAAGTAGGCCATCCAACTTAACATGCATTAGACACACAACCAAACCCTAGTCTAACCATCAACAACTCACAATTCAATCACTCAAACACCACCCAAACAACTAAAGGCATATATCAACATTTTAAAGAAAGACAACCCAAACTTCTAAAAGTCATAACTTACATTCTACTAATCCGATAACCTCCAAACCAGTTTCTATCACTCACCCACTCAATCAACAACATTAGCCCCCACAGAAACCAACCAAAATACATCCATGTCAAGCCTAACAACCCTATAACCTCTATGCACCTAGGCTGAAATTTTTGGACTTTTACACCGACATCACAATCAAAATTTCGGCATTACAACGGTACTACCCCGTATTTAACAAACTTTTACAAATCAACGGCAATTGATTCCAACCACTACAACTCAAAATATTCAACAAATTGCCAACAACTCAACTTTTAATACCCAAAAATAAAAATTCATGCTACAACGGTTCAAATCTTATATAAACGCATATAAACGATCCTTAGCATGCACTGAGCAATAATATAACATCAATTCAATTTTCTAACGGTTCAAAATTCAATTATATGCAAAAACATAAAAGATGACATTTGAGATCTAGAATTTTTCTCTCACCTTTGATGTGTTTTGATGCAAGAAAGATGTAGAATGGATGCCTAACAAGTGAAATCAAGCTTTGAATGAAGTGATTTGGACTTGAATTGCAAAATCTATGTGAAAAATGCTTTGAAAAATCTTGAAAATGCCTTCTTTCTTCTCCCTCATGGAGCCACGGTTTTTGATGTGTTTTTGTGGTGTTTTGGCTGATATTTGAGTATATATCAAGTTAAGTAATAAGTCAATGCAAAAAGAATTGGTCAAAGTTAGTATTTTTAAGTCTTTTAATTATTTTCTAGTCTTTTAATTCTATTTCTTGACTATTTTGCTCACCAACATGCAATTAACTCCTAGACTATTTTAAGTTGCATATTTTTAGTTGACAAGGATTTTCACATGCATACATTTACACCCGACTCGGGTAAAAACTCGATTTTTGCAAAAGAAGATGAAAAGTTATATTATTTGTTTTTAAATGTCTTTGAAATGCAATTTTCAATTGTGCCATTTTATAAATATTTAAAATGAAATATAATTTGTATTTAATATATACTAGGTCAATGAAAGTCAACGCAAGAATTGTTTTGAGCAAAAATCACTATTTTAGCTTAAAATGTACTTTTTCGCCCGTAAAATCTATTTAAATTACTAATCAGTTTCAGAAATAATTTTTATTCAAATATGGGTCTATTAATAACGGAGGACTAGATTTTAACACGTTTAAAATACCCATGTAAAAATTTTAGCGGACAGGTGTTCAAAATACTATTCACAAAAATCGTCGATAAAATTTATAGTGCCGATTTTGATAAAAATTTCATAAATGCACATATAGCATGTATTAGGAATATAAATCACATATTTGGCACATTCTAATTCATATAACACATGAACATGTCAAATCACGCAAATCGAGACACAGACATGCAAATCGAGATTAAGATGAAAAGTGGGGTTTCACATTCTTGACCACCAACACCACAAAGACTATAGGTAATTCTTGACTAATTAAACGGAAGTGGTAAAGACGATCCACCTTCTCATTCCTTCTTCCGAAAATGTGTAATAGTCCTTGTAGGGAATGAACCCCCATCCGCGGAATTCGTGTACCCTTTCGTTTTTGGTAGCATTCCGGGTGAGATGTCAAAGCCAAAGACGCAAACTGAAGTCAAGAGCTTCTTAGGACCCGTCAACTTCATTGGCTGCGCTGATACCTCTACATCTGAGCCTCTGTTCAAGCTATTTCAGAAGAATGCTCCGATAGAATGGAACGAGGATTGTCAGTTTGATAAGAAAGATCAAGACATACCTCTTTAACCTACCTGCCTATACTTGTTCCGCCAGAACCCGGTTGCCTCTTATTGATTATCTTTAAGTCTTGGAAACCTCAATGGGGTATGTACTGGGGCAGCATGACAAAACTGGTCGGGGGGAACAGGATATGCCAATGGCGTCTATCAGAGATAGAGTGGTTTCCTGTGTCGGATGGAAATGAACTCTCACTCGGAATGGAATGCCAACAAATCGCCGAATTGACTTGGCTATGTTCTTTTTGCTGGTAACTTGTTTGAGGAAACCAAGTAGGAAATGAACAAGCCAGGCAGTAAAATAGAAAAAGATCCTCAACACCTTTGGCTACGAAAGAAGGCTAGGCCCCTTGAACCAGAGCTAATTTGATCTTTCCCTTCTCGAACAGTGGATCTAGCCTTTTCGACTGGATCACCATCAACCAACACTTACCCAACTTCTTTTTAGTATGCCCAACATAGTTGTTAGAGTCAAGTTCAGTTGGATCATTTATTATAAGATAGTAGGAAGGTCGAACGAAGACACCCTTTGAAAAGAAGCAAGTTTACAGGGTTCATTGTTTAAGAAAGCAGGGGTCCTACTCAGGGACAAAAGAAGCAAAAAGGCAGTTCTACGAGCTATCTCTCAACATTTTTTGGTATTCTGGTTGGGAAAGCTCACTAGCAACGGGTTGTGCCAAGGAAAGCATCTAAAAGAAGCCTAAATGGCAAATCACACGACTGGGTTCAGAATAAGATGATAGCGGTCCTAAACTCGATTACAGGTTCGTCTTTCTTCAAGCTATAACCTTAGCAGATAGATAGTCCTTTTAGTTCAATGCGAGCTCTTTCACGCCTTGTACCTCTTAGAAACCTGTGATTGGAAAGAAAGATTTTTCTCAGACCTGTTCAGCTATGGATCTCATTTTTCTTGGTGGAGTTTTAGGTGAAGATTGACCTAAACTAGGACTTGAATCTGAAGAGCTTGGAAAAGCTAATATTTCTGAATCAGAATCTTGATCTCTTTCTTCAACTTCATTAGCTTGCATTGGCGCTTTTTTGAATTGTTGTGATTGAGGAATTACAACACGTTTCTTCTCCACTTTGTTTGCATCCCAATTCCAAGATGAAGACTCATCAACATAGACGCATACCTCAGACAGATGCCAGCGATGATATGTGGGCTGCTTGCCTCTTAGAAGAAATAGATGGAAAGAGTGAATACAGAAGTGGCATGCACAAACGATCTGAACAAGACTACCATTCGACATTCAAAGAGATTCTCGTACTCAGAAGAGGCATCGAAAAGTTTGAATTTCACTCTTTGGGGCACTAATAGCAATACACATTCCCAGTGTCTCGATAGCTCATAGGCTGCTCTACAAAGAGCAACTATGTCACTTATGTCTATTAGTGAATTGCTAAGGCTCCATCCCAACTTTTGAAGCTTGTGGAAAGAAAGGAAAAGACAGACAGCAAGGAAATAATGCTTCTTTAATTAAGAAGAAAGTCCGATTCCTCTCGGTGGCACGTAAGGAAGTTGACTATAAACTCTTCTTGGCTCTTAGCTTAAAGGGAGTGAAGTCTGCCTATCAATCAACATAAAAGTACGCCCTCTCCCTTGTCAACTCTGAACAAATGTTTAGTTAGCCGTGAATGAGAACTCTTCTTGCTTGTTGGCAGGTAGCTCCATGGTTGGTTAGTTCGAAAGCGAGTTCTTACTCTTTGACCTGAGGGGAAGAAATCCGTGATTACCTAGGGTGAGGTTGACCTTCTTTCTGCGGTACGACTATTAGTCTTATTAGAGTCAGTAGCTGGGAATCTTTTCTTCCGCCTATTAGCGTTGTGACTATAACTTCTTCTTGAAAAGACAACTTTCCTTTGGCGGTATTGTATATAATAATAAGGCTAAATTTAGGAGCGCTCTTTTTATCCAACAACTAGAAATCTCGTAAGAGAAGAAAACAAGTTTACTTCACCGAAAGGGCAGGTCTTTCTTTTTATTGCTGATCTTCTCAAGTGCGGGATTTGCTTCGATAAGCCACCGCCCAATAGAGCAACGCCATGCGTAGATTGAAAAGGTCTTGTGAAGCCAATCATCGGTAGGTCTAAGAACGGATTTCAAGCTTGATAAGTTGCAAACCAGACAATCCATTCCTTCAGTAGGGGAATCCTTGTTCATAAGCTTAACAAATGCTAGTAGAATCTGCGAACCTAAAAAACAATGGGACAGTCATCCGTCTAAGGAGAAAACGGAGGCGTCGAGATATTTGATGACTAAGGCCTTGTCACGAGTTGGGCTCGAACCAGCGCTTTCCAGATGCAGTCCGAATTTCAACACCTTTTTGATCGTGACTTTAAAAATGAAAGAAGAGAAATTGGGCCAAGGTAGTTGGTGCCTACTTTGCTTGCTTACCAAGCGTTTCTGGCAAGTTACTTGGCAAAATTGAAATGAACAACGCCAGAGACCCATTGGGGGTCGTAGAGCTTTCATGTGGCATATCCCCCCTGAACGGCTGCGTGAATGAAATGCCTGCTCATTCACTATGCTAACTTCTCTAGCCAAAACACATAAGATAAGAGACATAGGAAGATTACAACTCGGACGAATTGTCTTCAAAGCAAACCAAGTGTATCAAGGCTACTAAGGTCTTGTACCACCGATCATTCGCTCACTTTCTTGGTTGTTGATGCAAGGAAGTTACATCTATAAGATATGCATCAAATACCCACTTCCCCTCAACACTGACTCTAACACCAAACCTCACTCACCTTGAACGCTTTGAAACTACCTTCACGCCCTTTCTTCTCTTTTGAATGAGAAAGTCAAAATATCATAAGAGAAGAAGAATTGACAAGAGCTTATTCAGTTAGTCAGAAAGCTAGATCAAGAAACCTGCGCCCAATAGAGCAACGCCTTGAGTAGACCGATAATGTCTCACGAAGCCAGTCACTGTATGCCTACGATCCTATCTGACTATTGAGGAGAGCTCACCTCCCCTGTTTCAACATCTCGGTTGGCATTGGTAGCCTCCTCTCTTAAAGAGAAGTATAACCAGGCTGAAGAGGTCATTCTATTGATTAAGGAAAATAGAGTTGGAATGTGGTCTCGTAGCCTTCTGTCACCCATAAGACCAAGGATGTTTGAAGCCAACAAAAATTGCGGATTTTGCTTGCCTTGGTGGAAGCTCTAGATATCGGTAGAGCTACTTCTGAACTACGTCCACAAAAGACTGAGACGGTTCCTATGAACTGCGAACTAAGACTCCGTCACTACCTAAGAAGTCGGAACTTGTAAGATTCAAATAGATAAATAAGGTATTCCCGTTTAGGAAGAAATAGAACCTATTAGAACTACGCAGATGATATTCCGACATCAGAGTTGAGTCTGTTTCTTCTCTTATTTGCATTAACTCTTTAACTACCAGACAAGAAAGAACAAGGAATGCAGAGCTATACATAGTCTTACTTCTAATCCGTTCCTTCCCCATAGACAACGGGGCACCCACTCAAAACGAACAAGGGCTCGTTACTCCTTTACATCCGACCACCATTTGAAAGGGCAGACAAACTTGACTCCCCAATTGGGCAGTGGTACTCGAATGAGACCAAGCATCCCTTCCTTTGGTATGAAAGAAGTAGCAAATAAGAATCTCCCTCATAGGGATGAAAGAGGCTTTAGATAGGAATTCCTACTTCAACTACAGCTTGGAACCTTTGAGTCTTTCTTGCTTTGACCCATAATAAAAGGAAGAAGAACAAGGGGCTCCTACCCTTCTACAATAGCCCAGTAGCTTCCTTACACTATACCTGCTCCCGAAAGAACTTCTTGTGCAATTCATGCCTTTCTGTTTTTATGACCACAAATTGTTTCTTGATTTCCATTTCAAATTGTTCTCTGGACTTTTTATCAATATGAGGTGATCGTAACACATTATATAAGACTCGTGATTCAGGCAATCTAATCTTCCGTGTGTAAGGCAGAAGCCCCCCAAAATGGTTGTCCAAAAATGTGTGACCAAAAGATCTAATTACTAGGCCTATCTTGGTGGTCATTACATTTGGTGGTCTTTCTTTTTGGCTAACTCATCTTCTTGTTCTATTGATCAGAAGCATCTAGCAGTGCCACGCCGGTTCGATTTAGAATTTGATTCTAAGGGCTAACTTTATCCCCTTTCCTTTTTCTTTTCCCCCTGGCCGTGTGTGGGCCACACTTCAGAAAGGTAAAATGGGTCCTTCACTTACTTGTGCGAGTTCCCCGCCCTCTCACACTCTTTACCAACAACCCGGCGAAGTAATTAATGTCACATTATCCCTTTATAAAAGTGGAAGACAAGAAGAAATCAATGGATAGACTTGAGTGCTTTCTTTGGTATAGGCGCTGAGCAGCCGCATGGGTCTACATGAATTTTATTACCTTCAGTCTTCAAGCTTGGAGACTATCAAAGGGTTCGAACTTGTGATTTCGATAGGCTGAAAAGCTTCTACAACGTTAGGGCCGGTCTAGCGAAAAGTGAGGAGCTCGCAAGAGCTAAATCACGATCTCCGGGCATTGACATGAGGCTGCCTATTTTCAATGCTGGGAGTGAAGCCAGCCTTGCAGGAGTTGTCTATTCCATCGGGGTGATGGCAAGCGGAACCCACCCAAACTCATAGGCAATGACCTTTCCGAGCTACCACATTCACGCATGCCGCAAGAGATCCTATGCAGCTTCCTTGGTCTACATGTTCAAACGAGTGCTTGCAAGCGGCCAGGACGTACATCGTACAAGATGTTGTTCATTTCCTTTAGGAGGAGGAACTGGAGTCAACCTTACTCCCCTTATTTGAGTTGGAGGTCTTACGCCATTACCACTATGCATAGGGTCTCACCTCCCGTTAACGAAAAATCGAGAAAGGCATATTTCCCCCTCCCCCGCCCATCTGGAGGTGCATACCCATTTAGGAACATATGCAAGGGGGTAAAGAGAGAAGTCAATGGAGAACTACCAAATCCAATGACTTTGATTTGTTCGTACCATTCTATCATCGATCACTGCTGGGTCGGTTGGTGAGTCACCCAAAAAAAAAGCATCGAGAAAGGTCAAGCATATATGCTTTATGAAATGATCAGTGGTTTCATTTATGCTATGCCCTGCATCATGTTCATCTGTGTTTATTGAGCTTTCTTCACTTTAGCGCCATGTGCTTTGCTTCGCTTTATAGAAGAGAAAGACCCTTTGAGAGTGAAAAACAAGGGCAAGTGATAGAAATGATAGTCCCTCGCGTGTTCAAGCGAACTACTAGAAAATGGTAAGATTATTAGTGAAAGAAGGACCAACGACGATCCTATCCTAAAGGAGAAGGAGGAGTAGGAGGAGTCAATTTTCTTTGAAGATCGAGAAATGTAGTGTCGGACAATTATGCCATTCAGAAGAAGTATTCTACAAAAGAAAAGCCTATTACGAGTAAGTGGAGAGGAAAGATCTCCAGAGATTCTTATCTCATTCCATTCCAGTGGCTCAACCAGTAACCAATGGCGAAAACTCAAAATCCATGGTTTTTCGGAAGAACCCTATTTCACCCAAGTTGTTTCAGAACTGGAAAAAAGAAGCGGTTTTTCGCACAGCATGCTTATAGTACAGGTCCCACTTGTATATTGTATTTGGCCGAAGAAGCATCGGACATGTTGGAGTTCTTACCTTCTGGGGACTCCATGGACCAAGATCTGCTTTTATTATATGGTAAATACCGATCTACTTTAGTAGATTATATGGATGTAGAAAAAGCTTTTAATTTTGATGAATTGGAAACATCCTTTTTCCATTTCTATTTACCCAGTTCATATCTTTGTTTCGTGTGTTCCCGGGAGGAATACGATCTCTTCAATCTCGGAATACCACCTAAATAATTGCGGCCAGAGAGTCATATAGGTTGGGAATAAAGAGTCTGAGGTTGGGTCAGACGACTCCAGCCGGGGAAGGCATAAGATATTTACCTAAACCAGTAGGTCCTTGAGTGGATCCCACGTTAGCCCCAAGATGTTTGTCTTTAACTAGAAAAGTAAATGCTCGAGCTTGAGTGAGAAGGGCCTCATCGCTTATTGACTTGAACCACTGACCTTTAAAACGAACCTATAAGACAAAAAGAACTTAACTAAGGGCACCTAACAAAGAGCAAACAACTTATCTCAACTACTTGACTTGAGTCCCAGTACTGAAAGACGTAACTTGAGGAGTTTCCCTAAAAGAATAGTAAGGCGCTAAAAATAGGGAGAGAGGGAGCTCTTACTACAGATCTCCCCTTCCTTATGACAGGAGGTTTCAAACATCTTCTCAGCTATTCAAATCCAGTTCATCCCTCTGTTCATTTATTGACTGAAGTTGAGTTCCAGGTTTGTCGAGGTGGGTGGGCATAGTTTAACATAGCATTTACCGGAAAAGATGGGAGGAGCAATGGATCCCCTACTTTCACCTACATAAAAAAGCTTCATGATGTTGAGGGAGAGCTTCGCAGGGTTGACGAAGGTATTTAGAGAGCCAAAGAGAAGATGTCTACCATCCAAACTCATTTGAACGTCTTAGAAAATCAGAAGAAAGTGATTACTAAGATGAAAAGGAGGAAAGGGCTTCGTTAAATTGACTAGCAGAAGAGCATTGCCAAGCATAAATTAATGTGCTTAAGTCATTTTTTTGGTGAATCAGTTCATATCTTTTTATTTTTAATTGTGATAGGATACGAACGGTCTTTTGGATGTGGTGACATGTGAATAACTTATACATTTGAGCCTGTGTGGAACAACGGCGTATAACCGTTTTCATCTGACGAAGCTCTTTCGTCTGGGTTATCAAAATTCTGCCTTATTTCTCGCTTGAGCCTGGCCTTGTTTTGTTTTTCATCCTGCACACCTGCAAAGAAGTTGTCAGGACTCAAGGATGTTCCTATCAGAGTTGGGATTAATTGTTGGATGTCACCAACAAGTACATCCTATCCTGACCTTGGTTCAATTTCTACATGGCTGACATCACCTTCAATAACATGTATTTCAAATTAGTCTAAGTCATACAAAGATAACTCAGTTCATTCTTAGTCTCTATATGAAGATGAAAAGTAGAACGATTGACTCATACCACCTAACACTTCATCAGGAACATTTGAGATTGACGAAGGAATTGTCTTCTCTTCTAAGGAGGGTTATGCTTTGTCTACAGTAGATGATCCTCCTACAACCTCTGTCTCCTTTCTTTTAGACGAGTCTTCGACTACCGAGTCTACTCCTGTAAAAAAACAACATTATTATAAGATAATCTTTAAACAAATCATTTTCTTTCTGAAATTCAAAACTTTCTCACTGCCGATCGCCTTCTCCTTTACTAAGCTAGACCTGATTTGAATACCAATTTTATGACCTCTTCTCCTGGGACCTGGGACCTGCTTCGTCAAATTTAGCAACGGGAGCCCGAGAGGGTTAAGCAGAACCAGAGGCGTCAGGAGCATTGGAAGTTTCATTCATGACAATCTCATGCTGATCTGTCGATCTTGGAAAACCAACTGGAGTTTGACCCTCAGTTCTATTATGAGCTGTCTCCCTCTTTTTTTCTTTGGCATTTATACCCCCTATTTGAGTAAGGTTGGAAAGTGTCCTCCAACATAAAAAATGGATTCCACCCCGGTCGAGTGTCTACCTTCCTCTCCTTATCAGTCGAGTTATTTTATACCTCTTCCTATTCTTGATAGGCTTGTGACTCCACTGTTACCTACCCAGAGTCGACTATTGATCTGTCGCCCGAGCTCATTGGCCTTTCGTCCTTGCCTGAGGTACGTTGTTTTTATTTATGACACCCATATGCTTTAATCTCAGCATAGTGCTTTTCTTGCCATTGTTCATTATTCTTTGAAGCCGTAAAATGATAGTAAGGTCTTCGAGCCTCAGTGGTAGCAGGCCCATATTTGGAGAATTTCCAGTCTTGCAGAAGACATTGTTCATTACCATATCAGATAGAGAGGGGTTCCAAACCTCTTACTGATGGAAAGACCACTATTGAGGGAAATTCAGACTCACTCTTAGTATTGATCTGAGAAGACTTTTGCCCTACTGGAAAATGTTACTTTTGTACAAGCTCTGATTGCAGTTGCCACGACGAGAAAGTAGTCTTTGTTCATTTGAGATGTGGGGCATTTTTTTCTGAATGGAAAAGTACATGAGGTCCATGAAGCCTTCGCCAGGGCGATCAGTTTTTTCACATCTAGTTAGTCATCTCAGGAAGGCCTTGTATGGACTAAAACAAGCAAACTACGGCTCAGCAAACTAGTGCAATCTAAAGAAGACAGAGTCAAACCTAATGGATCGAATCTATTCGTGGAATTAGAAGAGGGGCTATATAATTAAAGAAAGTCATTCGTAGCGGTGCCATACTATTTCAATCAAATACCGCTGGTAGACCTTGGTAATTCTTATCATCTAACTAACACATTTCTCCTTTGCACATCTCCATATGTATGTACTTTAGCCCTGAAACCATTACGTAATTTCTTATAGAAAGAGAAAGAAAAAAAGATTCATCTTGCTTATGTCCTTCTTTGGATTGAAGTGTGTGCGTCATGCTTCTGACCTAACCATTCTTTCTTTCACCAAAGATACTGTTCCCCAAGTTCAACTTTTTCAGGAAAGTTGTTTGAGTGTTACGGGAATAAAGGAGAAGAAGGCGCTAAGATAAGATAAGAAAAGAAAGTGCCCCTATCTACCAAGATAAAGCTCGTTGCCAGGGTAGATCGAATGTTAACTAACTAGAAGCGATTATTAAACAAAAACAAGAGAGTGAGATTTCGAATACGAATGCGTCAAAGTCAAAGAAGTGAGTAAAAAATCTATTTCATTCATTCTTGAAAATTAGAATGATGAAAGAAAGACTCTAAAAAAAAGGGGTTAAACCAAATATATTAAGCGAAGCCTGGTTATGCCCCTAATGAATCGAAAATCAAAAAATATCTTTGATTTGATTTGAAAGCAGTATTCTCCCTTAACTCGATTTGTAATTTCATTATGGAACTCTCTCCCAGAGCTGCGACTCTATTAAAAAGTTGAATTAACAACTTTTACACGAATTTTCAAGTGGATGAGATCGGTCGAGTGGTCTCAGTTGGAGATGGGATTGCACGTGTTTATGGATTGAATGAGATTCAAGCTGGGGAAATGGTTGAATTTTCCATTGGTGTGAAAGGAATAGCCTTGAATCTTGAGAATGAGAATGTAGGGATTGTTGTCTTTGGTAGTGATACTGCTATTAAAGAAGGAGATCTTGTCAAGCGCACTGGATCCATTGTGAATGTTCCTGCGGGAAAGGCTATGCTAGGGTGTGTGGTCAATGCCTTGGGAGTACCTATTGATGGAAGAGGGGCTCTAAGCGATCACGAGCGAAGACGTGTCAAAGTGAAAGCCCCTGGGATTATTGAACGTAAATCTGTGTACAAACCTATACAAAAAGGGTTAAAAGCGGTAGATAGCTTGGTTCCTATAGGTCGTGGTCATCGAGAACTTATAATCAGGGACCAACAAACTGGAAAAACTCCTATTGCTATCGATACCATATTAAACCAAAAGCAAATGAACTCAAGGGCCACCTCTGAGAGTGAGAGATTGTATTGTGTCTATGTAGCGATTGGACATAAATGCTCAACTGTGGCACAATTAGTTCAAATTCTTTCAGAAGCAAATGCTTTGGAATATTCTATTCTTGTAGCAGCCACCGTTTCGGATCCTGCTCCTCTACAATTTTTTACCCTATATTTTGGGTGTGCTATGGGGGAATATTTCTCCGACAACCGCATGGACGCTGTAAGAATATATGATGATCTTAGTAAACAGCCGGTGACATAACGACAAATCTCCTTATTGCTATGCCGACCACCAGGTCGTGAGGCTTTCCCAGGGGATGTTTTCTATTTACATTCCCGTCTCTTAGAAAGAGTGGCTAAACGATCGGACCAGACAGGCGCAGGTATTTTGACCGCCTTACCCATCATTGAAACACAAGCTGGAGACATATCGGCCTATATTCCTACCAATGTGATCCCCATTACTGATGGACAAATCTGTTTGGAAACAAAGCTCTTTTATCACAGAATTAGACCTGCTATTAACGTCAGCTTATTTGTCAGTCGCGTTGGGTCTGCTGCTCAGTTGAAAGCTATGAAACAAGTTTGCGGTAGTTCAAAACTAGAATTGGCACAATATCGCGAAGTGGCCGCCTTTGCTTAATTTGGCTCAGACCTTGATGCTGCGACTCAGGCATTACTCAATAGAGGTGCAAGGCTGATAGAACAAATAACTTTCTTATCCAAAGGACGGGGAACGAAGGTCCAAGTCTTATTTTGCTAGAGTGCAGCAATCTCTTCATGCATTGTAGTACCCGAGGGTGGATCTATCTAAGCTGATCGAAATGGAGTGGGTTCCCTCACGTTGAAATCAGTAGAGACAACATTGATCGAGAGAAGGAGTCGATTAGTAGTACAGGAACGTACTCCTTTTTCTAAATCAATAGGAGCTTCCTTGATTGACTGATTGGGAATAGGTCCTTAACGATCGATAGGATCTCACAGGGCTGCCTCTGTCTGTCTCACCCCAAGGCTATTTTCCATGCTGATGGATGTAAAGTTTTGAAAGACTTTTTTCAAGGTTCCTTTCTCGATTGAAGCTAGAAGGTGTAAACGAGAAGCTTTTGACGATAGCTTTTTCGCTTCTCCTCTTACTAGCTAGGCAAAGACTTTCTTTCCACTCTTAGAACGCCTGAAGGTGCGACAAGAGTACAACTTCTATCCTGCTTCCCAGCTGGCCTATCTTTTCTTGCTTTTTGCCATTGGAGTACACCTTTCGAGTGGAATGCGAGTATGAAATGCTTTTCACATACAAGTCGGATAGCACAATAAGGCAGTTACACTCCTCCGCTTTGCATTCCAGTTCAAATACATCTGAGGAACGAAGTCCTCATGTTATGCGTGAAAATAGTAAGCACCTTGCCTACGCCAACCTAAAAAACCAACTCATGGTTGTTAAGAAAGCGAAGGGCCCTCCTTCGTTGAGAGGACGATGAAAGAAGTCTTTCAAAGGCCCTCGAGAAGAAGTTTAACACACACATTCAGTTAAAGAAGGCTACCTTGGCTCTAATAGGCCTCATCCGCTACATATACTAGAGAATGAATGTGGCTAGTTGGAAGTAAGTGTTTGAAATGAAAGTCATTCAAGAAGAACTCCTAAGATAGCTAGGCTAAGGTCGGTAAATAGCTTCTTTCGCTATTCTCCAACCAGTCAAGTGGCTTTCACTCCTACGAGCACACCAGATATTGAAAAGAGCGCTTACTCTTCTTGCAGCGGAGTCGTTCACAAGAGAAAGACTAGTTGTGGATTCAATAGCAGTTTATTCTCAAACATGAGAATAGTGCCTTACATGACTTCCTTTTTAAAGCAGACATGTGGACATAAAAAAGAAATGGAATTGATAGAATAGAGGAAGAAACATGTGCAACTTCTTCTATACTAGCCGATTCAATTCTTCAGCTACTTCTAAAAAACTGCCTATTATGGCTATGTATGGGGACCGACTTCCCAGAGGGGTTAATGCCCTAGGATTGGATTCATCCCTATATAGAACTGAGTGAGGGATTCCCTGAAACCAGAGCAAGAACCTAAAAATTGATAACAAGCTAAAAGGCGCATCTCTCTAAGCCAAGATCATCTACTCCTCAGCAATTGATCCAAAAAGTGCCACAACTCTTTCTTAGGTGAGTGAAGTGACCTCCGTGGGAAGAAAAAAGCTAATAGAGTCATAGAAGATCCCGAAAGAGGCGAATTTCCTGAAAGTTTCTCAAATCCGATCCTTACATCATCTAATCTCGACCGGGTTAACTCCTAAATTCAGGCAGTGAGCATCGAATAAGCCAATTAATACTATCATCTGTTTATAGCAAATCAAGATTAGATGGAGAGGGTAAAATAGTTTTGGCAGGACATTTGGTTTATATCCCTAAAGATTACATCCAAGGGTATGGACCTTTTTAATCGACTTGGCAAACAAAGCCATCACCAACTCTTATTACAAAGAACTAAGATCCATTAGGGCCTCAGCTCACTCAGGAAAAGAAGATTCTTTGTAAAAGAGCTTCATCAGAGGACTTTAAGTTACCTTTCCCTATTGGCGGCAGAAAACCCAAAAACTGGGATTAGCCCAACCTTATATATATAGTAGTAGTGACAATCAAGAACAAGACTGATTATTTCTCCCTATAGATTCAACTGTAGCCGATTGGCTTCCTTACACTAATGCAGCTCCAAGAGCTATATTAAGTAGGAAGGCCCATAGGTCAAGAGTGGAAGGACAAGACAGAACCGCAAGAGCAGATCTATGCCAATTTTACCGGGTTTGATAAACTTTTTCGATTGAGAACACCTCTTTGGTAGCATCACCTTCACCCAACAATTGTTGACTACTTTCTAAGACTGAGTGAGGGTTTAGGCTTTCTGGTCTCAGATTTGGTTTAGTGGACAAATATTAGCCGTGTAGCGGATCGGTCCTTCAATGCAGCACTTGCGATAGATGTTAGGGATCTTGCTGATTCTGGACATTCATGTGCTACTGATTCAATAGCTGTAAGGGCGGTAATGAGACCAAGGCAATCCCTTTCTCTTACACTTTCACCTCTAGTAGGGTCACAAGCAAGCCGCTAAGTGGATAGATTAGAAGAACTAGGCTTCGAGCCAATAGAAGTAGTTGAACTTTCCCTGGCTCTTCTATCATGACTTTAATCCTTTTAGACTCAGCTGGGGAATGGTTTATTTCCCTAAAGATTCGATTCAAGGGTATGGACCTTTTTGGTTGAAGCATAAGCACTTAGACTAGATGTCCTTATCATCACTTTTTCTCTCACGCTCGCCCTTTTCATTTCCGTACTCAGTCTCGAGGCCTTAAACAAGGGATTTGCCGAAAAGAAATAAGATAAAAGATCTCTCTTCACCGATTCTCCCTATCTCTTTAGCCCTACTGCCAAATGAATATGTTCTTCCTATGGCCATTTCTAGGCCTTTTTAGGCCAATTAACAAGAACATTTTGGGGGCTAAGCGGTGAATTTGCTTTTAAGCTTAAAAGAATGCCCAGGAGAAGGCCTTTAAGTAACAGTCTGAGAGCCTTTTATTTATTAATGATTTATGAAATATGGCTCTTAATCCCAACCTTTGAGAGGGGGATCCACTAGACGGAAGCAAGATCTAAATAAATGTCCTGGTATTCCACATTCTTAGTTCTATCATTGAGGAGAGTTGATTCATCCGTTGTCATTTTCTAAGGAAGGGTATGGTAGAGGCAGTTGAGAATGTGGACAATCTTTCAGTGAAGACCTAACGAGAGGCTGAATTCAAAGACACCCAAGATCCACAAGAATCGTATGAACATCTATGGAGCGTAGCAAGGAGCCTTGGCTTCCGCTCTCGTCACCTCACTCAATCCTATAGCAGAAACTCGAGTCGAGGCACTGCAAACGAGCGAAGAAGAACTTCTTGTAACCAAAAACCTCATGGTTCAGCAAAGGCTTGTTCTGGACCACACCGCGTTATTGATACTGCCAGCTTATTTTGGGATAACTGCCACCTTCCTATTTGAGTAAGGAATGAGTATCAGACCCTATTGACGTTCAACCGACGACTGGGCCTAGTGGTGCTTGTGGCTTTTCCTATTTCAGCGTGGATGGAAAATACTGGACAGGAAAGGAAAACTGTCCAGCCTTTCAAGCCCTACTAAGTAAAGGAGGATGTGTTGTTGGCTGCTCTAACCCTACTTCTGCTCAACATCGATCCTCTCACATACTTCTTCAAGCGGCAGAACAATCAATGCCCAAGTAGTTACACGTTGTTGATTTCATACTCCTCCGGTAGAGCCAACAAGCATTCAGTGAATTGTCTTGTGTTACTGCCTTTCAAGACGTTCACTGAATCTTTCATGATGTTTTGGTGGCAGGTACTAGTACATTGAAGTCTTAGAGAGTCGCTGGACTCCGGACAAGCCGTTATGAAGGGCCATCAGCCCAGGTCAGACGACCCGAAAGGACCAGACATAAACCACCCGCTAAGGAAATGGTAAATAATACAAGCGATCAAGCTGGCAAATAAGGGATACAGGATGGATTTGTCCAGGGTGTGTGAACTTTCTTATTTATTCAGCCAGGTGTGAAAGGATATTTTGGCCTCGGTCATTCTTCTATGAAATATCGATTCTATCAATCATTCCATTTCAGAAGAAAATCCCCCCTGAATAAGTAAAGGAAGGCCCCGTGATTCCACAAACCAGCTCATGGCCTTACCCGGAGGAACTGGTCGGGGGTATTCGGCATGGACGGAGAGAGCATCTGAAGTGTTACTTCACCTTTGGTGATCACACACTGACCCGGGCAATCACTAGCTACAATCAATTGAATTTTGATTGATTATATTCAGGAATAAAAACCTGAAGCCCCACCCCCTTTTCTATATAGCCGCATAACCATAACAAGTATTCTCTAATGCCATACCAAACCAAGACCTTTCCTACAAAGAAAAGCAAGAACTCGCGGCTCCTCCCCTTCACTCCCCCTGGAGTGAGTTTTTTCTGTGGGATTTAGGGATTCCTGTCTTTTGCTCATATTGTATCCTATAGAAATGGATAGATATGGGGGGTTTCCACTTCTTACCTATTTACTTCTACTTGAACCGTTCAACGAGCGTTATAATGATCCAAAGGCTCGAAGACCTGGCTCAGCACTACTCAAGTGGGATGTCACATACACTGTAGACAAGAACTGCAGCAGTCACCAGTCTGGTCCCCTACCTTACAAAGTAGCTTGATGGCCGAACCACTCCCATGGCGAATAGTGCCCTAGGTGTAAGACACCGACTGGCTGATACTCCCGTACAGTAAGAGCGGACTGAGTCAGTATTTGTCTACGAGAGGCTCACTCGTATGCCTTTCGAGGCTTCCCCCTTATAAATATTATCGAGTAAGAAAACAGAACCTCATCACTTTCTGTTGCTTAAACATAAACCTACTTTAGATCCACTAGAACATGTAGATCTACTAGACTACAAACAAAGAAGTTGGTAGCAACATAACTCTTTCTAAACCACTAGAGACAGTCACCTACAAGAATCAGTCTACCTATGCTACATTGTAGAAAGACCTTCGACTCCACGTGTCAGCTAAACAGTTCCGAAGTAGCTTCACGAGTGAATGAAGGTGCTGTAAGCAATAGTGAATACTTGTTCCATGGAGACAAACCCTTCTGGCGGAAAGGTTCCTTCACTATTAGATCGAACTCCCTGTGAACCTTTTCGATTATTAGTAGCGGCTCGTGAAGTAGCCCTTTTTCTTTACAAAAAAGTGGATACATGCCTTTTTACTAATATAATAGCAGGTAAGGCAGTCAAGCCCTATCTAAGTCAATTTTGTTCCTTGGCGGGAATGAAAAGGCGGTACCCCTATCACAAGAAGGCAAGTTCAGTTGACGGACCACTTTTTACCGGGGGATGAATTGTTTTTGTAGTAAAAAAATCTTATGCACGTAGCTCGCTGGAAGCTAAGAGTCTTATAGCCCAAAAACGGGAATAGCGGTTTTAGTAGTTCCTTATTATTATTACTAATCTATTTATAGTCAAGCAAGCCTTTCACCTGGCTAGCACAGAAAAAAACACCATCAATTCCTCTGTCGAGCGTCTACCTTCCTCTCCTTATCAGTCGAGTTACTTCATACCTCTGTCGAGCCAACTCTATTCCTCTCCCTATATGTCAAGCATCTTCAAACCTTTACTTTTATAGGGCGCGTATAGAAAGAAAGAAAAAAGCCTTGAGTGGAGGGGTATACCAATGATAGCGAGACAACCTCCTGTAGTAGAAGTATAGTAAGTTGTTTCATAGTCTCCCAATGAACTGCACTTTTCCTATTTCATATCCATGGATTGGGCGAGTTCAGCTAGGTAGGTACGACCGATACCACAATACAGATATCTTTTCCGTAAACTAAAGAGAAAAGAAACAAATAGAATATTTAAGGGATTCATTCTATTTCTATTTGACTTACTACGGTCGTGACAGGTTTACTATTGTCATCAACTAGGGAGACTTCAGTCAGCTCCCCGCCAATGAAAGCTGGTGACTTCTGTTCCAACTGAACTGGGAATAGTCAGGTGCACCCATTGGACGCTAGAGCCAATGTTCTACACACAAAAGGACTGCATTTAAAAAAAAGAAAATGTAAGTAAACCATGAGGTCTTTCTATAATAAGAAAATGTCCCAATATCTTACTTTCTTTCAGACAATTCTATGAAATACGTAGTTTTTATGTTTTGTAGGATTTGTAATCAATGGCGCCTTTGGCTGTCTTTTTTTTTTATGTGGAGGGATATAGCCTTATTATGAGCCTTAAATTATATATGGATTGGGGAATCCCCCATAAACTTGTTGTAGGTTAGGGAGGGGTCAGTCTAACCCCTATCTTAGTCAACCTCCCGAAACCTAATCCTATTTTTATCGTGGCAATTCTTTTCATTTTGTTTCATCTTCTCTTATGGCAATATGTCCTATCCTCTTGGTGGCGAGATCTTTCAAGAGAGAGCCATAATGAAAATAATACACTGTTAGAAATATTATTAATACTAGCCAATAGACTTTTTGGTGCTTTCCTGTTATATTAGGGCTAGCTTTTTTTGTTCTTTTTAATTACATTGTGCAACAATTGGGGTTGCCCAATGGATTTTGTATTGGGGATGAACGATGTCAGTCTTTTCTCTGCGTTATAAACCCCCAGGTAAAACCCGCTTGACGAATTTGTAGAGCTTATTTTATGATTGCGAACTTTTCCTCTAGCTACAACTTTTTCCTCTAGCTACTAAGCTCAGAAGGAACGCTAGAAGAAAAAAATAAGAAATTGATTTCCCTTTAGCATATGCTTATGTAGCACTCCTCTTTTGAAGTTTCTTATGGGAAAATAATAGAATATGCTTTTCTCCATTCAGAGTAGGCTTTCTCTTTCTTTGGAAAAAGAAGTAAGTCAGCAAGTGAGCAAGTAAGCCCATAATATTCTATTTTTATTTCGTCTCCCTTTTTAGTTGGAGTTACACAGGAGAGGTCCATTGGGGACACTAGTTACTGTTTGGGTTACATCGGTCCATAGGCGCGCGAATATGGTCCATCTAGTCTATTCTTTGCGGGTTACCTTCATCAAGTGTAAGTTCGATTACATCTAGTTCCAAGCCATGCATATAGGTAAAGAAGGGCAAAAGAAAGCCTGTAGAAGTCTTTGTCCCGCGAGACTCATTGTATGAGTCACAGTCTAAGTCTATTACTAGTGGCATTGTATCACGAGTTGTAGTTGCTCCAGTAGGGCTGACGCTTGAAGAAGTCGTATATATAGACTATGTCTTTTATAGGTCTGGGCTTTTGCTTTTCTAATCCCCTGAATTTGCAATGGAAGTTGCAGTTTCTTCTACCATTAATATAGTTTCAGGAGGAGTTGCACTTCTCCCTTACATAACAGAGTTTGAGACTCAGGCTAGAACTACTTTGTCCCTCTCCTGGGATTATCAGAGTTTCGATTAGCCTTTGGATTCGTTCTGCCTTCTACTCTATATCCAATCTTTTTCCCTACCAGTCGCACTCTTTGGCTGGCCTATTGATGGAGTGGGATCAGAACATGTTGAGCACGAAGGTGCAAAGTAGACTTTATTATTCTTCTTTTTATCATTGATTTGCTTCTTTTTCTCGACTGGAAGAGCTTCCGGAACTCCCCTCCTAAGGCGTCTCTTTGTAGAATCATTTTATAAAGGGATCCGAAGCCCGGGTGAAATTGGCCTAGACGAAATAATGGCGCTTGTAGAGGCGCATAAGCGAAAAAGGGCTCCTTTGGTGAAAGAAAGGAAGGGAAGGGCTGTTCTGACGAGTCCTCGGTAAGAACTTATAGAGATGGAGCCCGCGGTTTAAGAATTCCTCAAGAAAGACCCCTTGCGCCATCTAGGAAGTGAATACTTTACTCGCTACAGCCTTGTGAGTTCTCAGGTCATCCGTCTGCAAGCGT
The DNA here is from genome assembly GCA_037974665.1 of Ehretia macrophylla. Taxonomy (NCBI): domain Eukaryota; kingdom Viridiplantae; phylum Streptophyta; class Magnoliopsida; order Boraginales; family Ehretiaceae; genus Ehretia; species Ehretia macrophylla. The sequence goes on from CM075765.1 coordinate 65,684,024, forward strand.
CACTTCTCTATCAATGTTGTTTATACATGGTTCAAAATAGTTGGTTTGTTGCAATTAGTAGCTTAGGGACCATCACTACTCTACACCTTGACTGCTTCAGTTCCAATTAACTTTGAGTGAGCACCATTGGCGTTTGCGGTTAGACTTTAGCCGAATGGGCCACTTGCTGCTAGCTATTGGGTGACAATATGTATGACGTTGACCTTTCGCAATACCAAACGAGGGAGAGAGCTTTGATTCTCAGAGCTAGTGATCGGTAGTTTCAGAATGAACGGTAGGATTCATAGGTGGAGGGGGATACCTGTATGTTGCATGAGGGGGCTAAGATACACAAAAAGTCGTGATTGGCAACCTCGCTGCATCAATAAAAAACGAAAGTGAAATCAGCTAAATCAGCATAGGATGATACATCGGAAATGAGTTCAAAGTCGGACTAGGATTCTATTATTCCTCCCTGATTGGTGGAACTGTTGGACCATTGGCTTGTTAGTTGACTTGTTTAGATGGGTATTTCGAAAAACCAATAGAGTGAAGGTGTTACTATGACAATCGAAAGTCGGTTAGCACATCAATAAATGAACCATTAATCTCCACCATTGAAGACCAAGGAATGCTGATCAAGAGAAATCATGCATCAGATTGAAAGCAATAAATAGCCCCACAAAGCATTTACTAGCAGTGTCATTGGTGCTTTAGTAACCAAAGCTTTCCTAGCTAGAGTGAGTGGGAGGATAAGTCAAAAAGATTCGGGTTCACTATCCACTTCCCTAGAAAAGGGCTTATGAGCAAATCAATCAACACAAATGTGACTATTCCCTACCATAAAACTTGGCCAAACACGGAAAAAAGCACAAGGACTTGAGGGCATCATCCTCGTATCCTGTCATCTAACTTGTCTACGCGGTCGTATCCTTCACGAGCCTTCACTTCCCGCTCTTTATGGAACTCAGAAAAAAGGTAAGACACATAAGCTTCTTCAATCAATCATCCGGATGGCACTCTATTTCGCCAAGGTGGTTGTGATTCGTACAACAATCGAAGCTTGAGTGGGTTAACAATGTGCGAGTTATCACCCTTCATCACCACGACGATCTTCATGCGTGAATAGCCGGGAGGAAAGAAAGGGCGGTATATGATAATGAGAAAATGCGCCACATCTAGATGGGCGGGCGAAATGGATGAGTAAAAGGTGTCATGCCATGGGGTGGGGAATATCCCAAGTCTCATATAAGACAACTAAATGCACCTCGAGGTGCTGCTGAGGAACTGAGGGACCTTCTCGAGTACAGGATAAGTAATTGAGAGATAGAGCTAGCCTATTCGTTATGGGGAATCAATGCTCTAGGCCGAATAGAGCTTACCTACGACACCTGGCTTTTTCTCCGGCGAGCTTTCTCTCGTAAAGCCAAAGACACCCCAAGACAAGGTACAACTGTTGGGAATGGGACATGATCAATAGAACCTGGCAGGATCCGGGCTAGGGTAGTGGTGCCCATTCTTAACCAGTTCCAAAAGGGTTCGCTCATGCTATAGGAAGCATCCCCCTTAGTGATCGGTCTGTTAGTTCATGCAACTCCGAAGAAGTTATCACGAACGAGCCACATGCAGGGAAACTTGCACGTGTGGTTTTGGCCGGGCTTTCTTGAGGTATCTAATAACCTTGCTTCTGCTCACCGCTGGCACACCTCTCCTAACTATTGCCCATTTATTCTGGAATAATCTTTTTTGGAGGGACAATTTTACATATTTCTGCCAAATCCTTCTATTATTAAGTATGGCTGGTACCATTTCGATGTGTTTTGATTCTTTCGAAAAGAGAGGTTTGATGCTTTTGAATTCATTGTATAAATTCCACTTCCTGCTCGCAGTATGCTTGTTGTGATCTCGGCTTATGATTCAATTGCCATGCATTTAGCTATTGAGCCTCAAAGTTTATGTTTTTATGTGATCGTAACATCAAAAAGAAAGTCTGAATTTTCCACGGAGGCCAACTCGAAATTTTTGATCTTAGGTGCATTTCCTTTTGGAATATTATTGTTTGGGTACGGCCGGACAACTACCAATATCTATTAATATATTTTTTTAGAATGTTGTTGTTAAATATATATTTATCTATATCGTAAACTATCGGATCGGGTATCACATAGATGTGAAACTATCAGACTATTTCTGCACCTTCTGATCGACCTGAACAATATATACGAATCCCCTCTACCCTTTTTTCATTACTAATGAATTATCTTTTACTATTTTACTAAAAATGGAACAAAATGATCTTGTTTTCTTCCTCGGTTGAAAAGAGATGCCTTGAGCAATCGGAGAAGCACTTTGATAAACAGATTTGATCTTGAGCGATTCAATTAAGGTACTAGTGCTAGTTCTATTGGACAACAAAGATCGCATTTTTTTCACTTCGTTCAAATAAGAGTTGTACCCGTACGGAATTCTTCTGTTTCTCAGTATGATCTCTATCATCATCTCTATCCCTTTTATCAATTCTCCTATCCTACCTAGGTCTATGAATTTCTCGATCAATTCCATTACCTTATCTTTACCCATGAGGTTCCAACATTTTTTCCTTAATTGACCTAGGAGTTGTTCCTGGGCATCCTAAAAAAAAGGTTATTATACACCCCAAGCTCATCCCTTGGACACAAAAAGATAGCAATGAAGAAAGGAAAAAGCAAGATGGTTGTTTTTGTTGTTCCCGCGAAGCGAAGATCATTCGCTTGGTGAATGAAGTGGGTCAACCTCTTTTTGGTTTCGGCCAAACACTTTTTCTCACTGGTCGAGCTTTTTACAAAAAAGCAATGCGAGAATGTATTCTCTTATCTAAGCTTCTTTCCTGTGCATTAGTTATCCCCATCGTAGATGGTTCAGCCACGCCTGGTGCCACAAAATGATTGAGAACTACGACGGGGTCGAAATGCATTTTGTTCTTTGTATTCAAAAAGTATTGCATGACCGAATAATTCAAGGAAATGAGCACTACAGGGAGGGTCCTTTTAAGTAGATGACTCATCGGGCTGTTAGAGCGGGATTTCTTTGGAAAAAAGAACTTGAATAACTTTGTTTTTCTAAAGGAGTCGTCATTTTCTATCAAGAACGCGATGTCATTTACAACCCCGACGTACGGGGAGTTGAGGTGGTTAGACATATAAGCCGAAATACTCCCATCATAGGAGCCTATGGTTCTATTCTTGTTGTTGCTAGATATACACATCCTTCTTCTCGGTGCGGAACGATATACGAGAAATAGATGCTCAGCCTGCAATGTCCGATAACGGCACAGAAGTAGTGAATCTATCAGCACCATAGCAGTGGCATACAACTTTAGACCTAAGGGCTGGCCTAGTAACCTTTTGGAATGGGGGATCCCCATTGGCAACAACCACGGTAGTAGTTATGGAACTACTGGGTCGGGAGAGGACAACCTGTTGTTCTTGCTCCTCTTTCTTTACTTTGGGTATGGAGGTCCTACGGTAGGTAACAAGAGGCACAAGCAACTTGACCGAAAAGGACCAGTACTTCTACTCCTCCACTGAGGAGCCGTTCACAACGAGAAACAAGGAATGTCGTGAATGGTGGGAGGTCACAGAGAATTTACCTATTCATAGAGTGATCATATGATCGATACAAGATATAGACTATCTCTTTCTTTATTCTATTCTTTTTCTGAAAAAAAACGATGGGCCTTTACTAGGTTGGAGCTATGAAGCTTACCTTCTTATTAGAGAAAGGGGAATGGAAACTGGGATCAAGCGAAGACATAAAAAAAGAAAAATCATAGGCCGGTGAGTTGATTTTCACATGCATTCTGGTGAGAAAAATGAAAAAAAGTACGTGAAACTCAAAAGCTAGGGGAAGCGTCCCGTCCGCTGGAATGAGCAATAGTAAGATCTTATTGTTGGAAGCTCAACTCACGTCTGAACAGGTCCAGGTCTAGAGCACCTCGCAACTAACTTGCTGCAACAAAAAAAAAGAAGGGTGACTCAAGTATAGAATAAAAGTGAACGCCCTTCTACTAGAAGGAAGGCTGGCGTCCAGAGGCACTACTAGGAATAGGGACAAAGAATGACTCCACTTTAGAAGATTCTAACCGTCCAACGGTTTTCTTTTCTTGGAAAGACAAGCTTGAATTGGCTCGTGCACACACACATGGAACTTCTTACCGCCAGGAGGGTGCTGGATCTAATAAGCAGAAATTGCTGGTCTCCTTTGAAAGTGGGGTTGCCTAAGAAAGCGCCTTTTCCTACTACTACTAGTAGAATGCCGGTTTTCGTCACTTTTATTTGAGTTGATGAGGTGATCTGATCTCGCCTCTAGGCAGGTCAAAGAGAAGGTTGTTATCACAGTCTTACCACCGAATACAATAATTAGACTGCTCTGTTAGGAAGTGCTTTCTCCCAGACATTCTCGGGTCTAAGTTCGCTAGACCGAGTAGTAAAGAAGATGAATGTAGCGGTAGGAAGTTATAGATGTGTGGGGGCCATTTCCTATCTTCCCCGCTCTTGGTTACTAAACCGCACTCCCGGGTTGGTCTTTTCGCCTAGCCACCACCCATAGGGGACAAGGCCTTCTTCTCCAGTCGCAGATTCTCCACCGGTTCTTCTTCGGCTTCAGATGTAGATGTGTTTGCTGAAAGCCTTGGTTTACTATTATATATATAGCCCAGAGTAATTACTTCTGGAACCAAATTTTGTCTATCCTTCTTTGTGAAGCAGAGACAGGTTAAGATGTGGTGGTGTCGATTGGAGTATCCTCTATATGCCTCTCATCGGCTTTTGCGGCAGTAGGGACAAAGCCGTTTGTTTGGTTCGGAGAGTAGATTAAGTTCGTTTTAGCCCCTCCCTTCACTCACGGGCTACCAAGTCGAGTTCATTCAAGATCACTGATCCCTGAAGCAAAGGCCGTCAATTAAGTCGGTCAAGCAAACAACCAATGCTCCGGGCTACCGCACCCTTACACATCAACCGAGACTAAAAAAAACTGACATTATATTCTTTCGAACGAAAAAGAAAAAGTGATAGCGTCAAGTTCTCTTGATTTTATAATAGGAAGAAGAAGATGGGGAATATCATAGTTTGGGTAGACAAGCACGAACGTAGCTAGCTAGCTTCTCCTAATTCCCCAATAGACCATATTATGAGGACGATGCTGGTAGATATGTGGACTTGGATGGTGCTTACCCAGGAACAGCGGCTTTGCCCCTCCTGCTCCTCAGTGAACCGGATCAACCACTTAGGCAGGGTCTACTTCTACTGGTGTCGGATTCTCGCAGCATACATCACCATCAACGATTAAAAACATGGCTTAGTAGAGTTTTTTGCATTAACCAACCAAACGAGTGTACGATCGAATACAGAACCAGCAATTGTAGTCATAGGTTCAGTAGGAATTCCTACCTAGTGCAGGAACTTTAGTAGGTCCATTTTTGGTAGTACATGTAGGGGTTGGTGTAGAAATCATAGGAATACCGATTAGGAAAACAAAACGCATTAAACCCAAAGGGAATGTCAATGAGTGTACAAATCTTATGAAGTTGGCGAGCGAATGGCATACACTCTTGATGAGCCTTTCGTCCCTTTTTTTTTTGCTTGACCAGTACGACTAGGGATAGAAAGCCTTTGAAAAGGATAAATAGCATTCTATTATGTACTTTGACTTTTCCCACAAATATTAGTAAAGATAAAAGCACTTTCTCTCCTATTCACTCTTTACCAATCGAGAAATATCGGCAATCTCTCTTGTAACTAGTTACTCGGGTTATTTCACTCCGTAATTAGTCTTTATCAGCTTCTTGCGTGCTCAGATGAAGTCTAATTTTCGATAGTTATCGCTCTGTGGTGCTGCTTTGGAGCTAACGGCCTGAGCTAGCATTCAAAATGTAGCTAAAGAGCTGGTATTTCCTACCTTTCCTAACCTAACAAAAGCTTATAGTTGTTGAGTTTAGTACCTTAGTTGGCTAGGATCCTTGGGAAGGAGCCGTAGGCAACACGCGAGTTAAGGAGTTGAAGAAGTGAGTGGTCAGTTTGTGTCACAATACCCCAACCTTTGCTTCATTTCAATAGTCCGAACGAGAGTCGAGTCTATGTTTTCTGATGTCGGCATCATCCCCCAATCCCAAACAAGTAAGAAAAAAAGATTTCTAGTTGTAGTCAATTCCTTTCATCTAGCCTACTTGATTGAAAGGTGGTCAGGGTGAATCCCTTCAGGCAATGAATAGCAGAAAACTAAAATGAAAATGAGAGCTGCAAGGGTTGCGTTACCTTTACCTCTTAGAGGAGTAGTGAGTTCATTCTTGGTCTAACTGGCACCGCAGAAGGAGGGCTATGGACTTGGCTTTGACCGGTCGATCCCACTTATTACCCCCCTCTTGCAATGTAGAGATCACGCATAGAAGAAAAAAAGGGCCTGCAACCCATTACTTACCGCCTATGGATCCTACTCACGACTATGGAAGGACATAGAAGCACTTTTTTCATTACTACCTTGAAGCTTTCAACTGATTGAAATTACGTTTGACAGGAGTATGCCAATTTCACTTCCTGCTTGCCTTGGAACTGATGTAAAGGTGCCAGCTGGCTAGAGGAGTGTAACACCTCGATCCCTCTCGAGACTGGGAGTTCTATCAATAAATCTAATCACAACCCAATTCCAAACCCGGGCATAATTTTAGGGAAAGACAGATTGAGTCTCCCCTGTTTCTAGGCAAAATGCAAAACCTGCAATAGCATATAAGTGGACCAACACCGTGTCCAACCATACAAACACCTCAAGGCCATCCGAGTCTCGGTTCTCAACAATTAAACATAGCAATTATATATACATTTCCAAATGCCCAGATTATTCTAACTCTTTTCCTTTGAACAATACAATCATGCATTGAGGTTAACTATACTAATTGGATACATAAACTAGCTTATCATACCATCTCAATAACCTAGTTAAACTTAAATTACATTCCTTTTAACATTAAACACATACATTACATGAAAATATACATCTTCGCATCTTTGACAACTCAAGCCACATAGCACGCAAGGCAACTCTTCAAGTACGATCTTTCACGTAACCACAAACTTTTCAGCTAACATGGTATTTCCTGAAATGTGGTGGTGAGGAGTGAGTATACTCAACACTTATACTCAGTGAGGGCGAGATAGATATCGAGGTGGAGAGAGAGAAGTTCGTGCAATACAAATAGGTACAGTTAAACAATATAATCAATAAGAAAGCATTTAAGGTAAACGACAATACAATAAACAATTAAAGAAAGCATTAACACAACCATTCAAAGCTATACCACACTTTGAAGGCTACGGTTCACTCGAACGAGTAATGTATCGATCATGATTTCGAAGACTTTAACGATGACGCACCGGCTCACCCACCTTATAACTTCCGTTAGAGTACTTCGGACATACTCTGTCAATTCTACGACCCAAAACTCCCTGGGCGGCAACCCAAGCGAGAACAGGAATAGGACATGGAGCTAGAGCAACCAACCTTGGCAGCCTGAGACTACCCAGAGAGGCCCGTCACTCACGCGCCTGACACAATGCAATGCAATATGAAGAATATAACGATAATCGAGCAAGGCACTGAAGTACATGTTAGTATCAACATACAATACAATAAGCATTTACAATCAATAAAATAACAAGAACAACACTAACAAGCATTATCAACAATTGATATACAATTCAATCATAATCAAGTATAACGAGCATAATAATCCACAATAAGCATTATATATGCAAGCATTATAAAAATCAACTAAAACACTAAATGACCCCAACTTTCTCAATGTTATTACTTCCAAACGAGCTACGAGATTTTGGAAACCGACTTCACCACTCCTCCTAGGACACCATAAGGCACGTCTAAAGACCACGAAACCCTACTTTACCCTAGAATTCCCGCAAAGCCCCAATTTCCCCCTTTGCTCGTTTGAACTACAGCTACCTCAACTGATCACCCAACCAATGTACGACAATGCCTTCACGCAAAACGATAAAATGCCAAACTCGACCGGAACGACTCCAACATGTACCAAGCCACTTTTCTCCATTTTTCCATTACACAATCCAATTAAACCATACATTTAAGCAATCTAATATATCTAGCATCTTTCCACATCAACAGAACGCAAAACGGAGCAACTTTTACGAAACAGGGGTTTACTATTCATATTTTACTATTCCATTCGCATTTTAAATTACAATTGCTATATTTAACCGTAGAAAATGCTAAAAAGCTACAAATACATGTTCTACCATCATCAAGGAACATTCTTTAAGCAACAAAACAGATAAAATAACAACCTACGGCTAAATCACAAAAATTAAAGTTTAGATACAATAACTTCAAATGCTCAAATAATGATGCAACCCTCACCTTAGACGCTACTAGACGCTAGGAAAACCACGTTGGAAGCCTCGGAACAACCCCGTGCAAGCTCTAGCGAAGATTTAAAGATTTGAAGTTGAAATCTTTTTTTTTCTTTTTCCCTTGTATTTTCGGCCTTCCTCTCTTTTTTTCAGCTTTTATTTCTTTTGTTTTCTATTTCATGATATTTAAAAAGATGACAACAAGTCAAGTGGTCAAAGTCATGGTCAAAGTTCACTTAAGTTGGTCAAAGTAGCTTATTGCTTGCATTTTAAGGCTAAAACAACTAATACAAATTTAATTCTAGTTAACAACAACTAAAATACTAAAAGTAAAACACTAAATACTAGTTTTCACTATTTGCTGAGGACTAGAAATCATTTCCTAACTATCGCTCTCGATATGCTATGCACAAAACGACGAAGAATGAATAACACCTAAATATTATGGAATATAAGAAAAATATAAGTTTTGAAAAGTAACATAGTTCAAAATTCACTCCGGGCTCGGAGCTACTTTTTCATTTAATTGAAAATCGAGCATTAAGGTGCAAGAAAATAAAACCAAGTAACATAAATATGAAAAGTAGTTGATACTCTGTTAAAATAATTAACTCAAGTATTATTTAATTACACCTAAAAGAAATATGAAAATAATGCTAGAAATGAATGTTTAACTAAAAATAAACACGAAATTCAATGCTAACATTTAAGATGACACTTAATTAAATACAAGAAAGTAAATCCAATTTCTATAAATAATAAAAATAGGTGATAATCTTTTAGTTAATCAATATAAAAATTATTGAATGCTTCTAAAAGAAATATCAAAATAGTGCAAAATGGATGATTAACTAATTAAACACTTAATTAAATACAGTTAAATGCTATTAAATGCATGTCGGGTTTGGGTTATCATAAGGAGAGTGAATGGTAGACATAGATTCAAAATAACCCTACTTGAATTTTCCATTTCCTATTTCGATACCTGCCACAAACTATTCTATACTGGGGCTATCAACTTCCACTGGATCTCAAGCCAAGGGGCTTAGCACATGCCTTTAGGTTTTTCTGCTATCGAAAGAAAATGGCATGGAAACTATTGGATGGCTTCTAACGAATCGAAGACTCATCATGGACGTAATACAATAGGCGATTTCACCTTACCTTACCAAAAGGAATAATAAGATATGAAAGGAACTCCACTCGCTGAGGGAAGAAAGAAAATCAATTCCTTCCTATGGGTGACGAGGGACACTTAGCCGACTAAAGCATGAAGAAGGGAATTTCAAAAAATACGACCATACCACAACTACTCGAGGGCTAGGCAAACAATTTGAAGAGGTTAGTTTAATTACTCGCCTCGAGAGCAGAATCAGATATTAGATATACAGGGCACCTTAGCCTCGAAAGTCATAAATGCGAGGTTCTGATGGTGTTGATGACCCTCCTACTAGTAAAGCTTAGGTAGGTGGAAAGTGGAAGATAGAGGTCGGACCTAAAGGGATAAGAAGGCTCTCCATCCATTTTATTTATTTGACAGAGGCGGAATGAATCGTGTACGAGAATCTTTCGAAACAACAACTGAGAGTGACCGACCTATATCCCGAAAGAAGGAGTTTTCTCTGAAGGTGTTTACAAGCTTGTTTGATAGAACAAGGTATGAAGTAACTCGACCGATAGGGAGAGACTGGATGGAATTTAGCTCGACTAATAAGGAGATGAAGGTATGCTCGGCCTATAGGGAGAGGGTGGATACTATAGTAAGAAAAAAAAGGGGTTTCTTAAGGCTTCAAACTACTAGTCATTAAGACTACTACGAAAGAAAACTAAGGAAGTCCTTTTCTTGACTTGGCATGCATGCATTATACCTACCCCTTTTTTAAAGAACTTTATTTCAATCTCAACAAAGAAATGAAAGCATAACTCTTTGCTTCTTGTCCTCTTACTCTTTTAGCCTGCCTTGTGGAGGTCTCTCGGGTGTCTACGGCAGATCCGATCAGTCTCGTGATGAAGATCATTTTTTTTTGATCTTCCACTAAGAAAGGTATTGTCATGACAACTCAATTTGTCTGGTAAACTACTCGGGGCTAGCCATGGTTTAGTAAAGGGGATGGGAGATTTTCTCTTCATTCGGGGGTTCATTTCATTCATTATGAACTCAAAAGTGTAAGGCTGATTAGTGAGGTCATAAAAACATCATACAATGAATTATCAACCATTACATTTTTGCTTCCAGCAAGTAGGTGACGCGATTCTATGCTTTCTATGTTTCAATCGGATACCGATTGCTTGGATGTGTTTGAAAGCCTCGAGATGACTTGCAAAAAAAATGCTTTCTAGGTTTGTCTTGTGTCTCCGAAACAAATGGTCCATTTGTTGATGGGTGAACGACGGGGATTGAACTTGCGCGTGGTAGATTCACAATCCACTGCCTTGATCCACTTGGCTACATCTGCCCCTACCCCCGCACAGGTTTCAGTCTTTATCTACGATCAGATCCTTTCTGAACTCCTCTATGACCACTATCAAAGAGTAGAATTACTGAATGAATACAAGCAGTGGCTAATACCTGAGGCATAAAAGAAGCATTTTCTACGGGATCCCGAAACCACCAGCCACCCCGACCTAATTCATGATGAGCCCACCCACTTCCTAGAAAAATGCCTATGGTTAAATACCACCGACATGTCGAGATCCAAATTCGAATTGGTTCTTGGTCCTGGTTAGAGACCGCTGTGTTCGTGCCGGCAGTCCAACAAAGAGGCGAAGTATTGGTATATTTGTTTCCATTACAAACGACACACTTCACCTGCTCTTTCCCCGTGTCCACCAGAGCTCCTGTCCAGAGCGAAGAGAAGGCAAAAAAGCACCGCCGAGGCAGCATAAGCAGGCTTCTATTGCTACGTAACAATAGAGCAGGATAGCATTTTGCACCCACATGTTTGAATTTGATGGTAAAGAGCTCGCTTGTTATACGGGATCCGACGCATCCAACAAAGCAAAATAGTGTTCCATTCTTTTCGGCGGCATCCTTCCGCATTGGCGGCGAGTAGAGTGCCACAATCCCATTCATCATTTTTGATCTACATAAGCCAAAGCTCTCTAGTTCAATTTGCATCTTATCTTGGATGCCCGGATTGATTCTACCAGTCCCTAACCTATTGATCGAAGTCCCACTCTCGCTTTAAGTCTTCCCTTCAGAGTAGGTATGGATATGCTAAGGTGCCTAACTCTTCCTGGTCTTCCGCTTTCGAGGATTTACTACTACTTGCTTGGTTTACTAGTGACTCTTGACCTTACTTTGTTCCACCTACACAGTACCTCCCCTGTATTTCTTACTCAGCAGTTAGCTGCTGGTTGATTTTCAACGTAGGTCGGTAACAGATGCTAATTCCCAAGATTCAGCAGGCTTAGCTACCTCTTCTAGTGCGACTTCTGTTCCAGTTGTCTTTACAGATCTAAATGAAAGAGGTGAGGTCAACTTATCCAATAGAGGTGCCTCAGATGGCTAAACTGATTCTATGAATGCCTATCCTACCGGTCGAAATGCTCGGACTGAGGAAGATGCGTAGGAGGAGCAAAAAAGAGATTCCTGGCTAACGGAGTGGCTACAACATGTGTTTCCCTATTTTCTAGGAGAGACCGCGCTATGCTATTTTTGAAGAAAGGTTAGGGAGTGAGCTCGACTTCATGACTAAAAAAGGGCCCCACCTACTTATGACTTTGCTCGTGATGAAGAAAGAACAAGATTTTGGTCAGTAGAAAACATAGTAATCGAGCTCTTCTCGTTGCGAACGGTATCGACAGGTGAAAGCTAGGTAAAGAATTTTGGATGAGATAGTCAAATCCTTTGACTTTTGTGCTATAGCTTATATAGACGATGTCCTGAACTTTGAAACGTAAAGTACGTTATCATTCGTACTCGTTCGTACTAGAATCAAGTCCTTCAGAAAGTACATCAAATAGGGAATCCACTCGGGAATAAAAGAAAAAGATCGAAACACTTCCAGGAGGGTGAGCATCGATATAGGGATTCCATCTATGGGGTTGTAGGATCCCCTCGGCCAGATGAACTCTGATTATTGACACGTCTTCCTGCTTTCAGCAGTCGCGAATTCAAGCTTTTCTCTTCCCCCCGCTCGATCGACTATAGTATGTGGACAGGAGGAAGATATGCCATCATCCGAAGCACTACGAAGCCTTTTTTTCCTATCGGCTAGATGAGGTAGGTTTTCCAGAACAACTCTTCATTGGCTGGGCGATAGTTAAGTTGAGTCGATCACTAGGCTTTGAAACAATAAAATAATAGATTCTAATATAACATATAAGAGATCCGGTTGGGGAAGGGAGAAGTGAGGGCTTAACTCTTACACCAGGAGAGTGGCGGGAAATGCCAAATCTTGAAAGTCTGTCATGAGTGCTTGGGAGTAAACTAAGTAAGCTAAACGCCCTAGCTTAATTACCGCTATCTTATATATATAAATAGTAATCTCATCCCATAGAAAGCACTCGTTCCCGCAGCCTTTGTTGCAGCTGATAGACTCCAAAGTAAGGGCACGAAAAGTAGTCTTAAACAAAAACCTTCACGCCGATGGGACAATTGCTTTGAAAGTGCTTTTGCCAGCGTAGATGAATATTATATCGGGTATTATTTTGATCCAGATCTAATGTCTGATTGTAAACATTATTGAGGTCAATCTTTTCGGATTACGGGTGATAGGCGAATACCAAAGTTCAAAAGGTATAAGCAGTTTCCACTCTGCTCGTACTGAATACGGGTAATTCCCCACCATTTGCCCAACATTTTAATAGGACAACCAGCGGTAAGGCCATTGGACCGCCCAAAGACAGCTGATTCGAGCCTTTCTCTTTTACCCGCAGGGGAGGGCGCTTTTAGAATCTACTTATCTCTCTTATTTGAGAGAGATAAGAGAAAATGGGACAAGGCAGAGCTTTCCATACTGCTGGATTGTGAGAGCCCTCCAAAGCTATGATCTCTTCCTAGATTAGACTAGGAGACTTTCATTGGTATGGGAGGAGCTGCTGGTTTTGGATTCCTTTTTTTTGGTATGCCGCTCCGCTAATAAGGTGGAGTCTTTCTTTCTCCCATGCTTTCCGTTGGTCAACAACCAGGAAAAGTTCACTATACTTATTCACTACTCGTATAGGAAGGACTCTCTTTCTGTCTGGAGGGAATCATCTTTTCTCAATCAAGAATGCCTCAACTGGATAAATTCACTTATTTCACACAATTCTTCTGGTCATGCCTTTTCCTCTTTACTCTATATATTCCTATACGCAATGATGGAGATGGAATACTTGGGATCAGCAGAATTCTAAAACTACGGAACCAACTGCTTTCACACCGGGAGAACAACATCCGGAGCACTGACCACAATAGTTTGGAAAATATCTTGAGAAAAGGTTTTAGCACTGGTGTATCCTATATGTACTCAAGTTTATTCGAAGTATCCCAATGGTGTAACGCCGTCGACTTATTGGGAAAAATGAGGAAGATCACTTTGATCTCTTATTTCGGAGATATAAGTGGCTCACGAGGAATGGAAAGAAACATATTCTATTTGATCTAGAAGTCCTCATATAGCACTTCTTCCAATCCTGGATGGGGGATCACTTGTAAGAATGACATAATGCTAATCCATGTTCCACACGACCAAGGAAGCATCAATTTTGAATCTTATTATGACTAGATCATCCTTCTGATAATTTTTCCCGATCAGAATAGAAGGCAGTAAAAGCCATGTTTGACTCCTTTTTCAATCGCCCCGCAAAGACAGACGTTCAGAAAGGTTCTTGAGATTCTCAATCGCTCTTTTTAGTGGGGAAGAATAGTGTGGGAAGGGAGTGAGACCAAGCCAAGCCACTAGGACCTTCCCACGTGTCAAGTTGAATAAATCAATCATGCCTCAACTGGAAAAATTCCTGGAGTTTATCGAAAGACATCTATTCTTCATTTTTTTCGTACTTGCTCTAAGCATAGAATTCCTAACTATAACAACTCTTCGCAATCACCTTATTTTGAAAGGGGTGATTGTGTAGAATAGAGCAGTCGACTGGGGGATGCACTTTGAGTTCGGGTGGGGCGGAGTTAGGTTAATACCTATCCTACCTGAGCCGCCTAAGAACACCCCCACTTCTACAAGGGAAAAGCCTAAAGTAGGAGGCAAGTAGGCAAGCCCGCGTCACACCTTAAAAAGCTTTGGAACGGTAGTTTCATTTACTTCTCATGGACATTGGACCTTCTTCAAACTGGCCTTTGAACTTTAGCAAAGAGTCTATTGGATAGAACGGGGAGCTATTTGCTAATCGAGAGCTTCATTTCCCTGCTCTGGTTCAAGACTAGCTAGGTATCCTCCTCAGTATCATTACCACGCTAGCTTGAATAGTCTCAGAGCTTGGCTACGATTACCTCGAAGGAATGCAGAGCTGTCTTATAGTAGCGAGCACTCCCCTTATGAACCTTAAACCAGAGGACAAAAAGAAAGCAAAAGGAGAAGGATGAGAAGGGACTAATAGATGTTATCCTACTAGTAGTGACTAGAATGAAGGGAGCCAAGGCACTAACTAGAGGAAGGGTCTACGATTGCCGGGTCATTTTGACCTATAAAGAACTTTTATAATAGCTTATACTCCTCGAAAATTACTGAAAGACTGGCCTACGACCCCTCACAAAAAGGGTCTCTGCTTAAAGGAATTTCAGATAAGTCTTTGGGCGTACTTTGACGAGGGCTGACAACTCCTTCTTTCTATTCTATAGAAGTGCCAATAGCCAATAAAATAAAATCCTACTATTGAAATAGAGGGATTCTTAGTCTAGTCTAGTGCGTATTTCAAAGAATTAAATTAAGAGAATCAGCGATCTATGCCTGATGAACGTCAACCACCTCTTTAAGGTCTTCAGTAGTTAGGGGGTGCAGAGCCACTGTTATCTCCTCTTAGCGAGTCTGGTACCCACTCCTCTTATTGGCTGGGGCTGTACACAGCAGTCGAAGCAACGTATAATAAGCGTCGATCGCGATACGACCATGATAGATTGAGTCAAGTAATGGCATCCACTGAGAGCTTACCTTAACTGGCATGACATTTAAAGAAGGCTACGTCTAGACCTGAAGAATCCCTTAGTCTTTCGGTCTAGGCATATTATCTAAGCGACTCTTCTAGTGCTTAGTGGGCCAAGTGTATTTTCTTTTAGTTAATCTACCCGTTTTACGACCGGTTTCTTATTATCCTTCGTTTGTAGCGACTGAATCTTGTTTCCGATACAACACCATTGATTGGTCTATTGGCAAAGGAAACTCGAGAATTAAAGATTTTGTTATGTCCTCCGGACATTTATTATGTTGTCACCACTGCTTGTCAATTTGAATTGCATCAAAGCTCTCGTTTGAACTTTATCTACGAGAATTCTAAACAAGAACTTGAGACTTGAAATGAATCCAAGTGGAGGTTGCGTAAGGAATAGCACACAAAAGACAGCATGGAAAGACAAAGACATGATTTCTTAGAAGTTGGAAGTTTCAGTTCAAGTCCCTGGTTCAAGAATAAGCAAGAGGATAGTAAGCAAACAAGCTAGCAAGTAGTTAGAAAGCTAACTGAAAAGCAGGGCAAGTATCCCAAAGCATCGGCTTGGGAATAGATTGATTGGATTGACGTAAAATCTCTCTTGTCCCTCCGGTTGCTCTGCTTGATTTGAGTAATTAGTTGGAGGTGAGTAGTAGGCCCACGCTTCTTGTGTTGAAGTAAGTGCAGGAAATTTGTGAGACTATCTCTTGGAATTTCACCAGGATCAACTCGTTATACATAATAATTGACAATTTTAAATCAAAGAATTAGGATCACCTCTTCAAACGATTCGTGGTAGTGTTATGGGATTGCCCAACGGAAGCGTCTAGCTCCTCCTACTTTGCACGCGAACAAGGATGAAAGAGGAGGAGGCTATAATTTTCAGAGAGGGTTTTTTTTTTTTAAATTTGTTTATTGTTCCTACGTTTTTAGAAATCGATATATGTCATTCATATTTTGAAAACCCTACATGGCCCTTCTTATAAAGACCATGTGG